>CM065590.1:40404338-41666403 GCA_033119425.1 Bufotes viridis | reverse complement strand
TGCTGTGGGATCTGGTGGCTGTGATGTTTCATCTGTTATATCAGTTACTGGAGATGTTTCTTCTGCTGTGGGATCTGGTGGCTGTGATGTTTTACCTGTTATATCCAGTTACTGGAATGTTTCTTCTGCTGTGGGATCTACTGGTTGCGATGTTTCATCTGTTATATCAGTTACTGAAGATGTTTCCTCTGCTGTGGGATCTGGTGGCTGTGATGTTTCATCTTTTATATCAGTTACTGGAGATGTTTCCTCTGCTGTGGGATCTGGTGGCTGTGATGTTTCATCTTTTATATCAGTTACTGGAGATGTTTCCTCTGCTGTGGGATCTGGTGGCTGTGATGTTACATCTGTTATATCAGTTACTGGAGATGTTTCTTCTGTTGTGGGATCTGGTGGCTGTGATGTTATATCTGTTATATCCGTTACTGGAGATGTTTCTTCTGCTGTGTTATCTGCTGGTTGTGACGTTATATCTGTTTCATCTGCTGTCTGTGCTGTTGTTTCATCTGGTGCTATAAAGAAAAAAGAAAAAAATTATAACTTTTGTGTTTTTATGTGGATATTTTTTTTTTAGATTGTAGTTTTTTTTCTTTTCTAAGAATATTTGTGCACTGGTAGCATGTCATTCTTGAAGGGAACCTCTCATCAACCTTATGCTGACCTCACTGAGGGCAGCATAAAATAGTGACGGAAATGCTGATTTAAGCGGTGTGTCACTCATCATGAGCTAAAAGTAAGTGGTTGCCGAAAACCAGCATCATAATCATTGCAGCCCAGGCCTGAAAAAGTCTGAAGAGTCCTGGTTATTATAATCTCCTGCTCTCCCACCTATCTGCTGATGATTGGAAGTTCTCTCCTAGAGAGAAAGGGAGAAAACTAGGTAGAAGACAATCATCAGCAGGTGGGCAGGAGAGCAGGAATTCATGAATAACCAGGACTCTTCTCAGGTGACCGTGACTCTTTTCCAGGCCCAGTCTGCTATGATTGTGATGTTGGTTCTCGGCAACCACTTACTTTTAACCTATAAATGACAGACCGCTGAAATCAACTCACCTGTCTCTACTTTATGCTGCCGTTAGTATGGACAGCATAAAGGTGACGACAGGTTCCCTTCAAATCCAATTTGAATTTAAGGTTAAATCCTTTAGACTATTTTAGCCTATGATGGTCATTACGCTGTGACCCAAACATGCCCAGACCATAATTAGCAATAGACGTTGTAGCCAGCGAATGACTGATCTCTATAATGCTTAATAGTGATGAGTGGCATAGGCAATATTCAAATTCGCAATATTTCGTGAATTTTTGTCCAAATATTCGCCATAACTTCATAAATTCGAGAATACGTGATCTCCAGTCATTATTTACTTGATTGCAAAAATCGTCAATGTAATATATTCGCTATAAAAATTCGCAATTAGAATATTCGCGGTCAACACTAAGTGGTAGGCAATTTTCCTATTGGTTGCTAGGGATGTTGCTAAGTGCCGATATTCGCGATAAATTTGTAATAAATTCACGGTTAGAATATTGGCTATAAAACACTATTCGCGAATATGAATATATAGCACTATATTCAAAATATTTGCGAATTCTCAAAGTGGTGATATTCGCAATTAAAATTCGCAATTTGAATATTCGTGCCCAACTCAAATGCAAGTTAAAAGCTTATAATTTTCTGTAAATAATATGAAAAACTTTCTATCATACAGTACTTGAAGTTATTTTCCTGTCCTGGGCCACTGGTCCCCATAAGGCCCCTTTCACATGGGCGAGTTTTCCGCGCGGGTGCAATGCGTGAGGTGAACGCATTGCATCGGCACTGAATCCTGACCCATTCATTTCAATGGGTCTGTGTACATGACTGTTTTTTTTACGCATCACTTCTGCGTTGCGTGAAAAAAAGCAGCATGTTCTATATTCTGCGTTTTTCACGCAGCCCTGGCCCCATAGAAGTGAATGGTGCTGCTTGAAAAACGTATTGCATCCGCAAGCAAGTGCGGATGCAATGCGTTTTTCACTGATGGTTGCTGGGAGATGTTGTTTGATTAGATTTAGCCTCTATAAATTAGAGGCAGTGCCAGGAAGCAGGAATGTCATCTTCCCTATGCAGGTCTAGCAAAATGGGGAGACTTGCCTAAAACCCCCCATTTTTGCACAACCATTTTAAGCCAACCAGTTCTCTGCTTTATACTATGGAGCATTCTCTTCAATGAGAAACAGTACTGACAAATGTTATATAACAATCCATTTCAACGGTGTGCCCATCTATCCACATGACTACTGCAGCTAATTACTAGCCTCAGCATCATACAGCACAAGACCTCCAAAGCCAGTGATTGGCTGCCATGGGCATGCGGTTCGATGAGTCCACCATTGAAATATTGGTAACGTTCATGCACACACAAAAATTAGGATGTCCAACAACATCACATTCATCACTAGATACAAAGAAAGAGGCACTGAGCTCCTTAATTTGAGTTTACTCTTTCTGGACAACCTTCTTAAGCCGCTCATAAACATTAGAGGAAAGTAATCCAAAAACAATGACTTATCATGGTTGGCCAAGTATCAAATGTACATGGGAGTCTTCCAACTGCAGGTGCCAGGGTCAGTATATTACATCACATCACACCCGTTTACAGGCGTCACTATCTCAAGATAATCAATGACATTCAATTCACTTGGTTTTAATGTTATGGCATATGTTGATCAGTTGCTTTCAAATCTAAGTTCCAGTAGTAATGACCTTGGTAACATCATAGCACCTGTTTCTACATATTGTGTACAGGAACTATCTTTATGAGCTTGACTTATATAACCATGCAATAAAAATAACTTGTATTCTCTCTGGACTTTATCATACAATCAAGTATACACCACTGTCCCATACCTTTAACCCCCTCAGCCCCCCTAGCTTAAACACCCTTAATGACCAGGCCACTTTTTACAATTCTGCACTACGCTACTTTCACCGTTTATTGCTCCGTCATGCAACTTACCACCCAAATGAATTTTACTTCCTTTTCTTCCCACTAACAGAGCTTTCATTTGGTGGTATTTCATTGTTGCTGACATTTTTACTTTTTTTGCCATTAATACAAATTTAACGACATTTTTGCAAAAAAATGACATTTTTCACTTTCTGTTGTAAATAGTTTTAAAAAAACTACATTTCTATATAAATTTTTCTCTAAATTTATTGGTCTACATGTCTTTGATAAAAAACAAGTCCAATAAGTGTATATTTATTGGTTTGGGTAAAAGTTATAGCGTTTACAAACTATGGTGCAAAAAAGTGAATTTCGGCATTTTGAAGCAGCTCTGACTTTCTGAGCGCCTGTCATGTTTCTTCAGGTGTTAGAATGCCAGGAAAGTATAAATACCCCCCAAATGACACCATTTTAGAAAGAAGACACCCCAAAGTATTCGCGGAGGGGCTTGGTGAGTTCATGTATCATTTCATTTTTTTTCACAAGTTAGCGGAAAATGAAACTTTCTGAGAAATAAAAAAAAAAAGTTTCAATTTCTGCTAACTTCTGGCAAAAAATAAAAAAAAATCTCAGACGGACTCACTATGCCCCTCAGTGAATACCTCTGGGTGTCTACTTTCCAAAATGGGGTCATTTGTGGGGTGTGTTTACTGTTCTGGCATTTTGGGCGGGGCTAAATTGTGAGCAACCATGTAAAACCTAAAGGTACTCATTGGAATTTGGGCCCCTTTTGGCACCCAGGCTGCAAAAAAGTGTCACTTATGTGGTATCTCCGTACTCAGGAGAAGTACGGCAATGTGTTTTGAGGTGTATTTTTACATATACCCATGTTGGGTGAGAGAAATATCTCTGTAAATTGTCAACTTTGTATAAAAAAAATTAAAAGTTGTCCTTTACAGAGATATTTTTCACACAAAGTATGGGTATATATAAAAATACACCCCAAAACACATTGCCCTACTTCTCCTGAGTACGGCGATACCACATGTGTGCCACTTTTTTGCAGCCTGGGTGCGCAAAGGGGCCCTAAAACCAATGAGTACCTTTAGGAGTTCACAGGGCATTTTTACGCATTTGGATTCCAGACTTCTTCTCACGCTTTAGGGGCCCCTAAAATGCCAGGTCAGTATAAATACCCCACATGTGACCCCATTTTGGAAATAAGACACCCCAAGGTATTCCGTGAGGGGTATGGTGAGTTCATGTAAAATTTTATTTTTTGTCACAAGTTAGTGGAATATGAGACTTTGTAAAAAACAAAATTAAAAAAAATATATATATCAATTTCCGCTAACATATGCAAAAAATAAAAATTCTGTGAACTCGCCATGCCCCTCACGGAATACCTTAGGGTGTCTTCTTTCCAAAATGGGGTCACATGTGGGGTATTTATACTGACCTGGCATTTTAGGGGCTCCTAAAGCGTGAGAATCCAAATGCGTAAAAATGGCCTGTGAAATCCTAAAAGTACTCATTGGTTTTAGGGCCCTTTGCGCACCCAGGCTGCAAAAAGTGTCACTCATGTGGTATCGCCGTACTCAGGAGAGTAGGGCAATGTGTTTGGGGTGTATTTTTACATATACCCATGATGCGTGTGAGAAATATCGCTGTAAACGACAACTTTTTACATTTTTTATTCAAAGTTGTCAATTTACAGAGATATTTCTCTCACCCAGCATGGGTATATGTAAAAATACACCCCAAAACACATTGCCCTACTTCTCCTGAGTACGGCGATACCACATGAGTGACACTTTTTGCAGCCAAGATGCGCAAAGGGGCCCTAAAACCAATGAGTACCTTTAGGAGGGCATTTTTACGCATTTTTCTTTCTCACGCTTTAGGGCCCCTAAATTGCCAGGGCAGTATAAATACCCCACATGTGACCCCATTTTGGAAAGAAGACACCCCAAGGTATTCCGTGAGGGGCATGGCGAGTTCATAGAAGATTTTTTTTGGCACAAGTTAGCGGAAATTGATTTTTTATTGTTTTTTCTCATAAAGTCTCCTTTCTGCTAACTTTTGACAAAAAGTTACATTTTTCATGGACTCACTATGCCCCTCAGCGAATACCTTGGGGTGTCTTCTTTCCAAAATGGGGTCATTTGTGAGGTGTTTGTACTGTTCTGGCATTTTGGGCGGGCTAAATTGTGAGCAGCCATGTAAAGCTAAAGGTACTCGTTGAATTTGGGCCCCTTTGCGCATCAGGCTGCAAAAGTGTCACCATGTGGTATCGCCGCACTCAGGAGAGTAGGGCAAGTGTTGGGTGTATTTACATATACCCATGTTGGTGAGAGAAATATCTCTGTAAATTGACAACTTTGAATAAAAAATTTAAAAAGTTGTCGCTTACAGCGATATTTCTCACACACAGTATGGGTATATGTAAAATACACCCCAAAACACATTGCCCTACTTCTCCTGAGTACGGCGATACCACATGTGTGACACTTTTTGCAGCCAAGATGCGCAAAGGGGCCCTAAAACCAATGAGTACCTTTAGGATTTCACAGGCCATTTTTACGCATTTGGATTCTCACGCTTTAGGGCCCCTAAAATGCCAGGACAGTGTAAAAACCCCACAAGTGACCCCATTGTGGAAAGAAGACACCCCAAGGTATTCTGTGAGGGGTATGGCGAGTTCACAGAAAAAAAAATTTGGCACAAGTTAGCGGAATTTTTTTTTTTTTTTTTTACAGTCTCATATTCCACTAACTTGTGACAAAAAATAAAATTTTACATGAACTCACCATACCCCTCACGGAATACCTTGGGGTGTCTTCTTTCTAAAATGGGGTCACATGTGAGGTTTTTGTACTGCTCTGGCATTTTAGGGTCTCCGCAATCATTACAAGTATGGCCAACATTAGGAGTTTCTGCGATTCTCCTTATATTGAGCATACGGGTAATGAGATTTTTTATTCCGTTCAGCCTCTGGAGTGAAAAAAGAAAAAAAATGAACGGCACAGATTTCCTCATTTGCATCGATCAATGTGAATGAAAAAATCTCTGCCCAAAAATGTGCAAAAAAAATGAACGGCACAGATTTCCTCATTCGCATCGATCAATGTGGATGAATAAATCTCTGCCAAAAAATGTGCAAAAAAAAAAGTAGTAAGGCCCCATTCACATGTCCGCAAAAATGTCCGCATCTATTCCGCAATTCTGTGGAATAGATGCGGACCCATTCAGTGTGAATGGGGCTGGCGGTGATGCGGAGAGCACACTATGCGCTCGCCGCATCAGCATTTGCAGAGCTGCGGCCACAAACTTCCGGGTTTCGGCCACCAAACATCCGGCCGCAGCTCCACAAAAGATAGAGCATGTCCTATTCTTGTCCGCAATTGCGGACAAGAAAAGGCATTTTCTATATAGTTCTAGCAATGTGCGGATCTGCAAAATGCGGAAAGCACATTGCCGGTGTCCGTGTATTGCGGATCCGCGGATCCATGGATCCGCAAAACATATACGGACGTCTGAATGAGCCTTACAGGGGGGTGATTAGTGTCAGGGGGGTGACATGGGGTGATCGGGGGTTAATCAGGGGTTAATCAGGGGTTAATCAGTGATGGGGTGGGGGGGATGGATGGGGAGGGGTCTGTGTGGTGATTGGTGCACTTATAAAAGTTTCCTTTGGTGGTCCCAAGCAAAAGGGACCACCAAAGGAACGATCAGCAAGCATATCAGACGCTGTTAACAAAACAGCGTCTGATATGTGATTTTTTTTTAACTTCTACAGCCTGCCAGCGCATGATCAGCGCTGGCAGGCTGTAGTTTACCTTCTCCCCGACGCGTGCGCGCGTTCACAGGAAATCTCGCGTCTCGCGAGATGACGCGCCCGCGCGTCAAAGAGGAGCAGACAGACCGCCCGCAGTACGCAATCCTGCGTTAGGCGGTCGGTAAGAAGTTAAAACCACCTGCCCCCTAGTGGCACCGAAATTTCTCTGACCCATCAAGGCATGGGCTCCAAAACACCTCTGAAGGTGTCCTGTGATATCTGGCACCAAGATGTTAGCAGCAGATGGTTTCGTCCCTGTAAGTTGTGACAGGTGATGTGGGAAATTTGGAGACAAGTCATCACCTTGGTCATATTCTTCATACTATTGATTTCCTGAATAATTCTTCCACTGTGGCAGGAGCATTATCTTGCTGAAAGAGGGAACCGCCATTAGTGGCCACTATTGCCATGAACACTTGAGGATACAGTCACAAAAGCGGGTCATGATCACCAAAGATAGGCACTGTGTAACCGGATTTGGCACCAGGCAAACACTTTATTCCCATAAGATGGACAGTTGATAAACAAAAATGCAGATATAGCTACAGATATCCCAAGTTCCAGGCCAATCCAGAGGGGAGAGCGCCGACAGCTTGCTCTCAAAATCCACGTTAAGGGATTAAACTGTGATCTGTGAATTACTCTGAACACAGTATTTATGCCGAGTGATAATGGTGATTATTAGACTAAAATCAATTACAACACAAAGTATAATACTAATAATAATACTATGAGAGAGGGAGACAATAATATTACTTGGGATTTTTTTTTAAGTGAGAGAAAAATCCTAGGAGACCTTGGAATGTCATGCCCAAATTTTCAGACCGAATGGAGCACTTTCGTTTCGGTTTGAATCAACTTGGACCAAATGAAATCGTTGGCCCCAAATTGAATCAGTCGATCCTTTTAGCTGAATAAAATTTTGAGTGATTTGCTTATCTCCAGAGTTCATCTAAAGTAATTAATGGAATGGATGGACTACTAGAACCAGAACATTATTAAAGGTTATGTAGTTTAGAAATAAGACTACTGAGGGGAGATCTAATAACTACTGTATGTATAAATATATCAGGGGTCAGTACAGAGATCTCTCCCATCATCTATTTATCCCCAAGACTTTGACAAGGGGACATCCTCTGTGTCTAGAAGAAGGTTACAACAGGCTACATTTAGGTGCACCGGTGAGGCTTGGGCCATATCAGCCAGTCTTGGGTGGGGCTCACAGCCTTCTCCCTCCTCCCATTGCAGGCATGGTTACATGCTGGAAGTAACTGGGGAGTTTGCTGGCGAGTCAGCCTTTACACTCCTGTAAATTAGCCCACTAGCCCCTGGTATTGCCCATACGGCACAGGTAGGTGAGTGTTAGGTCCTGAGCTACTTGAGAAACCTTGGTGCGGTCCTTGGGCTCAGACATGTCCTCCACTGTAGGATATGTTTGCCAATTCTCAATTTTAACATCAGAATGAGTGTTAGTAAGACCGCAGAGTGCACCTGTCTGTTCTATTCAGAGGCCACATAAAAGCGCCAGACATTTTTTTCCCTATATTTACCCCATAATATGCACTAACTTTTCCCCCCATTTTTTTTTTTTGGGGGGGAGTGCGTCTTATATGGCAAAAAATAAGTAATAATTAATGAGATTGGCATACATATAATCGTATTATTGTTGTTATTATTATTTTGTAAACATGTGAATTAAATATTTCTAAAAAGTAAGTGAAGTTGATAATAAGAGAATTTATCAATCATATAATATTAGCAGAATGTTCTTGCTGAGTTGATGCTGATAAAAAATCCTGTATACAACATACACTTATTTACAAAAAAAAAAAAAAATTTACCCAAATAGAAATGTTGGATTAATACAAAACTAGGCATGCAGTTACTGTACATCTTAGGCACGAATTGCCGACCATCAAGGCCTTTCTCTTAGCTGATAGGAGGTGTTGGGAGCTGCGGTTATGTAAGACACATGGTGAACAGGCTCTGGGGGGCCCAGACAGACCACCAGTAGAGAGGATCGACAAGCACGAGCCGCTCCCACAGTTTTGTTATCCACCATTCAGATACTGATGGCACCTTCTTTACACACCCCTGTCTCTGACCGACCATTTTTAGGTGCTTAGTAGACAGAAATTTGCCACAGCACTGATTACTTGTTCTGCCATTGAAAGTCAGCCACCATCACCTTCATTTCTAGTGGTGTCATGAACAAGATGCTCGGACTGCTATGGTCTGGAACCGTATAGTCTTTAACGATTAGTCCAGGTTCTTTTGGCATCCGACGATGGTTTGGTTGGAGTATGAAGGCCTCATGGCGAGCACTTGAATCCTGCCTTTTATGCGGAGCAGAACACTTCCCCAACTGCTGGTGGCGTGATCTGGGGAGCCATCGCATACACATATAGTAGTGATACAAGGGACACTATATGTGCAGGACCTCCAACTTCAACAAAGCTTCTACTTTCCAGTCAAGAACCACAGACCCTAATCCTGACTTCATAGGAATTTCAATAAGCCCATCTACTCTCAATTATTAGATAAAGAAACACTTATCATATAAACACACATCTTGGAAAAAGATGGAAAAAGTAAAACAAAAATGATGTAAAACTGGACATTGTATGATGCATAACAATCTGGAGAAAAATGGCTTCTGCTTTATCCATGGTAAACCATCTACTTTTGTTAGACCTTTGAAAAAAGCAGGATTATAATATTGTGCAAATTGGGAGTGAGGTGAAGACTGAGGTGACCCTCAATTGGGTTAAAATTCTACATTAGTTACAGATAAATTAAAACATTAACAAACTACTTTACCTGCAAAAAGTACTATTACAGATGAAATCTAACGTCTCCTGTCTAGCTAAATGGGTTTTCTACCTGGTGAGATATTTTCTCTCTTTCTGAACATAAGTGGAAACTTCAAGACTTCAAATTAAGGAACAGATAAGAAGACATGATAAGATTCACAAAGCTTGCCAGTGTTCTCTTACCTCTTAGAAGTGGTAAAACCAAGAGGAGGGCGACCGCCAGTTTCATGCTTGCATTAGGCCTGTAAATCCCAAGGCATTCACCATTCAATATCAGTGGCAGTCACAAAGGTAAAAATGAAGTCTGAATGCAGAATCTTCCCCTATACTGCAGTGATCTTTGACACTATGCAGATAAGGCTATCGGAATCTGAGGGACATGGTAATGATTATGATGGGTTGATGATGGGAGTGGCTGTGAAATTGTTATGAGCTATTAGGACAAAAAAAAAAATGAAAATTCCTGTGTCCTCTCATTGACATAAAAAAAAAATATAACGAACAAGAAAGCAAAAAGAAGTAATCTAGGAAGAAGTGTGATAGGGATTGTTACCAGGGTTACAGGTTTATTCTTTTTTTTTTTTTTAACTATTATATTCTGTGAGTTTGATTATGTGATTTTCTTTCTCTCTTCTACCGACAGTATAGTCTAAAAAATATTAACTAGTGCCGTTATAATTTCAAACCCCAGGGCTCCAATGCCAAAGGAGGGTTCTGACTACCATGTGCCATTCATTTTTTGGTGGTTGATCCGAAATAGCCGGCTATTTTCAGCGGCCCCATTGAAATGAATGGAGGGCGGGTGCGCATGCGCAGTGTGCCCTACATTAATTTCCCCACTCCGTTCTTGATGTAGGTGCAGGACCCGCACCTAAAGATATGCCCCCATTGTATGTAATGGTAAAACCCCTTTCATAATAACCATTACAAGAGACTGAGGTTTTGTGTAATGAATGGGCATACCAGAACTATTCATGTCAAGGTTCTGTACGGTGGCTATAAGATGGTTTCCCGATGAAGGACAAAATATTAAAAGTCTATTGGTAATATAATATAATAAATGTGTTACGGTGAGTGCGGACCCATTGTGCAAAAAAGCTGGTTTCGCTTTGGCCTAAACCCTAAGGGGATTATTCCAGTGCTCCCCAGCGTTTACCCTTTAACCCCTCAACAAGGATCTGGCCTTCGCTGCAGGGAAGCAACCAGACTACTACCTCCTGCAATAGTCCTGGTGTAGTTGGCAGCTGACACACCAGAAGCTCAGAATACAGAAAACACACCAAAAATGCAGGAACACTACAGTTATAGTCTGAACAGTCACTAAGGGTACTTTCACACTTGCGTTGGTGCGGATCCGTCTGTTTATTTGCACAGACGGATCCGCACCTATAATGCAAACTTTTGTATCCGTTCAGAACGGATCCGTTTGCATTAGTTTAAAGAAAAATGACAAAGTCCAAAATGGATCCGTTTTGAATTACATTGAAAGTCAATGGGGAACGGATCCGTTTTCAAATGCACCATATTGTGTCACTGAAAACGAATCCGTCCCCATTGACTTACATTGTAATTAAAAACTGATCTGTTAGGCTCCGCCTCTTCAGATGGACACCAAAATGCTGCAAGCTGCGTTTTGGTGTCCGCCTCCAAAACAGAATATAAGTGGAACGGAGCCGAACTGATGCATTCTGAACAGATCCTTATCTATTCAGAATGCATTGGTGCTTAACTGATCCGTTTTGGACCGTTTGTGAGAGCCCTGAAACGGATCTCACAAACGGAATCCAAAACACCAGTGTGAAAGTACCCTAAGACTTAAATGCAGGTTTCGGAGATCCAGGCAGCTCACTTTATGCATTGATGGTGGTAGACACAGGATAACCAGGCAGGCAGGAGCACAAAGCAGAAGCATGGTGAGCTGCATGGGTATAATGCCCGCAGGGGAGGTCAGCACAACAGCAGACATAGACTAACCTAACAATGTGTTAAAAAAATATATTTCTAGTAATCTTTATTATTTTGCTACAAAATATTACTTTATCCTCACTTATCACATGACTCTTTAAAGGGAATATGTCATCAGAAAATGACCAGCTGTTTAAATCACTTTTTTATGTTTAACATTTTTTTTTAAATTATTTTTGATGGTGTTGTTTTTTGTTGTTTTTTTCCATGTTACCCTTTATATCTATACTAAAACAAAAAATCCTGCAGTTTTTGGACTGGCCACTATGTCTAATAATTGGAGCCACTTCTTGGTCTGTCATTCTAATCCTACTTGTCATAATATCACCTCTGTGCATAGATAACACAGGATCCACCATTCACAATGGGCGATTGTCAAAGCTTATCCATTCTTTCCTTGTACAATGACCTCTGCACAGGTCACAGAGCATGCCTAAAAAACTTCCCCATGTAAGTCAATAGGGTCCCCTCGTGACCATTGTGTCTATGGTCTATGGGGCTGCCATTAAGCAGAAAATAAAAACAGATTAGATGAAAAGGAGATGTGTTACAACAGGTTTTAATTGGCAGAAAACAATTTTTGGTGACACATTTCCTATAACCATACCTAGCTAATGCATTGTCTGTAGCTGAATCCCTGCTCTCACTGAAAACTCCACAGTGCTTCTCCTGTTGCCCTATAAAGAAGGCTCTTAGAGGCCACTTTTGGGTAGGGTACCTCTTGGTTAAAGATTGTTGACTGCTAGACATACCTGCACTCTAAGACATTTTGGGCAGTTGAAAGGGGAAGCATCATTGGACCGTGAGAAGCAGGATGATCCTTTTGATGAATTGCCCTCCATCTAGGCCGTTCTGACCTAGGTGTTAGGAGATGTTGAGAGCAGTAGTTACATGAAGGCATGCAATACATGACGAGCAGACTCCAGATGACCCAGACAGACTACAAGTAGAGAGGATTGTTTAATCCGTCGACAAGCATGAGCAGCTCCCACAGTTTCATTTGTCTACCCACCAGACAATGTGGCACCTTTATTACACAGAGATGAGCGAATTTCTGCGACGAATCACATTAAAAAACTTCCATTTCCGGGGTGCATAGAGAATTTATATCGGTGTAGAACACTGTGCCTTGCAGTAACACGCATAGGGAGTCTGCTCTGGCAGTGAAATAATACTGTGAGTCCGTATGACATGCCGATGACAGGCGTCGCTATTAAAATCACTCCACACTTCACTTATTTGGGCAGTCACGGGGCCAAAACTGACCAAATAACTCAAGTATGAACTCAGCCTTACAGGTCCATGTGAAGCACACTCCTTTTACACCCTCGTCAGCTGATTCCACATAGATGTCAACAGAACCTGTTCTATTAAACGCTTATACTAGTAGAGCCCCCCGACAGAGTTGAGAGGTTGTCAGCAGTATGTTTGTGTTGATGTCACTGATTAATTCACCCTTCCTCTGATTCGTCAGAACAATTACCCAGAAAAAAGAATCCTGTCTGTGGAGCATCCACCTTTACTCGGTTAGCATTTGCTCAATAATCCATCAGTATTGCTAATGCACAAAATTATTTAATATTGTAAAATATGGTGTCTCCATAATAAATATCCAGCGTGGGGGCCCCGTGTGGCTTCTACACACTTTTAAAATAATCCTTCAGCAGGGTGAATAGATGCCAGATGACCGGGATGCTCCATGACCTTTCAAGGAGCAGCTGTTGGGAACAGCGGTTTATTTCTGAGAAGTCTGTATAGTGCATAGGGAATCCGAAGATCCTTTCTATCTCAATCACCACAGGATGCCCTCCTTTTGATTTCCATGATGACTGGGAACCCTTGATGTTTTCACCGGACGATGAGACCGGGGCCTGGTTGGTGGTTTGAATATTCACTAACTTTGCGACTCTTCCGGGCTCCAAGCTATCTTGAACCTTTGTCTTCTCATTGTCTGTAGCTACTGGAGGACTGTTCATGCCAGGCAGGTTTTCCCCAGAAGTATCTTGGTAGATGAGCAGCCAATACTGCACTTGCAGTAATCTTGACAGGATTCGTCTCCAGATGGAGGGGAATTGTTTTCATTGCATGCTTTCTCCATCGCAACACCACATCCTTGAATAAACAGACTAGCTGATTCTCTCCTATCTTAGGCAATATGTAATGTTTATTAGTAAATTCATTAAATATTTAATATTAAGTTGAACCAAAACTTGATTAAAATTATAAGAAAGTATACTTAAATTTGCCAAAACTGACCAAATAACTCAAGTATCAACTCAGCCTTACAGGTCGATATTAGCGTCAAGAAGAAGCGCCCTACTTTTACACCGTCGTCAGCTGATTCCACATAGATGTCTACAGAATCTGTTTTATTAAACACTTATACAAGTAGAGCCCCCCGACAGAGTGGAGAGGGTGTCAGCAGTAAGTTTGTGTTAACGCCACTGATTATTTTGCCCTTCCTCTGATTCGTCAGAACAATAATCCACAGAGAACGGATCTGGGGAGAATACGACTTCACTCGGTCAGCATTTGCTCAGTAATCCATGAGTATTGCTAATGCCAAAAAAGAAAAGCAGGAGTGGATCTAAAACAGAGATGACATGTGAGGGAAATATTTGCATGCCTTCTGTGTTTTGTTCCCACTCCTGCTTTTGGCTACCAAATCTTAAGCCAATTCTGATTAGACCATACAGGCCTTACAGCTGCTACACAGACAGGATTCGTTGTACGTTTCATTTTTCCTTCCTTCTAACCGATCAGAAGAAAGGTCAAATAAATGGTGATTTAAAGGCCAAATAAGGACAATAGCGACCCCCTCATAGAATGGGGAGGGTGGTAACAGCATTAAAAGTCCACAGAGTGGCCCTATGACATAGTGGTAAGGTGGAAGCAGCATGAGGAGACCACCAAGTGGCACAATGACAGGGTCTGGAGGTGGCGGCAGCATCAGGAGGCCACAGAGTGGCACAATGACAAAGTGTGGAGGTGACAGCAGCAGTATGAGTGGCAAGGTGACATAGGGTTGAGATGGCAGTAACAGCATGATACCACAGAGTGTCATGGTGACATATTGTGTACAAGGCTGCATCAGGAGGCCACAGAGTGGCAGGGTGACAGTGTGGAGATGGCAGCAACATCAGCAGGATACCACAGAGTGGCACGGTGACATAGTGTGCAGATGGATGATCTAATCTGATGCATCAGGCATTGGTGGGTGGAAATCGTGGTTGATCCACGCCTGATCCATCTTGACAAAAGTAAGTTTCTACACATTTTGGGTGGACAGGCGAGTTTTTCTTGGGGTAACTATGGCCCCTGCCGCAGTAAACACCCGCTTTGATGCCACACTACTGGCCAGGCAGGGCAGCTTTTCCAGGGCAAACTCGGCCAGTTGCGGCCACAAATCCAGTTTGGCTGCCCAGTAGTCTTCTATGACGGCTGGCAGGGTGCTGTCAAAGTATGCTGGTTCAGGTCCTGCTCCATGTCTACCTGCTGCTGCTGGTGAGTAGTTTCTTCACTATGCGGGTGAAGAAAGCTGCTCATCAGCGACTCTAGACTCAGGCTGCTGGTGCTGTTGTCACTTGCGACAAAGTCAAAGATCGAGTCAACCAATCAAGAACCGCTGGGCTGCTGGTCAAGACACGACCGCTAGCTGACATGTGGACCTGAGGCCTCGGAAGAAACCCCTGCTGCCACGCAAATTAAAAGCAAATTAAAACACCCCTAAAACCGTCAAATATATATTTCTTGTTTTACTGAAATAGGCACCTAAAGGATTTGAAATTGGCAACAAAACGATTTCAGAATAAATAACAGCAACAGTGAACTGCGTATATATTTCTCATATTGGACTAAAATAGGCCACTAATTGATTTCTAAGTAAATAACAGAAAAAGTGAAATGCGCATATGTTTCACTTTTTCTCTAGAAATATTACAATAAACGCTTTTAGCGCAAATAACAGCAAATATGACCTGCGTCTATTTTTCTCGTATTGGAGTGAAATATGGCAATAAACGCTTTTAGCGCAAATAACACCAAATGTGAACTGCGTCTATTTTTCTCGTATTGTAGTGAAATATGACAAGAAACGCTTTCAGCGCAAACAGCAAATATGAACTTAGTCTATCTTTCTCTTTTTCTCTAGAAATATGGCAATAAAGGCTTTTAGCACAAATAACAGCAAATATGAACTGTATCTACTCGTATTGGAGTGAAATATGGCAATAAATGCTTTTAGCGCAAATAACAACAAATGTGAACTGCGTCTATTTTTCTTGTATTGTAGTGAAATATGACAAGAAACGCATATAGGCTATAGCGCAAACAGCAAATATGAACTTAGTCTATTTTTCTTTTTTTCTCTAGAAATATGGCAATAAATGCTTTTAGCTCAAATAGCAAAAAGTGACCTGCGTATATATTTCTCGTATTGTATTGAAATAGGCCATTAAATGATATCAGTGCAGTTAACCGCAAAAGTGACCTGTGTATATATTTATCTTTTTCCACAGATAAAAGCCACTAAAGGCTTTTTAAGATAGCACATGCACCCTAATAACTAATTTCTGGAATGACAGAGCTGTATTATGAGACTATCTGGATCACCATATAATGTTTCCCTGCACTTGTAAATCGCTTTTTTTTACAATTAGGACTTTCCTATGGCTGTCCCGAGAACCTGCACACGTCTCTTCCTGTCTGTGAAATGTTTCCTCTCACTTTCCTTTCCCTGCACTAGTAAATCGCTTCTTTACTTTTTTTTTTAACAATTAGTTTATCTTTCACTCTCCCTGGCGCCTGCATACACGTCTGTCCTTGAACAAAGTACAATTGTGAATGTCAGAATCTAAGATGGCCACTGTATTCATAGGGCTGTGACATCACTAGGCTGGCTGGCTGCTGATTGGCTGCATACATGGCATTAAGGGTCATCCAGCCTTCCCAGAGTTCCGTGCCCCATGTCCTTACACATGTAGCCGCCATTGTAGTCGGTAGAGTTGAGCGGACACCTGGATGTTCGGGTTCGAGAAGTTCGGCCGAACTTCACGAAAATGTTCGGGTTCGGGATCCGAACTCAACCCGAACCCCATTGAAGTCAATGGGGACCCGAACTTTTGGGCACTAAAAAGGCTGTAAAATAGCCCTGAAAAGGGCTAGAGGGCTGAAAAAGGCATCACAATGTAGGTAAATCCCCTGCAAACAAATGTGGATGGGGAAATGACTTAAAATAAAATAAAATAAATTAAAATTAACCAATATCAATTGGCAACTTGGAGGAGGAGGTGGAATAGGTGGTTGGGGTGGCGTCACAGGTGGTTGGGATGGTGCCACAGGCCTCATTCAAACATTCAGGCCCATGGGATCCACAAAGAGGAGAGTTAAAATCACAGCAAGACAGTATTGATTTCACCCAGCAATGCCACAGGCCTCATTCACAGATTCAGACCCATGGCACCCACAAAGAGGAGAGTTACAATCATGCCAAAACATTATTGATTTCACCCAGTAGTGCCACAGGCCTCATTCACTAATTCAGGACCATGGCACCCGCAAAGAGGAGAGCGGTCCCGTAACAGCAACACAGGCCTCAGATCAACCTGCAATGGAACAGGCCATTATCATTTATGTAGGCCCCTGACACCCAGACAGAGGAGAGGTCATTTGACAACAAATGTCTTGCACCAAAGCAGCATGCGATTAGCTGAAATGTAGGCCCCTGGCACCCAGACAGAGGAGAGGTCCATAAACTTGGGGTTTCCCCAAAATAATGGTACAATTAAAAAGAGGATTCAATAAAGAAGTGCCCTGGAGTACAAGAATGTATGGTTGAGGGCGGGGCAGTTATACATGTCTATTCTTCACAAGGAATGGACAGGTCCTGTGGGATCCATGCCTGGAACTTTTCCACATTTCTGCCATGCTAACCCTGCCTTCAGAGGAGCTGGCCGTGACACAGCTGCGTTGGCGACCTCTTACTCCTCCTCTGCCTTCGCCTTGTGCTCTAACTTGTCCCCCGCGTCAGTTGGGAATTCTCTCAGGAGCGCGTATACCAGCATGCGCTTGTCCTCGCGCATCTTCCTATCACGCTCCAGTGCGGGAATTAAGGTGGGCACGTTGTCTTTGTACCGGTGATCCAGCAGGGTGGCCACCCAGTAGTCAGCAGAAGTTAAAATGTGGTCAACTCTGCTGTTGTTGCGCAGGCACTGCAGCATGTAGTCACTCATGTGTGCCAGGCTGCCCAGAGATAAGGACAAGCTGTCCTCTGTGGGGGGCATATCATCATTGTCCTCTGTATCCCCCCAGCCACGCACCAGTGATAGGCCCGAGCTGCATTGAATGCCACCCCACTGTGAACATGCTTCATCCTCCCCCTTGTCCTCCCGTAGTGGGCCCTGGCTGGACAAATTTGTACCTGGCCTCTGCTGTTGCAAAAAAACTCGCCACTTCTAAAACACTGGCCTGAAAGTGTTAGAAATGAATGCTCCTCCTTCTCCTGGGACACATCCTCTTCCATCATCGCCCTTATTGTTTTGTCAAGGAGACATAGAAGTGGTATTGCAATGCTGATAACGGTGTCACCGCCACTGGCCATGTTAGTGGAGTACTCGAAACAGCGCAACAGGGCACACATGTCTCGCATGGAGGCCCAATCATTGGTGGTGAAGTGGTGCTGTTCCGCAGTGCGACTCACCCGTGTGTGCTGCAGCTGAAACTCCACTATCGCCTGCTGCTGCTCGCACAGTCTGGCCAGCATGTGCAAGGTAAAGTTCCACCTGGTGGGGACGTCACATATGAGGCGGTGAGCGGGAAGGCCGAAGTTCCGCTGTAGGGCAGACAGGCGAGCAGCGGCAGGATGAGAACGCCGGAAGTGCCCGCACGTTATG
Source organism: Bufotes viridis (assembly GCA_033119425.1). NCBI lineage: Eukaryota > Metazoa > Chordata > Amphibia > Anura > Bufonidae > Bufotes > Bufotes viridis. Next base: position 41,647,964 of record CM065590.1, on the reverse strand, counting down.
CAGCAGCTCTGACATGTCGGGGTAGTTGTGAATGAATTTCTGCACCACCAAATTCAGCACATGCACCAGGCAAGGGATGTGCATCAAATCGGCTAGTCCCAGAGCTGCAACGAGATTTCGCCCATTATCGCACACCACCAGGCCGGGCTTGAGGCTCACCGGCAGCAACCACTTGTCGGTCTGTTGTTGCATACCCCGCCACAACTCCTGCGCGGTGTGGGGCCTGTCCCCCAAACATATGAGTTTCAGAATGGCCTGCTGACGTTTACCCCGGGCTGTGCTGAAGTTGGTGGTGAAGTTGTGTCGCTGACCAGATGAGGAGGTGGTAGAAGAGGAGGAGGAAGCCGAGTAGGAGGAGGAGGCAAAGAATGATGCCCTGCAATCCTTGGCGGCGCAAGGACGTGCGCCAATCAGCTGCCACTACATTTGCCCAGTGTGCAGTTAGGGAGATATAGCGTCCCTGGCCATGCTTACTGGTCCACGTATCTGTGGTTTGGTGGACCTTGCCACAGATGGCGTTGCGCAGTGCACACTTGATTTAATCGGATACTTGGTTGTGCAGGGAAGGCACGGCTGTCTTGGAGAAGTAGTGGCGGCTGGGAACAACATACTGTGGGACAGCCATGGACATCAGCTGTTTGAAGCTGTCTGTGTCCACCAGCCTGAATGACAGCATTTCAAAGGCCAGTAGTTTAGAAATGCTGGCATTCAGGCCCAGGGCTCGAGGGTGGCTATGTGGGAATTTACGCTTTCTCTCCAAGGTTTGTGAGATGGAGAGCTGAACGCTGCCGTGTGACATGGTGGAGATGCTTGGTGACGCAGGTGGTGTTGTCGGTGGCACATCCTCTGTTTGGTGGGCGGCAGGTGCCAACATTCCTCCCAAGGTGGAGGAAGAGGCCGAGGCAGCAGCAGAAGAGGGAGCACGGGGAGCCAGAGTGAGTTCCTTGCTTTTAAGGTGTTTACTCCACTGCAGTTCATGCTTTGCATGTAGATGCCTGGTCATGCAGGTTGTGCTAAGGTTCAGAACGTTAATGCCTCGCTTCAGGCTCTGATGGCACAGCGTGCAAACCACTCGGGTCTTGTCGTTAGCACATTGTTTAAAGAATGCCATGCCAGGGAACTCCTTGAAGCTGCCTTTGGGGTGCTCAGTCCCTGGTGGCGGTGGCCAGTAGCAGGCGAACTCTCTTGGAGGCGGCTGTTCTGCTTTTGCCCCCTGCTCCCTCTTTTGTACGCTGTTGGCGCGGTCTCACCACTGCCTCTTCCTCTGAACTATGAAAGTCTGTGGCACGACCTTCATTCCATGTGGGGTCTAGGACCTCATCGTCCCCTGCATCGTCTTCCACACAGTCTTCCTCCCTGACCTCCTGTTCGGTCTGCACACTGCAAAAAGACGCAGCAGTTGGCACCTGTGTTTCGTCATCATCAGAGACGTGCGGACTCCGATGAGGTGGTATTCCCATGTCCTCATCATCAGGAAACATCAGTGGTTGTGCATCAGTGCATTCTATGTGTTCCACCACTGGGGAAGGGCTAGGTGGATTCCCTTGGGAAACCCTGCCAGCAGAGTCTTCAAACAGCATAAGAGACTGCTGCATAACTTGAGGCTCAGACAGTTTCCCTGATATGCATGGGGGTGATGTGACAGACTGATGGGGCTTGGTTTTCAGGCGCCACCTGTGCGCTTTCTGCAGAAGACTGGGTGGGAGATAATGTTGTGAACTGTGCTGGATCCACTGTCGGCCACCCAATTGACTAGCGCCTGTACCTGCTCAGGCCTTACCATCCTTAGAACGGCATTGGGCCCCACCAAATATCGCTGTAAATTCTGGCGGGTACTGGAACCTGAGGTAGTTGGTTCACTATGACGTGTGGCTGTGGCAGAATGGCCACGTCCTCTCCCAGCACAAGAGGGTACACTAACACCACCACGACCGCGTCCGCGTCCCTTACTAGATGTTTTCCTCATTGTTACCGTTCACCAAGCACCACAATAAGAAAAAAATATTTGGCCCAATGTATTGATTTCAAATTCAGGCCTTTTTTTTTACAAGCACCTAACACTATCTGCCTATTTATTTATGTAGCGTATTACACTAATCCAGGCACAGCAGTAACCACTGATTTAGGGAATATCTCTTTTAGGGCTAGTATTTAGGCCCTGGATGAAAGGTATCCTTTTATGGACAGATTTACACTTGGCCTGTAACAGCTCAGGACACCAGATTCAGGGTATTGCTATTTTGGCAAGTGAATTTCACCCCACAACAAAATATATGTTTTTGCGGACACTATGAAACTTGGCCAGCCACAGCTGAAACCACTGATTTATGGTATTGCTATTTTGGCAATTGAATTTAACCACAGAAAATAATCTATCCTTTGTCAGACAGCAGACAGTATTATACTTGGCTAGCCAAGCTGGAACACCAGATTTAGGGGATTGGTATTTGGGCAATTGTATTTAACCCCTTAATAAAATATAGAAATTGCTATCCTGAGTTTCTAGGGGTGACAATTAGCATAGCCAAGCCCCTGATGTAGGATATAGCAAAAAAAAAAATACTGTATACTGGCCTGAAGAGGCGCCGCTTGGTGCGAAACGGCCGTTGCCGGTCACTACACTCAGCATGAGGTTTGTCCGCCCTAGCCCTCCTCTGATTGTTGGCTCCTAAGGGAGTGAAAATAAAGGCGATTTTTTAAAAGGCGAATGGTTAGTGCCGCTTATCTTGACTCCTTCTCTCCACTGCACAACCATACTTTCTCATTGCCTATAGCTGAGCACCACCGCTGTTTGCCTGGACGACCCGGACTGTGCCTGCGATTGTTTGATCACTATCTGACACCATTTGCCACAGGGCAGCTGCAGCTCCATTTCTGTTTCTGAATACTGCTACAAAAAAAAAATAGTATTGATGGATTGATGGACTTGGTGGCAGCTTGTTCTGGTGCACCACAAGTCACAAAATGGCCGCCGATCACCCCAGAAAATAAGTGACAGAAAAACGCTCAGTGCAGCCTAAAAACCAGTGAGCAAGTAACTAGCAGAAGTTCAATCATTCACAGCTGTAAATTGATCCGTTCATTAGGTGCTGTTGCTGACTTTTCCCTGCCTAATCTCACCCTCACAGCAGCTGCGTCCTCTCCCTACACTAATCAGAGCAGTGTGACGTGCGGCGCTACGTGACTCCAGCTTAAATAGAGTCTGGGTAACATGCTGCACTTGGCCAATCACAGCCATGCCATTAGTAGGCATGGCTGTGATGGGCTCTTAGGGCAAGAAGTAAAACGCTAGCTGATTGGCTGCTGTGCAGCCCTTCAGAAAGCGGGAAGTAATCGACTGAACAACGAACCCGAACCTTTTTGAAAAAGTACTGTTCGCTCAACACCTAGTTGTGGTCGATCTGTGCCAGCTACATGCCCAAATGAAACACCTGCCTCAGGTGCACGTAGGCGACAGAACGTTCAGCGTTATTTTGTAGACCCGAATACCGGTGTATGAAAAGTGAGGCCAGAACAAGTTAAAGCGGTAGTAGATTGGGTGGCTGACAGTGCTTCCAGTTCCTTCTCATTGTCTCCCACCGGTCCCCTGCTGAAAGCACAGAGTTGGCACCTGCATCCCATACGCAACTGTCTTTCACCTCACCCCCTTGAAAATCAGCGAAGCAGTCTGAGCCCCAAGTCATGCAGCAGTCTCTTATGCCTTTTGAGGACTCTGCTGGCAGAGTTTCCATGGGCCGTCCACATAGCCCTGCCCCAGAAGTGGAAACGATTGAGTGCACTGATGCCCAACCGCTTATGTTTTAAGATGTGGATATGGGAGAACCACGCAGCACATCTCGGATGATGACGACACAGGTGCAAACTGCTGCGGCTTTCTTCAGTGTGCAGACCGGCAAGGAGGGCAGGGGTGAGGAGTGGGTGGAAGATGATATGGAGGATGATGAGGTCCTAGACCCCACATCGAATCAAGGTCATGCGCGTGACGTGTGCAGTTCGGAGAAAGAGGTGATGGTCACACAGCGCCAGCCGCACAGCAAAAGAGGGAGCAGTGTGCAAAAGTAGAGTGCCCGTCCCCTTGCCAGTATGCCTGCTACTGCCCACAGCACCTAGGGACTGAGCAAACCAAAGCCAGCTCCAAGGAGTTCCCTGACGTGGCAGTTATTTAGACAATGTGCTGATGACAAGACGCGAGTGGTTTGCACGCTGTGCAATCAGAGCCTGAGGCGAGGCAAAAATGTTCTGATCACCACCTGCATGACCAGGCATCTACATGCAAAGCACGAGATGCAGTGGAGTAAACACCTCAAAAACCATAAAAGACCTCAGGCTCCTCCTGCTCCCTCTTCTACTGCAGTCTTGGCCTCTTCCTCCACCTCTGGAGTGACAGTGGCACCTGCCATCCCTCAAACAGAGGATGAAGCAGCAACGCCACCACCTCTGTCACCAAGCATCTCCACATTGTCCCATGGAAGCGTTCAGCTGTCCATCTCCCACACACTGGAGAGAAATAGGAAGTACCCCCCTACCCACCAGCGATCCCTGGCCCTGAATGCCAGCATTTCAAAATTCCTGGCCTTTGAAATGCTGTAATACCGTCTGGTGGAGACGGAGACTTTTAAAACCTTATGGCGGTAGCTGTCCCACAGTACGTGGTTCCCAGCCACCACTACTTTTTCAGGCGAGCCATCCCTGCCCTGCACAACCAAGTGGCGGATAAAACTAGGTGTGCACTGCGCAGCGCTATCTGTGGTAAGGTCCACATAACCACCGATATGTGGACCAGTAAGCATTGGCAAGGCAAGGACGTTATATCTCCCTAACTGCACACTGGGTAAATGCAGTGGCGGCTGGGCCAGAGGCGGATAGCAGTTTGGCACATGTCCTTCCTCCACCAAGGATTGCAGGACGTTTCTCTTTGCCTCCTCCGCCTACTCCGCTTCCTCCTCTACCACCTCCTCATCCGCTCAGTGCAACACCTTCACCACCAACTTCAGCACAGCCAGGGGGAAACGACAGCAGGCTGTTTTGAAACTCATCTGTTTGGGGGGAAAACCCACACCGCGCAGGAGCTGTGGACGGGCATGGAACAGACTGATGAGTGGTTGGTGCCATTGAGCCTCAAGCCTGGCCTGGTGGTGTTCGATAATGGGCAAAATCTCGTAGCAGCTCTGGTCCTTGACGCACATCCCTTGCCTGGCGCATGTGCTGAATTTGGTGGTGCAGAAGTTCCTGAAAAACCACCCCGATATGTCAGAGCTGCTGCAGAAAGTGCGGGCCATCTGTGCGCGCTTTCGGGCATTCTCACCCTGCTGCTGCTCACCTGTCTGCGCTGCAGTGTAACTTCGGGCTTCCCGCTCACCGCCTCATATGCGTCGTGCCCATGAGGAACTCCACCTTGCACATGCAGGCAATGGAGTTTCAGTTGCAAGCATGGGTGAGTCGCTCTGCGAAACAGCACCCCTTCACCACCAACAAATGGACCTCCATGCGGGACGTGTGTGCCGGGTTGCGCTGTTTCGAGTACTCCACCAACATGGGCAGTGCTGATGACGCTGTCCTCAGCGTTACTATGCCACTTCTATGTCTCCTTGAAAAAATGCTTCAGGCGATGATGGAGAGGACTGCCCATATACATGTTCTATCAGTACATAATTTCATAAATATATTTGTGTGAAAAAAATATAAAATAAATAAAAATCAATGCATTATTATGTTGAAGGGATTTTCTAGAGGCTTTTATACTGATGACCTATTCTCTGGAATAGGTGAACTCATTAGTATCTAATCGGTGGGGGTCAGACACCAGGGAACCCTGCGGGTCAGCTGTTTGTGAAGGCATCTGCACTTGCAGTAGTGCCATGGCCTTCTCACAGCTCAGTCTAGGCCAGTGATGGGCAACGTGCGGCTCTCCAGCTGTTGCTAAACTACAACTCCCACCATGCCCTGCAGTAGGCTGATAGCTATAGACAGGCTTTGTATGCTGGGAGTTGTAGTTCTGCAACAGCTGGAGAGCCGCACGTTGCCCATCACTGGTCTAGGCCATATGAAGTCATGTTCATCAGTCACATTGCCAATGCCAAGGTGCTGCTCAGCCCAATTGAAGTGAACTGCAAGTACCAGTACCTTCTTAAACATCTAATCAACAGGGGTCTCGAATGTCAGACCCCCACCAATCAGATAGTAATGACCTATCCAAAAGGATATATCGTATTTAATCAGCATACAAGTCTATAAAAACTCTTTAAGGAGATCTATATTTATGACAAAAAGTAAGGGATAGAATGAATACCTGTAGTAATCGGGGACTGGAGCACAGTATCAAGGTGGCAGACATTCAGTTTCACATTTTGAACCTGCCCTCATACTCTGGAGGTGCCATTTCGAGGTAGGGGTTGATCGCTGTCAAGGAAACCAAGAAGAAGAAAGCTCCCAGTGAGCCTACAGCTTCCTTTGGGGACAAAAAGTGTCATATGCTCATAAGAGGGAGGTTCGCTGTTTAAAGGGTTGTCCTAAGGGGGAAAAGAGATAGAGTCCATATATTATAGGTATTTCCTGTACAGCATTCAGCCTCATTAGTAAAATCCTAAAAGTAGTTTCCCAGAAAAAGTCTTCAGCTTATGTGATGGAAGAGTTTTTCATGTAGATTGTTTAACCAAAGCCAGGGGCAGATTCAAAAGGAATGAGACATGAAGGACTTATACTTCTCCTTCGTTCTGGATCCATTTTTGGCTTTGGCTCAAAAACGACATCAAAAAGTGCACAGATTTTTTTTTACTAAAAGCTGTAACGACACTTCCCACACATAATTTTTCTAAGCAGTTTTTTCAGACTTGTAAAAAAGCATCATGAAACTTTAATTTTTTGCACAATTTTTTTATCACATTCTGGAAGTGCCTTTTTTTCACACGTTTCTTTTCCCATAGAGGAGTCTATGTGAGACACCTATGATAAATAAAACCCCATTCCTAGTGCGTGCTGTGCTTTGAAAAAAAAGTGTCATGGTCATGGAGGGAAAAAAAATAAAAATTACAAAAACACGCTTAATCATTCTTTATTGGCTTTAAGCAGGCATTGGCAAAGAACTCCAAACTCCAAAGTGTGTGAAGCCAAGCTTAAACCACACACCTCAAGGAAAGAACATAAAAAACACGTTCAGTTATGAAGTACGGACGTCACTACATTATCTGTAATTGTCTGTACAGATAATCATTACAGTTCCAGAAGTAATGCAGTCCTTTTTGACCTGCAACATAACTTCAATAAGGAAATAAAATAAAATAAAAACTCTTCTGATCCAACTAGCTTTCCACTGAAAAAAAAAAATCATGAAAGATGTTGTTGACTTGTTGAGGCTCGTATGCATGGATTTTTGATCACTTTTTAAGGATACAGGGCGGCCAAAAACCAGCAATTCTGTAAATCTTTTTTATTTTCTATTTTTTTCACCGTTCACTGCTCGGTATAGATTACAGGGTAGCTTTATTTTGCTGGTTGAAACGATTATATTTTATGTTTTACTACTTTTGTACAATAAAAACACTTTGTTAGAAAGCTCTTTATTTTTTCTGTACCCACACATATCATTTGTATTTTTCTGTAGAAGGAGCTATGTTCAAGCTTGTTTTTGGCAGGACAAGCTGTCGTTTTTATTGGTAACATTTTGGGGTACACATGGCTTATTAGATTTTTATACCGTTTTTGGGTGGCGAAGTGACAAAAAAAAAAAAACAGCGATTCTGACATTGTTTTTAGTTACACATTTTTTACACCATTCAGCCTACGACATAAGTAACAAGATCATTTTTATAGTTTGGGTCATTACAGATCTGCTGATACCAGTTTTGTTCATTTTATCCAATAATAGGGCTTGAAAAGGAATTAGGGTAACTTAAAAATGTAAATTTTTAAATAAAAATGTTTTTATAGAGATGAGCCAACTTTTGAAATGTATTTTGGTTATAATTCTAATGAATCGGTCTGAAAATTTGATTCAGGTTTGAATCAATTCTACCTGAATTTAAAAGTACTCCGTTTGACCTAAAAATTGGTGTTTGACACTCCTGGAACACATTTTTTTTTCTAATTTCTTTCTCTTTTTTTTTTTCTATTCACAACCCACCCCCACCTTCCTTCGAATTCTTTAACGCAAAGACAGAAATAATAAGAAATAACAGAGTGACTCCTCCTCTTCCTGCTCCTCTTCGAGTAGTAGCTCTTCATCCTCCACTTCCTCTTCTATTGGACCTTCTGCGTGTTGGTCCCCAACAGCAACAGGGCCCCCAGCAAGATGCTGTCTTCTTCCAGCTGTTGCTGCAATTTCTTCTAGCTGTTCTTCTTTTGCATCACCATGAACACTGCTTTAAGATAAATATCAGAGGGATTACAACATTGATGCCACAGTTGTCCCTACTGACAAATCAGGTGGCCTCTTTGACGACCCTGCACGACACATGTCTCTGATAGGCAGCCACTGCTGGTGGTCTAATGCACGAACAAATCGTTCACAGCTTTACGCTGCTAGTAAAGACATTCCAGCATATGCAAGGTGGAGTTCCATCAAGTTGGAACATCATGGATCAAGCGGTGCAATCGCAGACTGTTCAGTCACTGCGAGTCCAGGATGGAGGTCCTTGCCACATAAGAATGGCTGAAATGCAAGTCAGAGTACTTTTTTAAAAAAGTTCTGCATGACTAAATTTGTCATGTGTGTGATGTAGGGAGCATGTGTTATTTCCCCAAAATTTTGCAGTCACAATGTTCCTGCCATTGTTGCTAATCACCTTGCTCAACTGGAGCTGTGTTTACTACTTGATTCACTTTAGCAATTGATCAGCTGCTTTCGGCTAGGCTCATCAGTTGTAATACAGCATGGCAATGCTTTACTTTACACATATGATAGGAGGGAAGGAGAGTAGAAGCAATGCTCTGCCCTGCTTCTGTTAGGAAAGGGAAGATGTCCACTGAGGAGGACCTAGAGGTGGCGAATACGCATCGGGTGTGGGAGCCAGACTGACACAAATGCAGAGATGTCAATAGGATCTTGTACACAGCAGAGGTTTTGTGTGAAGAAAAACTGCCATATGGCAGATACTCACAGAAATCTAGCCAAGCCAAGCTTGGCCTAGGTTTGGTCTGCTTTGGTCCTGCGTCCACAGTATCAGCGACATCACCAGACTCTGAGCTGACCATAATAGAAGCAGATCTGGCTTTGGCAGTATGTTTAAGAAGTTCTAGCCGCGAGTCCTGCCCTGACTAAGAGGAAGAGTGTTCTCAATATTAATACAGGGAGAACTGTAGCCTACTACTATCAATACTACTGGCTGGATGGCTGGTGCTGCTTTTTGGACTACTACCCAAATCCTGACTCAGATAATAAGGCATGGGTTTTCACTTTCAACTTTTTCATTTACCAGATATTTTATATTGCGTTCTATCTAAATGTCAAATTTTATTAAAGGAGTTTCCCGCGAATTGAATGTTGATAATCCATCCTCAGGACAGGTCATCACTTTCAGATCGGAGGGGGTCCAACACCCGGCACACCCGCCAATCAGCTGGTTGAAGAGAAGGCCACGCTCCGTGCGAGACCAGCCTTCCTTTCATTGTTTACCTGCTCGCCATCCTTGTCACAGCAGAATGCAGATGTAACTGCAAGCTGTACCATTCACTTCTATGAGACGGCTCGTTCCCATACAAGTGTATAATACAGAGCTGTACCATTGAAGTGAATGTGATGTAATTACGTACACCTGCTCATCTCTTGCCTTTTTGACACCATTTTTATTTAAGTTTTTTTTTACGGTGTTCATCTGACAGGTTAGGTCATGTGGTAGTTTTATAGAGCCGGTCAATACGAACGCGGTGATTCCTAATATGTCTACTTTTCTTTTTTCCCCTATTTTTATTTTTTAAATTTACTTTATTTTTGGAAAAGGATGTTTTTTTTTTACTTGAAACTTTTATTTGTTTTATAAAACTTTATTTTGTTCATTTTTTTTACTTTATTTTTTGTCCCACTCTCCCCCTGATCACCAACTTGCAGGACTTTTCCCATGCACCCCACCATCTTACCACCATTTCCCCAGGTCAGGTTTCTCACTGGGCAGCAACGTAGCAGGTTTTACCCAGGACACAAGTCCCGAAAACAAATCGTATGCAGCCGTCACCCTCAGCAACCGGCTGCCCAGGCACCAGAAAAAAATTTCAGCCACCAGTCCACTTTAAATCAGAGACCCGGGCCTCTAGGTGTCTCACTCTCTAGAGACAATTTCAGCTTCATCGTCTCTTTTTTGGCATCGCAGACATCACAGTTTCTTTCACAGGGCGGCTGTCTCTTTAAATCCACACAGCTTTTTCTTGCAGCACAGCAGTATTCAGCAGCACCTGCTCCACCGAGCAAACAGGCTTCCGGCCCTTTAAGTTCCCACACAGCAACAGCACTGCAGCACTCAGCTTTTCTGAGGTGCCGTTGCCCACATCCAACACCAATTGTGACAGTCCGTTACAAAGCTCACCTTTCCAGAGGTGAAAAGGTAGGGAGATTAGTCAAATTATATCGCACAAGGAGAACTCCGGAGACAGAAGTGCATTTTAACTTGCGTCCTGCCAGCTTTATTTCACAGGTTGCATTAAACACAAACCATAAACGGAACACCTAGCCCTGTCCAGGCTCTAACTGCACAATAGGTCCCTCTCTAGGACGTGGTTGAGCTACCCTCAGTCCACCCAAAACCAACACGCAGTCTGAACTGCAACCTGTGATACTTGCGGATTGGAGGCTCTGGACCTTCAGGGTCCCTCAGTGAGACCTGGCTTCTCCCACTCACCTGGAGTTCTGAGAAAGTGTGTTGCCAGCCCAGTTATCTAGAAACTCCCCCGGTGCAGCCAATCAGGACCCAGGCTTAGGTTTTTAACCCTTTTCCTACATAGCTTTCCTCGGCATATGTTAGGAACCTGGGAGACCCATATACAACCTCCATTACATTACCAGGTGACACGCCACAATATATTTTTCTTTTTTTACTGAAATACTCCCCTATACGCTTTCACCAGAAATAACTGCCTTGGTGCAGTGCGTATATATTTTTTCTTGTAGTACTAAAATACGCCCCTATACACTTTCACCAGAAAAAAAAAAATTGGAGTGCAGTGTGTATACATTTTTCGTTTTTTTACTGAAATACTCCCCTATACGCTTTCACCAGAAATAACTGCAGAAGTGAGCTAAGAATATATTTTTCTTGTAGTACTGAAATACGCCCCTATACGCTTTCACCAGAAAAAAAATGAAAGAGGAAAGTGTGTATATTTTTTTCTTTTTTTTACTGAAATACGCCCTTATACGCTTTCACCAGAAATAACTGCAGAAGTGAACTGAGAATATATTTTTCTTGTAGTACTAGATACTAATATATTAGTATACTAAGCCACTAAATGCTTTTCAACATAAGACTTGCAGCCCAATAACAAAACGCTAGAATGACGGAGCTTTCTAATGACTATTTGGATCCCCAAATAATCGTTCCCTGCACTTGTAAATCACTTTCCTATCAATGTCCCTAGCGCCTTCTGACGTCTCCCCCTGCACTAAGATGTTGTGAATTAATTCCTCCCTATCTTTTCCCTGCACTTATCAATAGTATTTTCTGTCTTTTTTTTCCACAATCGTTTTTCCAATAGCTGTGCCTAGCGCTCTGTCCCTGCACTCTGAACGCTGGAAAATGTCTGATTGTAAGATGGCCGACGTATTTATAGGGCTGTGACATCACAGGGCTGGCTGCTGATTGGCTGCATGCAGGCATGTCAATCTGGGTTATCCCACCTTCCCAGAGTTCCTTGCCCCATGTCTTCAGTCCTCACACGTGTAGCCGCCATTTTAGGAAAATTGCGATTCGTTACCACGAAGCGCGAGGAAATTCGCATTTGTTACAAATCAAATTTTTTCTGAAATTCTAAACGAATTCCACTTTGTCAGCTTCGATTCGCTCATTTCTAGGTGGCAGATTGGCACCTGTCTAGGACACCAACCATGGAGTGATTGTTCAAATTGCCTTTAAAATTCTTACTAAAACTATTCAAACACTGTTTGGCTTAGAGTGTCGTATGACACAACCGTACCTATACTATAGATGTTACACAAAGAGGTGTGGCTATAGGGGTTTCAACATGGGTCCTGAGGTGCCTGAGTGCAACCAAAGGCACCTCTGCACAAAAGAATACTACGAATGTATTTCACTACACATCAAACATGCAAGTTATGAGGTGAATCAGGGCTGACAGCTGGGAGCTTAATGAGTTTCCATCAAACATTTTTGGTTCCATGTTGAACTTTAGGGCCAAATGTGGGGAGAAGGTCTCTGACTTCTTCCCAAGACAGCTAAAGCCACCCCTGACAGATAGAGAACCAATCATGCAAGTAAGATGTGTAGGAACCTGACCACCAAAGGTTGAGTATAATCTCAATAGGTGCTTCACTTCCTGCCAAAACAGAGGACTTCTGGTCTTGGTTAAAACGTCCATAAAAAGGTAGAAACAATGGAGGACTCTCAGCGTTCATCTTCTCTATTTACTAGTTAAAACGACACACAGATTTTCATTACATCACAGGTATGATCCTCCCATTTATCTAGTAAATAGACAATAACACCGATAAAATTCAAATAAACATATTTTTATTGAGCGAAATCAATCTTAAGAGTTGGGATAAAAGGCCACTATGCTTATCAAGTTACATTATAATAACCATTAAATATTTAAATCCGTACTGTTAAAGTAACTCAATTAAATCAATTCAGATAACTTATAAAAATAGTCCACTCAAAGAGTGACTTTACCCCTGCATAAGGAAATAAGGAAAGCGACTAAATTGAAACACGGACTAAAATAAATATGATATAGGGGTGGGGGGAAGCTTGAAAAATACTTACGTGAATGCGCATTTAACGTTATGTCCCTTCTTTTATAGCTTCAGAAGGACATCACCGTTGGAAGAATTCTCCAATCAAATCCTCCGAATCCATCTCCTGCCAGCCGCTGCAGTTAACGGGATAACCCAATCCACACCTTTAAAAAGGCAAGTGAAACATTTAAAAGCACAAAATCAATACCAATGAGGAGTGTCATGACATCATGGCTCCCCTCATTGTATTTACAATATGGGTCGTTCCATGATATTATTATCAGTAGAGATGAGCAAAGTTTTAAAAATTTCTATTTGGACGCTTCACCAAATTTTTCCCAAAAATTTGCTTCGTTCCGACTTAATTCGTCATGAAATACTTTAAATTAGCTATATCCTAGCCTGCAGGGAGAATGTATCTCAGGCAAGTGACAGTCACTCTTGGGCTTCACTTCACTTATTTGGTCAGTTACGGGCCGAATAGCGATAATGCGGCTGTCACTACACAAGCAACTCAGCATGCATCTGGCCATTTGCATAGGGGAATCTGAGGGACTCCCTGCTTCCATCTCCACTGCATTCTGCCACAGTGTGTCAAGGTCATCTGCCTGATAGTCCTCCAGCTCCTCTCCTCTCTGTTGTACAGATAAACCAATTATTTCTGTATACATTTCCTATATGTTAATTTCCTTCTCCTCCTCATCCTCCTCCTCCACTAGTTCAGCACCCACAGGACTCAGATGGCCATAAGATGTAGGCGCCATGTCTCCCTTCCCCTGGCCAGCCAGATTTATCAGCTTTTGAACACAGATCTTACATATGGCCACGCTGAAGTCCTCCGGCAAATTGATTAAAAGTTCCCTCAACAGCAAATATCCACTCCACTGCGTGATGACTGCCTGCCGCTGCCTTTGTGAAGCCGTGCACCGCTAGTTGTTTCCGGACAGGTAGGCTACCGAGTAGCAGACGGCCATCCCCGGCATGTTTGGCTCCAGATCTTACACTGCTACCACCCTGAAGGCTCAGGTGCGTTCTAATGTGCGATCGGCTACATCATCATCCATTGTCTGCTCGTCACTTCTGTCACCCTCACTAGTCTCTTGGCCGCGTCTTTGACCACTTGCAACACCTGCTCCAACATGACTCTCATCATCACCACTTACACTCCTACAGAAGGAAGCAGCAGATGTCTCCTCCAAATCTTGGCTGGGCAGTAGCTGCTGACTGTCCTCAATAATATCTTCCTTGTTAAAAACGCAGCAGAGAAGGTGGCATAGATCATTTGCCTGGCAGAAAGAGCAGCAAAGGAAAGAGGCAGGTTCAGGACAGGTGAGGGCTCAGAGCATGTTCCTGGCTGGGTCATACCAACTAAGTATGGTGTCAGAGGAACCCACCAACTACTGGCTGTGGGTGTCTCATATCAGTTAAGATGAGGTTAATCAACCCTTGCAGGAGAGAGGGATTGGTCATCAAAACATGACAACTGGATGACACTGGGAGCTCTAGCCGGTTGCTAGAGCTCCTAGTGTTGGAGCTGCGTCTGCATCTGACGAAACTGAGCCAAACGGATCAGTCCTGGCACACAATGTAAGTCAATGGGGACGGATTTGTTTTCTCTGACACACTCTGGCACAATAGAAAACGGATCCGTCCCCCATTGACTTTCAATGATATTCAATACGGATCCATTTTGGCTATGTTAAAGATAATACAAGTGGATCCATTCTGAGCGGATGCATGCGGTTGTATTATCTGAATGGATGCGTTTGTGCATATCCGCACAAACGCGATTGTGAAAGTAGCCATAGACAGCTTAGTCACCCCAATTTGAGAATCCAGGCCTAATGAAATTGCTTATCTATTGTATTCAACAAGGTGGACACAGTAAAATAACAGTTATATTACACAGCCTAGTCACCCCAATTTGAGAATCAAGGCATACTAGAATTGCTTATATAATAAACAATGTGGACACCCCAGTAAAAGTTAAATTACACAGCTTATTCACCCCAATTTGAGAATCAAGGCCTAATGGAATTGCTAATCTAGTAAAGAAGGTTGACACTGTCCACTTAGCTCTGTGCCCTACACAGGGATTGATGCAAAGTGGGCTGTCTCCTATGGATCCCTTTATCTTCAGACTACAGTCCCAGCACTGTCCCTGCAGTATTCCTATGTTCTTCCGACATGTGTAAGAACTCTCCCTACGATCTCCTTACACTGTTCCTGCACTGTCCCTGCACTCCACCTATCCAATATTCCACAATAAAAGGCTTCTTGAACACTGTCCTTAGCACTTGTTATGTCTCTCCATGTGCTCTGATCACAGCAAAATGGCAGAGACTAAATGGGATGAGGCTTTTACAGACATCACAGGGATGACCATATGCTGATTGACTGGCTACATACATGGGTCATATCACATTCTCTTGCTTCTTACTTTCCTTTTGTAACATGGGTAGCTGCCATTTTAGGAAAAAAACGATTCGTTACCACGAAGCACGAGGGAATTGGAATTTGTTGCAAATTTAATTTTTCCTAAACTTCTTATTGAATTCCTGTTCGAATGCTTTGATTTGCTTAACTCTAATTATCAGGAATACTACATTTTATTGTGTGAAGAACCTGATCAAAATGCAAAAGCATTCTTTTCCTAGATTGATTTTTTTTTTATCTCAATATCTACTTCTGTAAGCCCCAGTGATAAGTTGTTACCTGCCTTGATGAAAAATAACCATCCTTTAAAGCCTGTAGACCACCATCATGACCATTATTTTAGCCCTCGTAAACTTCAACAACCCGATCTTCTATAGGACAATTCACGGCTCCAAATCACTTTTCTTTCCAACATCCTACTTTGCATGAACACAGCAGATAGTAAGAACCTTGACATGGTCTTCATACATTGCTATCAAGATAAGCCGTTTCTTTCATTTCTCTTCAGTCTTCTTAATTGGCTTTTATGACTATTTCAAGATAAGTCCTCAGACCTCTGACATACCTACGTGTAGCAAAGGTACAGTAACCACATGATATTATTCAGCTAGGTAACAAATAAACCAATAAACACTGTAAAGGAGTTGGTCCTTCCCAAGGGTTAAAGTTTAGAAGTTTGATGAGCATAAAAACGTGCTGCAACGGGAGGGTCAACGATGACACAGGTTAACTGCACCTAATATATAACAAGCTAATTAGGGTAGGATTATGTATAGACTTGTAGTAGGTTCACTTGTATTGGCTGTTATGACCTTCAACATTTTTGACCAAGGAGTCCACCGGTCATAAAGAGTATCCTCAGTAACTTTTATTAGGTCAGTTGTATGACATGCTGATGCAGAAGCGGCTAAACCCTCCATGACTCCATTACTTTAGATTAGTCACATGTACAACCCCTGCAAACAGTAGCAATAGTGTTGAGCGAACCCGAATTGTAAAGTTCGGTCCATACCGAACTTTGTGAGTTTGGGTACCCAGACCCGAACCCGAACTTTGCCGAAAAAGTTTGGGTTCGAGTTCGGTGTTCAGGAATTTAATAAAGCTTTTGAAAGGCTGCAGGGCAGCCAATCAACAAGCTTTTAAACTGTGGGCACTTAGAAGCCATCACAGCCATGCCTATTGGCCAGTGCATCAGCCTCTATACAAGCTGGATTACGTGTAGCACTGCCCATCAGCTCTGAGTAGTCCAGGGACAGGAAACAGGCAGCTGAGGTGAGGGGGAGTGTTAGGAATCTGGCTATTTGTTTTGTGGGTGACCTATAATGATTTTTTGAGGGTGCAATACACCAGTTTTGCACCCCTGACACAGAAATATAATAATACATCTGTAGTGGTTTTAAATCTGTAGTGTTTTCTTGTGGGTGCAATGAACCATTTTTGTACCACTGACACA
This sequence comes from Bufotes viridis, assembly GCA_033119425.1. NCBI lineage: Eukaryota > Metazoa > Chordata > Amphibia > Anura > Bufonidae > Bufotes > Bufotes viridis. Next base: position 41,631,177 of record CM065590.1, on the reverse strand, counting down.
ATAATATAATAGTTAATCCGTCAGTTAGTTCGATTTGTGACATATACCCATTTTTGGTGTGAGATACACGTGCACTTTATACGTGAAAGGGAAATTAATATAGTTAATCTGACTGCTAGTTCGGCCGGTAACATATACCTATTTTTGGCGATATAGTAAAAAGGTGGCTCACCTATTAAGTGGTTAAGATGGCTAATGGGTGCTCACACCCTATAAGCTCCCCAAGTTTACAAAGAAAAATTAAAAAGTCACAAGTGGGAGGGCACTCGCTACCATATGTAAACAAATGGCGATCAAATTAATTAAAGTCAAAAATATTTAATAGAAGACACATATAAAAAAAAACACACTTAAAAATAAATTTAAAAGAAACCTGTAGACTATGGATGGCCAGCCCAAATGTCTCTATATAATATAGTTGCAAACATCCAAATGTTACGCAATACAGGCGCAAAACGCAAATAGAAGTGACAGTCCACCTGTATATAATTGCATTATAGTCACCAATTATGGAATAAAATAGCTGTTGTGGGAGTCCTCATATACTCATTTGCACCTTTACTCAAACCGGTAAAATGCACTGAATAGCAGTCAAAGTTGTTGTTTGTACATTTAGATGATTCCCATTCCTTAATGCGGCAATTGAACAATAATATCAAGTAGATAAATGCAGGTTACGTTACCACCCTTCACAAGTGTATCTTTCAGGCGGTATTCTGAGCGGAGCACACTAGGCTCAAACGTTCTCTTCTCTGTCAGGACCTGCAGTGATGTCACTGAGAGAGTCTCACATGACCTGATGATGCGGTCATGTGCCTCCTGCAGTGATTCCGTTCCAAGCTGGATGCCCGCTAGATTAGTGCGGCAATGTATTAGCGCCAATAAAAATATACCCATTTTTGGTGTGCGATACACGTGCACTGCATATGTGACAGGGAAATTAATATAGTTAATCCATATGTTAGTTCGGTGGGTGACATATACACATTTTTGGTGTGAGATACACATGCACTGCATATTTGACAGGGACATTAATAAAGTTAATCTGACTGTTAGTTCGGCCGGTGACATATACCCATTTTTGGTGTGAGGTACACCTGCACTGCATATGTGACAGGGAAATTAATATAGTTAATCCATCTGTTGGTTCGGTGGGTGACATATTCCCATTTTTGGTGTGAGGTACACCTGCACTGCATACGTGACAGGGAAATGAATATAGTTAATCTGTCTGTTAGTTCGGTTGGTGACCTCAAAGAATGAGAATAGCATTAAATAGGAGACGTGGCCCTGGTCGTGGTGGTGCTGGTGGAGCTCCTGCTGCAGGGAGAGGACGTGGTCCATCTATGTCAGCTACACCTTCCTCAGGTGCGCGCAAGCGACAGGACATTCAGGCGTCAATTTGTAGGCCGAATACCGGTGTACGAATGGTGGGCCCAGAACAAGTGGAGGCAGCAGAAGATTGGATTGACAGTGCCTCCAGTTCCTTCACATTGTCTCCCACCTGCAGCCCTTGGGCAACTGTCTTTCACCTAACCCCCTTGCAAATCAGCCAAGCAGTCTGAGCCCCAAGTCATGCAGCAGTCTCTTATGCTTTTTGATGACTCTGCTGGCAGGCTTTCTGTCAGCCATCCACCTAGCCCTGCCCCAGAAGTGGAAGACATTGAGTGCTCTGATGCCCAACCACTTATGTTTCAGGATGTGGACATGGGAGGACCACAGCAGCACGTCTCTGATGATGATGACGAAACACAGGTGCCAACTGCTGCGGCTTTCTGCCGTGTGCAGACCAGCAAGGAGGGCAGTGGTGAAGAATGGGTGGAAGATGAGGTGGAGGATGATGAGGTCCTAGACCCCACATGGAATCAAGGTCATGCGAGTAATGTGTGCAGTTCGGAGGAAGAGGTGGTGGTCACACAGTGCCAGCCACACAGCAAAAGGGAGCAGGGTGCAAAAGCAGAGTGGCCGTCCCCTAGCCAGTACACCTGCTACTGCCCACCACACCCAGGGACTAAGCACACCAAAGCCAGCTCCAAGGAGTTTCCTGGTGTGGCACTTCTTCAGACAATGTGCTGACGACAAGACGCAAGTGGTTTGCACGATGTGCAATCAAAGCCTGAAGCAAGGCATAAATGCTCTAAACCTGAGCACCACCTGCATGACCAGGCATCTAAATGCAAAGCACAAGCTGCAGTGGAGTACACACCTTAAAAACCACAAAAAATCTCAGACTCCTCTTGCTCCCTCTTCTGCTGCGGTCTCGGTCTCTTCCTCCCCTCTGGAGTGACAATAGTAACTGCCACGATGCAAACATAGGATGTGGCAGCAACACCTCCACCTCCACCTTCACCCCCTCCACCGTCACCCAGCATGTCCACACTGTCCCATGGAAGTTCCCTCCTACCCACCCATGATCCCTGGCCCTGAATGCCAGCATTTCAAACTATCGTTACAGGGACCAGTAAGCACAGGCAGGGTTGTTATATCTCCCTAACTGCACACTGGGTAAATGCAGTGGCGGCTGGGCCTGAGGCAGATAGCAGTTTGGCACATGTCCTACCACCACCGAGGATTGCAGGACATTTCTCATTGCCTCCTGTTGCCTCTTCCTCCTACTCCACTTCCTCCTCTACCACCTCCTCATCCGCTCAGCGTAACACCTTCACTGCCAACTTAAGCACAGCCAGGAGAAAACGACAGCAGGCTGTTTTGAAACTCATCTGTTTGGGGGAAAAACCCCACAACGCGCAGGAATTGGGGATGGGCATGGAACAACAGACCGATACATAGTTGGTTCCACTGAGCCTCAAGCCTGGTCTGGTGGTGTGCGATAACGGGTGACATCTCGTAGCAGCTTTGGGGCTAGCTGGTTTGACGCACATCCCTTGTCATGTTCATGTGCTAAATTTAGTGGTGCAGAGGTTCCAGAAAAAGGACCCCGATATGTCACAGCTGCTGCAGAAAGTGCTGCTCACCTGTCTACGCTGCAGCATACCTTCGGCCTTCCCGCTCACCGCCTCATATGCAACATACTCACAAGGTGGAACTCCACCTTGCACATGCTGGAGAGACTGTGCGAGCAGCAGCAAGCAATAGTGGAGTTGTAGCTGCAGCACCGCATGGGTGAGACGCTCTGCGGAACAGCACCACGTCACTACCAACGAGTGGGCCTCCATGCGGGACGTGTGTGCCATGTTGCGCTTTTTCCAGTCTCCACCAACACGGCCAGTGCCAATGACACAGTCCTCAGCGTTACTATTCCACTTCTATGCCTCCTTGAAAAAAACACTTTGGGCGATGATGGAAGAGGATGTGGCACAGAAGGAAGAAGTTTATTGTCCGAACGCGTGTTTAGCATGGCAGGGGGGGTAATCACAGACAAGCGCAGCCACCTGTCCACAGCCAACGTTGACAAGCTCACGTTCTTTAAATTGAACCAGTCATGTCCATACCTTGTGCTGAGTAGACAAGTATATCGGCCACACCCAGCCAATGTTATACTCCAGCGCACTTCTCTTTGCGTTCTCTTTTCTATTTCCCAATGTTTTGGGGTCTTCCCAAATTTATAAAAAAATAAAATAAATTAAGAAACAAAAAAAATAAAAATAAAAAAACAACAAAAACTGTGTTGGCTACCTCTACTTCTACACCATCGCTTACACCTACACTGCCATATCCACTACCTTCTCTACCTCCTACTCCACTTTGACCTCCGCCTCCTAGTTCAAGATTATTATTATTTTTTTCTATTCTGTTATTTTAAGTAATTTCCCTATCTACATTTGTTTGCAGGGCAACTGTCCTGCTCTTACCCCCATCTTGCTTCCTTTTGCAGCTCTCTATCCCTTACTATGACTATTTTACAGCCATCTTAGTGCACCAAAATTCAGGTCCCCATTGGCCAATGGGGTTCGGTTTCGGATTAAGTTCAGGCCCTGAACCCTAACTTTGGAACTTTGACCCGAGGTTCGGCCGAACCCGGCGAACCCGAACATCCGCATCCCTAAGGCTGGGAACACACCTAAGCGTTTCTGAATCGCGCGTATGACGCGCGTTTTACGCGCGTTTTTGGATGCGCGTTTTCGTAACTAAGAAACGCGCATCATACGCGCGATTCATTGATTCTCCCCTATTTCAGCATGGTCCATAGGCGCGTTAAAACGCCCAAAAGAAGCTCATGCTGAAGCGAGAGCGTTTGGCGTTTTTCAGCGCGTTCAAACGCGCTGTAAAATGCCCAAATGTGAACCATGCCCATAGGGAAGCATGGCTTTCCACATGTTGTGCGTTTTACAGCGCGTTTGAACGTGCTGAAAAACGCTTAGGTGTGTACCTAGGGGAAGAAGGAAACTTCAGATCCAAAATATCACAGTGAATCAAAAAAAAAAATTCAGAATGGCTTAAAACGTTATCCTGACCTTACCGATCCCCTGACTATCCTGTCCTGATGTTTCTCGACCCCTACGGCAGTCTCTAATTTCTAGTGATGAGCGGCAGGGGCAATATTCGAATTCGTGATATTTCGCGAATATTTGGGCGAATATTCGCCATATATTCGAAAATTCGCAAATTCGTAATCTCCAGACATTATTTTCTTGTTTGCGAAAATTCGCATAAAAATTCGCATAAATTAGCATAAAAATTCGCATACATTAGCATAAAAATTCGCATAAACTGGCATTTAAAAGATACCTTTTAAATACCAGCTTATGCGAATTTTTATGCTAATTATGCTTGATTTTTATCTGATTACCATAAACAAGAAAATAATGACATTATTCTCTTGCATACGAAATTTGCATATAAAAAGTCGCATAAAGCGAATATTCGCAGTTGCGAATATATTTAGCGATATTCTAAATATTCACGAATTCTCGAAGTGCTGATATTCGCGATTAAAATTCGCAATTCGAAAATTCGTGATCAACACTACTAATTTCCATAACTTCTCAATATAGGAAATATGGGGGTTATTTAGTTACAGAAATACGCCTATATTAGGTGTATTTCTGGCTCAAAAGGACCTTTGCGCCGCAATCTGCAACTTTTCCCCCCTCACGCCAGGTCTAAAAAAGTGAGCATGGCATGGTCGGGGAAAGGGGATGGAGCGGAGGTCTATCTCATTCATCATTCATTTTCTATGCCTTTTTTAGTGTAGAAAATGGTCTAAATCTACAACAGCTCAGGAGCTGGGGTACATTTAGCAGAGGCGGTGCATCCACCAGAGTTATGTAGAGGTCGACGCCTCTACATAACTTTGGAGGATCCACCGCCAGCACAGGGTCTTATTAAGACCATCGGTCTTAATAAATGACCTCCTATGTTCTTTTTTTTTTTTTTTATAATTATCTGTTTATTGAAAGTATTTTTTGTCATGAATCAATAAAGCCTTACAAAAATTAAGACAATTGAGTGGTTATTAGTATCAGGAAAACTCAAAAAGTAAACAGCAAGCCTTAGGCTTATATGAAGGCAGCATATAAAACCAACAATATAATAAATGATTCACTAAAAGAAAATTCTCATATAAGGACACAAGATTGTAGGCAAAAAAGAGAACAAAGGACATAGACAACAAAGAAGGGGGGACACCACGAGACAAGACCAATGAGGAAAGAGGGGAGGGGAACATAATGCAATAAGACTCATGAGTAGGAGTTGAATAACTCATCCCAAGGCTGCCAAATTTTTTCAAACTGAGCAGTCTGAACCTCCAACATTGCCGTTAAGTATCCCATTTTACGTACTTCCATCACACTATCAATTAAGTCTAAACGGGAGGGTGAATTAGGTTTCTTCCAAAAACTCGCCACCAGACGTCTGGCTGCCGTCAAGATGTATAGAGTAAGCCTCAATATATGCTTCCTCAGGGATATATGAGGCATATTTAATAGATAAAAAAAAGGATCCAGCGGAAACCTGATGTTGAGGAGCTGGAAGAGAATGTCCTGCACGACAACCCAAAACGGACGTATCAAAGAGCATTCCCAAAATATATGAATATGAGAACCCAAAGCAGACTCACACCTCCAACATCTATCCGATATAGACGGATTAAGGTGTTTCAACAATTGGGGTGTATGATACCAAAACATTAGCACCTTATATGCATTCTCCCTATGTGTTACACAGGAAGAAGTCATTGCAGTCCTATTCCAGATTAGGCTCCACTCTTTGGTCGAGATTGTGCGCCCTAAAATCTTGTCCCATTTCGTCATGTAAGGATGTCTATGTATCTCAGGTGGGGCAGGCACAGCTAAAATAACATAGATATCTGAGATTAACCCTTTTGTAGAATCCGAAAGTTTACATAGACGTTCAAACGTTGAGGGTTTAGACACCTGAGACGAGTTAAATAGACTTTGAGTGAAATGCTTCAGCTGAGCATGTTGGTAACAAGCAGTATAAGGCAATTTAAATGTAGACTGAAGCTGACCCCAAGGTAATACTTGCAAGGTCCTGTTATCTACAATATCTGCAAAACGGAAGAGTTTATTAGCATGCCAGTGTTTAACAAATGAATACTCCATACCAGCCGGAAATAAAGGATTAAATAAAAAGGAGGTCATAGAAGACTTGTCGGATACCAAGGGAAATTTCCGTTTACAAAATCTCCACACCTGATATGTATGGGCCATAGGACCTAACAATTTAGGAACAAATGCAGAGGGCAGCGGAGACCATAAAAGGGAGTTAGGGTGTAAAGGGGCAATCCACAACTTTTCTATCTCCATCCATCTAGAATAAGCGTAGAGCGAAGACCATGCCTGTAAACGTCTAAGATGTGTAGCCCAGTAGTAGTTAAGGATATCCGGCAAAGCTAGGCCTCCCTGCGTTTTAAGGGCCGTGAGGGTAGAACAAGCTATACGGTGCCTCTTCCCGCTCCAAACAAATCTAAGTATGGAGGACTGAAAGCCTCGCAGTTCTCCTGCAGGTATCGGAACTGGCAACGTTTCAAAGAGATATAGCAATTTGGGCAATATAGACATCTTGACAGCCGCTATACGACCAAAAAAGGAAATAGGAAGCGCCTGCCATTTATTCATAAGTGCTTTTAAGTTCCGAAAAACTGCAGGAAAATTAGAAGCATATATAGACGAATATTTACTGGTTAAATTAACCCCTAGGTATCGTATGGAGTCCTCATTCCATTGAAAGCGAAAGTTTAATTTCAAGTTCGTTAAAGTGTCCAAAGACAAGTTAAGTGGCAAAGCCTCAGTTTTACTCTTGTTCACTTTATACCCGTAGAGCCTGCCAAAAGTACCTAACAGGTTAAACAGATTCGGTAAGGTAATGTGGGGGTCTGTCAAAGTAAGCAAGACATCATCTGCGAACAGTGACAACTTATACTCAACCGATCTAACCTTCACTCCATGGATGTCAGGATGAGCCCGGATCGCTGCAGCCAAATGTTCAATGCAAAGCACAAAGAGTAACGGGGAAAGAGGGCAACCCTGGCGTGTACCATTATGTATAGTAAATATTCTAGATGTTGCATGAGGAAGTTTAACCGAAGCTGTAGGCTGAGTGTATAGAGCGTGGAGGGCGTTCACAAAAGCTCCCTAAATCCAAAGGCCTGCAGGGTGGAGAACATAAACGACCAATTTAATCGGTCAAACGCTTTTTCGGCATCAAGGCCTAAAAGCAAAGCCGGAAAACGACCTTCATTAATGACTTCCACTAGATCAATAGATCTCCTTGTATTATCTCAACCCTGCCTGCCTCTCACAAACCCTACCTGATCCTTATGGATCAATTGTGGCAACCAGAACGCTAATCTATCGGCCAAGGTCTTATTGAATATCTTTAGATCAGAATTCAGGAGAGCGATAGGTCTGTAATTCGCGCACTCTAAGTGGTCCTTCCCCGGTTTAGGAATAAGCGTTATGTACGAGTGTAGGAACGTGTCAGGAGCTGGTGTACCCTGCAAAAAGGAGTTAAAAAGCTTTACCATGTAAGGAAGGAGAATGGAGGAATAGGTCTTATAATACCCATACGGCAGACCGTCAGGTCCAGGAGATTTATTATTAGGGAGTTGTTTCAGGACCTCCTGCAACTCCTCAACAGTGATTTGGTTATTTAGCGCTAACACCGCTTCTGCAGTTAATTTCGGCAGGTTACATCTAGCTAGAAAAGAGTGGAAGAGCTTTTGGCGTTCTGACTCATCGGACGGTAGTTGTTGAGGCAGGGAATACAAAGCCGCATAATATTCCTGAAACAAAGCTGAAATAGCCGTAGGATCGTATATTGTAATTTTTCGAATAACTTGGCTAGAAATGGGATCTGACCAGAATTAGGCACATATACATTACATAGGACCAGAGGAGTACCATTAAGCGTTAAAAATCACATATCTGCCTTCCACGTCAGACACATGGGATACCACCTGAAGAGGGCAGTTAACCGAAAGTAATATGGCAACTCCTGCTATCTTTCTGCCGGAGGAAGCGGCAAAAACTTGAGGGAATGACCTGGCAGCAAATTTAAAGGAACCCTCCTTGTCAAAGTGTGTTTCTTGTAAAAAGACTATGTCCGCTTTTCTTTTTGCGAACGGCATTCGGTGAGAGCTAGCCTGCGTTTCACATTTGGATTCAACCCTTTCACATTCAGGGACATACATTTAAGCATTGTAACATATATCTAGTGTGACAAAGCCAATGATAAAACTTACTACCCAGGTTTGCGGGGGCACCGGAGGACCAGAAGCCAGAAAAAAGGGATGCCGTGGAAACGTAGTGAAAACACGGTTCCTAAAACAGAGAGAGGGAAAGGAAAACACAAAAGGGAATCGGGGAGACACAAACAGACACAAACAAGTTACCAAAATCCACCATAGTGGAATAACTTTGGGTAGAAACACCCAGTAAGGGAGTAATAAAGCTCCCCGGATAGGCAGCAATATGTACCACTCACTGTATCCACCTCTATAGGAAGGAGGAAACAGAGGAAGGGTACCTACAAAAATCCCTGTAGGGTGGTCATGGCTGGACTTATCTAAGGTCTTACGACCAACAGGAAAAAAATGTAAAACTGTTAAGAGCAAAAACAGTAGAACAGCAAAGAGAAAAAACATCGTCTCATCAATTGGGGGTGCCGCCTTGAGACATAGTTGAAAAAGGAGACGGGTGACAACAAATCACCCTATAATAGTATGCTCAGGTGGAAGCAGTATGAGGACTTGAAGTATGCAGTTCGTCTTGTTGGGGGGACCGGTGTCTCTTCTTACGGACTTCTTGCCAAACCGGTGCTGGAGCTGGTAGGGGATCTGAAATCTCCCAATCATCAAGCGTAGGAGCAGGAATGTTCAAGTCCGTACAAAAAGGTGTAAGGTCATCATACACCCTTAGGGTAGATGTTTTGCCATTCCGAGAAGCAATCAATGCAAACGGGAAACCCCATCTATATGGAATTTTCTTTTCTCGCAGGAGCTGCAAAAGAGGCTGTAAAATTCTACGTTTGTGGAGAGTCCACCAGGAGAGGTCTTGGTATAGCTGAACTTTAGCACCGTGGAAATCTATGGACCGTAGGGAGCGAGCTTGGGCCATAATTTTCTCCTTCAGCTGAAAGTCGTGGACACAGCAGATGACATCACGTGGGGACGCAGATGATGTTTTAGGACGTAAGGCCCTATGTGCCCTGTCTAGTTTGATGGGTTGAGGATGCAGGGTACCCAAAAGCATATTAAAGAGATCAGACAGAATTTCCTGCAAGTTTTCGTCTGCTGCAGGCTCAGGAAGTCCTCGTATCCGGATGTTATTACGACGTCCTCTATTATCCAGATCTTCTATGTGACGGGCGTTTTCCCTGAGGGCTTGGGAATGTGCAGAGATCACAGAGTGTAAGTGAGCCACATATTTGCGAGTGGTGTCGTGTTCAGACTCCACTGAGTCAATGCGAGCTGACAATTGCTTAAAGTCCTGTCGCAGTGCGGAGATTTCAGACTTGCAAGCACTTTTAACTTCAATAACTAAGGCTTTAAAATCATCTTTGGTGGGCAGGTGCTGCAGTGTCTGTTGAAGCAAGGCAGATGCCTGAGAGCACTGCATTAACTCGTCATCGTCCTCCCCTCCAGCATCAGAGGCCTGATCCCACGTGCTAGGTTCGTCTTCTGGCTCTACTTGTGAGGGGGGTTTATCTTTGGCCCCAGCCTGATACTCAGGGCAGTCCCAGCGTTTTTGGGAAGGGGTAGCCCCCTGTTTTAACTGTTTAGGTGCCGGTTTAGGTGGCATAGTCGCAGGAGGGGCCGACTGAAAAGAAGATAGGGAATGCTTATCCTTCTGCGAGTCCCTTAGTGAGCCAGGTATAAAGTCCCCCACCAAAGGAGACAGCGTAAAGACCGGGGTGTCAGATACCTGCAAGTGCGATGTGTCCTCCGGCAATGAGCGCGCGCTTTGTTTCCCGGCGCCTCCAGAGGTCCGGACAGGAAGCAGGCCGCAAGCCTGTGGCGCAGGAGCCAGACTCCTGGTGAAGTAGGAATCGAGCGTCGGCAATCTCGAGCGGGCGTCCCGTAGTGTCCCAGGGGTATGCAGGGCAGTTTTCTTCCCCATAGAGCGCAAGTGTAGGGCGGCAGGGTCTCCTTGCTAGCTATCAGCGGCCGAGCTCAGCGTTCATGCGGCCATCTCCTGAGACGTCCAGGCCACGCCCCCGACCTCCTATGTTCTTGACGACAAGGAGGCCAGGAAGTAGAGAATGGTGGAGGACGCAGGAGTGTTGGAGGATTAGTAAAGTGAGTATTGTCTTATTTTATTTTTAAATTTTAAGCCATTCTTCTCCTTTTTTAATGTTTTCCCCACCTGGACAACCCCTTTAACATTTTCCTCCACTGCGATGTAAGTATTATGTAGGTCACTTGTGTGCCAGAAGGGGTGTCTGGAGTGGAGTACTGCTTACAACCAGAATCATAGTAACTGTGTCATGTGGTGCTTTAAAGGGAGTCTGCCGGGCACAATGCCTTGTAGGGCTGGATCAGGGGAACGTAATAATACGTTTCACTTCTGTTGCGTCATTCTAGAGAAAAATGGCATCCTTGCACCACCTGCTTCCTCTGTCGTCCCCTCCCACTCCTCCTTGATTGACAGGGCAAGGTAAGGAGGAAACGGGAAGAGCAAGAGTGCACAGTGTAGCTTGAGCCCACCCTCAGTGCACTTAACTGCTCATTAATATATGAATTTAAAGTACTTTTTTTCCAGAATGGTGAAACAGTGGAAATCGAAAAGTATCATTACCTTCAGCAGAAATAGTCCTACAAGGCTTTGTGCCTGGGGTAACAGTTATTATCCTTGTGACGGAATCCACCCTCCATGTTTTTTATTATTATTTTTTATATCATTTTTTTTTTAAATTTACATAATTTTACATTTATATTTTACACTAGTGCACCCTAACTGGTAGCACTCCAGCTGTTGCAAAACCGCAACTTTTCAGCATGCTGGTGGTTGGTGCAGAGTCACGGGCTGTAGACCACTGTTCCTAAGAGTCCTTCATGACCATGTTTACAAGACACAATCCCCGCTTTATAGCAGTCCCTTGCAGCTTGAGTTTTTAAGGAGGGCATTCTGCCAAAAGTTTACAAAAGTAGTCAGTGGGCTAGCTCTTAAAGGGTATGTAACCGCAGATCGTGAATAGTGATGTCGCGAACATAAAATTTTCAGTTCGCGAACAGCGAACGCGAACTTCCGCAAATGTTCGCGAACTGGCGAACCGGGCGAACCGCCATAGACTTCAATAGACAGGCGAATTTTAAAACCCACAGGGACTCTTTCTGGCCACAATAGTGATGAGAAAGTTGTTTCAAGGGGTCTAACACCTGGACTGTGGCATGCCGGAGGGGGATCTATGGCAAAACTCCCATGGAAAATTACGTAGTGGACGCAGAGTCGGGTTTTAATCCATAAAGGGCATAAATCAACTAACATTCCTAAATTGTTTGGAATAACGTGCTTTAAAACATCCAGTGTGTGTATACGATCAGGTATGATGTTGTATCGATCAGGTAGTGTAAGGGTTACGCCCGCTTCACTGACATTGACAGACCAAACTCCCCTTTTAATGCACCGCAAACAGTTCATTTGCACAACTGCAAACTCCCCATTTGCACAAGGTTGGATACCAAGCTAGCCACGTCCCGGTGATGTCATTGAAGGTTTCTTCCTCCACCCAGCCACGTACAACACCAAGGGTCCCCGAAAGGTCAATTGAATTGATTTTTCGAACGGGGAGATGGTTAAAAAAACGCTGGCTCCCTCCCCTTTGTTTTAATCCACGGTCACTGCGTCTGCACCGTGCAATTTACTGTCACACCCGATATGAGTGGTATTTTCTGTAGTACTATTCTCATCAGTTTAATCCCTGTTACGTCCCATATCAGGGATTGCCTTTTGTGAAAAAAAATTTCGTCCGGGTACCTTCCACTGTGGTGTCCCAATAGCGACAAATTTTTTGAAGGCCTCAGACTCTACCAGCTGGTATGGTAAAAGCTGGCGGGCTAAGAGTTCCGTCAAGCCAGCTGTCAGTCGCCGGGCAAGGGGGTGACTTTGTGACATTGGCTTCTTATGCTCAAACATGTCCTTGACAGACACCTGACTGTGGGCAGTTGAGCAGGAACTGCTGAAGGTGAGAGATGGAGTGGCGGGTGGTTGAGAGGGGGCAGGGAGGACAGCAGTGGTTGACGTGGCTGAAGATGCTGGACCAGGAGGAGCATGGTGGCTTTGAGTTTGTGTGCTGCTTGTACTCATGTGTTGATCCCATAGGCGTTTGTGATGTGAGATCATGTGCCTTCGCAAAGCAGTTGTACCAAGGTGGGTGTTAGACTTCCCACGACTCAGTTTCCTTTTGGCACAGGTTGCAAATGGCATTGCTTTTATCAGAGGCAGACACACAAAAAAAATGCCACACTGCTGAGCTTTGCAATGACGGCATTCTAGTGGTGGCAACAGCATGCGTTGACTGGCGTGCTGTCTGGCTGACCCCAGGTGCCGATACATGCTGTATGACTGTGCCACTAACTCCTTGCGACGACCTCCCCCTGCTTCCAACTCGTCTCCTCATTCTCTCTGTCTCCCCTTCAGAACTTTCCCCCTCTTCTTCTCTTCGAGCAGGCACCCACGTGGCATCCGTGGACACATCGTCATCATCAACCGCTTCACTTGTATCTGACACCTCAGCAAAGGAAGCAGCAGCGGGTACAACATCATCATCATCATCATCACACTGTACGTCCATGTGTGTAATCCTGCCTGACTGAGACATATCCCCGTAATCTACATCATTTGGCAATAATGGTTGCGCATCACTAATTGCATCCAACTGATGTGCAAATAACTCCTCTGACGGATCAAGTGAAGCGGCTGTGGTGGCTGTGGTGGTAGTGGTGGTGGTGGCGACGGGCGGGTGCGTGGTAACTTGAGAGCAGGTGACCGAAGCTGAGCTGGAGGAGGATGGTGCGTCAAGGTTCTTAGCGGAAGCTGTTGAAGATTGGGTGTCCTGTCTAAGCCAGTCAACTACGTCCTCTGAATTTTTCGGGTTCAGGAGTACGTGGCCTCTGAAAACTGGGCATTATTCCAGGGACAGTGGAAATCACAGCACCACGACCACGACGGCCCCTGCGAGTGTGGCCTGCCTCTGCCTGTCATTTTTTTAGATAAGTGGTACTACAGCGTGCTAGGTACTGTGCCACCCGGTATGAGTGGTTGGCACTGGCAGTGGGCACACTACAGTCTGTGGAGGTGGGCCTGACACACACTGGCAGCAGGCAAGCAACTGAATTTAGACTACTGTCTAAAAATGAAATGCCTTATTTATCGGCAAGCTACTGTGCCACCCGGTATCAGTGGTTGGCACTGGCAGTGGGCACACTACAGTCAGTGGAAGTGGGCCTGACACACACTGGCAGCAGGCAAGCAACTGAATTTAGACTACTGTCTAAAAATGAAATGCCTTATTTATCGGCAAGCTACTGTGCCACCCGGTATCAGTGGTTGGCACTGGCAGTGGGCACACTACAGTCAGTGGATGCGGGCCTGACACGCACTGGCAGCAGGCAAGCAACTGAATTTAGACTACTGTCTAAAAATGAAATGCCTTATTTATCGGCAAGCTACTGTGCCACCCGGTATGAGTGGTTGGCACTGGCAGTGGGCACACTACAGTCAGTGGAAGAGGGCCTGACACACACTGGCAGCAGGCAAGCAACTGAATTTAGACTACTGTCTAAAATTAAATGCCTTATTTATCGGCAAGCTACTGTGCCACCCGGTATCAGTGGTTGGCACTGGCAGTGGGCACACTACAGTCAGTGGAAGCGGGCCTGACACACACTGGCAGCAGGCAAGCAACTGAATTTAGACTACTGTCTAAAAATTAAATGCCTTATTTATCGGCAAGCTACTGTGCCACCCGGTATCAGTGGTTGGCACTGGCAGTGGGCACACTACAGTCAGTGGAAGCGGGCCTGACACACACTGGCAGCAGGCAAGCAACTGAAATTACACTACAGTGTAAAAATTAAATGCCTTTTTTGATGCAAAGTACTGTGCCACACGGGATGACAGGGGTGGGCACTGGCAGTGGGCACACTACAGTCAGTGGAAGTCAGCCTGACACACACTGGCAGGCAACTAACCTTAGATTAAAGTGTAAAAATTAAGTGCCTTTTTTTTAAGCAAAGTCCTGTGCCACACGGGATGACAGGGGTGGGCACTGGCAGTGGGCACACTACAGTCTGTGGGCCTGCAGCTCCTCACACACAGGCAGGCCAGGCAACTGCAATATGTATATAAAGGAAAAAAAAGCAGACTAATGTTGCAGCCCTAAAAGGGCTTTTGGGGTGCTGTCAGGACGCTGTCCTTACAGCAGAGATCAGATGAGTCTTTCAGGACTGGAGTGGACACTGAATTCTCTAGCCTAGCTATCAATTTCCCAATTAAATCAGCAGCTACTACACTCTCCCTCCTCTCACTAAGACTGCAGCTTCAGAATGAATCTAAAATGGATGCTGTGCAGGAGGTGGGAGGGTCTGGGAGGGAGGGTATGCTGCTGATTGGCTGGAATGTGTCTGCTGACTGTGAGGTACAGGGTCAAAGTTTGCTCAATGATGATGTATAGGGGGCGGACCGAACATCGCATATGTTCGCCCGGCAGAGGCGAACGCGAACAAGCTATGTTCGCCGGGAACTGTTCGCCGGCGGATAGTTCGGGCCATCTCTAACAGTGAAACCCTCACTCTTAAAATTTTGGTCCAGGGAAGGCAAAACATAAATCAACTATTCTTAAAATAATGTATTTATTGTGGTACAATGATATAGAATATACTTAATAATACAAATACATAAATCCTGTTTCATAGTAGTTATAATGAAATAAATATCAAAAAGATTCTTAAATAAGTTACATAATGTCATGAATATACAGTACAGAATTTATATACATAACCATTTATATATAATATATATATTTTTATTAATTTAATTTTTCACAGTTTATATATTTTGTTCTCTAGCAGCTCAGATCTTGAAAGGAATCAGATTTAGAGACTACACTACTATGGGAGCTCTGAAAATAACCGAGTGCCAGCTCGACTATTTCCATCAGTCCGATAGCAGCAAACAGAGAGGTGGCCGTGCATGCACAGTGCTACGTGTATCTCCATTCACCTCTATGGGACTTCCAAAAATAGCCAGCTATTTTCTGAACTCCCATAGAAGAGAATAGAGAGGACTGGTGAATGTAAAGTGTGCTCTTCCTCACTTCAGAGGCCCCGAAGCCATCATGTCTTAGAGAGCCCACCTCCTCCATCTGAACATTAATAACCTATTGATAGGGTGTGATATAGATGTCCCATAGTTACACCTTGGGAGCCAGCTCCTGTCTCTATAATGAGGCCCTGAAGTGAATGTACAGCAAGCCACTCATGGGTGTCTTGTCTCATCCAAAAACAGCCGAGTGTGATCGCTTGACCAGTTTCCAAATATCATAGCAGTAAAAGGAGATAGTTGCCAACTTTCCCGAATTTACAGGGACTGTCCCTAAATTTCAAAGATAGGCCCTGCAAAATTGGGCTTTCCAGTCCAAAAAATGACTAGAGTTTATGTAAGCCCTGCCCATAAGTGGGCAGCCCGGTCAGATCTAGGGCATTTCCAGGGTGGGACTTACTACCCTGAATCTACAATATTGGTATATACTGTATGGGCATGTGCGGTGTGCTCTACTTGCTCTCCATACTTGAAATAGTAGCAGGTCCTAGTGCTGACATTTATTGCATATCCTTTTAATATGCCATAAATCTTAAGATAGGAATACCTCCTTATGGTGTTGAAGAGCTTGTCCAAGACAATGCAAACTTCTGGTATATAGGCGCTTTTTGCTACAGAATGGTTGAGTAATCTCTAACTAGCTCCTCTTCTCTTGTTTGCTACAGCTGTGAAAAGTAGAAAACATGAACAGGTACAACCCTAGTGACTCTATGATATGTATGGTCTTGATTATACTACTGCCATTATCGTTATGCATATTTTTTGGACTTGAGGCAGGAAGCATTAGCCACGGCTCCATTTTTCTCACTAATTGAAGTGCTTCATTCCAAATTTTGAAACATGAGCCCTTGGATAATTAAGAAGCCTGAGATCCTGATTGACTTAAACATCAGTACAATGTTTCAACAAAGGTCATGTTTTCATTGCATGACATATATTCACATAATTCCAACATAAGCCAACTGTAGGACTGAGAAATGAGGAAATGTACTGTCTTTTAAGGATAGCATAATGCCCAGTCCATCCAGTTTAAGAGCTTTTGATGGCCTAAAAGAACCAAGATCTGTAATGAGTCTCCAGGTAACTTAGTTCAATTTGTCTCAGACTTTGAGAAAGTTTTTTGATGACCTAATACTTAATTTAGTGCAAAGAGCAGTACAAGACAAGTATTCAAATGGTTGAATCCCACAAGTTTCTGTCTGGCACGATGTAAGGTCTTGGAAGAGTCATCTGAAACAAAACAAGATAATATATGATAAAGCTCAGTTCTAATATAAATACAGACATGTCTTTCCTTAGCTTTGCTCTTGGCTCAACATATCCCAAGATTAAGTTACAAGATGACCAGCTTTTTAAAAAACATGATTTTGCAATACTCTGTCATGAGATATCTATCTTATATAAGTCTAGCCAGTGGTTGTGACGTATTTTTTTTGGCTGGAATAGAAATTATTGAAATCAGTAATGTTCTACCTAGAACATTGTGTCAGTTCCCGGCATTATAATCTCTGGCAGTGTTGTCATAGTTTCATCAAGGGCCCCTTCTTTTGAGAAGCAGTGGGAATTCCATCTCAAAGATCTTCAGTAAAGACAACTCTCCAACCTACAGTTGCTTCCACCTTTACCTTGTCCACTGGTGGTTTCATAAAGGACTCCATTTATTTCACAAGTCCAATACAGTAATGCAATCACAACCACTGTCTGTCCACATACAGACACATATAGCATAAACAACTCCTAACAAAGTATTGTGGAATCTTGTTTTTTGTTTTTTTCTAAAGCTGGTCATCCTGAGACACTCATCTCAAAATACGTTGAATGAAGATGAAAGGTAAGGAAGGACACATCAAAACAATGCAGCAGTCCAGTAATACAACCACTTCCCAAGGCGAAAAACGCAATCAACTTGTTTTCTTCACTGTTGATAACGTGATAAGTAACAGCTTATCTGTGCGTATAGTAATATGCTTTCACCATTAGATACAATAATTATTACTCTTTGTCTGGCTATCATTTTTTTCTCATTACTTCCTGATTTTCACCCATAAAGGAATTATACATTAAGGCTAAATTCTTGAAGTACCCCTTTCATCTTTTACTTTTCAAACCCTATATCCCCACCTATATGGGGCTTCATAATAGACCTCTGAAGAA
Organism: Bufotes viridis; assembly: GCA_033119425.1. NCBI lineage: Eukaryota > Metazoa > Chordata > Amphibia > Anura > Bufonidae > Bufotes > Bufotes viridis. The sequence goes on along the minus strand of CM065590.1, from coordinate 41,613,277 downwards.
GTCACCGTCCACTATGCTCAATCTTACACATAGCTTTTTGCCCCAAAGAAATGTCGAAGCACTTGTCGTATTTCTTAGTCTCACTCATTTCTCAATACATATTCTTTAATAAAGTATCTTACCTTAACATTGGTGTTTACTTTTGCCAGGTCTGGCTGGAAGCTGGAACCTGCAGAACCTGAATTAAACAAATTGGTTAATTAGTATTACTATTCTAGTCAATCAACATTAGCCCTTATTGTGGTCACATAGCGGTAGTCGGTTCTCTGGTGACCTTTATTTGGAATGGGTAAAATTGGATAGACTGGGTTATCAGATTACTCACCACTAGCACTGCTGTTAGAGTTCCTTCCTTCAGGATCTCGGTTGTCCTCCTCCCATCCTTCCTCATACCATCGCTGTGTTTGGTCTATTAACCTGAGAACACAGTGAAAAAGAAAGTGTCAAGATTAGAACCCATAGACACCGAATGTTACTTTTATTAGAAGAATTACTGTATGGACAGTTACTACTACTACCTGCATTACTAGAGGCGTTAATTATTATTTCACTTAATGAGTATGATTACTACCCTTGCCTTAAAGGGGTTGTCTGGCCATTATTTTTTTCTTAAAAATTATCGGCATAATGTAAAAGCATACAGTAAGTCATATTCACCTTACCGCTTCCCCTCTGTTCCCATTCGAACACTTCTCAGGTCCCCCACCAGTCTGTACTTTCTAGTCACCCTCGAGACAGTAAATGACCTCTCAGCCAACCACTCCATGAAGTGCTCTATATGGACAATGAATAGCTTGGCGGTCATTATTTATGTCTCAAAATGGACCAGAAGAAGAAGAGACTGGTTATGGACTGCAAGGTGCTGGAGAAAGAATGTCAGGAATAAGTAAGTAAGAGTATGACCTACTGTATTATTTTATACCATGCAGAACCTTTTTTAAACATTTCACTATAAATAATACTGCAATACTACTAACAATACTAGTAGTGTATTATTATTTACTATTACCACTACAACCATTCCTAATGTTTAATACTACTCTACTAGTGTTCTTGTACTCTTACTACTACTACTGGTGCATTGTAACTAGAAAAAACTACCAGCACCGGCAGAGCCACTAAAATACCGGCCTTACAGGTGAGACACCGGCCGGGTGGCGACCCTAGTCTTTGCCTGTCTCTACCTACAGGCGTAACAATTGATCTATTGACTTTGCGTCACTTGATCTGTGTACAGCCGATAAAAACATGCCTCCACCCATGAATGTTGGCACAGTGGTGAAATACTTTTGGCAAGTTGCTGATTCAACGGGAAGAGTCATCATCATGTGGCTGTAAATGACGCTTCTTGACGTCGATTCTTAGTGAGCAATTAGTACACTATGTGATTCTGAGGGCCATATAAGAATAAAGATTATCATTTGAGGAATCATTAACACAGAAATTAAGTCTCACTTCTAGGAGAAAGGGAAATTAAGCTAATGTGGGATATATTGCCGCCTTGAGGCTCCTCAAAGTACTTCAGCTTACTCATACCACTCCATTTCTAGGACAAGAAAGTGTAACTGTTGTATAATGAATGGTTTGTCTCTTTCAATTCATTTCCATTTTTTCATTTTTAAGACCATTCACTATATATATAAAGAGTCAACTCAAGGTTCCTTGCCAATGAGAGCTCAAATTATGACTTATGGACCTTATCATCATATATAGGTCACTGTCTCTTCTTTTCTCCCCCCAAGATATTCCTAATTTACTTTTGATAATCAGATTGTAATTCTAATGTCTATATGTTAGCATATAATGTCCATCATTATATCCGAAGATATCTATTAGGGCTTATTTTAGGATGTGTTGGAGCCCCCTTGGGGGCCTTTCAAGGAACCCTGGTTCCCTGTATCTAAAGTAAAACCACAAAAATGTACCCTATCATTTGAAAAACCAATGAGTGCCAGTGTCTTCCATACTACCCCTGCTGAGCCATAATAGGTCAACTATAGCTAAATCTAAACTCTGGTGATTATCAAGACTCAAGTCTCAAGACTCAAGACTAATAACTTGCTCCTATTTGTCGGTATCTAGTGAAAGACACAGGAAGACATCATCAAATATGAATTAGGTTGACATTCTCATCGCTAAATATGACAAATTTCTGAACGTTTTCTACCAAGTTAAAAAAATTTGAAAAGAAAAAATTCAATGCAACTGTACAGTATCTTAGAACCAGTTCAAGAGATAGAAAAATACTCACTTTTCTTTTTCAGATACTTTTCGACGCCGGTAGGCGATGACAGCTAGGGTAATGATAATGACAAGCAATGCAAACAGGCCGACAGCCACCCCTGCAAATACTCCAGGTTTACTGATGGCCGTCTGGCAACGGTCACCGGTGTACCAGAACTCGGGTGATGACTCACAGCTAAAGAGGAAAAATGATAAAAAAGAGTCAAAGAAGCGAAGGCAGAGATATCAAAGAGGTTTAGTGAAGTTATTGCTGAAGGTACATGTTAGAGAGGGCTCCCCATTATTAAAAGTAGCCACGCGAAGGCTAGGTTCACACCAGTATCAGGGGCTTTGTTAAACAGTATATTCAGCTCCCTCAAAGAAACCAGGTGGACCTCATTATAGTCAATGTAATCCACTAGAATCAGGTGCTGTAATAAAAAAAAAAAATTCTGTTCCTAAAATGGAACAGAAAAATAGCCAGATGTGAACCTAACCTAATGAGTGGGCAACCTAAACCTGATAGACCTTCCCAATTGGAACAGTCATAACTGAGCATATAATTTATAACTCCATATAACATCCAATCCTCACTGGGAACATGATCAAATCACCAACATGTGGTGCTTACCATGACTATGTTTAGATGTAGCTTAGAAAGGAGAGCACATATGGTTAACTTACTAGCAAAGTGGTCCTTGCAGACTGACAGAACATTGTCCTCTGCTGCATTGAATCTTATTTTTACTATAGTCACTGCATCTGGAAATACATGTCGTTGTCCCAGAGACATTTTCAGGGACATAATACTGCTGAACTTCTTGAGGGATGTTAATTTGATTTGAACAGATTCCTGGAAAAATAAGAGAATTTACAATGTAAGGTATGTACAATGGTCTATATTCTTCTCTATAGATACTACCATTCACTGAACCATATGAATCTACTGCAGAACATATAGTTCACAGCCATTCATGGTCAGTGACAAAAGAGGAACCTAAGGATTCCCATTAACTTATTCTCTGTGGGTGCTAGACATGAAGTAAGAATATTGACTTGCTGGTTTGCCATACTTTATCATGCCCCCAGCCTCTATAATGCGTTGTATGGAAATTTTGAGATTTGTGTAGGACATTTGACAAAAAGTTATTTTTTTCCCCTCGAACCCCATCAGTTCTTCAAGAAGTGATGCCTCTAAGGCATTATGATTTGTTGGAAGAATATACACAAAAGTTAGAAGTTAAGAAGGTTGTCATTCTTCAGTTCAGTGACTCTAATGTCAACTAGCTATACTTGCATCATCATCTCTCATACTCATAAGTTCTCCCATATCTATGGTCTTACAGCTTACCTGTGGTATTAATTGGAATGCTTTGAACTTGTGTTGCAGTTTCCTTAAAGCACAGACTTTCTGCATAAGAGATAAGAAAAAAGGAAATGTGATTTGGATCCGATCCAGTTACAAATATCGTCCTCCGTTATCAAGAAACATTCTAATGGGTTGTGTAAAAGCTGAAACAATTACTCACAGGGAGAATCAATTGGAAATAAGGGGAAATTCAAAGTGTTTCCTGGAGTAAACAATTCCCTTCCCTTATGCTAACTGGGAGCTCTTCTTAAGGATAGCTATCTTATATCTGGTGGCATAAGAGGCTCATCTTTCCTTTTTTTTTTTTTTTTGGGAGGGGGGGAGTGAGTTAATTCAAATACTTTTTCCACGTGGGAGAATTGCATTGCCTAAAAGAGTCCTTAAGCCAACTAGGCACTCTTCTTAAGGATAGCTACAGTACTTTATATCTCCTGGCATAGGAGGCCCAGCTTTCTTTTCTTTTTTGGAAAGAGAGCTAATTTTCATTCCATACTCCTTACATCTACTAAGTGGTCTCCATAAATAGAAATAGTAGCCATCAGGAGCATTTATGCATCTTTCAATGAGAAAATTGGAGTAGACAATGCTTTACAACGTATATCTAACACACGGTAAGATCCTTACCAGTCCTTTGGTCAGATGTGCAGTTCGTTTTCAATACAGTCTTCACCTCACTGATAACTGATTCGTATTCATCAATGGAAATTTGGAAAAGTAACAAGTGTTCAACTACAACACTTCCCTTCCTGGGGTAGAGAAAAAAAAATAAAACGGTTCCTGGTTACATGCAGAAGTTCAGAACTTTGATGACCCCACCACATATCTCTTATGAGAGGAAGTTCACCAAATTTATATACTTTGCACTTACGTGATATTGATGATCTGCACACCCTGGTAGTTTGGAACTTTATTATACAGAAGCTCCATCTGTAATAAAGTAGACAATGAAATCAATTAGGATACAAAGGGACAACTGCAAAAATAATTGAACATACTAGTCAAATTAATGGAAGGACATCTATATCCAGAATACAGAGAAACCTCTTTGTGATGACCACCAACACATTACTTTGAGAAATGGTCTTCTAGAGTGGTCATCTTGTCCAAGAAGGTGGCCAGTATACATAGTATATGATAAAGCTGAAATTTGGTCTGGATACAAGCCTGGTCTCTTCAAAAGAGAGGTCTTCTGTTACATGTTCTCCCCCAAAAAAAGCCCTTCTGAAGACCTACTGAACTGCACGTAATTACATGTAGTCCACTACTTAAGGGGGTTGGAAAAACGTCAGATGTTGGGTCTTTGGTGTTATCGAAGCCCTTAAGATTTGCATTATGAAATTGATGTAGTTAAAGCTAAAGTATGGGAGAGCCTACAGCAAATTTCACCCACTTACCTGCTCTTTGAATCGATTCTCAAATTGCTTGTATTCTGTTGTTGTTTGATCCTTTAGCTGTTCAGTAAATTCAACATTCACCACAGTTACTGTCACATCAACTGAGGCTGTAACATCTGATGTGGTGAGATAAAGAAAACGTACAGTTACTAACCCTCCTGAAAATGGTAGTACAAATGCCATCAAAAAGGTCTAGAAAAATAAAAAAAGGCATGGATTGCACACTCACATGCTATGCATTGATCTTTTGCATGTAGATGTGCAATACAGGTTTCATTGTCTACAGATTGCCATTTTTGCAGTTCTGTTGCTTTAAGTTTTACTTTTTCATGGTGGCAGCACTCCCTCGGTTCTACCTAGGTGTTTTTAATTAGCAGCACATTGTATAAGGGTTTATACCTACTTGGTCCCAGCCTAGCATCTAAGACCACATGGAAGGATGAGCTTTTGATATCTGTTCACATGTAGCAGTACTGTATGGCGGCTGTCATTGCTGTGGGCTGGTGAGGCCAAGTGCCAGGGTGGCTTTGCCATGCAGCAGGGGTGTTATTGGGCTGCTGGCCCTCACCCCTTGCAGGTGCTGTGTTGTGGAGGCTGTAGTCACCATGTGACGCTGTGCCAAAGTGGAGTAGTAGTAGGGACCCACTCGAAAGAGGTCACCTTGAAGTGGTGAGTAGGCCTATATATATGCATTCTGATCAAAATGTAGATGACAAACCTTGTGTACGGTTTATAAATGAGGCTGGGAAGCAATAGAGCAAACACATGTGGATGACCAATCCATGTTTTTTTTTCCTACAGATCAAATATTTAACTTCTTGATATCTATGGAGCATTTATATACTATAGTTATAATATATTATTTTTATATTACCTTAAATGTATATTATTTTAAATAGATTGTGAGAGTCAAAATAAATAGAAATGTATCGAAAAAGATACCTGGTACGAAATCATTCAGAATGAATTCACAGCGAGTCCCGTAGAAATTTTTTCCACAAAGGCACTTAATGCCATCAAAGTATCCACCGTTCTGACAGACGAGACCACCTGTAAATAGTTAAAAAATGTGAGACTCTACTAGAAGGAGAACAGCAATATTAGAGAGAGAGTGAGGGCTCTGCTCAGTTTCTACCTGTCGTCACCACATAGCATGAACCTTATAAGGCTAGTTTCACACTTGCCACAAAGCTATCCAGCAGGTTGCTCCAGTAGAGAACAGCCTGCCAGGGTTCTCTGGATCTGACATAGCCAGATAGTGCCATGCACGGCCAGACCCCATTGACTATATTGGGATCCAGCAGGGTTACGGCTGCTCCCCAGCATGAATGCTGGGATTCGGCTGAACAAAAACTATTGCATGCAGCAAATTTTGTCCATCCGAATCCTAGAATTTATGCTGGGGAGCTAATGGATCCACACAGGTTCCCATTATAGTGAATGGGGTTTGAAAGGCACTCAACACCATTCAGCTATGGAGAACCCCAGCTGGACTGTTCTCTGGAGGATCAGCCTGTCCGATTGGCTTTGTATGCTAAGCTGTACAACAACTTTGAAGTAATCCAGAACCCTTTAAATACGTAAATACCGTGAACCCCTCCAAAATCCACATTTTCATGCACACAAAATTTGCTATGATTGTACCATCATAGACTATGCATACTGGATGACTAGACAACCATATCTAATGAAATTATGTTTGGTCTTCCCAGATATGTTTCCTTGTATATTTATTACCAGGAACCATTTTTAGGGCAGTCTAAAATATCTCAGTGTTTCTAAGTCAAGTACCCCCCCCCCAAATTATCCCATGAGGCTATAACGTGACAGATGCCCCCTGGAGTACACACTAAATGTTTATAACCTAGGATGTAGATCATGCAGAGTAAGCTGTACAAAAGAAGAGAGAATTATGTTAACCTAATGGTATGTACCTGGTCTTCTAGATGTCTGTTGAATAGTAGAAGTTGAAGGTGTTATTGTGGTTATTGTGCTTGGTGGTGTTCCAGATGTCACTGACACAGTTGAAGAGAGCCCACTGGTGGCTAATGATGCTGATGTGGATAATCCTGATGTCACTGATTCTGTAGTTGCAGAGGATTCACTAGTGATGGGTTCTGCTGATGTGGATGATGCAGAGGTGAATGACTCTACAGTTTGAGAAGATTTACTGGTTATGGGTAGTGTTGATTTGGATGATTCAGATGTTACTGACTCTACAGTTGGAGTGGACACACTGGTGACTGCTTCTGCTGATGAGGATGTCTCAGATGTTACTGACTCTGTAGTTGGAGAGGACCCAATAGTGACTGGTTTTCCGGATATGGATGCCTCAGATGTAACTGTAAGTACAGTTGGCGAGGACTCACTGGTGACTGCTTCTCCTGATGTGGATGTCTTAGTTGTTACTGAGTCAACATTTGTGGAAGATTCACTGGTAACTGCTTTTTCTGATGTTGATGCCTCAGATGTAACTGAATCTACAGTTGGCAAGGAATCACTTGTGACTGGTTCTACCGATGTGGATCTCTCAGTTGTTAGTGATTCCATAGTTAGAGGGGACTCAGTGGTGACTGTTTCTCCGGATGTGGATGTCTCAGGCGTTACTGGATCAATAGTTGGGGAGGATTTGCTGGTGACTGGTTCTCCTGTTGTGGATGTCTCAGTTGTTACTTTCTCTAGAGTTGTAAAGGACTCAGTGGTGGCTGGTTCTACTGGTGTTGGTGTCTCAGATGTTACTGAAATTATAGTTCGGGAGGACTCACTTGTGACTGGTTCTCCTGATATGGAAGTCTCAGATGTAATCGAATCTACAGTTGGAGTGGACCCAATGGTGACTGGTTCTCCTGTTGTGGATGTCTCAGTTGTTACTTTCTCTAGAGTTGGAAAGGACTCAGTGGTGGCTGGTTCTACTGGTGTTGGTGTCTCAGATGTTACTGAATTGACAGTAGGAGAGATTTCACTGGTAAGTGGTTCCGCTGATAAGGATGTATCAGATGTAATCAAATCTACAGTTGGAGTGGACCCAATAGTTACTGGTTGTCCTGATGTGGATGTCTCAGATGTTACTACATCAACAGTTGGGGAGGATTCACTGGTGACTGGTTCTCCTGATGTGGGTGTCTCAGATGTTACTGAATCGATAGTTGGAGAGAACTCACTGGTGACTGGTTCTCCAGATGTGGGTGTCTCAGATGTTACAGAATCCACAGTTGGAGAGGATTCACTGGTAAGTGGTTCAGCTGATGAGAATGTCTCAGGTGTAATTGAATCAACAGTTAGACTGGTGGCAGGTTCTCTACTTGTTAATGTCTCAGATGTTACTGACTCTACAGCTGGAGAGGATTCATCTGTGACTGGTTCTCCAGATGTGGATGTCTTAGATGTTACTGACTCTACAGTTGAAGAGGATTCATCTGTGACTGGTTCTCCAGATGTGGATGTCTCAGATGTTACTGACTCTACAGTTGAAGAGGATTCATCAGTGACTGGTTCTCCAGATGTGGCTGTCTCAGATGTTACTGACTCTACAGTTGAAGAGGATTCATCGGTGACTGGCTCTCCAGATGTGGCTGTCTCAGATGTTATTGACTCTACAGTTGAAGAGGATTTATCAGTGACTGGTTCTCCAGATGTGGATGTCTCAGATGTTACTGATTCTACAGTTGGAGTTGATCCATCAGTGACTGGTTCTCCAGATGTGGATGTCTCAAATGGTACTGACTGAACAGTTGATGAGGATTCATCGGTGACTGGTTCTCCAGATGTGGATGTCTCAGATGTTACTGACTCTACAGTTGGAGAGGATTCATCAGTGACTGGTTCTCCAGATGTGGATGTCTCAAATGGTACTGACTGAACAGTTGATGAGGATTCATCGGTGACTGGTTCTCCAGATGTGGATGTCTCAGTTGTCACTGACTCTACAGTTGAAGAGGATTCATTGGTAACTGACTCTAAGGATGTGGATGTCTCAGATGTTATTGACTCTACAGTTGAAGAAGACTCATCAGTGACTGGTTCTCCAGATGTGGCTGTCTCAGATGTTAATGACTCTACAGTTGAAAAGGATTTATCAGTGACTGGTTCTCCAGATGTGGCTGTCTCAGATGTTACTGACTCTGCAGTTGAAGAGGAATCATTAGTGACTGGTTCTCCAGATGTGGTTGTCTCAGATGTTACTGACTCTACAGTTGAAGAAGAATAATCAGTGACTAGTTCTCCAGATGTGGTTGTCTCAGATGTTACTGACTCTACAGTTGGAGAGGATTCATCGGTGACTGGTTCTCCAGATGTAGCTGTCTCAGATGTTACTGACTCTACAGTTGAAGAAGAATCATCAGTGACTGGTTCTCTAGATGTTGTTCTCTCAGATGTCACTGACTCTACAGTTGGAGAGGATTCATCGGTGACTGGTTCTCCAGATGTGGTTGTCTCAGATGTTACTGATTCTACAGTTGAAATGGATTCACTGGTGATTGGATCTCCAGATGTGGTTGTCTCAGATGTTACTGACTCTACAGTTGAAGAGGATTCACCAGTTACTGCTTCTCCAGATGTGGTTGTCTCAGATATTACTGATTCTACAGTTGGAGAGGATTCACTGGTGATTGGATCTCCAGATATGGCTGTCTCAGATGTTACTGATTCTACAGTTGGAGAGGATTTATCGCTGACCAGTTCTCCAGATGTGAATGACTCAGAAGTTACTGACTCTACAGTTGAAGAAGAATAATCAGTGACTGGTTCTCCAGATGTGGCTGTCTCAGATGTTACTGATTCTACAGTTGGAGAGGATTCACTGGTGATTGGATCTCCAGATGTGAATGTCTCAGATGTTACTGACTCTACAGTTGAAGAGGATTCTCCAGTTACTGCTTCTCCAGATGTGGATGTCTCAGATGTTACTGACTCTACAGTTGAAGAGGATTCTCCAGTTACTACTTCTCCAGATGTGGATGTCTCAGATGTTACTAACTCTACAGTTGAAGAGGATTCACCAGTTACTGCTTCTCCAGATGTGGATGTCACAGATGTTACTGACTCTACAGTTGAAGAAGAATCATCAGTGACTGGTTCTCCAGATGTGGCTGTCTCAGATGTTACTGATTCTACAGTTGGAGATGATTCATCGGTGATATGTTCTCCAGATGTGGCTGTCTCAGATGTTACTGGCTCTACAGTTGAAGAGGATTCTCCAGTTACTGCTTCTCCAGATGTGGATGTCTCAGTTGTTACTAACTCTACAGTTGAAGAGGATTCACCAGTTGCTGCTTCTCCAGATGTGGATGTCACAGATGTTACTGACTCTACAGTTGAAGAAGAATCATCAGTGATTGGTTCTCCAGATGTTGCTGTCTCAGATGTTACTGATTCTACAGTTGGAGAGGATTCACTGGTGATTGGATCACCAGATGTGGATGTCTCAGATGTTACTGACACTACAGTTGAAGAAGAATCATCAGTGACTGGTTCTCCAGATGTGGCAGTTTCAGATGTTACTGACTCTACAGTTGAAGAGGATTCACCAGTTACTGCTTCTCCAGATGTGGTTGTCTTAGATGTTACTAATTCTACAGTTGGAGAGGATTCAATGGTGATTGGATCTCCAGATGTGGCTGTCTCAGATGTTACTGATTCTACAGTTGGAGAGGATTCACTGGTGATTGGTTCTCCAGATGTGGATGTCTCAGATGTTATGGATTCTACCGTTGGAGAGGATTCACCAGTTACTGGTTCTCCAGATGTGAATGTCTCAGATGTTACTGACTCTACAGTTGGAGATGATTCATCAGTGACTGGTTCTCCAGATGTGGCAGTTTCAGATGTTACTGACTCTACAGTTGAAGAGGATTCACCAGTTACTGCTTCTCCAGATGTGGTTGTCTCAGATGTTACTAATTCTACAGTTGGAGAGGATTCAATGGTGATTGGATCTCCAGATGTGGCTGTCTCAGATGTTACTGACTCTACAGTTGAAGAGGATTCACCAGTTACTGCTTCTCCAGATGTGGATGTCTCAGATGTTACTGATTCTACAGTTGGAGATGATTCATCAGTTGACTGGTTCTCCAGATGTGGATGTCTCAGATGTTACTGTTTCTACAGTTGGAGATGATTCATCATTGACTGGTTCTCCAGATGTGGCTGTCTCAGATGTTACTGTTTCTACAGTTGGAGAGGATTCACCAGTTACTGGTTCTCCAGATGTGGATGTCTCAGATGTTACTGACTCTACAGTTGGAGATGATTCATCAGTGACTGATTCTCCAGATGTGGCAGTTTCAGATGTTACTGACTCTACAGTTGAAGAGGATTCACCAGTTACTGCTTCTCCAGATGTGGTTGTCTCAGATGTTACTAATTCTACAGTTGGAGAGGATTCAATGGTGATTGGATCTCCAGATGTGGCTGTCTCAGATGTTACTGACTCTACAGTTGAAGAGGATTCACCAGTTACTGCTTCTCCAGATGTGGATGTCTCAGACGTTACTGTTTCTACAGTCGGAGATGATTCATCGGTGATATGTTCTCCAGATGTGAATGCCTCAGATGTTTCTGACTCTACAGTTGAAGAGGATTCTCCAGTTACTGCTTCTCCAAATGTGGATGTCTCAGATGTTACTGATTCTACAGTTGAAGAGGATTCACCAGATACTGCTTCTCCAGATGTGGATGTCTCATATGTTACTGACTCTACAGTTGAAGAGGATTCACCAGTTACTGCTTCTCCAGATGTGGATGTCTCAGATGTTACTGACTCTACTGTTGAAGAGGATTCATCAGTTACTGCTTCTCCAGATGTGGCTGTCTCATATGTTACTGACTCTACAGTTGAAGAGGATTCTCCAGTTACTGCTTCTCCAGATGTGGATGTCTCATATGTTACTGACTCTACAGTTGAAGAGGATTCACCAGTTACTGTTTCTCCAGATGTGGCTGTTTCAGATGTTACTGACTCTACAGTTGAATATGATTCATCGGTGACTGGTTCTACAGATGTGAATGTCTCAGATGTTACTGACTCTACAGTTGAAGAAGAACCATCAGTGGCTGATTCTCCAGATGTGGATGTCTCAGATGTTACTGATTCTACAGTTGGAGAGGATTCACTGGTGATTGGATCTTCAGATGCGGCTGTTTCAGATGTTACTGACTCTATAGTTGAAGAAGAACCATCAGTGGCTGATTCTCCAGATGTGGCTGTCTCAGATGTTACTGACTCTAGAGTTGAAGAAGAACCATCAGTGGCTGATTCTCCAGATGTGGCTGTCTCAGATGTTACTGACTCTAGAGTTGAAGAAGAATCATCATTGACTGTTTCTCCAGATGTGGCTGTTTCAGATGTTACTGACTCTAGAGTTGAAGAAGAATCATCATTGACTGTTTCTCCAGATGTGGCTGTCTCAGATGTTACTGACTCTAGAGTTGAAGAAGAACCATCAGTGGCTGATTCTCCAGATGTGGCTGTCTCAGATGTTACTGACTCTAGAGTTGAAGAAGATTCACCAGTTGCTGCTTCACCAGATGTGAATGTCTCAGATGTTACTGACTCTGTTGTTGTAGCTGACGTCTGCCTCATTTCTACAATAAAAGAAAATACACATGATTTCCTTCATCGACCACCATACATCATCCAACTAATGGCAGACCTTTATCACGGACAGCACGCTATAATCCATTACCTCTATGTGAGCACAAGGGGCAATAACTTCACTTTTTTATATTTTCATAGATTTGGAAGACATTGACCACTTTTATGGACAGCTACATGTAATGCTTGAGTGATTACACGTCTCAACCGCACAGGCTTCGCTACATGGGGCCCAGAAGTAGCTGCCATTATTATAAATGGTACATGGTCCTGGGGGGGCGCCCTGTTAGAGATCTTGCATTGGAGCCTTGGGGTCTTTAAGTTACCCCTCTGCTCCACCCAAAAATAAAAAACAGAGCTGGTTAATTAACATAATGAAGTGATGCACATATCACAATAGATTTACTTGCAGTCCTATGTAAATCAGAAATATCACACATCCATAGATCACAAACTCAGCTCTGTTATATTGGAGCCACTCTAAATGTACGGTGCGGAGACGATGTGGGTGCAGGGGCTCTGCCTTCAGCACCCACAGCCGACACTCCGCAGACTGTTTAACCCCTCATATGCTGCAGTAAGTATTAGCATCTGAGGGGTCAGATGGAGGGAGCTCTCTATGTCCTCAATGGCACCCCTGGGATGTAATTATGGGGTACAGGTGGGCAGCTGAGGCCCTAATGAAAGACCCCAGATCAGAACATGTACTGTAATAGGTAGGGCCTAATAGGATGCCGTCCGCAGTACGAAGACAGGCAGAACGCGCTGCAGAAGTACTGGAGTGTATAAAAGAGGAGACTGACTGTCTGATCAAGGCCCAGTGGGGGGACCAAAAAAATGTATGTATAACATTTTTTTTATAATATTTTAAAAATATAAAAAAGTAGTTAAATACATAAAAAATGATATAAATTTGGTATCAATTATACTGCATAGTGAATACCGTAAAAGTAAAACATAAAATCATTACTAAAAAATTTCAATACGGCATACCATTAAAAAAGTGCATACCGGGAAAAAAAAAAAAAACAAGCTCTGACTCTCGAAACGCAGTAAAAAAAAAAAAAAAAAAAAAAAAAGGTTAAAGGGGCTGGCCCATCTCATACACTGGGAGCATATTGGTATAATATGCCCGCCATTGTCTGATAGGCGCATGTCCCACCTCTAGGACCTGCAGCTGTCTCTAAGAAGGAGACTGGACCGCGCATTTGCCAGTTTCGGCGCTCCCATGGAAATGAATGGAGGGCGTCCGTGCATGCGCAGTGTGCTCTTCCTCAATTTGCGGGCTCCGTTCTAAAGATAGGTCGGACCTGCACCTGTCAGACATTGGGGTGTAGCCTATTGATATGCCACCAATGTTTGAGATGACACAACCCCTTTAATTGTGTCATAGATGTAGCAAAGTCGATTTTTCACCATCCATGTTAACAGAATGATGTGTGTGTGCGCTTTTCAACAGGACTCCTTTGCTAGATGTAACTTTTAGATGACAAACTCAGCTCTGTTATACCTATATCTTCACTTCCAAGCAGGGAGATTTTCTATGCAATAAACTCCATGGAGAACATCCTGACATAGCAGAGCCGTATTGGCAGTTAAGTTCTTTTGTGCACTGTGGCCATTTATGTTAAGTCATGATCAATTATTGGAGTGGTGCTAAATGACAAACTCAGCTCTGCTATGTGATAAGACCCGCGGAAGGAGTCCTATGGAAACTCACCTAGAACACGTCATGTTACCATGAGTTCTCCAAATGACAACCTGCTCCGTACTAAAGTAGGTCTGCATACAGATGTAGCAGAGCTGAGTTAGTCATTGAATGGCTTCTCTTACTTTCTTACTTCATCTAATAAATCTTAAACTTTTTTTTTTTGCATAAATGAAAAGTTTTGCAACTTTCTACCTGCCTTTTTAAAGTCCCCATTTCAGGATCTCTGCTTACTGTCAGTGAATGAGAACAGAGGGAATAAACCTGTCTGTTCTCGCCCTGCTCCCAGCGGAGAAGCAGATACAGCTGTATCCGGTGCAGACAATGCTCTGTCAGCACTGATACATTGTAACAAACCAGCAGAGCGATGCGTGCAGCTCACAGATCATTGTCTACACTCGTATCGCCTACTCAGCTGAGAGCAGGATCGGGGAGATACACACATTTTGGTATGTGTTCTCATTCATTGACGGCAAGCAGAGATCTTGAAACACAACATTAGAACACAACGTGTATTCGAAAGCTGGAAAATATTTCATTGATAGGCTTCATTTACATGGAAACCCCAACATGTTCACCTGCAGTCCTATGCAAAACTACAGATGACCCTCTAAGGCAAAGTAAAAGTCACACATGCCCCAATAAGGGTATCAATAAAAACTTCCGATCGTCCCACAAAAAAATAAGCCTGGTAGACCTAACTATACAAAAGTGATATGGCTCAGAATATGGCGATATAAAAAAATATATAAATATTTTTTTGTTAAAAGTTTAGATTTTTTAAGTATCAAAACACACAAAAAAAAACTTATACAAATACAGCATCGCTGAAATCATACTCATCCAGAGAATGAAGGGCACGGGTCAGTTTTGCCGTATAGGAAACGTCGTAGGGACAAAAACTGTAATACCGCGGCGGAAATGCGTTTTCTTTTTTCAAATTCCACCTCATTTGAATTATTTTTCTCGCTTCCCACTACATTGTTCTGTATGCCATATTAAATGGTTGCCTTAGAAAGTACAATTTGTCCCGCCAAAACAAAAAAAAGCAAGCCCCCATATCGCTAGGAGAACGGAAAAATAAAAAAGTTATGGCTCCGTTAAAACAGGGAGGAAAAGTGAAAGCGCGAAAATGAAAACACTTGCGGTACTGAAGGGGTTAATACACAGCTAAGCTGTGTCTTCTCCAGAATGGACATGGATATTGTACCTGACATCCGAGAAAGCGTACGCCTAGCGTGAGATGCGACATTTTAGTAAAGTCAAAAAACATAAATGAGCCATAATCCCGGTCTAACCTGACGTTCTCGTCTAGAAAACAGAACTCGAGAGGAATTGGCAAAAAGACCAAAAAGTGGCAAAAAAAGGTTGCAAAAAAAAAAGTCGTACAGGACTGTAAAAATGTCCCCACTAAGGCCCCTTTCACACGAGTGCGTTCAGTGAAACTCACACCATTATGCAAGCAAGTTCAGTCAGTTTTGTCTGCGTTCTGTTTTTTCCGCGCGGCCGCAACACGTTTTGACGCCTTTTTCACACGCGTGATAAAAAACTGAAGGTTTACAAACAACATCTCCTAGCAACCGTCAGTGAAAAAGGCATCGCATCCTCCTACAGCCGGTCCATGTTTGCGGATTTGTCCTTTTGACGGGGGTCCTTCGGTCGTGTCTCATTCGTTATCACCTTTTTACCCCTTTACCATCCTGACCACCATTGTTACCAGTCTGAGCTCGGATACCAGCCACATCCCCTTACAAAAGACAGAATCGCGCATACAGATGTAGCAGTGCTGGGTTTGTCATTCGGCATAATGTGCTATTACAATCATCTAGGGTATTATTTCAGCCCAGAAATTTTAACAAGACTCACCGATCACCAGGAATGAAACTAATATCAGGGCGGCGGAGCTCCGCAGGATCCCCATGGTTCTGTATCCGGAGTCGGGGTTCTCCTCTTGTGTCGTTATATGTCCCTGTACACTGGGAGACCTGGGTGTTGTGTCCACGGTCTCCTGATGGATTATATGTGACCACTGTCATAGACCAGGACTTATAACATAGACGATGACGTCAGCACAGAGGGCGGAGCCCCGTCAGTGATGCGAGCGGACACAATTACACAGTAAACAGGTCACACTTTACTATAGTCATCTGTGAGCGTAAGAGGACATTAACGAGGGCCAAAGTCCAATGTACATGATCAGGGACCAGGCCACTTACCCCCCCTTCCCCACCCCCCACACACACACACACAAACTACTGATGTAGCAGAGCTGAATTAGTCACCTATTTTTTTCTGAACAGTATACATTTTTGGTTCTATGTAGAAGTTGAACGTTGCGCACAATTTCTCAATTGATTTTATTATTATTTTAGTCATCATTATGTCATTTTCTTAGGGCTCAATCACACGACCGTGCGATCGCCGTGCCCACACTGTGGACAGCGTATAGCGTTCCGCAAAAACACGGGGACCGGCTGTGTGAACTCCGTGCTGCAGTGACTTGAATATGGCCAAAGATAGGTCATGCCTATATTTTGTGGTGCGGAGGCAAGGACCCAAAAGCTGACAGAAGGGCTTCGTACTGTTTCCGTGGGCTTCCGCAAAAGATAGTACATGTCCTGTCGTTTATCGGATCGCGGACTGTTTGCAGTCCGCAATATGAGCCATACGGTCGTGTGAATGAGCCCCTATCCTAATCATTTTTACATTGTGGTTTTGTTTCCAAATTTACCAAGTCTTTATTATTATTATTATTAATAATGTTATTATTTTCATGAATACATTACATTTAATATCGTTTTAATCAATGCATTTTATCAATGTATTATCAATTTGATATTACAGTATGCAACAATGTATATATTGGCAGTCTCATAGTAATTGTACATTTTTGGACCTTTTATTTGATATTAATATATTTTAGATGATAATTATTATTAATATTATTAATATTATTATTATCGTTTCATTTTATTTATTTATTATTTTGTCCTGTTCTATTTACTAAGACCAAATATTTAAAACAATTCTATATTCCTTCAATTTATATTATTTTATATTTCTATAATAATTTATTATTATCGTTATTACTACTAAATATTTATAATTTTATTTGAATTTCTATATTCATTTTTGTTTTTTTTGCTATGCTATTTTATGTTGCTGTATTATTCTATGTGACCATTGTTTTTTTATTTTTTATTTAAAACAGCAAGTTTTATGACAATTGTTTTTATTTAGTTGCTTCAGTATCCAATCAACTGCACAAATCTCTCTCCCGGCCTGACAGTTTGTTACAATGTATCAGTGCAGGCAGTGTATCAGCCTGGAGTCTAGTGAGAATTGTCTAGACTGTATACACTGGAAACAAATCATCAGCCTTAGGGCTCATGCACACGAGCCCATGTGCCCGTGGCCGTGTTATAGACAGCAAACAGTGAGTCTGCAATATACGGACACCGGCTGTGTGCACTCCGTATCAGGCATGTGGACCCATTGACTTGAATGGGTTCACAATCCTCAAGATACGGAGCGCAGACATGGATCGAAATCCCACGGAAGCACTACGAAGCTCATTTGCGGGATTTTGGTCCGTGCCTCCACACCGCCAAAAAATGTCCTATTTTTTTTGCAGTGTGGACCATTTCTTGCAGATCGCGGACTGCGAATGACATGCACGCGGACAGTGCACCTGCATTGCGGACGCTATCTGAGGTCCGCAGTACAAGCACGGAGCACATACGCTGGTGTGCATGAGCCCTCAGACGCATTCGTCTATATGTGTTGTAGTCTAACAAATATAAAGTCCTCATTCACTGACACTAAGCAGAGATCTTGACAATAATAAAGCACAAAGTATATCAGAAAGTCGCCATTGTAGGATAACTAAGTATCTTTACAGGAGTACCTTTTAAAGAAATGACATTAATCCCCCCAAGATTGGCCTAGGGGAGGTGAGAAGTCTCATTTTCTACCCCATGCTATAATGTTATAATGAACCAAGAGGCCTCCAAAGACCTAGACACACCTAGAAGTGTTGGGTAAGGCAGATTCCGTGTACCCACATCGCTGCCATCATAAAAGTGGGAAAAAACGTGAGTCAGAACCAATTTAGTCCTTGACGTAAATATTTCAACACAGACGCAAAAATATTGTCTCGGGTGTTATAAACGAGAGTCATCCATAGGGGTGAAAGTCTAATCCAGTTGGGAGGGTGATGGAGACTAGAAGGGTCTGAGCAAGCGAGCAGAAGCATTCCTGATTTTATATCAAGACACGGAGGCTCCATTGCTTAACTCTTTCTTTACTGAGAACATAGCAGCAAAGAAAAATAATAATAATAGAGACTTGCAAATCCACCAATGAGGTGTTAGCCCCTCCCCCTAGATCCCCTATAATAGGACCCTCATTCCAGACCATCTTCCTCTTTCTTTGCTGCTTTTTTCCAGATAAGTATTCCCTACTGTCCTGTTCAGGACAGGGTTTTTTTTGGTAATACTCTCTTATATATCGCTATATATATAGTTTTTCTGCTTTTCCCTCTTTTCGCTCTGCTGTCTCTACAACCCCCTTTGGGCTCTGTGGAGATCAGTAGAACGAATTCACGTTCTTTATTTTTATCCCCCCTTTTTTTTTTTTTGTCCTGTCTATTGGTCCTTTCTCGTCCCTTTAGCTTCGTTCCTGGGCCGTCTGGCCGGCTGGGACTGAATGGTTCGGTACTGTCCACCCAGTTTCGGGCGGACCGGACATACCTGGTAAGTATTCCTTCTCTGGTGGCCATTTTTTTCTCCATTTCGCGCGTCTTCGGCTGGCGCCGAGGTCTCGCGTCTCACGAGATTTCGGGCGCCATCTTGCTGGTGACGTCAGGATCTCGCGGGATTCCCGGCGTCTTCCTTTTCTAGCCTGATACTTGGCGCCCGAGTTATCGCGAGATCTCGGGCGCATTCGGCAGTTGGTGCTCGCGCCTTTACCCTCTGACACTGCCGTGCCGCTGCTCCACCGTACAGCTCGTTTACCTCCAGGTTTTCTATTGTTACAGTAGTTGGGATTCCATCATTTCCACATCATGTCCCTGCCGCATAAGGGTTCCTCCCAGACCTCAGGGCAGGTCAGCCCAGGCCATACTACAGCCCCAACTGATTCTCATGCCTTTTGACTCTCATAACAGGGTCCTCCAGCAGACCATTTCTGATGCAATTTTATCTGCTATGGGCTCTGTATCCTCAGCCCTTACTGCCTCCCTGTCTCAGGCATTGTGTGCGCAGTCTCCTGCGCTTCCTGCAATTGACCCGATACCTGGTGTTAATACCACTAGTACCCTTTTGACTGATGGCTCAGGTCCATCCCATGACGGCGCGCTTCGGCCGCGCAAAAGAGCTTGTCCGCGCCAGGCAGACCATGCGCGTACCTGGAAGTCGGCTAGGTCCCAGCCAGACTCAGGTTCTGACTCTCAGGAGTCTGATGAGGAAGTGATTCTTAATTCCCCAGTTATATCTGATGGGGAAGAACTAGGGGAATTTAATGACCAGCCTACGCTAGCTCTCTGCCCCACGCCTATTCCCCAGTCCTCTGCAGCTCAGTCTTCCTCTGTGGCAAATCCACAGGAGACTTTAATGGACCCGTCAGGCACCCCTTTGTTTGACCCTGACTCTCTCCATCACCCCAGGTCCTCAGAGTGGCTTCCAATACCCCATGTGGCCAGCTACCTGGAAACCCGGGTCCTGATCCTGATTAAAATTGAGCCGAAACTCGCCACTATGGCCTTAACGGAAACAGGAAAGGAGGCTCAGGGGTTCCTTTTTGGAGACCCTTTCATCAGGGAACTGGGCAAGTTCGTGGGCACATTCACTGCCCTGGATAAGGCCTAATCCTCGATTAGGCGTGTATTCAGCGGGAGGGTTTCCGCTAGGGCCGTGGATCGGGTCGAGGCTCCTCATCATCATCAGCCTTCCGTGGCTTCAATCAGGACCCTATCAAGAGGTTCCTTTGGTCGAAGACGTTCCTACAGAGGCCACCCAAATCTTCGTCGTCCCCTCGGTAAGTCCACTTACACTCCTTTCTTCGGATTCCTTAATAGGGTGCAGACTCCAATATTTTTCAAATGTGTGGGCCTCGATCACTTCAGACCCGTGGATTCTATCCACGGTCCAAGGGTTTTAAATAGAGTTAGTGGCCTCTCCGGTGATCAGACCTGCTCCAATTTATCATGGCGGCCCTTCTCAGCCGCTTATCGACAGGGAGTTGAACGACCTCCTACGCAAAGGTGCGATAGAATCAGCTTCACTCGACGCAGTGGGAATAATCAGCAGCATT
This sequence comes from Bufotes viridis, assembly GCA_033119425.1. Classification (NCBI taxonomy): domain Eukaryota; kingdom Metazoa; phylum Chordata; class Amphibia; order Anura; family Bufonidae; genus Bufotes; species Bufotes viridis. The sequence goes on along the minus strand of CM065590.1, from coordinate 41,592,677 downwards.
TTCGTAGTCGAAAAGAAAGGCGGCCAGTTCAGGCCGGTCATCAATCTCAAGGCACTGAATGCTTTCGTCAGATACCGTCACTTCAAGATGGAGGGCATCCATCTCCTCAGGGACATGCTCCTCCCGGGAGACTGGATGGCCAAGCTAGACTTGAAAGATGCCTTTCTCACGGTACCGGTGGCTCCCTCCTCCAGGGACCTGCTTCAGTTCCGTTGGCGAGAGACCCTGTGGCGTTTCACGTGTCTCCCCTTCGGCCTATCCTCCGCCCCGTGGTGCTTCACCAAGTTACTACGTCCGGTGGTGGCTTGGCTGCGCATTCGGGGAGTGAGGCTTATCGTCTATCTGGACGATATCCTCATCATGGCCGAGGATTACCGGACTCTCCTGGAACATCTCCAGGCTGCCATGGACCTGTTCTCAAATCTAGGGTTCATCATCAACCGGGACAAATCCTGCTTGACACCCGCCAGATCCATGGAGTTTCTGGGTTTCCGGATCGACTCCGAGGCCCTTACCCTCAGTCTACCTCTTCAAAAAGTGCGGTCTATCCGAAAAGAATTACGCCGCACACTGACCCTTCACCAGATATCGCTGCGGCATCTGCCTCGGGTGATTGGGCTCTTGGCATCCTCCATACAGGCTATTTTCCCGGCCCCTCTACATTATTGGGTGCTGCAAAGACTCAAAATTGCCCACCTTCGGGCAGAGACGACCTTCGCAGATCTGGTCCAGTTGGATTCAGACACACGGGACGAACTGACGTGGTGGATTGCCAACCTCAATACCTGGAATGGCAGGGCCATTTTCGGACCTCGTCCGGATCTGGTGATAGAATCTGATGCCAGCCTACACGGCTGGGGGGCCCATTGCGAAGGGATCTCCACTGGGGGTCCGTGGTCGGCGAGCGAGTCATCCATGCACATCAATGCCTTGGAGTTGCTGGCGGGATCCTTCGCAATCCGCAGTTTTGCCAGAGGCAGAGCTCACGCCTGCGTCCGTCTCAGGATGGACAATGTATCGGCCGTTCGATACATCAACTCCATGGGGGCACTCATTCCCCCATGTTGACCCACCTGGCCAAAGATTTTTGGAATTTCTGCTTGTCCCACAACGTCTCAGTCGTGGCGGAGTACCTCCCAGGTCTCCACAATACCTTGGCGGACTGGAGTTCTCGTTTCACCTTGGACTCCAGCGATTGGAAGTTGGACGAGGAGGTATTCTCAGCTGTGTGGTATCTCTGGGGTCCGATGTCGATCGACCTTTTTGCCTCCCGTTGGAACGCCCAACTTCCCCGGTTCTACAGTTGGAGACCGGACCCCTTGGCGGAGGCGGTAGACGCTTTCACTCAACCATGGCCACGGGACCGTCTGTACGCCTTTCCTCCCTTCTCCCTAATTCCTCGGGTTTTATCCATGATACGTTTTCACGCAGCAGACCTGGTCCTGATTGTGCCGTTCTGGGGGACCCAGTCGTGGTTCCCTCAACTTCTGGAGATGCTGGTAGACATCCCCAGGGTTTTACCCCAGTCTCACTCCCTGTTGTCGAATGCTCTGCATCAACCTCCCCCTCTGATATCGGAGGGTTCCCTGTGGCTATTAGCGTGCAGGGTGTCGGGGACCCGGGAGGCTCCTCAGAACTTTCGTAGACTGCTCGATTCCTCCTGGAGAGCGCGTGGGCCCCAGGCACCAGAAGAGCTTACCGGGCAGCCTGGCGAGCATGGTCTGATTGGTGCTATATGGTTAAAGACTGAGTAGGCACACAGAAAAAAGGATAAATACAACAATTTATTTAATAATCAAACAAGTGTTAGATATATAAAAACATTAAATATTTGCTCCACTATAATATATCTGCTAAAATTCAGCCTGTAGAAAAGAGGTATTATAAGATATCACAAATTGTCAGGAATGTCTGCTAAAGACATAAAATATGTCTGCTGAAATACAGCCTACAAGGAGAGGTATTGTAGGGTATCGTAGATTGTCCAATTTGTTGGAAATATCCGGTTTTGACGTATAATGGTTCTTAGCGCAATAATATTCAGTTTATCTGGTCCTGGTGTAAAATAATTTGCAGTTTAATAACTTAATAACCATGGAATATGTCCATTTGGATAAAAAAAACAAAAAAAACAGCTTTGTTCTCTAATGGTTCGCTATAAGAGGGGGTTTATCGGTACTTACAGTCGCGGTGGTTTTCTATCATGCGGCGTCCCGCACCCACACTGACCTAAAGAGTTTTCTTTTGCCGTCCCTCCTTACTGCGTAGTAAGCTGTCTTAGTTGGCTTGACGAGTGATCCTCGCTGCCTCGCTTGGCGTCTCACGTGACCTGATGTTGGTCATGTGGTGTAGTCTCCTCCGTGGCACGGGACCGTCTGTACGCCTTTTCTCCCTTCTCCCTAATTCCTCGGGTTTTATCCATGATACGTTTTCACGCAGCAGACCTGGTCCTTATTGTGACGTTCTGGGGGACCCAGTCGTGGTTCCCTTAACTTCTGGAGATGCTGGTAGACATCCCCAGGGTTTTACCCCAGTCTCACTCCCTGTTGTCGAATGCTCTGCATCAACCTCACCCTCTGATATCGGAGGGTTCCCTGTGGCTATTAGCGTGCAGGGTGCCGGGGACCCGGGAGGCTCCTCAGAACTTTCGGAGACTGCTCGATTCCTCCTGGAGAGCGTGTGGGCCCCAGGCACCAGAAGAGCTTACCGGGCAGCCTGGCGAGCCTGGTCTGATTGGTGCCTGCTTAGGAGTGTGGATCCCACTTCTGCCACTGTAAACAATATTATCCTTTTCCTCTCTTCTCTACACCAAGAAGGCAAGGCTTACCACACAATCAATGTTTTCCGATCGGCCATTTCTTCAGGCCATAAAGGGTTTGATGGACTTCCGGCAGGCCGTCACCCGTTGGTATGCCGTTTGCTTAGAGGTTCCCGTTTGTTGCGGCCTCCTCGCGGCCTGTCTCTTATCCAGCCTTTCTCGAGTCTCCGGCCTTATGCCCAGTGGCGTGCCTCAAGGAATACGAAGCAAGGACCTTGCCTTTTCGTTCGGCATCACACCAGCAATTATTTATTTCCTTTCGTCGACCTTACTGCCCGGTTTCTAGTGTTACCCTTTCCAGATGGGTTAAATGGATCCTATCTCTTTCGGGGATTGATACTTCACAGTTTACAGCTCATTCTGTTCGTAGTGCCTCCGCAACTTCACTTGCTTTAGCCGGAGCTAAACTAGAGGACGTTATGCGACTAGCGGACTGGTCCCGGGCCTCCACTTTCAGGGAATTTTATTTTAGACCAGGTCCACATGTTTTCTCTTCTATTGTAGCTCGACTTTGAACTAGCAATGGAGCCTCCGTGTCTTGATATAAAATTGGGGGATTTTACTAAAATATGACGTAAAGTCATGATTTTATGAAAGACACGGAGGCGAACATTGCCCCTTCCCTATTTTGCTTCCCTCCCTACTTGGTGGACTATCGCCTTCCAGTGTTTTTCGTTATGCTAGATTATGTATGTTGTTTTGCCATTATAGCTCATTTTAGCTCGGGACTTTGATTATATAGTACTATTTTTGGTCTTCTCTTCTGTTATAGGATAATCAGATGGGCTGCTGGCTGATCATATCCAGTTCGTGTTTTCCAGTTCCAAGCATTTGGATTTCCGGTTGATTGAGCTGTTCGACGGTTTTTAAGTCGGTTGATTCTGTTGGACGATCAGAAGCACGGAGGCTGTCATCGTTGACTGGCACTGTGTCGGTTCCGAAGTTATTCCCTTTTACACCAAAGAAAGAGGAAGATGGTCTGGAATGAGGGTCCTATTATAGGGGATCTAGGGGGAGAGGCTAACACCTCATTGGTGGATTTGCAAGTCTCTATTATTATTATTTTTCCTTTGCTGCTATGTTCTCAGTAAAGAAAGAGTTAAGCAATGGAGCCTCCGTGTCTTTCATAAAATCATGACTTTACGTGATATTTTAGTAAAATCCCCCAATTATACTACATTATGAACGAAGATATAGCAGAGCTGAGTTTTTTATCTAACTGCTGGCTATCTCACGATATGTTATCTGTGGCTCATAAATGAGCCAGTTCCACAACAAATGCAGCTCTGCTACCTCTTAAAGCTTAGTAAAAACCATGACTGCTTTCTACCAGGAACAGCAATACTTACATCCAAAGGCTGTATCGGATTTCTATTAAAATCAGACTGTGCCAATATCCCAAAATGAATTCAGACCCCAGACCAGACCCCCCAGAAACAAATTCTGACTCCAGTTCTGACATCAAACTAAATTCATCCCCAAGACCAGATATCAAAACTAATTCAAGCTTCAAAATGAATTCAGACTCTGGACCCCAAAATGAATTCAGACCCCAGACCAGACCTCAAAATGAATTCAGACCCCAGACCTCAAAATGGATTCAGACTGCAGACCTCTAAATGATTTCAGACTTCAGACCTCAAAATTAAATCAGACCCCAGACTTCAAAATTAATTCAGACCCCAAAATGATTTCAGACTCCAGACCTAAAAATGAATTCAGACCCTAGACCTCAAAATGATTTCAGACCTCCAGATCTCAAAATAAAATCAGACTCCAGACTTAAAAATTAAGTCAGACTCCAAACTTCTGAATAATTTCAGACCCCAGACCTCAAAATGAATTCAGACCCCAGACCTCAAAATGAATTCAGACCCTCAGACCTCAGAATACATTCAGCAGCCAGACAGCAAACTAAATTCAAACCAAACAATACCAAACTCCCCAAAATCAATTCACATCTCAGAGCAGATCCCTACATTTCAAGACTACTCCCAGTTAGGCAGAGACCAGCGATATAAAGGACCTGTCCTTTGAGGATCCTGGCCACTGAAGAAGATGGCTGCTTATTTCTTGTCTCTCCCTTCCATAGATGCTCTACATTGGATGACAGCAATTCATCTAAGAGCAGTCCTCTACTGTTCCTCCTGGATGGTCGCTCTGCTGGATCCTATTGATGCCTGCTGGAAATACAACCTACAGTGGACCACCCTCCACGGGGGACCTGCTTCAGATCTTTGTCAAGAGGTGCTTATTATAGTGGAGCTTCGAGTGTCCTCACCTGCTTCTGCTGCTCCGTACTCCTGGATAGGCTCACAAGCGGAGCATGACCAGAACCCCGCTGTTTCGGCATCCATCTTGCACACCTGCAATGGAGTAACAAAGGATTCTCTCGGAGCACTTGATTTGGTGGGGCCCAAATTTTGTTTTAGGACGGCTCATACAGCATTCATGCGAGGTATTCTTCTTCCATCTTGCTCTCAGGCAAATAAAAAACATAATAAGGAGATTTGTGCCCTGACGTCTTTATGAACTTCCCTTTCACCAAACGACTGGCATTCACATCAGATGCCGGTACCCACATCCTCTCCTCTGGTACATAACCCTTCCAGTGAAGAAGATACTGAAGAGATCTACAGAGAACTCGAGAGTCAATAATCTTGGCGATCTGAAATTCCAAACTGCTGTCCACCATGACAGGAGCGGGTGGTAAGGGGGACGACTCCAAAAGTTCAACATATCTCTTCAACAAAGATTTGTGAAACACATGAATTTTCAGGGCCTTAGGAAGTTCCAGGCGAAAAGCTACAGGATTAATAATGGCAGTGATCTTATATGGACCAATTAACCTTGGACCCAACTTCCAAGAAGGAACCTTCAACGTAATATTTCTTGTGGACAGCCACACAAAATCAGCCACACTTATGTCCAGACCATACGTTTTCTGTCAGCCACACATTTATACTTGTTGCCCATATTCATCTAGTTATTTTGAATTTTCGGCCATATAGAAGACAATGATGATGAATAACTTCCTCCTCAGGGATACCTGAAGTATCCGAACCAGAGAATGTGCCAAATTGCGGGTGAAACCCATATGCCCCAAAAAAGACGACTTACCAGTGGACTCCTGTCTACGATTGTTTATGGCAAACTCTGGCAAAGAAAAAAACGAGGACCATTCCTCCTGGTTCTCCAAGACAAAACATCTTAAGAAAGTCTCCAGACTCTGATTAGTGTGTTCCATCTGTCCATTTGTCTGAGGATAAAAAGCAAAAGAAAAACACAGTTGTACCCCCAGCCGAGTACAGAACGCCTTCCAGAATCTGGACACAAACTGAGTCCCACGATCCGAGTCCACGTCAGAGGGAATTCCATTAAGTTTCACAATGTTGTCAACAAACACTTGCTCAACTGTTTTAGCATTAGGTAGGCCAGGCAATGCTATAAAGTGCACCATTTTACTAAAACGACGAACTACCACCAGTATTACTGTCTTTCCAGATGAATTAGGCAGATCAGTAATAAAATCCATAGACAAGTGAGTCCATCATCTGGACGGTATGGGCAACGGAAGTAGAGATCCAGAAGGTCGAGTATATGTCACCTTAGCGCGTGCACAGATACTACATGCCAACACATAGTCCTCAACACACTTATAACTGAATATGGAAAAAAGATAGCAGGCACTCTCTTATCTGGGTACAATATTATTTTTATTGGTATAAAATTATTAAAATATAGTGATAGTAGGTTTGTGGGGGGTTAGTTAATAATAGTTGGTTAAATAAATGTGTAAAAAGTGTGAAAAAGGTGCTGTTCAAAAATGGGGAAGTGTAGATGTAGTCTTTTAGTGTTTAGAAAAATAGTTCTATGTTAAAAATAGTCCGTGTTTAAAGTTCCTCAGTGGGATAAAAGATGAGGGGTTAAAACATAAACATAAAAAGTAGTTTCTTTTTCTTTTTCTTGTAAACTGTTTGCTTAAATCCTGTTGGAATAAGTCTATTGGCTGTACAGTCTATGCTTTTCGCAGGGTAAAAATCAACTCCGTAGCGTAGTATGCAATATGGGGGAATTGGTGGTACTCATCAGCCTAAGTGCGGCGTCCCACACTATCTCAGGCTGTGAGTACACTTACCCTTGTCTTCTCACGTCCTCTGGGTCCGGTTTCTGGTCTGCCGAGGTTGCGGTCCAAGTGAGTCGGGAACGGCGTCCCTCGTGGTGGAAGTTGGCGCGCTCTGCTGTTGACGTCACTCTGTCACGTGATCGGAGTAGGTTCCATAGCGCTGGGCAAAAAAATTTGCTATTCGGTGGGGCGCTTCTGTGTCGGATGTAATATCCCAAAGGACGGTAAAGATAGGTACAGGATGCAATCCTCCACTGGCTCAAACGCGTTTCGGGACCAATTGTCCCTTCATCAGTAAGCGGGGGATTGCTGGGCTCCATGTTGTTTTATATTGTGTATTTCAATTAGGTCTTTCATTATTCAATTGATTATTCAAATTGGTTTAATTATGCAAATGTTGTTCTGATGGACTTATCAGTACGGATGCGCTTGTTGATTGTGGATACTGGTGATTTTGAATAAAGACTGTTAACCTTCAGAGGAATAGGATATTTTATATAGATAGACTGAAGTGGTTTAGAGACGGCTCCACCGATCTGTGATTGGACTATGGTGCTCAATACTCAAATGGTGTAAGCTTCCAAACACCACAAAAAATAAAAGTGAGATATTAGAATCAGGGTATGGCACTCAACTTATCTGGAAATATGCAGACAGTAGGCACTATTCAAATATATGTAACATTTATTAAAACACATATAGAACAGATATGAAAAAATTTTTTTGATAAAAAAGTTTTTTTTTAAATAAAAAGAAAAAAATATAAAAACTAAAAAAGTAATAAAAAATGAAGTGAGTTCATGAAGAATCCATTAGCTCAATTGTACTAAAAAGTCCATCTTGCAATAATTTGTTAATGTGTACAGACTTGGCTGTGGAGCCACTCCAGATAGTTAAAACACTAGAGGATATGAAGTATGTCCGTACTTGGTTGGACCAATTCACCGTTAGTGTATTTTTCAAATATTTGCTAGATAGGTGGTGGCGTCCCACCACAAATCTTACCTCCGTGGATTAGTCAGTGTCGGTACCAGTACTCACTTTCTTTGCGATAAGCCGGCTCAAATCGACGATTATTTGGAGACGATTCAGCATGGACACTTTGCTTTAAAACAGCAACCTTTCCCGGGCGTTGATTTGTAAGAGACCACTTAGCTTGTGATATCAAGCGGTATACTCTACCGTAAATAACGTCAAACCTTTAATTCGCCCGGAGGTCTGTTTGTCCTTTTAGACTCCGGGGATACGTATTTCTCCACTTCAAATAGCAGCGCTGCAAGGAGGTTTTAAGTAAGTGTAGTCACCAAACGCGTTTCGAGGTCTCAGTAATGCTGACCTCTTCCTCAGTGGTATATTTTTGTTCAAATGAACACCTCCTTATATAGCCCAAACTGACCCCAATTGATTTAATTGGATCACTCCTCCCTTTTGGGGAAGTCTGTTTGGATTGTGGATCAGAACATAGTCACACACAGGTGTATTCTCCTTATTCATCGACTATTTTGCACATTTCAGACCCAAAATAATCTTATCAAAAGGTCTAGACCATCAAAAGTGAACATCATACCCAATATATGAAGATTTTTTATCAAAAACATGGGTGAACACATATTTTAACTTCTTTGCGTTTGGTATGCGGTTTTTGTCGATCAATGCGTTTTCTTTACCATAACTGCTATTATATTAAAATGCATATATAAAATAAAAGAAAAGTCTATATTATCCTCTATCAGAGTTATATAGTTACAAATTCAAGAACATCTTTGGAGCTTTCTACATTGCATATCATAAAACAACACACGCATATAAATTATTCTTTCTTTTCAATTAGAACACATTACCTCTTTATTACTCAACAGCCCCTGACCAAAAAAACTCCAAATGGTGGATACCGCATATTGCTGTTTTTTTTTTTTTTTTTTTTTTTACCATAACTGCTGTATAGTTGAGGTACAAACTTCATAATACCTTCTGTTCAAATTTTACAGTTAAAAACATGCTTGAAACATTTATGAATCTTCACTCTTTTGTACCCAAAAGGGAGTCAACTCTTATTCGAAATTCTCACATAACAATGATAATCGTGAAGAAATAATGTGAACCAGTCATCAAGGCCCGGTCAGATGTACGTATAATACCAGCCGACCAAGTGTCGATGACTGGTCCCCACCACTCATAGAAAGCCAAAAATTTCAAAATCTGTGTTTAAACCATAAGGTACCCGAGAGTCCAGATCGAAGATCCATCTTGACTCAACTCGAGGCATCCTATCGATGTGATATCCTCCTCTCCAATCATATTCCACTTTCTGAATTGCACTAAAGGTAAGACCCGCTACCTGTTGTGAATGAAATTCCTTAAAATGCCTAGAAAGTGGGTGATCTACCTTACCCTTCTTAATATTTTTAAGGTGTTCGGCGATTCGAATTTTTAACATTCTTTTAGTACGTCCGACGTAGATCTTATTACATGGGCATCCACTGAAGAAGGGGTTAAACCCCGAAACGCGTCTGGGATACTGGCAGTGACTTTGTGACAATTGTTCCTCCTACGTCCCTCACGAAAAACAAAGTAATCTTATTTACCAAAAGAGTACGGACAAAGAGATAAAATCACGGACTTTAGGACCCAGCACCAGCCGACTCCATATAGGTAACCACGTGGGACGCCACGTGTGTCCAGAACGCCGAGCGGGACGCCGCGGGCGTGCAGAGCTCTCAGCGGAGACCGAGCACAGTAGCGGAGGTAAGGCAGCTGGGGACGGTGGGACGGAAGAAAAAAAGGGGAGTGAACACAACGGCCGACGACTTACCAAGCCGGGGAGAAGTGGACGTTTGCCTGTTCACACCGGTATGTTTTGGTACACAGGAGGCAAGTTAACATTTTTCTGATATGCTAAGATCGCACCTATACAAATATTGCACTTTAGACTCCTTCTCATTCAATTGGAAACCATTTGGGTCCTCTATAAAGAACGAGCAGAAAATTCCATAAACTATATATTTAGAAGTATATACAGTGTCGGCGTGTACACTGCTGAAGTAGACTTTCAAAACCGAATCTTTGATACAACTCTGTTCACATTACTTTCACGGACTCGTGTTTTTGGTTTTGGTATTTTCTTGGACACTTTTTGGATATATTTTTACTATATTTTTTACTATTTGCACTGATTTATGCACTGAGGTGCTCAGCTATTTGTACAATGTCATATTAATTTTGCCTATTGCGAATTTGCACCATTTTTGCCTATTGCGCATTTGCACAGTTTGTTTGCACAGCTCATTTGCACATAGATCCAGCCCTGGTTTGTTTATGTGCACAGTCCAGGTGCATAGGTACTCTCTTCACGTTGACTTGTATACTGAATAGGAGGTGGTTTTATCCAACAAGGAACACGGTTACACACCTGATAGATGCGTATTGGTATTCTATTAATTTTTAAAAAACAATTAAATTCAGTTTTTTAACATTTTTAATATTTTCTATACACAGGATTCTACTGATATAGTGTCACAGCCCAGATATAGCTCAGTGCTGCCCCTATTCGTTTCTCTCTTATATCAAGACCCGCTACGGTACCATAGCACCAGGTTCGCCCCAAGAGATGGTAATACGCATGATAATACTAGGAGGATTCATGCGTATTACCATCTCTTTGGGCGAACCTGGTGCTATGGTACCGTTACATTGATGATGTGATACTAATTTGGAAAGGGGATGATGAGTCCCTTGATAAGTTTATAGAAAAACTAAATGAAAATGACAAAAACATAAAACTTTCCCCCAAGAAATATAGCGACCACCTTGAATTTTTGGACTTAGACATTCGAATAGAGAACAACAAATTAACATGTAGAACCTTTCAAAAAAACGTAGCAAGAAATAGTTTTATACCATTCACTAGTTGCCACCTACCTAGATGGTTACTTAATATCCCTTATGGACAGTTTAGACGCCTAAAACGAAATTGTACTAGGGGTGAGATTTTTATGGAAGAGGCTAATAAAATGAAGGAACAATTCCTGATAAAAGATTATCCCTTACCTGTAATTGAGTCTTCCTTGGAAAAGGTCTGTCAATTGGAGAGGAAGTCCTTTTTCGTATCTATAGAAAAGGAGAAAAAAAGCTGATGATGAAATAAGAATTATATTACCATATAATGTACAATATCGAAAGGTCCAGCAAAGTGTAAAACAACATTGGCATTTCTTGAAAAAGGATAAAATAATAGGCCCACTTATCCCAGCAATTCCTAAAGTAATATATACGAGAGCCCCCAATTTGGGACTAAAAATAGCACCCACAGGTAAAATCAAAAAAGGAAGAGGCACACTGTTACAGGATATGCTGGGTTGGAAGGGCTTTTATAGATGTGGTACCTGCTTTAACTGTAAACTAACTAAATTTCCAAGGAAAACTACAGAAATAACATCTCCAGTAAATTCCTTCACATATAAAATACAAGAATATTTGACATGTAGTACGACGAGTGTGATTTACCAAATAAAATGCCCATGTAATAAGATCTACGTCGGACGTACTAAAAGAATGTTAAAAATTCGAATTGCCGAACATAAAAATATTAAGAAGGGTAAGGTAGATCACCCACTTTCTAGGCATTTTAAGGAATTTCATTCACAACAGGTAGCGGATCTTACCTTTAGTGCAATTCAGAAAGTGGAATATGATTGGAGAGGAGGATATCACATCGATAGGATGTCTCGAGTTGAGTCAAGATGGATCTTCGATCTGGACTCTCGGGTACCTTATGGTTTAAACACAGATTTGGAAATTTTTGGCTTTCTATGAGTGGTGGGGACCAGTCATCGACACCTGGTCGGCTGGTATTATACGTACATCTGACCGGGCCTTGATGACTGGTTCACACTATTTCTTCACGATTATCATTGTTATGTGAGAATTTCGAATAAGAGTTGACTCCCTTTTGGGTACAAAAGAGTGAAGATTCATAAATGTTTCAAGCATGTTTTTAACTGTAAAATTTGAACAGAAGGTATTATGAAGTTTTCCTCTATTGGAAGTATGTACCTCAACTAAACAGCAGTTATGGTAAAGAAAACGCATGATGACCCAAAAACCGCACGTTAGACATAAAAAAAAAAAAAAACAGCAATATGCGGTATCCACCATTTGGAGTTTTTTGGTCAAGGGCTGTTGAGTAATAAAGAGGTAATGTGTTCTAATTGAAAAGAAAGAATAATTTATATGCGTGTGTTGTTTTATGATATGCAATGTGGAAAGCTCCAAAGATGTTCTTGAATTTGTAACTATATAACTCTAATAGAGGATAATATAGACTTTTCTTTTATTTTATATATGCATTTTAATATAATAGCAGTTATGGTAAAGAAAACGCATTGATCGACAAAAACCGCAGACCAAACGCAAAGAAGTTAAAATATGTGTTCACCCATGTTTTTTGATAAAAATCTTCATATATTGGGTATGATGTTCACTTTTGATGGTCTAGACCTTTTGATAAGATTATTTTGGGTCTGAAATGTGCAAAATAGTCGATGAATAAGGAGAATACACCTGTGTGTGACTATGTTCTGATCCACAATCCAAACAGACTTCCCCAAAAGGGAGGAGTGATCCAATTAAATCAATTGGGGTCAGTTTGGGCTATATAAGGAGGTGTTCATTTGAACAAAAATATACCACTGAGGAAGAGGTCAGCATTACTGAGACCTCGAAACGCGTTTGGTGACTACACTTACTTAAAACCTCCTTGCAGCGCTGCTATTTGAAGTGGAGAAATACGTATCCTCGGAGTCTAAAAGGACAAACAGACCTCCGGGCGAATTAAAGGTTTGACGTTATTTACGGTAGAGTATACCGCTTGATATCACAAGCTAAGTGGTCTCTTACAAATCAACGCCCGGGAAAGGTTGCTGTTTTAAAGCAAAGTGTCCATGCTGAATCGTCTCCAAATAATCGTCGATTTGAGCCGGCTTATCGCAAAGAAAGTGAGTACTGGTACAGACACTGACTAATCCACGGAGGTAAGATTTGTGGTGGGACGCCACCACCTATCTAGTAAATATTTGAAAAATACACTAACGTTGAATTGGTCCAACCAAGTACGGACATACTTCATATCCTCTAGTGTTTTAACTATCTGGAGTGGCTCCATAAGCCAAGTCTGTACACATTAACGAATTATTGCAAGATGGACTTTTTAGTACAATTGAGCTAATGGATTCTTCATGAACTCACTTCATTTTTTATTACTTTTTTAGTTTTTATATTTTTTTCTTTTTATTTAAAAAAAAACTTTTTTATCAAAAAAATTTTTTCATATCTGTTCTATATGTGTTTTAATAAATGTTACATATATTTGAATAGTGCCTACTGTCTGCATATTTCCAGATAAGTTGAGTGCCATACCCTGATTCTAATATCTCTATTTTATATAGATATTGGTGCGATTTGCAAGTTTATGAATTGTCTGAGTGCTCTTATTGGGTTCGAAGTGATCTAGATGAAATACATGATAGGCATAGGGTGTTTTATACTGTTGTATTTTAGATTAATTGTAGTTTTAACATTTTTAGTGATCTTGATGGTGTTGTTGTCTAGTGTGGTAATTTTTTTATATGGTAATTTTTTGGTATTGGTCAGTATAGTCATATTCTTGAGTATAGTAGGTCGTTATATTATTTGATATATTTTCATTGGTTCGTTGGGTAAAGGACAGTGCGTTCTGGTAGTTGAAGGAAGGTATACATAACGTAGCACAAGGTGTGTATATGAAACTTACAGATCATTGAGAGTCTTAATGTATATATTACCAGCTGGGATAAATTCTGATTTATCTCTCTGGTCCGTAGAGCAAAAGACCCAGAGGATATAATTTTTCCCATTTTTATCCGGTGGCCTGATATACATTATATTGTCAGGCTATACTATACTCAAGAATATGACTATACTGACCAATACCAAAAAATTACCATATTAAAAAATTACCACACTAGACAACAACACCATCAAGATCACTAAAAATATTAAAACTACAATTAATCTAAAATACAACAGTATAAAACACCCTATGCCTATCATGAATTTCATCTAGATCACTTCGAACCCAATAAGAGCACTCAGACAATTCATAAACTTGCAAATCGCACCAATATCTATATAAAATATCCTATTCCTCTGAAGGTTAACAGTCTTTATTCAAAATCACCAGTATCCACAATCAACAAGCGCATCCGTACTGATAAGTCCATCAGAACAACATTTGCATAATTAAACCAATTTGAATAATCAATTGAATAATGAAAGACCTAATTGAAACACACAATATAAAACAACATGGAGCCCAGCAATCCCCCGCTTACTGATGAAGGGACAATTGGTCCCGAAACACGATTGAGCCAGTGGAGGATTGCATCCTGTACCTATCTTTACCGTCCTTTGGGATATTACATCCGACACAGAAGCGCCCCACCGAATAGCAAATTTTTTTGCCCAGCGCTACGGAACCTACTCCTATCACGTGACCGAGTGACGTCCACAGCAGAGCGCGCCAACTTCCACCACGAGGGACTCCGTTCCCGACTCACTTGGACCGCAACCTCGGCAGACCAGAAACCGGACCCACAGGACGTGAGAAGACAAGGGTAAGTGTACTCACAGCCTGAGATAGTGTGGGACGCCGCACTTAGGCTGATGAGTACCACCAATTCCCCCATATTGCATACTACGCTACGGAGTTGATTTTTACCCTGCGAAAAGCATAGACTGTACAACCAATATACTTATTCCAACAGGATTTGAGCAAACAGTTTACAAGAAAAAGAAAAAGAAACTACTTTTTATATTTATGTTTTAACCCCTCATCTTTTATCCCACTGAGGAACTTTAAACACGGACTATTTTTAACATAGAACTATTTTTCTAAACACTAAAAGACTACATCTACACATCCCCATTTTTGAACACCACCTTTTTCCCACTTTTTACACATTTATTTAACCAACTATTATTAACTCCCACCCACCCACCTACTATCACTATATTTTAATAATTTTATACCAATAAAAATAATATTGTCCCCGATAAGAGAGTGCCTGCTATCTTTTTTCCATATTCAGTTATTTCCAAAACTGACTGGGTGAGTCAGCTCTTAGCAGTATCCAGCACCTCGACCAACTTTTGGTGCACTAGTAGAGCCGTCTATAATCTCTTAACTCAACACACTTATGCAACCCCAGCCACCGGAATCTACAAGAGATGAGGTCGGCAGTGGATCTGCTCCCAGGGTGCCCAGTAAGAACCATACAGTGATGTTCCTCAAACACCTTATGACACAACACAATTCTGATGGAACAAACTATTTCCCAGAGGGGTAAGACTCCGGTGCATCTCCCTGAGCGTCTAACACTTTCACCTTTAGGTCAGAGTATAGAGCGGATATCACCACCCCCTCCGACATTATCGGACTCTGATTTTCAAAATCACCACCTCCAGGAAAACTACGTGACAAGGCGTCTGTCTTGATGTTCTTAACCCCAGGACTATAAGTGACAATGAAATTAAATCTGGGGAAAAACAAAGACCATCTGGTCTGCCTCGGGTTCAGTCGTTTAGCCTACTCCACGTAACCCAGATTTTTGTGATCTGTTAACACCGTGATCAAATGAATCGCCCCTTCCAACCAATGACGCCCCTCTTCAAAAGCCAACTTAATGGCCAGCAACTCTATTACCCACATCGTAATTTCTCTCTGCGGCAGACAGTTTTTGGGAGAAAAATGCACATGGGCGCATTTACCAGGTGACGGGCCCTGCGATAAGATTGCTCCTACCCCCACCTTGGACGCATCAACTTTCACAATGAAAGGTTGTGATACATCCGGCTACACCAATATAGGGGCAGAAGCGAAGCATTCCTTAACCGCAGAAAAAGCTTGCAACTCCGAATATGACCAAACCGAAACATCTGTCCCTTTCTTAGTCACGTCTGTTAAGGGTCTCACCACTGTAGAATAGTTCTTAATACATTTTTGGTAATAATTGGTGAACCCCAAAAACCGCAGAAGAGCGTTCAGATTTTCGGGTTGATCCCAGTCCAATACAGCACGGACTTTCTCTGGATACATTCGAAAACCTGAAGATGACAGCAGGTAGCCCAAGAATTGCACCTCATGTGCAGCAAAAACACACGTCTCTAATTTTGCGTACAATTTATTACCTCTTAGAATCTGTAACACCTGTCTAATGTGATCCTGATGTGTCTCCACATCTGGAAAATAAATTAGTATGTCATCCAAATACACAACAACAAACCTCCCCACCAGGTGATGAAAAATGTAATTCACAAAATGCTTGAAAACCGCAGGAGCATTGGTCAACCCAAAAGGCATGACCAGATTCTCAATGTCAATACCAAATTCAACAGCTCACAATCCTCTCATTACGCTGCACGGGAAAGGGCAATCCCCATATCGAAGTCCAGTAGATAATCCCAGCAGACGTACTTGTTTCCAATATGTAGTATACTTTATTTCATAGTCAAAATAACAAAATTACAGGACGCGTTTCGGCCCGTCCATCCTTTCTCAACTGCATAACACTAAATGACACTAGGTAACATTTTATACATACTAATCACCTGGCCATGACATCATCAATTAATTAGGCAAACAGGAAATGACATAAACATATCACCAGAATGTTTTTTTCTTACTATAGTCCATGTTCATCACAAAGAAAAAGTCCTTCAGACTATGATCGTGGTATTGTGGTCTGTAAGAAAATGCATTCCATGTTAAAATTATATTAAAAGCACATAACTTCATAATCTCTATTCAGGCCCTTGGGTTGTAAAGTATCCAAAGTAAGGATCATAGTTTTTTCAGATCACCTCACCTCCTTTGCTTATGAACCTGCTCTGTTTGTGATGAAAAAACAATGAAAAATGAAAAGGTATGGGTAATAGGAGGTTCTTTTTACATATAGTGGACTTGTGTTAACAAATCTAAACTAAGTATATAGACATGGAGAGTGGCGCCCAGGGATCTCCCTGCACTTACTATTATCCCTGGGCACCGCTCCGTTCTCCCGGTATAGGCTCCGGTAACTTCAGCTCTTCGGCTCAACAGGGAGGAGCCTGCCCTTGTTCTCCTGGGCGTCTCCTTCTCCCAGGCTGTAGCGCTGGCCAACCGCAGTGCTCAGCTCATAGCCTGGGAGGTTTTCTTCTCCCAGGCATTGAGCTGAGTGCTGCGGTTGGTCAGCGCTACAGCCTGGAAGAAGGAGACGCCCAGGAGAGGAAGGGCAGGCTCCTCCCAGTTGAGCCGAAGAGCTGAAGTTACCGGAGCCTATACCGGGAGAATGGAGCGGCGCCCAGGGATAATAGTAAGTGCAGGGAGATCCCTGGGCACCGCTCTCCATGTCTGTATACTTAGTTCAGATTTTTTAGGGTAATGAAAGGTCCTCTTTAAGTCCAATTTGGAGAACACCTTGGCATCAACAATCTGGTTAAACAAATCAGGAATCAAAGGAAGGGGTAAGGATCACGGACAGTAATCCGACCGAGCTCACGGAAATCCAGACATGGCCTAAGAGTTCCGTCCATTTTTTTAACAAATAAAAACCCTGCTGCCACTGGAGACTTGGAAGGTCTTATGTGTCCTTTAGCCAAATTCTCTGTAATATACTCTCTCATGGCCTTTCTTTCGGGTCCAGAAAGGTTATACAACCTAGATTTGGGCAATTTAGCTCCGGTAATAAGGTTGATAGGACAATCATATTCCAGATGCGGAGGAAAATCCTGGCATCCACTTTCATAAAATACATCGGCAAAATCAGATATAAAAGAGGGTAATGTCTTAGTAGTTAAAACAGAAAATGATGTATTCAGACAATTGTCAATGCAATATTCACCCCACTCCAGAATCTGTCTAGCTTGCCAATCAATGGTTGGATTGTTCTTGCTTAACCACGGCAAACCCAGAACCACCGGAGCAGGGAAACCCTTCAACACGAAGCACGAGATGAATTCCTGATGAAAGTCACCCACTCTTAATCGGATGTCATGCACCATCTGAGATAAACAATTCTGAGTTAGAGGTGCGGAATCAATAGCGAAAATGGAAATGTTTTTCTCTAATGCACTTGGAGACAACCCGTGCGTACGGACGAACTGAGCATCTATCAGGTTCACAGTAACAATGCAGGTACCTGAGAAGAATCTGCAGAACTAATCAAATGCTAAAAAGCTGCAAGTCCAATTTATGTATGAGATAGCCAAGATGATTGTCTATAAAATGCTGGGAGTTTCACGTTCGAAGCTGTAGTGGATGGTGAGGTGTAGCATTAACTCCTCTCATCGATCTTTCCTCAATGTATGGATTCCATATCTGAAGTGGACAAGGTCGGGGAGTCAGAAGATTAAACAACTGTTAAGTTTTCTCTGTTCTTACAAGACCTTGTCTCTGCCTTCCCAGAACCATACCTTTTTTTATTTTTCCATTCTCATATCTGTTTGCTTTTTTGCGGGACAAAAATTGTACTTTCTAATGGCACCATTTAATATTGCATAGGATGCAGTGGGGAAAAAATTCCAAATGGGGTGGAATTGGAAAAAAATGGAATTCTGCCACAGTTTTACTTTTTTTTATGGCATTCACTTTGCGGTAATACTTCATTCTCCAGGTCAGTACGAATCCAGCGATACCACATATGTATAGGTTTTCTTGCATTTTGATGCTGAAAAAAAAAAAGGAAACTTGAAAAAAAAAAAATGTTGTCGTCTTTTTATGACCCCTATAACTTTTTTGTAGTCATGTGTGTGGAGCTGTTTGAGGGCTCATTTTTTTGGTGATGTGATCTGTGGTTTTCATTGATATTATTCTGGGTTGTGTGCAGCTTTTTGATCACTTTTTATTTGGGAGGAGAAGCGACCAAAGAATGGCAAATCGGACATTTTGACACTTTTTTTTTGTTTCGCCTTTTTCCTTATGGGATAAATGCGTGAGGTGAATCGGGCTTAGGCAACCCTTGTCACATGACGCGGCATTGGAGGGTCTGGTCTCCAGTACGTGACAACACCCTTCAAAGAATTTTTAAGGGGTAGAGGAAGCATTTGAAAACCAAAATTGTTTTCCAGAAATGAATGTGTAATGGTTTGTGAACATGTCAGCTTGGCGGAGTGTATATCAAAGTCTAGTAAGGTGGTAACATTTCAGGGCACATAAAAGATAGAATTAATAATCCATGGATGAGTGGTAGAGTCTGAAACAATCCATTATTCAGAGGCCAGGTTTTTCCGGGCAGGTTTCACAACGATAAATGATGTCCTTTCGTATTCCCCTTTTGGAACACATTATGCATTTTTGGGTCCCTCCCTTCCTTGTTTCACCAGGGAAATGTTGCCCTGGTACAACATGGGCATCATCACTTCTAGAAGGACGGGTGGCCTGTAGATCGAAGTAACACATAAGCATTTTAAAGCGGTGTCTGTACAATGTGCATGGCCAGCTTTTTGTGATATAGCTTAGTTTTCCATGTGGCACAGTATGGCTTCAGAACCTGATCTGAAAGATCAACCCCTCCCATGTACCGATTGTAGTCCAGGATGCAGTCTGGTTTAGGGGTAAGGGTATCTTGCAGAGGGGCAGTAGAGATGGTTTTCCAATGAATGGTGGACATCCTTCTTGTCCTGGTAATTAACCATCAACATGTTCTCATTGAGGAGAGCCTGCATTTGCCCTTTTCTGAGTGGTTGCCTAAGCAGGTATCTAGGCAGGCCTCCGATCTTTGCATACTGTGCCACAAGCCACAGTACCTCTGGAATTTAGGAACTTAAAAAGGGTTACACTGATGTAACAGTTATTCAGAGGCAAAGTATTTTCCCACTTACTCCTAGGAGGAGGAACCTTCTGGTGGTTCAATCCAGGAGTCTTTCCCTTCATAAACCCTGAACCTATGGTTGTACCATGAGGTACTCTAGCACAGCTTGTACACCTTAATGCCACACTTTGCCCTTTTGCTGTGCAGGTATTGGCGGAATTGTACCTTCCCTTTAAAATGTATTATTGATTCATCTATGCAGATGTTTTGTTCAGCAGTGTACACCCCAGCAAACTGGTCGAATTTTTGGGGCATTTTGGGGAGAGCAGTGTGCATTGTCATTATAATATAAAAATGTATGAACTGCTTCGAATCATGAGCGGATCATGGCCATACAGTACATTGGAGTGTGTTACAAATCATCTGCACTCCAATACTGTCGAACTTGTGGGCTTTCTTTTTTTAACAAGGCCCATATGCAGCACAAGCCCCCAAAACGTAATCATCTCTGCTGCATTTACAGGGGTCCAACCAAGGGGACAAGCATATGATGATGTGGGGTTCCGGGCAATAAATTGCTAAATTAGTTTGGGCCTCCATAAAATTTGAAGGTCCTCAGAGAAAAAGATTTTCAAAAAATCTATTTCTTTGAAGCCCTCATAGACAGTCTGGTTTCCTGAGCTGTCTACAAACTCTGGAATTTGGAGCTCATAATCTTTAGGGGTTGGAGTCCATATATGATCATTCTGGGGGGCGGGCTGCCTGAGCGGGCTGCTATTGTTGTCTCCTGGAGCGCCTTCTTGGAGGAGGAGACAAATGTGGCATCCTCTTCTCTCTCTCTGACCATATCAGTATCAGAGGCAGAGGCAGGTGAATACACTCTTTGAGATGGACGGGACATTTTTTTTTTAATAGGGTGTGTAAAGTGTGAAGACTTCATTTATTGCCAGGGGTGTGTAAGTTGTGCGCTTTGTCATGTGCAGGGGCTTGTAACAAGTTTCAAATAGAATTTGAAAAAACGTAAAAGAAAAAAAAATTTAGTTTAATAAATGGAAAAATTTAGTTTAAAAGAGATAAACATTTAGGGGGTCATTTACTAACCAGAAATATGCCTATATTAGGCGTATTTCTGGCGCATATTACTTTCCCCCGCAATTTGCGACTTTTCCCTGCTCACGCCAGGTCTAAAAAAGTAGGCGTGGATGGGAAAGGGGATAGGCTGGGAGGCCCGTCTCATTTACCATTTTCTATACCTGGTTTAGGCATAGAAAAAGGTGTAAATGTAAGCCAGCGAGGAAGCTGTCTTACATTTAGAAGCGGTGATGGGTACGCCAAAGTTATGAAGAGGCCTGCGCCTCTATGTAACTCCGGCGGATCCACTGCAAGCTATAGGGGATATTAAGACCGGTTTTCATAAATGATTCCCTTAGTTCTAAAAGTATAGAAAAATTAAAAATTTAAGATAAAACAAAAAAAAGGTATTTTACACTGCCGATTTTCGCAAAAGAAAATTATTTCGAATTCTCGAATTCGCGAATATATGAATATATGATAAATATTCGCCCAAATATTTGCAAAATATTGCAAATTCGAATATTGCCCCTACTATTCCTTACCAAACAAGCTCAAACCTACTACCGTATCTTCCTCAGGCCAAAACAGGCCTTTTAGGTACCTTCTGAGTTCCTACCACGCACTGCCCCACTCATCCCACACTGTCCTAATATAATTGTCCTCTGACTACTCTTACCAGAATTGTGAGGCAATGTTCCCTTGCCACGATGCAGCAGTGTCAGGCTCTGCTTGGCCTCCTTCCTCCTGTGAGCTGACAGCCATTCAGTGGCGTAACTAGAAATGACTGGGCCCCACAGCAAATTTTTGAATGGGGCCCCCTCCCCCAGTCATTTTTTCACAACCCCTTCCTTTCATGCCGCCCCCTTTCCTGTGGCTAGTAAAGATCGCTCTCTCAGACCAGGCCCAGCAGCTGTTCCATTCGTTTTCTACACTGTCTATACTGCCACTGTATATCATTTCATTGTGTAATAATGTTGAGGGGTCCTGACAAAATCTTTTAGTACTTCTCCTCCTCTTGGATGGGCCCCTTCTGGGTCAGGGCCCCAAAGCAACCGCTTCCCCTGCTTCTCCTATAGTTACGCCCCTGCAGCCATTTAACTATCTTTCCTGTGGGCGAGTTACTCTGATAACACCCCCCCCCCCCCGGTCTTAACCACTCTTGATATATACATTTACATATGGCTTATTATAATTTTTGTTTGTAAAGGCCCATTTTGTGATTTTTTTAAAAATTTCATTCTTACTAGTGATGAGCGAGCATCAAAGTGCTTGTGTGCTCTGGCCGAACACATCGTGATGCTCGTGTGTTCTACCGAGCACAATGTAAGTCATTGGGAGAACCCCAGGCACCCAATGCTCGGAAGAGGAGTAGGTGTCTGGTTCCCAAAAAAACAGCCAGCTTTTTCAGATTTGAGTTTTCACGATCGTATGTACTCGCCTGTTGGTATATTCTAACTTCAAGCATCCCTATCACCATGGAAACGCCTCGGTGTTAGAATATGCCGTCGGTTCGGAGAAAACTCCGATGTAATGGTATATTTAAACTTTAAGTGTCCCTATCACCATGGAAATGCCTCTGTGTTAGAATATACCATCAGATCTGAGTTTTCACGATACTACAGACCTCTCCATGGCCGACAGAAATTGAGCGCAAGTGCTCAGTGTCATATCCAGAGGTTGTATGAGTGCTGCCAGCATTGCTGCAGAGGTTACAGGGGTGGGGGGTCAGCCTGTCAGTGCTCAGACCATAAGCCACACACTGCATCAAATAGGTCTTCATGGTTGATGTCCCAGAAGGAAGCCTCTTCTAAAATATGATACACAAGAAAGCCTGCAAACAGTTTGCTGAAGACAAGCAGACTAAGGACATGGATTACTGGAACCATGTCCTGTGGTCTGATGAGACCAGAATAAACTTATTTGGTTCAGATGGTTCCTCACGTGTGTGGAGGCAACCAGGTGAGGAGTACAAAGACAAGTGTGTCCTGCCTACAGTCAAGCATGGTGGGGAGCTACAGTTCATTGAGGGAACCACAAATGCCAACATGTACTGTGACATACTGAGCATGAGTTCCTTCCTTCGCAAACTAGGTGGCAGGATGTAATCCAACATTATAACCCACCTCCAAGACAACCATTGCCTTGCTAAAGAAACTGAGGGTAAAGGTGCTGGACTGGCCAAGTCTCCAGACCTAAACTTTATTGAGCATCTGTGGAGCATCCTCAAACGGAAGGTAGAGAAGCGCAAGGTCTCTAACATCCACCAGCTCCGTGATGTCGTCATGGAGGAGGGAAGAGGATTCCAGTGACAACCTATGAAGCTCTAGTGACCTCCATACCCAAGAGAGTTAAAGCAGCGCTGGAAAATAATGGTGGACACACAAAATATTGACACTTTGGGCACAATTTGGTCATTTTCACTTAGGGGTGTACTCACTTTTGTTGCCAGTGGTCTGGCAGACAGTAATGGCTATGAGTTGTTATTTTGAGGGCACACCAAATGTACACTGGTATACAAGCCGTACACTGACTACTGTACATTGTATCAAAGTGTCAGATCTTCAGTGTGGTCCCATGAAAAGATAGAAGAAAATATTTACAATAATGTGAGGGGTGGACTCACTTTTGGCAGATACTATATAATTTTTTGCATAAAGTGCACATGATGAAATAGACTACCAATTCCATATTGCTGTTAATGTATTGTTTTATAGAAAATGTCAAGGCCCAGGATGTTTTGTACAGTGCCCCAAGCATTGCAACTACTGTTCAGTGAATTAAAGTTCACAAAGTGAACTTCGATGCGAATTTCAGGGAAAATTTGATTCGCCGTGAAGCCTGAATTTCCTTGTGCTTTATGGTAACAAATCAATTTTCCCTTAAATGGTGGTAAAACAAAAAAAAAAAATCATACTCCTCATCCATTTACACATGAAGAGCCCTCCGCGGCTATCTTCATTGAAGATCCCGTGCGAAATCTCGTGCCTGGCGACGTATGATGTCACCAAGCCAGCCAGTGTCATGATCCTTCTTCAAACAAGATGACTACAGTGGGCTCTTCGCGATCAAATGGATAAAGTGCGTACTTTTATTTATTTTTTAACAAATTAACCCCTGACAGCCCTGAATGGTCATCTCAGATGCCGCAATCAGCGATGAACGTGGCATCTGAGGGGTTCAATGACGCGGGACAGGACAATCGCCATCCCCCGTCATTGTGCCCGAAACTGAGTAGTCATGAAGTGAATTTCTTTGTGAAAATTCGGCTGAGTCAAAGTTTTGAGAACTTCACTCATCTCTAAATGTAGCCGCTGCACATTTGATTTTATTGACATCCTCAGCTAAAGTTGTATCCTCAGATACAACACCTTTTTGAAAAGAAAAAGGAGCAATTGAACAGCATATGTAGCAAAATATATGCTGATGATGTTGAGAAATATCCCTATTGAAAATTTATGTAAAATCTTTGTCACAGGTTTTTGGACAAAAAGGCTGGCTCCTGTACATATAACAGAGTACTGTAAAAAGCGTATGTCTTGTGCAGTGCCACACTTGACGTTATGAACAGCTTGCAGCTGCAGCCATGTCTGTAAGAAAACAAGTACACTAACTGCCTGTACCTTGTCCCTGATGATAAAACCTGACTTTCTACCTAGTAATTAAATCAACCTGCTGTAAGTATATCTTCTTCAAAATTCCTACACTGTCCCTGCAAGACAATAAGTTGGCTGGCTTGTGTGTCTAATTGATGTCTAGCAAAGCAAGGCGTGGTTAAGTAGCATGAGTTAAAACGTAACTTTTACTCAAAGATACTTTAGAATATAATCCCTTTAATAAGACATAATATACATAGGCATATGATAATGCCAAAATGAAAAAAGTACTCAAAGCACCAAGAGAATACCTATTAAATGCAGAAAAAGTGTGCGGCAGCACCAAAATGAGAGATAACCATTTGTCCTACCTTACCGGTGTTGACATTGGTGGTAGATGAGTGGGACCAGACGAGGTGGGCAGAGGAACAGGAGAGAGGGGCAAAGGGTACAGTGATGAAATATAAGACCCTAGACGTCCCTATGATAAAAGGACTGCACTTGCCCCTATTGTCCTAACCACGGAGTAACCGCCCTGAAAAGAACAACCCCGTCCGGAACCTTTCCCTTCAAAAGTTATGGACCCTGTAAGCCCTAGTGCAGCTAGACCCTACATGCACGTTTCATCAGGTGGAATCATCAGGGGAATATTGTACACAGGGAAAAACAGAATAAACCATGTGATTAAGTTTAGTTATAAGTCACAGAAAGATAGTGGCCAGTAGTATAGAGGCCAGGGTCAGAAGGAAGAAAGAAAGGGAGCCCATCTAATTGATGTCTCTCAGAGACATGGCAGATAGAGATAGAGATGCCATGCATGCAGCCAATCAGCAGCCAGCCAGCCCTGTGATGTCACAGCATAAAAATGGCCTCAACCATCTTGGATTCAGCCATTTTCAGCCAGTGTACTTAGTGCAGGGAAAGACGTCAGCAAGCGCTAGGGACAGTGCTAGGAAAGACTTTATTGTGCTAAAAAAAACGATTTACAAGTTCAGGGAAAGATTATTCAAGGTGAAGGGAAAGGATAGGGAGGCATCATTCCACAGCATTTACTGTATGTTGAACAGAGTTCAGTAGGGGAGGTTACAGCCCGGGTAATAGGAACAATCCTATTACACCGTGCTGCACTGACTGGGGATCCAAATTGCCATTATACAGCTCTGTAATTCCAGAAAACCGTTCTTATTATTAGGGTGCAAGTGCTGTTTGATACAGACATTAACAGGGTTTATTAGAAGGAAATATTTCTACGTCTTATTAGACCTTGTGCGGGGCAGTTATATGTTCATAAAGCAGGGGTCCTCAAACTACGGCCCGCGGGCCACATGCGGCCCGCCGGGGAAACTGATCCGGCCCGCCGGGTGTTTCTCACGGCTGGGCAGGGTGCTGCCAACCCCTCCCAGCAGAGATGCGAGGGGGCTGCGGCGGACGAAGAGAGGGCCTGATAGTGTTGTGCGGCCGAGCTCTGTCTGGTCCGCGGTACAGGAACTTTTGTTTCCTGTATTCTGTACCCGGCCGGACTGACAGGAAGTGCTCACTTACTGTGCGCTTTCTATCAGTCGGCCGGGTACAGGAAACAAATGCTCCTGTACCGCGGACCTCACAGAGCTCGGCCACGCTACACTAGGGGAGGGGGTAAGTAATTTATGAGCTGTGTGACAAGTGCTAAATAAAAGAGAGACAAGAAGGGGGAGTGACAACGGAGGGGGCTGAGAAAGAGTGACAAGGGAGGGAGCGGGCCTGAAAAATGAAAGTGACAAGGGAGGGGGCTGAGAAATGACAGTGACAAGGGAGGGTCTGAGAAATGACACTGACAAGGGAGGGAAGGGGCCTGAGAAATGAGAGTGACAAGGGAGGGGGCTGAGAAATATGAGTGACAAAGGAGGGGTCTGAGAAATGACAGTGACAAGGGAGGGAGGGGGCCTGAGAAATGAGAGTGACAAGGGAGGGGGGCTGAGAAATATGAGTGACAAAGGAGGGGTCTGAGAGATGACAGTGACAAGGGAGGGAGGGGGGCCTGAGAAATGAGAGTGACAAGGGAGGGGGAATGAGAGTGACAAGGGAGGGAGGGGTCTGAGAAATGAGAGTGACAAAGGAGGGGTCTGAGAAATGAGAGTGACAAGAGAGGGGGTCTGAGAAATATGAGTGACAAAGGAGGGTCTGAGAAATGACAGTGACAAGGGAGGGAGGGGCCTGAGAAATGAGAGTGACAAGGGAGGGGGCTGAGAAATATGAGTGACAAAGGAGGGGTCTGAGAAATGAGAGTGACAAGGGAGGGGGCTGAGAAATGAGAGTGACAAGGGAGGGGGTCTGAGAAATGAGAGTGACAAGGAGGGGTGCTGAGAAATGAGAGTGACAAGGCAGGGAGGCTGAGAAATGAGAGTGACAAGGCAGGGAGGCTGAGAAATGAGAGTGACAAGGGAGGGAGGGGAAATGAGAGTGACAAGGGAGGGAGGGGTCTGAGAAATGAGAGTGACAAAGGAGGGGTCAAGTGACAAGGAGGGGCTGAAAGAGTGACAAGGAGGGGGAATGAGACAAGGGAGGGGCTGAGAAATGAGAGTGACAAGGGAGGGGGGAATAAGAGTGACAAGGGAGGGAGGGGTCTGAGAAATGAGAGTGACAAAGGAGGGGTCTGAGAAATGAGAGTGACAAGGGAGGGGTCTGAGAAATGAGAGTGACAAGGGAGGGGTCTGAGAAATGAGAGTGACAAGGGAGGGGGGGGGGAATGATTCCCATTAAAATACTGGTAAATATATACAATTACTTATTAAACTATAGTCCGGCCCTCCAACGGTCTGAGGGACCGTGAACTGGCCCCCTGTTTAAAAAGTTTGAGGACCCCTGTTCTAAAGCATTTTTTGGCTTGTATTAGTGGGGAAAAAAGGGGTTATTAGCCCTACAGCCCTTTTTTAATTATATTAGTGGCAAAAATAAAATATATTCGCCTGTAATCGATGCAGTTATATGTTCTAAAGCCTTTTGTGGCGTGTATTAGCGGAAAAACAATATATATTATTTGCCGTTCAGCGGTGCAGTTCTATGTTCTAAAGCCCTTTTTTGCGAGTATTAGTGGCATAAAAAACCTATTTGCCGTTGTGTGGTAAAGTGAGAAAATTACAGCCCTTTTTGTCGTGTATTAGTGGCAAAAGTAAAATATATTTGCTGGTAAGCAGTGCAGTTATATGTTCTAAAGCTTTTTGTGGCGTGTATAAGTGGAAAAAAATAGGGGCCTATTTGCCGTTCAGCAGTGCAGTTATATGTTCTAAAGCCCTTTTTGGCATGTATTAGTGAAAAAAAAAATATTATTTGTCATTCAGCGTTGCAGTTATATGTTCTAAAGCCTTTTGTGGCGTGTATTAGTGGAAAAAGAAAAATATATTTGCAGTGCAGCTGTGAAGTTCCATTGTACTACATCCACTTACAGGGTGAAATAATAGGATAGATACGTACGTCCTATTAGCCGTTCTGTGGTGAATTGTGATTGTTATATTTATTTTTTTGGGGTGTATTAATAGGAAAAAGAATACGTCTTATTAGCATTTCTGCGGTGAATTTACATTTTCATACAGACATTGTTGCGCTGTATTAATAGCAAAAATAAGTGTGTGTTATTAGTAGTGTTTGGCGCGAATATTCGAATCGCGAATTTTAATGGCGAATATCGCCACTTCGAGAATTTGCAAATATTTAGACTATAGGGATATATATTCGTATTTTAAAATATTCTAGATTTTTTTTTCATCTGAACCCATGATCCTTCCCTGCTTCTTGCTTGTGGGCCAATGAGAAGGCTGCAATGTGTTTGTCTGAGCTTAGCAACATCCGTAGCAACCAATAAGAAAATTGTCTACCCCTTTAGTATATAAGAACCTCCCAAGCAGGCATTTTGTGCAGTTTTTTGCAGTTCTGAGAGAGACAGCAGTGTTATTGCTGTGCTCTGTGCTTTGCTGTGTCATTACATTAGTTAGTTAGTTAGTTAGTTAATTAGTTAGTTAGTTAGTTAGTTAGCTTGTATATATAATACAGATAGTTAGTGGGAGATAGTCAGTGTAGGTAAGATAGTTATATAGTGTAGCTGATAGGTTCCAGTGCAGGGTGTTAGGTAGTGTGATAGGTTCTGCGGTCCATATATACATGCTACATACATAGTGCTGTGATGTCACAACAATACTTAGTGCACCAATCAGTAATATGTAGTCAGACCTGCTAAACCGTCAAGTTGCGCATATTGTGCCAAAATATTCTCACCATTAGTGCCGATTTCAGCAATCGCGAATATATCGGAGCACTCTATCAGCTAATGTAATGTTCTGCCGTGCCAGCCATTTTCTTCAGTCTCAGGAAACTTGTAGCAGCTTGAAAAAAGTAGCAAAAGTGACCCACGCCTGTATTGTGAGCGCAATACGCACATATTAAATTGCCGATTTTCGCAATCAAGAAAATTTTCGAGAATTCAAGAATTCGTGAATATATGACGAATATTCTACCAAATATTCGCAAAATGTAGCAATTTCGAATGTATTGCTCCTGCCGCTCATCACTAGTTATTAGCCGTTCTGCGGTGAATTTACATTGTCATTCAGTGGTGAAATTTGTTTGTGATACAGCCTTTTTTAGGAAAATTGATGGGTGATTGTAGACTTATTTTCGCTGTATGGACCGAATTACGTCGATTAGCCATTTGTTGGAAATTTTTTGGGGGGAAACAGCCTTTTTGGGGAAAATTGATGGGCGATTGTAGATTTCCTTTTGCTGTATGGACCAAATTACGTCAATTAGCCATTCGTTGGGGAATTTTTTTGTGAAACAGCCTTTTTTTGGAAAATTTATGGGTGATTGTAGACTTCCTTTTGCTGTATGGACCGAATTACGTTGAGAAGCCATTCGTTGGGGATTTTGTTTTTGTAAAACAGCCTTTTTGGGGAAAATTGATGTGTGATGGTAAACTTCCTTTAGCTGTATAGACCGAATTACATCGATTAACCATTCATTGGGGAATTCTTTTGTGAAACTGCCTTTTTTGGGAAAATTAATGGGTGATTGTAGACTTCCTGTTGCTGTATGGACCGAATTGAATCGATTAGCCATTCAGTGGGGACATTTTTTTGTAAAACTTCCTTTTTTGTGAAAATTGATGGATGATTGTAGACCTCCTGTTGCTGTATGGTCCGAATTGTGTCGATTAGCCATTCGTTGGGGAATTTTTTTAGTGAAATTGGTCGGTAGATGTAATTACGGTCAAGGACAATGTATGTCCTTTACGGCCCACTGGATAAATGTGGTTCCTGCCCAGCCACACCAGCAACTTGGCCAGGTGACGCCGCTTCCGCCTCCACATTGTCATGCCGTTGGTCCTGCAACAATGTCCGCCTCTGCCTCCTCATCCTCCACCATGTCCTCAGCCTCCACTGTTGCTGTTCTACACCTAGTTTGCTTGTGCGAACGGACTCACGCAGGGGAGGAACTGCTCCGTGTCCTTCATCAAGAAATAGAATCCTGGCTTTCTCCGCAACATCTCAAAATTGGAACCATGGTGACCGACAATGGGAAGAATATGGTGTCGGCACTACGTCAAGGAGGGCTGAGCCATGCTCCTTGCATGACACATGTGTTCAATCTGGTTGTCAAGCGGTTCTTGAAGTCTTTCACCCATCTGCAAGACATACTAAAAATGGCCAGGAAACTTTGAATGCACTTCAGCCACCTGTACACCGCATAGCACACCCTTCTTGAGCTGCAGCGGCAGAACGGCATCCCCCAACATAGGCTGATATGCGAAATTTCCACCCGTTGGAATTCCACCCTCCATATGTTGGACAACCTATACGAACAGAGAGAGGCCATAAACCATTTCTTGATGATCCAAGCGGACAGAGGTACTCCCCTGTGTAACTTCCATGTCAGCCAGTGGCAGCTCATGCATGACACCTGCTGTTTTCTCAGGCCCTTTGAGGAGGCTACGTTATTTGTCAGTCGCCAGGACTATGGGATGAACAACGTCATTCCACTGCTTCATGTCCTGGAACAGATGCTGGTAAAACTGGCTGGTCAGGGGACTGGAGACGGGGCGCCTAGATCTCACAGCCACATAAGCCCTTTGGGCCCCACATAGGTGACAGGAGAGGAGGAGCAGGATCAGCCAAAAGAGCTTCAGGGCGATGAGGAAGACAAGGCAGAGGATCCAGACACACAGTGGCAGTATGCAATGGAGATGGAGGCAGGGAGTCCCTCTGAGTCACTAGCACAAATGGCCTGATGCATTCTCACTTGCTTGCGTAGTGACATTCGAAATGTCTCTGGCTCTCCCCCTTTTTGGACCCTCGCTACCGGTTCAAAATGGGGGCCTTTTTTACACCCGCTGAGAGGGAGGACAAACTGAACTACTATAGAGACATCCTATGTAGTGAGTTGCGCCATCATCCATCCTCTCGCAGGTCTTACCGACCCTCTGCGCTCACGTTCCACTACCATGGCTGCTGTGGCGGGCAGGGGGGGGGGGTAGGAGAAGTTCTTGCTCCATTAGCAGCAACTTGAGTCTAGAGTCACTGATGAGCAGCTTTCTTCACCCGCCTAGTGGAGGAGGACCTGAACCACCAGGTGGTGGCATACTTGGACAGCGCCCTGCCACCCCACATCGAAGATCTGCTGGACTACTGGGCAGCCAAACTGGATTTTCGGCCGCAACTGGCAGACATTGCCCTGAAAAAGCTGTCCTGCCTGTCCAGTAGTGTGGCATCAGAGCGAGTGTTTAGTGCAGCTGGGGTCATAGTTATCCCAAGGAGAACTCGCCTGTCCACCCAAAATGCGGAGAGACTGACCTTTGTCAAGATGAATCAGGTGTGGTTCAGCCAGGATTTCCACCCACCAATGCCTGATGCATCAGACTAGATCATCCATAGTGCCACACCAACACTTTGACAAAAGAGACAGGTTTCTTCTGGCTACCTGCCTCAGCTACCATTCTGATGCTGCCACACATCTGATGCCAAGTGCTTCTTCTTACAACCACCATCGTCAGTGGGTACTGTTATTGCCACCCACCTCTCCACTCTGTCATCGGCTTACTCCTGTGGCCTCCTGATGCTGCTGCCACCTGCTCACTATGTCACCTTTCCACTCTGTGGTCTTCTCATTCTGCTGCCACCTCCACACTATGTCACCTTGCTACTCTGTGGCCTTCTAATGCTGCTGCCACCTCCACACTATGTCACCTTGCCACTCTGTGTCCTCCTGATGCTGCTGCCACCTCCACAGTGTCATTGTGCCACTCTGTGGCCTCCTCCTAATGCTGGCGCAACCTCCAGACTCTGTCATGGGACCATGGGTCTGTGGTCTCCTCATTCATTTGTCATCTCTGTTTTGGATCCACTCCAGTTTTTTTTTGGCATTAGCAATACTGATAGATTACTGGTAGTGATAAGCGAGCATGCTTGGCCGAGTACTGGTTCGGCTCGAGCATTGCTATGTGTATATTGCACATGTATTCGTTGCATTGCTCGAGTCTCCCCCCCGCACATTTGGCGCCTTCTAAGCAGCCAATCAAGGTTCAGGTAATTCCCCTCAATGTAAGGCCATAGCAATGTTAGCTGTAAGCCTTACACTGATTGGCTGGCCGGAACTAGTGAAACCATTTCATATAAGAGCTGAGGTCTGGCGCTCGGCTCATTGAGCATCAGGGAGAGCAGACAGTAGGCAGGGACAGAAATCATTTTGCTCTAAACTTACTGATTTCACTCCAAAAACCTTATTGAAAGACCTAACAGTCCTTTTAAGGATTAGAGTGTGTGTTTGACAGCAGTGCAGCAACTTTTTTTTTTTTCTAAGAAGGGGGTTAATTCAGCACTATTAGGGACAGGCGTCACCAGGAAGAGACAGATAGTGCAGGGCTTGAAAATTGCTTTTTTAACTTCTAAATGACAGAAAGATTTCCGATTAGTGACATCTACAAAACGCCATCATTAAGCAGTGTGTTGGGCAGATATTAACAAAAGGGGCTTATTCACTACAGTGTTCCTTGGTACTGAGATATACACTGCACCATCATAAAGCAGTGTGTTGGGCAGACATTATTAAAAGGGGCTTATTCACTAAAGTGTGCCTGGTACTAAGATATACACTGCACAACTATAAAGCAGTGTGTTGGGCAGACATTATTAAAAGGGGCTTATTCACTATAGTGTTCCTGCTACCGAGATATACACTGTACCATCAGAGAAATTATTTGTTCTAAGGAAATTAACATAACTTGTGCCACATCTGTTTGTGCGTTCAATCCGCAACCATTATATTAATTACTCCAGCAGACAGTAATTTATATTTTGGCCATAGTTACCAAGTTTTGGGCACATCTGTGTGTGCGTTAAGGCCGCGACCGTATATACAGTATTCTAGCAGAGAGTAAATTTGTATCCAGTATAGAACTACATCCGAATAAAGTGTAAATTGTGAAAATTACAATATTTCTGGCTTCTGTTCATAGCAGCCAGCATATACAGTGTGTACAGTAAAAATTACATTATCTCTGGCCTAGTGTAGTGCCGAAAATTGTATTTCTCTGTCTCCTGTACATTACAGAAAGCAAATACAGTGTGTACTGTAAAAATTACATTATCTCTGGACTGGTGGGGTGCTGAAAAGTTGTATTTCTGTCTCCTGTACATTACAGAAAGCAAATACAGTGTTTACTGTAAAAATTACATTATCCGTGGCCTAGTGTGGTGGTGAAAAATTGTATTTCTCTGTCTCCTGTACATTACAGAAAGCAAATACAGTGTTCACTGTAAAAATTACATTATCCGTGGCCTAGTGTGGTGGTGAAAAATTATATTTCTCTGTCTCCTGTACATTACAGAAAGCAAATACAGTGTGTACTGTAAAAATTACATTATCTCTGGCCTAGTGTGGTGGTGAAATATTGAATTTCTCTGTCTCCTGTAGATTACAGAAAGCAAATATAGTGTGTATTGTAAAAATTACATTATCTGTGGCCTAGTGTGGTGGTGAAAATTTGTATTTCTCTGTCTCCTGTACATTACAGAAACCAAATACAGTGTGTACTGTAAAAATTACATTATCTGTGGCCTAGTGTGGTGGTGAAAATTTGTATTTCTCTGTCCCCTGTACATTACAGAAAGCAAATACAGTTGGTACTGTAAAAATTACATTATCCGTGGCCTAGTGTGGTGGTGAAAAATTGTATTTCTCTGCCCCCTGTACATTACAGAAAGCAAATACAGTGTGTACTGTAAAAATTACACTATCTGTGGCCTAGTATAGTGGTGAAATATTGTATTCCTGTTCGTCCTTGGCAGCACACACCAAAGGGTTAAGTCCCCTAGGTACAACCAGAATTAGAGACCAATTAGTAAGCAGTAGATTGATTAATTATTTAGGAACCTTCCAGTATAAAGCGCCACAAACCACACAGAGCCTTGTATTTTTTTTTTCTCTAGGATCAGCCTGAAGAGACCATCACCACCCACGTTATCCCCTGCCAGGGTTGATACATTGTGTCCCTCACCCTGAAGATGGAAGCGAGTGTGTTGTTCCCCAGTGCATTTATGTAGCACCTCGCTCCATGCTCTGCCTGCCTCCCTCTGTTTAATGTGGGTTGAGGTTGAGGCGGCAGAGACACGCGCTATAGCAGAGGTACACGCGTGAGAGGATACTGGGGAATCACGATATCTCGCGCGTGCACACTCAGGCTGGCGCGTCCCGGATGTTTTTTAAATACTCCGCGGCTCCACAACTACATGCACTTGCCAGGACGCTACTCCCTCTGCTTGCCAAGGTAAGGAAGATAGCGTATGGGGATAACATGTATGCAAAATTCTGGCATAGGTTGGATGCAGCTGTCTCCTCTAGCACCTTGTTTTTCCCTTTACAATCCTGGCTGAAACCTTGTGTTTCTCTGTTTAGATGTCTGCCTCTCAAGAGGAATCTCTGAAAAGGAAAAGAAAATCCAGACGCTGCTGCTGCAGGAATTGCCAACAGCCTATGCCAGATGATGTTCACTCTGATTTATGTCAGGATTGTGCTGGGGAGTCTCAATCCCAACATAGTGGATTTCTGAGCTGGTTTAAAAATGAATTGACATCTCTGTTTAATGAAGTCAGAGCTTCAAATAAGAAAGCAAAGAATGGATGTCTGTTCCTAAAGTGGATCTCCCGGTTGCCAGATTGTCAAAAAAGTCATTTTTTCCCTCTGAAGAGGCCTCTTTACTCAGAGATCCTGTTGACAGAAAAGCGGAATCTCTGTTAAAAAAGGCATATGCGTCTACTTCAGCCTCATGCTTACCATCTCTAGCTTCTGTACCAGTTGCAAGATCCTTGAGAATCTGGCTTTCTCAATTATCTAATGACTTAGAAGATGGGGTTTCAAGGGAGGAAATTCTGAAAAAAATTCCGGTTTTGAAACAAGCCTCTGAATTCCTGTGTGACTCACCATTAGATTCTTTGAGTTTTGCATCAAGAGCCATGGCAACTGTAAATTCCGCTAGAAGATCCCTATGGATTAAACAATGGTCAGGTGACCTCTCATCCAAGTTCCATTTTTGCAATCTCCCTTTCCAGCCCACATCATTATTTGGTCCTCAACTGGAAAAAAAATTACAATCATTAAATGATGGTAAAACTACTAAATTTCCCGAAACAAAAAAGAAATCATTTAAATCCTTTCGGTTTCAAAGGAGAAGATCTCATAGATTTCGGAACAAACAACAGTTTGACAGGCAAAGAAAATTCCGTTCCACACAAGGAAGATCAGACTTTAACAAAAAGGATAAAAAACCAACACAATGACGCCAGGCCCCTCCCAGCGGTAGGAGGGAGATTAAAGAACTTTGCTGCTACATGGGAAAATACGTCAAACGACACATGGGTCGTTTCCACTATTCAAAGAGGATATGTCCTGGAGTTTATAAAACATCCTCCAGATCGATTTTGCATAAATCATGCAAGTCCAATAATCTGGCAGTTGCTAGAAGAATTCATAGCAAAAGCTGCCCTAGAACCAGTACCGGCTGCGAAAACAGGCATAGGAATCTATTCAAAGGTGTTCCCAGTGCCCAAACCTGGAAACAAGTGGAGTCTAGTAGTGGATCTGACGTTCCTGAACAAATATATTGCCAAGAAGAAATTCAAAATGGAGTCAATCCGCTCAGTGATATCTCTACTAGAGGAAGACAATTACTTGGCATCAATAGATCTTCAGGATGCGTACCTGCACATTCCCATTTTTCCAAAGCATCGGAAGTATCTAAGAATAGCAGTCCAGACTCAAATTGGGGTATCACATCTTCAGTTCACCTGTTTACCCTTCGGGATATCATCAGCTCCCAGGGTGTTCTCGAAAATAGCAGTGGTCCTAGCGGAAGCTCTACACCTCAAGGGAATATGTTGCATAGCGTATCTAGACGACTGGTTATTGATGGCAAAATCTTCAGTTCAACTGGCAGAACAGTTAAACGTGGCCCTACTAATGCTCAAGAACCATGGCTTTCTGGTGAATCACAAGAAATCTCAACTTCTTCCATCTCAAGAGATAATCTTCCTGGGCTTCAACCTGGATTCAAAACGCATGAATATCAAGCTCTCCTCAGACAGGATAACGAAAATTTGCAAGAATATAGAGAAAATAATTTCTTCCCCCAGAATTTCGTTTCGGAGGGCGATGTCAGTCTTAGGCCTGTTAACATCCTCGGTAGATGCAGTGCCATAGGCGAAAGCTCACTTCAGAGAACTACAACATGCCATCCTAGCAGCCTGGGACAAGAACTATCATTCGTTAGACAGGAAATTCGTGATTCCATGGTCAACATGCCAAGATCTCAAGTGGTGGATATCCTCCAATCACCTGCTAGAAGGGAGAAGCCTACAACCCCAGATCCAGATTCACCTCACTACGGATGCCTCCTCCTGGGGTTGGGGTGCTCATGTCGACAATCTATGGGTGCAAAAAGAATGGAGTATTGCAGACTCCAGGAAGTCTTCCAACTGGAAGGAATTAACAGCAGTACGTCTAGTGTTGAAATATTTTCAGGATCAGCTGAAGGATCGCAGTGTCCTAATCCATTCGGACAACATTCCTACGGTGTACTACATCAACAAGCAAGGGGGGACAAGGAACAACAGCCTCTCCAAAGAGTGCAGTCGTCTGATGAAGTGGGCCGAAGCATGGACAAAAGATATAACAGCGGTCCACATAAAAGGTACATTGAACATCATGGCCGACCAGCTCAGCCGCAAGAAAATCCTTCCGGGAGAATGGAGTCTCAATCCAGCGGTATTCACACAAATAGTGACTCGTTGGGGGAAACCGCATATAG
Source organism: Bufotes viridis (assembly GCA_033119425.1). Lineage (NCBI taxonomy): Eukaryota > Metazoa > Chordata > Amphibia > Anura > Bufonidae > Bufotes > Bufotes viridis. The sequence goes on along the minus strand of CM065590.1, from coordinate 41,555,920 downwards.
ACGTCATGGCAACAGATTGGAACAACAAAACCAAACTGTTCTGCTCCATTCACCGCTCCCCTCAAGCATATGCGATCGACGGATTGTCAATCAGCTGGAAGAAAGAGTTAATATACATATTTCCTCCAATTCCTATGATCCCGAAGGTGCTCAAGAAAATACAGCAGGATCAAGCGGAAGCGATAGTAATCCTCCCATACTGGCCACGAAGAACGTGGTTTTCCCTAGCTCTCCGCCTATCCAAGGAGAGAATTTGGAGGATTCCGCCCCAACAGGATCTTCTCACTCAAAATGGGATTCTGCATCCAAACCCCAACAGTCTGAAATTGACGGCCTGGAGACTGAGCGGGAGTCTTTAGTCCATTTAGGCCTTCCAGAAGAGGTGATCAGTACACTCCTAGCTGCCCGAAAACCAGCCACAATAAGGGTTTACAACCGAGTTTGGCACATATTTAAAACCTGGTGTCAAAATACTTCTGAAAACCCAGAATCATTAAATACGGTCATATACTTCCTTCATGATGGCTTCAAAAAAGGACTAAAAACCAACACGTTGAAAGTTCACTTTACCGCGATAAATGCGCAGCTGCAGAGGAAATTAACAAATAATCCATTGATCCGCACCTTCTTCAAAGCCCTGAGAAATGTGAATCCGTCATTTCACCATCCCATTCCATCCTGGGACTTGTCGGTGGTATTATCAGCTTTGTGTAAACCACCATTTGAGCCGCTAGAAGAAGCATCACTCAAGCATCTGTCTGCGAAAAACCTTGTTTTTAGTTGCCATTGCGTCAGCAAGACATATAAGTGACCTGCAAGCCCTGTCCTGCAGGGAACCATATTTAAGAGATCTAGGCCATTGTTTGGTTCTTCGCACCATGCCAGGGTTCTTACCCAAAATCGCTTCAACGACTAACATTAATCAGGAAGTTTATCTACCAGTGATCCAGGTTAATACGCAAGACCAAAGTCATCTACTGGATGTCAGAAGAGCGGTGCTGCACTATATTCAATGCACCTCATCGTTCCGGATATCTGAAAACCTTTTTCTACAACATCAAGGACCAAATAAGGGTAAAAGAGCCAGTAAAGCAACTTTGGCAAGATGGATTAAACAATCAATAGAGTTGGCCTACTCAATTTCTGGCTTGCAATGTCCTTTAGTGATAAAGGCTCATTCAACAAGATCCACGGCTTCCTCCTGGGCGGAGCTAGCGCAAATACCTTTAGAACAAATTTGCAAGGCCGCAACATGGTCCACGTCTTCAACCTTTATTAAGCACTACAGGTTAGACATCCAGGCAGCAGAAGAAGCTTCTTTTGGCAAACGAGTGCTACAATTGGCGGCCAGTGCTCCCTCCCCTTGAGTACTGCTTTAAAGTCCCTTTGGTGTGTGCTGCCAAGGACGAACAGGAAAACGAAAATTTACTCACCGAAATTTTTGTTTCCTGGAGTCCGTAGGCAGCACAATATGCCCACCCGTAAATACATTATTGCTGCATACAATACAAGGCTCTGTGTGGTTTGTGGCGCTTTATACTGGAAGGTTCCTAATTAATTAATCAATCTACTGCTTACTAATTGGTCTCTAATTCTGGTTGTACCTAGGGGACTTAACCCTTTGGTGTGTGCTGCCTACGGACTCCAGGAAACAAAAATTTCGGTGAGTAAATTTTCGTTTTTCTCTGTCACTTGTAGATTACAGAAAGCAAATACAGTGTGTATTGTAAAAATTACATTATCTGTGGCCTAGTGTGGTGGTAAAAAAATAAAATTGTATTTCTCTGTCTCCTGTACATTACAGAAAGCAAATACAGTGTGTACTGTAAAAATTACATTATCTGTGGCCTAGTGTGGTGGTGAAAATGTGTATTTCTCTGTCCCCTGTACATTACAGAAAGCAAATACAGTGTGTACTGTAAAAATTACATTATCTGTGGCCTAGTGTGGTGGTGAAATATTGTATTTCTCTGTCTCCTGTAGATTACAGAAAGCAAATACAGTGTGTACTGTAAAAATTACATAATCTGTGGCCTAGTGTGGTGGTGAAAAATTGTTTTTCTCTGTCTCCTGTACATTACAGAAAGCAAATACAGTATTTACTGTAAAAATTACATTATCCGTGGCCTAGTGTGGTGGTGAAAAATTGTATTTCTCTTGTCTCCTGTACATTACAGAAAGCAAATACAGTGTGTATTGTAAAAATTACATTATCTGTGGCCTAGTGTGGTGGTGAAAATTAGTATTTCTCTTGTCTCCTGTACATTACAGAAATCAAATACAGTGTTTAGTGTAAAAGTTACATTATCAGTGGCCTAGTGTGGTGGTGAAAATTTGTATTTCTCTGTCTCCTGTACATTGCAGAAAGCAAATACAGTGTGTACTGTAAAAATTCGATTATCCGTGGCCTAGTGTGGTGGTGAAATATTGTACTCTTACTCCTGTACATTACAGAAAGCAAATACAGTGTGTATTGTAAAAATTACATTATCTGTGTCCTAGTGTGGTGGTGAAATATTGTATTTCTCCGTCTCCTGTACATTACAGAAAGCAAATACAGTGTTTACTGTAACAATTAGATTATCTGTGGCCTAGTGTGGTGGTGAAAAATTGTATTTCTGTCTCCTGTACATTACAGAAAGCAAATACAGTGTGTACTGTAAAAATTACATTATCTCTGGGCTAGTGTGGTGCCAAAAATTTTTATTTTTCTGTATCTAGTACTGTCCTGCATCAGAAAACTGTGTCTTTAGCGGACAGTAAAACAATCTGCGCCACATCTACAGACAAAACCATTAATATGAAGACGGCGAGCATAAAGGGAGGGGGAAGTGGGCGTGATGCTGATGGTGCACGCAGAGGCCGTGGCCCTGGGCGCAATGAAACGGTGCCTGCTGCCACTGCACCAGAAAAAAAAAAATACACCTTACCCAGCTTCATGTCCAACTTAGCTGGGCGGTGCAGGACAACACTGTCCAAGTGTGAACAGGTGGTCGGTTGGATTGCAGAAGATAATGCTTCTAGTCAGTTAAGCACAACCCTCTCTTCCACGAAGTCCAGTCTCTGTAGCCAAGAGTCTGGTCAACCGAATCCTCACTCTGATCCTCCTTCCTCCCACCATGTCGCGTCTGGTCAAACAAGTTTTCCCAGACTCGGATATTCACATGACCTCTTTTCATCGCCAGTACTTTGTTTGGCTCTCTCGCCAAGCACGCTTGAAGAGGTACCTGAGATATTGTGCCCTGATTCCCAATCTCTTGAGCCTTCACAGTCTCAAGAAGATGACGGTGGTGAACCACAATCATTCATTCATGAGGTGGATAATGATGAGACACAGTTGCCAATTACTGAGGTGGTGGTTAGGTCAAGTCAGGAGGATGAGCAGAGTGAGGAAGTGGAAGAAGAGGTGGTAGACAATGAGGTCACTGAACCAACATGGTTAGGTAAAAAACTGAGCGAGGACAGCAGTACAGAGGGGGAGGGATCCGTAGCACCACAACAGTCTGAAAGAGGCAGAGAGGTGGCAAAAGGGAGACGACTGCCCACACCAAATAGGCCCGCAACCGTTACACCGAGCACCCCCATGCGTAAATCTACCTTGCCAAGGGGTTGTTGTTTAGTAGTATGGCGCTTTTTTGAGGAAAGTGCAGATGACAAAAGAGAGGTAGTTTGCAACCTGTGCCGTGCCAAAATGAGCCGGGTCTTGAACACTAGCAACCTCACCACCACCAGCATGATCCGCCACATGGCATCCAAGCACCCTAATAAGTGGGCCGAACGCCTGGGTCCACACTCTGAGGGTCCCACCACTGCCTCCACTTCCCCTGTGTTACGCACTGGTGGCCAATCCCCTGTCGAAGGCGCAGGCCTGGATGCCCCTCGCCCTGCACCTGGACCTTCGCATGAACCGTCAGCAACAACATCCACTTCCCTGTCCCAGCGCAGCGCAAATACCCACCCACCCACAGGCCATATCACTAAATGCACAACTTTCGAAATTACTGGCCCTTGAAATGTTGCCATTTAGGCTTGTGGACATTGAGGCCTTCCACAGCCTGATGTCAGTGGCCGTCCCTTTGTACGCAGTCCCCAGCCGCCACTATTTTTCATGGTGTTCCATGCCGGCCTTACACCAGCATGTGTCCCAGAACATCACCCGTGCCCTGACCAACGCACTTACTGGGAAGGTCCACCTCACCATGGACACATGGACAAATGCTGGTGGCCAGGGATGCTACATTTCCCTGACCGCACACTAGGTGAATGTTGTGGAGGCTGGGAGTGAGTCATACCCTGGGATAGCACAGGTGCTACTCACACCCAGGATTGCGGGCCCTACGTCCATCAGGGTCTCCGCCAGCAGCTATGTTACTGGCTCCAACCCCCACTTCTCCTCCTCCGCCGCCTCCTCCTCCACTTCCACCTCCAACAGCAGTCAGCCATCAGTCGCTAGCTGGAAGCAGTGTAGCACTGCTGTGGGTAAGCATCAACAGGCCGTGCTAAAGCTGATCTGCTTAGGGGACAAACAGCACACTGCCGCAGAGCTGTGGCAGGCTTTAAGGGACCAGACCGAGCTGTGGCTCTCACCACTTAACCTACAAACAGGCATGGTTGTGTCCGACAATGGCCGTAACTTGGTGGCGGCTTTGGAGCTCAGCAACCTGATACACATTCCAACCTGATACACATTCCATGCCTAGTCCCCGTCTTAAACTTAGTGGTTCATCGGTTTATCAAAACCTACCCCAATTTGCAGCTCACCGACTGTTGTGCGATGTGAGCACGCGGTGGAACTCTATGTTCTACACGTTGGCCAAGTTTTGTGAGCAGCAGAGGGCAGTTGTGGATTTCCAGCTGCAACATGGTTGTCGCCTTTCCAGTCAACTGCCACTATTCACAAGAGAGGAGGGGGCATTGATGTCAGACCTCTGTGAGGTTTTAAAAAACTTTAATGAATCCACACAGATGGTAAGTGGTGATTACGCTATTATCAGCGTAACCATCCCAATGCTGTGTCTACTCAAACGATCGCTGCTCACAATGAAGAAGAATGCTTTGAATGTGTCAGACGAGGTAATGGTGGAGGAGATGTCCCAGGGTGATAGCCATCTGGTCAGCCTGGATGGGCAGAAGAGGAGGAGGAGGATGAGGGTATGGAGAATCATCCTGAAGTTGACATTGACGTCTTGCCCATTGGTACTCTGGCACACATGGCTGACTTCATGTTAGGATGCCTTTCCCGCAATCCTCGCGTTATACGCATTTTCGGTAACACAGATTACTGGGTGTTCACCCTTCTCGACACACGCTACTAAGAGAACGTCTCATCTCTTATTCCTGTGTTGGAGAGGACCCGTGAAAAACCAGAAGGTACTTGTTGACAGATTGCTCCAAAATTTTCAATCTGACAATGCGGGCGCCAGAGTCCTTACTTCCTTAGGCAACCGAGGAAGGGAGACAAGGGAACACACAGCAGTAATAACAGAGGCAGGGCTACACTTTCCAAGGCATGGGACACTTTCATGACACCCCGCCAGCAACCTCACCCTGAATCGCAGCCTACTAGTGCTACAAGGAGGTAAAAGTTTTGGAAAATGGTGAAGAAATACATTGCAGACCGTATCAGCGTCCTAAATGATCCCTCAGTGCCTTACAACTACTGGGTGTCCAAGCTGGACACGTGGTACGAGCTTGCGCTCTATGCCTTGGAGGTGCTGGCCTGCCCTGCCGCCAGCGTATTGTCTGAACGTGTATTTAGTGCTCCTGGTGGTATTATAACAGATAAGCGTATCCGCTTGTCCACTGACAATCCTGACAGGTTGACTCATATAAAAATATACAAGACCTGAATTGCCCCTGACTTCTCCACTCCACCAGAGGAAAGCTGAGCTAATGAGGAACAAAAACGCAATTTAAATGTATGCTTTATAATGTACTCAGTCCACAAGATTCTGATTTTTTTTCCCCTTTCACTGCAAAAATAGGGTATATGTTTGAATCTTGTTTTCTCATCCGCCTCCTTCTCCGACTCCTCTTCCATACACACTGGCGTACATACAGGGGTCGCAGGGGTCGGAGTTGCGACCGGGCCCGGCCACCTGTGGACCCCCCCCCCTCCAGGCCAGCAGGTGACCCTAAAGCCTGTTAAAATGTTAAAAACGGCCTCTGGCAGGGGCCCTGCTGTACTCACATGTAATGGAACACTCTGATGGCGCCCCGCATGAAGTACAGTGGCAATTTCGGGTCCCATCAGAGCGCTCCATTACATGTATAATATGAAGGGTGGGCGCACTCACACCTTCCTTTTTTTCCTTCTCCTACGAATGGCGAATATTACTAAAACGATTGTCTCTATGATGGACAGTCACCTGGTGATACACCACATCGGGACTTAACAAAAGGACTTAGCCGCAACCTAGATTCCCTGAACGTAATTATGCGCAAGCACGCGTTCTTCCCAGGGCTTCACTATACCCTGTGAGAAGCTCGTCCGGTCGGAGGGCGGAGTCGGCAGACGCGCCCCCTTCTCTGATTGGTGAACGGCCCCAGACTTGCCCAGGGAGGGCGGGGCTTTAGTTATTTAATCCAGGCGTTCTTTCGGCCGTTCACTGCCATCACATAGCGGGAGCCGGCACGCAAAAGTGCTGGGCTGCTAGGTTTCTCATACAGGCTAACTTTGCTGGGCTCCTAAAAAAGTGTTATATGCTAAATGTACACAGAAACGCGTTGAGCCAATATATGTTATCAGTGAGGCATAGCTCTTTAGGCAGCACATAGTTACTGAGTTCTACAGAGGGTAACTCTGCCTGTCAGCATAGCGAGCAAGGTGGTCACCCATGACTAGGCAGGTTAGGTGCATAGTGGTATATTACAGGGTCTGGTGTAGAGCGCAAGTGTGCGTGGCTATCTGAAGTCTGTGATTCCTGTTTGCTGTAATGTTGTAAGCAACGGGCTATCACTTTCATCAAGACAGCAGTAGCCATTGGCCCTAACACGGTTTACTGAACCATATACACTAAAATCAGTCACCAACCTCCTAAATTATTTTCTAAGCTAATGGTGTGTGTGTAAGGCTATACATATTTCCCGCTCCACATACCACTGGCTTAGTAGCCTGGACATAAACATTGTCAGTTGACTAATCCCCAAATTTAAAATATAAGTACAAATAAAAATTCAGATCGACTGCATATCGCAAACAATATGACATACGATCGTATATCAACTGCAACACTAAACATGTTGTATATCTCATTACCTGTGACGTATGTTCTTTGCAATATGTGGGTTGTACTACTAATCCCCTGAAAAACAGGATCCGCAAGCATATATCTGATGTACCACACCATGAGAACCGCAATATTTCTGCTGCAAGTTTGCACTTTGCGGTTGTCCATGCGGGTGATATCTCTGGATTAAAGGTACAGGGTATTGAAAGGGTCTCTCTACCACCCAGAGGTGGAGACCACAGAAGAAAACTTCTTAACAGAGAGGCCTTTTGGATCTTTCAATTGGGATCCCGGCAACCAGAGGGTCTCAATAAGCGACATGATCTGATCTTACAGTACTGATTGTACTATGTCTGTTTTTCAATACATCAGCATATTGTTTATCTTTTTATATTAGGATCTTTTTTATTCTATTTTGCTTGTTTATGTATTTTTCTGTGAGGTTTGTGTGGAACCTCCCTCTGACACCTCCTCTATTCAGGTGTTGCTTGTCTGCCTGATTCTGGAGGGTGTATATCAGGGGCAGCTTCCATCTTATTTTGTGTGTTTGTCATGAAGAAGGACCCAGATATTATGGAGGTCTGAAACGCGTAACAGTTTTTCGCATTTTGTATGAAGTTTTTACCGCTGGAATAAAGTCTATGAATACGAGTCACCCGAGCTGAGCTGGATTTTTCTTCTTTCTGATTGTATACTCCCGCATCCAGGTGCGGCATCCGTGCACAGAGGGTGTTCTACAGCTGGTGAGAGCTGCCTTGCTCCTTTCTATATTACAAATAAAAATGTATTAATTTATTTTAATATGTCTTTCAGGCTGTGAGATAATAACTACTGTGAGGGGCACATATCTGGGCATAACTACTGTGAGGGGGCACATATCAAGGCATAACTACTGTGACAGGAACAAAGGTGGGCATTAGTACTGTGTGGTAGCACTAGAATCCCCTGCTATACATTGGCATGGCTCAGTCTTACAGGCCAGCACAGCGCCCCCTGCTGGGGATTTCACAGGGGCATTCACCATCCCTTCCTTATGTGATTATTCTTTTTTTTCTCACCACAGGGACCTTGTTCTGGATCCAGTAGACATCACGCCGACGCCAGCGACACCCTGGATGAGGTAGGACCAGATGTTATTAGCAGTGGCGTACCTAGAAATAACTGGGCCCCACAGCAAATTTTTGAATGGGCCCCCCCTCCCCCAGTAACTTTTTTGGCAACCCCTTCCTTTCGTGCTGCCCCCATTCCTGTGGCTAGTAAAGATCGCTCTCTCAGACCAGGCCTGGCAGCTGTTCCATCCATTTCCTACACTGCCTATACTGCCACTGGATATCATTTCATTGTGTTATACTGTTGAGGGGGCCCTGACAAAATCTTTTAGTCCTCCTCCTCCTGGATGGGCCCCTTCCGGGTCAGGGCCCCAAAGCAGCCGCTTCCCCTGCTTCCCCTATAGTTACGCCCCTGGTTATTAGGATTAGGTGAGTGTAGCCTTTGGCAGTGGCGTACATACAGGGGTCGGAGGGGTCGCCGTTGCGACCGGGCTTGGGACTCCAGTGCAGCTCAGACTCAGGTGTGGGCCCGTAGCGGTGGTGGCGGCAGGTGACAGGGAGATGAACGCTTCCACTGTGGAAGCGTTCATCTCCATAGTGATCTGTATCACCGTCCTCAGGACAGCGATACAGATGACAGTGCTGTGGCTGGGCAGGGGAGGGAGGCGTCTCCCTTCCCTGTTCCTCTGATAGGCTGCTGGCCTTGTGCCTGCAGCCTATCAGAGTGGTGCAGGCGGCGTGATGATGTCATCGCACCGCCTGAGCCGTACAGTGCGGGACACAGGCCGGAAGAGGCCTGCATCGCATTGCTGCCAAGGAGGTAAGTATAAGTGGTTTTTATTTTCTTTAAAATACCGGACATGAGGAGAGCAGGAGGCACTTCATACTGGCAAAGGGGGGAGGAGGGGGAGGAGGGGAGAAGTGTTTGGCCCTTCTTACTGGCAAATGAGGGGGGGGGGTGTTTGGCACTTCATACTGGCAAATGAGAGGGGAAATGTTTAGCACTTCATACTGGCAAAGGGGGAGGAGGGGAGAAGTGTTTGGCCCAAATTACTGGCAAATGAGGGGGGGGGGTGTTTGGCACTTTATATTGGCAAATGAGAGGGGGGAATGTTTGGCACTTCATATTGGCAAATGAGGGGGGTGTTTGGCACTTCATACTGGCAAATGGGGGTTAGCACTTCATACTGGCAAATAAGGGGGAGTGTTTGGCACTTCATACTGGCAAATGGGGGGTTGGCACTTCATACTGGCAAATGAGGGGGGTGTTTGGCACTTCATACTGGCAAATGGGGGTGTTTGGCACTTCATACTGGCAAATGAGAGGGGGAAATGTTTGGCACTTCATACTGGCAAAGGAGGGGAGGAGGAGGAGAAGTGTTTGGCCCAGATTACTGGCAAATGAGGGGGGGGGGGTGTTTGGCACTTTAAATTGGCAAATGAGAGGGGGGAATGTTTGGCACTTCATACTGGCAAATGGGGGGGGGGTTTGGCACTTCATACTGGCAAATGGGGGGGGGGTTAGCACTTCATACTGGCAAATAAGGGGGGTGTTTGGCACTTCATACTGGCAAATGAGGGAGGGGAGGGTTTGGCACTTCCTACTGGCGAATGATGGGGGGTTTGGCACTTCATACTGGCAAATGGGGGGTTGGGACTTCATACTGGCAAATGAGGGGGGAGGGTGTTTGGCACTCCATACTGGCAAATGGGGGGTTGGCACTTCATACTGGCAAATAAGGGGGGGGAGTGTTTGGCACTTTATACTGGCAAATGAGGGGGTTGGCACTTCATACTGGCAAATGAGGGGGTTGGCACTTATTACTGGCAAATGAGGGGGTTGGCACTTCTTACTGGCAAATAAGGGGGTTGGCACTTACTGGCAAATGAGGGGGTTTGGCACTTCTTACTGGCAAATGAGGGGGTTGGCACTTCGTACTGGCAAATGAGGGGGTTTGGCACTTACTGGCAAATGAGGGGGGTTTTGGCACTTCTTACTGGCAAATGAGGGGGTTTGGCACTCTTACTGGCAAATGAGGGGGTTGGCACTTACTGGCAAATGAAGGGGTTGGCACTTACTGGCAAATGAGGGGGTTGGCACTTTACTGGCAAATGAGGGGGTTGGCACTTCTTGCTGGCAAATGAGGGGGTTGGCACTTCTAGCTGGCAAATGAGGGGGGTTGGCACTTGATACTGGCACATGGAGGGGTTGGCACTTGATACTGGCACATGGGAGGTTGGCACTTGTTGCTGGCACATGGAGGGGGTTTGGCACTTGATACTGGCACATGGGGGGTTGGCACTTGATACTGGCACATAGAGGGGTTTGGCACTTGATACTAGCACATGGAGGGTTTGGCACTTGATACTGGCACATGGGGGTTTGGCACTTGATACTGGCACATGGGGGGGTTGGCACTTACTGGCAAATGAGGGGTTTTTTGGCACTTCTTACTGGCAAATGAGGGGGGTTGGCACTTCTTACTGGCAAATGAGGGGGGTTGGCACTTACTGGCAAATGAGGGGGTTTTGACACTTCTTACTGGCAAATGAGGGGGCTTTGGCACTTCTTACTGGCAAATGAGGGGGTTGGCACTTACTGGCAAATGAAGGGGGTTGGCACTTACTGGCAAATGAGGGGGGTTGGCACTTACTGGCAAATGAGGGGGGGGGTTTGCACTTGATACTGGCACATGGGGGGTTTATCACTTGATACTGGCACATGAGGGGGTTGGCACTTGCTACTGGCACATGGAGGGGGTTTGGCACTTGATACTGGCACATGGGGGGTTTGGCACTTGATACTGGCACATAGAGGGGGTTTGGCACTTGATACTAGCACATGGAGGGGGTTTGGCACTTGATACTGGCACATGGGGGGTTTGGCACTTGATACTGGCACATGGGGGGTTGGCACTTGATTCTGGCACATGGGGGGTTGGCACTTGTTACTGGCACATGGGGGTTTGGCACTTCATACTGGCAAATGAGGGGGGTGTTAGGCACTTCATACTGGCAAATGGGGGGGTTGGCACTTCATACTGGCAAATGAGGGGGGGGGGTTGGCACTTCTTACTGGAAAATAAGGGGGGTTGGCGCTTACTGGTAAATGGGTGATGGGGGGGTTGGCGCATCTTACTGGCAAATGAGGGGGGTTGGCACTTACTGGCAAATGAGGGGGGTTTGCACTTCTTTCTGGCAAATGAAGGGGGGTTGGCACTTCTTGCTGGCAAATGAGGGGGGGGTTGGCACTTGATACTGGCACGTGGAGGGGTTGGCACTTGATACTGGCACATGGGGGGTTGGCACTTGTTACTGGCACATGGAGGGGGTTTGGCACTTGATACTGGCACATGAAGGGGGTTTGGCACTTGATACTGGCACATAGAGGGGGTTTGGCACTTGATACTGACACATGGGGGGTTTGGCACTTGATACTGGCACATGGGGGTTTGGCACTTGATACTGGCACATGGGGGGTTGGCACTTAATACTGGCACATGGGGGAGAGAGGAGAGAGGCACCTGATACTGGCACATTATTGGGGAGCACAGCGGCACAGTATTGGGGGTAGTAGGATGTTTTGTCTAGAAGATAGGAGGATGATGGAAAAGTAGTAAACTAAGATGTTTTTTTTTGTCAAAATGCAGAGATGGAAAATGGTGACAAAATGGTGTCTGGTCTGAAAGGAGAAGGCGAGGACAGAGAACATCTACATCGAAGGAGACGTCAACACTGGATGTAAGAGGTACAGGTGCGATTTATGGGTGGAGCTGTGTGTGGGTGTGGTTTGAGGGTGGGCGGGGACACAGGGGCCCCGTAATCTCCTATTGCCTGGGGAAATGCCCCTCCCGAGACCGTGAGAGGGGGCCCCATGGATCAGTTTTGCACCGGGGCCCCATGGATTGTGTGTACGCCACTGGCCTTTGTGCTTAGGGCTCTTTAACACGAGCGGATCCTGTGCGGGTAATCCGCTGCGTGAAAGAGAGCCAAGCCCCATTCTGGACAGCAGGGACAATGAGCATTAACATGATTGATAGTTATCCGTGCCTCTCTGTAATCTTTTTACTACAAAATCACAGTGAGATAAAGTTGTCACTGTGATTTTGTAGTTAAAAGATCACAGAAAGGCACAAAGCATGATCAATCATGTTACTGCTCCGAGTCTCGGAATGGGGCTTGGCACTCATTCACGCAGCGGATTAGCCGCACGGAAAGAGCCCTTAGTAGCCCAAAGCTTAAAGTGTAACTGCTAAATACATTTTTTTTTTTTGCTAAAGTGTAGGGCAAGTGATAGGTAACATTTTTGTTATATACTTTATTTAGCCAAAACGTTTAACTTTATTAGTAAACTGGGGCCAAAATGGCCCTTAGCAGCGCTCTCAGAAATGGGGGGCTCAGTCTTACAGGACCAGCATAGAGATGTCCCAAACTATTCTCCGGCGAACATAGGATGTATATGCCCTCACTACAATCTTTTGTAGGGTTCGCTCGGCTTCAGGCCCTCACCTCCAATGCTTTATTTGTTCTGCTCACCTGTAGGCCATCACTGCAATAATTTATGGGGTTCGCTAGGCTTCAGGCCCTCACCTCCAATGCTTTATAAGGTCTGCTCACCTGTAGGCCATCACTGCAATGTTTTATGGGGTTCTCTATTCTTCAGGCCCTGGCCCCTTACCTCCAAAGCTTTATACCGTCTGCTCACCTCTAGGCCATCACTGCAATGATTTATGGGTTTTGCTAGGCTTCAGGCCCTGATCTCCAATGCTTTATACCATCTGCTCAGCTGTAGCCCATCACTGCAATATTTTTTGGTGTTCACTAGGCTTCAGGCCCTCACCTCCAATGGTTTATACCGTCTGCTCACCTGTAGCCTATCACTGCAATATGTTATGGTGTTCTCTAGGATTCAGGCCCTCACCTCCAATGCTTTATACCGTCTGCTCACCTGTAGCCCATCACTGCAATGTTTTATGGGGTTAGCTAGGATTCAGGTCCTCACCTCCAATGCTTTATAAGGTCTGCTCACCTGTAGGCCATCACTGCAATATTTTATGGGGTTCTCTAGGCTTTAGGCCCTCACCTCCAATGCTTTATACCGTCTGCTCACCTGTAGACCATCACTGCAATGTTTTATGGGGTTAGCTAGGATTCAGGCCCTCACCTCCAATGCTTTATACCGTCTGCTCAGCTGTAGCCCATCACTGTAATGTTTTATGGGGTTCGCTAGGCTTCAGGCCCTCACCTCTAATGTTTTATACCGTCTGCTCACCTGTAGGCCATCACTGCAATGATTTATGGGGTTTTGCTAGGCTTCAGGCCCCCACCTTCAATGCTTTATAAGGTCTGCTCACCTGTAGCCTATCACTGCAATATTTTATGGGGTTTACTAGGCTTCAGACCCTCACCTCTAATGCTTTATACCGTCTGCTCACCTGTAGTCCATCACTGCAATATTTTATGGGGTTTACTAGCCTTCAGGCCCTCACCTCCAATGCTTTATATATTGTCTGCTCACCTGTAGGCCATCACTGCAATGTTCTATGGGGTTAGCTCAGCTTTTATGGGGTCCGCTCTCCTTCAGACCCTCAACTGTAATGTTTTAGAGGGTAATTAGCAGGCCCTTGCTCCAAATGTTTTTGAGGGTCACCAGTAGGCCATCAATGATAATTTTTCAAGGGTGTGTATGATGCCCTCCTTTATGTGTAATAAAGGGTGGATTGAAGTGCTGGTTCCCTGTAATTTTTGGCAGCCTTTCACTTAGTGCATAGGCTTTATGAGTGCAGCAGTGTACGTGAACAATTGTACCACCATGTGAATGAGGCCTTCCTTTATATGATATACAGGCTGTATCGGAGTGCTTCTTCCTTGTAATTTTTAGCAGCATTTGCACTGTATTTACAATTGAATATCCAAGAAAAAATGTTTCCTAACAATTTTACCTCTAAAAATGCATTTTTTTTGAGGGGGCGGGATTTTGTCGCTATGTAAATTTGGCGTACAACTGGGACAATATGGTTCTCAGCTGCAACATTGGAGTCCAAAATGCACCCAGGCATGGTCCCCATGATGTTTCCGATCCATTTCATTGGTGTTTCTGTCACTTTCTGACCTTTTTCAATGGACCAGGCACCCTCCTCTCATCCGAGCAGAGGGTGCCTGGTTGTCTCCCATTGACTTTGATTATACTCGGGAGGTTGGCCGAGCGCACGAATATCGCTATGTGTTCGGACCGAGTACCCGAGCACCCGAACACTTTGGTGCTCGCTTATCACTCATTACAGGCAAAATGCTGACCGAGTGAAGTCGGATGCTCAACAGACAGGATCCATTTTTTGAGGGTTATTGTTCTGACGGATAATTGAAAGGGCAAAATAATCAGTGAAGTCAACACAAACTAACTGCTGACACCCTGCTGACACCCTCTCCACTCCGTCGGGGGGCTCCACTTGTATAAGCATTTAATAGAACAGGTTCTGTTGACATCTATGTGGAATCAGCTGACGAGGGTGTAAAGGGGTGTGCTTCTTCTTGCCCTAACATCGACCTGTAAGGCTGAGTTGATACTTGAGTTATTTGGTCAGTTTTGGCCCCGTGACTGCCCAAATAAGTGAAGTGTACAGTGATTCTAGGAGTGACGTCTGTCATCTGCATGTCATACTGACTCACAGTATTATTTCACTACCACAGCAGACTCCCTATGCGTGTTACTGCAAGGCACAGTGTTCTACACCACTATAAAGGCTCTCTGCAGCCAGGAAATAGTCGTTTTTTAATTAAATTTGCCGCGAATAAATTCGTATCAAACCAGATTTTTCCAAAAAATTTGGTGAACCGGCCAAATCAAATTTTTGAAAAATGTGCTCATCTCTAATGGCAGACAAGTCCTATCAAAGCAGTGGCTTAGCTCACAATGGTGTCTGTGCTTCATAGTTAATGCAGAGCCTGACAAATCTCTCAATAGCCTGCCTCATGATTTGCTGTCAGGCTGCTCGTAAAGCACCGTGGGAAAGTCTGCGGGCCAGAGACATGTGATCCTCCGTTTTTAACTTCCTGCCTTGTTTCCCTTACTACTGTACTGAATTTTAAATGTAAAATGGTGGGCAATGTTTTACACTTTTCATCTGAAGGGATTTGTCAAAACTTCTGATGTGTCTGTAGGAAAACTTTTTGTGACATTCATGATGAATCCATTTAATTTAGATCTAGTCAGAACACAAAGTAAAGGAACAGTAGTCAATGGTAAATGTATCCCTAGTACTCCTATCATCTTTCCACAACTGAGAAGAAGCTTGAGAATAGTACTGGAGTATAATATGGAGGCTGCTTGGGAGTTTGAGATATATTCATTCTAGAGGTGGCAGAGCTGATTTGTCACTTCAAGTGGAAACAAGAAGTACTGTATAGCCTAAAATATTTGAAAGGTAGAAGGGGTTCATAGAGTTAATAGAGAAGGTGCACATAATTCTCAAGCTTTGGTCTCCACCACTTTTTCACTTTTTCTGGTAACAGAAACAACCTACCATATCAAGATTCACCTCGACCCTCGACCCTCAGCAAATAAGACTTCAATGGTCTCAAGTTGGTCAAATTTGGGTAAAATTCTCTAGCATTTTCATCAGACACTAGAAAACCCTACCCAGTATTAGTATGGAGATGAACAACGCCCAGCTCTACCTTACCTTACGTTTTAAAATTATACTTAGCCTACATTCACATCCGCAACTTGCAGATCAGCAAAAAAAAAAAAAACGGTGACATCCGTATGACATCCGTTTTTTTGCAGATCCATTGTAACAATGCCTATCCTTGTCTGCAAAACGGACAAGAATAGGACATGTTCTATTTTTTTTCGCTGGGCTGCGGAACGGACATACTGATGCTGTCCGCATTTTTTGCGGACCCATTGAAATGAATGGGCCCGTGTCCTATCTGCAAAAAAAAATGGAACGAACACGGAAACAAAATACGTTTGTGTGAATGTAGCCTTAAGGTGAGTGTGGAGGATAAGTCTTGTTATCAGCACTTATCTTATCTTTCGAACGTCCTTATCTCTAGGAACTCTATTTTTTTTTTTATAACAGCGACTTACGTATCTACTGTATTTACCATAAAGGTCAGGTAGTTGTGTAACAAGTTTACCTCAAGGAAATTTTTCTGCTTATTGCTTGCATAGTTGCATGCAGCTGAAATAAGAGCTATGGCCATCAAGCACAACCAGTGAAAGTGGGATGATGTTAACGAGGAAGGAGTGTAAATCTGAGAACTTTGTTTCCTTTATTGATCTCGAAAAAGTCAGATGATGTCGGGGGAGAGAAGGATTGGACAAACCAAATTTTTTCACCAGATATCTTTTTACATCCAGGAGAAAAGAACTGTCTAGCGTGTATGTGTATGAGGGACTCGGGAGGGAGTGAGAAGAGATAGGCATCGGCCAAATGATCGTTCGGTTTAAAGCTATTGATGGTGTATGGCCCTTTTTTACCCTTGATCTATATGGGAGTGAATTTCCAGGCTATGTCATCTCATATAGACTTCTATAGAAAGGTTAGCAAAAAACACATACCCTCGGGTAAGTAATGTTCTACCAGTGTAAAGTAGAACTAGCTTAGTTTCCCATCAGATTCCACCTTACATTTTTGAAAGCTCCTAAGTAAAATGAAAGGTGGAAACTTATTTGTTGCTATGGGCAATTAAGCCAGTTCAACCACATGTGTAAATGCAGATTGAAACACGAATGATCTTTTACCAAATTACACAAGAAGAAGATACGGAGATAGCCATAACCCAACAACGTAAGCAATGCACATCAATGAAGATCATATCATATGTAATGACTCCATCATAAATGTAATGTATTCAATAGAGATAAGCGAATCAAAGTTGACAAAGTGGAATTTGATCCGAATTTAAGGAAAAATTCTATTCGCACCGAATGCGAATTTCTTCGCGCTTCGTGGTAACAAATCACATTTTTTCCTAAAATGGCTGCTACAGGTGTGAGGACATGGGGCAAGAAACTCTGGGAAGGCAGGATTACCCATACTGACATGCATGCAGCCAATCAGCAGCCAGCCAGCCCTGTGATGTCACAGCCTTATAAATACGGCGGCCATCTTAGATTCTGCCTTTCACCAGCGTGCTAAGTGCAGGGAGGACGTGTCTGCAGGCGCTAGGGACAGTGCTAGGAAAGACTTGATTGTGGTGAAAACTGATTTACAAGTGCAGGGAAAGATTACCCATGGTGTAGGGAAAGGATAGGAAGGAATCATTCCACAGCATTTCTGTTGAACAAGGTTCAGTCGGGGAGGATACAGCCTGGGTAATAGGAACAATCCTATTACACCTTGCTGCACTGACTGGGTATCCAAATTGCCATTATACAGATCTGTAATTCCAGCAAACCGTTCTTATTAGGGTGCAAGTGCTCTTTGATAAAGCCATTAACATTTATTAAGGAAATATTTTTACATCTTATTTGCCCTTGTGCAGTGCAGTCAGGGCCGACATCAGAGGGGTACAGCCCATACCCCAGAAAGGGGCCTGTACCCTGGGGGGCCCAGCCGGTCCCGAGCCTTTTTTTTGTGGCCGCCAGCCCTGGGGCCCAGTGCTCCTCCCCCTCTTAATTCCGCGGACCATCCCTTACCTCCCCGGCCCGCCCCTAACCTCCCTGGCTGGCTCTTCACTGTCCTCATGGAGTACAGAGTCAGGATGTAGTGCGCGCACTATGACCTGACGCTGCACGCTGTCAGGTGACAGTGCAGGGCCGGCCGGAAAGACAGAGAGGATGGACCGCAGAAGAGGCGGCGATCTGTGGTAAGTATGTTGGTGGCTGGCCTGGCTGGGCCCTCCCCTGCCTGCCATAGCTGATCTGATGGGGTTGGGCTGACTGGGTCTGGGGTCTTTGGGCTGATTTGAGGTCATAGGGGCTGATTGGGGGTCTAATGGGTCCTTGGGCTGATCTGAGGTCTGATGGGGCTGACTGGGGGTCTTTGGGCTGATTTGAGGTCTGATGGGGGCTGACTTGGGGTCTAATGGGGGGCTGACTGGGGGTCTTTGAGCTGATCTGAGGTCTGATGGAGGCTGACAGGGGATCTGATGGGGGTCTTTGGGCTGATCAGAGGTCTGATGTAGGCTGACTAGAAAAATATATTTGCCGCTTGGCGGTGCAGTTATCAGTTTTAAAGCCCTTTTTTCTGTGTATTAGTGGAAAAAGGAAAAATATATTTGCCACTTAGCGGTGCAGTTATCTGTTTTGAAGCCCTTTTCTGCGTGTATTTAAAAAGAGAAAAAAGATCTTTGCTGCTCAGCAGTGCAGTTATATGTTCTAAAGCCCTTTTTTCCAGGTATTAGTGTAAAAAGAAAAAATATCTTTGCCGCTCAGCGGTGCACTTATCTGTTGAAAAGCCTGTTGTGTAAAAGTAGAAAAAAAATTAGGGCCTAATTGACGTTCTGCAGTGCAGTGATATATTCTGAAGCCTTATTTGTCATGTATTAGTGGCGAAATAAAAAATATTTCATCTAACATTGGATTATTTGATCTTACAGTATGTCATACAGAGAAGTGGCAGGTCCTGCACAGGGGAGTGGCAGAGGCGTAAATGTTTATGGCGCAGGCAGAGGTCACAGTAGACGTGGTGGCAGGGGTCGCAGCGAAAGGCCTGAGCTCCCGGTGTCATCTAGTGGTCGTGTCTTGACCAGCAACCCAGCGGTTCTTGAATGGTTAACTCGGTCAGCCACTTCATCCCAAGTGACATCAGATACCCCCAGCCAAAAGTCGGTGGGTTCCTCTGACACAACACTTAGTTGGCATGGCCTGGGAGCAGGCCCTGTGCCATCACCTGTCCTCAACCTACCTCTGTCCTTTCTTTTCCCTCAGACAGAGAAGTATTATATGCTGTGGGCTTGGCTCCACTTCTCATCAAGGACCAGCTACTAGAGGACAGTCAGCAGCTACTGCCCAGCCAAGATCTGGAGGCGACATCCACTGCTTCCTCCACTAGGCAGGCAAGTACTGATGAGGAGAGTGGTGTGGGAACTGGTGTTGCGAGCGGTCATGATCCTGACCCAGAGGCGGTTGAGGAGGACATCAGTTACGTGCAGACAGTACTCGATGATGATGATGTACCCGGGAAGTAGCAGTGTACTGGTTCACAGAGGCAGAGGCGGTAGCAGTCAGCCAGTGCCGGGTGTTGTGGGTAAAATCACCTAATCAGTGGTGTGGCAGTAAAGCCACCGGAGGAGGTGAACATGGCCATATGTAGAATATGTGGGCAAAAGGTGAAGCTGTATCACCCAGTGGCACACACCCGGTTTCAGGCAGTCAAGGCTCCACCTTGAGCTGTCTGACATTCCCATTATGTGCTGGTCCTGATGCTCCTGCTCATCCTCGTCCCCCTACTCCTCGTCCTTCATTCCGTCAGCAATCGATCACCAAAGCGATTGCCAAGATACAACAGTATGTGTAAACGCATTCAATGGCGCAGAAGCTGAACGTGCTCCTGTCCAAGTTGCTGGTGCTCCAGTCCTTCCCTTTCCAAGTGATGGACTCTGCACCTTTCAGAGAACCGATGGCTTGTGCTGAGCCAAGGTGGAGAGTCCCAAACCGTCATTTATTTGCCAAAAAGGCAGTACCAGCCCTGCACACACATGTAGAACAGACGGTGTGCCAGTCCTTGAGCCTGACGGTGTCTGCCAAAGTGCACTGCAGCGCCAACGTGTTGAGCTGTTACTATGGGCAGGGACAATACATATCCTTTACGGCCCACTGGGTGAATGTAGTTCCTGCACAGCCACACCAGCAACTTGGCCAGGTGACGCTGCTTCCGTCTCCACGTTGCCACGCCATTGGTCCTGCGACAATGTCCGCTTCTGCCTCCTCATCTTCCTCCGTGTCCTCAGCCTCCACTGCAGGGATAATTCACAGGGGCCCTCCAGCATACCAGATATGCAGGGCATGGCGGTGTCACGCTGTTCTGCACCTCGTTTCCCTGGGCGAACTGAGTGACACAGGGGAGAAACTGCTCCGTGTCCCTCTTCAAGAAATTGAATCCTGGCTTTCTCCGCGCCAACTCAAAATCGGAACCATGGTGACTGAAAATGGGAAGAACATTGTGTCGGCGCTGCGTCAAGGACGGCATAGCCAAGCACCCTGCATGGCAGATGTGTTCAATCTGGTTGCCAAGCGGTTCCTGAAGTCTTCCACCCATTTGCAAAAGATCCTAAAAATGACCAGGAAACTTTGCATGCACTTCAGCCACTCGTACACCGCAAAGCACACCCTCCTTGAGCTGCAGCGGCAGAACGGCATCCCCCAACATAGGCTGATATGTGACGTTTCCACCTTATGTTGGACCGACTATATGAACAGAAAAAGGCCATAAACGATTACTTGATGATCCAAGCGGACAGGAGTACTCCCCTGTGTAACTTTAATGTCAGCCACTGTCAGCTCATTCGTGACACCTGACATTTGCTCAGGTCCTTTGAGGATGCGACGTTATTTGTCAGTCGCCATGACTACAGGATGAACAATGTCATTCCACTGCTTCACGTCCTGGAACAGATGCTGGTAAATCTGGCTGGTCAGGGGACTGGAGACGTGGCCACTAGATCCCACGCCATATGAGCTCTGTGGGAGCTGAACTGGAGGAGGGGACATTGGAGCACAAGCAATGTGTAGTAAAACGGGTGGCTTTTCTACACAGGTGACAGGCCAAGAGGAGCAAGAGCAGCCAGAGGAGCTACAGGGCGATGAGGAAGATGAGGCAGAGGACCCAGACACATTGTGGCAGTATGCAGTGGAGATGGAGGCAAGGAGTCCCTCCTAGTCACTTGCACAAATGACTTGATGCAAGCTTACTTGCTTGCGTAGTGACAGATACATTGTCACCATTCGGCAGAGGGATGTTTGTTGCCTCTCCATCTTACAGGCACTCTTACATACACATACACTGTCATACATGCATGCACTCTTACATACACACACTGTCATACATGCAGGCACTCTTACACACACACACTGTCATACATGCATGCACTCTTACATACACACACTGTCATACATGCACTCCTACATACACAAATTATAATACATGCAGGAACTCTTACATACACACACTGTCACACATGCATGCACTCTTACTTACACACACTATCATACATGCACTCCTACATACACAAAATATAATACATGCAGGCACTCTTACATACACATACACTCTACCCTCACTCTACCCTCATATACACGTGACACTACTGACTTCCTGAGGAAAATTGATACCATCACTGTTGATGCTGGCTGCTTGTTAGCCAGTATTGATGTTGAATCGCTGTATAGCAGCATACCCCATAACAAGGGTATTGAGGCGGTTAACTTTTTTCTCAATACGAGAGATATACATTGTGTTGAGCACAATAGGTTTGTTTTGGAACTTTTGTCATTTGTATTGACACATAATTTTTTTCTATTCAATGGCCGCCTGTACCACCAGCTCAGAGGGACGGCGATGGGGAGCCCTTGTGCCCCCTCGTACGCTAACCTCCTTCTGGGCTGGTGGGAGGACACCATTGTCTTTCCTGACGACCATCCTTGGTGGCAAGATAAAATCGGATTGTGGTCCCGCTACATCGATGATGTTTTTATCGTATGGGGCGGGACCACGACCGAGTTTCGTCACTTCGTTCAGGAACTTAATGTCAATACACTGGGCCTCACCTTCACATTTGAGATCCAGGAGAGGGAGATCACCTTCTTGGACGTCAAAGTTGTGAAACAGGGTGACAGACTAATGACCACCATTCATCGTAAACCCACGGCCACTAATAGTCTTCTCAGATGGGACAGTCATCATCCTGTTCCACAAAAGAGAGGAATTCCGAAGGGACAATACCTTCGTGTTAAACGTAACTGTACCCGTCCTGCGGATTTCTATAAGGAATCCAAATGCCTGTATCAGCGATTTAGGGAACGGGAATATCCCAGCCATACACTTCGTCAAGCCTTTCAGGAGGCGGAGGGGTGAGTGAGGGATGACCTCCTGATCCCAAAACCAACAACAAATGAACCACAGATCACGCGTCTTATTTCCACATTTGACAACGCCAATAGAGAGGTTAGAACTATATTGAATAAATAATGGTATATCATCCAGAAAGACCCTGACATTAAGAAGTCCCTCTTGGTATACCCCAGTATCACATATAGGAGGGGTAGGAGTCTTAGAGATCGGTTGGTCCGAAGCCACTATAATCCTCCACCTTTGGAGGGTAATTGGCTATCCAGGAGACAAATTGGTGTCTTTAGATGTGCTAAATGTAAAGCATGTGGCTATATCAGAGCAGGAAGGGATGTTATTTGCTCTGCAACAGGCCGTATCTTCTCTCTTAGACAATTTGCCAACTGTAGAACAAGAGGGGTAATTTATGTGGCACAATGCCCATGTCCCCATGACTATGTCGGCAAAACGATACGAGAATTTCGGAGGAGGGTCTGTGAGCATGTGAATGATGTTACCAATAAAAGAGATACATCAGTGGCAGATCATGTCAATTCGGTGCATGGAGGTGATCCGGGGGTCTTGAAATTTATGGCCCTTGAGGTTATCCCACAACCATTACGCGGAGGGGACTGGGACCGCAGGGTTCTGTGTAAAGAGACGGAATGGATATATCGTTTTCGATCCCAGTGCCCCACGGGTTTAAATGATAGATTGACGTTCAGCTGCTTTTTGTGAATCTCCTTCCCGGATTAATATCACTTTTGTCTCAATAAATAAACAAGTGTAATGTACCCTAGCTAACCAGTGACACGAGAAGTGTCCTAAATTGAGCCTACGGTTTATCCCCCCGGGGTTATATAGTATTTTTGTAAATTATCCAGCTTATTTTCGTCTATCCTAGTTTCACGTATTCTACACTATTTTGTGGTTATATTATATTTTATTTTCCTTGTTTTATTTCTTTTTTCTTTCTTTTTTGTAGCTGTTAACATATATGAGGGGTTTCCAATGGGCTGCCTCTCCCTATATAATAGATCTAATATAGGGAGCTTTAATATTTGGTTTAATATACCCTTTTAACATATGGATGTATTTTATCTTGTTCCCTTCCCATATGTAGCTCTCCATTCTTCTGAGCGCGGGAGGTAGATTTTGCATAGTGTCGATTGACACTCTTGGTTCTGCGTCCCATTGCGGTACGCATATAATAATTTAAAAAAAGCCGGACGTTATCTTACTGCGTCGGACCGTCCCACACTGGGATGCTTCTTTGAACTACACCACGCCTCTCCGCGGTGCGTTCCACCCTGGAACGCATCGCTACCCTGATGTACAGGAAGTGACGTCCATCATATGCGGATGTGACGTCACACGGGCTCTCGCGGCAACTGTGGCATTAGCGGCGGTGCGTTCCACTGTGGAACGCATCGCTCTTCAAACATTGAGGAAGTGACGCTAACTGTGAGTGACACTGGGTGAAATGCCCAGGTGGAGGCAATTGTTTCCCTAATGAATGTGTCTTTATATAGCACTCTGGTACCAGTCTCCCCCAGGTCCTGGATATCAGAGGATCTCAAGGGGGGGGCTGGAGACCTGAGTGGCTGCAAAAATACGTGAGTACTGGTTTATTCCCTTCCTTAGAAGCATCCTTGCATTTGGGAAGCGCTATTGCTTATATGGTATATTTTGCTCTTTCTCCATAGATGTGTCATCTGACCATTGCTGCCTCATTCTGATCAGGTACTGCTGGTGACTACCAGCCCCCTCTTATGGTTAGGCTACGACTATTATGTCTGTATGTCTGTATGTGTACTGACCCCCTGAGGAACCCTTGGATAGGGGGAAACGCGTCGGGGTGTTCAGGTGTTTGAAGGGACACGTAGGGTCTTTAGGGTGAGGTACGTGGACGGAGACTTACCACCATCAGGTGAGTTCTTCGGGCTGAGAGAGTCTTTATGGATAAGGTAGGGATACTACACCTGTCTTCTCTTAGCCCAATCTTTAACGATATTATCCCCAACCCTCCCTACCTGTTTTTTTTTTTTTTTTCCCTTACACCTGTAGGTTTTTGTTATTATTATTTTTTTTTTTTTTTTTTTTTTTATTTTATTTTTTTTTGAGAGATTTTTTTGTCTATATATAGAATTGATTGGATTTGAGTCTATTTTAATGTATATCTAATAAAATGTACTGATTTTAGAGTCTACCACCTATAGGACCTTATTCGATAGTTTAACTGTGGAGACCGATTATCATGGGTTATTTGTTTCTGAGTATTTCTTTGTAGTGACAGATAAATTGTCACCATTCGGCAGAGGGATGTTTGTTGCCTCTCCAACTTACAGGCACTCTTACATACACATACACTGTCATACATGCATGCACACTTACATACACACACTGTCATACATGCAGACACTCTTACACACACACACTGTCATACATGCACTCCTACATACACAAATTATAATACATGCAGGAACTCTTACATACACACACTGTCACACATGCATGCACTTTTACTTACACACACTATCATACATGCACTCCTACATACACAAAATATAATACATGCAAGCACTATTACATACACATACACACACTGTCACACATGCATGCACTCTTACATACACACACTGTCATACATGCATGCACTCTTGCATACACACTGTCATACATGCAGGCACTCTTACACACACACACACTGTCATACATGCACTCTTACATACACATACTATCATACATGCAGGCACTCTTACATACACATACACTCACTGTCATACATGCATGCACTCTTACATACACACACTGTCATACATGCATGCACTCTTACATACACACACTGTCATACATGCAGGCACTCTTACATACACACAGTCATACATGCAGGCACTCTTACATACACACACTGTCATGCATGTAGGCACTCTTACATACACACACAGTCATACATGCAGGCACTCTTACATACACACACTATCATACATGTAGGCACTCTTTTAGACCAATTACAATACATGTAGATTCCTTCCTCACCTCATGGCCCTCTCTGTTGCTAGTTGTGTCCCAAGGTCCTCAGCCAGGCTCCTCCTCCTCACAGCAGCAAGGCTGGGCTCCAGACTGATCAGATAGAAGTGTCTGTGTAAATAGCAGGGTAGGAGGATATATAAACTAGCTGGGCATTGTTATGGGCAGTGATAGGGAAGTGTCTAAGTAACTAGAGGGGTGGGAGGAGCTATAAACTAGCTGGGCATTGTTAGAGGCAGTGATAGTGGAGTTGTAATGTACTGGAGGGCCATTACCAATTCTTTTTGGCACCTTTCTACCGTCTCCTATGTGCAAATGTATATCATCTAATGTAGTTCATGTCATCTCCTAATAATGTGCATATTCCTTCATGTACCTGGTTATGTTCATCTAATTGCCTGGTCTACCAGCAGATGGCGGCAACATTGGCAGTGATAGTTCCTCTGGAGAGGAGCCATCTAGTTCCTTCCCAGCCCTCTGGTTCCTTCCCGCATAGCAGGCTGAGATTGTTGCAGATAAGTAATTGCCTGCCAGATTAAGCTAATACCTGCTGATGACCAAGATAAAGTTTGGAAACTGTTTGGATTACCGTTTATGCCAAATAAAGCTGTGTTCAATGTTACTACAAAGTCTGGACTCCATTTATTCTACCTATTCATCATCCAAGTTCAACTACCCTTTTTACACTTCTTCGGACCACACCACATCTGGGATCCAATCGTATCCAGGTAGGAACACCGTGACACGTGTATACAACATCTACAGAGATTGTAGGCCACCCTAAACCACTCTGGCAATCCTACCCTGGGTACCACCACTACCTCTACAAATGGGACTCCATGTCCTCGCTGCTTCACAGCAGCTAGCATCACTATTACTTGCTCTATAAAAGGGACATATTTTGTAGAAACCTCCTAAAGGGCAAGGAATTCCCCAGGTGTGCCTAGTGCGACGTCGCAGAGTGTCTATGTAACTAGTGGGGTTGGAGGAGCTATCAACTATCTGGGTATAAGGGGCAGAGATAGGGAAGTGACTATGTAACTAGCAGGGCAGGATGAGCTATAAACTATCTGGGCATTGTTAGAGGCAGTGATAGGGGAGTGTCCAAGTAACTAAAGGGGTGGGAGGAGCTATAAACTAGCTGGGTATTGTTAGGGAGCAGGGATAGGGGAGTGTCTGTGTAACTAGTGGGGTAGGAGGAGCTATAAACAAGCTGGGCGTTGTTAAGGGGAGTGATAGCGGTGTGTCTATGTAATTAGCGGGGTTGGAGGAGCTATAAACTAGCTTAGTGTTGTTAGGGGCAATGATAGAGGAGTGTCTATGTAACTAGCGGGGTGGGTGGAGCCATAAACTAGCTGGACATTGGTAGGAACAGTGATAAGGGAGTGTCCATATAACTTGCTGAATGGGAGAAGCTATAAACTAGCTGGGTGTTGTTAGAGGCAGTGATAAGGGAGTCTCTATGAAACTAGCTGGGTGGGAGGAGCTATACACTAGCTGGGCTTTGTTAGGGGCAGTGATAGGGTAATGTCTATGTAATTAGCGGGGTGAGAGGAGCTATAGAAACTAGATATGGGTCGTTGATCCAGGAAGTTATTCTGATTGCCTGAATGGAGTCAGGAAGGAATTTTTTACTCCCCTTAAGTGGGGAAAATTGACTTCTACCTCACAGGTTTTTTTTTTTTTTTGCCTTCCTCTGGATCAGCTAGCACGATGAGAGGCCGAACTGGATGGACAGTCTTTTTTCGGCCTTATGTACTATATTACTATGTTACTATGTATAGACTAGATGGGCTTTGTTAGGGGCAGTGATAGGGTAGTGTCTATGTAATTAGTGTGGTGGGAGGAGCTATAAACTAGCCAGGTGTTGTTAGAGGCAGTGATAGGGGATTGTCCATGTAACTCGCTGAATGGGAGAAGCTATAAACTAGCTGGGTGTTGTTAGAGGCAGTGATAGGGGAAACTCTATGAAACTAGCTGGGTGGGAGGAGCTATAAACTAGCTGGGCTTTGTTAGGGGTAGTGATAGGGTAGTGTCTATGTATTTAGTGGGGTGGAAGGAGCTATATGCTAGCTGGGCTTTGTTAGGGGCAGTGATAGGGGAATGTATTTTTAATTAGCTTGGTGGAAGGAGCTATAAACTAGCTGGGTGTTGTTAGGGGCAGGGATATGGGAGTGTCTGTGTGACTAGTGGGATGGGAGGAGCTATAAACTAGCTGGGTGTTGTTAGAGGGAAGTGATAAGGGTGTGTCTATGTAATTAGCAGAGTGGGAGGAGCTATAGACTAGATGGGCTTTGTTAGGGGCAGTGATAGGGTAGTGTCTATGTAATTAGCGTGGTGGGAGTTGCTATAAACTAGCTGCGCTTTTTAGGGGCAGTGATAGGGGAGTGTCTATGTAACTAGCGGTGTAGGAGGAGCTATAAACTAGCTGGGCTTTGTTAAGGGCAGTGATAGAGTAGTGTCTATGTAATAAGTGGTGTAGGAGGAGCGATAAAATAGCTGGGCTAGGTTAGCGGCAGTGATAGGGGAGTGCCCGTGTAACTAGTGGGGTGGGAGGAGCTATAAACTAGCTGGGTGATGTTAGGGGGAAGTAATAGGGGTGTGTCTATGTTATTAGCAGAGTGGGAGGAGCTATAGACTAGCTGGGCTTTGTTAGGGACAGTAATAGGGTAGTGTATATGTAATTAGCGTGGTGGGAGGAGCTATAAACTAGCTGCACTTTTTTAGGGGCAGTGATAGGGGAGTGTCTATGTAATTAGCTGGGTGGGAGGAGCTATAAACTATCTGGGCTTTGTTAAGGGCAGTGATAGGGGAATGTATTTTTAATTAGCTGGGTGGGAGGAGCTATACACTAGCTGGGCTTTGTTAAGGGCAGTGATAGGGTAGTGTCTATGTAATTAGCTGGGTGGAAGGAGCTATAAACTAGCTGGGTGTTGTTAGGGAAAGAGATAGGGGTGTGTCTTTGTTATTAGTGTGGTGGGAGGAGCTATAAACTAGCTGTGCTTTTTTAGGGGCAGTGATAAGGTAGTGTCTATGTAATTGGTGGGGTGGGAGAAGCTATAAACTAGCTAGGCTTTGGTAGGGGCAGTGATAAGGCATTGTCTATGTAACTAGCGGGGTGGGAGAAGCTATAAGCTAGCTGATCTTTGTTAGGGGCATTGATAGTTATTGTCTATGTAATTAGCGGGGCGGGAGGAGCTATAAACTAGCTGAGATTTTTTAGGGGTAGTGATAGGGGGGTGTCTATGTAACTAGTCCAATTTGGTGATAACACTTACTAGTGAGCCACTGATATTTGAATTAGGCCTCATGCACACGACCGTATGTGTTTTGCGGTGCGCAAACCGCGGATCCGAAAAACACGGAAGCTGGTCTGCGTTGCGATCCGCAATTTGCGGAACGGAACTGGGCCCCTTGTAGAAATGCCTATTCTTGTTCGCAAAACGGACAAGAATAGGACATGCTCTATTTTTTTTTCGGGGCCACGGAACCGAGCAAAGGACGTGGACAGCACACAGAGTGCTGTTTGCATCTTTTGCGGCCCCATTGAAATGAATGGGTCCGCGCCCGAGCCGCAAAATATTCGGCTCAGACGTGGACCAAAACAACGGCCGTGTGCATGAGGCCTTATTGTTAGTAATCAGTAGTGCGCCTGTTTCTGAAGGAATGTCAGATATCTGCACTTCCAGTTTATTGTGTTGGTTCTAGATAATTCATGTTAGGACAATTGTTTTATAGCGTTGTAAATATGCAAGCCTGCTGCGTCTGTAGGCATTAAAGGGCGACCTCACTCATGGGACGTAGAGGAGTCTAATAACAGCTGAAGGTTCTTGTTGTAGCCAAGAATAGGAGGTTTATTAGTTGGTTTCCTAATTTAGAATTTGCACTTCTGAGGTTATCTTTATGGTTGTTTGACTTCTGGGTGCGGGGCCCAAGCAGTGACGTTGATCACATAATAATTGTGCATTCTCCTTGATTTAAGATGCAATATCATTCCATAATTTACAGTAATTGAGAATGTTTGCTCTAGCTTCTGGGTTGGAGCCAGATGGGTGTATGCCTTTATAATACTGGCACATATCTTCTCGCTCTCGCTGCCTATACATGAAATACGAGAATATGAAATACGAATATGAGAATACGAATACGAAATACGTATTTCATTTATTCTTTTACTCCTGAGCGCAGTCTGCGTTCCACGGCCGAAGACTTCCGGCCTGTGGAACGCAGCTTCCGATCCCTGATGCGTTCCAAGGGCCGACTTACTTCCGGCCAGTGGAATGCACGGCGTCCCACGTGACTCCGGCACAACGTCCGCCCCTCAGCAGTGGGCTAGCCTATAAAATGGAGGCCAGTACTATCTGGGTTTCACACCCAGACAAACATTGGGAGCTTTTTGCCCAGCAACCGACCAGTGTGATTTTTCTCTATATCCTTACAGCCACTGCGGCACAGGTAAAGGAAGGAGGGATCCCCTCCATATGGGATACTGATACTTTGAGTTTGTCTTCTGAATAAGTTTTTCCTCTAAATTATTTCCATTGACATTGAATTTATTTTATAATAAGGACAACATGTTCACTAAATTAGGTCCCTTCCTCCCTACTGCTTCATAGTCATACTGTTTGCATCCATAATATGAATGTAGTTTGAGATGGCAAATTGTAAACTATTGTCCTATACTCCTTGACATCATGCCGATAGATGTTTATTTGTCTGCCATGTTTGTTCAGTCAAGCATACTTCCCTTTTTTTAAACGTGAACTGATTATGACCCCTGGGACAGGATTCATTACTGAATGATACTACATAATGTGAAGTCGACCTCGGTTTGTTTTGTTTTTGTATACGTCAGAATAAATGTTTGTATACATTGTGTTCACTGTAGTGATATACGGTCATATTTGTAAATTTTCCAGTGTCTGAGGAAGGCTTTCTATAGCCGAAAACGTTCACACGTATTGCCGCATATGACCTTACCACAAATTAGAAAAAACGAACATTTGCTGTATCTTTATTTTAGCTCAGTAGATGTGTCACTTCTCAGGGGTATCATCAGGGGTATCAGTACTTACTATAACCACTGGAGCTCACAATCTAAGGTCCCTATCAGTATGTCTTTGGAGTGTGGGAGGAAACCGGAGAGCCTGGAGGAAACCCACGCGAACACGGGGAGAACATACAAACTCCATGCAGATGTTGTCCAGAGCTAATCGTTCAGCCACCATGCTCCCCCCTTTAGTTATAATCCTCCCTGTAATGCCCCTTTAGTCCACTCCAAGATACAGTCCCATGTAAATAACATCAATCCCCTCCTGTCAGCCACTCCAAAATACTGTCCCATGTAAATAGCAGCACTCCCCTGCCTTCAGCACCTCCAACGTACAGTCCCATGTAAATAACACCATTTACCTCTCTTCAGCCCCTCCAACATACAGTCCTATGAAAATAACATCACTCCCCTATTTTCAGCCCCCTCCAAGATACAGTCCTATGTAAATAACATTACTTCCTAAAGGCAGGGAGGGGATACAAGAGCAGAGAGAGGACTACAACTCCCAGCATTTTTCTGGCTCTCACATTGAATCCATCACTTCTTCAGTCACACTTGTCCTCATGTTATGTGACGTCATCACAGGTCCTTCCTTCCTCACGATTTCTCTTTTCCATTGCTGATCAATTCTGCACTGATCACATTACGGTGACATCATCACGGGTTCTTCACAGGTGTGCCCTTTCCCATCACCCTACCCATCCTGGTGCCCGTACGCACCTTCTACACCCAATATGCTGCCTGCTATGCTCCTACATGTCCCCAAATACTATACTGCAGAAAAAATAGCGCCACAGTGCCCCCTGTTATTACTAATGCCCTCCATATTATGCCAATTAATAATGCCCCCTATAGTACTCACAGTAATAATCATAATAATCTTTATTTATATAGCGCCAACATATTCCGCAGCATGGGGGTTCATGCACCAACACTCATAAATAACATAGCAACAGAAAAGAGGAACGAGGGCTCTGCTTGCCAGAACTTACAAAAAGGTAAAAGTTCTTGATTTGTGCAATGGTCCGGCCATCTTGGGAAAAATATCTGTAAGTCACACACTGCATATATCGCTGTAAACCGTTATCATCAAATATTATGTTCCTGTAAGTCCCTCTCCACCAGAATGTTCATGCTGATCCGATAATGGTATATGTCTGATAATAATTATAATAGTTTATAATAGTGTTCCAGTTATTTGCCAAGCAGTATAGTAAATGTTCTAGTTTCGGCAAATATCTCGTATAGATCTTATTACTTGCAAGTGTCCGGGTTAGTCAAGGTTTGACAGTGGCAGCCTTACAGCATTACTTGGTTTTTGTTGGTTACTCACGATTAGATGTCCTATATGTGAATGAGGCCCAAACAAAACCGCGTTGTATATCCCACTGCCGGAGCGGGGTCCCGTGCTATCACACAGCTATTTTTCGGGGAGTTAACATGCAGTACCGCCAGGTCACACGGCGTCTCACGTGTGCAGTGGATAGAAGCACTTGTATCTCCCGCTTGCTGGTTTGTGAACACCGCGCTGTTGTGTATTATGCTGGATGCTTTGATTAGGTTGTCAGGCCTCAGGTGCGGTATTTGGGCTGAGTGCTGCTTTTCTAGTTGTACCTATATTTGCATATGGAGCGCTCCAAAACAGTCTATTCAAATTCTTCCGTCTTTGTTACAATGTTTTCCGGACGGAGGCTTATTCTCACCATAACGCGTTTCGGAGAACTCATCTGTCTCCTTCCTCAGTGGTCAAAATTTTAGCAACTGAAACCAATAACTAATCGGTACCGGTATTGAAGGTACCCATTCACTATCATCAGATTTGACCAGAGAGTTATTGACATAACATATGCATAAAATATTGTGCGAGAATTATATGTAGAATATAGGAGCGACAATTTACATTTTATTATATTGGAGTTGTTGGTATCTGATTATTTTATCAGATTGTTTTATTTTATTGTTTTTATTCATTTTATATTAATAAACATTAGCACTATAATTATAATTCCAAGTGCGGTGTGCCCATCCATACATATGTATTATAGACATTATTATTATTCTGTTTGATAGACTGGGGTGAGTCTGAAAGGATTGGTAGCACCCTTTCCACATTAGTCTGTGGGGGAGCCATCACGTTTGTAAGACGTAGATATAAAATAGATACTATAGATAATAAGAGAAATTCAAGGCACATTAACATCAGCAGCATCCTTATATTTAGTGCTTCACTGCAGGTAATTTAGTGCTTCGGCCTGCAGAAATGCTGGGCGTGATTACTGGGGTTTCTGTATTAACAGCATGTCTGTTATAGGAATCTGGCACATATAAATACACATACTGTACACTGTATACACTATACATACACCATACATATACTTACATACACAGAGACCTCCCAACTTAAAAAAAGGTCAAGGAGGGACATTATCGTCAGCTGGGATTTTTTTTGGGGTACTAAGCCACGACTCACACAGTAGTTATGTCAACTAAAGTCCTGTTTGGATGGACATAATATTCCGCTCTACCAAACATACAGGATAATGCAGCACCACATACCTATCACATCCAGTGATGTCTCCTCTGATTGTCTCCTCTTTCCTCATCTTCTCCATCCGGTCCAGACTCGGCTAGATTTATTTCAAGCTGGCACCTCAGTAAGTGTGTCATGTGTTTCTGCAGCTGGTGGCAGTTGAAGAATGGAACTGAGCATGTGTGTCCCCTCACTGAGGTGAACAGAGAAATTAGGAAAAAAAAAAAAACAGCAGGTGGCGCTTTACAGGTGGATTTCACTGAGTAACTGAGTAGCTATAATACATTTTTAATTACATGAAATTACAAAAGTATTCAGATCCAGGTGTTGGTTTTAAAAATGTAGAATGTTTTTCGTGGGACAACCCCTTTAACTGAAAGTCATGGGGCAGATAACTCTAAGGCCTCTTTCACACGGGCGTCACGTTGCGGGAATATGGGCGATTTTTCCGCCCGGATGCAAACGTTTGTAATGCGTTTTGCACGCGCGTGAGAAAAATCGCCATGTTTGGTATCTAGACCCGAAGCCGGACTTCATCACTGAAGTCCGGTTTCGGGTAGAGTATTCTGGAGAATTGATTATTTTCCCTTATAACATGGTTATAAGGGGAAATAATGGCATTCTTAATAAAGAATGCTTAGTAAAATGAAGTGGAAAGGGTTAAAAATAATAAAAGTTAACTTACCTTAGCCACTTGATCACGTAGTTGCGATCTGTCCTCTCTTTCCCTGCATCAGCTAAGATCTAAAGGACCTGTGATGACGTCACCATGGTAAGATGGATCATGTGATTGGACCATGTGATTGGACCATGTGATGTGACGTCATCACGGGTCCTTTAGATCTTAGCTGATGCTGGAAAGAGATTTACAGATCACAACTACGCGATCAAGTGGCAAAGGTAAGTTAACTGTTATTATTTGCCTGCGTTGCGTGAAAAACGCACAATATAGAGCATGCTGCGATTTTCACGCAACGCAGAAGTGATGCATGAAAATCACCGCTCATGTGCACAGCCCTATAGAAATGAATGGGTCCGGATTCAGTGCGGGTGCAATGCGTCCTCCTCACGCATTGCACCCGCGCAGGAAAACTCGCCCATGTGAAAGGGGCCTAAGGCTAGTGTTTCCTACGTCAGCGTTACTAAGAAGCCCTCTGGGGTTAGGTGCACCTCATTTATAAAGAGGCAAAAAAATCTTTCGGCAGTCCACGCAACTGCCATTGACAATGTGTCACGTTGCACAGCAGCTTTTTCTTCCTCCCTGGCGGCCTTAGTGTCGGTCACCGATAGAGATGAGCGAACACCTGGATGTTCGGGTTCGAGAGGTTCGGCCGAACTTCCGGAAAATGTCCGGGTGCGTGATCCGAACTCAACCCGAACTTCATCCCGAACCCCATAGAAGTCAATGGGGACCCGAACTTTTGGGCACTAAAAAGGCTGTAAAAGACAAACAGAGGGATAATATACCGCAATAAACGCATTGCGATTGCAACTTTGAGCTACCGATCACCATGGGAACGCCTCCTCCAGTAGAATGTACTGTCGGATGTGAGAATTAAGTTGAAATCGCAATGCGATTCTTATATATTTGCTTAATCGCATTGCGATTTCAACTTAGCATTGCTAAATAATTCCATCCATATCGTTAACTTACTGAGTCAGTAAGTTAACGAATATGGATGGAATTATTTAGCAATGCTAAGTTGAAACGGCAATGCGATTAAGCAGATATATAATAATCGCATTGCGATTTCAACTTAATTCTCATCCGACAGTACATTCTACTGGAGGAGCGTTCTCATGGTGATCGGTAGCTCAAAGTTGTAATCGCAATGCGATTAAGCTAAATACATAAGAATCGCATTGCGATTCCAACTTTTAGTACTCAACTTTTAAAATCGTACACCACTTTAAGTTCCAAAGTTGCAATCGCGTTCGAATAGAACTTAAAGCTGTCTCTTAGTCAGTTTTAGTATTGGTGTGCTGTAATAGAAGTTACATTCGATGCGCGAATATAACTTAGAGCAATACAGTCAACTTTACACTGTGTACGTGCGTCTGTACGTGTGTGCGTTACCTCGGACACTATTCTATTTTGCCAGCCACAGCTGAAACCACTGATTTATGGTATTGCTATTTTGGCAATTGAATTTAACCCCAGAAAATAATCTATCCTTTGCCAGACAGCAGACAGTATTATACTTGTCTAGCCAAAGCTGGAACACCAGATTTAGGGGATTGGTATTTGGGCAATTGTATTTAACCCTTAATAAAATATAGAAATTTCTTTCCTGAGTTTATAGGGGTGACAATTAGCACAGCCAAGCCCCTGATGTAGGATATAGCAAAAAAAAAAAACTAGTATTGATGGATTGATGGACTTGGTGGCAGCTTCTTCTGGCGCACCACAAGTCACAAAATGGCCGCCGATCAACCCAGAAAATAAGTGACAGAAAAACGCTCTGTGCAGCCTAAAAACCAGCGAGCAAGTAACTAGCAGAAGTTCAATGATTCTCAGCTGTAAATCGATCCGTTCATTAGATGCTGTTGCTGACTTTAACCTGCCTAATCTCGCCCTGACAGAAGCTGCGTCCTCTCCCTACACTAATCAGAGCAGTGTGACGTGCGGCGCTACGTGACTCCAGCTTAAATAGAGGCTGGGTCACATGCTGCACTTGGCCAATCACAGCCATGCCATTAGTAGGCATGGCTGTGATGGGCTCTTAGGGCAAGAAGTAAAATGCTAACTGATTGGCTGCTGTGCAGCCCTTCAGAAAGCGGGAAGAAATCGACGAACACCGGACCCGAACCCAAACTTTTTTGAAAATGTCCGGGTTCGGGTCCGTGTCACGGACACCCCAAAATTCGGTACGAACCCGAACTATTCTCGAACTGTTCGCTCAACACTAGTCACCGACTTTGCCTGAGCTGATTGGTGAGTACTCACTACCAATCAGCTTAACACTTAGCAAAGCAGTGCAGAGGAGAGGAAAGAGAATCGTTCTTCTATCTCCTCTGTCTTGTTGACGCTGCAGCCAGGGCTGATTCTAGATTTTATGCTGCCGGAGGTGAACAATAAAATGGCTCCCCTCCTTTCTGATCCAAATCCTCAATCCAATCCCTTCCCTCACTAGCCAGGAATATTCAGTACTAAATACCTCTTACGGTACATTACATCCGGTGATATCCCCTCCTCTGATATAGATGTTCTCTTTCCTCATCTTCTCCATTCAGCCCAGACCGCCATGATGACTTCTTTCAGCCACGTTTCATCTCTGTAGAGTTACCACACAAGCATCTTAGGTTCAATTTTCTATCATTCTCCCCAACCTGGTGCCAAAAAAGTGTTATCCTGCTTCTACCCCCATTACTGTGCCTGCTGTTCTCCCCAATGCCTCAAAATACAATTCTGCTGAAATAACAGTGCCAAACAGATAATGTACCCCAAAGTGATAGTGCTCCTCAAATACCCACCTATAGTGATTCCCTTCCAGAGTGCCTTCATTAGTAATAGTGCCCCCTATAGTACCCCAATAGTGATAATGACCCCCAAGAGTGCTTCCATTTATTAGAAGTGCATTTTATTATTGTGCCCTATAATATAGTACCAGTATAGTACCAAACATACTGTAGTACCAGCAGTAGTAAAAATGTCCCCAAAGAGCTGCAGCAGAAATAAGGACCCCCTACAGTGCCCCCAAGGATAAAGCCCCCTTATAGTGTCTTCAGTAGGAATAAAGCCCCTCTATAAGGCACCCTTTTAGATCCCTCTAGTAAAAATATGGCTTATCTATAAGGCACTCCTATAGTGTCCGCTGTAGTAATAATATCCCTTATAGTGCTCCCAGATTGCTTCCTGTAGTAGCCCCAGTAATTTTGCCCCCTTTAGTACTCCCATGATTTATAATGCCCCCTGCAGGGGCCCTAGTATTTATAATGCCTCTTATGTGTTAATTTATTTATTTACTCACTTATATAGCACTGACATATTCTGCAGCGCTCTACAAACATTATCATCACTCGCTGTCCCCACTGGAGCTCACAATCTAAGTTCCTTACCAGTATGTGTTTGGATTGTGGGAGGAAACCCACACAAACACAGGGAGAACATACAAACTCCATGTAGATGTTGTCCAGCTCTATCCGCTCAGCCACCGTGCTGCCCCCTCTAGTTCTAATCCTACCTGCCGGCCTGCCCTGCACACACCATGCCCCCTTTTCTTGACCTGTTGGAAAAGTGGGGTGAGCTGGGATAAGTCACAGATTTTTTCACAAAATCTGGAAAATGTATTATCAGTTAATAAATGAGCCCTCCAAAAACTTTAATAGAAAAAGAGGAAAAACAGAAGTACGGTACTTTTACTCAAGGGAATTTCCTGCATCCACTGCTGATAACGTTTGAAAAATTTCCCTTTCATCTCTATCTGCTATTCTCTCTGTTGTTCCTCCCTCCTTTGAGTCGGTGTTATCCTACACACTATCCTTCTTCATTATTAGACTGCCCCAAAGTTCCTTTCTCCTCCAAGCGCCTCGTTCTCTTGCTTGAATGACAGGACCAGGCTTGCCCCTTCCATTAATTTAAACAGTCCGTTGAGGCCAGGCCAAACTGGACCAGGGCGCCATTTTGCACATGCACAGTGTTCGAACCAATGGTGCAGGGAATTGGAAAATGGGTATTAAGAACAGATCAAGAGTCTCCCACAACTGTATGTCTATTACAAGTACAAGACAACTATTGGTAAAAATCTTTTTAATAATTTATGATTTATTTTCTAAACATTTTCAAGATTTACGGCTCCCACATTCATCGATGCTTAATGCTATAGATATCCTATCCTAAAATTTGTTGCGGTCCTATTCGACCAAGAAATGTTTTTATTTCTCTGGGCTAAGGCTACAAGCTGATCTTGGCCACGATGCTTGTAGCACAACCCAAGATTGCTGAGCAGCAGTACAGTCATTGATCTGAAAGGGGATGTAGAGAGATTGCAACACTGCTGGATTTTTTGTGATTCTGGGATCACAGTTACGGAAACCGGTGACTTATGTTACAATCACATTCAGTTAAATGGCTCTACTGCTACACAGACATCTTGGGTCAAGCAGAAGTCATGGCCAAGATTGCCATGTAAGCCCCAACCATAATTTGAAGAACTCAGAACTGAACATTGGGTGCAGTTTACATCACATAATATTGGTTATAAAAAATTGTGCACATGGTTTATTATGTTTCTCATCCTTAACAGTTGTTTCCTTTGTCCTATAACTCAACTTGCTTCCTCATCGAAAACTTACTCTTCTTTACATACAGTACAGGGGGCAATTTAGGCTCATATAAATTATGTAAACAAGCCAGTCCTCTTCTCTTCTGCTTCCACTGCCGCACTGCCTTTATAATGCTAATAAAATAATAATAATAATCTTTATTTATATAGCACCAACATATTCCGCAGGGGGTTCATGTACAAACAATCATAAATTACATAGCAACAGACAAGTCAACAATTAATACAAGAGGAGGAGGCCCATGATAGCAAGAGCTTACAATCTAGGAGGAGGAATTGTACACTCCTCTTAGCACAATTGGGAAGCAGATATAAGGCTGATTGATCCGTCACCAATAGTGATGATCGAGCACCCCGATGCTCGGGTGCTCTGCCTGAGCACATTGGGATGCTCGGCTGCTCTGCCTGAGCACATTGGGATGCTCAGGGGCTCTACCGGGCACCCGAGCCCTATAGAAGTCAATGGGAGAACCCGAGCATTAAACCAGGCACTCCCTGCTCTGTAGAGGGGAGGGTGCCTGGTTCATAGGAAAAGGTCAGAAATTGATGGAAACACCACCGAAATGGGTCGGGGGCAGCATGGGGAGGATGTCTGGGTGAATCTTGGACTCCAATGTCGCTGCTGGGAACAATATTGCCCGAGTTGTACGTCACTCTTACAGACTGACCATAAAACTCATAAAACCAAAAATAAAAGCGATTTAAGATGAAAAATTGTTAGGAAACATTCTTTCCTGTATATTTACTTTTATATAAATAGCAATTTCAGACAAAAATGTTCATGATTTTCAGAACTGGGGCCATGACTAAGAGGGACGGCCGGTGGCTTCGATTGTGTTGACCGGACTATCTTCTGATGATAATAAACTTGTAAGAGGAACGGAGTGGACGGTGAGCTGACCAGTGACCGTGTATATAAAATTGTTGGTGAGGGCCTGCTGCCGCTTTGTTAACTCTAGATAACTTCTAAGCTGATCGCACGTCCCCGTGATGTTGACGGTCTCTCGATGTCTGCTCTTTCAACTTTCGATGTTCTTTTATGCGCCTACCATGGTGATAGCAAGTTCAGGTAAAAATTTTCATGATTTTAGGAACTGGGGCCATGACTAAGAGGGACGGCCGGTGGCTTCGATTGTGTTGACCGGACTATCATCTGATGATAATGAACTTGTAAGAGGAACGGACGTTGAGCTGACCGTGTTAAAAATTGTAGGTGAGGGCCTGCTGCCGCTTTGTTAACTCTAAGCTGATTGCACGTCCCCGTGATGTTAACGATCTATCGATGTCTGCTCTTTCAACTTTCGATGTTCTTTTATGTGCCTACCATGGTGACCACGAGTAATGGGGAATCAGGGTTCGCTTCCGGAGAGGGAGCCTGAGGGATTGCCACGGCTACCACTTCCAAGAAAGGCAGGCGGGGGCACTCCAATTTCCCAGTACCGGCTTAGTGAGGTAGTGACGATAAATAACAATACAGGACTCTTAAGAGAGCCTGTCAAAAATTACAGGAAATGTCATGGGTATTTAGGATGAGGAAACGTTATACAGGAGGAGAGGTAGAGTATGATTGATAGCCTGCTGTTTTTTTGGGGTAAAGCTCTTTAGCTGAGCTGACCATCTAAAACATTATGGGTGAGGGCCTGCGGGTGAGCTGACCACCAGAAAAATTATATGCAAGGGCCTGTGGATGAGCTGACCATCGAAAACATTATTTATGCGAGGGCCTGCGGGTGAGCTGACCATTGTAAACATTATTTATGCGAGGGCCTGCGGGTGAGCTGACCATCCAAAGAATTATATGAGAAGGCATATAAGCGATGGCATTATATGTGACAATTAAGCATGTAGACATGATGGACGAGGAGGAGGAGGATGAGAAAAGGAAGATTCAACCATATACCCTTTTTTGTGGTGGAAGGGCTGCATGGGAATACAGAGTATTCAGTACATTCTAAGCAAGACATTTAAAGTGCCTTGATGTTCAGTCGTGGCTTTCCTCTGGTGGAGTGGAGAAGTCAGGGGCAATCCAGGCCTTGTTCATTTTTATCTGAGTCAACCTGTCAGCATTTTCGGTTGACAGCCGGATATGCTTATCTGTTATAATGCCACCAGCAGCACTAAATACACGCTCAGACAATACGCTGGAAGCAGGGCAGGCCAGCACCTCCGAGGCGTAGAGCGCCAGTTCGTGCCACGTGTCCAGCTTGGACACCCAGTAGTTGTAAGGCACAGAGGGATCACTGAGGACACTGATACGGTCTAGAAATAAGTGTAGATTTGCGTCTCACTGCTCACAGCAAGCAGAGTTTGTGGAATACAGAAAATTACTGTCTGTCACTGGTATTGTTGAATTAAATATAGGCCGCACCCAGTCTAGATATAAGTGTAGATTTGCATCTCACTGCTCACAGCAAGCAGAGTTTGTGGAATACAGAAAATGTCACTAACGGTCGCCCTGACAAAAAAAATAAAAAATTCCCCCAAAACAATTTTGGCTGCCTGCCACTTCTAACAATAGTCCTTAAAAGGACTGTTAGTTCTTTGAAACGTCTTCTCAATGATAATTTTTAGATGAAATTTGCCCTACACTGACTGTCCCTTCCTAACAGCAGCTCTTCCTGACTTGCAATGAGCCGAATCCACGTGACCAGGTGCTATATAGCACCCGATGACGCATTCCGGCCAGCCAATCACTATAATGCCAGTAGAAAACATGTCTAATGGCATTACAGTGATGGCAATATTTACTTGCACGTTTATTGGCTGCTTAGCAAGCGCCAAACGTGAAGGGTCACCAACCAATATCTGTTGTGCTTCTGAGTGCGTGGATGTGTGAGGATGGATCAGGTTCAGAAGAATGATGGTCAAGAGCGGCGAATGCAGAAGGGTGGTATTAGGGGATGTGATAGGCCACCCAAAAAAGATGTGCTATTAGGGAGTGCCTAAAACTGTGGATGTTGTGAATTAATGTAATTTATTGGGGTAGGACATTCTAAAGAATTGGTGCAGCTCAAGAGGAGTCTTGAAAACGGGAGTTGAAGATAGATGGGAAAGAGAGTCATAGTACTAGAGGAATAACCTGAAAAGTGCATTGTGGGTAAAGAAGTTCACTGACTCCACCACTGTGTTGGTTCTCAGGTCTGGGAGTATTGGAAAAATGTAAAAGCTATGTGAACCTTTGGGGGCATTTTAAAAAAATATTGCATTGCATTCAGTTTGAGCTAAAAGTCATTTTTTTCAATTGGTCTTCATTAAAAAAATTTAACCACTGTCTTTGTGCAACCTTGAGTTTCTTTAGTAGCAGGATCTGAATTTTAACTCCATTCCGTAAGGCAGCTCAGCTGACAGGCTCCCTATCTCTGATCTCTGACCTTACAAGCACTCATTATAGCTCAATTCTTATCCTACTGACCTTTTAGTAATTTTGAGATAAGGGTTATTAGATGACCGCCACAAAGTAAATATAAAAAGGATAATTTACACAGTTAAACCTTTGTGACAGAATGGCTTAATATTTTTAGATTAATTGAACAATTTTTTTAGCTCAAAATGAGTAAAATGCAATTATAACAAATTTGCTCCAGAAGGCATACATAGCCTTTAAGTCATGATAATATAAAGCAGCGAGGGAAGCAGTGCCAGATTGCTGAATCCAAGTTTCAGTGAGGGCCAGCAAGAGAATTAGTAAAGAAGTCACTAATGTAGAGGAGTTTGTTGCACACCGAACATTCCTTAGTTTCCAGAGCTCACAGTAAAAAGAGGGAAAAGAATGCGTACAACAAATGTTAATAAGGTTTGTACAGTTTCTATGTGAGATGGAGCGTCCTCCACGTGCTGATCCCAGCTGAGACTCCAGAGTTTCCCAGCTCACAGACTTGATAAAGGGGTCCACAGTACCCCGAAACGCGTTGTCTCTGTCTCTAATAAACTATCACTATTGAACTACAGCGGTTCTCTCAAGTGCACCATTTTCAGCCCATACGCCCGACTGAACCAGCGTTCAGCGTTTTTTTCTCCTATTGCTTTGTGAGATGGGGAAGGGGTTTAAATTTGAATTGGGTTGACCAGGGTTAGGTGAGATATACCCTGAACATACAACAGAAATAAAAGTATAAAGAAAAAGAAGAAATGGTTCTGTGATTTGTTAGAGTGACTATTGTGTTGCACCTTGGGACATGATGGGATGAATCAGAAAGGTGAATACAGCATGTGAGCTGTACATGGGTGAGGGAAGGAGAAAGGGGCTGATGTGGATGGAAAGCAATGAAGGGGTAACCGGGCAGTGAGTGTGATGGAAAAATAATATGAACAGGGATACAATGCAAATTGGTAATGAAGTGGTTGCCAGTGCATTTGTGGATCTGTCATAGCTTACCTGTCTTTGGCAACGACACTTTGCGTAAGGCAACCCATGCCCAAAC
Source organism: Bufotes viridis (assembly GCA_033119425.1). NCBI lineage: Eukaryota > Metazoa > Chordata > Amphibia > Anura > Bufonidae > Bufotes > Bufotes viridis. The sequence continues at coordinate 41,513,326 of CM065590.1, read as the reverse complement.
CCCTCATCCTTTCCCTTAATTCTGTGATTGAATTTATATGGCACTGTGTGCTGGGATCAATGGGTAATCAAGCTTGTTTAGTTTAATAACAAATTGACTCCAACTCCCTTCACTACAGTCCACTGAAATGCGAATGCACATAAGGCAGCCAGAAGATTAGTGAGTAGAAGCCCACCTGTCAGTAATTATCACTGATGTCAGTGATAATGTCACCACTCCCAGCCAGTTTGTTGACGAGAATTGGTGTGTTTTCTTCAATCAAGATGGCCGCGACAGTGAGTTTATATATATTTTTGTTTTACCTGCCCCTCTCAGATGCCGCTATCAGCGTTGAACGCAACATCTGAGGGGCTAAATGATGGGGGATGGTGCGATCATTGCACCTGCTACATACAATGGAATTTCTTGTCGAAGTTTGGAGAAGAAGACGAAAACGTTGCATATTTGTTACAAGTTTCATGAATCCTTTTACACTGGAATTATAACTATAGGCATACTTTAATACATTTTGCCTTTTTATGCCAAAAATATTGGTTCCAGTTCAAGGAATCCATTCAGTAGATCCGAACAAGTGATGTGTTATAGGAACCATAAAACTATGGTCGCGCTTTGTTCAAAAGGCACAAAACAATATTGAAAGTCAGCAAATATTTATAATTTACGAGCTCAGTAATAAACCAGGGAGAGGCACAGCCACCTGTGATGGCACCATATATTTAGAATCTCTATAAATAGTTTGTTTACTTCCCATGGTAAAACACATGCCATTAGATGGCTTAATAGCCCTAGGTCACATAGAAGAGAAACATCCATAAGTTTTTTGTCCTGTGCTCCACGTAACAGAAATATTCAAAAACCCAACCAGTAAAATCAAAAAATTTAAGCAAAATGATCTAAGAATCACTAAATATAAATTTTATAAATTTTCAAGATCCTCTTTAAGAAGAAATATGATAGAGATTCTATTGAGCTGCACCACGTAAAGGACTGATTTAGTCAGTAATAGATTGAAGCATTATTGTACTGTTATATCTGTAGAGCAGCCCCTAATCAATATAAATGTAGAGATAAAAAACAAACACAGACAGACAACAAAAAGGCAGAGTCAACAGAAATGGGTCAGAACCAAATGAGTAACACAGTACCAAACATATAGTAAGAGGCAAAGAAGGGTCAGAAGACGAGCAATGGTCAGAAGCACAGAATATCAATCAACGAACCACGAACCATACTAGTGAACAAAAGACTATCACTGGCAATGGTTTAGCCATACCCCGGACCAAAACCTGATTGGTCCGGTGACCTGACTCTCCATAGGTCAGCCAGAAAACATATGTTTGCGAGTCACTTGTGTCACCTTTAGCCGTCTGTTGCACACATCCCTGACCTCTTGAAAAATGTGCTCACACTGTTATCATCAGTAGTTGCAGCGGACCTCTTCTCCAAGTCTGTGCTGGACTGTAACTGCTGATTGTCCTCACAAAGTTCATTGTCACTGTAAAGCAGAGCAGTGGCAGCGGCTACCATATTTCGGCTAACAGACGGAGCAGCAAAAGGATGAGGCAGGTTTAGGACAGGTGAGGGAGTGATAGAGGCAGTCCATGACCTGTGTCAGAGGAACCCACCAATTGCGGGCTGTGTATATGCGTTGTAACTTGAGATAATTGTGAACAGCGAGTCATTCATTCCAGTACAGCTGAATTGTTGGTCAAGATATGACAGCTGGATGACAGCTGCAGCAGCTGCTACCACCACCCCTTCTCCTGCTGCTACTTGTGCAGGCTATAGCATCATTTTTGCCACTGCCCGTTCATTTGGAGGGCCCAGGCAACTGTCTGTTGGCCATGGTGTATAATAACTGTATCACTAACAGAACAGATTAGCTATGAATCTTGGTGCATTGCACACTTATGTACATGGTGATAAATTAGACCTGCTGGTAACAGCGACCTGTAATACTGACGCACAGTAGCTCTACAGCTAACAGAACAGATCAGCTATGAATCTTGGTGCACTGCACAGCTATGTACATGGCAATACGTTAGACCTGCCTGTAATACTAATGCACAATAATGCACAATAACTCTAAAGCTAACAGAAGGGATTAGCAATGAATATTGGTGCACTGCACAGTTCTGTACACTGCAGTAAATTAGACTTGCCAGTAACAGTGACCTGTAATACAGATGCACAGTAACTGTACAGCTAACAGAATGGTTTAGCTATGTGTCATGGAAGGAAGGGAAGAGTGCAGCCCTGATATCCACATGCATCTCTATCCCTACCTAACCGACGGCTTACAACTTGGCGGCAGTCCCTCGCTTAGATATGTGCAGGGGACTAAAGAAGATAAAAGGAGTATTGTAACAGAGTAAAGAAAGGCAAAGTCAAAGCCAGGAGGTCACGCAGGTACACAGGGAGCAACACAATAACAAGGTCAGAACAATCCGAAGTCAGAAGCCAAAATGTCACGTCAATTCCAGGGAGGTCACAGGGTCGAGGTCAAATGCAAAGCCGAGGTCCAAACACACAAAAGACTCAATATGCAAAAATGCTGGTGAGGGTAGCAAGACCAATCACAAGCAACCTGTGGCCATCAGGCTGCCTGTTTAAATAGCCCAGACTGGTGAGTGACATGATATGGCCAGCGTCACGTGACTCACCTCACACATTTCAACACAGCTGAGCACCGATTCATCGTTATCGGCACTCAGCTCCCTAGTTACTATGGAGACAGGGACGCCAGCCGCAGCCTCGCTCCTCTACCTGCGCGGGATGCCAGTGGCGCTGCTAAGGGAGAGCGCGTTGCTGGCTCCCTGTAACACTATGAATCTTTGTACACTGCACACTTATGTACACAGCGATAAATTTGACCTGTCTGTAATACTGACGCACAGTAACTCTACAGCTAACAGAATGGATTAGCTATGAATCTTGGTCCACTGCACACTTATGTATACGGAGATAAATTAGACCTGACAGTAACAGTGGCCTGTAATACTGACACACAGTAACGCTACAGGTAACATAAAGGGTAATCTATGAATATTGGTGCACTGCACAGTCATGTACATGGCTTTAAATTGTAACAGAGTTGGTAATTCAGTAGTCTCCTATGACCCTCCGCACTCTCCCTCTCCAATATTGTCCTACACTAACAGTTTGCAGCAACACAGTCCCTAGTGCATGAGCATCTTGTCACGTCTCTCCTTATGCTCAGGTCACAGGAAAATGGCGGCGACTGCATGGGAACAGTGTGTTATAGGGCTCTGTGACATCACAGGGGAATGGCTAACTGCGGATTGGCTGGCTGGACGGCATTTTGGGTGATCTTGCATCCCCGGGCTTGTCTCCTCTACACTTGCTTTCACTTTCTAACTCATGCAGCTGCAATTTTAGGAAAACTGATTTGTTACCACGAAAGACAAGGAAATTCAGATTTGTTTAGAATTAAAGTTTTCCTAAATTTTGGACTAAATTCCACTTTTCTGTGCTGTCTGTGCTGCCAGGAAGCTGTTGTCCTCACATTGCTGCTTATCTCCAACCCACAGTAGTCACAATAAAGCATCCCCCTTGTTACCACAACCTGCACAAACTAATCTTGGGGGCAATGGCACTATCTTATATATCCTCCTCTGCTTTGCCTACGCTTCTACGTTTTTCAAATGTCCTAAAGGGCTAGCTAGGGACAGACCTATTCCACTGATCTGCCTCATGTGAGACTCAGTGTCTGGGCCCACACTTCCCTGGCACCATTCCAACCAGACTTGGAGATCAACGATTAGCCTGGGTAACTGCACAACTACACATCTATATAACATAGCTATAAATAGCCCAGAGAATTGTAAAATTTTAAAACATTAAAAGGCAAACACATAAAAGAGTACAAACAATGGAATGGATTTACCCCAAGGGAAGGAAATATTTCTGCTTCTGACAGTATCACATATTTTTCATTTTTATTTGTTTAACTTGTTGAGGTCTAAACATTGAACTTACTCATTTTTTCTAATTGTATTTTTTTTAATTCTGATTACTGTATTTACGCGATTATGGGGACAGACAACATCACAGATTTACAGTTGTGTTCAAAATTATTCAACCCCCACTGAAATTGAGTGTTTTGGCCAGTTTGACATTGATTTTGATCATTTCAGTCATCTTGTTTACAATGAAATCAAAGAGGCCCTTGTAAGTCAGACAAATATAACATAACATTTATGATGAAATAACCACAAATGTCTTTTCTGTGCTCACATCATTATCAGTTTTATTCAACCCCCAAGTGACATTCAATCTTAGTACTTAGTACAACATCCTTTTCCAGTTATAACAGCTTTTAAACGTGAAGCATAGCTTGACACAAGTGTCTTGCAGCGATCTACGGGTATCTTCGCCCATTCTTCATGGGCAAAAGCCTCCAGTTCAGTCACATTCTTAGGCTTGCGCGCTGCAACTGCTTTCTTTAAGTCCCACCAGAGGTTCTCAATCGGATTTAAGTCTGGTGACTGCGATGGCCACTTCAAAATGTTCCAGCCTTTAATCTGCAACCATGCTCTAGTGGACTTGGAGGTATGCTTGGGATCATTGTCCTGTTGAAAGGTCCAACGTCTCCCAAGCCTCAGGTTTGTGACGGACTGCATCACATTTTCATCCAATATCTCCTGGTACTGAAGAGAATTCATGGTACCTTGCACACGCTGAAGCTTCCCTGTACCTGTAGAAGCAAAACAGCCCCAAAGCATGATTGACCCCCGCCATGCTTCACAGTAGGCAAGGTGTTCTTTTCTTCATAGGCCTTGTTCTTCCTCCTCCAAACATAGCGTTGATCCATGGGCCCAAACAGTTCTAATTTTGTTTCATCAGTCCACAGAACACTATCCCAAAACTTTTGTGGTTTGTCCACATGACTTTTGGCATACTGCAGTCGACTCTTCTTATTCTTTGGAGACAGCAAGGGGGTGCGCCTGGGAGTTCTGGCATGGAGGTCTTCATTACGCAGTGTGCGCCTTATTGTCTGAGCTGAAACTTCAGTACCCGCATCTGACAAATCTTTTTTCAGTTCCTCAGCAGTCACACGGGGACTTTTCTCCACTTTGCGCTTCAGGTAGCGCACAGCAGTCGAAGTCAGCATCTTCTTTCTGCCACGACCAGGTAGCGTTTCAACAGTGCCCTTTGCCTTGAATTTGTCAATGATGCTTCCTGTGGTGTCTCTTGGTATGTTTAATATCTTTGCAATCTTCTTATAGCCATTGCCCTACCTGTGAAGAGAAATCACCTCTTCTCTTGTCTTCCTGGACCATTCTCTTGACTTCACCATGTCTGTAAACACACCAGTAAAATGTCTAGAAGGAGCTGAGTATCACAGTCATTTTACATCTGCCTAATTGGGGCTTATTCTGCTTGATTGCTGCTCCTTGACATCCACAGGTGTTTTCAATTCCTGATCGAAAACACTTGAATGAACCTCTGTTCTTAAGAGCGGTCGTCTTTAAGGGGTTGAATAATTGTGTCAATGAAGAAATCACAAAAAAAAACATTTAATACTGTATTACAAAAACAATTGATGTCATTTTAGTTGCATTTGGTTCTTTAAAAAGTCCTTGTAAGATTTCATTCTGAACACAATTACAAATGTACACTAAATTCCCTAAAACCCTTTACAGCATTGGGGGTTGAATAATTTTGAACACAACTGTACGTCAGGTATCTGTACAAAAAAAAAAAAAAAACAAGAATAATTAAAAACATGGCTCATGGCATTGTTTGGTAGAGTGTTTTGGGTATGCGCTGTAAACTTTGCAGAGGTGAATGTGCAGGGAGAGGGAGAGGGTGAGCTCTAACTATGGCTTATGACATTTATGGGGGAGAGTTGTGGGCATGCTCTGTGACAGATGGAAAGGTCAGTGCACAGGCAGAGAAGGTGACCACTGACTATGGCTCATGATGCTTACAGGAGAATGTTTTCGGCATGCTCTGTTACCTGTAGTGTTAAGTGCGAATATTCGAATAGCGAATTTTTTTATCGAATATCAGCACTTTGCTAATTCGTGAATATTTCAAATATAGAGCTATATATTCGCTATTTCCAACATTTTTTTTTTTAAGTTGGTAATCCTTGTTGCTCTCTGGTTTTCTTCCCACTTCCCAAAAGCTGTTCTTACCTGTCCGGAGGATTCCTGGCTCCCTGCCCGCTCCAGTCAATGCCCATTGCTTCTTCTGCCGACTTCCTGTGTGCATGAAGCATCCACATCACAATGTTATATTCTAGCAAGCCAACTATTAGTAACTCATCTCTAAGTTGAATTCGCAATGAGAACATATACTCACATTGCAAATTCAACTTAGAGCTGAGTTCCTAATGGTTGTTGCTAGAATATAACAAAGATTGAGAATATAGCGCTATATTCGATATTCGTTATCTTTGTTATATTCTAGCAATTCAACCATTAGGAACTCAGCTCTTAGTTGAATTTGCAATGTGAGTATATGTTCGTATTGCCAATTCAACTTACAGCTGAGTTCCTAATGGTTGGCTTGCGAGAATATAACGAAGATTGAGAATATAGCGCTATATTTGATATCTTGATTGATTCTACTAAGCTAACCCAATAGGAAATTTGCCTGTATACACTGTTCAAAGTTCAAATTGCAATACACGAATATAAATTTGCGTAACATTCGCAATATATAGAATAATGACGAATATTTGATTTTGACGAATATATGACGAATATTCAATAGAAATATCACAAAATCGAATATGGCACCTCCCGCTCATCACTAGTTACCTGTGCAGAGGTCAAAAGACAGGGAGGGTGAGAAGGTGAGCTCTAACATATGTCGTCTATGGTGGATCCTGTGTTGCCTGTCATCGTTATTGTTCATCATAACTCTGATGCTCTCTGATGATGATACCCCATCGTTAACAGCTTCAGGGGCCAGCACATTTTTTGTTCCTCAAGTAAGGGCTTTCCCACAAATAAGTCTTAAGCCCTATCCATAGGGTAAAGGAGGTCCAACCACTTGAACTGCAGGAATTCACAAAAATAGAGGTCACCAAGTCTACTTGGTGCATTGAGCAGTAGTGTGGATGCCTGGCCACTGCTCTATTCACTTCTAGGGAACTGTTGGAAATAGAGCCTTCATCAGTGGATAGTTGCGGAAAAACTCAACTACAAATTAAAAAAAAGAGAGAGTATTGTGGGGGATTAGCTCAGTTTCGGGGGTCACTTTCACAAGTATCTTCAGTACACACGGTATCAATGTCCAAACAGTGCATTTATTTGGTTCCAGCACAACATAACCTATACAGAAAATAAACACCTTGCCCGGCTGGGCCCTAACTAAACATACACAGTGTACCTACCTCGCTATTAGTCACAGTTCACACCTGGAACGCATGCGCCTTGTAGTCCTCCAGCCCTCCCAGGCTTACAGTCCTCCATCCCCAAGGCTGTGCAGCAACAAAGTCCCTTGGGGATTTGGGCTCACTAGTCCGCCTGACTAGGACCCATGCAACCCACTGCCAGGCGTTGCTTCATCCCCCAAGACCAGGCTATACCAAGCATCATGGTCCCTCAGCCTTGCCTTGCTGAGGCCACCTCACAGAGCCATCATAGGCCTCTGCTTCAAACTCTCTCCCAGAGCCTTCTTGGCTCTCCTTCAAAACATCTCCCCTTGAATGAGACAGAGGGAGGTGCTTTTTCCCATCCTGATACCTCCAGCTCTCCCACCTGTGGTGGAATAGGGGTGTGGACAGCACTATCCACCCCTTCCTTACCAGTAACCAGAGTGAGAACTGTCACTGTCTCACAAGTATATTCAATGTCTGTTTGTATGTCTGCCCATCTGTCTTCTCTAGGCATTCAAATTCCTGAACTGTTGGACAACAAATGTGGCGTATAGGTACATCGGGGAAGGTTTTCTTAAAGGTCTCAGCTCTGTAGCACATACATTCTTGAGATATTCCCAAAAAATATATTAGCCAATAGAAGTTCCCAGGTCCTTCACTCATATAATAACTTTTGTACAAACAGACACATGACCCTTATTAGCCAATAGAAGCTCGCAGGTCCTTGACATACACTCAGTTTTACATCAGGTTTCCATGATGACTCAGGCATTTTTCTTCACTGTTATAGGTCATTGTTAAGGGGGTGAGGTGCTGTGGAGGTCACTGTTAAGGGGCGGGGCACTATGGACATCACTGTTAAGTCATTTTGGTGCTGTGGATTTTACTATTAACCACTTCACATCCGGGCCATTTCCCCCTTCCTGACAGAGCCATTTTTTGCAAATCTGACATGTGTCACTTTATGTGGTAATAACTTTAAAACGCTTTTACTTATCCAGTCCATTCTGAGATAGTTTTCTCGTCACATATTGTACTTCCTGACAGTGGTAAAATTGAGTAAAAAAAAATAATTTTTAATTATAAAAAATACCAAATTTCAATTTCTCTACTTTCATAAAAGATAGTAATACCTCCAAAAATAGTTATTACTTTACATTCCTCATATGTCCACGTCATGTTTGGATCATTTTGTGAATGTCATTTTATTTTTTGGGGACATTAGAAGGCTTAGATGTTTAGAAGCAAATCAGAAAATTTCCAAAACCCACTTTTTAAGGTCTGAAGTCACTTTGTGAGGCTTAGGCCTCATGCACACGACTGTATGTGTTTTGCGGTCCGCAAAAACGGATGACATTCCGTATGGAATCCGTTTTTTTTTTTGCGGATCCATTATTTTTGTGGATCCGTTGTAATAATGCCTATCATTGTCTGCAAACTAGAAAAACGGACATACGGAAACGGAATTCACGCGGAGTACCTTCTGTTTTTTGCAGACCCATTGAAATGAATGGTTCCGTATATGGTCCGCAAATAAAACGGAACGGACATGGAAAGAAAATATTTTTTTTCCTTTGTAGCATATATGGGAGGCGTGGTGACCTCCATGCAGTCATGCACACCTGACTAGTGAATCCGCCCTGTAGGCTGGTTTTAAAGTCAGTATAAAACTGAGTCTGCTTTATAGAACTTACCAGAAGCCATTTGGTTCCAGGAGAAGTACTAGTGGGCTCAGCATGCATGTTGGTATTTGCATCCCTTGATCTGATGAACGCTGTATGGCACCAGACGGGGTTACAAGCAGAGTGTATCTGGCATGCATGCTGCACCTGCACTCCCTGGATTTTGTGTGGCTGATATGGCCCATAAAAGGTAAGAATTAATGTTAGGGACCACTCGAGAGGCAACCGTGAAGTGGTGGGTGGCTTACATAATTTGGCCAAAATATAAACTAATGCCTCATCTAACATCCAGCATAGTGGCAGGACGGAGCTCTAGCTGCAGTGTGCCATTGCACCTTTGTTTTTACGTTTGTATGTGTATTTCACCATAGCAACGTGCACCTGCGTATTGGGTTGTGCGGACTGCAATCCCCATTTTTTTCCTTTGTAGCATATATGGGAGGCGTGGTGACCTCCATGCAGTCATGCACACCTGACTAGTGAATCCGCCCTGTAGGCTGGTTTTAAAGTCAGTATAAAACTGAGTCTGCTTTATAGAACTTACCAGAAGCCATTTGGTTCCAGGAGAAGTACTAGTGGGCTCAGCATACATGTTGGTATTTGCATCCCTTGATCTGATGAACGCTGTATGGCACCAGACGGGGTTACAAGCAGAGTGTATCTGGCATGCATGCTGCACCTGCACTCCCTGGATTTTGTGTGGCTGATATGGCCCATAAAAGGTAAGAATTAATGTTAGGGACCACTCGAGAGGCAACCGTGAAGTGGTGGGTGGCTTACATAATTTGGCCAAAATATAAACTAATGCCTCATCTAACATCCAGCATAGTGGCAGGACGGAGCTCTAGCTGCAGTGTGCCATTGCACCTTTGTTTTTACGCTTGTATGTGTATTTCACCATAGCAACGTGCACCTGCGTATTGGGTTGTGCGGACTGCAATCCCCATTTTTTTCCTTTGTAGCATATATGGGAGGCGTGGTGACCTCCATGCAGTCATGCACACCTGACTAGTGAATCCGCCCTGTAGGCTGGTTTTAAAGTCAGTATAAAACTGAGTCAGCTTTATAGAACTTACCAGAAGCCATTTGGTTCCAGGAGAAGTACTAGTGGGCTCAGCATGCATGTTGGTATTTGCATCCCTTGATCTGATGAACGCTGTATGGCACCAGACGGGGTTACAAGCAGAGTGTATCTGGCATGCATGCTGCACCTGCACTCCCTGGATTTTGTGTGGCTGATATGGCCCATAAAAGGTAAGAATTAATGTTAGGGACCACTCGAGAGGCAACCGTGAAGTGGTGGGTGGCTTACATAATTTGGCCAAAATATAAACTAATGCCTCATCTAACATCCAGCATAGTGGCAGGACGGAGCTCTAGCTGCAGTGTGCCATTGCACCTTTGTTTTTATGTTTGTATGTGTATTTCACCATAGCAACGTGCACCTGCGTATTGGGTTGTGCGGACTGCAATCCCCATTTTTTTTTCCCATGGAAAGAAAATATGTTCGTGTGCATGAGGCTTTACATAATAGAAACCACCCAAAAATGACCCCATTTTAGAAACTACACCCCTCAAGGTATTCAAAACAGATTTTACAAACGTTGTCAACCCTTTAGGTGTTCCACAAGAATTAATGGAAAATGGAGATGACATTTCAGAATTTTACTTTTTTGGCAGATTTTCCATTTTAATCATTTTTTTCCACTAACAAAGCAAGGGTTAACAGCCAAACAAAACTCAATATTTATTACCCTGATTCTGTAGTTTACAGAAACACCCCATATGTGGTCATAAACTGCTGTATGGCCACACGGCAGGGCGCAGAAGGAAAGGAACGCCAAATGGTTTTTGGAAGGCAGATTTTGCTGGACTGGTTTTTTGACACCATGTTCCATTTGAAGCCCCCCTGATGCACCCCTAGGGTAGAAACTCCAAAAAAGTTACCCATTTTGGAAAATACATACACCTCTCAAGGTATTCAAAACTGATTTTACAAACTTAAGTAATTTTTCAGTTGTTCCACAAGGGTTAATGGAATATGGAGATGAAATTTCCGAATTTCTATTTTTTGGCAAATTTTCCATATTAATAAATTTTAGGGATAACAGCCAAACAAAACTCAACTTTTTTTTAGTGTCTCCACATTCTGAAAGCAATACGTTTTTTTTTTTGTTTTTTGGGTCACAGTCTTATGTAGGGGCTCATTTTTTTCATTATGAGATGATGGTTCGATTGGTACTATTTTAGGGTGCATATGAATTTTTGATCGCTTGGTATTACACTTTTTGTGATGTAAGGTGACAAAAATGGCTTTTTTCACACACTTATTATTTTTTTATTTTTTTGTGTTCACCTGAGGGATTAAGTAATGTGATATTTTTATACAGCTGGTTGTTATGGATGCGGCAATACCTAATATCTATACTTTTTTTATTTATTTAAGTTTTACACAATAATATATTTTTTAAACCAAAAAATAAATTAATTTGATGTGTCTCTATAGTCTGAGAGCCATAGTTTTATTTTATTTTCTAGGCGGGTGTGATTTTTGCGGGATGAGATGACGGTTTGATTGGCACTATTTTAGGGTGCATATGGCTTTTTGAACGCTTGCTATTACACTTTTTGTGATGTAAGGTGACAGAAAATGGCTTTTGACACCGTTATTGTTAGATTTTTTTTTGCGGTGTTCACCTGAGGGGTTAGGTCATGTGTTATTTTTATAGAGAAGGTTTGTACGGACCCGGCGATACCTAATAGTGTATACTTTTTTTTAAATTTATTTCAGTTTTACACAATAATATCAATTTTGTAAAAAAAAAAAAAAATCATGTTTTAGTGTCTCCATAGTCTGAGAGCTATAGTTTTTTTTTATTTTTTGGGTGATTGTCTTAGGTAGGGTCTCATTTTTTGATCGCTTGCTATTACACTTTTTGTGATGTAAGGTGACAAAAAATGTCTTTTTTGTGGCACTGTTTCAATTTTTTTTTTACGGCGTTCACCTGAGAAGTTGGGTCATGTGATATTTTTATAGAGCTGGTTGTTAAGGATGCGGCGATACCTAATATGTCTGCTTTTTTTATTTATTTCACATTAACACAATAATAGCATTTTTGAAACAGAAAATTATGTTTTAATGTCTCTGTGTTGTGAGAGCTATAGTTTTTGTATTTTTGGAGCAATTTTCTTATGTAATAACTCACCCGCTCTGCAGCTGCATGATTAGCGTGCAGCTGCGATCTCTCATTCAGAGTTAAACATCCCCCCAGTAAGTTTTTTATCTCCTATATATATATATATATATATATATATATATATATATAATGGCGGCACTGACTAAACAGTTTAAAAAAGGGTGCTATGTCCCAGGGTATAAGCTTCTTACCCAATAATAGAACAGGAAAAATGGACAGCACTCCAAGGTTCCAAAACTTCAAAACTTGAAGAGATTTATTCACCCATGTAGTACAGCACAGCGAAACTGGCTGTACTGTACTACATGGGTGAATAAATGTCTTCACGTTCTGGAACCTTGGGGTGCTGTCCATTTTTCCTTTTATATTTATATATATATATATATATATATATATATATATACATATACAGCAAACCAAATAAATAGCAGCACACTGCTGAATGCACTAAGAATGGGTGAACAGGTGAATGTGTGAACAGGGTCAAATACATGACCATACTTACCCACTATAACATGGGGTAGAAGCTCTTAGTTGATATAGTTGATCAAAAATATGTCGGGCCCGTCTACCAAGCGACAAGGTGGCTTCTAATCAGACAGGGACCTACGCTAACACGGAGTGTCCATCTCCACTATGATGTTGTGATAGTACCGATTGTATAGTTGTCCGTGTAGCTTGAACCTACATTTAAATTACCTCTAGGAGGTGCTGTTTCATTTTTTGGGTATGTATACTGTATATAGATGAGTAATAGGCACCCTCTATGGAACTTAGCACTCCCGCTTTCCCGCCCACCTGCGTGGTGCTTTTAATCAGTACAATCACAACATCATAGTGGAGCTGGACACTCCGTGTTAGCGTAGGTCCCTGTCTGATTAGAAGCCACCTTGTCACTTGGTAGACGGGCCAGACATATTTTTGATCAACTATATGCGCTAAAAACTATACTTTTATTGTTTAAACTCAGCTGATTGCTGTTTCTTTAAACTGAAATTCTCAATTTATTTCTTAAAATGGCTCTTCATTCTATAAAAATGGTACCTCCAAATCCTGAAACTGGGATGCAGTACAACTTATTGTTAATATTTTGTTATGGTCTTGAATCTGTGCTCCGATTATTGGTTTGTAGGTAAAGGTGAGAAGTGGAGCAGAGTAATGAATGTGTTCTATACATCTCTTCTGGAAAGTGTTATCATATTTACATTGTTCTATGAAGCCACAGAAATAAAACAAACATGGCAATAACATTTATGGCTTGGGACCATGTACATTTTTCACAGTAAAATAACTGTTGTCTCCTGGAACTATTGTTCCTCCATTACTGTAGTCAGGGTAAGGTAGCATATAACACAATGTTATACAGCACATATTAACGTTAGTGTTGAGCGAGCATGCTCGGCCGAACACCAGTTAGGCTCAAGCATCGCTGTGCTCGACACATGTCAGTATTCGGCCAAATACTGCATGTGCTCAAGCGCAATGCTCGAGTCTCCTTCCCGCACGTTTCTTGCCTGCTACGCAGCCAATAAACGTGCAGGTAAATACTGCCCTCACTGTAATGCCATAGCCATGTTGGTTACTGGCATTACAGTGATTGGCTGGCCGGAACGTGTCATTGGATGCTATATAGCACCGATGGCACGTGTTTGGTTCATTCTTAGTCAGGGAGAGCAGATTATAGGAAGGAACAGACAGCGTAGGGAGCGATATTGGACTTTTTTATTAGAAAAACTTTTCAGAGAACCAAAAGTCCTTTTAAGGACTATTTTGTGTGACAGAAGCAATAAATTTTTTTAGCGCATCCTGCGCTAAATAGCGTCTAATAGGCTGCTGCGGACAGTTAAATTATCTGCCACATCTCCTGTGTAAAGTGTGCGCATCCCAAGAAATATCTGTGACATTCAGTGTACTTTTCCGTAGACAGTGTCCACTGCGGACAGTTAAATTATCTGCCACATCTTCTGTGTAAAGTGTGCGCATCCCAAAAATATCTGTGACATCCAGTGTGTCACACTGCCCAAGGGGAAGAGTGTTCGTGCACCCCCTGTCTACCTCCGGATCTGGCTGAATCAAGACTGGGGCGTTCTGAAAACACATCTTAAGGGTCCCAAAAGTCTTGAGGCCTCAGGCGGCCTGTTGACAAGGTTCGCCCCTTTCTTGGTTAGGTCGGTCAAAGGTTTGGCAATAACAGAGACATTTTTTATAAACTTGCGATAGTAATTAGAGAATCCTAAAAACGCTTTTACTTATCCAGGCCATTCTGAGATTGTTTTTACGTCACATATTGTACTTCATGATACTGGTAAAAGGGAGTTAAAAAAAAAATCTGTTTTATTTATAAAAATATACCAAATTTACCAAAAATTTAGAAAAATTTCCAAATTTCCAAGTTTTAATTCCTCTACTTCTATAATACATAGTAATACCGCCAAAAAAAGGTATTAATTTACATTCCCCGTATGTCTACTTCATGTATGGATCATTTTGGGAATGCCATTTTACTTTTTGGGGACGTTTCAATGCTTAGAAGTTTAGAAGCAAATCTTAAAAATTTTCAGACATTTTCAAAAACCCACTTTTTGGGGACCAGTTCAGGACTGAGGTTACTTTGTGAAGATTACATAATAGAAACCACCCAAAAATGACCCCATCTTAGAAACTATACTCCTCAAGGTATTCAAAACTGATTTTACAAATATTGTTAACCCTTCAGGTGTTCCACAAGAGTTAATGGCAAATGGAGACAACATTTCAGATTTTTGTGAAAATTTTCCGTTTTAATCCATTTTTTTAAAGTAACCAGGCAAGGGTTAGCAGCCAAACAAAACTCAATATTTATTGCCCTGATTCTGTAAATTATAGAAACACCCCATATGTGGTCGTAAAGTACTGTACAGGCACGCAGCAGGGCGTATTGGGAAAGGAGCACTGTGTGGTTTTTGGAAGGCAGATTTTGATGGACTGATTTTTAGACACCATGTCCCATTTGAAGTCCCCCTGATGTACCTCTAGAGTAGAAACTCCAAAAATACTTACTCCATCTAAAAAAGTACACCGCTCAAGGTATTCAAAACTGATTTTACAAACATTGTTAACCCTTTAGTTGTTCCACAAGAGTTAAAGGCAAATGGAGATAACATTTCAGATTTTCGATTTTTTGGCAAATTTTAAATTTTAATGAATTTTTTCCAGTAACAAAGCAAGGGTTTACAGCCGAACAAAAACAAATATTTATTGCCCTGATTCTGTAGTTTGCAGAAACACCCCATATGTGGTTGTAAGCTGCTGTATGGCCAAACGGCAGGGCTCAGAAGGAAAGGAGCGCCATATGGTTTTTGGAAGGCAGATTTTACTGGACTGGTTTTTAGACACCATGTCCCATTTGAAGCCCCCATGATGCACCCCTACAGTAGAAACTCAAAAAATGTGACCCCATTTTGGAAACTATGGGATAAGGTGGCAGTTTTATTTGTACTATTTTAGGGTAAATATAATTTTGGTTGCTCTATATTACACTTATTTTGAGGCAAGGTAACAAAAAATAGAAATTCGTAAATTTCATCTACATTTGCCAATAACTCTTGATGGAGTCACTTTTTTGGAGTTTCTACTCTAGGGGTGCATGGGGGGGGGGGGGTAGCGGTTTGCAGAAAGCACTGAAAACCGCAGGTCTGAATTGACCTGCGGTTTGCAGCGATTGCCGATACGGGTGGGGGTGGGCGGGGGTGGCGGCTAAGCAGGTTTTTTACTTTTTGAGTTCTCGTTTTGCGCTCCCTGCCTTCCCATAGCCATAGCTTTTATATTTTTCGGTTCACGTAGTAATATGAGGGCTTGTTTTTTGTGGGACAAGTTGTACTTTCCAACGCCACCATTTAATATTGCATATGATGTAGTGGGAAGCGGGGAAAAAATTCCAAATAGGGTGAAATTGAAAAAAAAAAGCAATTCCACCACAGTTTTGCGGCTTTTTAAATTCCGACATTCGATGTGAATGACCAGTTAATTTTACTCTACAGGTCATTACAAATCCGACGATACCTTATATGTATAGGTTTTATTGCGTTTTGATCTGTTTTACTTTTTTTCACCATGTTTTGACCCCTATAACTTTTTTGTAATTATATGTACAGAGTTGTATTGGGGCTCATTTTATGCGTCATAATCTTATCTTTTTATTGATACCATTTTGGGGTGTGTATGACTTTTTCATCACCTTTTATGTAATTTTTTGTGGAAAATGAAGCGACCAAAAATAGCAAATCCGCCATTTGGACGCTTTTTTCAGTTTTGCTGTTTGACGTATGGGGAATATTTTTTTATATTTTTATACTAGTAAATGCAATTTACTATGAAGCCTATTACAGGCTGTGGCTCCATAGGAAATACTACAGAGCAGCCTGGGTTTCATTCATAGAGACCCAGGCTACTACAGGATCGCTCCGGCTCCTCCGATCGCCACACGGGGGAGCCGGAGCGCAAACCGAAAGTAAAACTTTCGGTTTGTGCGCACTCAGATGCCGTGGTCAGGATTGACCCCGGCATCTGAGGGGTTAAATGTCCGCGATCGTCATCGCTGCCAGTCGTGGACATTAGCCACGGGTGTCTGCTACAGGAACCATGCGGACACCTGCGACTAAGGCGCCCGCATGAAGCAGGAGCGGGCGCCATCTTTAAAGACCGGACACAGGATGTACATGTACGTCCTGTGTCTTTAAGAGGTTAAGTACCAGGACACCATGACGTACTGGTACGTCATTTGTCCCCAACATGTTAAGGAGTAGGGTCTCACCCAGTCTTGAATCGCCTGAACCTTCTTAGGATCCATCTTAAATGAGTGAGGAGTAAGGATATACCCAAGATACAAAATCTCCTGTACCCCAAACACGCATTTCTCTAATTTGACGGACAACTGATTTTTCCTAAGGATTCCGAGCACAAGTCTGAGATGAGAGATATGAAAATCCCATTCAGAAGAGAAATCAGAATATCATCTAGACACACGATCCAACAACCTGCCGTTATACTCCCTGAAAATATCGTTAAATTCAGAAAAACTGCTGAGGCATGACTGAGCCCAAATGGCATGACTAAGTACTCAAAGTGTCCCTCTGGACTGTTGAAGGCAGTTTTCCATTCATCTCACTCTTTAATAGGAATAAGGTTATATGCCCCTCTCAAATCCAGTTTGGAAATCCAGGACGCTCCCAGAACCTGGTTGAACAAGTCAGGAATCAACGGAATGGAATATTGATTCCTAATTGTGATCTTGTTTAACTTTCTGTAGTCTATACAGGGTCTGAGACCACCGTCCTTTTTATTAACAAAAAATAACCCCGCATCCATGGGGAAGTTAGAAGGTCGAATATGTCCCTTTTTCAAGCTCTCCCTAATATACTCCTTCATGGTGGTGCGCTCAGGACCGGATAGGTTGTAAATGCGACCCTTGGGGATTTTAGACCCTGCTTCTAAATCTATAGCGCAGTCATAAGATCTATGGGGAGGAAGGGTCTCTAACTCAGATGTGGAAAAAACATCTTGGTACTCCTCAATATACGGGGGGGGACTGAGATGGAACTAGAGGAAACCCCTGCCTGGACGAAGGTCAAACAAGAATTACAATTGGGACCCCACTTTTATAACTCGCCCAGGGTCCAATAATGGTTGGGTTGTGTAGCTTAAGCCAGGGCATCCCTAAGACCACCTTCACTGGCAGGTTTTCAAGAATAAAGAACGAACACTTCTCAGTATGACCCACCCCTACTGACAAAGTTATTACTGGAGTACAAAACTTGACAGTTCCTCCCAGCAAGGGAGTAGAGTCTATGGCGACAATATAGATAGGAGTGGACAGATTCAACACTGGGATTCCCACCTGTACCGCAAACTTAAGATCCATAAAACCAAATGCAGACCCAGAGTCAACAAACGCTCTACCTGACTCCTTGAGGGTCCCAAAGGCCACAGAGACTGGTAGAAACAACTTTTTTCTTACCACCTGCGGGAGTACCTTGTCTTTAGATCCCTCCAACTTGGATGACCTTCCGGAAGGAGGAATCTTTGGACATTGACGAACCCAATGTTTAGAGTCGCCTCAGTAGAAACAGGTGCCCCGTTGTCGGCGTTGTTCTCTTCGGGTCATACCGAGCTGCATTGGTTCGTCCATTTTGGGCTCCAACTTGAGTCCCACGAGAGCGGATTCAGGTTTGGAAGATCCCTGGGGAGAAAACAGATGTTCCCGCTGTCTCTCCCTGACACGTCTGTCCAACCTAATGGCCAAAGTCATGTTCTCCTCTGAAGTCTCTGGGCAGGGGTAACATACCAGCATATCGTTCAGATTCTCTGCCAGGCCTGACCTGAACTGACTTTTGAGTGCCGGTTAATTCCAGCCGGAGGGTACGCACCATTTATGAAACTGGCATATCATCCTGAATGAGGGACCTAAGGTGAGACTCGGCTATGGAGGCTCTGTCGGGTTCATCGTACAGAACCCCCAGCGCCTGAAAAAATGCATCCACTGACCTAAGGCAAGGAGAGTCAGGAGGAAAGGAGAACGCCCACTCCCGAGGGTCGCCCTGGAGAAGGGAAATAATTATCCCTACCCTTAGTTGGTCGGGACCAGACGAATGAGGGCGCAAGCAAAAATACAGCTTACAGCTTTCCTTGAAAGCCAAAAAACACTTGCGGTCTCCGAAAAAGCGGTCTGGCAGCTTGATATGTGGTTCTGCCTGCAGAGCAGCCAGGCAGATAGTGGGGGCGTCCGGGCTGATTGCTAGGCCTGTAACCTTTCCCCTAGTTCCTGAATGATTTGTGCCAGGTTCAGCATGTGGTCAGTGAGACTCTGTATAGGGTCCATGGTGATATATGCCCTGTGATTATGTCACGCCGCCCAAGGGGAAGAGAGTTCATGCACCCCTTGTCTGCCACCCAAGCCTCTGTCCCTACCTACTTGCACTTGCCCTTCCTAGATCCCTAACCTCAGTAAGTGCGGAGGAGAGAAGGAGGACAGGGACAGATAGGCGGGTGGCATAGTGGCAATTGTAGCAGACTGAGCAAGGCTATATGGTAACTCACTAGCGGGGTACAATCACTGAGGTCTTGTCAATACAGAGAAGCGAGACAAGACGAGTCCGTAGCGAGCAAGAAGTAGCGGGTCAAAAACTAGCACAGGTCCAAATAGCACAGAAGTAGCAGGATTAGAAAGCCCTAGACAATTGATCACAGGCAACCTGTGGCCAGCAGGTTGCCTGTTTAAATACTGCAGGGCAGAGGTCATGTGATGTGGCCAGCGTCACATGACCTGCCCAGACCTCTGCAGCTGCGCCACATCTCCTGTGTAAAGTGTGCGCATCACAAAAATATCTGTGAACTCCAGTGAACTTTTGCTGTAGACGGTGTACGCTGCGGACAGTAACATTAGATGCCCAACAGCTCCAGTGTAACGTGTGCGCTGAAAAATTTATCAGTAACATACAGTGTACCTTTTGAATAGACGGTGTCTGCTTCTGACAGTGACATTACCAGTGCCACATCTTCAGTGTACCGTGTGCACTGAAAAAATTTCTCTGTGACATACAGTGTACTTTTTCAATAGACAGTGTCCGCTTCTGACAGTGACATTACCAGGGCCACATCTCCAGTGTAACGTGTGCGCATAAAATTTTTATCTGTGACATACAGTGTACTTTTTCAGTGTACTTAGACACGGCGGACAGTGACCTTACCAGTGGTACCTCTCCTGTATAACGTTTCCTCATCCCAAATACCTGTCACATTCCCTGTAATTTTTTATTAGCCACCAGTGACAGCATTGACTTTATCTGCGGGATATCTCCTGTGTGACGTTTCCACATCCCAAATACCTTTTTTAATTTTTGGGCGCATACACTTCCAAATCCTACGCTACTGTACGGTACTGTACGTGTGACATACTTTCAAGTATATATATATATATATATATATATATATATATATATAACATTTAATATGAAGAAGGCGAGCAGTAAGGGATGGGGAAGTGGCCGTGATGCTGATGTTGCACGCGGAGGCCCTTGCCCTGGGCGTGTTGAGAGAAATATGCAAAATAAATGTGGAGCCCCAGTATTGGGTCTACAACACAATGAAAGCCAGATATCCCTCAAAGGAAGGAAAAAGGGTGCAAAGGGGTGTCTCCAAGGCATTGCTCCCGGTTAGCCAGAATCCTACTCCACACTGATGAGGGGCAACACCCCGAAACAGCTGTCTGTGGATGGATAACTGGCTTAGGTTTTCCCCGTCACATCCTTAAAGCTTGTAAAAAAGCGGGATCTTGACATAGGGGCCACTTAATATGGTGGATTTGGTGATCTCTGTAATGGAGACACCCTTTTGCACTGGTTTTTCCTTCCTTTGAGGGATATCTGGCTTTCATTGTGTTGTAAACCCAATACTAGGGCTCCACATTTATTTTGCACTTTGGATTGCTGTGTTGAGACTCATAACTGAGGCTCCGTGGTGTTTTTGTGGCTGGTCTCCCTGAGATCAGCTATTGTTTTGTCAGAGCACAAGAAAAACAATCATCTACAATACCTAGCTTCATGTCCCAGTTTGCAGTGCGGCGCAGGACACCACCCTTGAAGTCAGACCACTGTGACTAGGTGGTCAGTTGGATTGCAGCAGATAATGCTTACAGTTGGTTAAGCATCACCCTGTCATCCACCAAGTCAAGTCTCAATAGCCAAGGCCCTCGCATATACTGTTTTACAGGGTCAACTCACCGGCAGGTCTTCGCATATAATGTTTTACAGGGTCAGCTCACCTGCAGGCCCTCGCATATAATGTTTTACAGGGTCAGCTCACCTGCAGGCTCTCGCATATACTGTTTTACAGGGTCAACTCACCGGCAGGCCCTTGCATATAATGTTTTACAGGGTCAGCTCACCTGCAGGCCCTCGCATATAATGTTTTACAGGGTCAGCTCACTTGCAGGCCCTCACCTACAATCTATTACTGGGTCGGCTCACCTACAGGCCCTCACCTACAACCTTTTAGAGGGTCAGCTCACCAGCAAGCCCAAACCTACAATCTTTTACAGGGTCATCTAACCTGCAGGCTATCGCATATAATGTTTTATAGGGTCAGCTCACCTGCAGGCCCTCACCTACAATCTATTAGAGGGTCAGCTAACCTGCAGGCTCTCGTATATAATGTTTTACAGGGTCAGCTCGCCTGCAGGCCTTCGCATATAATGTTTTACAGGGTCAACTCACCTGCAGGCCCTCACCTACAACCTTTTACAGGGTCAGCTCACTTGCAAGCCCTCACCTACAACCTTTTAGAGGGTCAGCTCCCCTGAAGGCCCTCACCTACAATCTTTTATAGGGTCAGCTCACCTGCAGGCCCTCACCTACAACCTTTTGGAGGGTCAGCTCCCCTGTAGGCCCTCGCATATAATGTTTTACAGGGTCAGCTCACCTGCAGGCACTCACATATAATGTTTTACAGGGTTATCTCACCTGCAGGCTCTCACCTACAATCTTTTACAGGGTCAGCTCACCTGCAGGCCCTCACCTACAACCTGTTAGAGGGTCAGCTCACCAGCAGTCCCTCACCTACAATCTTTTAGAGGTTCAGCTCACCAGCAGACCCTCACCCCTAATGGTTTAGAGGGTCAGCTCAGCAGCAGGCCCTTGCCCCTAATGTTTTAGATGGTCAGATCAGCAGGCCCTAGCTCCAAATGTTTTTGAGGGTCACCAGTAGGGTGGCCAGACATCTGGTTTTATGCCAGACAGTCCGTTTTTCAGGCTCCCTATCCTCCATCCAGCGCAGTGCCTGTTGGACACAGGGATGTCCTCCCTTTCAGTAGCTCACGCTCAGACAGCAGCATTGCACTGTGTGAGCGTGTGCTGCAGCAACTGACAGGCTTCTCTCACCCCCAGTCAGTCACTAGATCCGCAGACGTGGCTGACTGAGGGGGAGAGAAGCACCCCAATTGGAGTGCCGGTTCCTTGTAATTTTTGGCAGCCCTTTCACTTAGTGCATAGGCTTTATGAATGTATGTTTCCCACTACCTGAACAATTGTACCACAATGTGAATGAGTTCCTTTATGTGATATATATGTTGTATCGGAGTGCCTCTTGCTTGTAATTTTTGACAGAACTTGCACTTTATATACAAGTAAATATACAGGAAATAATGTTTCCTAACAAAAAACTAAAATTGTTTTTATCTTTGGTTTTGTGTGTATTATTGTCTGTCTGTAAAAGTGGAGTACTACTTGGACAACATCGTTCCCAGCAGCAACCTGGGAGTCCAAGATTCATCCAGACATCCTCCCCACGCCGTTCCCGAACCATTTCGGTGGTGTTTTCATCAATTTCTGACCTTTTCCAATGAACCAGGCACCCTCCCCTCTTCAGAGCAGGGGGTGCCTGGTTTAATGCTTGGGTTCTCCAATTGACTTCCATTATACTCTGCTCTGTAGAGCACCCGAGCATCCCGATGTGTTCAGCTCAAGCACTCGAGCACTTGGATGTTCGATCAACACTAATTAATAATCAATAATTAGTCAATAATCTTCTTAAACTGGTGCCACAAAACCAGCATTTATCAGTCTTACTTGAAAATAGCAATAAACAGTCTTAAAAAGTTTAGAAAAATTCTCACATTATTTTATTGGACCTTGGTCACACATGGTTGTTTTGTTAAAGTGCTTGTAATGTCATAAATATCATTCGTCCAAATAAATAATCCTATAAATTAAAATTAAATAGTAATATAAATATATATATATATTCTGCTTTCAAGGATCTAGGATCATACTTGGTGCTTGGTTACTCCAATGACTTAAGAATGCCATCCTTCTGAAGTAGTAATTTATGGAGGTGCATTTCTTTTGCTACAGAGTTGACAGAAGGTTTGCAGTCCCAATGTCCAGAGGAATCACATTGATAGAAATTGAGTGGGTGGTGGATTGGCCCAGGGGCTAGAAAGAGAAGCGGAGGACATAAGCAGCTTTTGTTTTCTATGTTCCATTGTTTTTAGCTATCATGTAACTGGTCATACACAACTTTTTGTATAGTCTTTGTACACAGAGATGTTGGTGACTCACTGCATAGATTTGTTGATAAGGTTGGAGCTGGGTCTGCTCACCTAAAAAAAAATGGAAACACCTGGTTATAATCATCTAAAACTTTAATATCCATATTATACTGTCTGTCTAGGGTATTTTATAGTTGGGTGTATACTATAAGTGATGTAATACATGGACATCCTGAGTCTACTAGGATAAGTGCTTCTAGTGCAAGAGACAACCCTACTTTCGAGAACCTAACCACTGTGTCATGGCAAACGGAGGTCCTTTGTTCTGGTCTACCACCTACACTACCAGTTAGATCAGCTGCAAAGAATTTTGGCATATCCATACCATATATGGAAAGCCCATTAGTAGCGTTAGCGATAGACTGTTCCAGGCATTGAAAACACTTTTGATTTAGGTAGAATTGATTTTAATTGAAATTGTTGGCCCCCCAAAAAATTGCTCTTCCCTAGTGAGACTCCTATTATTTTATCAAGGGAACCATTCTAATAAATAGGGATTGTCTTGTTCAACGTTTAAAATTTCCTATGATTCACCAGTATTTAATGCCAGAGATTTCTTGTACAAATCCTTCTAATTGAGAAAGCCAGATGGATGACTTAGACTACTTTCACATCTCCAGTTTGAATTCCAGCAGGTTGTTTCCCGGCAGATAACAGTAAGCCGGAATACTCCGGATCTGGCGTTGCCGGATACGGACGGAATGTCTGCCAGCCTCATTAAGTATAATGGGGTCTGGCGGAGATCTGTACGCATTCTTGCAGACAAGCGAAGCCAGACACAGACCGCTACATGCTGAGGTTTGTATTTGTCCGATCCTCCACTTGTCTGCCAGAAAGGCCTTGCCAGAGTTTCACACCAGAGGCATAAAAGTAGCCTAACAAAAACTCTTCAAAAGAAAATCCCACTGCTCTGATTTATTACTACTAGTGTTGAGCGAATCGAACTCCACGAAGTGGAATTCGATCCAAATTTCAGGGAAAATTTGATTCTCCACAAAGCTGAATTTCCTCGTGCTTCATGGTAATGAATCGATTTTTTATCTGAAATGATGTGAATAACAAAAAAAATCATACTTACCTCATCCGTTTGAGTGCAAAGAGCTGGCCCATCTTGATTGAAGATCGCCCTCGCTGGCTAATGTCACCACGCTGGCTGATGTGTGCTGTGTGAGAATTTGAATTAGATCTTCATTTAAGATGGCAATGGCCAGCTCTTCACGATCAAATGGATGAGGGTAATTAGAATTTTATGATTTTTTATTTATTTTACACCATATTATTGCCACAATCACGTATGAATGCGGCATCTGAGGGGCACAATGACGGAGAGCAGTGTCATCGCTGCTCCGTGTCATAGCACCCACTACTTACAAAGAAGTCATTTGTCACGAAGCAAATTTTTTGTAAAATTCGGCAAAGCAGCCAAATCGTAATTTACAATATTTTGCTCATCTCTAATTACTACTGATGCAAGCTAAGTATTATATAATTCCTTAAATTTACCTTGTAAAAATTAGCATTTTCTAAGGACAGATGAGAGTTTTGTTTGCCGGGTCTAGAACTCTGAGATCCGAATGGAGACCCCAAAGTTGGGAGAGTTATTGATGCTGCATCACTCTCAGATGATGTCTCCAACACACAACTGGCATTGACAATGACAGTATCTTGAGCAGTAAAACCCCAGTCATCCTCCTGATGGTTTCTTTCTGGATCAATCAAACTATAGAAAAGATTGAAGACAATAAGAACAGGCCATCAGGATACAATAAAGTTGGTCTCCAATCATATAAGTTATGCCATGGCCAATTCTGAAGCAATCATGGGGAACAATACTTTACTACTGCTATGAGGCTTATGAGTACATCCTTGAAATGTGTTAGCTTTTACCTTGAGGATAAAAAAAAGTTGAATTGTTTCAGTCTGCAATCTTCATTCTTTTGTATTTCAGAGCCCTGATATGCAGTTTACTACTTGCTCTAAAAATGACTTTTCACGTGTGAACATGTGCCTCCCAGTAATACATGCTGGATCAGTGTGCCAAGAATGCTGATATCTACTCCCATGTGCATGCTTTCCTACCTATCTACAACCTGTCTGGGCTTCCCTTATTGGATTCTTTCTCCCCTCTCCACTAGAGAGAGACAGAAACAGGAGCAGTGCTCTGACAGATTTATGTCAGATTCAGCCACAGCAGCAGTTACAGTAGGTGAAGGATTTGCACACACTCTGCAGAAGCAAATTGGTGGGAAATTTGGATTGAAGACTATTGTGGAATTTGCATAATTTTTCATAAACAAAGCAAATAAACAATATAAAGATTTGAATGCAAAGGCCCAAAAGTCTGCCATAAGCAGAGGCCTAACCGTTTTCCTGTCCACAGCAATCAAGTAAACAGTGAATAGAACCCTGCAATCTTCAAACAGCTGATTCCCCCAGGGGTTAGACTTCTGCCGATCTGATATTGATGACCTGTTCATCGATATGGGTACCCAGAATATTTCTGTACTTGTGACAAATAAAGCCTTGGCCTTACGTGGAGAGATTTTTACACTCCTGATGACCACGATCCATAACTCTAAGTACTGCCACCTTATCCCCATTGAAAAGCCATTTCCAATAAAAGGGTCACTGATTTATAAAAAAAAAAAAAGTCTCAGATTTGTGTAATAAAATAAGTCATCCTCACCTTACAAATCCCAAGTTGCTTTCATTCCGATGATTCACAGTTCCTCACCGATCTATACTTCCTGGTCCCTCTCAACACACAGCAAAAGACCAAGCAGCCAATCATTGGGCTCAGCGATGACCTGCCTTAGCTAGTGATTTCTTGTGTGCCGAGAAGGACCAAGAAGCAGTGACCAATAGGGGACTATGAAGTATGTGCCACCTATTATATTACACTGTTTGGAGACTTTTTTTTCCAAAACTCTTTAATGGAAATATTTTCCAAAAACATTTTAGACAAGTAAAGACTAATCCTTTATTTTGGTTGGAGTTACCTTCCCAACAAATAATACAATTTCCACCTAGCCTCATCTCAGCAACCTTAACCCAGAAGATATTTATTTACTACAGTAATAAATGGATTGAAGACATCTTAGCACACTTCATCCCAGACAAGAGCCATAAAATTATGAAACACGCTTCAGGTTTGTGGCGGAGAGATACAATATCACACCTTGGACCTGGTCCTTGTGGAGGCCCAAAGGCCCATCTGATACATAAGAACACTTCAGTAGGTGTGGGGAATTTGATCGAGTTTGGAATCAAGATGCTCCAGGCACCATCTCTGTCTCCTTTTATACTATTCTGTTTTATAAAAATCAAAAATATATAGCAAGAATTGTTCTCATTAGGCCCCAAGATCTACGTATCTGTCTGTAAGGAAATTTGCTTCTGTAGGTGCACACCCCCAACACTTGATAATGAAAGGGACAAGAAGAAAGGAAAGGAGATATTATATTTCAGTGTTCTAATTTCCCATTACTTGCTGTCATTCATTGTAAGCTAGGACCAATATCACCCCAAATTTGTCACAAAATAGATCTTTGGTGGAAACCATGACATTCAAAGCCTACCTTAAACTTAGAAGATCGTGTCTATCTAAATAATGCAATGCTTTAAATAATTGAAAATATCTTGCACTTACTTTTGATTGTCCTTGTTACGTTGCCGCCGGTATAAAGAGGAGGCCAGCAAGAAAATGATTATCAGAAGAAAAGTAAGAATGGAAGCCACACTGCCATAAATACCAGGCTTACTGACTGCTACCTGGCACTGGTCCCCAGTGTACCAGAACTGGCTTGATGATGCACAGCTATAGAAAGAACAATTTATAAAAAATTAATTTAACATAAAAACAGGTAAAAGCTAAAAGGGAAGATACATATGATGTCTAAATATATATAAAAAATGAATACAAATATGTCTCAGGAACCATATGGAAACTTACTAGCAGCGGGGACCCTTGTTTGAGACCAGACATTGTCCATTATTGCAGTCTATTACATGTGGACTATCAATACTACAGTTGGTCACACACAAGAACTGATTGGAGACAGTAATGATGCCAGAGAAAAAAGGATAAAATTCAGTTGGGATTGTCTCCAGTTCAGAGCAAAGATCTGAAAAGAAAGCACAAAACATAGTGGTCAAATGTAAAACTGCAAACTATTACAGTAATAATATTTTATTAAAAGCTGGTGGTAATATGCTAGCCATAGTGTTGTACATAGGAATCAGTATTATAGTAGTTATGTTCTTGTAAATAGGAGCAGTATTATAGTAGTTATATTCTTGTATATAGGAGTAGTATTATAGTAGTTATATTCTTGTACATAGGAGGTAGTATTATAGTAGTTATGTTCTTGTACATAGGAGCAGTATTATAGTAGTTATATTCTTGTACATAGGAGCAGTATTATAGTAGTTACATTCTTGTACATAGGAGCAGTATTATAGTAGTTATATTCTTGTATATAGGAATAGTATTAAAGTAGATATATTATTGCACATAGGAGTAGTACTATATTAGAAATTTTCTTGTACATAGGAGCAGTATTATAGTAGCTATATTCGTGTACATAGGAGCAGTATTATATTAGTTATATTCTTGTACATAGGGGGCAGTATTAAAGTACTTTTATTCTTGCATACAGGAGCAGTATTATAGTAGTTATATTCTTGTACATAGGAGCAGTATTATAGTAATTATATTCTTATACATAAGAGCAGTATTATAGTAGTTATATTCTTGTACATAGGGGGAATTATTATAGAAGTTATATTCTTGTACATAGGAACAGTATTATAGTAGTTATATTCTTGCACATAGAAAGCATTATTATAGTTATATTCTTGTACATAGGAGCAGTATTATAGTAGTTATAATATTATACATAGGAGCAGTAGTATAGTAGTTATATTTTTATACCTAGGAGCAGTATCATAGTAGTTATATTCTTGTACATTGGAGCAGTATTATAGTAGTTATATTCTTGTACATAAGATCAGTATTATAGTAGTTATATTCCTGTACATATGAGCAGTATTATAATAGTTATATTCTTGTACATAGGATCATTATTATAGTAGTTATACTATTGTACATAGGAGCAGTATTATAGTAGCAATATTCCTTATATAGGGGCAGTATTATAGTAGTTCTATTTTTGAACATAGGATCAGTAATATATGAGTTATATTCTTATATATAGGAGCAGTATTTTAGTAGCTATATTCTTTTACATATAGGTAGGAGGAGGCAGTATTATAGTAGTTATATTCTTGTAGATAGGAGCAGTAATATAGTAGTTATATTCATGTACATAGGAGACAGTATTATAGAAGTTATATTCTTGTACATAGGAGCAGTATTATAGTAGTTATATTCTTATACATAGGATCAGTATGATAGTAGTTATATTCTTGTACATAGGAGCAGTATTATAGTTTTATTCTTGTACATAGGAGCAGTATTATAGTAGTTATATTCTTTTACATAGGGTCAGTATTATAGTAGTTATCTTCTAGTACATAGGAGCAGTATTATAGTAGTTATATTCTTGTACATAGGAGCAGTATTATAGCAGTTATATTCTTGCACATAGGAAGCAGAATTATAGTAGTTATATCCTTGTACATAGAAGCAGTATTATAGTAGTTATATTCTTATACATAGGAGGCAGTACTATAGTAGTTATATTCTTGTACATAGGAGGCAGTATTATAGTAGTTATATTCTTGTACATAGGAGCAGTATTATAGTAGTTATATTCTTGTACATAGGAGCAGTATTATATTAGTTATATTCTTGTACATAGGAGTCGGTGTTATGTTTGTTTTATCCTTGTAAATGGAGGGCTGTAATAAACAGTAGTTTTATTACCAAAAAAATCAGCTTTTAGAAAAGTAGGGTATTTCAATGTATTTGCCTTAAACAATCTAAAAAAAATTAGTGGTAATTTATCAAAAAGTGTAAAGTAGAACTGGTTTAATTGCACATAGCAACCAGTCAGATTCCACCTTTCATTTTTGACAACTCCTTTGGAAAATGAAAGGTGGAATCTGATTAGTTGTGCACTTTTTGATAGAATTTTCTGTAATACTTATTCATATTTTGTTACCTTTTACATCCATTTGATCGCTGATAACTGCTCGGCTCGCATTGAAACATAGGATTCCTGTTGGTGAAAGCAAGAATAAACTGTAATTATCAGGGTTGAATTGTTTTGCTTCTTTTTTTTCCTAAAGTAAAATCTATGAATGGGTCTCACCACCAAAAAAGTTAAATTTATAACACCGGTATCTTCTTGTTTAACACAGTGGCCTTTCTTTCCCTCCAGTTACTAGGACCTGTGTGTCTACTCCCTCTACACTCCCTGCAGCTGTGGCTCTTGTTTGCTTTGTTTGCATGTAGAATAGTGTGGCATACCTGATGGTATACATACCACTGATGCCCCCGATATTGCGTATCTGATTCCCTGAACAGCTCTAATCTAAACTTAAAGAGGTTTATGACCTTAGCGATTGTTGACCTATCCTTAGGATGAGTCATCAGTATCAAATTATCGGGGTCGGCCTTTCAGCACTGCTGTTTTCCTCATTGGAACCTGTCACTGGAACTATACAACTCTGTAAAGTATGTAGTGTTCATGCCTGGTGTTAAGAGGAGTTAATCAGCAATACCACAGAAACCCCTAGTGGACAGGTGTGGCACCTTTCCTAAGCAGGCCTTGTAAAGAGAGCTCATCACTTCTGAGTCACGTGACACTTGGAGACACGTCGCTGCTGAGGCCAGTTATTGGACCCTGTCCATGCAGGAGGTTTAAAAGTAGGGATCACATATTGCAGTCATTTTGTGTTTTTGCTACCATTTTCACAAAGTCTACTAATTCTACACTTACCTGCAAAAGATAAGTTCATTGTGCAGTTTTCATTCCTTAACGCCTCATAAAGACTTTCTACAGCCCTCCCATGTTGCTCACGGACTCTGTCAGAATCAATGCTTAGAAGTACCACGTGATCCACCCGAATACTTCCCTGGCTGGGAACAACAGAGACATATTGTAGATATTGCACATGCCTTCGGCAGGGTCAGAATGGGCACCTAAAAGTGGCCCCATGTCGTATTTGGTTCCAAGAAGACAAAAGGTGGGCCAACACAGGTAGACAGGACAAACACAAGTAGGCAGGGCAAACACAAGTAGACAGGGCAAACACAAGTAGACAGGAAAAACACAAGTAGACAGGGCAAACACAAGTAGACAGAGCAAACACAAGTAGACAGAGCAAACACAAGTAGACAGGGCAAACACAAGTAGGCAGGGCAAACATAAGTAGACAGGGCAAACACAAGTAGACAGGGCAACCACAAGTAGACAGGGCAAACACAAGTAGGCAGGGCAAACACAAGTAGACAGGGCAAACACAAGTAGACAGGACAAACACAAGTAGGCAGGGCAAACACAAGTAGACAGGGAAAACAAAAGTAGACAGGAAAAACACAAGTAGACAGGGCAAACACAAGTAGACAGGGCAAACACAAGTAGGCAGGGCAAACACAAGTAGACAGGGCAAACACAAGTAGACAGGACAAACACAAGTAGGCAGGGCAAACACAAGTAGACAGGGACAACACAAGAAGACAGGGCAAACACAAGTAGGCAGGACAAACACAAGTAGACAGGGACAACACAAGTAGACAGGGCAAACACAAGTAGACAGGACAAACACAAGTAGGCAGGGAAAACACAAGTAGACAGGGCAAACACAAGTAGGCAGGACAAACACAAGTAGGCAGGGCAAACACAAGTAGACAGGGCAACACAAGTAGGCAGAGTCAACACAAGTAGGCAGGGCAAACACAAGTAGGCAGGGACAACACAAGTAGACAGGAAAAACACAAGTAGACAGGGAAAACTCAAGTAGACAGGGCAAACACAAGTACACAGGGACAACACAAGTAGGCAGAGTCAACACAAGTAGGCAGGGCAAACACAAGTAGACAGGGACAACACAAGTAGGCAGGGTTAACACAAATAGGCAGGACAAACACAAGTAGACAGGGACAACACAAATAGGCAGGGTCAACACAAGTAGGCAGGGCAAACAGAAGTAGACAGGATTCAAGGATTAGAAGTAGACCCTTCAAGTATTTTTCAAGGGCTACCCCTTAGAGACTCTTAGCACTGTTTTCTATGTAACACATACTTCTCTGCCAATCTAAATCCATACTTAGATGAAGTTGTTTATTCCTAGCTCTGTATTTAACCCATTGGGTGCCATCATGTTTAAATGTAATAATTATCGAATTTCATCCTTTCCCCACCCCTCCAGTTAGATTTCAATGATAGATACTCGTAGTCCTTTTTTTATATTTCTAATGTGTTTACCCTAATAGATTAAAAATACTGATCCCTACAGGGACATTGCAGCAGATACTCATTACTATAAATGTTCTGCTCAACTTTTTATTCTATTTTAGGTCGATGTTTAGACCTAAAGTCTAGCTGTGTCCTTAAGCCTAATGTTTTACACACCTTACAGTTCCGGCATGGGAAAAACCCTTTGAAACTTTCATGAATCCCTTTCCTTTTATTGGTTGCACTATGCTGTCTTTATTGGTTTTAACCCATCTTGACAGAATCATTGGTTTATTGGACAAAACTAGAGCAAAAGTTTGGAGGCTGCTCAGAAAATTCCAGCTTCTCTGTTACTTTTTATAACCACCTATGATCTCTGGAGTAATTAGTGCTAAAGCATAGTGTTGAGCGCGAATATTCGAAAAGCAAATTTTTTTAGCGAATATCGGCACTTCGCTAATTCGCGAATATTTCGAATATAGCGCTATAAATTCGCTATTTCGAATATTCGTTTTTTTTTTTTTTTAGTTATATTTTTTTCTTTCCTACTTCCCAAAAGTAGTTCTTACCTGTCCTGAGGATTCTGGCTTCCTGGCTGCTCTAGTCAGTGCCCATTGCCGCTTCTGCCGACTTCCGTGCTCATGTCTTGTGGGCGTCCCCCATCCATGGGAGAATCTCCATATACTAAAATGTACTGTCGGATTTGAGGAATTACGTTGAAATCGCAATGCGATTAATTCAAGTTATATTAATCGCATTGCGATTACAACTTAGCACTGCTATCTTACATAGGCTAGAATTAACGAATATGGAATATAGCACTAGCAGTGCTAAGTTGAAATCGCAATGCGAATACTTTAAGTTAAATTAATCGCATTGCGATTTCAACTTAGCACTGCTGCTATATTCTATATTCGTTAACTCGTTAATTCTAGCAAGCTGACCCATTATAAACCCAGCTCTAAGTTGAAATCGCAATGCGATTAATATAACTTGAATTAATCGCATTGCGATTTCAACGTAATTCCTCAAATCCGACAGTACATTTTTAGTATATGGAGACGTTCCCATGGTGATGGGGACGCTCCATGAGCACAGAAGTTATGGTTGGCTTGGTAGAATTAGCGAATAGCGAATATGACGAATGTATTCGTCATATTCCTCAAAACAAAGATAACGAAGTATTCTACATCTTCGTTTTAGCAACCTATTCGTCAACTTACGCTAATTCTAGCAATCAAATAGGAAGGTTGACTGACTATAGAGATAGCTGTGTTAGAATTCGCTATGCGATTTTTTTTTAAATACAATAATTAATAATTAATTATATTACTTGATAAAATTATTATAAGTATTCTATTTATTAAAAAAAAATCGCATAGCGAATTTAACACAGCTGTCTCTATAGTCACTTAGTCAGTCAACCTTCCTATTTGATTGCTAGAATTAGCGAAGTTGACGAATAGGTAGCTAAAACGTAGATGTAGAATACTTCGTTATCTTCGTTTTGAGGAATAGACGAATACATTCGTCATATTCGTCATCCTCGCTAATTCTAGATATTAAACCAATAGGAAAGTAGCCTTAAGTACAAATCGCAATATGCGATTATTTAAATCGCATGTTAATCGCGATAACTAGAAAAAATGACGAATATTCGATTTTGACGAATATGAAACGAATATTCATTCGAATATTCGCGAATTTCGTCGAAATCGAATATGGCACCTGCCGCTCATCACTACTAAAGCACAGTATTTCCTCTTTCTTCTCAGTTCTCCTCTTTATTTTATGTTACTACTTCTCGATTACAGGAGAATTTAAGAGACTTGTTTCAGAGTGTGAATAGGTTGGCAGCTTTCCCTGTCTTTATAATTTTTATTGGCTCGGATTTACGGCCTGTACCGCTTTATCTACATCTGCGGCCTGTACAGTTTCCTTATATGACGTCATGTCATTTACGATAATGAAGAAGCTAACGTTAACAGCTAATTAACTCTGAATCATAACTTAAAATAACAACATAAAATAACAAATTTTACTGGTGTTCCTTGGTTCTGTCCATGTCACGCAAATCCTTGTCCTTGATGTGGTAATGATCTACAAATCGCTATCTTGAACATTATCTTCCTGAGAAGGGAAAGTCAACATCCAATGGTCGACCCAAGATCCAGCCTTATATTGCTTTTATCTCTTCTAGAAAGCTGGCCTACAGACTTCAATTGTGTATACTGATCAAGTCTCTAAGACCACAAAATAAGCATTGTCTTCAGGAAGAAATTGACTTTGAAATCTACATCTTAAAATTTTGAAAGTCTATGTTGAATCATCATCAGATTCTTTTGCTTGACATTTTCTCTGTTTTAACACTTAACCTCCTCAGGACCGCCTAACGCACGGATGCGTCTGGCCGGCGGTCCTGTTGCTCTGGCTGGACGTATCCGTGCGTCATCTCGCGAGACGCGAGATTTGCTGAACGCTCGCGCGTTCACAGTGGCGCGCGTCTCGGCAGTTATACTGCAGCCTGCCAGCGATGATCAATCGCTGGCAGGCTGTAGATGCAAGATAAATCGCATCAAAGATGTATATCAGACGCTGTTTTGTCTGATATACCTGCTACCTGGTCCTCTGGTGGTCCCATTTGCTGGGATCGACCACCAGAAGACCAGGTAGCTATGTAAAGTTGCACTAAGCACCCCACTAACCCCCCCCCCTCATTAATTAACCCCTTGTTAACCCCTTGATCACCCCATCTAGATTCCCTGATCACCCCCTGTCATTGATCACACCCCTGTGAGGCTCCATTCAGACGTCCATATGTGTTTTGTGGATCCGTGGATCCGCGGATCCGCAAAATACGGACACCGGCAATGTGCTTTCCGCATTTTGCAGATCCGCACATTGCCAGAACTATATAGAAAATTCCTTTTCTTGTCCGCAATTGCGGTGTAAGGGGTGGGGGGGTCTGTTGATGGCACTGTTGTGGGGTGGGGGTCTGTGGATGGCACTGTTATAGGATGGGGGATCTGTGGATGCCATCCACAGATCCCCCATAACAGTGCCATCCACAGATCCTCCACCCCATAGCAGTGCCATCCCCAGATCCCTCATTAACAGTGCCATCCCCATCTGGGTTTTTTTTTTTGCTGGGCTGGACTTTTATAGCCCCCCCATATTTTACTTGCATCCCTCATCTCTAAAGGGGCGGTTTAGGGGGCGGTCCTAGGGGTGGGTAGGGGCGTGGCCCGGGAAGGGGGGGTGAGTTCCACCACTGGTCATTAACACCTTGCAGCAAAGACATTTAAAACTAGAAACATTGGACACCTGTGGTTACTTGACTTAGCGCTGGACTGTAAAGTAACTAGGGTTGAGCAAACCGAGGTATCTGAAGTGGACTTTGATCCGAATTTCAGGTAAAATTTGATTTGTCGTGAAGTTGAATTTCCTTGTGCTTCGTGGTAATGATTACATTTTCCTTGATATCGCGGGGTGGGGGGGGGGAGGTGTTGGGGGGGTTCATACTCATCTCATACATTTGAATGTGAAGATGCTGACGTGGCCATCTTAATTAAAGATTCCACACAAGATTTTGCGTGGTGTGTCCAATCAAGTTGGTCCCGGCGCCTCTATTTCTCCCCCCCCCCCACCGGATTAACCCCTGAGAGCCCTCAATGTTCATCTCAGATGCCGCAATCAGCGATGAACGGTGGCATCTGAGAGGTTCAATGACAGGGGGTGGTGCAATCGCTGTTCCCCATCATTGTACCCATGGGCGTAGCTATTGGGGGTGCAGAGGTAGCAGTCGCTACCGGGCCCAGGAGCCTGAGGGGGCCCAAAGACCCTTGTGCTGCATAAGAAGACACACAAAGCACTGAGGGAAGGGGGCCCAAGCGGAACTCTTGCACTAGGGCCCATGAGCTATTAGCTACGCCCCTGATTTGTACCCTCTAATTACAAAGAAATGTGCTTCCTTTGACTAAGTAATTCATCACAAATCTAATTTCTTTGTGAAATTCAGCAAAGCTTCGCTCATCACTAAAAATAACCATGGATGGAGAATACTTTTTTTAGGGGTTTTGTGGATTAATGATATTGATGACCTATCCTTAGGATGCAATGAACACCAATTCAAGAGAATGTAATGCGATATAGCTGCTGCACTTTGAATGGTCTTCCAGCTCCATTCAAAGTGGTTGTTCTGTGTGTTGTGAATGCCGACTGTTGGACCTCCACTGATCTGATATTGATGACCTGTCCTGAAGATAGGTCACAAATATCATTAGGTCACAAATATAATTAACCCAGAAAACCTTTTAATTTATCTAAGGGGTTGTGGTTATTTCGGATGGGGTAAGGCTTTCAATAGAGTAAATGTCTCACAGTGCATCTAAGGGGTTGTGGTGGTTTTGGATGGCGGAAGGGTAAAAGAAGATTAAACTCCTTCTAAGATGTATGCCTCATCTGAGCTTTCATTGGGTGGACTGGATAAACCAAAAATGTTCAATCTTGAGAAAGCCATGCACTAAGTAAGTGTGTATCCTTATGTTCTACACCAAATCTACTCTATTGTCTGATGTCTCTCACCTGATGGAGGAGATCCTGACCTCTGTAAAGTAGGGAACCCTCACTCTGTAGAAATGGTTCATCTGCAGGAAGAACAAAATGGAGTCTCATAAAACAGCCAAGAGACAATTGAAATCATTCCAAAAACATCTTTTCTCATGGACATGTCTACATAGACAGCCTCATAGGAGCTCTATAACTATAGGAAAAGTCATATGATCATCAAATACTAGGATTTTGTCATTTACATTATGTTCTCTGTTCTTCCCCGACATTTAGTACCACCCCCAAAGATCATTACCAGGGGTTAGGGGTTTACATACAATGATAACCTTATGGCTATAATTTATATTTGTGATGGACATTTGATTTCTTATGATTAGACCAATCTAGTAAGTACTAGTGGATATAAGTGAGTTAAGAATTGAAATCTGCCATCCTTGTATTCCACCAATGGCTTGCCAATCCAATTGGGGCAACCTTGATTAGCCAAAATAATATTTACAAAAATATATAGATAAGGAATATTTCCAAGTTTAAATTTTTCTATTATGCCTCCATCCTCAACTGTGCCAGTCCCTTCCCATCAGAATTGCCAATCGTCGAGGAATTTCTGGACAGTCCGTAAAAATAGGCATGTCTGTGATTTTTATTTTTAAACTGGTGGTTCTTGACTATGTTATTTTGGCGTTAATTAGCATTTTACAACTCACCGTAAATGCTAATAATGAGTTCATATCAGTATATCGAGTAATAGCCATGTATTGCTTATAATCTATATCATTCAACATGGGTTTCCAATTTGTCCATGAAAAATGCTGGCTATCCATGATTTTGGAATAAGTTGTCCAGAAAAAAGAAAATTTCTGGTTGGCAACCCTGCTTTCCATCCCAAGTGAGCAAAGACCGGAGAAGGACAGGACAGGCTCTGTGCAGCCTCTAGTGGTCATTTGTGATACAGCAACTTTTTTTTTTTTTGAAAGGCTGCCCTAAAACAATCCCAATTATAATTTGTTCTCCTCCAAAATACATGCATGCAGATGTAGTAAATTTGAGATTGTGATTTGTCACAAATCTTAATTTTTATCAGCAATCATGATGTACAAATAGTGCTACCCAAAAAGGTTAAGGATGATTTCCCATCAAAATAATAGTACAATTAAACAATAGGATTGATGTAGGTCTGATTCCTGGACCCTCAATTGATTGCATGGGGGAGGTTCTAAAATTGATGTTGTCCATGCTAGAGCTGCGGCTGAACGTAAAAAGAATTTTATTGTGTAACTAACCAGCTGCTGCCCCTTCCCCCATTAAGGACTGGATTATGAGGGAAGTGTGGACATCATTACAATACACTCAGTGATAATCCTAGAAATAAAAGTACCCCCACCCTCTCCTCTGTGCTTCACCTCGGTAACACCGTAAGATGCTGGGCGTACCTGTTCTGTGAACCTGGCTGAGAAGTTTCTGTATACGGGGGTGCTCTCATTATGCAGGTCATCTGTGAACTCCTCATTCACAATGTAGACGGTGACATTGACCTTGATGACGACTTTAGCTAAAAATATATTATTCGTTATTATATCATACGTATTGGATATTCACAAAAACACAAAATTCTGCTAGAAACCCTAGAGGACTCTGCTATATTCTGTTTTGTGCATTTTTGCTTTTCACTTCACCACGTATCCCAGAGCCATAACTTTTTTATTTTTCCATTCACATAGCCGTCTGAGGGTTTGTTTTTTTGCGGGACAAGTTGTACTTTGTAATGACACCATTTAAAGTTGCACATGATGTAATGGAGGGCAGGAAAAAAATTCCAAATGGGATGGAATTGGAAAAAAAAAAAAACACAATTCTGCCACAGTTTTTTGGGTTTTGTTTTACATTGTTCCCTATGCGGTAAAATTTACTCTCTAGGTTAGTGCAATTATGATACGACATATGTATAGTTTTTGTTGTGTTTGAATACTTTTGAAGTTTGTGTGACTTTTTGATCACTTTTTATTACATTTTTTGGGGAGGTAAAGTGACAACAAATCTGTATAGGATATATATGTATATGTTACTGTATAGGATAAATATTTTTATATTTTAATAGTAGGGGTGTTTTCAGACACTGTGATGCCTATGATGTTTTTTTTAAATTGTTTATTTTTATTTTGGGGAAAGGGAGGTGATTTTTTATTTTTTTTACTTTTTTTTATAAACCATCGATTGTTAGTATTTCATTGCCAATTGTATTCTGTTTTGTGATGGGTATTTATCCATCTTAGAAAACACCATTCACTGTATTCCAATACAGCACTGCTGCCTGCAGGCCTGCATGAAGCTTTAAGCTATCACTGGCACATAACAGCTTCTCCGATCTCAGGTGGGTAAGGCTGTTACAGGCGGGGGAGTGTCTTCACTGCTCAGATACCATGATAACATTTGACCAAGGCATCTGAGGGCTTAAATGTATGTGACCGGCCTTATGGCTGATCGCAACATTATCCCCGGCCTCTGCTGTTTGAGACATCAGAAACCCGGCGGATTCCATGCTCTCCTCATGATCCTCCTACGCTCTTATGTTCCCATTCCGATGTTTCCTAGTTCTCCCACTAGTCCCTACTTTCTGGTTCCTCCCGGCATACAGGAAATTGAAGCACTCAGCCAATCACCTGGCCTCCACAGTGACCTGCCTCAGGCTGTGATTGGCTAAGTGACATTTCTATTCTGAGAGGGAAGTACACACGTGGACAAAATAGTTTGTACCCTTCCGTTAAAAAAAGAAAAAAACAGAACAGCCACCGAAATAACACAAAACTGACAAAAGTAATAATAAATATTTTTTATTATTACTTTTGTCAGTTTCAAGTTATTTCAGTGATCATTGTGGGTTTTTATTTCTTCAGTGGAAGGGTACAAACACTTTTGTCCATCTGTGTAGAGACTGTCGGGTAACTAGGGAAGAGTCAGGACAGTAGAGGGGTGGAATTGGACAGTATGACTTTTTATTTATTTACTTTTATTTTGCTAAGGGTACTTTCACACTAGCGTTTTGGATTCCGTTCGTGAGATCCGTTTCAGGGCTCTCACAAGCATTCTGAACGGATACAAACGTTTACATTATAGGTGCGGATCCGTCTGTGCAAATAAACAGATGGATCCGCACCAACGCAAGTGTGAAAGTACCCTAAGTCAGGTTCAGCTCTTAGGTTGCAATGGACAGTCTGTAACAAAATACCACCACCTGCCATGTACCATTTATAATACTAGCATCTCCTTACGTGGCAGAGGGTTCTTTACACATTTAACCACCAGACCATAGATTCAAATATGGCTCTTATAGCTACACCCTTGATTCAAACCTCGCCTCCCTCCCTTCTCTTTTTTTCACTTCAACCAGGTATATTACTAGTAGCATTTCCCTCAGCATTTCCCTCAGGTTCTGAGGGGTTAATTGCGGCGGATCGCAGCAGGCAGTCATAGAAGCCGGGTGTGGGATATGGCTTGCACATACAGGCCTATAGGACCTTTCATTAGGTAGCAGCACATAGGGGGCACTTACTATTATATCTGTGCGGGGCTCCGTTCGCCCGCTCTGGCCCCGTCACATGGTGGGAACACCAGGGAGGAGACATTAGCTTCTCTCCCTGGGCGTTCCTTCTCCCTGCCTGTGACGTTCTGCACTGCCCCGCTCTCATTGGTGGCAGTGGCCACAGTCCCTCCCCTCCTCCGCTCTCATTGGTGGCAGTGGCTACAGTCCCTCCCCTCCTCCTCTCTCATTGGTGGCTCTCAGTGGGGAGGGAGGGACTCTCCTTCTCCACTGTGTCGGCTCAGGAGAACATGGTATGCGCCAAGAGCGGCGCATACCATGTTCTACCGCGATATGGCGATATAGACTAAATCGATATTGTGGCACAAATTCATATCGCACATCGTCTATATCGCCATATCGCCCCACCCCTACTGTAGACCACCATCTAATCCTCACTATGCTCCAATCTATCAGCCTTAAGGATACCATTCTCTCTTGGCTTTCTTCCTATCTCTCTGGCCTGTCTTTCAGTGTATCAATCACTGGCTCTACCTCCACTAGCTCTTCCTTTTGGGATTCCTCAGGGTTCAGTCCTAGGTCTTCTCTTCTGTTCTCTCTACACAGCCCAGATCGGACAGACTATCAGCAGATTTGGCTTACAGTACCATCTCTATGCTGATGACACCCAACTTTATACTTCATCCCATGTCTTCACCTCTGCTGTACTACAGAATGCCAGTGACTGTCTGACAGCTGTCTCTAACATCATGTCCTCACTATATCTGAAAGTTAATCTATCAAAAACTGAACTACTTTCCCCCTCTACGAACTTACCTAAACCTAATATCTCAATTTTGGTCAGTGGTAGTATAATAATAACTCCTGGGCTGTCTTGGGGTCATGTTTGACTTAAAGGGGTTATCCCACGAATAATGTAAAAAATGAAAATCACACATCACATAGTCCATGACAATTTCTTTCAAATAAAGCTAAAACCTCACATGGATCCAGAGATCTCCCTATTCATTGCTCCGCTAGATTTCTATCAAGCTGGCAGCTCAAGGGGCGTGTCTTTTCGCTACAGCTAAGGGGGGGTGTCCATACTCTCCCTATCACAGCCCAGGAGGTGTGTCCATGCTCTCCCTATCACAGCTCAGGAGGCGTGCCCATGCTCTCCCTATCACAGCCTAGGAGGTGTGTCCATGCTCTCCCTATCACAGCCCAGGAGGTGTGTCCATGCTCTCCCTATCACAGCTCAGGAGGTGTGTCCATGCTCTCCCTATCACAGCTCAGGAGGCGTGTCCATGCTCTCCCTATCACAGCCCAGGAGGTGTGTCCATGCTCTCCCTATCACAGCCCAGGAGGTGTGTCCATGCTCTCCCTATCACAGTTTAGGAGGCAGTTGAAGGATGAAACTGAGCATGTGCAGCCTTCTCAATGAGCAGGAAAAAGAAATAAGACATTAGGTGGCGCTATACAGATACGTTTTATTAAATAACTCAGTGGCTATACAAAAATTTTAATGACATGCAATTACACAAGTGTTCAGATCCAGGTGCTGGTTTAAAAAATGTAGAATATTTTTTGTGGGACAACCCCTTTAACTGTTTCTTTTGTTCCCCATATTCAATCACTTGCACGCTCTTGCCATCTGCACTTCAAGAACATCTCCAGAATCTGCTCTTTTATCATGGTGGAAATAGCTAAAACTCTTGCTGTTGCTTTAATCCATTCTCATGTTGACTACTGTAATTCATTACTAATTGCTCTTCACTAAACTGTCCAACCTCCAAAATGCTACAGCCAGGCTTATCTATCTCTCCACCCACTACACCGATGCCTCTAGCCAGTTACTTCACTGGTTGCTCCATCCACCATAGAATACGGTAGAAACTTCTCACCCTCTCTCACAAAGCTCTCCACAGTGCTGCACCTCTGCATACATCTCCTTGCTCATTTCCATCTACCAGCCTACTCATGCCCTCTGATCTAAGATTAACATCCCCCATAATTTAAACCTCTCACTCCCTTTTCCAAGACTTTTCTCAAGCTGCACCAGCTCTCTGAAATGTTCTACTCTGGACAATCAAGGTAATTCTCAACTTCCCTAGCTTCTTACGTGCCCTAAAACCACATTTCAGGCAGGCTTAGCATGTTCCCTAAACTGAGTCTTCCCCAGTTACCCCCTCATTCTTCAGGACCTCACTCCTTATTCTGACATGTATCCCCCCACAGCATTTGTAAAGCTCTATCTATTACAAAGATGGTGGGACCATTTTAAAGAACAACCAATTTTACCCATTGCGTCACCCTAACTTCTTCCTAGATTGTAAGCTCTTGAGAGCAGAACCCTCACTCCTGGTGTTTAAGTTGTATCTTAGCCTGTAATTGTACAATATATGTTTTGATTTCTTTCTGTACGCTCTAAATTGTAAAGCTCCATGGAATATAGTGGCGCTATAGAAATACATATTAGTATTAACATTATTTATATTATTACATGTGAGACTATCTAGAATACTCACTAAGTCTTATTTCGTTGGCAATGAATTCACATTTGCTTCCATAAAAGAGCTCCTTACAGATGCAGTATCTGCCATGGCCGCCAATGCTACAGACGTCATCTATAGAGCGGGAGCACAAGACAAGATATGAACG
Organism: Bufotes viridis; assembly: GCA_033119425.1. Taxonomy (NCBI): domain Eukaryota; kingdom Metazoa; phylum Chordata; class Amphibia; order Anura; family Bufonidae; genus Bufotes; species Bufotes viridis. Next base: position 41,470,903 of record CM065590.1, on the reverse strand, counting down.
ACTCACCAAATGGTGACCAGATGAGCTGAGATACGGTCATGATATATTTGATGGAGCTGGTACAGTGAAGTAATTTTTCACATTTAGTTAGAACTGGGAATATGTTTAACCCTTAGACTCCTAGCACCATGCATGTTCTGCAATGGGAGGGTCTTTAATTAAGTGTGCCCACTAGTGAACACAGCGGGCACCATAGCCGGTGGTTCTTTGCTGTTTCAAACAGCAAAGGCCAACGGCTAATGTATGCCATTGGCAATAATGCCAATCAAAAGCATTTGATCCATTCAAGTGTGACCACGGCATCTAAATAACGAAAAATCTGGAAGGGCATGCTTCCGAGTGAGGACCGGCTCCCCTGTGCAGCCAATCCTTTGTTTTAATGTGCCAAGTCTCTCTGAAGAGTGCATTAGAGTTGCAGTTCCTATGGAGACCTGCAGGCCAACATAAGATTACTGCAAATTGAGCTTATACTGTAGTTCTATGGAACTACGGTATAAGCTAAAATAAACCTAACTACTGAATATTGTTGCCTCCTAGAGGGAGTAAAAAAGTAAATCTTTTTCTTAAAAAATATAAAAATTTAAATCACCCACTTTCCCTAGAATAAAAAAATATATATATATAAATTATATTTTGCTGCACCCTCTGCAATTTGATTGACAGGAGCAGGCAGTGAAAACATCATCACATCTGGCCCTGTCAAAGTGCAAAGGTTGTGGCGGTTGCAGAGAGAACAGAGCCTCTAGGTGTAATGGCAATGCCCCTGTTGCCTCTAGAGGCTCATTTGCATTTAGTAAAACATCATTTTCCTAAACAATATTGGCAAATATGAACATGAGACCAACACAGATGTCTTCAGCTGTCAAGCACACAAGCAACAGGTACAAATAGGTACTGACAGATCTGCTGACAGATGCCCTTTAATAAAATCCCCTTACTAAAGGAAACTAAAAAATTAGAATATGTGACTCACCAGCAGTAGTAGGATCCTGAGTATACTTGGTCATGGATTGTCCTGTTGTTTTGGATATTGATTGCTCAGTAGCTCCTGATGTGTATGATTTAGTGTACAGCTGAGCTGTGGATCCAGAAGAAGTAATACTAGCAGTAGACATGGATAATAAGGGAGCAGTTCCTACAGAGGAAACTGTAGATGTATTGGAGTCAGCAGAACATCCATTAGAAGTCGGTGGCCTTTCAGAGTCTGTTGAAAGTCCATGAGTAATTTCAGCAGTATATTTATCAGTAATGTCAGATGTAACAGTGGAAGTAGCATTTATATTGGTTCTGTCTGATGTAATGTGGTCAGTTGTATGTCCATCAGTCCTTTCAGATGTTAAGTGTTCAGTTGCATATCCATCAGTCCTCTCATATGTAATGTGGGCAGTTGTATGTTCATCAGTCCTCTCAGATATAATGGAGTCACTAGTATGTCCATCAATCCTTTCATATGTAATTTGGTCAGTTGTATGTTTGTCAGTCCACTCAGATAACATGTGGTCAGTGGTATGTCCATCAGTCCCTTCATATGTAACATTGTTAGATAAAATAGAGTTAGTAAAAAATCTGGTAGTGGTGTCAGATGTGACAGAGTCAGTAGTAGATCTGGAAGTACTGTCAGACATGATGGAGTCAATTGTAGTAGTGGTGTTAGATATGATGGATCCAGAGGTAGGTCTAATAGAGGTATCAGATACAATGGAATGAGTAGCAGATCCAGTAGTGGTGTCAGATATAATAGAGTCAGTAGTAGATCTGATAGTTGTGTCAGACATGATGATTTTAGTAGTAGAACTCGTGGTGGTGTCAGATTTGATGGAGTCAGAAGTAGATCTGGTAGTGGTGTCAGATATGATGGAGTTAGTAGTAGAACTGCTAGAAGTGTCAGATATGATGGAGTTAGTATTAAATCTAGTAGTGGTGTCAGAAATTATGAGGTCAGTAGTAGGTCTGGTAGTAGTCTCAGATATTAAGGAGTCAAAAGTAGATCTGATAGTAGTGTCAGACAAGATGGATTCAGTAGTAGACCTAGTTGTGGTGTCAGATATGATGGAGTCAGTAGTAGATCTGGTAGTGGTGTCAGCTATGATGGAAACAATATTAGATTTGGTTGTAGTGTCAGATATGATGGACTTAGTATTAAATCTTGTAGTAGTGTCAGATATGATGAAGTCAGTATTAGTACTAAACATAGTATCAGATATGATGGAGTCAGTAGTAGAACTCATGGTAGTGTCAAAATTGATGGAGTCAGTAGTAGATATAGTAGCGGTGTCAGATATGATGGAGTCAGTTTTAGATCTGGTAGTGGTGTCAGATTTGATGGAGTCGGTAGCAGAAATGGTAGTGGTGGCAGATGTGATGGAGTCAGTAGTAGATCTGGTAGTAGTGTCAGATATGATGGAGTCACTATTAGGTCGTTTAGTGGTTTCAGATACAAGGTAGTCAGTCGTATATCTGGTAGGATTGTCAGATGACCTGGAGTTGCTAATGGTTCCAGTGGCAATATTAAAGGTTATAGTGTGACTAGTAATCTTAGTATTACCAGATATACTAGAGTCAGTAGTGTATGGTGTAGTAATATCAGATGTAGTTGAGTCAGTAGTGTATGGTGTAGTACTGTCAGATTTAGTAGAGTCAGTAGTGTATGGTGTAGTAATGTCAGATGTAGAGTCAGAAGTGTATGGTGTAGTAATGCCAGGTGTAGTAGAGTCAGTAGAGTACAGTGTAGTAACATCAGATATAATAGAGTCAATTGTGTATGGCATAGTAATATCAGATGTAGTAGTGTACATAAAGTCTATTGTAGATGAGTCAGATGAGTATGTTTTAGTAAAGTCCAAAGTATTGGAGACAGGAGTGTGATTAGTAAGTACTAAATCCAAAGTGTGTGTACTAGGTAGGTCAGTCGATTCTATAGTAGGTAATTCAGTGTATTCTGTAAAAGGAAATTCATTGATTTCTGTAGAATGTAACTTGGTGAATTCTGTAAAAGGAAATTTGGTGGATTTTGTGGTAGGAACTTCAGTGGATTCTGTTGTAGATAATTTAATGGATTCTGTAGTAGATAATTCAGTGGATTCTGTAGTAGGTAATGTCATGAATTCTGTAGTAGATAATTCAATAGGTTCTGTAGATGAAAATTCAGTGGATTCTGTAGTAGATAATTCACTGGATTCTGTAGTAGGTAATGTCATGAATTCTGTAGTAGATAATTCAATGGGTTCTGTAGATGAAAATTCAGTGGATTCTGTAGTAGATAATTCAGTGTATTCTGTAGTAGGTAAAACAGTGGATTCTATAGTAGATGATTCAGTGTATTCTGTAGTAGATAATTCAGTGGATTTTACTGTAGTTATCAGAGTGAATTCTGTAGTAGGTAATTCATTGGATTCTGTAGTAGATAATTCAGTGGATTCTGTAGTAGAGAACTCAGTGGATTCTGTAGAATGGTAGTCAGTGGATTCTGTAGTAAATAATTCAGTGAATTCTACAGTAAACAATTCAGTGAATAAAGTGGTAGGTAATTCATTGGATTCTGTAGAAGGGAATTGAGTGGATTCTGTAGTAGATAATTGAGTGGATTCTGTAGTAGGTAAAACAGTGGATTCTATAGTAGATAATTCAGTGTATTCTGTGGAAGCAAATTCAGTGTATTCTGTAGTAGATAATTCAGTGTATTCTGTAGAAGATAATTCAGTAGATTCAGTATTTGATAATTCACTGGATTCTGTAGTAAATAATTCAGTGAATTCTACAGTAAACAATTTAGTGAATAAAGTGGTAGGTAATTCAAGGGATTCTGTAGAAGGGAATTGAGTGGATTCTGTAGTAGATAATTCAGTGGAATCTGTAGTAGGTAATTCAGTGGATTCTGTAGTAGAAAATCCAATGGGTAGTGTAGTGGATAAATTAGTGGATTTTCTAGTAGATAATTCAGTGGATTCTGTAGTAGATAATTCAGTAGATTCTGTGGTAGTTAATTCAGTGACTTGTATAGTAGGTAATCTATCGGATCCTGTACTATGTAAACCATTTGATTCTGTAGTATATAACTCTGTAGATTCTGTAGTTGGTAAAACTGTGGATTCTGTAGTAGAACATCCAGTGGATTCTGTAGTAGATGATTCTATGGATTCTGTAGAAGGTAATTCAGTGGATTCTGTAGTAGATAATTCAGTGGATTCTGTAGTAGGTAATTTTGTGAATTCTGTAGTAGGAAATTCATTGGGCCCTGTAGTTGATAATTCAGAGGATGCTGTAGTAGAAAATTCAGTGGATTCTGTAGTAGGTAAAACAGTGGATTCTATAGTAGATGATTCAGTGTATTCTGTAAAAACAAATTCAGTGTATTCTGTAGTAGATAATTCAGTGGATTCTATAGAAAAAAATTCTGTGGATTCTGTAGTAGATAATTCAGTGGATTGTGTAGTGGATAAATTAGTGGATTTTGTAGTAGGTAATTTAGTGGATTCTGTAGTAAATAAATCAGAATATTCCGCGGTAGTTAATTCAGTGACTTGTATAGTAGTTAATTCATTGAATACTGTACTACGTAAACCATTTGATTCTGTAGTATATAACTCAGTGGATTCTGTATTAATTATATCAGTGGATTCTGTAGTAGCAATTTCAGTGGATTCTGTAGTAGATAATTCAGTGGATTCTGTAGTAGAAATTTTTGTGGGTTCTGTAGTAGATAATTCAGTGGATTCTGTAGTAGATAATGCAATGGATTCTGTAGAAGGTATTTCAGTGGATTCTGTAGTAGATAATTTAGTGGATTCAGTAGTAGGTAATTTTATGAATTCTGTAGTAGATAATTCAATGGATTTTGTAGTCAATAATTCAGTGGATTCTGTAGTCGATAATTCAGTGGATTCTGTAGTAGATAATTCAGTGGATTCTGTAGTAGAAAATTCAGTGGGTTCTGTAGTAGATAATTCAGTGGATTCTGTAGTAGATAATGCAATAGATTCTGTAGAAGGTATTTCTGTGGATTCTGTAGTAGATAATTTAGTGGATTCAGTAGTAGGTAATTTTATGAATTCTGTAGTAGATAATTCAATGGATTTTGTAGTCAATAATTCAGTGGATTCTGTAGTCGATAATTCAGTGGATTCTGTAGTAGATAATTTAGTGGATTCTGTAGTAGATAATTGAGTGTATTCTGTAGTAGATAATTCAGTGGATTCTATAGAAAAAAATTCTGTGGATTCTGTAGTAGATAATCCAGTGGATTGTGTAGTGGATAAATTAGTGGACTTTGTAGTAGGTAATTCAGTGGATTCTGTAGTAGATAAATCAGAATATTCCACGGTAGTTAATTCAGTGACTTGTATAGTAGTAAATTCATTGAATATTGTACTACGTAAACCATTTGATTCTGTAATATATAACTCAGTGGATTCTGTATTAATTAAATCAGTGGATTCTGTAGTAGCAATTTCAGTGGATTCTGTAGTAGATAATTCAGTGGATTCTGTAGTCGATAATTCAGTGGATTCTGTAGTAGATAATTCAGTGGATTCTGTAGTAGAAAATTCAGTGGGTTCTGTAGTAGATAATTCAGTGGATTCTGTAGTAGATAATGCAATAGATTCTGTAGAAGGTATTTCTGTGGATTCTGTAGTAGATAATTTAGTGGATTCAGTAGTAGGTAATTTTATGAATTCTGTAGTAGATAATTCAATGGATTTTGTAGTCAATAATTCAGTGGATTCTGTAGTCGATAATTCAGTGGATTCTGTAGTAGATAATTTAGTGGATTCTGTAGTAGATAATTGAGTGTATTCTGTAGTAGATAATTCAGTGGATTCTATAGAAAAAAATTCTGTGGATTCTGTAGTAGATAATCCAGTGGATTGTGTAGTGGATAAATTAGTGGACTTTGTAGTAGGTAATTCAGTGGATTCTGTAGTAGATAAATCAGAATATTCCACGGTAGTTAATTCAGTGACTTGTATAGTAGTAAATTCATTGAATATTGTACTACGTAAACCATTTGATTCTGTAATATATAACTCAGTGGATTCTGTATTAATTAAATCAGTGGATTCTGTAGTAGCAATTTCAGTGGATTCTGTAGTAGATAATTCAGTGGATTCTGTAGTAGAAAATTCTGTGGGTTCTGTAGTAGATAATTCAGTGGAATCTGTAGTAAATAATGCAATAGATTCTGTAGAAGGTATTTCAGTGGATTCTGTAGTAGATAATTTAGTGGATTCAATAGTAGGTAATTTTATGAATTCTGTAGTAGATAATTCAATGGATTTTGTAGTCAATAATTCAGTGGATTCTGTAGAAGCAAATTCTGTGTATTCTGTAGTAGATAATTCAGTGCATTCTGTAGAAGGGAATTCTGTGAATTCTGTAGAAGATAATTCAGTGGATACTGTAGAAGGGAATTCGGTGGATTTTATAGAAGGGAATTCAGTGGATGCTGTAGTAGATAATTCAGTGGATGCTGTAGTAGATAATTCAGTGGATTCTATAGTAGACAATTCAGTGGATTCTGTAGAAGATAATTCATTTGATTCTGAAGGAGATAATTCAGTGGATTCTGTAGAAGGGTATTCAGTGCCTTTTGTAGTAAATAATTCAGTAAATTCTACAGTAAACAATTCAGTGAATAAAGTGGTAGGTAATTCCATGGATTCTGTAGAAGGGAATTGAGTGGATTTTGTAGTAAATAATTCAGTAGATTCTGTAGTAGGTAATTCAGTGGATTCTGTAGCAGATAATACAGTCAATCCTGTGGTAGTTAATTCAGTGATTTGTGTAGTAGATAATCCATTGGATCCTGTATTATGTAAACCATTTGATTCTGTAGTATATAATTTAGTGGATTCTGTATTAGGTAAATCAGTGGATTCTGTAGTAGATAATTCAGTGGATTCTGTAGTAGGTAATTCAGTGGATTCTGTAGTAGATAATTCAGTGGATTCTGTAGTAGGCAATTTTGTTAGTTCTGTAGTAGATAATTCATTGGGTTCTGTAGTCCATAATTCAGTGGATTCTGCAGTAGGTAAAACAGTGGATTCTATGGTAGATGATTCGGTGTATTCTGTAGAAGCAAATTCAGTGTATTCTGTAGTAGATAATTCAGTGTATTCTGTAGAAGACAATTCAGTGGATTCTGTAGTAGATAATTCAGTGGATTCTGTGGTAGATAATTCTGTGGATTCTGTAGTAGATAATGCAATGGATTCTGTAGAAGGTAATTCAGTGGATTCTGTAGTAGATAATTCAGTGGATTCTGTAGTAGGTAATTTTGTTATTTCTGTAGTAGATAATTCAATGGGTTCTGTAGTCAATAATTCAGTGGATTCTGTAGTAAGTAAAACAGTGGATTCTATGGTAGATGATTCAGTGTATTCTGTAGAAGCAAATTCAGTGTGTTCTGTAGTAGATAATTCAGTGGATTCTGTAGAAGGGACTTCAATAGATTTTGTAGAAGATAATTCAGTGGACTCTGTAGAAGGACATTCAGTGGATTCTATAGAAGGGAATTCAGTGGATTCTGTAGTAGATAATTGAGTGGGTTCTGTAGAATGGTATTTAGTGGATTCTGTAGTAAATAATTCAGTAAATTCTACAGTAAACAATTCAGTTAATAAAGTTGTAGGTAATTCAGTGGAGTCTGTAGAAGGGAATTGAGTGGATTCTGTAGTAGATAACTGAGTGGATTCTGTAGTAGGTAATTCAGTGGATTCTGTAGTAGATAATTCAGTACATTCTGTAGTAGGTAATTCAGTGGATTCTGTAGTAGGTAATTCAGTGGATTCTGTAGTAGATAATTGAGTAGATTCTGTGGTGACAGTGAATTGTATAGTAGGTAATCCATTGGCTCCTGTGCTATGTAAACTATTTGATTCTGTAGTATATAATTCAATGGATTCTGTATTAGCTAAATCAGTAATTTCTTTAGTGTATGAGGCAGTGGATACTGCAGTAGATAACTCAGTGGATTTTGTGGAAGGTAATTCAATGGATTCTGTAGCAGATAAGACAGTGGATACTGTAGTCCTTATTTCTGTGGATTCTGTAATAGATAATTCAGGAAAATCTGTAGTAGATAATTCAGTATATTCTTTAGTTGGCAATTCAATGGATTCTGTGAAAGCCAATTTGGTGGATTCTTTAGTAGGTAATTCTGTGTATCCTTTAGTTAGTAATTCAGATAATTCTGTAGTCGATAAGTCAATGGATTCTGTAGTAAATAATGAAGTTAATTCTGTAGTAGGTAGTTCAGGGGATACTGTAGTAGATAATTCATTGACTTCTTTAGTAGGTAATTCAGTGGATTTTGTAGTAAATAATTCTATGGATTCTGTAGTAGAAAATTCAGTGGATTCTGTAGTGGATAAATTAGTTGATTCTGTAGTAGATAATTCAGTAGATACTGTGGTAGTTAATTCACTGAATTGTGTAGTAGGTAATCCAGTGGATCCTGTACTACATAAATCAGTTGATTCTGTAGTATATAATTCTGTGGATTCTATATTAGGTAAATAAGTCATTTCTGTAGTAGATAGGGCAGTGGATTCTGAACTAGACAATTCCATGGATTCTGTGGAAGGAAATTCAATTGATTCTGTAGCAAATAAGTCAGTAGATACTGTAGACATCATTTCAGTGTATTTTGTTGTACGAAATTTAGTGGATTCTGAATTAGGGAATTTAGTGGATTCTGAATTAGGTAATTTAGTGGATTCTGTTTTTGATAATTCAGTGAATTCTGTGGTAGATAATTTAGTTGATTCTGTAGAAGGGAATTCAGTGGATTCTGTAGAAGGAAATTCAGTGGATTTTGTAGAAGGAAATTTAGTCGATTTTATAGTAGATAATTCAATGGATTGTGAAGTAGATAATTTGGTGAATTCCATAGAAGGGAATTCGTTGGATTCTGTAGTAGATAGTTCAGTAGATTCTAAAGAAGTGGATTCAGTGTATCCTGTAATAGATAATTCAGTAGATTCTGTAGCAGATAATTCAGTGATTACTGTGGTAGGTAATTCAGTGGATTCTGTTGTAGGTAATCCTTTGAATCCTGTACTTAGTAAGTCATTAATTTCTGCAGTATATAATTCAGTGGATTCTGTATTAAGTAAATCAGTAATTTCTTTAGTATATAAGGCAGTGGATACTGCAGTAGATAATTCAGTGGATTCTGTGGAAGGTAATTCAATGGATTCTGTAGCAGATAAGACAGTGGATACTGTAGTTCTTATTTCAGTGGATTCTGTAATAGATAATTCAGTAAATACTGTAGTAGATAATTCAGTGGATTTCATAATAGATAATTTGGTGGATTCTGTAGTAGTTAATTCAGTGGATTCTGTAGTTAATAATTCAGTGGATACTGCGGTAGATAATTCAGAGTATTCTGCAGTATGTAAATCAGTAGATTCTGTAGTAGATAATTCTGTGGATTTTGTAGTATAATATTCAGTGGATTCTGTAATAGATAACTCAGTGGATTCTGCATAAGGGAATTCAGTAGATTCTATAGAAGATAACTCAGTGGATACTGCAGTAGATAGTTCAGTGGATTCTGAAGTAGGTAATTCAGTGGATCCTTTGGTTAGTAATTCAGAGAATTCTGTAGTAGATAAATCAATGGATTCTGTAGTAAATAATGAACTTAATTCTGTAGTAGGTAATTCAGTGGATTCTATAGTAGATAATTTATTAGATTCTGTAGAAGGGAATTCAGGGAATTCTATAGTAGATAATTCTGTGGATTTTGTGGTAGATAATTCAGTGGATTTTGTGGTAAATAATTCAGTGGATTCTGAAGAAGGGAATTCAATGCATTCTGTAGTAGATAATTCAGTGATTACTGTGGTAGGTAATTCAGTGGATTTTATAGTAGTTAATACAGTGGATACTTCGGCAGGTAATTCAGCTGATTCTGTAGTAGATAATTCAATGGAATCTGTACTAGGTAACTCAATGTGTTCTCTAGTAGATAATTCAGAGGATTCTGTAGTAGGTAATTCAGTGGATTCTGTAGTAGATAATTCAGTGAATTCCATAGTAGATAATTTAGTGGATTCTGTAATAGTTAACACAGTTTGTTCTCTAGTAGATAATTTAGTGGATTCTGTAGGTGATAATTCAGTGGATTCCACTGTAGTTTTCACAATTAATTCTGTTGTAGGTAATTCAGTGGATTCTGTAGCAGGTAATTTAGTGGATTCTGTAGTAGATAATTCAGTTAATTCCTTAGTAGATAATTTAGTGGATTCTGTAGTAGATAATGAAGTGTATTTTGAAGAAGTTAACTCAGTGTGTTCTCTTGTAGATAATTCAGAGGATACTGTAGTTGGTATTTCAGTGGATTCTGTAGTAGATAATTCAGTTAATTCCTTAGTAGATAATTTAGTGGATTCTGTAGTAGATAATGCAGTGTATTTTGTAGAAGTTAACTCAGTGTGTTCTCTTGTAGATAATTCAGAGGTTACTGTAGTTGGTATTTCAGTTGATTCTGTAGTAGATAATGCAGTTGATTCCGTAGTTGATAATTCAGTGGATTCTACTGTAGTTATTACAGTGAATGCGGTAGTAGGTAATTCAGTGGATTCTGTAGTAGCTAATATAATGGATTCTGTAGTAGATAATTCAGTGAATTCTGTAGTAGATAATTTAGTGGATTCTGTAGTAGATAATTCAGTGGATTCTGTAGTAGATAATTCAGTGGATTTTACTGTAGTTATCAGAGTCAATTCTGTAGTAGGTAATTCAGTGGATTCTGTGGTAGATAATTCAGTGGACTCTGTAGTAGATAATTCAGTGGATTCTGTGTTAGGTAATTCAGTGGATTTTGTAGTAGATAATTTAGTGGATTCTGTAGTAGATAACTTAGTGGATATCGTTGTAGACAATTCAGTGAATTTGGTGGTAGGTAATTCAGTGGTCCATTTTCTTGTTGTATAAGTTGGTTCCTGGGATGTTTTTGTGGTTGTTCCTGAAAAATTAATAGTCATAATATTCATTGCACACTAACTTTTTCCTAAATAGTTTTAGATAAATTTTCTAATTTCTAAGAAGCATAATCTGTACTGAAATCTCAGGTTTACTATTAGGAATCAGTCATTGGTTTCCTTTGAACCCCTCTAATACTTTATGTCAGAATTCTCTAATAATGTAGACAGTCCCATAACATTCTAATACTGTAGCCCTTTCGCATGGGTTTCCATTTCTCCCATTTTTTTCTTTCTGGAGGGGTGTATGCGGTTTTGTTTTATCATTACTTGACCATCTGCTGTCCTTTCTGCTTATTTTTCATAGTCTGCATATACTCAATATAGCACAATGAGAGCTGACCTGATTTAAAGGAGTAGTGCATTAGTGGCATTTAATGATGAGCGAAGTATTGGAAAATGCTATTCCGGTTAAATCAATTTGCTACCACGAAGCATGAGGACATTTTGCTTCATGGTGAATCAAATGTATACACCATTTTTACACAGCCACTAATGATCATCGACTGTCTTTGTAATACATGTACAGTCTTCCATAGAGAGAGGGAGAAGTTCTTTGTTGCCATTCTTCTCTCTGGCTAATAGGAGAAGGTCCGGATTGGTGGTATTTCCATTGAAAAATTGATTTTCTGAACAAAATAAGCTTATCTCTATCCTCATGGGTAGACAACAGACAACTCTGTACATCCTCAGTCAGTCAAAGCTGGAGGCAGATGGTGGGCTACCTTAAACTGGTCAGTTACCCGAAGTCAAAGAGACTTGAGCTCAAATTAAGAGCAGCACGTGAATGAGAAGTAGCGCCTATGTCTGCTGGTTCAATTCAGGCATACATTTACCCAATAGCATCTACCACATGAATAAGTATTAAATCTGCAACAACTAAATGAATAGCCAATCAGAACATATTTGCAGGAAAGAAGGGACTAAGCAGGGGTCCTCACTATGACTTAGAGATAAGAAAACTAGTTGAGATTTGTATTGGGTCAAGTTCACCAAATTTTTGAAAAAGTTTGGTTCGGAGTCGGACTCAAATTGGTTTGGGCCAAACCGAAGTTGCTATATAACCCCCTCTAGCCTCCTAAAGCTAATGTCCCTCCCAAAGCTCTGGAACACAATGACAGCAATAGTAAATGATGTCTGAGTAACACTCAGAAAGACTGTTGTAGTCGAAACGTCGCATCGGTATGCTGCCTAAATAAAGCTACTGGATTATTCTCACCACTTGAAAAGTGCTGCAGATTTCATCATTTATTGTTATGTTCAAATGTAATATGCCTGGTTCATCAGCAGGTGGCAGCAAGCATGGAAGAGCTACAGTTATGTAGAAGGGAGCATTCCATTCTAACCCCCCTGCCCCCTGCGGAGGAGTGGGAGGTTCCCACTTCCTCTAGGAAGGGTGGGAACCAGAGTTAGTGAGTTCCAGATTACCCCCTAACAAGGGAGGGTGTGCTGGGAATGTCTCTGTTGGACATGCCCAAGCCAAGGCAAGCCAGCCAGAGCACCCTCAGCTTTGCTGGACATGGAGGCCAAAGCTTAAAGCCTCAGGAGCCAGGAGGAGTATTCCCTGACCAAACTTAGAGCCAAACTACCCAGTTTTGTGCAGCATAAAGAAGAAGCAAAGTCATACAGCCAGCCTGTCAGTATAGCAGGCCAGAGAGCAACAGATTTAGCAGAGACGAGTTTGCCTGCCAGAGTTTTAATGCTAAAGCCTGCTGGGACCAAGATATAGTTTTAAGAATGTTTCTGATGAAAGTTTACCAAAGTAAAGCTGTTTTTCAACTGCATCTTAAGCTCTGGACTCAAGTTATTCTTTTATGCCTCAACTATTTCCCCAATTTATTGCTTTGGAGCCAACGACTGGGGTCCAGCCGTATCCAGGTAGGAGCACCATTACACACATAAATGGACATTTCAGGCCACCCTATACCACTCGGCCATTCCTACACCTGGGTACCCAACTCCTCTAATAGGGCCCCAGGGGGCGGCCCATTGCATAGGCAGACAGACAGTAAAAGTGGCAAGATGGGGCATCGGCAGCAAGGAGAGGTCTATACATCGGAAACAGCCTGAGCTCTAAGAAAATCTTGGTATTGATGCAGTAGTCACATAAATATGCTTCTTAATGAAATTGAAACCTCCCCCAAAAAAAATAAACATTTCAACCGTCTGGAAAGTGAATACATGTAAATGGATAAATGAAGAATTAGTGACATGATGCAGGTCGCAGCAACAGCCGTACTAAACGTGATGGTAAGTTCGGCAGACAGACAATAAGAGCGACAAGATAGGGCACTGGCAGCAAAGTGAGGATTATTCATGGGAATCACCCGGAGGAATGTGAAAATCGTCTTGGTCTGTTTGGGTGTCACCGCCCCCCTGCGGCACTGAAAGCCCTCTGAAGGCTGGGCAAGAAAGATGATAGAGAGCGTGCTGTGCCAGTTTGGGCCACTGTTTTAGTCTCCAGGGTATGCGACAGAGACTCGCTATAGTTTAGGTCGGGCTGAACCTGGGCGTTGAGGTGGGAGCTGTCAGCTTGCTTACTGGCCACTGCCTGACAAGGCACATGGAAAAACTGCTCTATCATGTTGAGCAGACTGAAATGGCTTCTGCTGCTAGTACTGCTGCGGCTTCTGTTGCTCATGGCGGCGGGAAGGGGGTGAGCTTGGAGGGGGATGGAGAGGGGCCTCCCATTCAGACATGCTGGCGGCATACATCTGCTCGCCACAAGCTATGGCAAGCTGCATACACAGCGTGTCCAGGTAATAACGTATAAATCTATCCTGCCTTTCTGCCACAATAATATTTGCCCTTGTAGCTGGGGTCTAAAAGCATGGCTATCCAGTAATCAGCTCTGCTCTCCACTGAGACGATTGGGTGTTGTGGCCAGTGTCATCATCATCATCATTCTCTTTCTCCTCCAATTCTTCCTCCTCTTCCTCCTCCTCAGGTGGCAGCACCTCCTTCATGGGCCACCTGTTGCATAGTTTCTCCAACGTATAGTGTAAGCGCAGTTTCCAACATATGAGGGGGATGAGGGACAACGGCAGCATGAACGGCATGAGCTCTGGTGCATGACCAAATCTTTTACAGCTTTCCATTGCTCATACAGACACTCTAGCATGTGCAATGTTGAATTCCCAAGAGTTGGAATGTCGCAGATTAAGTGGTGTAGCTTCCTACCATTCTCACACTACAAGTTCAGGAGAGCGCTCCTCGCCACGTGAGAATGGGTGAAAATAGGGACATTGCCAGCACCTTATACAAGTCAGTGCAGGGAGCATGTGTTTTTTTACCCAAGGTTCAGGGCAGCCAGGAAGTTGCACCTATCAGGGCCGGGCCGACACAGAGGATGGGTAGGCTCCAGCCTCAGGGCACTCCAGCCTCAGGGCGTAGGCAGGAGCCGGCCGGACAGTTTAAATTATTATGATGATGACCCGGCCGCGACCGCCCCACTGTAGCCGCCAGTAGTGGCGACCGGCGTCGTCCTCATCTAACAGCAACAGGCTGCAGCGCCTGGCAGGTGCCGCTCTCTGAGCCGCCCCTCTGACACTCTACTTAGCGAGCGCAGTGTGTTTAGGAAGCCGGCCGCTGCACAGGCACATCTCTGCGTAGTGCGTACATGACGTTGCCAGGCAGCCAGGCCAGCTCCACCCCCAGAGCGCTTCTGTTCTGTGCACCTAGTTGACTGTTCCTCCTGTGTTTACTGTGGCGGGAGAAGAAGAGTACGCGTCGCACGGCGCCAGTCAGTGTCAGCACCAGAGTCCAGCCTGAGCCTCCCTCACACAGGCAGCAGCACAGCAGTAGACCTGTCTTCACAGTTTCACTGCCACCATTGCCAGCCCATTCCGTCCCACTTTGACCTCAAAGGTCAAATCTTGCCATTCTTTCTATTGAATATGCAATGGCAAAGAAAATTGACTTTGAAAAGGTGCTTGACCAATTTGCTTCAATGAAGGCAAGAAAAGTTGCACTGTAATTTACACCCGTATCTGTTTTGCACTTGAAATTTTGCTGACCACAAAACTATACAGTTTTTGATGCAAAACTTGCTAGTTTTTATTCTATCTTGTTGACGGGATTATGTTTATTCATATTAAGATTATGTGGTTACTGTCTTATATGACTTGTTTTTGCACTTTATTTCTATCTTTATATGGATCTAAAGAGGTTGTGCATTTGTTTACAGCTATAGTTAATTGGTACATTTAACATTGTGGTCGAATCCGATTTGTTTAGAATTGATTTGCTCATCGCTACATAGTTGGCTTGGGTTACTGTTGACCCTATTGTGGTGGTAATACTATGTATGTTGGATTATTACTTGGCCGTTGCTGAGGATATTTCAACACTCTGTTATATTTATGCATGCTGCTATCTGAAAATGACCTATAGAATTTTTGAGGAAGGTATTTAGAATTTTCCATGTCAATATGTATCTTTAAACAAAACCCATAAAATCCTGCAGATTTTACACTGGCCACGAAAGGTGGAATTAGAGGGGCTGACGGAGCTGCTGATTGTTGGGAAGGAAATGTTCCTTCACAGTTGGCTGCTCGATCAGTGAAGGAGACCGCACACTCTCCAGCAATCTCCTTAACAGTATGAGGACGAGGGATAACTATAGCCATCGCTCATCCCCATAAAGAATAATTGTTTCTGGGCAGAAGATCTCTGTTTAGACAGCACGATCTAATGGCTAGAAATGAAGAAATGATGATTGGTGGTGCCTGCACAAATGACAGGAGCACCCAATGAATGAGTGTTTTGCTTGTTGGGTGATCGGAGGCACATTTAGATGGGCAGATTGTCACAAATGAGTGTTCGCAGGAACAGTCGTTCACTATAATCTGGATAACTATTGGTTCATCTAAATCCACCTTAAGCCTAATAATGGTTGCCATTTCTTGATCTGTACAGATCACTTTACTGGAGTTATCTGCTTATCTGTCATTCTAATCCTGCCTGTAATGTTATTACCTCTGTAAAGAGATAAGACGGGATCCACCATTGACAATACGGGATTGTTTGAGCTTATCTACTCTTTACTTGTACAGGTGACAGGTCACAGAACATATCTAGAAAACTCTGGGTGACTGTTGACCCGGTTGTTGTGCCACTCCATCTAATTAAACTGTTGAACTGTTGCATGATTATTGCTACACTTTTAAGTGTTTTCTATGTTGTATGATATTATCTCATTTCACTTTGGAAGAGTCACGTACCTTGGCCAAAATGCCATGGATATTGTAGATGAGCCTTACTGGTGATAGTAGATAAAATGCACTGGAAGAAACTGCGCTTGCACTATTAATATTGTGTTACACTGTATGCTAAAAATGTGCACACTTGTAGTTTGTGTGTTGTGAGCATCACTGAGGTTATGCTGCCATTTACTGAAAAATTGTATTATTACAGATGCAGGGGCGTAGCTATAGGGGGTGCAGAGGTAGCAGTCACTACCTGGCCCAGGAGTTTGAGGGGTCCCAAAGACACTTGTGCCACATTAGAAGACACCAGTGTTATAGAAAATGCATGTTGGGAGGGCTCTGTCATAGATTTTGCACTTGGGCCCAAAATCTTCAAGTTACGCCTCTGGCTGGAGAGAAGGGGTTAGTTTAAATTTTTGTCTCAGGCAGCAGGAACTCTATGTACTCCCCTGCCCCTTGCAACAAAGCACTGAGGGAAGGGGGGCCCAAGATGAATTCTTGCACCAGGGCCCATGAGCTCTTAGCTACAACCCTGTACAGATGGATAATATGAGCATGAGCAAAGATCCTCTGGGAGATATGACTTGATTCCCAAAATGTCCTTAGATATGTAGTGAGAGAACCAAGAGCACAAGGAAGATGATATTATAAATTCCAGTGGTTTGAAAGCCTCATGTCCAGTAGCAAGCATGATTAGATGAAAAAGTGAGCTGGTACTGCTGCTGGAAACAAAGCCTGCATTAATCCTGCAAGTAACTAGCTAGACAGTGGAGGTGATGGGTATCAGTAATAAGGGTACAACACTGTCATCTGATTGGCTATGACAGGGTAAGTTCATTGCAAAAACCTATTTTGGGGGTGAGGTTAAATGTCACTGTTAGATTTTAAAAATGCATGCATTTTTATCAGACTTGTATTTTTTACAGATGAATTTTTAATAAATGTGTTCATCTGTAGGAGCTGAGTAATTACCACGCCCCAGAACTAAGGATTGTTGTTAAAACATAGGCGACTGTGTATGTGATTTTTGCAGGTTTTTCTCATGTGTTTCCAAGTAAACATGCATCAAGTAAACCTGTCTTATAGGCAACAAATGTTAGTCCAATAATAAATGGAATAAGAAGCAATACCTGGTGTGGTAATCACAGTGAATTCACACTGGGGTCCATAAAATCCTGGTTTACATACACAAGTCTCATCAGTTATCATACTTCCAATAGAAGAACATTCTCCTGAACAAAACAGAAATATATAGATCATTAATCATCATGCTGTAGAAAAATAGAAAAAGTTACAACTACTGTAATACTACCTACTACATATGTACAAGAATATATCTTCCATTATTCTGCCTTCAATATAAAGAATATAACTACTATAACACTGCTCATATGTACAAGAATATAACTACTATAATACTGCTCCTACGTACAAGAATATAACTACTATAATACTGCTCCTATGTACAAGAATATAACTACTATAATACTGCCTCCTACATACAAGAATATAACTACTATAATACTGCTCCTATGTACAAGAATATAACTACTATAATACTGCTCTTATGTACAAGAATAGAAGTTTTTTTAAATCTATATTATCTAAAATCTTAAAGGGGTTATCCCATCAACAGATTTCATACTTACATGCGGCGAGCGCAATGTCCACCTCTTGGATTCTGGCTGGGTGGGCTTAGTCAGCTTGATTGACGTCTTCTCTAGTGTTGAGCGCGAATATTCGAATAGCGAATTTTTATCGCGAATATCGCAACTTCGATAATTCGCGAATATAGCGTTATATCTTCACAATTTCGAATATTCGTTTTGTTTTTGTTTTTTTCAGTTGTTAATCCTTGTTGCTGTCTGGTTGTCTTCCCACTTCCCAAAAGCTGTTCTTACCTGTCTGGAGGATTCCTGTCTCCCTGCCCGCTCTAGTTAATGCCTGTTGCCGCTTCTGCCGAGTTCCTGTGTGCATGGAGCGTCCCCATCCCAATGGGAATGCCTCCATGCTAAAATGTACTGTCGGATGTAAGAATCACGATCTCACAAATTTGACTAAGTTGTAATCGCAATGCGATTAATATAACCTGAATTACTCGCATTGCGATATTCGTTATATTCTAGCAATACAACCATTAGGAACCCAGCTTTAAGTTGAATTTGCAATGCGAACATATACTCACATTGCGAAATCAACTTAGAGCTGAGTTCCTAATGGCTGTATTGCTAGAATATAGCGAAGACTGAGAATATAGTGCTATATTCGTGAATTTGTAATATTCGTCATCTTTGTTATATTCTAGCAATACAACCATTAGAAACTTAGCTCTAAGATCAATTCGCAATGCGATTAATATGTTCGCTTTGCGAATGAAACTTAGAGCTGGGTTCCTAATGGTTGTTGCTAGAATATAATGAAGATATAGTGCTATATTCGTGAATTCGTGATATTCGTCATCTTCGCTATATTCTAGCAATACAACCATTAGGAACTCAGATCTAAGTTGTAATCGCAATGCGATGAATATAACCTGTATTAATCGCATTGCGATTACAACTTAGATCTGAGTTCCCATTGGTTGTATTGCTAGAAAATAACGAAGGTTGAGAATATAGCGCTATATTCTCAATCTTCGTTATATTCTAGCAATACAACCATTAGGAAGTTGGATTCGCAATGCGATTAATGAAGGTTATATTAATTGCATTGCGAATTCAACTTAGATCTGAGTTCCTAATGGTTGTATTGCTAGAATATAACGAAGATTTAGAATATAGTGCTATATTCGTGATATTCGTTATCTTCGTCAATTCTAGCAATACAAGTTACATTAGTAACCATTAGGAACTCAGCTCTAAGCTTAATTCGCAATGCGAATATAAATTTGCGTAACATTCGCAATATATAGAATAATGATGAATATTCGATTTCGACAAATATATGATGAATACTCAATCGAATATTCGCGAAATATCGCAAAATCGAATATGGCACCTCACGCTCATCACTAGTCTTCTCCCAGGCAATCCGCGTGCTGTCTTGCACATGCACCCCGCCGTGCATGCGCCATGGTGACTTCTTTCTGGCCGGTATAGTACAGAGCCGTTGTGAGCGGCTCTGTACTATAATGGCCAGGAAGAAGTCACTATGGCACGTGCACGGCGGCGTGCGTGTTCAGGACATCGCGCAGACCGGCCGTGAGAAAATACACAGTCTTCTGCGCAAGCGCGGCCACAGGATTCGGGAGAAGAGCGGTGGCCGTAACTAGGGGAGACCGAATGACAACAATGCGGTAAGTGGGGATGAATTATCTCAAGAAGGGTTGGGAGTTTTGTAATAAAATGTATTTACAAAAATTATCACTGTCAAATCATTAACAGATTTAAGGGTGCTTTCACACTAGCGTTTCTAAGATGCGGGGTGCTTTTCCGTTGCCGGAATTGCACGCCGGATCCATCGAAACGCATTGAAACGTGGTATAACGACACAACGGATCCCTTTTTCCAGCATTGACATGGAATGCCGGATCCGGCGTTCAGTATGCATACGTTTGCATACGTATCCGTTTTAGAATCGGAGCCGTCGTACGGAGCAGTTGAAACATTAACAGTGATCATTATGTCATTCAAGTAATGACACTGATACATCTATTACAGGCTCTGAAATTATAACTCTCATCCAGAAGTTTTTGTACACTGTACCTGGTGCAACTATGGTGATCTCACATTTGTCTCCATAAAAGTCATCAGGACACGCACACTTCACTCCATCAAAACTTCCTCCATTGGCACAATAGAAACCTGAGTAAAACAGATCCAGTAGTATTTTGTCAAATGTGCATATAAGGAAGCAAGATTCATAACATGTTTTTTTAACAAATGTCTGTGACTAGAGATGAGCGAACTTTAAAAAATAGTTCGGCGTTCGGCATTTGGGTTGTGGTAATCGCCGCATCCCGTTATGGATTCCACTACCGCGGACTATCCCGGCATATGGAATCCATAAGGGACGGCTTCCACGAACCCGAACTGTTGAAAAGCCGAAGGACCTGGGGTGACGTCACCATCATGTGATCAGTGCAGGGGGCGTGGCTCAGCACTGGATTTGCTCATCTCTATCTATGACCTTTCAATTGGCAAATATGGTCAGTCAAAGCTAAACGAAAAACTTTGGGGGTCATTTACAAACAGGTATATGCCACTTTTGTGGAGTACATATGGTGAAGAGTCCATAATACTGCTCCTATGTACAAGAGTATAACTACTATAATACTGCTTCTATGTACAAGAAAATAACTACTATAATACTGCCTCCTATGTACAAGAATATAACTACTATAATAATGCTCCTATGTACAAGAATATAACTACTATAATAATGCTCCTATGTACAAGAATATAACTACTATAATAATGCTCCTATGTACAAGAATATAACTACTACAATACTGCTCCTCTATACGAGAATATAACTACTATAATACTGCTCCTAAGTGCAAGAATATAACTACTATTATACTGCCTCCTATGTACAAGAATATAACTACTATATTACTGCTCCAAGGATTTTTAAACCTGGTAAAAGATTCTGATTACCCCATGAACCAGCATCAGGTAATCAGTGGCAGTACTATACTGCCAGATCATCACTAATGAGCATTTATATGAACGCTTGTTATCCATAATCTGAACCATTATTTTCAGGTTTATTAAGGCCTTAAAGAGGACCTTTCATGGGTTCAGACATTATCAAAGAAGGCAATTTTCACACTAGCGGCAGGACGTATCTGACAGGCTCAACAGCCTGTCGGATCCGTCCTGCCACCAGTGTGAAACTAGCCTAAGTAGGGGGTTGTGTAGGGCATAGTGCAGGGATGTAAGATCACTTACTAGTTTATCTTTGTGGCGCTCCGTTCCCCCGCTGTGCCCCCTTTTTACTTTTCCCGCCTGGCATGTAAATGAATATCATCGGTACAGGGAGGAGGAGACGGCCCTGTTTCTCAATGGGCGTCCCCTTCTTCCGGGCTCTAGCACGTTCCAGTTGCAGCGGAGAGCGTCTCAGCCACGGAGAAAAAAAAGCTCACCTTCTCTAATCAAAATGGCCGCCCCCATAACCATATTCAGAAAATAGTATTTTAAAAATGTGCAATCATAAAATAAAAACAGGTTACAAAACAGGATATGTACTACTATCTGACTTTGGCTGATAACATTTTTGGTTAGCACATTTCTCTTCCTTGCACCCTAAAGTGCTATGCCATGAGATATGCTGTAATATGAGCCTATAGAAGGGTTGAGACAAAGTGCACCACATTTAGTATAAAGCACAGTTGCTCTGGGTGACTGTTGACCTGGTTGTTGTGCCATTTTTCTGGGTGACTGTTGATCTGGTTGTTGTGATTTTGCACTGGGGCCCATAATCTTCAAGTTACACCACTGGCTGGAGAGAAGGGGTTGGTTTAAATTTTTGTCTCAGGCAGCAGGAACTCTATGTGCTCTCCTGCCCCTTGCAACAAAGCACTGAGGGAAGGGGGGCCCAAGATGAATTCTTGCACCAGGGCCCATGAGCCTTTAGCTACACCCCTGTACAGATGGATAATATGAGCATGAACAAAGATCCTCTGGGAGATATGACTTGATTTACAAAATGTCCTTAGATATGTAGTGGGAAAACCAAGAACACAAGGAAGATGACATTATAAATACCAGTGATTTGACAACCTCATGTCCAGTAGCAAGTATGATGAAATGAAAAAGTGATTTGGTACTGCTGCTGGAAACGAAGTCTGCATAAACCCTGCAAGCAACTAGCTAGACAGTGAAGGTGATTGGTACCAGTAATAAGGGTACAACACTGTCATTTGATTGGCTACAACAGGGTAAATTCATTGCTAAAAACAATTTTGGGGGTGGGTTTACATGTCACTGTTAGATTTAAAAAAGCATGCATTTTTATCATAGTTGTGTTTTTTTATAGGTGAATATTAAATCAATGTGTTCATCTGTAGGAGCTGAGTAATTACCACGCCCCAGAACTAAGGATTGTTGTTAAAACCTAAGACTGTGGATGTGATTTTTGCAGTTTTTCTCATTTGTTTCCAAGTAAACATGCATCAAGTAAACCTGTCTTATAGGCAACAAATGTTAGACCAATAATAAATGGAATAAGAAGCAATACCTGGTGTTGTAATCACTGTGAATTCACACTGGGGTCCATAAAATCCTGGTTTACATACACAAGTCTCATCAGTTATCATACTTCCTATAGAAGAACATTCTCCTGAACAAAACAGAAATATATAGATCATTAATCATCATGCTATAGAAAAAATTACAACTACTGTAATACTACCTACTACTAGTGTTGAGCGAACAGTTCGAGCATAGTTCGGGTTCGTACCGAATTTTGGGGTGTCTGGGACAAGGACCCGAACCCGGACATTTTCAAAAAAGTTCGGGTTCAGGTTCGTTGTTCGGCGATTACTTCCCGCTTTCTGAAGGGCAGCACAGCAGCCAATCAGCTAGCGTTTTACTTTTTGCCCTAAGAGCCCATCACAGCCATGCCTACTAATGGCATGGCTGTGATTGGCCAAGTGCAGCATGTGACCCAGCCTATATTTAAGCTGGAGTCACGTAGCGCCGCACGTCACACTGCTCTGATTAGTGTAGGGAGAGGACGCAGCTTCTGTGAGGGCGAGATTAGGCATGTTAAAGTCAGCAACAGCACCTAATGAACGGATCGAACTGCAGCTGTGAATGATTGAACTTATGCTAGTTACTTGCTCACTGGTTTTTAGGCTGCACAGAGCGTTTTTCTGTCACTTATTTTCTGGGGTGATCGGCGGCCATTTTGTGACTTGTGGTGCACCAGAACAAGCTGCAACCAAGTCCATCAATCCATCAATACTAGTTTTTTTTTTTTTTTGCTATATCCTACATCAGGGGCTTGGCTGTGCTAATTGTCACCCCTAGAAACTCAGGATAGCAATTTCTATATTTTATTAAAGGGTTAAATACAATTGCCCAAATACCAATCCCCTGAATCTGGTGTTCCAGCTTTGGCTAGCCAAGTATAATACTGTCTGCTGTCTGGCAAAGGATAGATTATTTTCTGTGGTGAAATTCAATTGCCAAAATAGAAATACCATAAATCAGTGGTTTCAGCTGTGGCTAGCAAAGTATTATCGTGTCCGCCAAAAAGTAAAATTTGTTCTGTGGTGAAATTTAATTGCCAAAATAGCAATACCCTGAATCTGGTGTCCCAGCTGTTGCAGGCCAAGATTCATAGTGTCCGCAAAAACATATATTTTGTTCTGGGGTGAAATTCAATTGCCAAAATAGCAATACCATAAATCAGTGGTTTCAGCTGTGGCTGGCCAAGTTTCATAGTGTCCTGCAAATTATATATTTTGTTCTGGGGTGAAATTCAATTGCCAAAATAGCAATACTATAAATCAGTGGTTTCAGCTGTGGCTGGCCAAGTTTCATAGTGTCCTGCAAATTATATATTTTGTTCTGGGGTAAAATTCAATTGCCAAAATAGCAATACCATAAATCAGTGGTTTCAGCTGTGGCTGGCCAAGTTTCATAGTGTCCTGCAAATTATATATTTAGTTCTGGGGTGAAATTCAATTGCCAAAATAGCAATACCCTGAATCTGGTGTCCCAGCTGTTGCAGGCCAAGTTTAATAGTGTACGCAAAAACATATATTTTGTTGTGGGGTGAAATTCAATTGCCAAAATAGCAATACCCTGAATCTGGTGTCCCAGCTGTTGCAGGCCAAGATTCATAGTGTCCACAAAAACATATATTTTGTTCTGGGGTGAAATTCAATTGCCAAAATAGCAATACCCTGAATCTGTGTGTCACAGCTGTTGCAGGCCAAGTTTCATAGTGTCCGCAAAAACATATTTTTTGTTCTGGGGTGAAATTCAATTGCCAAAAGAGCAATACCATAAATCAGTGGTTTCAGCTGTGTCTGGCCAAGATTCATAGTGTCCGCACAAACATATATTTTGTTGTGGGGTGAAATTCAATTGCCAAAATAGCAATACCCTGAATCTGGTGTCCCAGCTGTTGCAGGCCAAGATTCATAGTGTCCTGCAAAAACATATATTTTGTTCTGGGGTGAAATTCAATTGCCAAAATAGCAATACCATAAATCAGTGGTTTCAGCTGTGGCTGGCCAAGTTTCATAGTGTCCTGCAAATTATATATTTTGTTCTGGGGTGAAATTCAATTGCCAAAATTGCAATACCATAAATCAGTTGTTTCAGCTGTGGCTGGCAAAGTATAATAGTGTCCGCCAAAACATATATTTTGTTCTGGGGTGAAATTCAATTGCCAAAATAGCAATACCCTGAATCTGGTGTCCCAGCTGTTGCAGGCCAAGATTCATAGTGTCCATAAAAATATATATTTTGTTGTGGGGTGAAATTCAATTGCCAAAATAGCAATACCATAAATCAGTGGTTTCAGCTGTGGCTGGCCAAGTTTCATAGTGTCCTGCAAATTATATATTTCGTTCTGGGGTGAAATTCAATTGCCAAAATAGCAATACCATAAATCAGTGGTTTCAGCTGTGGCTGGCAAAGTATAATAGTGTCCGCCAAAACATATATTTTGTTCTGGGGTTAAATTCAATTGGCAAATTAGCAATACCCTGAATCTGGTGTCCCAGCTGTTGCAGGCCAAGTTTCATAGTGTCCGCAAAAACATATACTTTGTTGTGGGGTGAAATTCAATTGCCAAAATAGCAATACCCTGAATCTGGTGTCCCAGCTGTTGCAGGCCAAGATTCATAGTGTCCGCAAAAACATATATTTTGTTCTGGGGTGAAATTCAATTGCCAAAATAGCAATACCATAAATCAGTGGTTTCAGCTGTGGCTGGGCAAGTTTCAAAGTGTCCTGCAAATAATATATTTTGTTCTGGGGTGAAATTCAATTGCTAAAATAGCAATACCATAAATCAGTGGTTTCAGCTATGGCTGGCAAAGTATAATAGTGTCCGCCAAAACATATATTTTGTTCTGGGGTGAAATTCAATCTAGCAAGTTTCTGCTGTCCTGCAATAATATATTTTGTTCTGGGGGTGAAATTCAATTGCTAAAATAGCAATACCATAAATCAGTGGTTTCAGCTATGGCTGGCAAAGTATAATAGTGTCCGCCAAAACATATATTTTGTTCTGGGGTGAAATTCAATTGCCAAAATAGCAATACTATAAATCAGTGGTTTCAGCTGTGGCTGGCCAAGTTTCATAGTGTCCTGCAAATTATATAGTTTGTTCTGGGGTGAAATTCAATTGCCAAAAAAGCAATACCATAAATTAGTGGTTTCAGCTGTGGCTGGCCAAGTTTCATAGTGTCCTCCAAATTATATATTTAGTTCTGAGGTGAAATTCAATTGCCAAAATAGCAATACCCTGAATCTGGTGCCCCAGCTGTTGCAGGCCAAGTTTTATAGTGTCCTCAAAAACATATATTTTATTGTGGGGTGAAATTCAATTGCCAAAATAGCAATACCCTGAATCTGGTGTCCCAGCTGTTGCAGGCCAAGATCCATAGTGTCCGCAAAAACATATATTTTGTTCTGGGGTGAAATTCAATTGCCAAAGCAGCAAAACCCTGAATCTGGTGTTCGAGCTGTTGCAGGCCAAGTTTCATAATGTCCGCAAAAACATATATTTTGTTCTGGGGTGAAATTCAATTGCCAAAATAGCAATACCATAAATCAGTGGTTTCAGCTGTGGCTGGCCAAGATTCATAGTGTCCGCAAAAACATATATTTTGTTGTGGGGTGAAATTCAATTGCCAAAATAGCAATACCCTGAATCTGGTGTCCCAGCTGTTGCAGGCCAAGATTCATAGTGTCCGCAAAAACATATATTTTGTTCTGGGGTGAAATTCAATTGCCAAAATAGCAATACCATAAATCGGTGGTTTCAGCTGTGGCTGGCCAAGTTTCATAGTGTCATGCAAATTATATATTTTGTTCTGGGGTGAAATTCAATTGCCAAAATTGCAATACCCTGAATCTGGTGTTCGAGCTGTTGCAGGCCAATTGTAAATCTGTCCATAAAAGGATACCTTTCATCCAGGGCCTAAATACTAGCCCTAAAATAAATATTCCCCTAAATCAGTGGTTACTGCTGTGCCTGGATTAGTGTAATACGCTACATAAATAAATAGGCAGATAGTGTTAGGTGCCTGTAAAAAAAGGCCTGAATTTGAAATCAATACATTGGGCCAAATATTTTTTTTCTTATTGTGGTGCTTGGTGAACGGTAACAATGAGGAAAACATCTAGTAAGGGACGCGGACGCGGTCATGGTGGTGTTAGTGTACCCTCTTGTGCTGGGAGAGGACGTGGCCATTCTGCCACAGCCACACGTCCTAGTGAACCAACTACCTCAGGTTCCAGTACCCGCCAGAATTTGGAATGAAGGTCATGCCACTGACTTTCAGAGTTCAGAGGAAGAGGCAGTGGTGAGACCGAGCCAACAGCGTAGCAAAAGAGAGAGCAGGGGGCAAAAGCAGAACAGCCGCCTCCAAGAGAGTTCGCCTGCTACTGGCCACCACCACCAGGGACCGAGCACCCCAAAGGCAGCTTCAAGGAGTTCGCTGGCATGGCACTTCTTTAAACAATGTGCTGACGACAAGACCCGAGTGGTTTGCGCGCTGTGCCATCAGAGCCTGAAGCGAGGCATTAACGTTCTGAACCTTAGCACAACCTGCATGACCAGTCACCTACATGCAAAGCATGAACTGCAGTGGAGTAAACACCTTAAAAGCAAGGAACTCACTCTGGCTCCCCCTGGTCCCTCTTCTGCTGCTGCCTCGGCCTCTTCCTCCGCTTTGGGAGGAATGTTGGCACCTGCCGCCCACCAAACAGAGGATGTGCCACCGACAACACCACCTGCATCACCAAGCATCTCCACCATGTCACACGGCAGCGTTCAGCTCTCCATCTCACAAACCTTGGAGAGAAAGCGTAAATTCCCACCTAGCCACCCTCGAGCCCTGGGCCTGAATGCCAGCATTCTAAACTACTGGCCTTTGAAATGCTGTCATTCAGGCTGGTGGACACAGACAGCTTCAAACAACTGATGCCCATGGCTGTCCCACAGTATGTCGTTCCCAGCCGCCACTACTTCTCCAAGACAGGCATGCCTTCCCTGCACAACCAAGTATCCGATAAAATCAAGTGTGCACTGCGCAACGCCATCTGTGGCAAGGTCCACCTAACCACAGATACGTGGACCAGTAAGCACGGCCAGGGACGCTATATCTCCCTAACTGCACACTGGGTAAATGTAGTGGCGGCTGGGCCGCAGGCGGAGAGTTCCTTGGCGCACGTCCTTCCGCCGCCAAGGATCGCAGGGCATCATTCTTTGCCTCCTGTAGCCTCCTCCTCCTACTCGGCTTCTTCCTCCTCTGCTTCCACCAGCTCATCCAGTCAGCCACACACCTTCACTCACCAACTTCAGCATAGCCTGGGGTAAGCGTCAGCAGGCCATTCTGAAACTCATATGTTTGGGGACAGGCCCCACACCGCGCAGGAGTTGTGGCGGGGTATTGAACAACAGACCGACGAGTGGTTTCTGCCGGTGGGCCTCAAGCCTGGCCTGGTGGTGTGTGATAATGGGCGAAATCTCGTCGCAGCTCTGGGACTAGCCGGTTTGGCGCACATCCCTTGCCTGGCGCATGTGCTGAATTTGGTGGTGCAGAAGTTCATTCACAACTACCCAGACATGTCAGAGCTGCTGCATAAAGTGAGGGCCGTCTGTGCGCGCTTCCAGCGTTCACATCCTGCCGCTGCTCGTCTGTCTGCACTACAACGGAACTTTGGCCTTTCCGCTCACCGCCTCATATGCGACGTGCCCACCAGGTGGAGCTACGCCTTGCACATGCTTAAGAGAGTGTGCGAGCAGCAGCAGGCCGTAGTGGAGTTTCAGCTGCAGCACGCACGCGTCAGTCGCACTGCGGAACAGCACCACTTCACCACCAATGATTGGGCCTCCATGCGAGACCTGTGTGCCCTGTTGCGCTGTTTCGAGTACTCCACCAACATGGCCAGTGGCGATGACACCGTTATCAGCGTTACAATACCACTTCTATGTTTCCTTGAGAAAACGCTTAAGGCGATGATGGAAGAGGAGGTGGCCCAGGAGGAGGAGGATGAGGGGTGATTTTTAGCACTTTCAGGCCAGTCTGTTAGAAGTGGCTCAGAGGGAGTTTTTTTGCAACAGCAGAGGCCAGGTACAAATGTGGCCAGCCAGGGCCCACTACTGGAGGACGAGGAGGATGAGGTGGAGGAGGATGAGGATGAAGCAGGTTCACAGCGGGGTGGCACCCGACACAGCTCAGGCCCATCACTGGTGCGTGGCTGGGGGGATACGGAGGACGATGACGATACACCTCCCACAGAGGACAGCTTGTCCTTACCTCTGGGGAGCCTGGCACACATGAGCGATTACATGCTGCAGTGCCTGCACAACGACAGCAGAGTTGCCCACATTTTAACATGTGCGGACTACTGGGTGGCCACCCTGCTGGATCCCCGGTACAAAGACAATGTGCCCACCTTACTTCCTGCACTGGAGCGTGACAGGAAGATGCGCGAGTACAAGCGCACACTAGTAGTGGCGCTCCTGAGAGCATTCCCAAATGTCACAGGGGAACAGGTGGAAGCCCAAGGCGAAGGCAGAGGAGGAGCAAGAGGTCGCCAACGCAGCTGTGTCACGGCCAGCTCCTCTGAGGGCAGGGTTAGCATGGCAGAAATGTGGAAGAGTTTTGTCTCCATGCCACAGCTAACTGCCCCACCACCTGATACGGAACGTGTTAGCAGGAGGCAGCATTTTCCTAACATGGTTGAACAGTACGTCTGCACACCCTCCATGTACTGACTGATGGTTCGGCCCCATTCAACTTCTGGGTCTCCAAATTTTCCATGTGGCCAGAGTTAGCATTTTATGCCTTGGAGGTGCTGGCCTGCCCGGCGGCCAGCATTTTGTCTGAATGTGTATTCAGCACGGCAGGGGGCGTCATTACTGACAAACGCAGCCGCCTGTCCACAGCCAACGTGGACAAGCTGACATTCATAAAAATGAACCAGGCATGGATCCCACAGGACCTGTGCCTCCCTTGTGCAGAATAGACATTTATAACTGCCTCCCCCTCAACCATGTATTCCTGTACTCCGGGGCACTTCTTTATTGAATCCTCATTTTTTTAACTTTGCCATGATCTTGCGGTGTAACCCAAAGTTGAATGAACCTCTCCTCTGTCTGGGTGGTGGGGCCGAAATAACTGAAAGTGGCCTTCTCTGCGTGTGGGTGATATGACGCATGATTCCTTGCTGTGGGGCCTCTCTCCTCTGTCTGGGTGCTGGGTCCGAAATAACTGAAAGTGGCCTTCTCCAGTGGTGGGTGATATGACGCATGATTCCTTGCTGTGGGACCTCTCTCCTCTGTCTTGGTGCTGGGGCCGAAATAACTGAAAGTGGCCTTCTCCGGTGGTGGGTGATATGACGCATGATTCCTTGCTGTGGGACCTCTCTCCTCTGTCTGGGTGCTGGGCCGAAATAACTGAAAGTGGCCTTCTCCAGTGGTGGGTGATATGACGCATGATTCCTTGCTGTGGGACCTCTCTCTCTGTCTGGGTGCTGGGGCCGAAATAACTGAAAGTGGCCTTCTCCAGTTGTGGGTGATATGACGCATGATTCCTTGCTGTGGGACCTGTATCCTCGGTCTGGGTGCTGGGCCAAAATAACTGAAAGTGGCCTTCTCCAGTGGTGGGTGATATGACGCATGATTCCTTGCTGTGGGACCTCTCTCCTCTGTCTGGGTGCTGGGGGCAAAATAACTGAAAGTGGCCTTCTCCGGTGTTGGGTGATATGACGCATGATTCCTTGCAATGGGACCTCTCTCCAATTGATATTGGTTAAATTTTATTTATTTTATTTTAATTAATTTCCCTATCCACGTTTGTTTGCAGGGGATTTACCTACATTTTGCTGCCTTTGGCAGCCCTCTAGCCCGTTCCTGGACTATTTTATAGCCTTTTTAGTGCCTAAAAGTTCGGGTCCCCATTGGCTTCAATGTGGTTCGGGTTCGGGATAAAGTTCGGGTCGAGTTCGGATCCCGAACCCGAACATTTTCGGGAAGTTCGGCCGAACTTCCTGAACCTGAACTTCCAGGTGTTCGCTCATCTCTACTTATTATATAACCAGGTCATATGATTTTGTTTCTATCAGGTGTGGGAACTGGACCCGCGCATCTGTCTCAAGGTCCAATACGCAATCATTCTGGTGAGTCTCATAAAAAACAAACAAAAAAAAAACGCCATTCTTTCAGTCCATTCAAGGTCGCATTTCCTTTTCATGAATTCTAGATTCTTGAGTCAACCTGCTCGTCTCCCAGCAGGTAAGTGTTGCTTTAGTTCACACGTCACTCACAGGAGCGGTGGTCTTCACATCCTTCCACGGTTCGGGTAATTCGCGTACATAATGTCTATTAGATTATTTGCTCCAACAGAGGTTGGTACGTTGTTTCTTTTGCTTCTAGGCATCATGTCGCACGGATCCGACATTGAGGACACCGCTTCAATCGTGGAGTCTGCTGTGTCAGGGAGAGCCAGCAGTTCCGCATATCGTGCTTGGACGATTCCAAAGCTGATTTCGGAATTGAATAAGCGAGGCATTCGGCATTCAGCCTCAGCACGCAAGGCGGAATTGTACCGCCTGCTGTTCCCTGAACCACA
The DNA here is from genome assembly GCA_033119425.1 of Bufotes viridis. Classification (NCBI taxonomy): domain Eukaryota; kingdom Metazoa; phylum Chordata; class Amphibia; order Anura; family Bufonidae; genus Bufotes; species Bufotes viridis. Next base: position 41,439,941 of record CM065590.1, on the reverse strand, counting down.
GAGTGCCCAGGCTGAACAAGTGTCCTTATCGACAATCCAGCTTTCCCTTACCCAATTACACGCCACCATCAATAACTTGTCCAATTCCATGTCGGATCTCAACACGCGGCTGCAGACAGTGGAAACTAGGGTCGCTTCCCCTAGCAGTTCAAGTACCGCAGAGGCGAGCACAAGTAACGAACCCACCCCGCCGACAGGTAGAGGCCCTGAGAGTCCGCATATCGCCCCCTCCTATTTTGTCCCCAAAAATATCAGGAAGGACATTTTAGCAGGAAAAGATGTGAACCTCGCGGCAATACTGATTTCCACTCATGATATGGTCGACAGCAAGACTATTGCATGCGGGGATATATCAGTAGTACTCAAGGCTAGGGATTCTCGGGTTAACAAGAAACTCACCATACCAGAATTCGTGCTAGCATTCGGCCTCTACAGGGATATCTTATGTTCTGCGCATCCCGGTAGAAGGGAGGAGCTGGACACATACCTCCACAGGGTTACTGAGTTGGGGTACAAGTACGGAGGTTTTGCATTCTATGATTATCACTGGTCCTTCTCGGCCAAGGCTGCCGCCACCTTGGCGCAATTTCAGCACACCACCAACTGGGCCGGGTTGGATACGGAACAGTTTTGCCGACATTTCTCCGGGCTCAAAACACCAAATTGTACCAGCTGTCTGTTAATCCTGCATACCTCCGACTGGTGCCCCAACTCAGCCAATCCGGCTCTGCCTAAATCCGAGCCTGGCCCATCTGGCATTCAAAAGGCGGTTCCTTCTACAGACAAACTAGGGCGGCCCATTACGTTTCTAGGAAAGAGCCAACTATGCATCAACTATAATCTTTCATTTTGCAATTTCAGCAAGTGCAAAGCCCTGCATATTTGTGCCACATGCTTCCGAGCTCACCCGCAGTATACTTGCCCCCAACGTTCGGCTAAAAGCTGACTAGCCGACATTGACGTCACGATCCTGGCTACGTTACTGCAGGATCACCATGATCCAGCCTTTGTGGACTTTCTTCTCTCCGGGTTCAGGGAAGGATTTCACACAGGCTTAGTCACCGTGCCACACCAATCCTGGGAAACTCCGAACCTCCGGTCAGCTTTGAACTACCCTTCGTCGGTTGATTCCCTATTACAGGTAGAACTGGACAAGGGTTTCATCATCGGTCCCTTCATAGAGCCACCTTTTGCTAAATACAGGGTCAGTCCCCTGGGATTAGCCACCAAGAAAACTTCCAATAAAAAACGTTTAATTTACGACTTGTCGTCTCCCCACGCATCCATCACACCCAGTCTTAATTCATTAATTCCTTCCGAGGAATTCTCTATGACATACGCATCCTTGGACGAAGCCATTTCACTTATACTTCAGTTAGGTTTGGGGACATGGCTATCCAAGGCCGACATTGCAGACGCCTTTAAGTTACTACCCATACATCCACACCTATGGGGACTTTACGGTATCAAGTGCAGGGACTTGTATTATTTTTCTACACGCTTGACCTTCGGGTCTAAAAGTAGCCCTTGGCTGTTCGATCAATTCGCCCAAGCCCTCCACTGGATTCTCGTAAACATCGGGAAATGTCCTAGAGTTATTCACTACTTGGATGACTTTTTGCTGTTAGAACAACCCGACTCCCCTCCGCAGGCACTGAACCAGTTGCTCAACATATTCACAGCTCTCAACGTCCCTGTCGCTCCATCCAAAGTGGAAGGCCCAGCCACAGTATTCACCTTCCTGGGTATTACTCTGGACACAGTCAGGATGGAAGCAAGGCTACCAGAGGAGAAATTGAGCTATCTCAAGGGAACCATTGCCAGGACGATCGTCTGTAGCTCCATATCCAGAGTAGAACTCCAATCCCTGTTGGGATCGCTTAGTTTTGCCTCCAGAGTCATGCCACAAGGTAGGACATTCATCTCTAGGCTCCTTCAGTTACTTCCCGAAGCCCCAGATCAAGAGTCCCGAATCATTCTAGACAGGGATGCACTGGCCGATCTATCCATGTGGGATAGATTTCTCTCAGGGTGGAATGGTTTCTCACTTTTCGTTCCGCAGTGGGAGGAATCTTGCCCGACCATCATTACCGACGCAGCTGCCTCTTTGGGTTTCGGGCAATATTCGGCAGGCAATGGTTGGCTGGTCCGTGGCCTCCGCAGATTGCCTCAGACTCACAGGCAGTTCGGTCCTCTCCTCTACTGGAGATCTATCCAATAGTTGCAGCAGCTCATGTTTGGGCCCACCAGTGGGCTAACCGTCCGGTTCGCTTCATTTCAGACAACATGGCAGTGGTAGATATTCTGGCAAAGGGTCGAGCACGTTCCCCTAAGATCATGAGTTTCCTCCGCAGGCTTACATGGCTGGCTTTACAGTTCAATTTTCATTTCACATGTGAGCATATCCAGGGCTCCAAAAACGTCGCGGCGGATACATTGTCAAGTTTAAAATTTTACATCTTCTTTCAGGTCATGCCAGGCGCAGCAAGAACAGGCACACCTCCGCCACCTCTTCAGGCACTGTTAATGGACTAAGTCTATATGCGACAGCTGCCCGATCTCTAATTCGCAGATCTCTATCCAACAATTCACTTAGGAACTACAGGACAGGATGGAAAACTTTTCAGGAATTTTCCCGAAAATACCCCAGGGGTCCGACAGACAAGGTCACATTTATTATTGCCTTCTTGGCTTACTGTCACCAAGAGCTATGTCTGTCCTACAACACAATCAAGATGTATCTAGCAGGTGTACAGGACTTTTTCATGATCCAGCACCCAGACAGCAGCTCCTTTTTCAGTTCTTACGCAGTTAAGGCCACCCTGCGAGGCATTAAAAATAATTCTTGTAGGCAGGAGCCTTCCAGACAGGCGGTCACGGGAAACCTGTTCAGGGTCTTATCCTCGGCTCTAGACGGGAACCCTTTTGGCCCCTTCAAGAGCATCATCATCAAGGCAGCACTATACCTCAGTTTCTACGGGTTCTTGAGACCTGGGGAATTCACCAGTTCAAACACGAGCAAACCTGGTCCTCGGGTCAGGCAATTGCAGCGTTTCCAGGACCACTTTGTGTTTGTTCTCGAAGTGTCCAAGACTATACAGGTTGGACCACTAGTCCGCATCCATTATTTCCCTTCCAATAACCCCTGGTGCCCGGTGGCTGTCCTCAATCAATTATTGATCAGGTTGGGAGACCGAAATCCAGATAGCCCACTACTTCCATTCCCCGTTAGGCCCCTCACTACTGCCAGGTTTGTCGAGCACATACGCATTATAGCGGCAGGGGCAGGTTTCGACGCCAAACGCATATCCGGTCACTCATTCCGAATCGGTGCAGCATCCGCAGCCTCCAAGCACGGAGTCCCGGCCCATGTCATCCGCAAGATGGGACGATGGCAATCCCCGTGCTTCTCGCGATACATCCCTTACCCTGAAGTAGAAATTGCCAGGGCATTCAACACCTTGGTTTTGTAATTCTTTACTTAATAAACAATTTCCTAAAGGTAACTTTTGCCCCCTTTTTTGGCATATTACGGGCGCCGCTACAAGGCACACCTCTAGCCGTTTAGGGTCAGGTAACGCCAAGCTCACCGCCGGAGCCACGACCACAAGTATGGCAGGCTGGACACAGCCTGCATTTGTGGGAGGGGTGCAGGGTACTTATACACCGCCCCTCCACCCACAGGGTCTGGTGTCTCGCCCAGGCAACGTCCCACCCTGCGTTCCCTCCCATAAATACTCTTTCCTATTCATATTATTCATCCTATGGTATGCCCCCTTTTTTGGTATATCACGGGCGTGGCTACAAGGCACACCTCTAGCCGTTTAGGGTCAGGTAACGCCAAGCTCACCGCCGGAGCCACAACCACAACTACTATAATACTGCTTCCTGTGTTCAAGAATATAACTACTATAATATTGCTCCATTTTACAAGAATATAACTACTATAATACTGCCCCTATGTACAAGAATATAACTACTATAATACTGCCTCCTATGTACAAGAATATAAGTACAATAATACTGCCTCCTATGTACAAGAATATGGTAACTAATATAATACTGCCTCCTATGTACAAGAATATAACTACTATAATACTGCTCTTATGTACAAGAATATAACTACTATAATACTGCCTCCTATGTACAAGAATATAACTACTATAATACTGCCTCCTATGTACAAGAATATAACTACTATAATACTGCTCCTATGTACAAGAATATAACTACTGTAATATTGCTCCTATGTACAGGAATAGAAGTATCATACTGTCTTTTTATCTGAAGTATCTAAAATCTTAAGTAATGACACTGATACATCTATTACAGGCTCTGAAATTATAACTCTCATCCAAAAGTTTTTGTACACTGTACCTGGTGCAACTACGGTGATCTCACATTTTTCTCCATAAAAGTCATCAGGACACGTACACTTCACTCCATCAAAACTTCCTCCATTAGCACAATAGAAACCTGAGTAAAACAGAACCAGTATTATTTTGTCAAGTGTGCATATAAGGAACCAAGATTCATAACATGGTGCTACTAACCCATGTCCAACACCTTTTAATTGGCAAATATGGTCAGTCAAAGTTAAACAAAGAATTTTGGGGACATTTACGAACAGGTATACGCCACTTTTGTGGAGTACATATGGTGTAGAGTCTGTTGCACACCATGTTGTGGCAGAATCTGTGACTTCTTCCCTGCTTTTTCTTCGACTTGAATGTAAGGAACATGGCCGTGGTTTCTCCCATCTTCTTTGCTCTTGTGTTGTAGAGAACCTTTCTAGGACTCCCCTCTCCAAAAGAATTATATTTTTAGAAAACAAGTAGGTGGTGCACTGGACAAAGGTTAGAAAAGAGTGTGGAAGAGTATAAAAACACCAAGGGGGTCATTTAAGATCATAAATACGCCTATATAAGGCATATTACTGCGGCAGATTGCAGGGCAAAGGTTATTTGCGCCGAAATATACGACTTTTCCATGCTCACGTCAGGTATAAAAAGTAGGCGTGATGTGGGCAGTAAAGGCGATGGTCCAGTAGGACAGTCTCATTCATTATTTTCAAAGTCACAGTAAAACTTCCTATCACGTAGCTTAATAGTACTTGTGCTGCAGGTCCCAGAAGTGAAGTAGGTTTATTCACACAAAGATACGATGGAATATTATTGGAACCGCGCTGCTTCAAAAACTTTAACCTTTAGTGCAATTATCCATGTAGTCAGACACTGGACATCAATACTTCCGTCATTGATTTAAACTGGACCTCTATGCGTTTCTCTGTAGAGGATCAAAAATCACACAGTACTGAGGTACCTTCGATGCAATTAAAGATTCTGTAGTTTTATACTCACAAACATAATAAAATTGCAGCGCAAGGACTATTAAGCTACGTGAGAGGAACTTTTTATTGTGACTTTGAACTTTTACTGTGGGGTTTCCCTTATCACGTTGATATTATGGACATTTTTTATTTTCGAGCAAGTTTTAAATGCAATTTTGATTTTTTGTCTGCCTCTGCTGCTAATAATGAGAAAGAAGACATTAATATAGAGGAAATATTTGGGGATTTGGAGAAAGATCTAATCAGGGAGGTTAAAACCACATGGGATATTATATTGCTGGAGCGTTATCTGGCGAAATATAAAATCCCAGATGGTTTGAGATGGCGACTACCCCTGAATTCGGAGGATGAAAGGGATTAAGTAGAATGGGAAAAACTAATGAATGAGAGTGTGGTCTGAAAGTAATAAGGTTTATAGTAAATATACGGAAAAAAAAAGTTGAAGCAAATAAGTAAAAAAAATACATTTTCAACAGCAGCTACAACCATAAAGAATATGACGATTTAAGTATTAAATGACAAAAAAAAACTGTGTTAAAAGTTGAACTAGATATTAAAAATAAGAAACAAAAAATTTTGGGGGAAAGTCTGTAAAGACTATAATAATGATACAGTTTATAAATATGATAACCTTATCCAAAATAAAGTGCAATTAAATACAGACACAGGTTTGCCTATTCAAGGCAATCAAACAGAGAGAAAAACAAATGCTTCTGAATCCAGTTTTAACAACAGGGAATATTATAGGAGAGGATATTCATATGGTGGGGACTATAGGAATAATAGATACTATGCCTACCACTGTAGTGAGTACTGATATCATAATGAGAACTACATAAGGCAGGAGGGATATAGGTACCCTAGGTAAAATTATGGGTACAGGAGCCACCAGCAATATTCAGGGGGATACCAACCTTATTATTGTGGTCAGAATTCTAGAGGTGGAAACTGGAACCAACAAGTGCAGTATTATAATCAATACAATGGGAATGATAGACCTACACAGTTTCAAAGGCAGAATCGAAACAATTCGAGAAAATGATCGCTAAATTATGAAAATAAGGGTGATAAAAACCAGTACAATCAGAAGTACAAAAATTAAGAGCTCCAGTTCATAATACTCAAAATTTTCCTCATCAAGGAACAAAGGAAGTAGAGAGGGTACATTGTTTCCTGCACTGGTCTGCAAATGGATCCCGACAAGGTCTCTGCCATCCTGAATTGGCCCCGTCCTCAAGGTCTCCGTGCCATTCAAAGATTTCTGGGATTTGCCAACTTCTATAGGCAGTTCATCCCAAACTTCTCTTCCCTCACAACCCCTATTTCTATGCTGACTAAGAAAGGGGCAGATGCAAAGAAATGGACCCCTGAAGCTGAGTCTGCTTTTCGACAACTCAAGGATTGCTTTGCTGCTTCTCCTGTCCTCCATCATCCAGACACTTCCAAACAGTTCTTCCTAGAAGTGGATGCTTCTTCTATTGGTGCAGGTGCAGTCCTGCTACAGAAGACCTCGTGTGGTTTCTTCTCCAAGCTCTTCTCCTCTGCAGAAAGAAACTACTCCATCGGTGATAGAGAACTGCTTGCTATCAAGATGGCCTTGGAAGAATGGAGATACCTTCTGGAGGGGGCTTTGCATCCAGTGGTTATATACACTGACCACAAGAATCTGACTTATCTGCAGTCTGCACAGCATCTTAATCCACGTCAGGCTCGATGGGCACTCTTCTTTGCCCGATTCAATTTCCTTCTGCATTTTCGACCGGCAGACAAAAATGTGAGGGCTGATGCGCTTTCCCGTTCCTTTGACCCAGCAGATCAGATTGAGGAACCTCAACATATCATCGATCCGTCCTGCCTGGTTTCAGTGGCGCCAGTTCGAGTAAAAGATATTCCTCCAGGGAAGATTTTTGTTCCGCAAGCCAAGAGGAGGAAGATTCTCTTCTGGGGACATTGCTCCAAGTACGCTGGTCACCCTGGGGTACGTAAGACCCTTGAGTTGCTGTCCCGTCACTACTGGTGGCCGACCCTACCCAAAGATGTCCGGGAATTTGTGTCTGCCTGTACCTCCTGTGCACGCAACAAGGTTTCCCGAACCAAACCAGCAGGTTTGCTACTACCGTTACCCATTCCGGAAGTTCCCTGGCAGCATGTTGCTATGGATTTTATCACAGACCTCCCGTCCTCTGCTGGCTGTTCTGTAATCTGGGTAGTGGTAGACAGATTCTCCAAGATGGCACATTTTATTCAGTTTCCTGGATTGCCCTCTGCTAAGCGACTAGCCTGTCTGTTCTTCGAACACATCTTCCGCCTTCATGGCCTTCCTCTGCACATTGTGTCCGATCGAGGGGTACAATTTACTTCCAAATTCTGGAGAGTGCTCTGTGGGCTACTTGAGGTCAAGTTGGACTTCTCTTCTGGATACCACCCTCAGTCTAATGGGCAAGTTGAACGAGTTAATCAGACTTTGGAGAACTACCTACGTCACTTTGTCTCTGCTCAGCATGATGATTGGGTGCAGCTCCTGCCCTGGGCGGAATTCTCGTACAACAGCCATTCCGGAGAATCCACAGGCTCTTCTCTCTTCTACATAGTGTATGGACTACACCCTCATGCTCCTTTACCCCTGTCTGCATCTTCCGAGGTACCGGCTGCTAATTCTTTGTTCAGAGACTTCCTCAGCATCTGGAGACAGACTAAGGACTCCATCTCTCAGGCTGTTACTCGTATGAAGAAAAATGCGGATATTAGACGTAGACCTCCTCCTCAGTTCTCTCCTGGCGACAAAGTCTGGCTTTCCTCCCGGAACATCCGCATAAAGGTACTCTGTTACAAATTTGCTCCACAGTTTCTGGGCCCGTTTGAGGTCCTTGAGCGTATCAACCGTGTTTCTTATAAACTCCGGTTGCCTCCTTCTCTCGGATTCCAAATTCTTTTCATGTATCTCTTCTGAAACCGTTGGTCCTCAACTCCTTTTCCAGGCCTCCCTCCACCTCTACTTCCGTGCCTACTGATGGTGAGCCTGAATTTGAAGTACAGAACATCCTCGATTCCAAGGTTGTTGGTGGTAAGAGGTACTTCCTTGTAGACTGGAAGAATTATGGTCCTGAGGAAAGTTCCTGGGAGCCGGAGGAGAATGTACATGCTCCGAATCTTCTCAGAAGATTTTTTCAGCGCATCAAGGCCAAAAGAAGGGGCGTGAGAGGGGGATACTGTAACAATGGCAGTTGGCAGCCGCCAGCGTGCAGTGCGTCCGACTACGTACCTCAGTCGAGCTGCACGCGGGGCTCCTCCTCTTCACTGCAGGCACCGGACCCGCTTTCCTGCGCCGGCTACGACAGCTTCTGTTGTATCTTGTAGGAGCCGCAGGCGTCCTGGTACCTTAAGGGTTAATGCACGCCCCTGATTCTGCCCTCTCTCCAATCCTGGCCAGGCACCACCTTTATAAGGGTGCTTCCCCCTTCCTGCAATGCCTAAGCAATATTGTGCTTCCTACAGCTAAGGCTCCTGTTGTTCCTGCATTCGATATTCTGCTTATGACCTCTGCCTGTATCCTGACCTCGTCTCTGCTTGATCCTCTTGTACCTCGCTGCTCTCAAGTTAAAGATCCGGACTGTCGACCACGCCTCTGTCTGCTGTGCAGATCGTTACACCAGCTCCACCTGGACTAACTCAGCTCTGCTGTTCTCACAGCACTAGCTCTGCTATACCGCTTGTTCAGCTCAGCATTATCCTGCGGCTGTCTGCTATATTGCCTGTTCCCCGGTGCTAGCATCGGGACTTTCTGGCCTGCCCGGCCAGCTGCCACTTAACCGGGACCACTCTTGCGGTAGCGACCTGGTGTCTCCCCTGCAGCTAAGTCCAGCTTCCGCATCCTGGAGCGGGATAAAGGGTGAAAACCAGGGGGACACTTAGACTCCGCTCCCAAGTTTGGCCCAAACTCAAACCGGTAAGTGGCACAGCGGGTCCACACCCATTGATCCGTTACACCTATATTGATTCTACTAGCTGCCACCACGATCCGTGGCTAAAAAACATCCCGAAGGGGCAATTTAAAAGGGTGTCACATAATTGTACAGAAGTAACTGACTACAGGGAGCAAAGTAAGGTGATACAGGAAAGATTTTTGGAAAAAGGATATATGATGAGGAAGAATTGAATTTATGTATGAAAACCATTGAGGAAAATAGAAATAAAGTGGAGGTTGGCAAAAAGAAAACATAGAGATTTCTGGTTTACATTTATGAAACAATATAGTTCTGATGTGGGTTTTATTAAAAATGCAATCGGAAGAAACTGGTCTATTTAAAAAATGATCCGAATATAGGTAGTGAAATCCCTGACCACCCAGATATTGTGTATAAAAAAGCTCCCAATTTACAGATGCATTTAGTACATAGTTCAATTCTGGCAACACAAGAGAAGAAAAATATACACAGGTTCACATGGTGCGGATTTTGCTGTGGTTGTAAAAATAGAAAGAGTATTAATAAGTTGAAATATGTGGAGAGTGTAAAGTCAACAGCTAATGGGCAGGAGTTCAAAGTGAAAGGCGGTCTAACTTGTGAAAAAGAGGGGGTTTTATACCTCCTGGAGTGCGCCTTGTGGCCTCCAATATGTGGGGAGGACGCTAAGGAAATTAAAATAAGAAAAATAAAGAAAGGCTTGGTTACACACAGCGTCTCATTGAATTTGAACTATTTCATGAAAAAAATTCCAAGGGCCTCAAAGTCATGGGGATTGAATTAGTGAAAACTTATTGGCGAGGAGGTGACCCTGTAGCGCAAATTAATAGGCGCGAGGTGGAATGGATTTATAAGTTAAACACAACCAAATGGGATGAACATAGAAATTGATTTAAAACCATGTCTGGTCTAATTTCGATTAGCATTATTGGCAATAGATCAATTTGCCGGTATTATTGTATGACAAGAATGGCTAAGTGAGCAGGTGACTAGGCAACTTGCTGAGGACGATGCGTAGTAATGCTGTATGCAAGCATGGCCTCTCATTGGAGAAATAGAACATGTGACCGAAATATGAATGAAGAGTGAAAGCCATTGTCTATTGGCTGGGGTAACAGGTGACCATATTATGAATGAAGAGTGTGAAAGGCATAATTATGAGAAATATTAATGTATTTAATGTGCTGATATCACCATGTGATAGGAGCGGTCAAGTGAGTGTGCTTGAGGACTCGATAATACGCTAAGGATGATGTGGAGCAAAGGTGTGTATAAGCACGGTTACCTATTGGTAAATTAGAACATGTGACCCAAACATGAATGAAGAGTGAAAGCCTGTTACCATTGGCTGGAGTAACATGTGATCAATCATATTTTGAATAGAGAGCGGGAGGGTATAATAAGTAGTTCTCTAATAAGATGAATATGTAATGTTTTTATATGTATCAACTTGATTTGACAACTTGTGTGTATGGTTTTAGGTTTTAAGTGGCATTGAGGGTATTGGTTGTAGTCCATTGGGCTGGGGGTGGAATGCAATGAGGGTTAATTCTCCTGTTTGTATTGTGCAATGGAGTGGGTTACCTATGGGATGGTTTTGGGGTATGAGGTAATTTTCGGAAATTTTGAGGATTGGGGGATGGTTGGTGTTAAATAGATTCAGCCCAGTGCAATGTTAGATTTCGCCCCTGACGAAGCCTTGTGCGAAACCCAGGTCGGGCTGTGACGCGGAATATATTTTATGATATGCCGGCAATTTTATTATGTCTGCGAGTATAATAGAACCACAACATTTTTTTTGGGCATCGGAGGTACCTCACTATTGTGTAATTTTCGAAACTCTACAGAGTAACCCATAGTCCGGTTTAAATGAATGATGGGAGTATTGATGTCCGGTGTCTGACTACGTTGATAATTACACTAAAGGATAACGTTTTTGAACCAGCGCGGTTCCAATAATATCGCATCATTCATTATTTTCTACGCATGGTTTAGGCATAAAAAATAGTCTAACCCTGGGTTCAGACCTGAGCGTTCTTGAAACGCGCATTTTACAGTGCGTTTTTGCAAATAGGAAACGCGCGTCGTACGCGCGTTTTTGTGATTGACTACTGTGGTGTCAATCACAATACGCGCGACAAACGCCCCAAAGAAGCTCAAGTACCTGTTTATGCGTAGGGCGTTTTACAGCGCGATTGAACGCGCTGTAAAACGCGAAAATGTGAACCAGTCCCATAGGGAAGCATTGATTTTCATGTGTTGAGCGTTTTACAGCGCGTTCGAACGCGCTGTAAAACGCGCAAGTGTGAACTTAGGGGTAAATGTAAGACAGCCAGGAAGCTGTCTTACATTTAGGAGCGGCGGTGAATCCACCAAAGTTTTGCAGAGGTCGGCGCCTCTTCATAACTTCGGCAGTACTACCAGCAGCACGGGGGCTTATTAAGACCTGCGTCTAAACACCTGTCTTAATAAATATCCCTCTTTATTTTTTGCATTTCTGGTCAATTAATGTTAACCATGAGTTACGGGTCATCCTTGTTTATAAAGTGACATCCCTGGTTCTGATAACGCGTGACTACTTATCAGCCCTCAGTTGGGCGACTTCCAGACTTTATGGTGGCAAATAGATTTCACATTATTGTGACATCCGTGCTATCGTCACAGTTTTTTACAGAGGATTCACCACTGATAAGAAGGAAAAATCTTGAGATGAAAGGTCAAGTTTTCTAACATCTAAGGGGTTATTCAGGAGTAGAAGTAGTAAGATATGAAGGACCCCTTCATATTTAGTTATTTAATGTAGAGATGAGCGATCGACTCAAGATTTATTTTTCTGAGTCCAGTTCGCCTAATTATTCAATTGGTTCGGGCTGAAACAAAGTCGCTCTAATTGCCCTGAAAGTTGGTATATAACACCCTCTAGTTTCCTAGGACTTTTTAGGAAAACTTGCAATCTCTTTTTATTTATTTTTAGATTTTTTCCCCTCCCTAAGCTCTGGCACTCAATGACAGCGATTGTAACTGATGTCTGAGTGACATAGCTGTGTTTAAATGCAGGTTTAACGACGTTAGCATACAGCGTGTGCCGGCAGATGTCTCAAGCTTTTTAGTATCCCAAAACTTGTCCCTGATTAGGGGGCAGATAATGTTTAAACACACAAAGTGTTATGGGATTAAAAAATAAAAATAGAAAAGTAGCTTTGGGGAGTAATCGTACAAAAATTATGCCTTCACAGGGTCTGAAAGTGTTGATTGTCAGAGGAAAAAGTGGCTCGTTGCGAAAAAGCCTATAAAAATTCTTAATTGGGAGCAGCAGCAGTGCAGTGTGGATGTGGAAATGTACGGTACAGATATACAGCAGCAGAAGCAGCATAGCATGGAACATACAATGCAGTAAATCAGCTGTCTATGGGTAGTAGTAGTAGTACTGGTGCTAGTGGTGGTAATACAAGTAGTGGCAGATGCTTTGCATTAATAGTATTGGCAGTAGGGGATTAGCAGCAACGAGCAGCTGCAGTTGAGGTAGCAATGGCAGCAGCAGCCATAGGGTACATGTTGGCAAGCAGGAAGAAGCATGATGGAGGCAGCAGCAGCCTTACGAAAAGATGATCGTTGGCAGATCGCAGCAGTGGCATGATGGCAGCAGCATCAGCCGTACAGAACGTGACGGAAGGCAGATAGCAGCAATGACATGATGGACACAGCAGCACCAGCCGTACTGAACGTGATAGTACACAGGTCGCAGCAGTTGCATGATGGCAGCAGCAGCAGCCGTACAGAACGGGATGGAAGTCAGATTGCAACAGTGGCATGATGGTGGCAGCAGCAACTGTACAGAAAGTGATGGTAGTTAGCAGCAGTAGCGGCATGATGTAGACGGCAGCACCAGCCATAGAAAATGTGATAGTAAACAGGTAGCTGCAGTGGCATGAAGGCTGCAGGCAGACAGTGGCAAGATAGGGCACCACCAGCAAAGCTAGATCTATTCATCGGAATCAGCGGAGGAATGTGAAAATCCTCCTGAATCCAGGCTTGATTCATTTTGACAAAAGTGGGGTTTTGAACACTGGTGAAGGACAACTTGGTCAGTTTGGTTGTCACCACGTCCACTGCGGCGCTAAAAAGCCTCTCTGAGATGACACTGGATGTTGGGCAACAGGGCAAGATATAAGATAGAGAGCGTGCTGTTCCAGTCTGCCTGCTCAGAAATTCATGGAGTCAGTGAACAGGGTATTCACCAGAGAATGGCCAGTTTAGGTCGGCCTGAACCTAGGCATTTAGGTGGGCGCTGTCGGCTTACTGACTGGCCTCTGCCTGGCGTGGATCGTGGAAAAACTGCTCCATCATGTTAAGGAGACTGAAATGGCTGCTATCTACTGTTGCTTCTGCTGCTCATGGTGGTGGGAGGTGGGTGACTGCGAGGGCCGGAGTGGGACTTTCCTTTCAGACACGCTGGTAGCAGGTGTCTGCTCGCCTAAAGCTTCGACAAGCTGCATACACAGTGTTTCCTGATAATATCTCTAGATAAGCGAATCAAAGCTGAATTTCCTCACGCTTCGTGGTAACAAAGCGCATTTTTTCCTAAAATGTCTGATGCACGTGTGAGGACATGGAGCAAGGAACTCTGGGAACACAGGATCACCCACAATGCCATGGAGCCAATCAGCAGCCAGCCAGCCCTGTGATGTCACAGCATATAAAAAGCCTCAGCCATCTTGGATTCTGCCATTTTCCAGTGTACTCAGTGCAGGGAGAGACGTCAGCAGACGTTAGGGACAGTGTTAGGAAAGACTACATTGGGCTAAAAAACCGATTTACAAGTTCAGGGAAAGATTATTCAAGGTGCAGGGAAAGGATAGGAATCATTCCACAGCATTTATGTAGAACAGAGTTCAGTAGGGGAGGTTACAGCCTGGGTAATGGGAACAATCCTATTACACCTTGCTGCACTGACTGGGGATCCAAATTGCAATTATACAGCTCTGTAATTCCAGCAAACCGTTCTTGTTATTAGGGTGCAAGTGCTGTGTGATACAGACATTAACAGGGTTTATTACAAGGAAATATTTCTACGTCTTATTTGCCCTTGTGCTGTGCAGTTATATGTTCTAAAGCATTTTTTGGCTTGAATTAGTGGGAAAAAAGGGCTTATTGGCCGTTGTATGGTGAAGTGCTAAAATTACAGCCCTTTTTGTCGTGTAATAGTGGCAAAATAAAAATATATTTGCCGTTCAGCGGTGCAGTTATATGTTCTAAAGCCTTTTGTAGTGTCTATTAGGCTAGGACAGTGATGGGCAACGTGCGGCTCTCCAGCTGTTGCTAAACTACAACTCCCACCATGCCCTGCAGTAGGCTGATAGCTAAAGACAGGCTTTGCATGCTGGGAGTTGTAGTTCTGCAACAGCTGGAGAGCCGCACGTTGCCCATCACTGGGCTAGGACATTTACTAGTGACAGGACAGATCCGACAGGCTGTTCATCTGATGGAACAGCCTGCCGGAGGTCCATGCCGCTAGTGTGAAACTAGACTTAGTGGAAAAAGAAAAATATATTTGCCCGTCAGCGGTGTGGTTATATGTTCAAAAGCCTTTTGTGGTGTGTATAAGTGGAAAAAGAAAAAATATATTTGCCGCTCAGCAGTGTAGTTATATGTCCAAAAGTAGTGTTGAGTGAACCAGAATGGTAAAGTTCGTACTGGACTTTAGGGTTTTTTGTACCCGGTCCAGAACTCGAAGTTTTCCATAAAAGTTCGGGTTCGAGTTCGGTGTTCGGCCGTTTAATAAAGCTTGTTGAAATGCTGCAGGGCAGCCAATCAACAAGCGTTTGAGATGTGTGCCCTTAGAAGCCATCACAGCCATGCCTACTAATGGCATGTCTGTAATTGGCCAGTGCAGCATGTGAGCCAGCCTCTATATAAGCTGGAGTCACGTAGCGCCGCATGGCTCGTCAGCTCTTCCTATTGTAGGGATAGGATCCTACTGCTGTGAGGGAGAGATTAGGAAAGAATCTGATATCAAAGCTTGGTGTTAAGTCTGCGATCTACAGCGAATACTTGTGTGGTTGCAATGCAACATTTTTGTACCCTGCCCTGAGCCCAGTGACACAGAAAAATAAGTTTTTATCCGTCTGTTATTTAGGTTGGTGCCGGCGGAGATTTTTTGCACAAGTGCAGTGCACCTGCATATGTGCCAGGGACAATAATTTAATCCTGTTAACCACTTCAGCCCCCCTAGCTTAAACACCCTTAATGACCAGGCCACTTTTTACAATTCCGCACTACACTACTTTCACCGTTTATTGCTCCGTCATGCAACTTACCACCCAAATGAATTTTACCTCCTTTTCTTCTCACTAATAGAGCTTTCATTTGGTGGTATTTCATTGCTGCTGACATTTTAACTTTGTTTGCTATTAATAAAAATGTAACGACATTTTTGCAAAAAAATGACATTTTTCACTTTCTGTTGTAATTTTTTTTTTTAACTACATTTCTATATAAATTTTTCTATAAATTTATTGTTCTACATGTCTTTGATATAAAAAAAAGTCCAATAAGTGTATATTTATTGGTTTGGGTAAAAGTTATAGTGTTTACAAACTATGGTGCAAAAAAGTGAATTTCGGCATTTTGAAGCAGCTCTGACTTTCTGAGCACCTGTCATGTTTCTTCAGGTGCTAGAATGTCAGGATAGTATAAATACCCCCCAAATCACACCATTTTAGAAATAAGACACCCCAAAGTATTCGCGGAGGGGCATGGTGAGTTCATATATCATTTCATTTTTTTTTCACAAGTTAGCGGAAAATGACACTTTCTGAGGAAAAAAATAATAATAAAGTTTCTATTTCTGCTAACTTCTGGCAAAAAAAAATAAAATCTCCCACGGACTCACTATGCCCCTCAGTGAATACTTTGGGGTGTCTACTTTCCGAAATGGGGTCATTTGTGGGGTGTGTTTACTGTTCTGGCATTTTGGGCGGGGCTAAATTGTGAGCAGCCCTGTAAAGCCTAAAGGTACTCGTTGGAATTTGGGCCCTTTGCGCACCCAGGCTGTAAAAAAGTGTCACTCCTGTGGTATCACCGTACTCAGGAGAAGTAGGGCAATGTGTTTTGGGGTGTATTTTTCCATATACCCATGTTGGGTGAGAGAAATATCTCTGTAAACTGACAACGTTTTATAAAACAATTTAAAAAGTTGTCAATTACAGAGATATTTCTCACACCCAGCATGGTTATATGTAAAAATACACCCCAAAACACATTGCCCTACTTCTCCTGAGTACGGCGATACCACATGAGTGACACTTTTTTGCAGCCTGGGTGCAAAGGGCCCAAATTCCAATGAGTACCTTTAGGATTTCACAGGGCATTTTTAGGCATTTAGATTCCAGACTTCTTCTCACGCTTTAGGGGCCCCTAAAATGCCAGGGCAGTATAAATACCCCACATGTGACCCCATCCAAATGCGTAAAAATGCCCTGTGAAATCCTAAAGGTACTCATTGGAATTTGGGCCCCTTTACGCATCTTGGCTGAAAAAAAGTGTCACTCATGTGGTATCGTCGTACTTAGGAGAAGTAGGGCAATGTGTTTGGCTTGTATTTTTACATATACCCATGCTGGGTGTGAGAAATATCTCTGTAAATGACAACTTTTAAAAAAATTTTATACAAAGTTGTCAATTTACTGAGATATTTCTCTCACCCAGCTTGCTTGCATGTTTGCGAAACGGAATTGCGGACCCATTAATTTCTATGGGGACAGACTTGGTCCCGCTCGGATCCGGAATTGAGGATCCGCACTTCCGGGTCTGCACTTCCGTTCCGCAAAAATATAGAACATGTCCTATTCTTGTCCGCAATTGCGGACAAGAAAAGGCATTTTCTATATAGTTCTGGCAATGTGCGGATCTGCAAAATGCGGAAAGCACATTGCCGGTGTCCGTGTTTTGCGGATCCGCGGATCCATGGATCCGCAGATCCGTAGATCCGCAAAACACATATGGACATGTGAATGGAGCCTTACAGGGGGGTGATCAGTGACAGGGTGGTGATCAGGAAGTCTATATGGGGTGATCAGGGGTTAATAAGGGGTTAATAAGTGACGGGGGGTGTAGTGTGGTGCTTGGTGCTACTTTACATAGCTACCTGGTCCTCTAGTGGTCGATCCCAGTAAATGGGACCAGAGGACCAGGTAGCAGGTATATCAGACGCTGTTAACAAAACAGCGCCTGATATACCTGTTTGATGCGATTTATTTCGTATCTACAGCCTGCACGCGCGTTCACAGCAAATCTCGCCTCTCGCGAGATGACGCGCCGCCATGTCAAGGAGGAAAAGACCTGCCGCCGCCTGGACGCATCCCTGCGTTAGGCGGTCGGCAGGTGGTTAATCCTGTAGTTCAGTTGGCGACATATACCCACTGCATATGTGCCAGGGAAAGGGACAATAATATAAGTAATCCGACTGTGAGTTCAGGGACCCAGGTGGTGACATATTCACATTTTTTTCTGTTAAGTACCCCTGTGCTGCATATGTGACAGTGTAATCAATTCACTAAATCCATCTGTTATAATATAATCAGTAAATACAACTGTGACATTGTGGGTAAAAAAAAAAATCACTTTTTTTTTGCCATAAAGTACCTTTGCGTCCTGCACTGCATTTCTGAGTGTGAAATATAATCAGTAAATCCAGCTCTTAGATTGTGGGTGGACACTTCCACGGTTATCAGACCAGTCATTCACAAGTGGCTTGGAGGGTTTGTTCCTGCTGCACTGCATACCTGACAGGGAAATATAGTCTGTAAATTCGGCGGCGTTTAGATTGTTGGGTGCTGTCGTTATATGCTGTAAAATCTTCATGACGTCTCCATGATAAATCTGCAGTGTGGGGGCCCCGTGTGGCTTCTACACACTTTCAAAATAATCCTTCAGCGGGGCAAATAGATGCCAGATGACCGGGCCGCTGCTGATGGCATTCCCACCTGACACCAGGGCCTCAGTGGAAGCACAAGGCAAAGGCAGAGGAGGAGGAAGAAGTCGCCAACGCAGCCGGGGCACCACCAGCACCTCAGAAGGCAGGGTTAGCATGGCCGAAATGTGGAATGTCAGCACGCAACAAGAACCAGCACCACCAGCTGATATGGAACGTCTTAGCAGGTGGCAGCATTTCAGAAACATGGTGGAACATTATGTGTGCACACGCCTACACGTACTGAATGACGGGTCTTCCCCCTTCAACTTCTGGGTCTCGAAATTGGGCACTTGGCCTGAGCTTCCCTTTACACCTTGAAGGTGCTGGCCTGCCCTACAGCCAGTGTATTGTCTGAACGTGTATTTAGCACGGCTGCGGGACAAGCTCGCGTTCATTAAAATGAACTTGGCATAGATCGCACAAGACTTATCCGTACCTTTTGCAGAATAGACATGTATACCGGCCTCACTCAGCCTTTGTTATTCTTCTTTTCTAAATTTCACAATGTTTTGGGGTCTACCCAAATAAAACAAAACAGTGTTGTTGGCGACTACCTCCTCCACCAACGCTTCCACCTATACCGCCACGTCCACCTCCTCCTCAACCCACTACTCCATATGGACCTCGTCCTCCTAGTTCAAGATTATTATTTTCAATTTTTATGTATTTTATGTTATTGTTTGCAGGGCACTTGTCCAGCTCTTACCTTCATTTTATTTCCTTTTGCAGCCCTCTAGAACTTTCCATTACTTTTTTAGAGCCATTTTAGTACACTAAAGTTCGGGTCCCCATTGACTTCAAAGTGGTTCAGGGTCAACTTCGGGTCCTGAACTTTGCGGTGAAGTTCGTCCGAACCTGGCGAACCCGAACTTCCAGGTGTTCAAAAGCCTCTTGTGCCATGTATTAGTGGAAAAAGAAAATTATATTTGCCGGTCAGCGGTGCAGTTATATGTTCAAAAGCCCTTTTTGGTGTGTATAAGGGGAAAAACCATACATATTATTTGCTGTTCAGCGGTGCAGTTCTAAGTTCTAAAGCACTTTTTTGTGTGTATTAGTGGCACAAAAGAAAGTATTTGCCGTTGTGTGGTAAAGTGAGAAAATTACAGCCCTTTTTGGTGTGTATTAGTGGTAAAAAATATATATATCTGGCATTCAGCGGTGCACTTAAATGTTCTACAGCCCTTTTTAGCATGTATTAATGGCAAAAAAATATATATTTGCTGTTCAGCAGTGAAGTTACATTGTACTACAGTCATTTACAGGGTGTATTAATAGGATACGTACGTCCTATTAGCTGTTCTGCAGTGAATTGTGATTGTTATATTTATTTTTTGGGGGTGTATTAATAGGAAAAAGAATATGTCTTATTAGCCGGTCTGCAGTGAGCCGACATTGCTTCACTGCCATTGTTGGGGTGTATTAATGGGAAAAATAAGTACTTGTTATTAGTCATTCTGCGGTGAATTTACATTGTCATTCAATGGTGAAATTTATTTGTGATACAGCCTTTTTTGGGAAAATGAAGGGGTGAATGTAAACTTCCTTTTGCTGTATGGACCAAATTACATTGATTAGCCATTTAGTGGGAATTTTTTTTTGTGAAACAGCCTTTTTTCGGAAAATTGATGGATGATTGTAGACCTCCTTTTGATCAATGGACGGAATTACGTCGATTAGACATTCGTTGGAGAATTTTTTTTGTAAAACAGCCTTTTTGGGAAAAATGATGGGGGATTGTAGACCTCCTTTTGCTCTATGGACCGAATTACACCAATTAGCCATTTGTTGGGGAATTCTTTTTGTGAAACAGCCTTTTTTGGGAAAATTGGTCAGTAGTTGTAACTACGGTCAAGGATAATATATGTCCTTTACGGCCCACTGGGTAAATGTGGTTCCTGCCCAGCCACACCAGTAACTTGGCCAGGTGACGCCACTTCCACCTCCACATTCTCACGCCATTGGTCCTGCAACAATGTCCGCCACTGCCTCCTTATCCTCCACCGTGTCCTCAGCCTCCACTATATGCTCCTCCAGCATACCACATGTGCAGGGCACGGCGGTGTCAAGCTGTTCTACACTTCGTTTGCCTGGGCGGACAGAGTCACACAGGGGAGGAACTGATCCATTTCCTTAATCAAGAAATCGAATCTTGGCTTTCTCCGCGACAACTCAAAATTGGAACTATGGTTATCGACAACGGGAAGAACATTGTGTCGGCGCTACGTCAAGGAGGACTGATCCATGCGCCCTGCATGTCACACGTGTTTAATCTGGTTGTCAAGCGGTTCCTGAAGTCTTCCACCCATCTGTAAGACATCCTAAAAATGGCCAGGAAACTTTGCATGCACTTCAGCTACTCGTACACTGCAAAGCAAACCCTCCTTGAGCTGCAACTGCAGAACAGCATCCCCCAACATAGGCTGATATGCGATGTTTCCACCCATTGCAAATCCACCCTCCATATGTTGGACCGAATATGCGAACAGAGGAAGGCCATAAACGATTTCTTAATAATCCAAGCAGACTGGAGTACTCCCCTGTGTAACTTCGATGTCAGCCAGTGGCAGCTCATGTGTGACACCTGCGGTTTGCTCAGGCCCTTTGAGGAGGCCATATTATTTGTCAGTCACCAGGACTACAGGATGAATAACGTCACTCCACTGCCTCATGTCCTGGAACTGATGCTGGTAAATCTGGCTGGTCAAGGGACTGGAGACGTGGAGCCTATATTGCACGACCCAAGAGCCCTGCAGGGGTTGAATTGGAAGAGGAGGAGAAGGACATTGGAGCACAAGCAATGTGTAGCAAAATGGATGGTTTTTACATACAGGTGACAGTAGAGGAGGAGCAGGAGGAGCAGGACCATCCAGAGGAGCTACAGAGCGATGAAGAAGACGGGGCAGAGGACCTAGACACACCGTGGCAGTATGCAGTCCATCCGAGTCACTTGCACAAATGGCCCGATACATGCTCACTTGCTTGTGTAGTGACAGCCGAATTGTCAGCATTCTGCAGAGGAATGACTTCTGGCTCTCTACCTTATTGGACCCTGGCTACCGGTCCAAAATGGGGACCTTTTTACACCCGCTGAGAGGGAGGACAAACTTAAGTACTATTGAGACATCCTATGTAGTCAGTTGGCCGCTGCCTATCTGCACCATCAGCCATCCTCTTGCAGGTCTGAACGGGGGGGTCCTCTGCGCTCACGATCCTCTGCCATGGTTGCTGTGGCGGGGGGGTAAGAGCAGTATCAGCAGCAGCAACTTGAGTCTAAAGTCGCTGATGAGCAGCTTTCTTCACCCGCCTAGTGAATAAACTACTCACCAGCAGCAGTAGCTGCTAGACCTGGAGCAGAACCTGAACCAGCAGGTGGTGGCATACTTGGACCGCACCCTGTAACTCCAAACTGAAGATCTGCTGGACTACTGGGCAGCCAATTTGGAATTGTGGCCGCAACTGGTCGAGTTTGGAAAGTCTGAAAAAGCTGTCCTGCCTGTCCAGTAGTGTGGCATCAGAGCAGGTGTTTAATGCGGTGGGCGCTATAGTTATCCCGAGAAGAACTCGCCTGTCTACCCAAACTGTGGAGAGACTGACCTTTGTCAAGGTGAATCAGGGTTGGATCAGCCAGGATTTCCACCCACCAATGCCTGATGTATCAGACTAGATCATCAATGGTGCCACACCAACACTTTGACAAAAGAGACCAGTTTCTTCTGGCTACCTGCCTCAGCTACTATTTTAATTCTGCCATCCGCCTAATGCCACACATCTGATGCCAAGTGCTCCTTCTTATACCCACCATCATCAGTGGGTACTGTTATTGCCACACACCTTCCCACTTTGTCACTGGGTCACTCTGTGGCCTCCTGATGCTGCTGCCACCTCCACACTATGTAACCTTGCCACTCTGTGGCCACCTCATGCTGCTGCCACCTCCACACTCTGTCATTGTGCCGCTCTGTGGCCTTCTTCTGATGATGCTCATCTCTAGTGGTGGTCTACTTCTCTTCACTCTGGGTAAACCTCTTTTTTCATGTAGTCTACACAGATCAGTAGGAACACAAATGCCTTTTTGATTGACAATACATAGAACATAGCCAATGGCCATCATCACCAGGATATCCCCTCAATACATGGTGATCTTTACCATGGTCCTCTATACCAAAGAAAATACAGGCAGATATCCCCTACATACTCTTCATTATAGACCTCAGACTACTTTGCATTGGCTGCTTACATTTTTGTATAGTTTTTATTTGCAATTAAGCAATAGCTAAAAGAACCTTACCAGACACAGAAGAGGTTAGTACCAGCATGCTCACAGAAGTCAACAAAAATGTCCCCATACCCCAGGATCCAGAATACGCCTTAAGTGCCAATTATCAAAATCTTCTTTCATTCCAGATCCAGATATGACAACTGGCTTGAGTGTAAGTAACATTTATGGTAGAGGCAGGGACACTGACAGCAGGTGTCAATTACGTGACGCAGGTCCATGGGTGACACATAGGGTGAGAGTCTTCATCTTCAGTGCAAAGGTCTATCATGTTATTAGTTACAAAAAAGCAATATTAGATTCCAGCAGTGGTTGTCACTGGCAGGTGTCTCTATGTTTCACCGGGACAATCTAGAATTTGTAGTCAATTAATGTGAACCTGTCACCTACTTTCTGAGACAAACTTGCATTTTATTAATTGCAGCACCCTGTGAGCGCTCTAAACCAGGAATCATGTGTATTCATGAGCTGTGGACACCCTAACATTCCCACCACTGATTGACAGCTTCTCCCTATTACTGCACATAGAGAAAAATCTGTCAATAATTGCGCTTGATCTGCAGCCTGATGTTATGGCCAGCGGGTGGGAACCCTCTATCCCATGTGACCAACTCCCTCTAAGGGCAATGTCTAAGCACACCCATCGTTCTTCACACGATACCTCTGATGTTTAGGAGAGACTTTCCCGAGGGGAGTACCAGGTGCTACCTCAAAGGGGAATTGGAACACTAAGAATTCAGAACCATAGTGAGAACCCACTGTACTGACCTCCAGGTGACACAATACATCCAGTGGATGCTGAGAGGCCAGAAGCTGATCAGATGGAGGCAAAGTCAAGGTATGAAGTCAGGGAAGGCAATACGTAATCCAAAGTCAGGTACACAGAATGACAAAAACCTACCTAGCTCAAACAGGAAACTAGACTAGCTATGAACCTAAGTTGCTCAGGCACCTTCCTGTGAAAGGAGCACCTTTATATACCTCCTGCAGACCAGCTTTAGGCTGGGGAAGATGGGAGGCCTGTGCATGCTGCATCACATAAGGAGGAGAGACACACCTGCGCTAACCCTAAATACACACAAGGAACTCTGAGCCAGAGTGCGAGCTCTGCTCAGAGGAGGGCGATGCTGGTGGCAGGAATGCAGACCACAGTTACGAACCCCGCTGCCCGCGGTGTCAAAAATTTGCTGTGGGGCCCAGTCAATTCTAGTTACTCCGCTGGGCCCGTGCACAGTTCATGTGTGGAAGTGCTTGGACTATGCAGCCATGCAGACCAGTGCCTTGGCATAAAGGCTCCACCTGGCTTTGTGCATATGGAAATATGCTCTTTCATTTTTCACTCCCTGTCTTCCCAGAACCATAACTTTTTGATTTTTCCAATGACATAGCTGTATAACTGCTTGTTTTTTTGCAGGATAAGTTGTACTTTCTAATGGCACCATTTAATATTACAAACAATATGATGTTGTGGGAAACTGGAACAAAATTTCAGATAGGGTGGAATTAGAAAAACAAAACACAATTCTGCCCCAGTTTTATGTTTGTTTGTTTTTAACAATGTTTTCTATGCGGTAAAATTGACCTGTTACCTTCATTCTCCAGGTCAGTACGATTACAATGATACCACACAAAATTATTATTTGGGTTTTCATTGCCATACTCTGACCCCTCTAACTTGTTGTAGTTATGTGTACGGCGCTGTAAAAGGGCCCATTTTTTCTGGGGTGATCTGTACATTTTGTTGATATCATTTTGAAGGGTGTGAGGGTCTTTTTTTTTTACTGGTTGACTATAACTGACAGTCATAAGGGTACTTTCACACTTGCGTTAGATGCAGATCCGTCTGTTATTTGCATAGGTGAATCCGCACCTATAATGCAAACGTTTGCATCCGTTCAGAACGGATCCGTTTGCATTAGCTTTAAAGAAAAATCTCAAAGCCAAAACAGATCCGTTTTGAATTACATTGAAAGTCAATGGGGGACGGATCAGTTTTCAAATGCAACATATTGTGGCATTCAAAACGGATCTGTTCGGCTCTGCATCGTCAGACGGACACCAAAATGCTGCAAGCTGCGTTTTGGTGTCCGCCTCCAGAATGGAATAGAGGCGGAACGGAGCCGAACTGATGCATTCTGAACGGATCCTTATTTATTCAGAATGCATTGGGGCCGAAATTATCCGTTTTGGAGCATTTGTGAGAGCCCTGAAACTGATCTCACAAACGGAATCCAAAACGCCAGTGTGAAAGTACCCTAAGATTGCCATTTGTATTCTGTGATAGGTATATATCCATCACAGAAAACACCCTTCATTGTATATCAATACAGTGCTTCCACCTGCAGGCCTGTATTGGTTTATACAGTCCTCACTGGCGCATTACAGCTTCCCCGATCACAGCCGGAGAAGGCTGTTATGAGCACAGGTTGCCATGGTCACTTCGGCCTTATGGTTGATTGCAGACATTTGCCCCGGGTCTAGGCTGTTTGAAACAGAAGAAACCCAGCAGCTAAGCTTTCTTTAAAGTCCAGACTTTTGCCGTACATGTACGCAGGAGATCGTGAAGAGGTTGAAGAGGGTTATTAGCCGAACCAGAGACTTCATCTTTAACCCCTTAAGGACGAAGGGCGTACATGTACGCCCTTCGTCCGGACTTTAAAGATGGCGCCCGCTCCCGCACGGAGCGGGCGCATGAGCTGCGGGTAAACGCTTGATTTATCAAGCTGACACCCGCAGCTCATGTCCGCGACCGGCAGCGATGCCGATCGCGGACATTTAACCCTCAGATGCCGTGGTCAATCCTGACCACGGCATCTGATCAGCAAAAACCGAAAGTTTCACTTTCGGTTTTGCTCGGCTCCTGATGGCCACAAGGGGAGCCGGAGCATGCATGTAGTACCCTAGGTTTCTGTGAATGTAACCTAGGTTACTACTAAGTATTCCTATGGAGCCTATGACTGTAATAGGCTCCATAGAAATATGCGATTTTCTCATATATTCCAATGCTATTGCATTGGAATATATGAGAATAACAATCTGATGTTTGCATCTTATAGTTCCCTATGGGAACTATAAGAAAGTGGTAAAAAAAAAAAAAAGTTAAAAAAATAAAAAAATAAAAAAATATAAAAATTCAAATCACCCCCTTTCCCCAAAATGAAAATAAAATAAATAAAAAAATAAAAAATTACACATAATGGGTGTCGCAATGTGCGAAACGCACATACTATAATAATATTAAAAATATTCACCATACGGTAAACATAAAAACGGAAAGAAAGCGTCCAAATGGCTAATTCGCCATTTTGGACGCTTCATTTCCTAAAAAAATGAATAAAAAGTGATCAAAACATCATACGCACCCGTAATGGTATCAATTAAAAGTTCAGATTGCCCCGCAAAAAATGAGCCCCTACACTGCTCCGTACGCATAATTACAAAAAAGTTATAGGGGTCAAAACATGGCGACAAAAAAATGAAATAAAAAATTCCCACTTTTAATTTTTTTCACTATCAAAACGCAAGAAAAACTATACATATTAGGTATTGCCGGATTCGTACTGACCTGAAGAATAAAATTAACCAGTCAGTTTTATCGCAAATCGAACGTTGTAATTTAAAAACCCGTAAAACTGTGGTGAAATTGCTTTTTTTTTGCAATTTCACCCCATTTGGAATTTTTTTCCCGTTTCCCACTACATCACATGCAAAAATAAATGGTAGCGTTAAAAAGTACAACTTGTCCCGCAAAAAACAAGCCGTCATATGGCTATGTGAGCGGAAATATAAAAATGTTATGGCTTTTGGAAGGCAGGGAGCCTTAAGGGGTTAAAGACAGCGTTTCAGAGTTGTTGTTGCTCATCAGTACAGGGTAGAGCAGCACTGTAAAAAGGATGTCATCACTCACTTAGGTCAATATTCTCTTTCAGAATTACAATCTAAATTTCAAATGAACATATCTGTATGGGGGTCCAGTCCAAGTCAGAATAAACTAGTTTTCAGTAAGTATGAGAGTGGTGTACTACATTGCTGAAGAAAAGCAAAAGCTAGGCCAGTAAAAGGACCACTAAGTCTCCATTGATCATGGTGTTAGTAAGATCGCTACATCCAGCAATGGAAATTACAAACTTGTACGATATCTCTGGGGTAAGGCAACCTGTTCATAAAATGTGCAGAGCATAGTCTAACGTTTAGGGTCCACCCTGTGGTTGCATTGCATGAAACCAAAGTGTTACGCCTGGATTCTTTTACAAGATTTCAGATGGAGAAGTGCAGGTTAAGGGGTATTGCTTGATAGAGACAACCGTGTCTATTAACCACCTGTGCAGCCATGTTATCTGTAAGATCTGTTAAATTGCATTTTGCCAAAACTGTAACTGGTGTGTCGGAACCTAATTCTTCATAAAGAACCATTCTGCTGATAACCTGACTTCACTATTTTCCATATTGCTACACTGCACGAACAGCTGCAGCTTCACCAAGGGACATCAAGAGCACCAAAACCTACACCAGGCTGGAGAACCCCAAAACCAGAGAGTGCCCAGAAGAGAAGAATAGGTGTGCCCTTCCCATCACTGCATGGCCTGGGGGAGCAACAGAGTTGGTGAGTTCTACAACCACCAACCTTGCATAAGCCCATCATGAGGATAGGTCGTCGATATCAAACTCCTGGAAAACCCCTTTATTTGCTGAAAATAGATCTCATACAGCCACGCAAGTGCTCCTGACATCAATGACAGACACAGATTGACATCCATAACTGTCCCAGCCACATAGCTCCCCTAGTAGTCTTAGCCGCACCTTGGCCTCCAGTGGTGTCACCTGTAGGTTGCTTCTTTTTTCTCCGACATGAAGAATACATGTTACCAGACTACACATGGCACATACAGTACATGTCAGTAAGTATACAGGAAAGATAGCAATCTGTTCTATGCATCTAATGCCTTCCCCAGGGTCCACCCAGTAGGATTATAGGTTGGACTTGACAGTATCTGTGTCTTTTTTCGACGTTATCATTTCACTATGTGTCTGTAAGCTTCAATACCACGCACAGCCTGTGGACAGGTGTGGTGCTGTTTTTGGAAGAAAGCAGTTTTTCTGTTCTTGTTGTCTTAAGACTCACCACAGCCAGGAGTGATGGGGTGTCGAGGTACAGATCATCCTAGAATCTGGAATTTATAGCATGGTGTAGACCATTACTTTTTAGGTGGTGTAGCCTTCTTCGAAGGTATGTCACTGTGCCTAGTTATGTCAGTACAATATGCTTTCTTTTTTTCATTGGTGCTAATGATAGATAACTTGTTGTCACTGTTAAAAAGATAAGGTTTGAGAAGAAGATTAGAACACGGGCAAAGTCTCAGATATGGAAAATTCTTTTTGCAGTGTTAATGTTTGGCAATATATGCACCCTGCCTCTAGGACATGACTAATGTTTACACCAGTCCTTCTGATTTCTAATTGCAAACAAGGGGCCACTAAACTGTGATTGCAAGATAAGAAGACCATAAAGATAAGGAGACCGGAATGACGTTCCAGAAATTGCATGGAGCTGAGGAAGATTTCTACAAGGAATGTTGCTTTGACACTCCTCCGTGTCCCAACCACCTATGACAAAGCCAAAATCTTACCTGTCATAAATTTGTGTACACATCGCATAACTAAATTACGAATTTGTAAAATGGCTTCTCCATATGTGTCTCCAAAAGCCTTACAATTCTAGCTCTGAATTTTCATATTTTTCTAGATACAGTAACAAAATGGCAGCTGCTCTATCACATGACAACATAAGAAGATACTCTAGAGGAAAATTCCCCTGTAATACATGTCATGCATACCAGAGAGTAGGAGGCTATAACATTTGTGGCAAATCAATGGCTTCTCCGGCAGAGAATAGCCTGCCAGAGTTCTTCTTATCCTGCTGCCTGCCCGCCAGACCGCAGACTATAATGGGGTCCGGTGGAGATTTGGCTGCTACCTGGCAAATATGCCTTTAATTAGAGCTAAGTGAATCGAGCTGACGAAGTGGAATTCGATCAGATTTTAAGGAAGAATTTGATTTGCACCAAATCCGAATTTCCTCATGCTTTGTGGTAACGAATCAAATTTTTTCCTAAAATGGCTGCTGCACGTGTGAGGTCATGGAGCAAGGAATTCTGGGAAGGTGGGATCACCCATAATGCCATGCATGCAGCCAGTCAGCAGCTAGACAGCCCTGTGATGTCACAGCCCTATAAATACCCTCAGCCATCTGAATTCTCCCATTTTCCAGTGTACTCAGTGCAAGGAGAGACATCAGCAGGCACTAGGGACAGTGCTAGAAAAGCCTTCATTGTGCTAAAAAAAACTATTTACAAGTGCAGGGAAAGATTAATCAAGATGTAGGGAAAGGATAGGAAGGAATCATTCCACAGCATTTATGTAGAACAGGGTTCAGTAGGGGAGGTTACAGCCTGTGTAATAGGAACAATCCTATTACACCTTGCTGCACTGACTGGGGACGCAAATTGCCATTATACAGCTCTGTAATTCCAGCTTGTTATTGAGGTGCAAGTGCTGTGTGATACAGCCATTAACAGGGTTTATTGCAAGGAAATATTTATATGTCTTATTTGCCCTTGTGCGATGCAGTTATATGTTCTAAAGCATTTTTTGGCTTGTATTAGTGGGAAAAAATGGCTTATTAGCTGTTGTATGGTGAAGTGCAAAAATTGCAGTTCTTTTTGTTGTGTATTAGTGGCAAAAGTAAAATATATTTGTCGTTCAGCGGTACAGTTATATGTTCTAAAGCCTTTTTTGGGGTGTAATAGTGGCAAAATAAAAATATATTTGCCGTTCAGCGGTACAGTTATATGTTCTAAAGCCTTTTTTGGGGTGTAATAGTGGCAAAATTAAAATATATTTGCCGTTCAGCGGTGCAGTTATATATTCTAAAGCCCTTTTTGTCGTGTATTAGTGGCAAAAGAAAAATATATTTGCTGTTCAGTGGTGCAGTTTTCTGTTCTAAAGCCTTTTGTGGCGTGTATTAGTGTGGAAAAAAGTAAATTATATTTGCTGTTCAGCAGTGCAGTTACATATTCTAAAGCCTTTTGTGTTGTGTTGTATAAATGGAAAAAATAAGGGTGTATTTGCCATTCAGCGGTGCAGTTATATGTTCTAAAGCCCTTTTTGGCGTGTATTAGAGGTAAAAGAAAAATATATTTGCCGTTCAGTGGTGCATTTATATGTTCTAAAGCCTTTTGTGAGTATATAAGTAGAAAAAAGTAAAATATATTTGCCATTCAGCGGTGAAGTTATATGTTCTAAAGCCATTTTGTGGAGTGCATAAGTGAAAAAAGAAATATATATTTGCCTTTCAGCAGTGCAGTTATATGTTCTAAAGCCCTATTTGGCGTGTATTAGTGGGGAAAAAGTGTATTAGTGGTGTTTATTATTGGCAAAAAAATAAATATTTGCCATTCACCAGTGAAGTTCAATTGTACTACAGCCGTTTACAGGATGTACTAATAGGATAGATACGTACGTCCTATTAACCGTTCTGCAGTGAATTGTGATAGTTATGATAATTTTTTGGGGGTGTATTAATAGGAAAAAGAATACGGGAAAATTTATGGGTGCTTGTAGACTTTCTACTGTATGAACCAAATTACATTGATTAGCCATTCATTGGTGAAATTTTTTTTGTGGAACAGGCTTTTTTGGGAAAATCGATGGGTGATCGTACACTTTCTTCTGTATGAACCGAATTGCGTAGATTAGCTTTCGGTGGTGAAATTTGGTTGTGATACAGCCTTTTTTGGGAAAATTAGTCGGTTGCATTAACTATGGTCAAGGACAAAATATGTCTTTTATGGCCCACTGGGTAAATGTGGTTCCTGCCCAGCTACACCAGCAACTTGGCCAGATGACGCCACTTCCGCCTCCACGTTCTCATACCATTGGTCCAGCGACAATGTACGCCTCTGCCTCCTCATCCTCCACTGTGTCCTCAGCCTCTACTGCAGAGACAATTCACAGTGCCCCCTCGTGGTGTCTGCACTGCGTCAAGGAGGGCTGAGCCATACGTCTTGCATGGCACACTTGTTCAATCTGGCTGTCAAGCGGTTCCTGAAGTCTTCCACCCATCTGAAAGACATCCTAAAAATGCCCATGAAACTTTGCATGCACTTCAGTAACTCGTACACCACCAAGTACACCCTTCTTCAGCTGCAGCGAAAAAGAATGGCATTCCCCAAAATGGGCTGATATGCAACGTTTCCACTCATTGGAATTCCACCCTTCATATGTTGGACCGACTATACGAACAGAGAAAGGCTATCAACGATTTATTGATGATACAGGCGGACAGGAGTACTTCCCTGTGTAACTTCGATGTCAGCCAGTGGCAGCTCATTCGTAACACCTGCCATTTGCTCAGACCCTTTGAGGAGGCCACATTCTTTGTCAGTTGCCAGGACTACAGAATGAACAACGTCATTCCACTGCTTTAGGTGCTGAAACAGATGCTGGTAAATCTGTCTGGACAGGGGACTGGAGACGTGAAGCCTAGATCTCACTGCCACATGAGCCCTGTGGGGGCTGAATTGGAGGAGGAGGAGGACATTGGGGTACAAGCAATGTGTAGCGAAATGAGTGTTTTTTACACACAGGTGACAGGAGAGGAGGAGCAGGAGCCACAGGGCGATGAGGAAGATAAGGCAGAGGACCCAGATACACCGTGGCTGTATGCCGTGGAGATGGAGGCAGGGAGTCCCTCCGAGTCACTTGCACAAATGGCCCGATACATGCTCACAGCCGAATTGTCACCATTCGGCAGAGGGATGACTTCTGGCTCTCCACCTTGTTGGACCCTTGGTACCTGTCCAAAATGGGGGCCTTTTTTACACCCGCTGAGGGAGGACAAACTGAACTACTATAGATACATCCTATGTAATTAGTTGGCCGCTGCCTATCTGCGCCATTGTCCATCCTCTTGCAGGTCTGACTTTGGGGGCCCTCTCTGCTCATGTTCCTTTGTCATAGCTGCTGTGGCAGGGTGGGGGGCGTAGGAGCAGTTTCAGCTCCATCAGCAGAAACTTGAGTCTAGGAGTCTAGAGTCGCTAATGAGCAGCTTTCTTTACCCGCCTAGTGAAGAACCTACTCACCAGCAGCAGCTAGACCTGGAGCAGGACCTGAACCAGCAGGTGGTGGCATACTTGGACAGTACCCTGCCACCCCACATTGAAGATCCGCTGCACTTCTGGGCATCCAAACTGGATTTGTGGCCTCAACTGGCAGAGTTTGCCCTGGAAAAGCTGTCCTGCCAGGCCAGTAGTGTGGCATCAGAGCAGGTGTTTAGTGAAGCGGGTGCCATAGTTACCCCAAGAAGAACTCGCCTGTTCACCGGAAATATGGAGAGACTGACCTCTGTCAAGATGATTCAGGAGTGAATCAGTCAGGATACATTTTTTGGGGGTTATTGTTCTGATGGATCAGAGGAAGGGAAAAAAATCTGTGACGTCAACAGAAACTTTCTGCTGACACCCTCTTCACTCTGTTGGGGGCTCTACTTGTATCAGCATTTTAAAGGTTTTGTAGACATCTATGTGGAATCAGCTGACAACGGTGTAAAAGGAGTGTGCTTCTTCTTGGAGCTAACATCGACCTGTAAGGCTGAGTTCATACTTGAGTTATTTGGTCAGTTTTGGCCCCGTGACTGCCCAAATAAGTGAAGTGTGCAGTAATTCTAAGAGCGACGCCTGTCATCTGCATATCATACTGACTCACAGTATTATTTCACTACCACAGCAGACTCCCTGTGTGTGTGTTACTGCAAGGCACAGTGTTTTACACCCCTATAAAGGCTGTTTGAAGCCAGGAAATAGCCGTTTTTTAGGCAATTCACAGCAAATAAATTTGGATCAAACGAATTTTTTCAAAAAAATCGCGAACCGGCCAAATTGAATTTTTGAAAAATTTGCTCATCTCTACCTATAATTCCTAATATATTAATTTCCTTCAAAAGAAACCTAAAAACCCACCTCTTCAGACAAGCCTACAACCAGTGATCCTGCTGCCTCTATACTGCCATAACAAGCTTTACCCTCTCATACTGTGTCCTTCTCACATGCCATGTAGATTGTAAGCCCTCACAGGCAGGGCCCTCTATCCTTCTATACCAGTTTGTAACTTGTCTTGTTCATGCTTAGTGCAATTGTCTGTATTATGTATGTATACCCCTTATTATATGTACAGCGCTATGGAATGAATGGCGCTTTAATTAATAACAATAACCACTAGTCGCTGAAGTTGCTTTAGTGAGAATTGGTACTAGAAGGTGGTGTCCAGATGGAATTTCACACAGATCTATAGATCTCTAGAGTTTCCTATGGCCTAATCATTAAATAAAATGTAGGGTTGGACTGGCCCATCAGAGTACCAGAGGAATCTCCGGTGGACCCAGGCTCTAGTATCATAGCAGTCCCCACAGGTAGGTTCAGGCTCTAAATAAAAAACTGTTGGAGCCAACCAGATGCCACTAGGGTCTATTTGTTTGAATAAAAACATATTACACTTTATTGGTAATATAGGGGATGGACCATGAAAATAATTTCCTTTGGTAGGCCCAAGTAATCCTATTCTGACATTGGTAAAATGATATACGGTATGTAAATGGCTGCTGACAGGTTACACATCCTTTTCAGTTCCTGGACTGCAAACTTTCTAATCTATTATATTATATATCAGCATGGTTCTGCTTCTGGCTCTAACTATGAGGATCAAAGAAGGTAAGAATGGGGGGAGGAAAGATTTGTAATAAGAATGTCCTTGATATCTCTTCCAGGAAGTGTTATGAGTACTACAGTAGTGATACTCCAGTAAATATAAAAATATTCTCCAGAAATAATAACAACTATACAGTAGTATAATTAAATTGTCATATAGATTAGAAGTAAATAGTAATATACATTTTTCCTGGATCTTCTGTTTTCGAGGCTCTGAGATATCCATGGTCCTGGGATCTCTCAGCTTATGAGCCAGTCTTTTGTAGACACTGAAGCAGATCACTCAAAGGCCCCATTCACACGTCCGCATTTTGTTTCCGCATCTTTTCCGATTTTTGCAGAACAGATGCGGAACATATTCTGACCCATTCATTTTCTATGGTTCCCGAAAATATGCGGACAGCACAATAAGTGCTTTCCGCATCCTTGATTCCGTTCCGCAGGTAAGCAAAAATATAAAACGTGTCCTATTATATTCTGCAAAATGCGGTCCGTTCGGCCATAGAAATGAATGGATCCGCAAAAAAGGGATGAAAAACGGAAACTAATTATAGAAAACCGATCCGCAAACGGACTTCAAAAAAGGTTAGAGAAAAATGCTGAATACGGTTATAGGAAAATACTGACGTGTGAATGTAGCCAAACAAGGGAACATCTTCTAGAGTGGAGTTGGTCCATCTCTAACCCTAAGTTCACACCTGAGCGTTTTACAGCGCGTTCAAACGCGCTGTAAAACGCTCAACACATGAAAACCAATGCTTTCCTATGGCCCTGGTTCTCACTTGAGCGTTTTACAGAGCGTTTGAACGCGCTGTAAAACGCCCGACGCATAAACAAGTACTTGAGCTTTTTTTGGGGCGTTTGTCGCGCGTTTTGTGATTGACACCACAGTAGTCAATCACAAGAACGCACGTACGAACGCGCGTTTCCTATTTTCAAGAACGCTCAGGTCTGAACCCAGGGTAAGACTTCTTAACGAATAGACAATACATTTTGTTCATCCTCAAGTTCTCTTTCCAAGTCTTCTTTATGAGCTTTAGGGCCAATACCATCCACCTGATTTCACAGTTTACTCGTATGGGTTTTCCCCTGAAACCCCCTTGATTTGTGTAGGAATTAGGGAATGTTTCTCATATGTTCTGCTGAAGTGGTGAAACAAGTAAGCATAGGGCTCCACAGAAAAAAAAATTGTTATGGGGCCATACTCCACCATGACCACCTTCAGCAGCAATTACAGACTATTTTGGTATCACTTTTGCATAGAGATAATGAACACAGTGATGTCATGATAAAGGAAAATTAAACATAGTGATGTCACAGTACAGGAATAATATGCACTGTGATGTTACAGTACAGAGATAATGAACACAGTGATGTCATGGTAAAGGAAAATAAACACAGTGATGTCACAGTACAGGACATAATATGCACAGTGATGTCACAGTGCAGAGATAATGAACACAGTGATGTCATGGTAAAGGGAAAATAAACACAGTGATGTCACAGTACAGGGATAATATGCACAGTGATGTCAAAAATACAGAGATAATGTACACAGTGATGTCACAGTGCAGGGATAATAAACACAGTGATGTCACAGTACAGGGATAATAAACGCAGTGATGTCACAGTACAGGGATAATATGCACAATGATGTCACAGTACAGAGATAAGGTACACAGTGATGTCACAGTACAGAGATAATGTACACATGATGTCACAGTACAGAGATAATGTACACATGATGTCACAGTACACAGATAATGTACACAGTGATGTCACTGTACAGGAATAATATGCACACAGTGATGTCACAGTACAGAAATAATGTACACAGTGATGTCACAGTACAGAGATAATAAACACAGTGATGTCACAGTACAGAGATAATGTACACAGTGATGTCACATTCAGAGATAAACATAGTGATGTGAACAGAAAGATACTGGGGAGGTCCCCTAGTGTAACATCTCAGATAATGAGTTGCCTACTATCAACACTACAGCTTCTTACCAGATTGTGTCATATAATACCAGGAATAACACCTGAACAAAGCATACATCTCCTGAGCCAGAGGAGAACCAGGCTGTGGCTCCTTTCCACCAATCACTGGACAGCTGGAATTATATCGCAAGAAAGTTTAAAAAATAAAAAGGGAGTATAGGGCACTGCACCGGATTTTAACATAATTTATTAAATTTAATAAATAAAAACAAGCATAGGTCAGACTTGGAACATATTACCCGTTCCAGAGGTGGACAGCGGCATTTCTCAGTCTATGATGTCATAGTACAGAGATAATAAACACAAAGAAAAGATGATCCTCACAGTAAAGGTAAACATGATACTCAACTAAAAGCTAATATCCCCCATGAGGTAGAAGCCAATTTTTTTATTTTTTATTTTAGGGAAAAGAAATTCAGAAATGCATCCAGGGGTCTTTCAACCAAATTTAGTAAGTTTGCCAGCACAAGCTCCTCTGGTAGAGCTTCCATAACCTCATTGCAGTTTGGTTCTTTGCCTTATTTGTACTATATACCTAATAATGATGTAGTTGTTTTAGAGAGCTTGGATGTAGGGAACCTAGCCATGGTGGATTCCATCTTCTTTGCTCCTGAGCTGTGAGAACCTTTCTAGGTCTACCCTCTCCAGAAGAATCACATTGTTAGGAAACAATGAGATAGTGCACCTGCCAAAGGTTAGAAAAGAATGTGGAAGAGAATGGCAAAACCAGGTGCGGAGATCTGGTAATCATGGCATTTCCTAAGGACAGACCTTCTGTTTTGTATCAACTATTTCTATAAAAATGTTGTGGGCTTTAGGTATAGCTAAATGGCTTCCCAGTATCTGGTGCTTCGGAAGCCCTTCTTACACAGAAGGAGACAAGGACTTGGTTAGGCCTCTTTCACACTTGCGTTGTGAAGATCCGGCGTGCACTTCCGTCGCCGGAATGCACGCCGGATCCGGCACAACGCAAGTGAACTGAAAGCATCTGAAGACTGATCAGTCTTCAAAATGCTTTCAGTGTTACTATGGCAGCCAGGACGCTACTAGCGTCCTGGTTGCCATAGTAGCAGTGGGGAGTGGAGGAGCGGCATACTTACATTCCGTGCGGCTCCTGGGGCGCTCCTGAATGACGTCAGAGCGCCCCGCACGCATGGATCACGTGATCCATGCGATCACGTGATCTATGCACTGGGGCGCCCTGACGTCATCCTGGAGCGCCCGGAGCCGCACGGAATGTAAGTATGCCGCTCCCCTACTCTTTACTATGGCAACCAGGACTTTAGCGTCCTGGCTGCCATAGTAACCATTGACAAAGCTAAACGTCGGATCCGGCGATGCGCGGAAACGACGTTTAGTTAAAGGCCGGATCCGACTAATGTCCTTCAATGGGCATTAATTCCAGATCCGGCGTTACGGCATGTCTTCCGGATTTTTGGACGGAGACAAATCCGCAGCATGCTGCGCTTTTGTCAACGTCCAAAAAACGTTGACATACTGAACGGAAGACATCCTGATGCATCCTGAACGGATTTCTCTCCATTCAGGATGCATGGGGATAATCCTGATCAGTAGCTTTCCGTCCTAGAGACCCGAGGACGGATCTCTAGGACGGAAAGCTAAAACGCTAGTGTGAAAGAGGCCTTAGACAGATTGCACTGGAGCCCTGTAGCTTCAAGGTAGACCTCTGGTTACAATTTGGATCATTTTACAGTTACACCCTACATAAAGAATAAAAGACTCCTCAATCTGTAACTGTAAGGATACGGCCACACGGTCAGGTTTCCTGATCTGGTTTTGTAAGCCAAAATCAGGAATGGATCATAAAAGGAGAGAACATTTGAAATTCACTCTTGGCTCTGACTTCCAATACTGCATGCTGAAACCTAACCAAACCATACCCTTATTATTAGCAATCTTTTATCTTCTATCCTAGCCAGTACTATACAATGTTTTCACCTTTGCAATGAGAAGATGATGATGTTAGATTGTGTTGACTTCAGGCAGAAGAGATGAACAGTTTAGTTTTTGATATTCACATTTTTTTTAAAATCAGATTCTTGGTTTTACATAGGTTGATGTATACTGACTCTCCTTTAGAGATTGTGCTGGAGTTGTGTTGGTGGATCTTGCAAGGATTTAATGACAACATTGCTTCTGGGTATTCTTATCTGAAAAAAATATTGAAATAAACATCCATCATCATCCCAAAAATATTCTTATCCTTGTTCTAGCTCTATGGCCATTTTTTTTTTAATTCTAGGAAAAAGTCATTAATTCATCATCATCCCAAAAATATTCTTATCCTTGTCTTAGCTCTATGGACAATGAAACCAATAAGCCCACGCAAGACAACAACTAGAGTTAATTTTGGGGACTGGTCTGGGGTTTGATGCCTAAAGTCTGCATTGGGCCCCATGATTTTCTAGTTGTGCAGCTGTACCCTTTGGCACTTTTATTTTTCCAGCACAGTTTGCAGGGAAGTAGCTGGCACAATATTGGTGCACACTACAAGATGGCTGTGTTAAAGGGGCATCTGGATAGGAGTTTCTTTGCTGTAGAGAGTGGGGATGGACTGCAGAAACAATCAGTCAAGGCTGAGGTATAACCTAATCTCCTGGGCCCTAATGAAAAATTTGTAACAGCCCCCCATCTACCATAAGCCATTTATCCACTTCAGCCCCCCGAGCTTAAACCCCCCTAATGACCAGGCCACTTTTTACAATTCCGCACTACACTACTTTCACCGTTTATTGCTCCGTCATGCAACTTACCACCCAAATGAATTTTACCTCCTTTTCTTCTCACTAATAGAGCTTTCATTTAGTGGTATTTCATTTTTGCTGACATTTTTACTTTTTTTGCTATTGATAAAAATGTAACGACATTTTTGCAAAAAAAATTTCATTTTTTGCTTTCTGTTGTAAAATTTAAAAAAACTACATTTCTATATAAATTTTTCTATAAATTTATTGTTCTACATATCTTTCATTAAAAAAAAATGCAATAAGTGTATATTTATTGGTTTGGGTTAAAGTTATAGCGTTTACAACTATGGTGCAAAAAAGTGAATTTCGGCATTTTGAAGCAGCTCTGACTTTCTGAGCACCTGTCATGTTTCTTCAGGTGCTAGAATGTCAGGATAGTATAAATACCCCCCAAATCACACCATTTTAGAAAGAAGACACCTCAAAGTATTCGCGGAGGGGCATGGTGAGTTCATGTATCATTTCATTTTTTTTCACAAGTTAGCGGAAAATGACACTTTCTGAGGAAAAAATAATAATAATAAAGTTTCCATATCTGCTAACTTATGGCAAAAAGAAAAGAAAATCTCCCACGGACTCACTATGCCCCTCAGTGAATACCTTGGGGTGTATACTTTCCGAAATGGGGTCATTTGGGGGGGGTGTTTACTGTTCTGGCATTTTGGGCGGGGCTAAATTGTGAGCAGCCCTGTAAAGCCTAAAGGTACTCGTTGGACTTCACGCCCCTTTACGCACCTAGGCTGCAAAAAAGTGTCACTCTTGTGGTATTGCCGTACTCAGGAGAAGTAGGGCAATGAGTTTTGGGGTGTATTTCTACATATACCCATGCTGGGTGAGAGAAATATCTTTGTAAACTGACAACTTTGTATAAAAAAAATTAAAAAGTTGTCATTTACAGAGATATTTTTTATATGTAAAAATACACCCCAAAACACATTGCCCTACTTCTTCTGAGTACGGCGATACCAAGTGTGTGACACTTTTTTGCAGCCTAAATGAGCAAAGGGGCCCAAATTCCAATGAGTACCTTTTAGGAGGGCATTTTTACGCATTTGGATTCCAGACTTCTTCTCACGATTTAGGGCCCCTAAAATGCCAGGGCAGTATAAATACCCCACATGTGACCCCATTTTGGAAAGAAGACACCCCAAGGTATTCTGTGAGGGGCATGGCGAGTTCATAGAATTTTTTTTTTTGGCACAAGTTAGCGGAAATTTACTTTTTTTTTTTTTCTCACAGAGTCTCCCTTTCCGCTAACTTGTGACAAAAAGTTCAATCTTTCATGGACTCAATATGCCCCTCAGCGAATACCTTGGGGTGTCTTCTTTCCAAAATGGGCAATGTGTTTTGGGGTGTATTTTTACATATACCCATGCTGGGTGAGAGAAATATCTCTGTAGATTGACAACTTTGTATAAAAAAATTTAAAAAGTTGTCATTTACAGAGATATTTCTCCCACCCAGCATGGGTATATGTAAAAATACACCCCAAAACACATTGCCCTACTTCTCCTGAGTACGGCGATACCACATGAGTGACACTTTTTTGCAGCCAAGATGCGCAAAGGGGCCCTTATTTCAATGAGTACCTTTAGGATTTCACAGGGCATTTTTAGGCATTTGGATTCTTCTCACGCATTAGGGGCCCCTAAAATGCCAGGGCAGTGTAAATACCCCACAAGTGACCCCATTTTAGAAAGAAGACACCGCAAGGTATGATGGTGATTGGTGCACTTACATACGTTTCCTTTGGTGGTCCCAAGCAAAAGGGACCACCAGAGGAGCAGGCAGCAGGCATATCAGACGCTGTTAACAAAACAGCGTCTGATATGTGATTTTTTTAACTACTACAGCCTGCCAGTGCATGATCAGCGCTGGCAGGCTGTAGTTTAACTTCTCCCCGACACGATCCTGTGAGCGTGCGCACGAGCACTCACAGGAAATCTCGCCTCTCGCGAGAATAGCCGGGCCGCCGAGATCACGTGATTCTGCGTGAGGCGGTCCGGATGTGGTTATTAATGCTGGTTGTCTTTTTATATAAAAGAAGGGACAGCCCCTTTGTGCACTGCTCGCTTAAAAACCCTTCTTCTACTGAGATAAACAGCATCTACATGGACGTCCTTTGGACCTTCCAGCAGGTCTGAGCAGCAACCTGGGATCGAATTGATCTACTTGCAATGCAGTGTCACAGTGTTCCTGCTCAACCACCCAATTTGTGGCTCCTTTCTTACCCTGGAGATTATGCACTAGGGAAGCATCCCCTCTTCTCTATTTCATAGATCTGTCCACTGATTGCACTGGGCACAATTTCTCCTATGGTGGCACTATAGTTTACAGATTTCGGGAGGATCCATAAGTTAGAGTTTTATTGATCACTTTATTATCATGGTGCTTTTCTAATAAATGTCAAATGCCTTGTCCAACTTTTTCATAATTTCACATCTCATGCACATCTTAGAATTTACCTTGGGTAAGTCAATATTTTCTAAAGATAGATGGAAGTTTTCTCTGTTGGATGTAGAACTCTGAGGTCTAAGCTGAGTTCCAGCAGATGAAAGAAATATTGATGCACTATCACTCTCAGCTGGTCTCTCCAAGACAATGGGATTGGAAATGCCAGATTCTTCTTCTTGAATGTAATCACCATCCTCCTGACGCTTTCTTTCTGAGCCTATTAACCTATAGTAAAAGAAATATCAAGTTCAGGAAGTGAGGTCACAAGTTTAGTGGCTATTTTACAGAATAATCACCATTTTTATTCTGGTATAATGAAAGATATATCCGCCATGAGCAACAAAATTTAACATCACCTATAATTGAAATAGTTTCATGCAAAATATAAATTTACTAGCAGAAGGACCCGGCTTTGCACAGGTATAATTTATCTATTTCATTTAATATTTGTGTGTG
Organism: Bufotes viridis; assembly: GCA_033119425.1. Classification (NCBI taxonomy): domain Eukaryota; kingdom Metazoa; phylum Chordata; class Amphibia; order Anura; family Bufonidae; genus Bufotes; species Bufotes viridis. The sequence continues at coordinate 41,398,937 of CM065590.1, read as the reverse complement.
TCGTTAAAAGATATCGACAGTTTATAATAGTGACATCTAAAGTAACAGTGATCTCCATAGCCCTCCCCCCTTAACACTGACCCCCACCCCCCACAGTGCTCTGTGTCCTTAAAATGATTATAAATCCATCCGCAGCACTCTTCCGTTTGCAATGAAATCCGGTGTCTTTATTTAGATAGCAGCATGCAATTGCGATGTTTCAACTATTTCGGTCTTTCTGAAAGACGGAAAACGGAAGAGTGCTGCGGATTTATTATTTTTTTGTTCATTGTTTGGGATCCTTAACCTGGATTACCATTTGCTGGCACCAACATCGGACCACCAACTGGGTACAGTATTGTTTTGATTTTTCTCCCAAATTTGGGTTATGTAGTGCTGCTTAAAAGTTTTTTTTCTCACATACATACATACATAGTGCTGTGATCACAACAATACTTAGTGCACCAATTACTAATTTGTAGTCAGACCTGCTAAAATGTGAAGTTGGACGTATTGCCCCAAAATATTCGCATCATTAGTGCCGATTTGCGCAATCGAGAATATATCAGAGCACTCTATCTATATATAAAGCTATTATAATGTTCTGCCGTGTCAACCATTTTCTCCAGTCTCAGGAAACTTCGAGCAGCTTGAAAAATGTAGCAAAAGTGACCCACACCTGTATTGCGCGCGCATTATGCAAATATTCCATTGCAGATTTTCGCAATAGGAAAGTTGCCTACCCCTTAGTAGAGATGGCCCGAACTATTCGCCGGCGAATAGTTCCCGGGGAACATAGCTTGTTCGCGTTTGCCGCGGCGGGCGAACATATTCGATGTTCGCATTCGCCCCTATACTTTATCATTGAGCAAACTTTGACCCTGTACCTCACAGTCAGCAGACACATTCCAGCCAATCAGCACACCCTCCCTCCCAGACCCTCCCATCTCCTATCTAAAGGCAAGGACAGCATCCATCTTAGATTCATTCTGAAGCTGCAGTAGTTGTAATTGTAAATCGCAATGCGATTAATATCACCTGTATTATTCGCATTGCGATTACAACTTAGATCTGAGTTCCTAATGGTTGTATTGCTAGAATATAACGAAGATAACGAATATAGCGCTATATTCTCAATCTTCGTTATATTCTAGCAATACAACAACCATTAGGAACTCGGCTCTAAGTTTAATTCGCAATGCGATTAATACAGGTTATATTAATCTCATTGCGAATTCAACTTAGAGCTGAGTTCCTAATGGTTGTATTGCTAGAATATAACAAAGATTGAGAATATAGCGCTATATTCGTGATATTCGTTGTATTCTAGCAATACAACCATTAGGAACTCAGCTCTAAGTTGTAAACGCGATGCGAATAATACTTACAATTATTAATCGCTTTGCGAATCCATTTGATGCCTCTATTTGATTGTATATGACGGTTGACTATGACTACCACCAAAGTTCTGCTGCCTCCGAGGCAAGATATCTGAGCCCTCCAGGGGCCATTTGGGCGTTTTTGATAGAAAACCCATCAAAAACGCATCAAAATTTTTATAGTTATATATTTTTTATTTTAGTTTTTTGTGTATTTTGCCACATTTGGTTGCATATTTACATTTGGTATAGGCAAATTTGGTAGTCTAGATCATGTGTCTATACCAAAACCTAGGATCATTGTTTGACAGCATATTTTCTAAGCCATGTAGCTGAATATAGATTTGGGCAGAGTAATGATCTAGACCTGTGTTTCCCAACCAGTGGGCCTCCAGCTGTTGCGAAACTACAACTCCCAGCATGCTTGCACAGCCAAAGGCTGTCCGGGCATGCTGGGAGTTGTAGTTTTGCAAAAGCTGGAGGCACACTGGTTGGGAAACATTGAATTCTAGACTACCATATTTGCCTATACCAAATGTAAATATGCAACCAAATGTGGCAAAATACACACAAAAAAAAAATGATAAAAACGCATATGCGTTTTTGATGCGTTTTTGATGCGTTTTCTATCAAAAACGCCCAAATGTCCCCTGGGGGTTCAGATATCTTGCCTCGGAGGCAGCAGAACGTTGGTGGTAGTCATAGTCAACCGTCATATACAATCAAATAGAGGCATCAAAAAGATTCGCAAAGCGATTAATAATTGTATGTATTATTCGCATTGCGATTACAACTTAGAGCTGAGTTCCTAATGGTTGTATTGCTAGAATATAACGAAGATTGAGAATTTAATCTTCGTTATATTCTAGCAATACAACCATTAGGAACACAGCTCTAAGTTTAATTCGCAATGCGATTAATCTAACCTGTATTAATCGCATTGCAATTTCAACTTACCATACTCTCTGTCAACTACGTAATTTTCCATGGGAGTTTTGCCATGGATTCCCCTCCGGCATGCCACAGTCCAGGTGTTAGTCCCCTTGAAACAACTTTTCCATCACTATTGTGGCCAGAAAGAGTCCCTGTGGGTTTTAAAATTCACCTGCCTATTGAAGTCTCTGGCGGTTCGCCCTGTTCGCATGTTCGCGAACATTTGCAGAAGTTCACGTTCGCCATCCACGAACGGAAAATTGTATGTTTGCGACATCACTACCCCTTAGTGCTGATCGTGAATACTCTAATCACGAATTTTTATCACGAATATATCACATTGCCGATTTTCGCAATCAAGTAAATAATGACTGGAGAATATTTGCCCAAATATTCGCAAAATATCGTGAATTTGAATATTGCCCCTGCCGCTCATCACTACTACGGTGGTGATCACAGGTTTATTTTTATTTTTTTTACTCCTTGCACCCTGCTTGACCTTATCAAAAAGGGTTCCCTGTCTTGGAGAAACCTTTGAAAATTAGAAGCCCCCATCTAACTAAATATTTCATTGATTTAAATACTCATAATATGTTGTACTTACTTTTGATCATCCTTGTTATGATTCCTCCGGTATAGAAAGAAAGCCAGCAAGAAAATGATTATCAGAAGACAAGTAAGACCAGCAGCAACACTGCCATACACGACTGGCTGACTGATAGCTACCTGGCACTGGTCTCCAGTGTACCAGAACTGGCTTGATGTTGTACAACTACGAAAAGATGGAACATATGAAATTTAGCTTAACCTGCTAAAAGTGGTAAGGATGATTATGAGCTAAAGTAGAAATTCAAGATATACTTAAAAGGGTTATCCAACCCCTATAATGACCCTCCCCCCCTCCAATGCCCGGGCACCTCATATAGGTTATACTTACCCCACGGCAGTAACGGCACCCAAGTTGCTCCTGGTCCCCGCACAGCCGCCGCTGCATCTCTCCGTTGCATGGATCAAAACATCCAGTGAGGAAGGGGGGGATAGCCAATAGCAGGCCGTGACGGGGATGGGCCGTCCTTGCTGCAGCCTGCTATTGGCTAATCCCCTTGTCCCAGATGTTTTGATCAGTGTGATGGGGAGATGCAGCGGCTGTCGTGTGGGGATCAGGAGCGATGCGAGTGCTGGGGATTAGGTTAAGTATAATCTATATGAGGGGCCCAGGCATTGGGCGGCATGTTTTAAACATTGGATAACCCTTTAAGGTCTGAGACCTCAGTCAAAATTATCTGAACACTTAAGTCTTCATGGGTTCCCAAACTTTTGCAAGGTACTCCTTTCCTTTTTCACTCTGAAGTTGTACAAAACCAAAATTATACACTGATATTGCTTAAAAGGTTGAAAAGTTTGTTTCAGCTTTAATAATCTTTTGGAGATCATTTTATCTTCAACTTGCTAAACTGTTCATAGTAACAGTAATTTTGACCAGGGGTACCCAAACTTTTGCACTTTTGCTCTTCTGTGAATGCCTCAGAGTTTTGTTAGAGAACATTAGTTATCAAACAGCATAATGAAAACCAAGGAACACACCAGACAGGTCAGGGATAAAGTTGTGGAGAAGTATGCGGTGTATGGCACAACTGCAAGCCTACCAAGAAATGGCCATCAACCTAAATTGATAGCCCAGGCAAGGAGAGCACTAATTTGAGAGGCCTGTGGTCATCTGGGGGAATTGCAGAGATCCACAGCAAAGGTGGGAGAACCTGTCCACAGGACAACTATTAGTCATGTGCTTCATAAATCTGGCCTTTATGAAAGAGTGGCAAGAAGAATTTTTGAAAGCCATAACCAGTCCTATTTGCAGTTTGCCACAAGCCATGTAGGGGACACAGCAAACATGTGAAAGAAGATGCTCTGGTCAGATGAGACCAAAGATTAACTTTTTGGCCTAAATGAAATTCGCTATGTGTGGAGGAATACCAACACTTCACATCACCCTGAACATACAATCCCCACCGTGAAACAAGGTGGTGGGATCATCATTCTGAGAGGATGCTTTTCTTCAGCAGGGACAGGGAAGCTGGTCAGAGTTGATGGGAAGATGGATGAAGCTAAATACAGAGCAATCCTGGAGGAAAATCTGTTGGAGGCTGCAAAAGACTTCAGATTGGGGCAGAGGTTCACCTTCCAGCAAGACAACAACCCTAAACCAACAAGCCAGAGCTACAATGGAATGGTTTACATCAAAGCATATTCATGTGTTAGAATGGCCCAGTCACAGTCCAGATTTAAATTCTATTTAGAATTTGTGGCAAGATTTGAAAATTGCTGTTCACAGACGCTCTCCATCCAATCTGACTGAGCACGAGCTAATTTACAAATAAGAATGGGCAAAAATTCCAGCTTCTAGATGTGCAAAGCTGGTAGAGACATCCCCAAAAGACTTGCAGCTTTTATTGCTGCAAAAGGTGGTCCTACAAAGTATTGACTCCCGGTGGGCTAAATACAAATGCATGTCACACCTTCCAGATTTTAAGTTATTAAAAATTTTAAAAACGATGTATGATTTTCTTTTCATTTCACACATACGTGCTACTGTGTGTTGTTCTATGTCGGGATCACCAACTTCAGGATGGAAGCATGCAGGGTCATGCAAGACTTCCCTCTGACAGCTCTCCGTCATCAAAAACTAATTAATTTTAGCTGCCACCTCTCTTCATATCAGGCTGATTAGGCACATTGCATTAAATAATAAGTACACTCTACAACTTACTATGCAGGCTAGCATTTACGGGTTACTACCGTACATCAATATTGCTAACACTTCTTCTAAGGTCATGGAATCGTAAGAACACAGGAAGGGTCGTACGGACAAGGTGATATCCTATTACAGGGAGGGGTGCCTACTCCAGACCATAGTTTTGATATCTGGATACCTCTATCCCCACTGTCTATCACATAAAATCCCAATAAAATACAGTTAGGTTGTGGGTGTAACATGAAAAATTGTGGAAAATTTTAAGAGGTAAAAATACTTTTTCAAGGCACTGGAATTGCGACATTAAAGGGAATCTGTCACCAGGTTTGAGCCCTGTCAGCTAAACATATGCTGACGTTCAGGGTCTCATTAGCATGCCTAATATGGGCTCATCTAAACAAATGGTAGCGTAATTTTGTCAAAAAACAGGTTTAACTAACCTGTCAATCACACATATAAGGAGCCCAAGGGGAGGTCCAGCGATGCAGGGTGCCCGGCCGCAGACATTGCTGTATGTGGCCAGCGCCGCCTCCTAATGCTCCGTGCCGCCTCTCCTCCCTCCTCCTGCTGTAGCGCTGGCTCGTACGCACACGGCGCGTGCGCACTTCACTGAAAAAGCCGATCCAAGAAGTCCGCGCGTGCGCATGGGCATGCACCCGTGCGGACTTCTTGGATCGGCTTCTTCAAGTGAAGTGCGCACGCGCCGTGTGCGTACGAGCCAGCGCTTACAGCAGGAGGAGGGGGAGGGAGAGGCGGCACGGAGCATTAGGAGGCGGCGCTGGCCACATACAGCAATGTCTGCGGCCGGGCACCCTGCATCGCTGGACCTCCCCTTGGGCTCCTTATATGTGTGATTGACAGGTTAGTTAAACCTGTTTTTTGACAAAATTACGCTACCATTTGTTTAGATGAGCCCATATTAGGCATGCTAATGAGACCCTGAACGTCAGCATATGTTTAGCTGACAGGGCTCAAACCTGGTGACAGATTCCCTTTAAATAAGATGTATATGATCATCTAAAGGTAATAAGTAGTGTTGAGCAAATCGAAGTGAAACAAATTGAATTTGAACAGAATTTTAGGAAAAAGTTGATTTGCCAGTAATCCGAATTTCCTTGTGCTTCGTGGTAACGAATAGGATTTGCTGCTACACATCATCAAAAAGACAAAAAGACGTGTTGTAATTGTCTTTTTAACCAGTTGTGGTCTGGTGATTGCACATATGTACTATCTACCTACAGATTTTATATTCATCAGTATAATGAATCATGATATATATTTGCATCACGTTTTTATTTATGATAATGCACTGTTTTCACAGTATTTATGTATTCACATGCGTTTTCTATGTATTTAAAATGTCACTTGTACTGGCATGGGTTAATGCCAATTTAGCTTGATGATGTCACTTCCTCACACTATAAGTATGTTCAGTTTGCATTGTTCACATTGCTTGAGAAAGGCTTCATGTTGGAACGTCGCGTCACTTCTGGGTGAATAAACATCCTCCTTTTTCTACTACTTATTGGAGTGCTGCTCTGCTTTTTCTTTTAGATATATATATACAGTGGGTACGGAAAGTATTCAGACCCCCTTACATTTTTCACTCTTTGTTGAATTGCAGCCATTTGCTAAAATCTTTTAAGTTAATTTTTTTTCCTCATTAATGTACCTCATATTGACAGAAAAACACAGAATTGTCGACATTTTTGCCGATTTATTAAAAAAGAAAAACTGAAATATCACATGGTCCTAAGTATTCAGACCCTTTGCTGTGACACTCATATATTTAACTCAGGTGCGGTCCATTTCTTCGGGTCATCCTTGAGATGGTCCTGCACCTTCATTTGAGTCCAGCTGTGTTTGATTATACAGTTTGGACTTGATTAGGAAAGCCACACACCTGTCTATAGAAGACCTTACGGCTCACAGTACATGTCAGAGCAAATGAGAATCATGAGGTCAAAGGAACTGCCTGAAGAGCTCAGAGACAGAATTGTGGCAAGGCACAGATCTGACCAAGGTTGCAAAAAATTTCTGCTGCACTTAAGGTTCCTAAGAGCACAGTGGCCTCCATAATCCTAAAATGGAAGACGTTTGGGATGACTAGAACCCTTCCTAGAGCTGGCCGTCCGGCCAAACTGAGCTATCGGGGAAGAAGAGCCTTGGTGAGAGAGGTAAAGAAGAACCCAAAGATCACTGTGGCTGAGCTCCAGAGATGCAGTCGGGAAATGGGAGAAAGTTGCAGAAAGTCAACCATCGCTGCAGCCCTCCACCAGTTGGGGCTTTATGGCAGAGTGGCCCGACGGAAGCCTCTTCTCAGTGCAAGACACATGAAAGCCGCATGGAGTTTGCTGAAAAAAACACCTGAAGGACTCCAAGTTGGTGAGAAATAAGATTCTCTGGTCTGATGGGACCAAGATAGAACTTTTTGGCCTTAATTTTAAGCGGTATGTGTGGAGAAAACCAGGCACTGCTCATCACCTGTCCAATACAGTCCCAACAGTGAAGCATGGTGGTGGCAGCATCATGCTGTGGGGGTGTTTTTCAGCTGCAGGGACAGGACGACTGGTTGCAATCGAGGGAAAGATGAATGCAGTCAAGTACAGGGATATCCTGGACGAAAACCTTCTCTAGAGTGCTCAGGACTACTGTAGTGTTCATCACGAATTTTCGAATTGCGAATTTTAATTGAGAATATCGGCACTTCGAGAATGTGCGAATATTTAGAATATCGCAAAATATATTCGCAATCGCGAATATTGTTTTTTTTTATAAATACCAGTTTATGCGAATTTTTATGCAAATTTTTATGTGAATATTTTATGTCAATCATTATTTTCTTGATTGCGAAAATTCGCATATACAAATTTGCATAAAATTTGCATACAAATTCGCATAAACTGGTACTTAAAAGATACCTTTTGATGCAATTTTTTTAATGCAAATTTTTAATGCACATTTTATGCACATTTTATGCAAATTTTCGCAATCAAGAAAATAATGACTGGAGATTACAAATTCGCGAATTTTATAACAAGACACGGAGGCTTCGCATTGCTTTAACTCTCTTTACTGTTACCATAGCAGCAAAGAAAAAAACCTGATAATATATTCAGTAACCAAGGTAACAAATTCCACCCCTTTCCAGTATATAAAGGACCAGCCCCATGTGATCCTCCTCTTTCTTTGCTGCTACCGTAGCAGATAAGTAGTCCTTTTGCTCTGTATTTGTCTGTGACATTGTGTCTTATTGTGCCACTATTTCTTGTAGGTCTCTGTATACAGGGAGATTTGGAGCTTTTGTCTCCTTTATTAGGCTCATTGGCCATCGTTAGGTTCTATTGCTGGGTTATTCTATTGGGGGTTTCTCTCACTGAGAGCCGTTTATCCTCGACTGCCCCCAACCCCCCCCCCCCCCCTTGGCAGTTTTTCTCCCTGCCTCTCTCCCCCTTTTAGCCACCTCCTTTTCTCTGCTCCACTGTCCGGGTCGGTCTCCATCCCGCTCGTCGTTCCGCCTGAAGTCTCGCTAGAACGGGACTTCGGGCGCCATCTTGCTTACCCTACGGCCGCAGTTCGTCTTCTCACTGCAGCTGCGAGACTTGGAGTGCACTGACTCCATATTCTCGCGAGTCTTTCGCCGCCATTAGCCCCTGCTGAGCCGCGCACGTGCCGCAAGTGCCTCCAGGTGCCGGTCAGCATTTTTTACATCAGACTTCCGGCGCTCCTTCCGTTCTCCTCTCGGTGAGTCTACTTGCCCCTCACACTTATCCCTCTCATCCCTGGCCATCCACTTGTTTTTCTGACAGACTGTTTTGTCTCTCCTCTTCTCTTCTTGCAGGTGTTCATTTCTACTGCCCCTCTGTTCTATCCTGTGGTCAGGGGTGACTAACTCCAACCACTACAATGTCTGTTCGCAGTTCTAGTACTACTCCTGGCCAAGACACTGTACCCCCTGCTCAGGGTTCCCCCCCCCCCTTAGATAGCAGGATGCATGTCCCTCCCCCTGAGGTCAATGCTGCTTTCTTGCAGCAATCTATTTCAAATGCCATTATCTCAGCTATGGGTTCTGTTTCATCTGCTTTGACCCATTCTATCTCACAAGCCATATGCTCCCAGTCAGGCGCCCTTGCTCTGGGTGTAGGGTCTAGTACCCATTTACCCTCTGCCTCCAGAACCACTTTGACTGATGGTCAAATGCCATCCAAAGAATCCGCGGGTGTCCCGCGAAAGAGAGCCTGCCCGCGCCAGGCGGAACATGCACGCGCGTGGAAATCGGCCAGGAACCAGCCTGAGCCGCTATCCGATTCTGAGCCAGAATCACTAGAGGAGGCGTGTGATGAGTCCAATGATGGCTCTATTGAGGAATTAGCCAATGTGGCGGTTGATCCCCCGGGCCACTCTACTTCCGCCATGCCCACTCAGACTGTATCCTCCCCGCTTGAGGGTCATTCAAGCCAACCTGAGTTCCTACTCGACCCTTTGGGCGAGCCACTATTCAACCCTGAGGAGCTACATCACCCGAGGCGGAAGGGAGATCTGTAGATCCCGTGGAACTAGCAGGATGGATACAAAGGGCCATCTGCATCACTGGAAGTGTTAACACTTCCCTGGCTATAGAAAGGCGAAAAGCCATTTTAATGAAAGTTGACCCAAAGCTCTCCAACCTCGCCCTCTCGGAGGCGGGCAAAGAGGCCCAAGGGCTATTGTTTGGGGACTCATTCATCAAGGAATTGGGCAGATATGTCGGCGCCTTTACAGCACTCGACAAAGCCCAAACATCAATGAGGAAAGTGTTTGGTAACCGTTTTTCTGGAAGGGCCGGCAGCTCTAGGGGCCGACTGTCCGGCCGCTCCAATTTCCATTCCCGGGGCTCGGGACGAGGCTCCTATACCTACAGATCCTCTAGAACCAGAAATTCCAGCCGGCATATTTCCCATCCTGCGGGAACTCAGGTCGTTCCAGAGGCTTCCGAGGAGCTCCTAACACCAGACGCCCTACGGGTAAGTCCTCAGATTGTTCCTCCTGTTTTTTCTCCAAACTGTGTCGGGGGCAGACTCCGATTCTTTTCGCATGTTTGGTCAGAAATTACCTCGGACCCTTGGGTCCTGAACACGGTAGGGGGTTTCACCATAGACCTTGTTGCCTCCCCCAATCTACTGCCGGTCCCTCCGTCTGTGTGCCCATCCACAGCCTATCAGAAACAGCTCCACGTAGAGCTTCAGGCTCTGTTCCAAAAAGGCGCAATCGAGAGGGTCGACACGCCTTCAAGGGGCGTTCTGAGCAATATGTTTCTGGTTCAGAAGAAAGGCGGCCAGATGCGCCCGGTGATCAATTTGAAGCCCCTCAATTCCCTAGTACAATATCGTCATTTCAAGATGGAGGGCATCCATCTTTTACGGGATATGCTCTTGCCAGGCGACCTACTGGTCAAACTGGACCTCAAGGATGCATACTTGACGGTTCCAGTGGCCCAGGCTTCCAGAGATCTGCTCCGTTTCCGCTGGGGCTCAGAAATTTGGAGGTTCACATGCTTCCCGTTTGGCCTGTCATCTGCCCCTTGGTGCTTCACCAAGGTCATGAGGCCGGTGGTAGCGTGGCTACGCAGCAGAGGGGTGAGGATGATCATCTATCTGGACAACATCCTCATCATGGCGCAATCCGCCCCCCTTCTCCTAGCACATTTGCACATGACGTCTGATCTCCTGTGCAGATTGGGTTTTCTCATCAATCACGAGAAATCCTGTCTAACACCTTCCACGTCGATGGAATTTCTAGGGTTTATGATAGACTCCGTCTTACTCATCCTCAGCCTTCCCCTTCCCAAGATCCGTGCCATCCGGAAGGAACTTCGCCATGCCCTGACACGTCCACAGCTCTCCCTCAGACATTTGGCGCGTCTTATCGGCCTCCTTGCCTCCTTCCATCCAGGCTATATTCCCGGCACCTCTTCATTATCGGGCCCGGCAACGACTGAAGATCGCCCATCTTCGGTCATGGGCGTCTTATGCCGATACCATATTCCTGGACAGGGAGACCCAGGACGAGTTACCATGGTGGATTCAGAATCTTACTGTCTGGAATGGCAAAGCCATTTTCGGTCCCCAGCCAGATCTCGTCATAGAATCCGACGCCAGTTTGTCAGGTTGGGGCGCACACTGCAATGGAGTCTCCACGGGGGGTCCTTGGTCCCCGGAGGAAGCCCGACTCCATATCAATGGTCTGGAGCTTCTGGCAGGGTCTCTGGCGATTCGCAGCTTCGCCAACGGCACTGTCACAACGTGCATCAGGTTACGGATGGACAATGTGTCCGTGGTCCGTTACGTCAACGGGATGGGCGGAACCCGCTCCTCGGTCCTTACCAATCTTGCGAAGGACTTTTGGGAGTTTTGCCTTTTCAAGGGTATTATGGTGGTGGCGGAACATCTTCCGGGCCTCCACAATTCTATGGCAGACTGGAATTCTCGCTACCTTGCGGATTCCAGCGATTGGAAGCTAGATGCGGAGGTGTTCAATGTTTTGTCGTCTCACTGGGGCCCTCCATCGGTAGACCTTTTCGCCTCCCGACTGAACGCCCAGATCCCCAGGTTCTTCAGTTGGCGTCCGGATCCTCTAGCAGAGGCGGTGGATGCCTTCCTTCAGCCTTGGAACGGGCCACTAATGTACGCTTTTCCTCCTTTTGCGTTGGTCCCGAGGGTCCTGCTGCAAATCCGCCGGCAGGCAGCGGAGTTGATTCTAGTTCTGCCCCTTTGGAGGTCTCAACCGTGGTTTCCACAGGTGTTGGAGCTTCTGATCGATTTTCCGCTTCATCTAACTTCTCATCCCTCACTCCTCCTGAACCCGTCAGGGGAGCCCCATCCTCTTCTGCTGGCGGGGTCCCTTCGGCTGTTCGCCTGCAGGGTCTCGGGCTCCCCGAGAGCATGTTGGGAGTTTCAGGCACGACTGCATTCTTACTGGAGAGCTCGTGGGCACCGGGTACACGACGCGCTTACAGAGCCGCCTGGGACTCTTGGTCTCGTTGGTGTCGTGAACGCGATGTGGATCCCGTTCGGGCTACTGTGAATTCGGTTTTGGCGTTTTTATCTTCGCTTTATGAGGCGGGTAAGGCCTATCGTACTATCAATCTGTATAGGTCTGCTATTTCATCCAGACATTTAGGTTTGGAGGGTTATCCTGCGGGCCAGCATCCCTTGATCTGTAGGTTGCTGCAGGGATCTCGTCTGACCCGTCCGCCTCGCCCGCGTTTCTCTACCACCTGGGATGTGGTCGTTGTTTTAAATTTTCTTTCTACTTGGGAGCCTAACTCAGAATTGTCTCTTCGCCAATTGTCAGCTAAACTGGTTACTCAATTTTGTCTGATTTTATGTAAGAGGGTGTCAGACGTCTGTGCCCTTGATTATGACGCTCGTTCTTTTTCTCCGGAGGGCATCCGGTCCAATATTGCAAGACGTACCAAAACTAACATCCGTTCGGTTTCGTATCCTTATTTTACTCACTCTCCTCAACTTTGCACGGTGGCTTGTTTGCGCGAGTACGAGGCTCGCACCTCTGCCTTGAGGTCTCCCGAGTTTCCTAATCTGTTTATTTCTTTTCGTAGACCCTACTCTCTGGTTGCCAGTGTTACCCTGTCCCGTTGGGTTAAGTGGATTTTAGGGTTAGCAGGAGTGGACACCGATATTTTTTCGGCTCACTCATTTCGCAGCGCCTCTGCTACTTCTATGACTGTTTCGGGGGCTCGACTTGAGGACGTTATGAGATTGGCCGATTGGTCTCGGCCTTCTACTTTTAGAGAGTTTTATTTCAGGCCTCAGCCGCATGCCTTCACGTCTGTTATGTCTCGACTTTAAACTTGCAATATGAAGCCTCCGTGTCTTGTTATAAAATTACATGATTTTCCTATTTCATGACGTAAAGTCATGATTTTATTAAAGACACGGAGGCGAGTATTGCACACCCATCTTGTGTTTTTACCCACCCTGTTTTGTTGTACTTCTGTTTCTTTAAGTCGCTATTGTGGTTTGTAGCGTTATGCATTTTGTGATGTGAAACAGCTTGCGGTTTAGAGTATGTATGGCGACCTGGTTGCTCTTTAGTATCATCCTGTTATTTTTTCTCCTTCTTTGCAGGTTGACGGATTCTGCTGTCTCCAGTTCTGCGACCCTGTTTGGTTCCTAAGTTCGTTCTTACTCTTCGGTTGAAGGTGCCCATTGTTGGATGTTCTGTTGGCGGTTCGGCGCCCTAAAGTTCGGAGTTTTGGACTGATGGCAGTGCTACTTGCACAAAGAAAGAGGAGGATCACATGGGGCTGGTCCTTTATATACTGGAAAGGGGTGGAGTTTGTTACCTTGGTTACTGAATATATTATCAGGTTTTTTTCTTTGCTGCTATGGTAACAGTAAAGAGAGTTAAAGCAATACTCGCCTCCGTGTCTTTAATAAAATCATGACTTTACGTCATGAAATAGGAAAATCATGTAATTTTCGAATATATAGCGAATATTCGCCCAAATATTCGCGAAATATCGCGAATTGGAATATTACCGAATATTACTGAATATTGCCAAATACTGGAATATTGCTCATCACTACTCGGGACCTCAGAATGGGCCGAAGGTTTACCTTCCAACAAGACAATGACCCTAAGCACACAGCTAAAATAATGAAGGAGCGGCTTCACAACAACTCTATGACTGTTCTTGAATGGCCCAGCCAGAGCCCTGACTTAAACCCAATTGAGCATCTCTGGAGAGACCTAAAAATGGCCGTCCACCAACATTTACCATCTGACCTGACAGAACTGGAGATGATCTGCAAAGAGGAATGGCAGAGGATCCCCAAATACAGGGGTGAAAAACTTGTTGCTTTTTTCTCAAAATGACTCATGGCTGTATTAGATCAAAAGAGTGCTTCTACTAAAAACTGAGCAAAGGGTCTGAATACTTAGGACCATGTGATATTTCAGTTTTTCTTTTTTAATAAATCTGCAAAAATGTCAACAATTGTCTGTTTTTCTGTCAATATGGGGTGCTGTGTGTACATTAATGAGGAAAAAAATGAACTTAAAAGATTTTAGCAAATGGATGCAATTTAACAAAGAGTGAAACATTTAAGGGTGTCTGAATACTTTCCGTACCCACTGTGTGTGTGTGTGTGTGTATATATATATATATATATATATATATATATTAATTACATTTATTTTGGCATACAATTTTTACAATTACTAAAAACAATATAAAATATGTACATTTAATCTCTATTTCTGAAATGTTTCTGCTGGGATTTGAACTCCCAACCTTGTACATTAAAGGCAAGGATGTTAACCACTACACTATAGAGTTACATGTTAACCTGCACAGAAATATAATATAAGTATTCTGCTGAATTGGAATACACAGTAAATCAGAAACTACTACTATGAGGTTTTTCTGACACAGTTTAGCATTCAGCTTTATAGCTGAGTGGATAAGGTCCTTGCTTCTAACGTACAAAGTTGGGAGTTCAAATCCTGGCAGAAACTTTTCAGAAATTAGATTTAAATACACTGGGGTTTCCCCAAGCACTGACTCCATATATGGATATAGCTATATATGGAGTCAGAGAAGGGACTCCTAAGCCAAACTAGAGTCCCCTCTTCAGGTTTAATGCTCAGGTTCTTCCATTGTTGCAAAGTGTTGCACCCGAGTACAAGAGCAAAGTGCTCGACACACACCAAAAAACACAGAGTTTTCTCAAAAAGATTGTGCAGTAAAAGAAAGCAGAGATGAAGGAACTTACTAGCAGCGGGGACCCTTGTTTGAGACCAGACATTGTCCATTATTGCAGTCTATTACATGTGGACTATCAATACTACAGTTGGTCACACACAAGAATTGATTGGAGACAGTAATGATGCCAGAGAAAAACGGAAGAAAATCTGTAGAGATTGTCTCTAGTTCAGAGCAAACATCTGAAAAGAAAGCACAAAACATGGAGGTCAACTGTTAATACTGTACAATATACTTAATACCGAAACAATAGTACTATAAATAGGTGGAGGAATTATAGCAGGTATATTCTAACAGCTATGGGGCAGTATTTTAGTAGTTATATTCTTGTACATAGGAGGCAGTATTATAGAAATTATATTTTTGTACCTACTATATGAGCAGTATTATAGTAGTAATATTCTTGTACACAGGAATAGTATTATAGTAGTTAGATTTTTGTACATAGGAGGCAGTATTGTAGTAATTATATTCTTGTACCTACTATATGAGCAGTATTATAGTAGTTACATTCTTGTACACAGGAGCAGTATTATAGTAGTTATCTTCTTGTACATATGAGGCAGTATTATAGTAGTTATATTCGTGTGCATAAGAACAGTATTATAATAGTTATATTCTTGTACATAGGGGTAGTATTATAATAGTTATATTCTTGTACATAGGGGCAGTATTATAGTAGTTACATTCTTATACATAGGAGGCAGTATTGTAGTAATTATATTCTTGTACCTACTATATGAGTAGTATTAAAGTAGTTACATTCTTGTACACAGGAGCAGTATTATAGTAGTTATCTTCTTGTACATATGAGGCAGTATTATAGTAGTTATATTCGTGTGCATAAGAACAGTATTATAATAGTTATATTCTTGTACATAGGGGTAGTATTATAATAGTTATATTCTTGTACATAGGGGCAGTATGATAGTAGTAATATTCTTGAACATAGGGGCAGTATTACAGTAGTTATATTCTTGTACATAGGAGGCAGTATTATAGTAGTTATATTCCTGTACATAGGAGCAGTATTATAGTAGTTATATTATTGTACACAGGAGGCAGTATTATAGTAGTTATATTCCTGTACATAGGAGGCAGTATTATAGTAGTTATATTCTTGTACATAGGAGGCAGTATTATAGTAGTTATATTCTTGTACATAGGAGGCAGTATTATAGTAGTTATATGCTTGTACATAGGAGCAGTATTATAGTAGTTATATTCTTGTACATAGGAGCAGTATTATAGTAGTTATATTATTGTACACAGGAGGCAGTATTATAGTAGTTATATTCCTGTACATAGGAGGCAGTATTATAGTAGTTATATTCTTGTACATAGGAGGCAGTAATATAGTAGTTATATTCTTGTACATAGGAGGCAGTATTATAGTAGTTATATGCTTGTACATAGGAGCAGTATTATAGTAGTTATATTCTTGTACATATGAGGCAGTATTATAGTAGTTATATTATAGTACATAGAGGTACATACAGTATTATTTTATATTGTTGTAATGATTATGAACACTCTGCAGACAGAAGAGTATGTGATTGATACCAGCTAAAATGTCTTACAGATCAACACTTATTTTATTTTCCAATAATATTAAGTTATATGTTACCTGTTACATCCATTTTTTCACCGACAACTGCTTGGCTGGTATTGAAGCATAAGACTCCTGTTGGGAATAGTTAGAAGTTTACAAATCGGCATTGAAAGCTGACAATCCTGGATCCGAATGCAAAATTAATATGGCTACTTTCTACCTGTTTTTTTTAATAATTATGGTATCTCTTTGTGATCCCTGAGGCACCAGTAACCAAGTGACTGCCACATCTCCGCTCTCTAACTCTCTATAACTACCGTATGCTCCTGATAAAGGGCCTCTCTTGTCCAAAGGTTGCATATGGCATTGCAGTTTGTTCCCATTCATTACTACCACACAGAACCCATAGAGGTATAGTGCTGTTTGTGGCCGTTACCAGCTATGTCATTCTTACCTTAAGCTGTAAAATCATTTGGGGCTTTCTTTAAATTGTGTGGCCATGTTGCCTGTTTTCCACCATTTTCACAAAACTAATTATTTGTACACGTACCTTCATCCACAGTACTCAGTGTGCAGTTTTCATTAGTTAATGCCTCATAAAGACTTTTCATAGCCCTTGCGTGTTGCTCCCGGACTTTGTCAGATTCAAGGCTCAGAAGTACCACATGATCCACCCGAATACTTCCCTCTCTAGGAACAACAAAGACATAAATATTGTATATGACCTGCGCATTTCAGGAGTATTTTATCTGCTGCCTGTGCTGTTGACTATGCTGCTGTGTCTCCTCCTATAGTGTTACGTAATGCACGACAATTAACGAGTGGCTGTGACGTCGACATCTAATGATGTGTGAATCAGAAGTGATAGTAGGCACTTGGCACTGTGACTCTTGCTCTTGCCAAAAAATCCCTATACTTGGAACACCATCGATCTGTTTCTTCAGGGCTCTAATGTCCTCATCATAATTTGGCAAAGTCACCCCATAGCTGACCCAAGAAAAACCAAACATTACCAAGAAATCTCTTCTTCGTAGCCTACAAGCCAAAACCTACCCTCCAGAGCGCAATGGATTAGATCAGTGATGCCCAACCTACGGCCTGCGGGCCAAATCCGGCCCGTGAAGCCGTGTCATGTGGCCTGGTCCGACTCCCTGGAAAAAGTCTAAGGCATAACAATACGCCTTAGACTTCTTCTCCACATTCATCTGCGCAGTAATCGATGTGAACGGAACAGGCAGCGCAGCGATGCTGCCTGTGCCTGAAATAACCAATAAAAAAGCTCCTTACAGCAAGGAGCTTTGTTATTGGTTGGTATGAGCGCACCAGAGCAGGGTCAGGCAGGGGAAGGAGGAGGGGCCGGCTCCCGTGGTGCCTGTAGTAAGGAGAGCAGGGCGCTCTGCCGGAGGACCTTGGGAAACATGACAGGGTCGCTGGAGAGGTAAGGAGCGTGGACTCATGTGACTGGTCCCTGGTGACCCTGCTCCCCCCTCCTACTATCACCCCACTAGTGACCCTGCTCTCCCCTCCTCCTGTCACCTCACTAGTTGTCCTGCTCCCCCATCCTCCTATTATCCCACTAGTGACCCTGCTTCCTCCTCCTCCTGTCTCCGCATTAGTGACTCTGCTCCCCCCTCCTCCTGTCACCCCACTAGTGACCCTGCTTTCCATAAAGCAGGAGAGTTCAAAGCCTGTGAACATTTTTGGGGCAATATCTATGTTTTTTATATGCATTTCAATCATTTTTGGCTAAAAATTATTTTTTCAATTAGCCTTTTTTTTCAGAAGGATTAAGCTTCAGTCTATCTGTAGAGCATATTGCATTCAGATTTATTAAAATTAAGTTATAAGAATTGTGTTAAGCTTTATACTGTCCCATCTGCCCCCAACACAAGCTTCTGCCCATATGAGCACAACTTGGTTGTGGTGATGCCTTGTTCATAGTGAGGATTCGGTCATAAGACTGCATCATCCAATGGCTATAGGGGTGTATGTGTAATGGCATTGGATCAAGACTTGGCCATCAGATATGTGTTCACATGACTTGATATCTCCTGCTCCTGCAGTCTAGCAGGACGGGTCATCGGCTGTTATCGACAGTTGGGAAGCCAGGAGAAGGCGAAATAGGTTTATCAATGCTTCTGCCTTCTCCTCAGAGAGATGGCATAGCTCTCAATGAGCGTTCTGCAGTGTGACCTGCTGATCACATGATCTCAGGGCGTCTCGGGGGCAGAGGAGCATAGGGCTGCAGGGTCAGTAGACCTTGATCAGCCCTGCCTTGTACAAACCCCCCCACCCCCAGCAGGCTGGTTTCCCCTGTAACTGGAGCTCCTTTGGATGCAAAAAACAGTCTCATTGTCTCCCAAAGGTCTTGGAGTGACATCTTGGGGACAAATTATGTGGGAAGAAATATATATTAAAAATAAGTAAAAATATATATATAAAAAAAAAATTGAAAACACAACAAAATATTTTTTTTTATAAAATACAAATAAAATAAAAAGTCCTCTTGGGGGACATATTATGTGAAAAAAATATATATAAAAAATGATAGAAAAAAATAAATAAAAAAAATAAAAAACAAATAAAAAAAGAGTGTTCACTGTCCCCCAAAGGTCTTTTTATGACCTCTTGGGGGACATATTATGTGGTGAAAATATATATAAAAACAATATTAGAAATTAATAATATAGAAATAAAAGAAAAGATAAAAAGAGCAAAATAATAGATTGTTTACTGTCCCAGCGGTCTTATTATGACCTCTTGGAGGACATATTATGTGGCAAAAATAAGTAATAAACCAATTATAAAAAATATATATATACATATTAATAAAATACAAATTAAAGTAAAAAAAAATTAAAAGGAATATATTTTATTCAAAGGACATATTATGTAGCAGAAATATATTAAAAATTAAGTTAAAAAAAGATTACAAACCCTATTCACATGAAACTGTACATATTGTATAACAAAACGACCGACACAAAATAGGGAACTGATTGTAATCATTTTGGTTTCAATTTGCATATTTAAAGAATATGGAGCTATATTTAGAAAAAAATGACTTTACAAATGTTTTGTACAGATCCCCCCAAAAAAAACTAACAAAAAAAAATATAAATCCCTATGTCTCACTCAAAAAATTGTTGAAAAATTTTTTTGGTAGTCAAACAAATACAAAAGCTACAACCTCTTTTTAGATTTTTTCCCCAGAAAAAATATTTTTTATTAAGTACCTGCAGCATGGCTCCTGAAATAGAAGATGCATACTTACCTGCTCCTTGCTGCTCGGGTCCTCTGCACCACCCCTGCTGCCTCCATCTTCTGGTTCCTGCTCTGTTTACACCTGGCAGTGCATGGACATGGTCATACACGGCTCCAGTCAATGATTGGCTGCAGCAGTGGCACGCTGCTTGTGGTCACATCACTGCTGAAGCCAGTCATTGGCTGGAGAGGTGCATGTGAGCCAGCAGGATGTATACACAACTAACATAACCACAGGGTGGCCGCACATAGACACATACAGCATGAATTACTTCCAGCACAGTATCATGAAATGAACTGGTCATCTCGTGCTACTCATCTCGGGATACGTCGAGCCAAGAGGAAAGGTCCTTAAGGAAATATCTGTATATCTTGCCATGCATCATTTTGCACACCAAATCTAGTCCATAGTCTGAGGTCTCTCACCTGATAGAGGAAATCCTGACCTTGTCGAAGTAGGGAATTTTCTCTTTATAGAAATGGTTCATCTGCAGGGAGAGAATCAAGAGGGCAGCAAGAGTCACACGATGTCACATAGTTGGGTGACATTTAACCCTTTAAGCCCTGGAGAATTTCTTCCTAGAGCCATAACATTTTCTGTTCACATAGCAATATGAGTTTGGCATGTATATGACTTTAAAAATTTTGATAACAATAATTTATTATTAATAATAATAATAATAATAATAATAATATTTTTAATTTAATATTAAGTTGTATTTTGGCAAAAAAAGAAATTCCACCTCCAGATGTAGACAAGCAGCAGTGAACTGTATAAATATGTGAGCTCCCCCTTGTGGTGGCTGAAGGCAGAAAGGATTTATAACAAAATAAAGGCTCTTTCCTCTGTTATGACGGGGAGTATGTTTTCTTTACTTGATGCAGTAAAAAAAATCATGATGATGATTGAAAACTTTTCCCACAATTTAAATGTTTTTATTTTAGAACCTCAACACAGTAAATATTCTTGGAATAAAAGTATCCCCCCACCCCCACCGCTCCTCGGTCACGTAAGATGCTGGACCTACCTGTTCTGTGAACCTGGCTGAGAAGTTTCTGTATACGGGGGTGCTCTCATTACTCAGGTCATCTGTAAACTTCTCATTCACAATGTAGACGATGACATTGACCTTTATCGTGACTTTAGCTAAAAACATATTCTTTATTAATATATCATATATCATACTAATAGAAGGACCCGGTTTTGCACGGGTATATTTCATCTATATTCTATATCATTTAATGTTTCTGTGTGTCGTTAAAACATATCGACAGTATCCACTATAACAGTGACATCTACAGTATCCCACCCCCTTAACAGTGAACTCAACAGCCCCCTACCCCTTAACACTGACTCCCCCCAAAGTTCCCTGCCTCCTTAAAATGGGATCTGCACAGCAGCCCACCCCCTTAACTTTGACCTTCACAGCAGCCCACCCCTTTAACAGTAAGTCCCACAGCACCCCACCCCTTGACAGCGACCTCCACAGGGGCCCACCCTTTCAACAGTGACCTCTATAACCGGCCCCTTTATATGGCTTTTATCTTAGCACAGTCAAAACCGTATAGTTAGGAACCCATAGAAATCAGGATACACGTAGTATGGGGAATATAGACAGATCAGAACATAATCAGAGAAATACAAGCATCCTTGTAACCCATGCAGAACAGGTAGCATGGCGTTCTCAGACATACAAACATACCTGGAACCCATGCGGAAACGGAAGCATGGCATTCACAGACAGGACATGAAGACATTGCAACATAGAAACATGGTTACATCAACCGCAGCAAATATGCAAGAAGGCATGTAGCCAGCCTACACCACAACAAAGTGTCACAGTGAACCGCACTGTGACAAACTGAAGACATTTTAATTAAATAGAAATCATAATAACAATAAGTTGCCTTTCGCGACTTTTATGTCAGAGGAAGTGGAACAGGTGCTTCAAATATAATGCACGCATTCGGAAAACCATGCTTATTGATATTTACACCAGAAAAGAGGCAAAAATACATTGATAAATCTGCTTTGCTTCTGTTACAATGCTAGCTGTCTTCCTGTAGCCACCACTAGGGGGAGCTCAGTGCATACAAATTCATGCAACTACAATGGAACTGTAATACTCTCTTTGCATTGAGTTCCCCCCAGTGGCGGCAGTGTTTTCAAGCAGGGAACAGAAGAACAATATCTGTCTGGGCTCTCCCTACCCCTGGGCTCCATAGCAGTCCCTTAGTTTGCCTTTATTGCAGATAGGCCACTGGTACCGGACAGAATCCTTGAACTCGGGTAAAAATTAGTGATGAGCGGCAGGGGCAATATTTGAATTCGCAATATTTTGCGAATATTTGGGCAAATATTCCCCATATATTCACAAATTCGCAAATTCCTGATCTTTAGGCATTATTTTCTTGATTGCGAAAATTCGCATTAAAAAAATTCGCATAGACTGGCCTTTTAAAAAAAAACGAATATTCGCGATTACGAATATATTTTGAGATATTTTAAATATTCGCGAATTCTCAAAGTGCCGATATACGCGATTAAAATTCGCAATTTGAATATTCGTGATCAACATTAGTAAAAATGCGATCATTTTACAAACACATTGACCTTTATTCGTGAACCCTGGGGTAATCACCATGTGATTTATCTGTGAGAAGATCTAGAATACTCACCAGGTCTTATCTCGTTGGCCATGAATTCACATTTGTTTCCATAAAAGAGCTCCTTACAGACACAATATTTGCCATTGTAATGGCCACCAATGCCACAGACGTCATCTATAGAGCGGGAGAATTAGATCAGATATGAACTACTCACCAAATGGTGACCAAGCAATCAATAAGTAGATGGACTGTGGAATAAGTAATTATTAGGACCTTCATATCTACAAACAACACATTAAAACTTAAAATCCAATCATAATGTATATGTATTTTAAATTATTAACTAATTAACAAGTTAGAATTTAAAGTAGTCTCCCGATAAAATGAAAAATATGTAAGTCGTATTGACCTCCACTGACGTCCTGCTGCTCCCATTCCAATGCCTCCTAGGTTCCTGCTGGTCCCCTGGTCAGGAAGTACTGCTTAGCCAATCACTCATCACATTGGTGGCCCAACTCATCCCGTCATTGGCTGAATGGCCATTTTCCGGATTGGAAAGCAGACCAGTGGGAACCCATAGAGTATCGGAACGAGAGCAGTGGGTAAATGGGTGGACGTTTGTCTTCCTTTGGCATATCTTTAAAATATTTTATAATTTTTAATTGCACTGTTTGCATTTTAGAAATAATAAAATGATTAACTGGGCGACTTCTTTAAAACGGAATGGGGTTAGCACAATGTGGGGGAATTCCATTGAAAGAAAAGTACTTTTTTTGCAATCTATATTTTTATTGTTACAACTTGGAAGACACGGTCGAAAAGAATTAATTTGTGTATACAGCTCTTCTGAAGAACTATGTGTCTCAAACTCTACACTCTACAAATAAAGCTCAGCAGAAATTTAAAGGGGTTGTCCATGCTTTCTCTATTGATGACCCATCCTCAGGATAGGTCATCAATATCAGATTGGCGGGGGTCTGACACCCAGCACCCCCACTGATCAGCTGTATGAGGAAATGGCGCGCTCACTGTGCACGTGCCATCTACCTTCTCTCTTCGTGTCCGCTGCTGTGGTCTATGGCCTTTGCCATAGACAGCAGCGGTGAGAAGGAAGAGAGAATCGGGAGATGGCACGTGCACATGGCGTGCTCCGCCTCCTCATACAGCTGATCGGCAAGGGTGCCGGGTGTCAGACCCCTGCTAATCTGATATTGATTACCTATCCTGAGGATAGGTCATCAATAGAAAAAGCCTGGACAACTTCTTTAATAAGCCCTCAGCGCCAAAACAGTAGCAGCAAAAAGCCATAATTTTTTAGCGCAAGCCCAGATACCACTATTTGATTTTACTGGAAAATTGTTGCTTCGTCTGCAAAACTGAGCAGCTACAGTAATTGCATTTACCAGTTTGCAGCGCTCGCAAGCTGTTGTGGTCTTTAGACTATGGCGCTCCCGCAGAAGGGTCGCCCTGTGTGGCCATTCCCTAAATGTAGCGTGATATAGTAAATAAAAATGATTAAGTCAAAAGCAATTCTACTAGATGTGACTCACCTGTCGTAAAATTAAATGTGGTCAGTTCTGTATTGTGCTTAGTAGTCATACCATACGTCGTCAAGGCGGTAGAGTATCTTGAAGTAATGTTGGTATAATCAAAAGTAGGTCTGTCATTTGGTTTTGATGTTGATAATTCTGTTACAGGTAAATCTGTGGATTCTGTAGTAGATGATTCAATGGATTCTGTAGTAGATAATTCCGTGGATTTTGTAGTAGGTAATTCAGTGAATTCTGTATGAGGTAATTCAGTGGATTCTGTAGTCGTTAATTCAGTGGATTCTGTAGTAGGTAATTCAGTGGATTCTGTAGTAGGTAATTCAGTGGATTCCACAGTAGATAATCCAGTGGATTCTGTAGTAGGTAATTTAGTGGATTCTGTTGTAGGTAATTCAGTGGATTCTGTAGTAGGTAATTCAGGGTATTCTGTAATAGGTAATTCAGTGGATTTCAAAGTAGATAATCCAGTGGATTCTGTAGTGGGTAATTCAGTGGATTTTGTAGTAGATAATTCGGTGGATTCCAAAGTAGATAATCCAGTGGATTCTGTAGTAGGTAATTTAGTGGATTCTGTAGTAGGTAATTCAGTGGATTTTGTAGTAGGTAATTTAGTAGATTTTGTAGAAGGTAATTCAAGGAATTCTGTAGTAGGTAATTCAGTGGATTCCAAAGTAGATAATCTAGTGGATTCTGTAGTGGGTAATTCAGTGGATTTTGTAGTAGATAATTTGGTGGATTCTGTAGTGGGTAATTCAGTGGATTTTGTAGTAGATAATTCGGTGGATTCTGTAGTAGGTATTTCACTCAATTCTGATGTAGGCAAATCAGTAGATTCTGTAGTAGGTTCCTCAGTCAATTCTGATGTAGGTAAGTCAGTAAACTCTGTTGTAGGTACCTCAGTCAATTCTGAAGTAGGTATGTCAGTAGATTCTGTAGAAGGTACCTCCGTCAATTCTAATGTAGGTAAGTCAGAAGATTCTGTATTAGGCACCTCAGTCAATTCAGATGTAGGTAAGTCAGCAGACTCTGTCGTAGGTACCTCAGTCAACTCTGATGTAGGTAAATCAGTACATTCTGTAGTAGGTACCTTAGTCAATTCTGATTGAGGTAAGTCAGTAGATTCTGTTGTATGTACCTCAGTCAATTCTGGTGTAGGTAAATCAGTAGATTCAGTAGCAGGTCCATCTGTCAATTCTGATTGAGGTAAGTCAGTAGACTCTGTTATAGGTACGTCAGTCAATTCTAATGTAGGTAAGTCAGTAGATTCTGTAGTAGGTACCTCAGTAGACTCTGTTGTAGGTACATCAGTCAATTCTAATGTAGGTAAGTCAGTAGATTCTGTAGTAGGTACCTCAGTAGACTCTGTTGTAGGTAACTCAGTCAATTCTGATGTAGGTAAGTCAGTAGATTCTGTAGTAGGTACCTCAGTAGACTCTGTTGTAGGTACCTCAGTCAATTCTAATGTAGGTAAGTCAGTAGATTCTGTAGTAGGTACCTCAGTAGACTCTGTTGTAGGTACCTCAGTCAACTCTGATGTAGGTAAGTCAGTAGATTCTGAAGTAGGTACCTCAATAGACTCTGTCGTAGGTACCATGAGTCAACTCTGATGTAGGTAAGTCAGTAGACTCTGTTGTATGTACCTCAGTAAATTCTGGTGTAAGTAAATCAGTAGATTCTGTTGCAGGTCCATCTGTCAATTCTGATGTAGGTATGCCAGTAGATTCTGTAGTAGGTATCTCGGTCAATTCTGGTGTAGGTAAATCAGTAGATTCTGTAGCAGGTACCTCAGTCAATTCTGATGTAAGTACGTCAGTAGACTCTCTTGTAGGTACCTCAGTTAATTCTATTGTAGGTAATTTAGTAGATTCTGTAATAGGTACCTCAGTAGATTCTGGTGTAGGTAAATCAGTAGATTTTGTAGTAGTTACATCAGTCAATTCTGATGTAGGTAAGTCAGTAGACTCTGTTGTAGGTACATCAGTCAATTCTGATGTAGGTAAGTCAGTAGACTCTGTTGTAGGTACCTCAGTCAATTCTAATGTAGGTAAGTCAGTAGATTCTGTAGTAGGTACCTCAGTAGACTCTGTTGTAGGTAACTCAGTCAATTCTGATGTAGGTAAGTCAGTAGATTCTGTAGTAGGTACCTCAGTAGACTCTGTTGTAGGTACCTCAGTCAATTCTAATGTAGGTAAGTCAGTAGATTCTGTAGTAGGTACCTCAGTAGACTCTGTTGTAGGTACCTCAGTCAACTCTGATGTAGGTAAGTCAGTAGATTCTGAAGTAGGTACCCCAATAGACTCTGTCGTAGGTACCGCAGTCAACTCTGATGTAGGTAAGTCAGTAGACTCTGTTGTATGTACCTCAGTAAATTCTGGTGTAAGTAAATCAGTAGATTCTGTTGCAGGTCCATCTGTCAATTCTGATGTAGGTATGCCAGTAGATTCTGTAGTAGGTATCTCGGTCAATTCTGGTGTAGGTAAATCAGTAGATTCTGTAGCAGGTACCTCAGTCAATTCTGATGTAAGTATGTCAGTAGACTCTCTTGTAGGTACCTCAGTTAATTCTATTGTAGGTAATTCAGTAGATTCTGTAATAGGTACCTCAGTAGATTCTGGTGTAGGTAAATCAGTAGATTTTGTAGTAGTTACATCAGTCAATTCTGATGTAGGTAAGTCAGTAGACTCTGTTGTAGGTACCTCAGTCAATTCTAATGTAGGTAAGTCAGTAGATTCTGTAGTAGGTACCTCAGTAGATTCTTTATTAGTTACCTCAGTCAATTTTGATGTAGGTAAGTCAGTAGACTCTGCTGTAGGTACCTCAGTCAATTCTAATGTAGGTAGGTCAGTAGATTCTGAAGAAGGTCCGTCTGTCAATTCTGATGTAAATAAGTCCGTAGATTCTGCAGTAGATATTTCTATTGATTCTGTAGTAGGTCGGTCAGTGGATCCTGCAGAACTAGTATAATCAAAAGAATCAGTCGTAGCTTCAATTTTATGTGACGTCACTTTGGTGGAGAATCCGGCAGTAAATTCGCTGGTGCCAGCAGAGGTGAAATCCTTGGTCGTAAACCAGGTTTTTTGTGACATTACTGTTGTTGTTTCTGCAGATTACAAAATAATTATAGACTGATATTTAATATTTTTTTTAAAAATGTTTTGACTAATCTGTAGCTAAAATATACTCTGACCGTGATGCTGCTCAACATATCCGTTCAGGTTTGGGACACATTAATTGAAGAAGCTTTGCAACAGGGTTTTGGAACAAATACGTAATTGAACACAGTCTGCATCAAACATATGCATTGATCGTGATAAAAATAGAATTATAATTATTTTTTTAATCCACAATTGAACATGGTCCAGTGTTGTTTAAAGGGGTTTTCTCACTTAAGCAAATAAAATTTATCATTTAGAGAAAGTTAATACAGGCCACTTACTAATATAGTGTAATTGTCCATATTGCCTTCTTTATTCGCTAGATTCATACATTATACACTGCTCATAACTAGGGATTATGACCACCCTGCAATCAAGCAGGAGTGGCCATACTTGCACACTATGGGAAAAAACGCTGGCCTCTCTGGTGGCTGGGAGTGCGCATAGGCCAGCGCTTGTTTCTGTAGTGTGAAATCCCAACTACCGTTGGTGATTAGCAGGGTTGTCGTAACCCTTGGATATCAGCAGTGTATAATGTGATGAAAAAATTCATTAAAACAGCAAAGGAGGCAATATGGAAACCCACAATACATTAGTTAGTGCCTTGTATTAACTATCTATAAATTAAAAATGTCATTTGACAACCCCTTTAAAAAATCAGCAGCCAGTGTTTGATTTCTTTCAGATATATATAGGGGTATATTGTAAAAATTTGTGATGTTTTGCTGGCACGTGGAGTCCATCCAAAAGTGTGGATATTTTTATAACAATGCTGCTCCTACATACAAGAATATAACCACTTTAATACTGCTCCTACATACAAGAATATAACTACTATAATACTGCCCCCTATGTACAAGAATATAACTACTATAATACTGCTCCTATGTACAAGAATATAACTACTATAATGCTGCCTCCTATGTACATGAATATAACTACTATAATACTGCTCCTATGTACAAGAATATAACTACTATAATACTGCTCCTATGTATAAGAATATAACTACTATAATACTGCTCTTACATACAAGAATATAAATACTATAATACTGCTCCTATGTACAAGAATATAACTACTATAGAGGCATGTTGGCGCTGTGGCGTAGATTCTGGTACTCTCTCCCATAATTGGTAGAAGTGTCAGAAAATACGGCCCTTTTGGAACTTGATTGCTGACAAGATTGGTCAGATATGCTCTACTACCATTAGGCTGGATGCAAAGCTCATACTACTGTGGTGCCCTAATGACACCCTTACTCCTGCTAGAAATAACCTTCCGAAGATGTTACTTACAGCAGCGAGGTTGCTGATCCCATTTCTGTGGAAAAACGAGTCGCCACCTACGCTGCAAATGTGGACTGATAAGGTAGACCAGATCTACCGCTTTGAAGAGCTGGCAAACTGGGAAACATCTTCCTGACCGCGATTCCTGAAGCTATAGTTGCCGTGGAAAGTTTATTGGAAATTTTACTGAACCGAAGCAGATTATACCCTTCCCTTCACCCCACACTCCTCCCCTTTACACCTCTTTTCCCCCTGTTTTGTACCCCATTCCTACACTGATTTGCTCCCTAGTGCACATAGTACCATGCTATACCGATGTACTTTATATATATGCTGATTAATGCTCTATATATGGATTTTATTATGTACACGGCCATGCTTGGCGCACTGTGCTTATGCTTTTCCTCAATAAACAGAAATTTGGTTAAGAATATAACTACTATAATAATGCCTTCTATGTACAAGAATATAACTACTAAATTACTGCCTCCTATGTACAAGAATATAACTACTATAATACAGCTCCTATATACAAGAATATAACTACTATAATACGGCTCCTATGTACAAGAATATAACTACTATAATACTGCCTCCTATGTACAAGAATATAACTACTATAATACTGCCTCCTATATACAAGACTATAACTACTATAATACTGCCTTCTATATACAAGAATATAACTACTATAATACTGCCTCCTATGTACAAGAGTACAACTACTTTAATACCGCCTCCTATGTACAAGAATATAACTACTATAATACTGCTCCTATGTAAAAGAATATAACTATTATTATACTGCCTCCTATGTACAAGAATATAACTTCTATAATACTGCCTCCTATGTACAATAATATAACTACTAAATTACTGCCTCCAATGTACAAGAATATAACTACTATAATACTTCTCCTATATACAAGAATATAACTACTATAATACTGCTCCTATGTACAAGAATATAACTTCTATAATACTGCCTCCTATGTACAAGAATATAACTACTATAATACTGCTCCTATGTACAAGAATATAACTACTATAATACTGCCTTCTATGTACAAGAATATAACTACTATAATACTGCTCCTATGTACAAGAATATAACTACTATAATACTGCTCCTATGTACAAGAATATAACTACTATAATACTGCCTTCTATGTACAAGAATATAACTAGTATAATACTGCCTCCTATGTACAAGAATATAACTACTATAATACTGCATCCCATGTACAAGAATATAACTACTATAATACTGCCTCCTATGTACTGTACAAGTATATAACTACTAAATACTGCTCCTATGTACAAGGATATAACTACTATAATACTGCTCCTATGTACAAGAATATAACTACTATAATACTGCTCCTATGTACAAGAATATGACTACTATAAAACTACTCCTATGTACAAGAATATAAATACTATAAAATACTGCCTCCAATGTACCAGAATATAACTACTATAATACTGCTCCTATGTACAAGAATATAACTACTATAATACTGCTCCTATGTACAAGGATATAACTACTATAATACTGTTCCTATGTACAAGAATATAACTACTATAATACTGCTCCTATGTACAAGAATATAGCTACTATAATACTGCTCCTATGTACAAGAATATAATTGCTATAATACTGTCCATATACATCAATATCAGTCATTAAATACTTGGTATAGTTTGCAGTCATATACTGACACTATGGGACTCATTTATGATGCTAAAATATGCCTATGTTAGGCACTGGCCAGAAAGCCCTTCTCATTCACCATTTTCTATGCCTGTTTCAGGCGTAACAAAAGGTCTAAATGTAATACAGCTCGGAGGCGGTCTTATATTTAGAACTGGTATAAGATCAGCTGAAATTATGGAGAGGCCGGCTCCACTACATAACTGCGTCGGATCCATCGCCAAGTATAGCGTTTATTAAGACCGGCATCTGAATGCCGGTCGTAATAAATGTCCCCCGATGTTTATAAGCTACAGTTTTTGTAGTCAGTAACCATTATCATATGAGTCATTCCATACCGTACATAGTAAATTATACACCACGGATCTCTGTATACCGTACCTGGTCTGACAACAAGGGTCTCACACTTTGGCCCCACAAAGTCAGCAGTACAAATACACTTCACTCCATCATAAGTTCCTCCATTTAAACAGAATGAAGCTGAATAAAAAACAATGAGAAGTTTATTGGTAAAAAATGAATTTACAGAGTCATGGTACATATCTCAGACGAGCCACAAATGTCACATCCAATGACTATGATCACCATGTCTACCTCCAAATTATCCCCAGTCAGTGCTCCTGTGCTCTGGCAGCTCCGATGGAATTGGGTTGATGCTCTAATCCCCGTGGATACGAATATTAACTCCTCCTATAACCCACAGAACTTGAATATCTGTCATGGCTGGACATTCCCACTGTGATAACATCTGAGTTTTAGTTTCAGCTGATTGCTCGACCAACTATGGATGGAACCCCATTTTTATGTAGACATTAGTGCCTAGCTTAATGAGATCAGATGATAGATCACATGACTCCACAAAAACTTGCTTTTTATTGCCTCATTTTTGCCACTTTGGATGCTGTTTATTTAGCAGAATTTTACCCTTCAGTATAGATGTAAGACCAACCTACTGATGGCCTAGGATGACTAGGTCTATCATAGTGATGACTCAGGAAGTTGTATGCTATCCCAGAGATCGAGGTGTACATCACACAGGTATACAGGTATAATTGTCCATGATTTAGGATCAGTTGTTTCCCAGCAAAAGTTATGTGGCCACATAACAATCAAAAAATAAAACAGCAGCACTCGTAATGACACCACATCAGTCTTATGTTATCCCAGAGATCAAGGTGATCATCACATAGGTTTAATTGCTCCTGATTTAGGATCAGCTGTTTCCCAGTAAAATCATGTGGCCACAAAACGATCAGTATTAACACAGCAGCACTCGGAATGGCTCTCTGTTTCGGCTATATCAGCAATATAGTATCAAAAAAGTGACTCACCTGTAGTAGTTTTTAATGAGGTCAACTGTGATTGTAGGGTATGTAAATTATTGGGTTCTGAAGTATGTAATACAGTAGATTCTGTAGTAGGTAATTCAGTGGATTCTGTAGTAGTTAATTCAGTAGATTCTGTAGTAGGTAATTCAGTGGATTCTGTAGTCGTTATTTCCGTGGATTCTGTAGTAAGTAATTCAGTGGATTCTGTAGTAGTTAATTCAGTGGATTCCATAGTTTGTAATTCAGTGGATTCTGTAGTAGGTATTTCACTCAATTCTGATGTAGGTAAGCCAATAGATTCTGTATTAGGTACCTCAGTCAATTCTGATGTAGGTAAATCAGTAGATTCTGTAGTAGGTTCATCAGTCATTTCTGATGTAGGTAAGCCAATAGATTCTGTATTAGGTACCTCAGTAAATTCTGATGTAGGTAAGTCAGTAGATTCTGTTGTAGGTACCTCAGTCAATTCTGACGTTGGTAAGTCAGTAGATTCTGTATTAGGTTCCTCAGTCAATTCTGATGTAGGTAAGTCAGTAGATTCTGTAGCAGGTACCTCAGTCAATTCTGATGTAGGTAAGTCAGTTGATTCTGTAGTAGGTACCTCAGTAAATTCTGATGTAGGTAAGTCAGTAGATTCTGTATTAGGTACCTCAGTCAATTCTGATGTAGATAAGTCAGTAGACTCTGTAGCAGGTACCTCAGTCAATTCTGATGTTGGTAAATCAGTAGATTCTGTATTAGGTACCTCAGTCAATTCTGATGTAGGTAAGTCAGTAGTTTCTGTATTAGGTACCTCAGTCAATTCTGATGTAGGTAAGTCAGTAGTTTCTGTATTAGGTTCCTCCGTCAATTCTGATGTAGGTAAGCCAATAGATTCTGTATTAGGTACCTCAGTAAATTCTGATGTAGGTAAGTCAGTAGATTCTGTTGTAGGTACCTCAGTCAATTCTGATGTTGGTAAATCAGTAGATTCTGTATTAGGTACCTCAGTAAATTCTGATGTAGGTAAGTCAGTAGATTCTGTAGCAGGTACCTCAGTCAATTCTGATGTAGGTAAGTCAGTTGATTCTGTAGTAGGTACCTCAGTAAATTCTGATGTAGGTAAGTCAGTAGATTCTGTATTAGGTACCTCAGTCAATTCTGATGTAGGTAAGTCAGTAGACTCTGTTGCAGGTACCTCAGTCAATTCTAATGTAGGTAAATCAGTAGATTCTGTAGTAGGTACCTCAGTGAATTCTGATGTAGGTAAGTCAGTAGATTCTGTTGTAGGTACCTCAGTCGATTCTGATGTAGGTAAATCAGTAGATTCTGTAGCAGGTACCTCAGAAGATTCTTTAGTAGGTACCTCAGTAGATTCTTGTGTAGGTAAATCAGTAGACTCTGTTGTAGGTACCTCAGTCGATTCTGATGTAGGTAAGTCAGTAGTCTCTGTTGTAGGTACCTCAGTCAATTCTGGTGTAGGTAAGTCAGTAGATTCTGTAGAAGGTTCGTCTGTCAATTCTGATGTAAATAAGTCCGTAGATTCTGCAGTAGATATTTCTATTGATTCTGTAGTAGGCCGGTCAGTGGATCCAGCAAAAATAGTATATTCTGAAGAATCAGTCGTGGCTTCAATTTTATGTGACGTCACTTTGGTGGAGATTCCGGCAGTAAATTCGCTGTTGACTGCAGAGGTGAAATCCTTGGTCGTAAACCAGGTTGTTTGTGACATTGCTGTTGTTGTTCCTGCAGATTACAAAATAATTATAGACTGATTAGTGATAAGCGAGCACCAAAGTGTTCGGTAACTCGGTCCGAACACATAGCGATATTCGTGCGCTCGACCGAGTACCCGAGTATAATGGAAGTCAATGGGAGACAACCAGGCACCCCCTGCTCGGATGAGGGGAGGGTGCCTGGTCCATTGGAAAAGGTCAGAAAGTGACATAAACACCACCGTAATGGATCTGGAACATCATGGGGAACATGTCTGGGTGAATCTTGGACTCCAATGTCGCTGCTGAGAACCATATTGTCCCAGTTGTCCGCCACTTTTACAAAGCGACAAAATCATGCCCAAAATCCCGCCCCCTCAAAAACAAAAAGCACACTTTTAGAGGTAAAATTGTTAGGAAACATTCTTTCCTGTATATTCAATTGTGTACAAATGCTGCCAAAAATGACAAGGAAGAAGCACTCTGATACAGCCTGTATATCACATAAAGAAAGGCCTCATTCACGTGGTGCTACAATTGTTCAAGTACACTGCTAGACTCATAAAGCCTATGCACTAAGTGAAAGGGCTGGCAAAAATTACAAGGAACTCAAATACACCCTTTATTACACATGAAGGAGGGCATCATACACACCCTTGAAAAATTATGATGGCCTGCTGGTAACACTCAAAAACATTTGGAGCAAAGGCCTGCTGGTTACTCTCTAAAACATTTTAGTTGAGGGCCTGAAAGTGAGCGGACCCTATAAAAAATTGTAGTGATGGCCTACAGATGAGCAGCCCGTGTAAAACATTAGAGGTGAGAGCCTGAGGCCGAGCGCACAAAATAAAACATTGCCGTTATGGCCTACAGGTCAGCAGACCGTATAAAATATTGGAAGCGAGGGCCTGAAGCCGCGCTAACCCCATAAAACATTGCAGTGATGGCCTAACAGGTGAGCAGACGTATAAAACATTAGAGGTGAGGGCCTCAAGCCGAGCGAATCCCATAAAACATTGCAGTGATGGCCTAGAGGTGAGTAGGCCGTATCAAACATTGGAGGTGAGGGCCTGAAGCCGAGCGAACCCCATAAAACATTTCAGTGATGGCCTACAGGTGAGCAGACCATGTAAAACATTAGTGGTGAGCGAACCCCATAAAACATTTCAGTGATGGCCTACAGGTGAGCAGACCATATAAAACATTAGAGGTGAGGGCAAAAAGACGAGCGAACTCCATAAAACATTGCAGTACCGGCCGACAGGTGAGCAGACCGTAAAAAACATTAGAGGTGAGGGCCTGAAGCCGAGCAAACCCCATAAAACATTTTAGTGATGACCTACAGGTGAGCAGACCGTATGAAACATTAGAGGTGAGGGCCTGAAGCAAAGAGAACCCCATAAAACATTGCAGTGATGGCCTATAGGCGAGCAGACCGTATAAAACATTGGAGGTGAGGGCCTGAAGCCGAGCGAACCCCATAAAAAATTGCAGTGATGGCCTACAGGTGAGCAGACCGTATAAAACATTAGATGTGAGGGCCTGAAGGTGAGCAGACCATATAAAACATTGGAGGTGAGGGCCTGAAGGTGATCGAACCACATAAAACATTGCAGTAATGCCCTACAGGTGGGAAGACCGTATAAAACATTGGAGTTGAGGGTCTGAAGGTGAGCGAACCCATTAAAACATTTCAGGGATGGCCTACAGGTGAGCAGACCGTATTAAACACTGGAGGTGAGGGACTGAAGGTGAGTGAACCCCATAAAACTTTGCAGTAATGGCCTACAGGTGAGCAGACCGTATAAAACATTGGAGGTGAGGGCCTGAAGGTGAGCAAACCCCATGAAACATTGCAGTGCTGGCCTACAGGTGAGCAGACCGTATAAAACATTAGAGATGAGGGCCTGAAGCCAAGCGAACCCTAAAAAATATTGTAGTGAGGGCATATATTTTCTGTATGGAGGAGGAGGAGGAGGCGGATGAGAAAACAAGATTCAAACATACATCCTTTTTTTGCAGTGAAAAGGGTGCATCTGGATTAAGTACATTATAAAGCATATATTTAAATTGCGTTTTTGTTCCTCATTAGCTCAGCTTTCCTCTGGTGGAGTAGAGAAGTCAGGGGCAATCCAGGCCTTGTTCATTTTTATCTGAGTCTACCTGTCAGGATTGTCAGTGCACAAGCGGATATGCTTATCTGTTATAATGCCACCAGCAGCACTAAATACACGCTCAGACAATACACTGGGGGCAGGGCAGGCCAGCACCTCTAACGCTAGAGCGCAAGTTCGTGCCACGTGTCCAGCTTGGACACCCAGTAGTTCTAAGACACTGAGGGATATTTAGGACGCTGACACGGTCTGCAATGTATTCCTTTACCATCTTCCAAAACGTATCCCTCCTTGTAGCACTAGGCCACGCTTCAGGGTGAGGTTGCTGGCCGGGTGTCGTGAAAGTGTCCCATGCCTTGTAGAGTGTTGCCCTGCTTCTGTAGGAACTACTGTGTGTTCCCCTTGTCTCCCTTCCTCAGTTGCCTAAGGAAGTGCGGACTCTGGCAGCTGCATTGTCAGATGTAAAATTTTGGAGCAATCTGTCAATAAGTACCTTCTGGTATTGCACAGTTTTGCTCGTCCTCTCCACCACAGGAATGAGAAGTTTGTAGCAGGGGTCGAGATGCATGAACACCCATTAATCTGTGTTACCTAAAACGTGTATAACGCAAGGGTCATGGGAAAGGCAGCCTAACATGAAGTCAGACATGTGTGCCAGAGTACCAACAGGCAAGACGTCAATGTCAACTTCAGGATGACTCTTCATACCCTCCTCCTCCTCTTCTGCCCATCCACGCTGAACAGATGGAATTAAAGTTCCATGGGTACTACCCTCTGTAGCAGAGGCAAGTGTCTCCAGCTCCTCCTCCTCTTCATGGCCCAATTCGCGCCGACAAGACAAACTGGGGGAGGTTTGGCTATCACCCTAACTCATATCCTCCCCCATTACCTCGTCTGCTACATTCAAAGCATCCTCCTTAATTGTGAGCAGCGATCACTTGAGTAGACACAGCAGTGGGATGGTTATGCTAATAAGAGCGTTATTAGCCTAACCATCTGTGTGGATTCATCAAAGTTTTTTAAAACCTCACATAGGTCTGACATCAATGCCCACTCCTCACTTGTGAATAGTGGCAGTTGACTGGAAAGGTGACGACCATGTTGCAGCTGGTATTCCACAACCGCCCTTTGCTGCTCACAAAGCCTGGCCAACATGTAGAACATAGAGTTACACCGCGTGCTCACGTCGCACAACAGTCGGTGAGCTTGAAGCCACAAGCGCTGCTGCAGCGTTAACAGACCAGCTGAAGCTGTGGACGACTTTAGGAAATGGGCACACAAGCAGCGCGCCTTCACTAGTAGCTCTTGCAAATTGGGGTAGGTTTTGATAAACCGCTGAACCACTAAGTTTAAGACGTGGGCCAGGCATGGAATGTGTGTTAGGTTGCCCAGCTGCAAAGCCGCCACCAAGTTACAGCCATTGTCATACACAACCATGCCTGTTTGTAGGTTGAGTGGCAAGAGCCACAGCTCGGTCTGGTCCCTTATACCCTGCCACAGCTTTGCGGTGGTGTGCTGTTTGTCCCCTAAGCAGATCAGCTTCAGCACAGCCTGTTAACGCTTACCCACAGCAGTGCTACACTGCTTCCAGCTAGGGACTGATGGCTGACTGCTGTTGGAGGTGGAAGTGGAGGATGATGCGGCAGAGGAGGAGAAGTGGGGGTTGGAGCCAGTAACATATCTGTTGGCGGAGACCCTGATGGACGTAGGGCCCGCAATCCTGACCGTGGGTAGCACCTGTGCCATCCCAGGATACGACTCACTCCCGGCATCCACAACATTCACCCAGTGTGCGGTCAGGGAAATGCAGCGTCCCTGGCCACCATCACTAGTCGATGTGTCCGTGGTGAGGTGGACCTTCCCGGTAAGTGAGTTGGTTAGGGCACAGGTGTTGTTCTGGGACACATGCTGGTGTAAGGCGGGCACAGCACACCGTGACAAATAGTGGCGGCTGCCGACATCAGGCTGCAGAAGGCCTCAGTGTCCACAGGCCTAAATGGCAACATTTCAAGGGCCAGTAATTTCGAAAACTGCGCATTTAGTGCTATGGCCTGTAGGTGGGTATTTGCGCTTGCGTTAAAATGCCTGTGTTATCGACATTTGGACGCTGTAATGGGACAAGGAAGTGGATGTTGTTGCTGACAGTTCATGCTATGGTCCAGGTGCAGGGCGAGGGGCATCCGGGCCTGCGCCTCCGACAGGGAATTGGCCAGCAGTGCGTAACACAGGGGAAGAGTAGACAGTGGTGGGACCCGCAGACGTGGAGTGTGGACCCAGGTGTTCGGCCCACTTATTAGGGTGCTTGGATGCCATGTGATGGATCATGCTGGTGGTGGTGAGGTTGCTCACGCCCCGTCTCATTTTGGCACGGCACAGGTTGCAAATGACCACTCTTTTGTCATCTGCAGTTTCCTCAAAAAAGCGCCATACTACGGAACACCTACCCCTTGACAAGGTAGATTTATGC
The DNA here is from genome assembly GCA_033119425.1 of Bufotes viridis. Lineage (NCBI taxonomy): Eukaryota > Metazoa > Chordata > Amphibia > Anura > Bufonidae > Bufotes > Bufotes viridis. The sequence goes on along the minus strand of CM065590.1, from coordinate 41,361,391 downwards.
ATGGGGGTGCTCGGCGTAACGGCTGTGGGCCTGTTTGGTGTGGGCCAACTTCTCCCTTTTGCAACCCCACTGCCTCTTCCAGACTGTTGCGGTGCTGCGAATCCCTCCCCCTCTGTACTGCTGTCCTCACTCGGCTTTTCACCTTCCCGTGTTGGGTCAGTGACCTCATCGTCCACTGCCTCCTCTTCCACTTCCTCACTTTGCTCATCCTCCTGACTTGACCTAATCACAACCTCAGTGTTTGACTACTGTGTCTCATCATCATCCACCTCGTGAACGAATGATTGCCGTTCACCACCGTCATCTTCTTGAGACTGTGAAGGCTCAAGAGGTTGGGAATCAGGGCACAATATCTCAGGCGTGCTTGGCGAGAGAGCCAAACCAAGTACTGGCGATGAAAAGAGGTCATGTGAATATCCAAATGTGGGATCACCTGTTTGGCTAGAGCGACATAGTGGGAAGAAAGAGGTTCAGAGTGAGGATTCGGTTGACAATACTCTTGGCTACAGAGACTGGACTTAGTGGAAGAGATGGCGGTGCTTAACCGACTGGAAGCATTATCTTCTGCAATCCAACCGACCACCTGTTCGCACTGGTCCGACTTGGACAGTGTTGTCCTGTGCCGCCCAGCTAAGTTGGACATGAAGCTGGGTAAGTTGGATTTTTTTATTTTTTCTGGTGCACTGGCAGCAGGCACAGTTTCAATGCGCCCTGGGCCACGGCCTCTGCTTGCTCCATCAGCATCAAGCCCAGGGCCACGGCCTCTGCTTGCACCATAATCATCATGCCCACTTCCCCCTCCCTTTGCGCTTGCCTTCTTCATATTAATAGTTTTGTATGTACATGTGACACAGATTCTTTTACTGTCCGCTAAATACACAGTTTTCTGATGCAGGACAGTACTGGATACAGAAAAATACAGATTTTGTCACTACACTAGGCCAGAGATAATATAATTTTTACAATACACTGTATTGACACGCAGTAAGGTAGCGGGTACAGAAAAATACAAATTTTGGCCACTACACTAGGCCCGAGATAATGTAATTTTTACGATACATACTGTATTGACATGCAGTAAGGTACTGGATACAAAAAAATACAGATTTTACCCACTACACTGAAATTTTTAATATACACACTGTATTCGGATGTAGTTCTATATTGGATACAAATTTGCCCTAAATAAAATGTATTCTCTGCTGGAATACTGCATATACGGTTGCAGTACACAGATGTGCCCACAACTAGGTAACTATGGCCAAAATATAAATCACTCTCTGCTGGAGTACTTAATATAACGGTTGCGGATTGAATGCACACACAGATGTGGCACAAGTTAGGTTAATTTCCCCAGAAAAAATTATTTCTCTGATGGTGCAGTGTATATCTCAGTACCAGGCACACTGTAGTGAATAAGCCCCTTTTTATAATGTCTGCCCAAAATACTGCTTTATGATGGTGCAGTTTATATCTCAGTTCCAAGGAACATTGTAGTGAATAAGCCCCTTTTTTATAATATCTGCCCAACACAGTGCTTTATGATGGCATATTGTCGATGTCACTAATCTGAAATCTCTCTGTCTTTTAGAAGTTTGGGTAGTTAAAAAAGCAATTTTCAAGCCCTGCACTATCTGTCTCTTCCTGATGACGCCTGTCCCTGATAGTGCTGAAGCAAACCCCTGCACTGCTGTCAATAAGGTTTTTGGAGTAAAATCTGTAAGTTTAGAGCAAAACACTATCTGTCCCTGCCTACTGTCTGTTCTCCCTGACGCAAATTGAGCTGAGCGCCGGTTCTGAGCTCATATATGAAATGTTATCACGTGTTCCGGCCAGCCAATCGGTGTAAGGCTTACAGCTAATATGGCTATGACCTTACACTGAGGGGAATTAATTACCTGGACCTTGATTGGCTGCTTAGAAGGCACCAAACGTGCGGGGAGGAGACTCGAGCAATGCGACAAATACACGTGGTGGTCGGCCCGAGTAAAGCCGAGCGCCAAGCATATCGATGCTCGAGCCAAACCAATACTCGGCCGAGCATGTTCGCTCATCATTAAGACTGATGTTTTATATTTTTTCTCAAAAAATGTTTTGGCTAATCTGTAGCTAAAATATACGCTGACCGTGATGCTGCCCAATACCATTCAGGTTTGGGACACATTCATTGAAGAAGCTTTGCAACAGGGTTTTGGAACAAATACTTAATTGAACACAAAGAGAAGAGAAGATGGATCTCAATTGTGGAAAACTTTATAGTGCTTGAAGAGTGAATGTACTTCATGTCCCTTTTTAGTTTTCAAAATGTGTTCCATCACGCTCTTCTTGGTTCGGGCTACATAATGTTTATGGCATGGGCATTCTAGGAGGTAGATGACATTTTGGGAATCGCATGTTAGTGTTTCCTTGATCTCAATCTCAAAATCGTTGTGTGTAGATTTGACCTTCATGTTTTTTTTGGGGAAGGACGTGTTTTTACAATTCAAACATCTACCACATCTGAAAAACCTTTTTGGTTTGATCCACCAAGAACCAATTGTGATGTGTTGTTTTTTAATAGTAGGGGCAACTTTGGAGGCCAAATTATTGGCTTTGGTGTATGTAATTCGTGGGAACCCTGATAGAAAAGGGTCCTCTAATAAAAAATGCCAATATCTCCTAACAATCCTTTCTACCTGTTTGTGCTGTGAATTGAATGGTAGAAACAGTCTCAGGGTTTCGTTATATTGTGTGGGTTCCTTAGATGTGATGAAGGTATGTCTCTCCATCGACCTTACTTTGTCTAAAGCCTCTGTAATAATTGTCGGTGGATATTTTTTCTCCAAAAACTGATTACTCAGTGATGAGGCCTCTGTTTCAAATGGTCCCCTATGTGTATAGTTGCGTTTTAATCGCCTAAATTGGCTCACCGGTATGTTTGTGAGCCATCTAGGCAAATGGCAGCTAGAGAATCTAATATAGCTGTTTCTTGCAACCGTTTTAAAGTGTGTACTGCAAATAATTTTCTGCCCTTCAACCTTTAGATTAATGTCCAGAAAAGTCGCCTCTCCACATCTAATATCGTGAGTGAATTTTAAATTCCTATAATTCTGATTAATATCAGCTAAAAAGGAGATTCCTGATTACCCTGCCAAATAAAAAGAACATCGTCGATATATCGGCGCCAGAGCACCAGACTCATCCCCAGCCTGGGAAGGACAACCTCGTCCTCCCACTGTGCCAAAAATAATTTTTTTTTTTTTTTGCGCTGATTATGTTTTTATTACATGATTGGGTTTTGTTACATGCATGCTGACTTTTATGCCAATCTTTTTTACATTCAATAAATGTGGAAATACATACCTTGCACCAGTGTTTCCAGGTAATTAAGTGCCCCCCAGTTATATATATAGTTTTTGGAGTCAGTAACTATTATTATATAAGTCATTCCATATCGTATATTGTAAGTTATAGGCCACGGATCTCTGTATACCGTATCTGGTCTGACAACAAGGGTCTCACACTTTTCCCCCACAAAGTCAGCAGTACAAATACACTTCACTCCATCGGTTACTCCATTTAAACAGAATGAAGCTGAATACAAAACAATGAGAAGTTTATTGGTAGAAAATTAATTTGCGGTGTCATGGTACATATCTCAGACGAGCCACAGAGTTCACATCCAATGATTATGAACACCATGTCTACTACCAAATTATCCCCAGTCAGTGCTCTTGTGCTCTGGCAGCTCCGATGGAATCGGGTTGATGCTCTAATCTGTGTGGATACGAATATAAACTCCTCCTATAAACCACAGAACTTAAACATCTGTTATGGCTCGACCTTCCCACTGTGATAACATCTGAGTTTTGGGTTCAGCTGATTGCTTGACCAACTATGGATGGAACCCTATTTTTATGGAGACATTAGTGCCTGGCTGAATGAGATCAGATGATATATCACTCCAGACTCTAGACTCCACAAAAACTTGCTGTTTATTTAACAGAATTGTACCCTTCATTATAGCTGTGAGACTATTCTACTTATGGCCTAGGATGACTAGGTCTATCATATTGATGACTCCTCCTTTGAGGGACTCACCTCGATCCCAGAGATCGAGGTGTACATCACACAGGTATACAGGTATAATTGTCCATGATTTAGGATCAGTTGTTTCCCAGCAAAAGTTATGTGGCCACATAACGATCAAAAAATAAAACAGCAGCACTCGTAATGGCGCCACATCAGTAACGCTCTACCCTAAATGTGATGCAATACAGTATAAAAAATATGACTCACCTGTAGTAGTTTTTAATGAGGTCATATGTGATTGTACGGTATGTAAATCATTGGATTCTGAAGTATGTAATACAGTGGATTCTGTAGTAGATATCTCAGTGGATTCTGTAGTAGATAATTTAGTAGATTCTGTAGTAGGTAATTCAGTGGATTCCATAGTGGATAATTCAGTGGATTTCATAGTGGGTAATTTAGTGGATTCCATAGTGGGTAATTCAGTGGATTCCATAGTGGGCAATTCAGTGGATTCCATAGTGGGCAATTCAGTGGATTTCATAGTGGGTAATTCAGTGGATTCCATAGTGGGTAATTCAGTGGATTCCATAGTGGGTAATTCAGTGAATTCCATAGTGGGTAATTCAGTGGATTCCATAGTGGGTAATTCAATGGATTCCATAGTTGGTAATTCAGTGGATTCCATAGTGGGTAATTCAGTGGATTCCATAGTGGGTAATTCAGTGGATTCCATAGTGGGTAATTCAGTGGATTCCATAGGGGGTAATTCAGTGGTATCCATAGTGGGTAATTCAGTGGATTCCATAGTGGGTAATTCAGTGGATTCCATAGTGGGTAATTCAGTGGATTCCATAGTGGGTAATTCAATGGATTCCATAGTGGGTAATTCAGTGGATTCCATAGTGGGTAATTCAGTGGATTCAATAGTGGGTAATTCAGTGGATTCAATAGTGGGTAATTCAGTGGATTCAATTGTGGGTAATTCAGTGGATTCCATAGTAGGTAATTTAGTGGATTCTGTAGTAAGCAAATTATTGGATTCTCTAGTAGATAGTTCTATGGATTCTGTGGTAGGTAGTTTTATTGATTCTGCAGTAGATAATTCAGTGGATTCTACTGTAGTAGGTAATTGAGTAGATTCTGTAGTAGATAATTCAATGGATTCTGTAGTAGGCAATTCAGTTGATTCTGCAGTAAGTATTTCAGTGGATTCTGTAGTAGGTAATTCAGTGAATTCTGCAGTAGGTAATTCAGTGGATTCTGTAGTGAGTAATTCAGTGGATTCTGCAGTAGGAATTTCATTGGATTCTGCAGTAGGTAATTTAGTAGATTGTATAGTTGGTAATACAGTGGATTCTGTAGTAGATAATTCAGTGGATTCTGTAGTAGGTAATTCAGTGGATTCTGTAGTAGATAATTCAGTGGATTCTGCAGTAGGTAATTCAGTGGATTCTGAAGTAGATAATTCAGTGGATAATGTAGTAGTTAATTCAGTGGATTCTGTAGTATAATATTCAGTGGATTCTGTAGTGGGTAATTCAGTGGATTCTGCAGTAGGTAATATAGTAGATTCTGCAGTAGGTAATTTAATGGATTCTTTAGTAGATAATTCAGTGGATTCTGAAGTAGATAAATCAGTGTATTCTGTAGTAAGTAATTCAGTGGATTCTGTAGCAGATAATTTTGTGGATTCCAGAGTAGGTAATTCAGTGGTTTCTGTAGAAGGGAATTCAGTCGAGTTTGATGTAATAATTTTCTTTGAAGTACTTGGTAACGATAATTCACTTGTGATGTAAGTTGTTTCAGTTTTAAGTAATGTTATTTCAGTGGAGAATACATCGATAAATTGACTGGTTTCTGCAGAGGTGAAGTCGGCCGTAGACAAAGGTGTTTGTGAAGCTTCTGTTATTGTTCCTAGATATAATTAAATATCAGTTGTAAGGGCTGTATTACACCAACAGATTATCTGACAGATTTTCTGACCAATCATTGGTCAGATGGCCGTTTACACACAGATCTTTTGTTAAATACGCCAACTATTGGTATGATTGGACAGAAATTGGTCAGATAATCTGTAGGTGTAATACAGCCGTTAACTGATTGTTTTTTTAAATTAATTGTAGAATTTGTAGAAGAAGGCCATACACATGAGATATTTATCTTCAGATAATTGACAGATTCAGCTACCTTTAGTAATATTTGCTGACAGTCTAATATCTATGGTGATCTTACACATAAAGCCTGTATTAGAAGAACTTGTTAGCGATCATCTGGCAGTATAATACTGCTGTTGATTACCCGATGAATGAGCATACACTCTTTCATCAGACCTTTCGCTACCAGCGCTGTACATCGGACCTTTTACTAGCAGCAAGGAAGGAAACCACTGTTGAAAGTAAATAATATAAAAGTGAATTTGCCAAAATCAATATTGACAAGCCAAAAAGCTTCTGGGAGAATGTCCTTTGGATGGATGAGACAAAAAGGGAGCTTTTTGGCAAGTCACATCCCTTCTATGTTCACAGATGCAAAAATAAAGTATGCAAAGAAAAGAACATTGTACCTACTGTGAAAAATGGAGAAGGCTCGGTTATGTTTTGGGGCTGCTTTACTGCATCTAGCACAGAGTGTCTTGAATCTGTGCAGGGTACAATGAACTCTGAAGACTATCAAGGAATTCCGAAGGCAAATGTTCTGCCCCGTCTCAGAAAGCTTGGTCTCAATGGCAGGTCATGTGTCCTCCAACATGATATGTCCCCAAAATACACAGCTAAAAACATCCAAAAATGGCTAAGGGCAAAGAATTGGACTATTATGAAGTGGCCTTCTATAAACCCTGATCTAAATCCTATTGAACATCTGTAGAAGGAGATGAAACATGCAGTCTGGAGAAGGCACCTTCAAACCTGAGACAGCTGGAGCAGTTTGCTCACAAGGAGTGGGCTAAAATAGCTGTGGACAGGTGCATAAGTCTCATCATTAAAAGTTACAGAAATCGGTTGATTGCAGTGATTGCCTCAAAAGGTTGTGTAACAAAATATTAAGTTATTATTTTTGTCAAGGCCAGTTTAATTAGTAGGTTTTATAAATTATTCTGTTGAACCACAATTCAAAAGCAATGTCTGATTTTCATTAGCCGATTGTTAATACATTTTTATTTATTATTACTTTTGTCAGTTTCAAGTTACAGTTTTTCAGAGACCATTGTGGGTTTTTCTTTCTTTAACGGAAGGTTACCAACAATTTTGTCCATGTATTTAATACTCAGATTCATAAAGATGGTAAAACTAACCCTAAAATGTTCTTCAATTATATAAATAGTAAAAAATATAAACCTGAAGGAGTCGGCCCTCTACATAGCAATGAGGGGGGTGTTGCAGTGAGCGACAAGGATAAAGCAAAACTATTAAATATTTTTTTCTCCACTATATTCACTGAGGAAAATAAACTGTCAGATGAAATGCAGAATGTAAAAGTAAATTCCCCAGTAAAAGTGCCCTGTCTGACCCAGGAAGAAGTACAACAGCGACTTAAAAAGATTAAAATAGACAAATCGCCAGGACCAGATGGCATACACCCCTGTATCCAAAGGGAATTAAGTGATGTCATAGACAGACCTTTATTTCTGATATTTACGGACTCTATACTAACAGGGAATGTTCCAGAGGATTGGCGCATAGCAAATGTGGTGCCAATATTTAAAAAGGGTCCAAAAACAGAGCCTGGAAATTATAGGCCGGTAAGTTTAACATCTATTGTTGGTAAACTGTTTGAAGGGTTTCTAAGAGATGCTATTTTGGAGTATCTGAATGAAAATGAGCAAATAACGCCATATCAGCATGGCTTCATGAGCGATCGGTCATGCCAAACGAATTTAATCAGTTTCTATGAGGAGATAAGTTCTAGACTTGACAGCGGCGAATCAATGGATGTTGTATATCTGGACTTCTCCAAAGCATTTGACACCGTACCGCATAAAAGGTTAGTATATAAAATGAGGATGCTCGGACTGGGAGAAAATGTCTGTAAGTGGGTAAGTAACTGGCTGAGTGACAGAAAACAGAGGGTGGTTATTAACGGTAGATACTCAGATTGGGTCACTGTCACTAGTGGGGTACCTCAGGGGTCAGTATTGGGCCCTATTCTCTTCAATATATTTATTAATGATCTAGTAGAAGGCTTGCACAGTAAAATATCTATTTTTGCAGATGACACTAAACTGTGTAAAGTAATTAACACTGAAGAGGACAATATACTGCTACAGAGGGATCTGGATAGATTGGAGGCTTGGGCAGATAAGTGGCAGATGAGGTTTAACACTGACAAATGTAAAGTTATGCAGATGGGAAGGAATAATGCAAGTCACCCGTATATATTAAACGGTAAAACACTCGGTAACACTGACATGGAAAAGGATCTAGGAATTTTAATAAACAGCAACTTAAGCTGCAAAAACCAGTGTCAGGCAGCTGCCGCCAAGGCCAATGAGATAAATAGGTTGCATCAAAAGGGGCATAGATGCCCGTGATGAGAACATAGTCCTACCACTTTACAAATCGCTAGTCAGACCACACATGGAGTACTGTGTACAGTTCTGGGCTCCTGTGAACAAGGCAGACATAGCAGAGCTGGAGAGGGTTCAGAGGAGGGCAACTAAAGTAATATCTGGAATGGGGCAACTACAGTACCCTGAAATGTTATCAAAATTAGGGTTATTCACGTTAGAAAAAATACGACTGAGGGGAGATCTAATAACTATGTATAAATATATCAGGGGTCAGTACAGAGATCTGTCCCATCATCTATTTATCCCCAGGACTGTGACGAGGGGACATCCTCTGCGTCTGGAGGAAAGAAGGTTTCTACACAAACATAGAAGAGGATTCTTTACGGTAAGAGCAGTGAGACTATGGAACTCTCTGCCTGAGGAGGTGGTGATGGTGAGTACAATAAAGGAATTCAAGAGGGGCCTGGATGTATTTCTGGAGTGTAATATTATTACAGGCTACAGCTACTAGAGAGAGGTCGTTGATCCAGGGAGTTCTTCTGACTGCCTGATTGGAGTCGGGAAGGAATTTTTTTCCCCTTAAGTGGGGAAAATTGGCTTCTGCCTCACAGGTTTTTTTTGCCTTCCTCTGGAGGAAACAGGCCGAACTGGATGGACAAATGTTTTTTTTCGGTCTTAAATACTATGTTACTATGTTACTATGTTACATAACATGGTGTTTTTCTAGCTCTGCTTTGTTTCTGACTTCACTAACTCTCCTATTCTGGTCTCTGACCACCACCTTCTCATCTAACCCAGCATACTCCTACAGTACTTATCTCATATTCAGAAATCTACATGGCATTGACCCTGAGAAACTTACAGACTCTCTACAGTCATCATTGTCCCCAATCTCTTCCCTCTCCTGTCCTGATCTGGTTGGAAAACACTATAAAGGTTTATTATAGGTTAATACTAAGGACCTATAACTCTGACTTGCACCCCATCAAGCCCTTTTTCACCTTTCTAATCTTTTCTCTATCCGATAATCAAAATACTCTTTGGCACCTTTCACTCCCTCCTCAGTTGTAAAGTGTAGGCGTCACTGACCTCTCTGCTGAAGATTTGGCCACCAACTTCAAACATAAATATTAAAACAGTTACTATTCTCCAAACATCATCATTACCCTTAACTCCACCACATCTCCACTTTCTACATTTGACCCAGTCAAAGAAGTCATCTCCAGGCTCCAATCTTCTTCCTGACCTTACACATGCACTACTGACCCTATTCCCTCACACATCCACCAATCTCTCTCTCCTGTTGTCACTACTCACCTTACCTCCTCCTCTTTCAAACATTGTGTCATAACCTCCTGACAGGTAAATGCCACTGTGACTACTCTGTGCTCATTCTTCTAGATCTCTTTGCAGCATTTGACACTGGAGACCACCAACGTCTACTCAGTATGCTCCAATGTATTTGCCTTAAAGGGATTGTCTCACTTCTGCAAATGGCAATCATTATGGAAACAAAGTTAATACAAGGCTCTTACTAATGTATTGTGATTGGCTATATTGCTTCCTTTTTTGGCTATGTACAAGAATATACCTACTATAAAACTGCCTCCTGTTAACAAAAATACGTATAACTACTATAATAGTACCTCCTATGTACATGAATATAACTACTATAATACTACCTCCTATGTACGAGAATATAAATATCAGTCCAACATTTGGAGGGTGGAATTCCAACGGGTGGCAACATGGCATATCAGCCTATGTTGGGGAACACCGTCTTGCTGGTGCAGCTCAAGGAGGGTGTGTTTGGCAGTGTACGAGTATTGGAAGTGTGATCAAAGTTTCCTGGCCATTTTTAGGATGTCTTACATATGGGTGGAAGACTTCAGGAACCGCTTGGCAACCAGATTGAACAAGTGCGCCATGCAGGGTGCATGGCTTAGCCCTCCTTGATGCAGCGCCAACACCATGTTCTTACTGTTGTCGGTCACCATGGTCCCGATTTTGAGTTGTTGTGGCGAAAGCCAGAATTCGATTTCTTGATGAAGGACACGGAGCAGTTCCTCCCCTGTGTGACTCCATTCGCCTATGCAAACGAGGTGCAGAACAGCGTGACACCTCAGTGCCCTGCACATGTGGTATGCTGGAGGAGCATTGTGAATTGTCCCTGCAGTGGAGGCTGAAGACACAGTGAAGGATGAGGAGGCAGAGGCGGGCATTTTCGCAGGACCAACGGTGTGAGAACGTAGAGGCGGGAGCAGCGTCACCTGGCCAAGTTGCTGCTTTGGCTGCCCAGGAACCACATTTACCCAGTGGGCCGTAAAGGACATATATTGTCCTTGACCATAGTTACAGCTCCGTGTACTTTGGCAGACACCGACAGTCTCAAGGACTGGCCTACATTTTGTTCTACATATTTGTGCAGGGCTTGTACTTCCTTTTTTTCAAAGAAATGACGGCTTGGGACTCTCCACCTTGGCTCGGAATAAGCCATCAGTTCTCTGAAAGGTGCAGAGTCCACCACTTGGAAAGGGAAGGACTGCAGCACCAGCAACTTGGACAGGAGCAAGTTTAGCTTCTGCGCTGTTGGATGAGTTCACGCATACTGTTGTCTCTTAGCAATGCCTTCAGTGATCGATTGCTGACAGAATGACTGACAAGGAGTCGGAAGGCGAGGAGCAGAAGCATCAGGACCGGTAGATGATAGGAAGGACAGACAGCTCCCTTCGGCTGATATGGCAGAGCCATGGTTCTCCCAGGCCACTGTATGGTGACGCGTCATATGTTGACGCAGGGCTGTGCTGCCAACATTGGCACCTTGGCCACGCTTCACCTTCTGCCCACAGGTTCGGCAAATGGCCATGTTCTCCTCCTCCGGCGGCTTAACAAAAAACTGCAACACCGCTGAGTAGGTGATTTTACCTCCAACACTCCGCACTGACTGACTGCCACCGCCACTGCGTCCGTGAACCCCTGCACCACTACTGTCCGGTCAAGTAGGCTCCTGCGAAATGGGAGGTCTACCCCGATTCACGTTTGGCTCCTGAACTTCCACTGCTGCCACCCTGATTTCTCCCGGCGACGCTACTGACTTGTTGGCTCCGCCACTGCCTCACGCGCAAGCTGCCACCCTCTTCTTCCGATGATGATGAAACCCCTTCGTCACCGGCTTCCAATTGCGATCGGCTACATCTTTATCGAATACTGTCTGCACATCACTGATGTCCTCCTCAACAGTCTCTGAGCCAGGGGCCGGACCGTTTGCAACACCAGCTCCCACGCCACTCTCCTCATTACTACTTGCCCACCTACCGGAGGAAGCTTCGGATGTCTCCTCCACATCTTGGCTGGGCAGTAGCTGCTGACTGTCCTCTAGTAGCGCGTCCTCGTATAGTGGAGCTGAGCACCCAACATATAATACTTCTCTGGCTGAGGGAACAGAAATGGACAGAGGCAGGTTGAGGACAGGTCAAGGCACAGGGCCTGCTCCTGGGCCATGCCAACTAAGAGTTGTGTCTGACGAACCCACCGACTCTTGGCTGGAGGTGTCTGATGTCACTTGGGACGAAGTGGATGACCAAGTCAACCATTCAAGAACCACTCGGTTGCTGGTCAAGACAAAACTGCTATATAAAAACCGGGAGCTCTTGCATCTTGAATTGACCCCTTCTCCCACACCCCCTTACTCTGCTGCTACCTGTGCCTGCGTCAGAAACATTTAGGCCTCTGCTCCTCCCCTTTGCCAATCCTGTCACTTCACTGACTGATATACTGTTAGATCAAAAAAGCTAATAAAAAGGAAATTAATACACTACAAAAAAGGCTGTAATTTAGTCACTTCACCACACAACAGCAAATAATACTTTTTTGCCACTAATACACTCCAAAAACGGTTATAATTTTCTCATTTCACCACACAAAGGCAAATAATACATATACATATATAATTATTTTTTTTGACTAATACACGCCAAAAAAGCTTTAGAACGTATAACTGCTCCGCAACATTTAAAACTTATTTGCATACACATGGCCAAGAAATGCTAATGAGCAATATAGCAGTATCTGCCTTGTTTGTAAACTGAAACACGATTTGCATGGCTTTCCCATAGTCCCATGTTATGCAAATGAGTTTATATGACAAAACAGAATAGAAAGATTATAAAGTTAGTCTTTAAAAAATTGCAAAATCAAAAAAAACTATGCAGCCTTCCTAATCATTGAGATGAGAGCTAGGTGGCATATTAAAAAAAAAAAATAAAAAAAAAAAAAAATGTTGTCACCCTAATGATAATCATCTATGTGCACAGGTCCCCCTAGATACCTAACACTAAACAGACAATTTTCCTTTTGGAAAAACTGGTTAAAACCCAGGCTGCCTTGCTAAGGTAATGCTGATGATCTGTCTGTCTGATGGATTGGTGGCCATAGGGGAGAACTGTTCTGTGTTGTCCATTGAATGTTTTATGTAGTAATAATAAGATTTTATGATAGGCAGGCTAGGGTAAATGTCTGTAAGTCTGTTTTATAAAATACAAAGATTAGTTTTTTTACTCAGCTACCTTACTGTATGTTTGATTGAGTATTATACCTTATAGGGACAGGCTTTTACCCTATAGAAAGATATATAAATATATATTCCTGTATTAGGATCCTTGATCTCTGGTGCTTGGCGGCCATAGGGGAGAACTGTTCTGTGTTGTTAATTGGATGTTTTATGTAATAATACAAATAATAATAATTTTGTATTTGTCTGTTTTATAAAGGACAAAAATTAGGGCTTCATTATCTATTGTACCATGTGTTTGATTATTACATCTTAAAGGGATACTGACTGCCTGTTCCTGCTGTGCTGTCCACTTCCTGGTGGCGGGCTTAGTTTTGTTTGATTGAAGGGTATAATTCTGCCGTGCTGCGCATGCGCCTAGGAAGTTTATTCTTCACAAGGAATAAGTCACCATAGTGCATGCACATTCAGGACAGCACATGGTACAGACAGGAGAAATGAGTCAAGCACGGCCAGCGGAATCCCTGACAGAGGAAAATTATGAATAAAAACGTTTTATAGACATTATGCAAAGACAGTGTTTGATGATAATAGCATAGTTTTTCTGAGATCAAGGATCCTAATACAGGAAAATATATATATATATATATATATATATTTCTATAGGGTAAAACAGCCTGTCCCTTTAAGGTGTAATACTCAATCAAACATACAGTAAGATAGCTGACTAAAAAAACTAATCTTTGTATTGTAAATGTACAGACAAAGACAGACTTACAGACATTTACCCTAGCCTGCCTATCATAAAATCTTATTATTATTTGTATTATTACATAAAACATTCAATGGACAACACAGAACAGTTCTCCGCTATAGCCGCCGAGCACCAGGTATCTGCAGGACCAACAACCCATCAGACAGACAGATCATCAGCATTCCTTAGCAAGGCAGCCTGGGGTTTAACCAGTTTTTCCAAAAGGAAAATTGTCTCTTTAGTGTTAGGTATCTAGGGGGACCTGTGCACATAGATGATTATCATTAGGGTGACAACATTTTTTTTTTTTTTTTTTTAATATGCCACCTAGCTCTCATCTCAATGATTAAGAAGGCTGCATAGTTTTTTTTTTTTGATTTTGCAATTTTTTAAAGACTAACTTTATAATCTTTCTATTCTGTTTTGTCATATAAACTCATTTGCATAACATGGGACTATGGGAAAGCCATGCAAATCGTGTTTCAGTTTACAAACAAGGCAGATACTGCTATATTGCTCATTAGCATTTCTTGGCCATGTGTATGCAAATGCATACCTGGCTTTTGACATGGTGTAGAGTGATATTTTTGTATTTTACAGGTAATAAAAGTATGTTAAATAATTAAATTAGCATTTAAAAGTAGGTTAGAAAATAAAATGTTAGAGTAGATTTAGATGTCATAAAATAGGTTATTTTAAACTATTTAAAAATATTAGTTGATTTATGCCCTTTAGTTAGTCAACTTAAAACAACTTTTCTATCACTATTGTAGCTAGAACAAGTCACTGTGGGTTTTAAATATTCGCCTGCCAATAGAAGTCTATTGCGGTTCGCCCTGTTCGTCTGTTCAAGAAAATTTGAGTAAGTTCGGGTTCGTTGTTCGCGAACAGAAAATTTTCTGTTCGCGACATCTCTACCAGTCAGTGCAGCAAGGTGTATTAGGATTGTTACTATTACCCAGCCTGTAACCTCCCCTATTGAACCCTGTTCTGCTTCAATACTGTGGAATAATTCCTCCCTATCCTTTCCCTACACTTCTAATGCTCTTTCCCTGAACTTCTATTCAGCGAAAGTCAAGTCAAGTCTTTCCTAGCACTTTCCCTAGCGCATGCTGACGTCTCTCCCTGCACTAAATACACTGGAAAATGGCTGCATGCATGGCATTGTGGGTGATCCCTCGTTCTAAGAGTTCTTTGCTCCATGTCCTAACATTTGTAGCAGCCATTTTAGGAAAGAAATACGATTCGTTACCACGAAGCGTGAGGAAATTCGGATTTGGTGCGAATCTAATTTTCCTGAAATTCCACTCCATCAACTTTGATTCGCTCATCTTTATTTATAAGGTCAGAAATCAAGAGCCGTCAGGTGAGCTGGCTGAAGGAGCAGAGAGAAAATTCAGATCCTGCTACTAGAAAAACTCATCCATGTACTAAGAAAAGGGCTCAGAATTTTTCATAATGATCAAATGAAAAAATGATTTTAAGCTCAAAATGGGGACAATACAATAATGAAAAAAAAATTGTAATCAAAGGTTTACATAGTCTTTAAACATGGTCATAGATTTATGCCCTTCTATATCTCTTAAGGTATGTACCTCTCACACCTCTTGGGTTCATCAACTTCCTGGAATGAATATCTACTAGAGCAGTGATGGGCAAAGTGCGGCTCTCCAGCTGTTGCAGAACTACAACTCCCAGCATGCAAAGACTGTCTACAGCTATCAGCCTAATGCAGGGCATGGTGGGAGTTGTAGTTTTGCAACAGCTGGAGAGCCGCACTTTGCCTATCACTGTACTGGAGGATAGAGTTGAGGGGACACCGGGAAGTTTGGGCTCAATGGGTTTGGCCAAACTTCACAAATGGAGACCCAAACTTTTGGGCAAGGTAATGGCTGTAAAAAAGTCCTGGAAAGGGCTAGAGGGCTGCAAAAGGCAGCAAAATGTGGGTAAGTGCCCTGCAAACAAATGTGGATAGGGAAATGACTTAAAATAAAATAAAATAAATAAAAATTAAAAAACAAAATCTTGATCTAGGAGGAGGAAATGGATGTGGAGTAGGAGGTTGAGGAGGCGTCAGGTGTAAATGCCATCAGCAGCACGACTACCAGCGTGAGTTTGAAGTCACGCATCTTTCAATCATTAACAGATGTTTTTACCAAATTTGGTTCCCTATCAGCAATGCACAGCAGGGGTTTTTCACAAGCAAAACGGGGCTCATATCACCCACCAATGGAACAGACGATTTTTAAAAATCTAGGCCCCTGGCACCCAGGCAGAAGGGGTTTATTCACGGGAAAACGAGGTTCAGGTCACCCACCAATGGAACAGACGATTTTTTAAAATGTAGGCCCCTGTCACCCAGGCAGAGGAGGGGTTTATTCACGGCAAAACGGGGTTCATGTCACCCACCAATTGAACAGACGATTTTTTAAAATGTAGGCCCCTGTCAACCAGGCAGAAGAGGGGTTTATTCACGGCAAAACGGAGTTCAAGTCACCCATCAATGTAACAGGCGATTTTTAGAAATGTAGGACCCTGGCACCCAGGCAGAGGAGGGGTTAATTCACGGCAAAACGGGGTTCATGTCACCAACCAATGGAACAGACGATTTTTTAAAATGTAGGCCCCTGGCATCTAGGCAGAGCAGGGTTTTTTTAACCGGCAAAACAGGGTTCATGTCACCCACCAATGGAACAGACGATTTTTAAAAATGTAGGCCCCTGTCACCCAGGCAAAGGAGGGGTTTATTCACGGCAAAACGGGGTTCATGTCACCCATCAATGTAACAGGCGATTTTTAGAAATGTAGGCCCCTGGCACCCAGGCAAAGGAGGGGTTTATTCATGGCAAAAAAGGGTTCAAGTCACCCACCATTGGAACAGGCCATTTTTAGAAATGTAGGCCCCTGGCACCCAGGCAGAGGAGGGGTTATTTCACGGCAAAACGGGGTTAATGTTACCCACAGATGGAACAGAATATTTTTAAAAATATAGGCCCCTGGCACCCAGGCAGAGCAAGGATTTGTACTCGGCAAAAATGGTAATTTTGCACCCAACAATTTAAAAGAAGATTTTCCGCATTTTCGGTCACTGTCACCTATGCAAAGCAGGGGTTTGTACCTGGCAAAAATGGTAATTTTACACCCAACAATTTAAAAGAAGATTTTTAAAATTTTCGGTCCCTGTCACCTATGCAGTGCAGGGTTACTTGACAGCAAAAAATTGGAATATGTCAACCCTTGAATTCCCAGACGGATTAACTATATTATTGTCCCCGGCACATATGCAGCGCAGGCCACAAAGGTAATTCCTGGCCTAAAAAATATGATTTTTTCACCACCCATGAATAATATTGATTTAAGTGGTATATTTTGGGGTGTAGGACCTCATCTTTCTCACCATCATCTTCCACTCAGTCTTCACCCCTGCCCTCTTTGTTGGTCTGCACACTGCAGAAAGCAGTTTGCACCTGTGTTTCATCATCATCAGAGAAGTGCTGCGGTGGTCATCCAGGGTCCTCATCCTCAAACCTAAGTAGTTGGGCATCCGTGCACTCAATCTCTTCCACTTCTGGGGCAGGGCTATGGTTATGGCCCTGGGAAACCCTGCCAGCAGAGTCATTAAAAAGCATAAGAGACTGCTGCATGACTTGAGGCTCAGATTGCTTGGCTGATTTGCAAGGGGGTGAGGTGAAAGACTGATGAACATGGGCTGCAGGTGCCAACTCTGAGCTTTCAGCAGGGGATGGGGTAGGAGACAACCTGAAGGAACTAGAGGCACTGTCAGCCACCCAATCTACTATCGCCTGTACATGTTCTGGACTCACCATTTGTAGAGCGGCATTCGGGCCTACCAAATAACGCTGCAGGTTCTGTCGCCTACTCACACCTGAGGAAGGTGTTTCACTTGGACCTGTAGCTGGCACAGAACGACCACGTCCTTTCCCAGCAACAGGAGCTCCACCAACACCACCACGACCATGTCCACATCCCTTATTTGATTTTCTCCTCATTATTTGCGATCACCCACCAAACTAACAGATGGTTTATCTCCGGTGTCAATATAACTGCCAATAGTCAACGATTAAGTTCACTAACAGTAAGGCAGTGCCCGTGTCATAAACAGAATGCATTACTTTAGGTCCCACAACAGTGTAATGGAGCAATTCAATACAATTACTTCACTATCACCAAAACTTGGATTTTTCAAACCAACAATATAACAGCAGAGGTTAACGGTTTAATTTGACTGTCAGAAATGCAGCGTACACTGCAAATGTGCTATCTACCACAAAACCGTTGTTTTTGCAACCATGTAAATGCGGAGTTCAAAAGGTTACTTAAAATAACTGAAATACAGGGTAGGCCTCAGATCTGCTATGTAGCACAAAACCAGTGTTTATTGCAACAAACTACAGAAATGCAGTATGTCACTGCTAAATTTTAAAATACATTTGCATTGTATGCCAAACATGCTCTGTAGAACAACAATACGGGTTTATTTCCCCCAAATACAGGAATGTAGTATGTTACTGCTAAATTTTAAAATACGTTTTTGTGCGTTGTATGCCAAACATGCACTGTGGAACAACAATACGGGTTTATTTCCCCTAAATACACAAATGCAGTATGTCACCCCTAAATTTAGAAACGGGATTTTAGTGTTGTATGCAACTGTGCTTTATGGCACCACAAGACAGTTTTTTTCCCCCAACTACAGAAATGCAATATGTCACCCCTAAATTATAAAATAGGTAATGTAGGGAGACTTGACCTGCCAGAAAAAAAGGAATTTTTCCTCCACTGAGCTACCAAAAAGGATTAGAATAATGTTCCTGGCAGGCTGGCACACATGCAGGTCACATGCAGTTCCAAGGACACTGCAGTTGCTAAAATGGCCGCCGACCCCCACCTCAGTAACAGATGGATTTAAAATTATTTGGCAGTATCACTGGGCTCAGGGCTGGGTACAAAAAGTTAGCATAGCACCCTCAATAATTGCTGTAGCTTGAAGATTTAACACCACCAAGTTCAACAGATTTCTAATCTCTCCCTCACAGAAGCGGCAGCATCCTATCCCTACACTGAGAAGAGCAGAGTGATGTGTGGTGCTACATGACTCCAGCTTATAAAGAGGCAGGGTCACATGCTGCACTTAGCCATTCACAGCCATGCCATTAATAGACATGGCTGTGATGGCTTCATAGCGCAAAGTAGTGAAACGCTTGTTGATTGGCTGCCCCGCAGCCGTTCAAAAAGCGTGAAGAAATCACCGAACAATGAACCCGAACTATTACGGAAATGTTCGGGTTCGGGTGCGAAAAACCGTAATGTTTGGTACGAACCCGAACTTTACAGTTCGGGTTCTCTCAACCCTACTAGAGAACAATAAAACGTTCACCCTCCTTATCTATAATTACTCGTATGATTTACTGCTACAACTAAGAAATTCTCCACTCATAATGATACCTTTGGTGTATAAATTTGTGAATCTTCACCTACTGTCTTAAGAGACGCCTGAGGAACAGGCCCAAGTAGTCTCACAAAGCTTGCAATTGTGTCCTCATCTTTTCAGTTAGCCATTAAAAGATATAAACCGCTGAGGAATCTCAACTTTTAATCTCATATTTACTGGCTAACACGGCACAAATATATTACTGTTGTATGAGTCATTCCATACCGTATATAGTAAGTTATAGGCCATGGATCTCTTTTAACTGTACCTGGTGTGCCCACAAGGTGTTCACAATACGTCCCAATATAGTCAGCAGTACAAATGCACTTCCCTCCATCAAAAGTTCCTCCATTCAAACACAATGGACCTGAATAAATAAAAAAATAGGAGCAGTTTATAGTAAAAAAAACGAATTTACGGTGTCATGGTACATATCTTAGACAAGTCACAGATGTCACATCCAATGACTATGATCACCAATGTTTATTTCCAACTTATCCCCAGTCAGTGCTCCTGTGCACTGGCAGCTCCGATAGAATGGGGTTGATGTTCTAAATCTTGTGGATACGAATATTAATGCTTTCCATAAGCCACAGTACTTGAACATCTGTCATGGCTGGACCTTCCCACCGTGATCTGAAAGCGATTTCTAATATCATTAGAGGATTGATTTGAATATGCAACCCCATTTTTATGGAGACCTTAGTGGCTGGCTGAACGAGATCAGATGATAGGTCAATTTACTCCACAAAACTTGTGCTTTTTATGGCATCATATTTGCCACTTTGGATGCAGAATTTTATCCTTCAGTATAGCTGTGAGAGTGTCCTACTGATGGCCTAGGATGACTAGGTCTATCATAGTGATGACTCCCTCTTTAAGAGAGTCTTATGTGATCCCAGAGATCGAGGTGAACATCACACAGGTATAATTGTCCATGATTTAGGATCAGCTGTTTCCCAGCAAAATCATGTGGCCACATAATGAACAGTAATAACACAGCAGCACTCGGAATGGCTCTACAGTTTCGTACATATCACAGCCACATCAGTAACGCTCTACCCTACATGTGGCGCAATATAGTATAGAAAAATTTGACTTACCTGTAGAAGTTTTTAATGAGGTCAACTCTGTATTGTATCTTGAAGTAATGTCCCATATAGTGGAGCCGGTAGAGTATGTTTTAGTAACTTCAGTTGTAGTAAAGTCAGTAGAAGCAGATGTAATTGAGTTTGTGGATTCTGTAGCATGTAGGGAAGTAAAATCTGAAGTAGGTAAGTTGGAGGTTTCTGTAGTTGGTAATACCGTGGATTCTGTAGAGGGAATTCAGTAGAGTCTGATGTAATAAATCTATTTGAAGTATTTGATGAACTAAATTCATTTTTTAAGTCAGTAGCTTCAGTTTTACAACCTTCACGATATCAGCCATACAGTGTTTAAAGATAGCGTCCACTCTGGAGCGGAGCAAGAGCCATACTGTAGGTAGCTAGCGGGTGCCTGCAGTTTCATACAGCAGACACTCACGGCATAATGACCACAACTGGCAGTCATGCCCATCGCGGACATTTATTAAATGTGACCCTGGCATCTGGGAAGTCGGAAACCCAGAAATGTGCTCTTCATGGGCTTGAACATCTACCCCCGGCAGAGATCGGTGTAGGCGTTCATTCTAAGTAATGAGCCAGAGCCTGTACTAGGCTTCCAGACTTATTAGTTGTGTATTATAATTCAGGCCAGCAGCTGGCAGCACTGATCTGTAATATACATATTTCTATATAGAATAATGGAGAAAATTCCATTACCCTATATAAATTGTAATCTGGTGATTGCATGTAGTGGTAGTCTTGGGGATCTAATGAAAAGTTAAAAAAAGTAAAAAATAAATAAAAAATATATCAAAAATTCAAATCCTTTCCATAAATCACTGAAAAAGGTGCACCACAATGATAAGCAACTAACAATGCTGGCTAATCCCTCAAACTGATGTTAAAAGCAGAGACTTTCGCCAAGATATTCCAGTCAGGAACATATCGGAGCCCTTTCGCACCACCGTCAAGGGTTCTCAGTTTGGCAATGGGTTCCCACCACTAGACTACCTATGGTGTGTGAACAAGGTCTGATAGGTGCTGAGATCCAACTCACAGCCAGGGTCCCACTTACCTGCATAGTAGGACCACTAATGCAATGTGAGGTAGAATAAGGCTGCAAGCCCCGCCTATAACAGACCATGTGACACAGGCTACCAGGTGCAGCAGAATGTTACCAGCAAAACGCAATGGCACATTCAATACATAAATAGAAAAAAAGGGAACTATAATAAGCAATCATTAGATGACTATTCTCATGGACTCCACTTTGTGCCAGTCATCTAATCAACCTTATCTCTAAATTAATTAACGGTCTAAATGGTCATAAACACTTATTTAAGCCACATTCTTATCAGTAAGATGAGAATTGCGCTATAATGAGTGTTTATAAGGTCAGAGATAAGGAGCCCGTCAGGTGAGCTGGCTGACGGAGCAGAGACAAAATTCAGATCCTGCTACTAGAAAAAGGTATCCCTGTACAGAGAAAAGGGCTCCACATTTTTAATAAAGATCAATTAAAAAAATTATTTTAAGCTCAAAATGAGGACAACGCAATAATTTTAAAAAAATGTCCTCAAAGGTAGACATAGCCTTTAAACATTGTCAAAGATTTATGCCCTTCCATATGTCTTAAGGTAT
Organism: Bufotes viridis; assembly: GCA_033119425.1. NCBI lineage: Eukaryota > Metazoa > Chordata > Amphibia > Anura > Bufonidae > Bufotes > Bufotes viridis. The sequence continues at coordinate 41,339,428 of CM065590.1, read as the reverse complement.
GAGCCTCACACACCTCTTGGGTTCATCAAATTCATGGAATGAATATCTAGTAGAGGACAATAACACTTTCACCCTCCTTATCTATAATTACTAGTATGATTTACTGCTACAACTAAGAACTTCTCCACTCATATTGATACCTCATTTCTTCTATGTACTTTGGTGTATAAATGTAAATCTTCAAATACTGTCTTAAGAGATGCCTGAGGAACAGTCCTAGGTAGCCTCGAAAGCTTGCAGTTGTGTCCTCATCTTTTCAGTTAGCCATTAAAAGATATTAACCCCTGAGGAATCTCAATTTTTTATCTTATATTTAAAGGCTATCACAGCACAAACATATTACTGTTATCAGGCTTGGACTGGCTCACCTGGGAGGCAGGAGATTCCTGGGTCTGCCACCAGTCTCCTGCGTCCGGAGATAAGAATGAGGGGTAATTATTTATCTTCCATTTCAGAGGCAAGATAATTATTGTATCCACTAGGTTGCAGTATCACACAGTGATGCAGCCTTCTACAAGTGTAAATTAGTATCTTCTAGACTTCCCGGGCTGCTGGTAGTGAAGGAGGAGAGGACATGTCTGACCCTCCTCCTGCCCTCCCTGAGGTCAGGAAACTATGGCTACTGGAGAGAAGGATTCCTCTGCACTGCTGATTTCTTAGGTTTGTGGCTGTAGTGAGCTGTAGGAGACTGTACGGGGGAAATAGGGGATTTGTGTATAGTTCACTCTGTGTATGTCTGCTGATCTCTGCAGAGTTCTGCTCTAGGTCCCCCCAATGCCTCTGGTTTAGGTGCACTCCCAGAAGTGCCCCAGCTCCAGATACCCCCCAATGCCCCCACTCTAAATAGACCCCTAATATTGCCTCTTCTCCAGTTGGCACCCTAATAACCCTGCTCCAGGATCCCCACTATTACCCTGCCTCAGGTGGCCCAATGTCTCTGTCACGGTCCCTCCAGTGACAGGGGTCAGAAGATCTAATAGACTGGCTGCACATGATGTTATCTGACAGTCCCTTTGGTTTCACTTTGTTCAATGTTGTTGCTGGTCATGACCACACCTCTTGTCTCAGGTGTAGATTAACCCCTTAGTGACCAGCCTGTTTTGGGTCTTACTGACCAAGGTTTTTTTTGATATACGGACAGAATGAGCATTTACCACAAGGATGCATGCCTACTATTTGTGACTTGAGCCATGTGATGGTGGGGGATCACTTGGAAGACATACCACTTTTTGTTCAAAATTTGATCAATTTTGGTACTATGGACGTCATAGGTACCAATGCATCTAATAATGTGAGAGTCAGTGGTGTGCTTTTTATCACATAATAGATCTGACCTATTGGTATTTCTGTCTCAGGCAAAAGCCTTGTGTAATATTTTCTTTGGATATCCCCCTTGCCTAAAACGTTGATATAAGTTGTCACTTTCCTTAATGAAGCTCAATTCTTCCGTGCAATTTCTACGGGCTCTGATTTACTGGGCAGTTGGAATGCCTTTCCTAAGTGCTAGCGGATGATAGCTCTGCCAGTGTAACAGATTATTTGTAGGTTTACGATACACCTCAGTTAGGATGCGACCACCAGAATCCACAGAGATCATAAGGTCCAGGAAAGTGAGACTGTGTGTATTAATCTCAGAGGTAAATCTCATACCAATGTCGTTAGGTTCAATGTGTTAACACATTCATTGAAGAGTTCAGTAGTGCCGTCACAAAGTAAAAAAACATCATCTATATATCGACCTCAAAATAAAATGTGACTAGTGAAGCTGTGATATTGTTCCATGAAAACAATAGTGTTCTCCCACCAACCTGAAAATATATTGGCGTAATTTGGTGAAGATTTACTTCCCATTCTTTTGTAAATAAAAGTGTCCATCAAACAAAAAAGTATTGTGGGTGAGTAAAAAATGTAAAAGTGTGAGAACAAAATCATTGTGTGAGTGAAACTGTGTGCCTTTTGTGTACAGAAAGGAAGAAGTGGCTGCGATACCCAAATCGTGTCTTATGTTGGTATACAACGCTTCAATGTCTAAACTCGCCAGTTTTGATCTCTTGGAGTCTGGTGGCCGCATCCTTAGTGTCTTTGATATAAGACGGTAGGCTGAGAACAAACGGGGACAGAAATTCATCTACATACTGACTATTGTTTTCTGTGAGGCTGTTATTGCCCGAGACAATAGGTCTACCAGGGATGGGTCGTCTTTGTTTGTGAACTTTAGGGATTCTTTCCACTATTAATACTCCATGTAGTTTCTTAGCCATTGAAATGCCCTTTTAGCACTACACTTACCTCCCACGCTCCCTTCTGGGGTGAATGTTATTAAGAGTGCTTTAATTTACAGTAGCGCACAGCAGGCGCTAGGCTCTCATGACCAGGTTTGCCACCATTAACTATGTCCCTGCGCATAGCCCCCCCGCGCAGGACATGCGCGGTATGTCCGTCTTTCTCCTGGGAGCTTGATGCCAGTGGCGCAGCCGTAGTGAGTATCTCAGCTGTGTGTAGGAATGCTGGTCACGTGTGAGCCGTGTCACTCAGTACATACCTTAATCTCACATCATTGGAGTAAGTAGGGAGGCAGCGTGAGCTGATTGGTAAGCTTCACTGCCGTCATAACCAATAGCCAGTCAGGACTCTATGTGACAGGCTTAGTTCCCCGTCAATTCATGTCTGAAAGGTCTCTTATATTCCGTCCCAGCGTTCATTCCTCAATGCTGCCCAATACCTCTGATGAAGCCAGGTTAGCCGGTGAAACATGTCGGGGGGCAGTACATAGGTTTTAAGTGTCTGATCCTGTTGATGTGTGTGTGGGTTGTCGAGAGTTCAACTGTGTTCAAGCAGCAGCAAATTTCATGATTGTTAGCCAGTGACGTATCTGGCATAGGTAGGCGTTTAGGGGGCCCGAGTGTGATTCCGGCAATCAGCTGCAGGCTTTGCACGCAGGGGCAGCACAACAGGGTCAGTGCACACCCCTGATAGTGCTCTGCATAACTATATGCACACGCTAATACACACCATCAGGGTACAGCTATTTTTAACCCTTTAGTGCGCTCGCAGAGTTAAGAAGTTACGTTTTATATTGCCTATATTTCTGGGTCAAGAAGGGTAGTTTAGCCTTGAGCTTCCTTGGTATATGTATGTGTAATTAGTACCCTTACCCAGATAGGGTCTAGTAGGGAACACTGTTTTTATTATGCGGAACAGAACAGCCGGCCTCTAATAGAACAGTCCTATCCTTGTCTGTAATGCGGACAATAATAGGACATGTTCTATTATTTTGCGGAACCGCCATATGGAACATACGGACACGGAATGCACAATTCATTTGTCATTTGCAATTTTTGTGGCCCCAGTAAAGTGAACGGTTTCACATACAGGCCACACAAAAAAAAAGTACGGACACAGAAAAATAAAATAAGTTTATGTGCTTGACCCTAAGATGGGCCCCCAGAATCAGTTACAGTGGTGGGCCCTAAGTACCACAGTCCGACACTGATTATTATATGAGTCATTCCATACCGTATATAGTAAATTATACACCACAGATCTCTGAATACCGTACCTGTTCTGACCACAAGGGTCTCACACTTTGGCCCCACAAAGTCAGCAGTACAAATACACTTCAGTCCATCATAAGTTCCTCCATTTAAACAGAAAGAAGCTGAATAAAAAACAATGAGAATAAGTTTATTGGTAAAAAATGAATTTACAGTGTCATGGTACACATCTCAGACGAGCCACAGATGTCACATCCAATGACTATGATCACCATGTCTACCTCCAAATTATCCCCAGTCAGTGCTCCTGTGCTCTGGCAGCTCTGATGGAATTGGGTTCATGCTCTAATCCCCGTGGATACGAATATTAACGCCTCCTATAAACCACAGAACTTGAATATCTGTCATGGCTGGACATTCCCACTGTGATAACATCTGAGTTTTAGTTTCAGCTGATTGCTCGACCAACTATGGATGGAACCCCATTTTTATAGAGACATTAGTGCCTAGCTGAATGAGATCAGATGATAGATCACTTGACTCCAGAACTTACGTTTTATGGCATCATATTTGCCACTTTTGATGCAGAATTGTACCCTTCAGTATAGCTGTGAGAGTGTCCTACTGATGGCCTAGGATGACTAGGTCTATCATAGTGATGACTCCTCCTTTAAGGTAGTCTTCTATGTGATCCTAGAGATCGAGGTGATCATCACATTGGTATAATTGTCCATAATTCCCAGCAAAATCACATGGCCACCTAATCATCAGTAATAAAACAGCAGCTCTCGGAATGGCGCTACAGTTTCAGCCATATCACCGCCACATCAGTAACGCTCTACCCTACATGTGGTGCAATATAGTTTTTAAAACCTTAAAAGATGTGACTCACCTGTAGTCGTTTTTAATGAGGTCAACTGTGCATTGTATCTTGAAGTATTGCCCCATGTAGTAGAGCCGGTAGAGTATGTTTTAGTAACTTCAGTTGTAGTAGAATCAGATGTAATTGAGTGTGTGGATTCTTTAGCGGGTAGGGAAGTAAAATCTGAAGTAGGTAAGTTGGAGGCTTTTGTAGTAGGTAATACCGTGGATTCTGTAGAGGGAATTCAGTAGAGTCTGATGTTATAATTTCATTTGAAGTACTTGACGGTTGATTCTAAACCCTTTATGAAATCCGGCGTCTGGCTCCATTCTGGAGCTGAGCGAGCGCCATAGGTAGATAGCTGATGCCTGCGCTAGACCAGACACTTGCAGCATAATATTCACAACCGGCAGTAATGCTGACCATGGTCAAATAACCAATGCATCTGAGATGCCAGAAACCCAGAAGTGAGCTCTTCACAGGCTTGAACACCTACCCCCGGCGTAGATGGGTAATGAGCCAGAGCCTGTACTAGGCTTCCAGGCTTATAACGTGTATATTACAGTTCAGGCTAGCAGGTGGCAGCACTGATCTGTAATATACCTATTTCTGTTTAGGGTAATGGAAAAAATTCTATTACCCTATACAAATCGTAAACTGATGATTGCATGTTGTAGTTTACTCGGGAACCTAATAAAAAGTAAAAAAAATAAATATAAAATTTGAAATAAATCAAAAATAAAAATAGTAACTTAAACAGTAAAAAAATCAACACCATAGAGATTGACGCATGCGAAAACACCTATACAATTAAAATCTAAAAATAAGGTTGCCATGTGGTGAATGGCACAACGGAAAAAATGATAAAAATAGGCCTATTTGCCGTTTTTTTCATCACTTTATCTGCCAAATAAAATTGAACAAAAAGTGATTAAAAAGTCAGACATACTCCACTATGGTATTATAAAAAATTACAGATCGTCCAGCAAAAAATGACTCCTCTCACTAGACATAACTATAATAAAGTAATGGGGCTCAGAATCTGGATATGATAGAAAAGATTAATGTTTTCAAAAGTTTTATTTAATATAAAAAAACAAGAAAAACTATACATATGTGGAATCACCATAATCATACAGACCTGGTGATTGAAGATAGCAAGTCAGGTTAACTGCATAGTGAACGCCTTAAAAACAAAACCCATAATTCCGTTTTTGTGGTGAAATTATGTTGGTTTTTTTCAAATTCCGTCCAATTTTGAATTTTTTTCCCGCTTCCCACTACATTGTATGCCATATTAAATGATGGCATTAAAAAGTTCAATTTGTCCAGCAAAAAAAAGTACTTGAATACTTGCTTTGATTTGCAGTCATTTACTGACTGATGTTTATATGCTTCAGTTTTTGGGGTCAATAACTATTATTACTTGAGTCATTCCATACCGTATATAGTAAGTAATAGGCCAGGGACCTCTTTATACCGTACCTGGTCTGACCACAAGGATCTCACAGTTCACCCCTATATAGTCATCCGTACATGTACACTTCAGTCCATCAGAAGTTCCTCCATTTAAACATGATAAACCTGAAAAAAAAAAAACAATGAGGAGCAGTTTATAGGTAAAAGTGAATTTACGGTGTCATGGTGCATATCTCAGACGAGCCACAGATGTCACATCCAATGACCATTTCTACTTCCAAATTATCCCCAGTCAGTGCTCTTTTGCTCTGGCAGCTCAGTAGTAAACAGTTGATGCTCTAACATGGCGGGACAAACCGCAGTTGCTCCAATGGCCCTGAAAGTCGGTATATAACATCCTCTAGCCTCCTAGGACCCATAATTTTTAGGATGAACTTATCATGTCTTTTGTCGATTTGATGAATCTGCTTAGCTCGCCCTCCCAAGCTCTTGAACGCAATGACAGCAATAGTAAATGATGTCTGAGTGACAATGACATACATAGCTATGGGTAAACGCATGTTTGATGGCGTTAGCATACAGCGTGTTTAATATCACACTGTGCCGGCAGATGTCTCATGCTTTTTCATATTCCAAAGCTTCCAAAAATTGTTCCTTATCGGAGGCAGATGATGTATAAACACACACGGTGGGATTAAAAAAATGTCTTTGGGGAACGTTATGGTAGGTAGGCAGACAGATGGGGCACTGGCAGCAAGGGGCGGTCTATTAATCACATTCAGCATTGCTGTGTGTTAAAGAAATGTAACCCCTGCCCACAGAAAATATATAGACTTTCAGTCATTTACGGACACTATGTTTATATGCTTCAGTTTTTGGGGTCAATGACTATTATTACTGGAGTCTTCGAAGGTCTTCAGCACCTGACAGGCATCTTGGATGAACTGCCACTGCCTGAGCTCGAAGCAACATATGCTCCCTGCTGCTGAGGCTGTCTGGTGCATGACAAAATCATTCACAGTTTTCTGCTGCTTGCACAGACGCTCGAGCATTTGCAATTTTGAATTCCAGTGAGTTGGCACGTCGTGGATTAATCGGTGCTGCTGCAGACCGCTATGTCAGTGCAGGTCCAGGAGAGCGTTCCTCGCCACTTAAGAATGGCTGAAGTGCTTGGACAGTCTCTTGGACTTTGCCAGCACCATGTACAAACTAGTGTAATTTATACAGAGCTGCACTACTAGGTTGTTGAGGTGTGCCATGCAAGGAGCATGCGTTATTTCCTAAAGTTTCAGAGCAGCCAGGATGTTGCGCTGTTAACCCCTGGTCCATCTGGACCAGCTTCCTCATGTGCCTATCCTCCTCAAGAGGGAGCAACCTAGTGTTCCCCTTGGGAAAGACTTTCTTCACCATCAGGGGTACTGTAAAGAAAGTAGAAGTCGGCTAGATAAATTCCTTAGAGGAAGTTGGTCGGGTGGCACTGTGGGTTTACACGATTTGATTTGTGACATAAGAATTCAACTACTATAATATTGCTCATATGTACAACAGAAAAAAAATACTTTAATACTGCCTCCTATGGACAAGAATATAACTAATAAAATACTGCTTTGTATGTACAAGAATATAACTACTATATTACTGCTCCTATGTACAAGAATATAACTACTATAATACTGCTCCTATGTACAAGAATATAACTACTATAATACTGCCTCCTATGTACAAGAATATAACTACTATAATACTGCCTCCTATGTCCAAGAATATAACTACTATAATACTGCTCCTATGTACAAGAATATAACTACTATAATACCGCTCCTATGTACAGGAATATAACTACTATAATACTGCTCCTATGTGCAAGAATATAACTACTATAATACTGCTCCTATGTACAAGAATATAACTACTATAATACTGCTCCTATGCACAAGAATATAACTACTATAATACTGCTCCTATGTACAAGAATATAACTACTATAATACTGCCTCCTATGTACAAGAATATAACTACTATAATACTGTCTCCTATGTCCAAGAATATAACTACTATAATACTGCTCCTATGTACAAGAATATAACTACTATAATACCGCTCCTATGTACAGGAATATAACTACTATAATACTGCTCCTATGTGCAAGAATATAACTACTATAATACTGCTCCTATGTACAAGAATATAACTACTATAATACTGCTCCTATGCACAAGAATATAACTAATATAATACTGCTCCTATGTTCAAGAATATATCTACTATAATACTGCTCCTATGTACAAGAATATAACTACTATAATACTGCTCCCATGTACAAGAAGATAACTACTATAATACTCTCTCCTATGTCCAAGAATATAATTATAATTTACTATAATACTGCTCTTATATACAAGAATATAATTTCTATAATACTGCCCATATCCATCAATAGAAATACTTTAATACGTGCTATTATTTTCAGTCATTTACTGACTGATGTTTATATGCTTCAGTTTTTGGGGTCAATGACTATTATTACTTGAGTCATTCCATACCGTATATAGTAAGTAATAGGCCAGGGACCTCTTTATACCGTACCTGGTCTGACCACAAGGATCTCACAGTTCACCCCTATATAGTCATCCGTACATGTACACTTCAGTCCATCAGAAGTTCCTCCATTTAAACATGATAAACCTGAAAAAAAAAAAACAATGAGGAGCAGTTTATAGGTAAAAATTAAATTACGGTGTCATGGTGCATATCTCAGATAAGCCACAGATGTCACATCCAATGACTATGATCACCATGTCTACTTTCAAATTATCTCAACTCAGTGCTCTTCTGCTCTGGCAGCTCAGTGGTAAAGGTTTAATGCTCTAAACCCTGTGCTTAAAGCATATTAAAGCCCCAAACAGCGGGTCTTCCTATAGGCCATAGTAGATGAATATCTGTCATGGCGAGATGAATCGCAGTTGCTCCAATGGCCCTGAAAGCAATAGTAAATGATGTCTGAGTGACAATGACACACCTAGCTATGGGTAAACGAATGTTTGACGGCGTTAGCATACAGCGTGTTTAATATCACACTGCGCTGGCAGATGTCTCATGCTTTTTCATATTCCAAATCTTCCAAAAATTGTTCCTTATCGGAGGCAGATGATGTATAAACACACATGGTGGGATTAAAAAATTGTCTTTGGGGAAGGTGATGGTAGGTAGGCAGACAGATGGGGCACTGGCAGCAAGGGGCGGTCTATTAATCACATTCAGCATTGCCTATGCTGTGAGAAAATTTCTGTATTGATGGAGTAATCACGTACATATGCCGCCTCATGAAATTTTACTTTACATTTGTGCTGTGTGTTAAAGAAATGTAACCCCTGCCCGCAGAAAATGTATAGACTTCAAGCATGTGGAAAGTGAGAACACGGAGACTGACGATTGAGGGGAACTAGTAGCATGATGAAGGCCGCAGTGGCAGGAAGGGGCACCGCCAGCCGGAGGAGTATGAACATCCTCCTGAATCCAGGCTTGGTACATTTTGACAAAAGTGATGTTTTGAACACTGGCGGAGGACAACTTGGTCCGTTTGGGTGTCACCACATCCACTGCGGCACTGAAAACCCTCTCAGAGATCTAAGAGATGACACTGGATGTTGGGCAAAAAAAATTGCGTGCTGTGACTGTTTGGGCCACTGTTCCAGTCTACCTGCCCAGAAATCTATGGGATCAGGAAACCGGGTATGCAACAGAGAATGGCCGTAGTTCAGGTACTGTAGGCCTGATTCTGAGAGTTAAGACAGGAGCTGTCGGCTTGCTGACCGGCCACTGTCTGACACTTTTTGCCAGAAGAAAACATTCCCCATTTTGCCTTGGTAGCCATGGTCTAAAAGCATAGCCATCCAGTAATCAACAGAATGCTTGATGTCAATGATGCGCCAGTCACTGCAAAAGCAAGCGAGCATACAGGTGGCAATTTTGGCCACTTCTTTCTGGCTAAGCCCGTTACTGAGATGATTGGGTGTCTTTGTCGGTGTCGTCCTCATCACCTCTTGCTCCCCCCTCCGACTCCTCCCCCTCCGACTCCTCCCCCTCCGACTCCTCCCCCTCCTCTTGCAGTGGCAGCTCCTCATCATCCTCACCCTCCTCCTCCATAGCAGATTTCATTTATGTGTCCTCAACAGCTATAAAGCGGATAGCAAGATGCGTCAGCTGCTCTTCTTCGCCATGGTCCTTTGCTGCATGAGCGTCAGCATCTGTTTTAAAATAAATATGAGGGGGATGATGTTTTTCATGCTGCAGTTGTCCCTGCTGATGAACTTTGTTGCGTCTTCGAAGGTCTTCAGCACCTGACAGGCATCTTGGATGAACTGCCACTCCCTGAGCTCGAAGCAACATATGCTCCCTGCTGCTGAGGCTGGCTGGTGCATGACAAAATCATTCATGGTTTTCTACTATTGAATTCCAGTGAGTTGGCACATCGTGGATTAATTGGTGCTGCTGCAGACAGCTCTGTCAGTGCAGGTCCAGGAGAGTGTTCCTCGCCACTTAAGAATGGCTGAAGTGCTTGGACAGTCTCTTTGACTTTGCAAGCACCTTGTACAAACCAGTGTAATTTATAAAGAGCTGCACTACTAGGTTGTTGACGTGTGCCATGCAAGGACCATGTGTTATTTCCTAAATTTGTGTGGCTCTGTTACCCCCTGGTCCATCTGGACCAGCTTCCTCACGTGCCTACCCTCCTCAAGCAGGAGCAACCTGGTGTTCCCCTCGGGAAAGACTATCCTCACCATCAGGGGTACAGTAAAGAATGTGGGGGTCGGTTAGATAAATTCCTTAGAGGAGGTTGGTCCTTGGCACAGTGGGTTCACACGATCTGATTTGTGACACAAGAATTCAACTACTATGATATTGCTCATATGTACAAAAGAAAAAATATATACTTTAATACTGCCTCCTATGGACAAGAATATAACTGCTATATTACTGCTCCTATGTACAAGAATATAACTTCCATATTACAGCTCCTATGTACAAGAATATAACTACTATAATACTGCTCCTATGTACAAGAATATATCTGCTATAATACTGCTCCTATGTACAAGAATATAACTACTATAATACTGCTCCTATGTACAAGAATATAACTAATATAATACTGCTTCTATGTACAGGAATATGACTGCTATAATACTGCCTCCTATGTACAAGAATATAACTACTATAATACTGCTCCTATGTACAAGAATATAACTACTATAATACTACCTCCTATGTGCAAGAATATAACTACTATAATACTGCTTCTATGTACAAGAATATAACTACTATAATACTGCTTCTATGTACAAGAATATAACTACTATAATACTGCTCCTATGTACAAGAATATAACTAATATAATACTGCTTCTATGTACAGGAATATGACTGCTATAATACTGCCTCCTATGTACAAGAATATAACTACTATAATACTGCTCCTATGTACAAGAATATAACTACTATAATACTGCTCCTATGTACAAGAATATAACTACTATAATACTACCTCCTATGTGCAAGAATATAACTACTATAATACTGCTTCTATGTACAAGAATATAACTACTATAATACTGCTTCTATGTACAAGAATATAACTACTATAATACTGCTCCTATGTGCAAGAATAAAACTACTGTAATACTGCTCCTATGTACAAGAATATAACTACTATAATACTGCTTCTATGTACAAGAATATAACTAATATAATACTTCTCCTATGTGCAAGAATAAAACTACTGTAATACTGCTCCTATGTACAAGAATATAACTACTATAATACTGCTCCTATGTACAAGAATATAACTACTATAATACTGCTCCTATATACAAGAATATAACTACTATAATACTGCCTCTTATGTACAAGAATATAACTACTATAATACCGCTCCTATGTACAAGAATATGACTACTATGGGGGCGGAGCCTTACTGTGCCGCTGAATGGACGTGCTGCTTTGAGCTCCTCCAACACGTTGGCAATTGCCCTTTCAAAACTTTCCTAGCTGCTCGGTTATGGGGAAATCTGGAAGAGATAAGCCCAAAGAAACTTCTGAGTCCTCTCAGGGACGTGTGAAACAGCCAGAGATGGAGAAATTTGTCAAGAGAACTCCGAGACCTGCTGCCCCATCTTGGCCCAAGATGGTGCCGAACCAGGCCCATGACTCCGAGGCGGGAGAATTAACTGATGCCGGCAGTTGCTCAGACATTTCTGAATCCAGACCTGCTGACCCCCTACTCTCCACAAGGGTCTTCCGAGAAATACTGGAAGTTGCCCTAACTCCTTTGAAAAAAGATCTCTCCGACATTAAAGATGACCTACGACACCTAGGTCACCGAGTGTTAGCGCTGGAAACCGCACATGAGTAGATACTGCAGTATGAGGAGAAATCTAGCAGGACCCTTTCCACTCACCGGGACCTCCTGAATGATGCCTTCCTCCAAATCGAGCACCAAGAGAACTGGAGTCGCAGAAAAAATGTGAGAATCCGGGGTCTCCCAGAATTGTTTGCTGCTGAAGCGCTGCCCACAGTGGCGCAAGAATTGTTTAACACTTTGCTGGGTCCGGACCGTGCAGCCTCTGTGGTGATTGAACGTATTCATAGTGAGCTGCGAACCAGGCCCAAACCCACGGAACCCCCGAGGGAAGTTATCTGCGGTATTTCAAGTTACGTAAACACTGCAGAAATATTGAAGAAATGCAGAGAAGCTGAACCCCTGGTGTACGATAACACCAACATTCAATTGTACCAGGTCTTAGCTCCGTCGACTTTGGCTAAGCGGCGACTGCTAAAGCCGCTATTGGATGCCCTCAGATCGTCGGCGACCCCCTTTCAGGTGGCTTTTCCCGTTTGGCCTGGCCATCACTAAAAACGGATGACAGCTCACCATCCAGGACCTCCGAGCTGTGTGGGATCTACTGGGTATTTCTCCCCTGGACATACGTTCATGGCTGCCCGCAGACCAGGGTAACCCGCTGCCAGTCCCTCCCAAAGTGCTCCCGTGGCAGACATCACCCTCCGGGAAACAGATGCGGATGAGAGGTAGCCGTGCCGTCAAGCCCCTTACCTGAACTGCCTTCTCCTGCCCTGGATTCTTCTCTGTGCACTTTTCTCCGCTGGTGCCGGCGTGCGACCCTTCACCTGGCAGCTGGCTCCCTTCACTCCCCGCATTCTGCTGCCTTTGAACTTTGATGTCCCACACTGCCACCTTGTGGCCGCTAGGTCCCAGTCTCAGCCCTGTTCACTGAACTATGAACGAATAGGATCTATGTGAATGGCTCTCAGTGGTAGAAGATTACAACCTGGGGTCAACCTCTGTCAGTATAATGTGCAGCAGATTTATTACTCTCCTGTGCCTTTTCTCACTCTGTCAATCTCCCCCCCCCCCCCCTTTACTGTCTGCCCCTCCACATGACAACTCACCTCGCTTAATGTGGAAACAGAGGATAAATAAACTTCTCCCTTTTGTGCCCCCCCCTTTTTCCTCTCGCTATGTATCTCTTCTTATTTCACCCTCTTCTCTCTCCCCCCTTCATAGAATCTCCACGCATTTTTGTTGTTATTGCAGTGTTGGGGCTTCTTTATGCTTAGGGTAATTGCCAACCCTTCCCCTTACTTGGGTCCCTTGTCCGACCACTCTGGCCACTTTAGGGTCAGATTTTGCTCTGCCAGTCCCCCTGTCTGGAGACGCTCTACTCCATGCCTCCTCCTCACTGCATGGCGTGGGCTGCTCCAGGTGCTGTGTAGAGTATGTTAAGATGTTCTGGTTTCTGTTATATGCCACTACTTGTGATGTCTTATGTGTACGTATGTCTCCCTCTTGTGTCTCTCCCCTATGTGGTCACACTACTATTATATGCAGGTCTCCGGATAGGCTCAGGTCTGATGGCGAATATCATCTGCTTTCCATGTTATACGTGTTCTATATTAATTTACCATGGCTTCTGTTGTAGTAGCCTCATACAACGTGAAAGGACTGAATGAGCCCTGCAAGTTCTCTCGCTCCTTCAGAAATACAGAACCTCCATTATATACTTCCAGGAAACGCACTTCAAGACTGGTAAGATACCTGAGTTATCTTCCACACAATTTTCCAACTGGTTCCACAGCACCTACTCTTCTGCTAGTAGAGGGGTCAGTATCGCCATCCACAAACAGATTCCTCTTAAACACCTTTCTACGGTCTCGGACCCAGATGGGCGATATCTGTTTGTGAAAGGCCTTATCGCTGACAAACCGGTGACCCTAGCCAATTTTTATGCACCGAACAGAGGCCAGATTCCATGGCTCATTCAGTCCTTACGACTCCTGTCCTCCTTCCAGGACGGTATAATGATACTGGGCGGGGATTTTAATGCCACTTTAGAACCAGCTTTGGACTCCTCATCCACACGCTCGGCTATATCTCATAAGTCATTGAGACGGCTCAAAATCCACTTAAAATGGCTGGGGGTCATTGACGACTAGAGAGCCCTGAACCCTCAGGAAAGGGACTATACCTTTTATTCGCACACAAAGTCCTCATACCAGAGGCTAGATTAAATCTTTTTGTCCCAAACCCATATTCAGAGAGCCTCCAAAGCTACTATAACATCACCCTTTCGGATCACGCCCCGATCTTCCTGCATGTATCTTTATCAGACCCCCCCTACCAGGGAACACACTTAGCGTCTCAATAAAACTCTCATTGCAGATAGTTTACACAAAGCAAAAATGGCTGCCGCATTGGCCGAATGCTTTACTCTAAATAAAACAGGTCCCTCCCCCCCTCCACCTAAGGTTAGGATTCGGGGAGACCTAATCTCGCTCGCCTCCCATGTAAATAAAAACAACGCTCCTTAGCACTTAACAGGCTCCTCTCGCAGATTTCTAGCTTAGAATTATCCCATAAGCAACAACAAGCCTAGGAGACAGCCTCCGCGCTCGCTCGAAAAACCTCTTAAATGTAACCTCAGCTAAACTACTTTTTCGCTCCCGGTTCCGGGTCTATGCCCACGGCAACAAGTGTAATAGATTGATGTCTGCACTGGCTAAAACACAACAGGCCCCGGCACACATCTCCTCTATTAAAGATACTTCCGGAGCCCTTCTTAATTCTACCCCGGAAATAGCTAAAGCATTTTGCGAATTTTATGTACAATTATATAACCTTCTGTCCTCGGACCAGATGTCCCAACAAGATATCGCCAGGGCGACGGAAAAGTTTCTAAAAACGCTCTCGCTACCTACTGTTGCCGTGGACAAGTCTCTAAACCTATTAACCCCAGTAACTTACTCAGAAGTTCTTAAAGGACTCCTCATCCTTTATTATAAAACCTTTAAGGATAATCTGATCCCTCACTTCACATCCTTATGCAATCACCTTCTCACCGGGGGCCCCCTGCCTCCACAATCCTTGGAAGCCCATATCACTATTATTCATAAACCGAATAAGGACCCCACGTCTTGTGGGAGCTACCGCCCGATCGCTCTTTTAAATACAGATATAAAGTGGTGGGCAAAGATCCTGGCCCTTCGCCTCCAAACAATCCTTCCGGATATCATAATCAGGGAGCAGGTTGGCTTTGTCCAGGGCAGACAGGGGAGCGAGATACGCCTTTTGCACTTACTTACTTAATTGGTCTAAATCTAAATCCACGCCTTTAGCTCTGCTGAGTACGGATGTGGAAAAAGCCTTTGACAGGGTGAGCTGGCAATATATGTCCCGCGTCCTGTCAAAATTCGGTTCAATTCATCCAAGCGATTCTGACACTTTACTTGTCCCCCTCTGCCAGGATCAAAGTTAACGGCTCCCTTTCCCCTCTCTTCCTCATATCCAATGGGCAGGGTTGCCCCCTGTCCACCACACTATTCATTAAGGTGATGGAGACCCTCTTGTGCCGGATTCGCCAAGACACCGGGATAAGAGGCTTCTCCATACACAATCAGACCCACCTCACCGTGGCCTTTGCGGACGACCTGTTGATCACGACCTCCAACCCCCTGACCTCTTTCCCCATACTGCTCTCCATCTTTGAGGAATTCAGATCCCTGTCAAATTTCAAAATTAACTATAGTAAATCCCAGGCCCTCAATGTCTCTTGTCCACCCCGTTTACCTGGGCCCCCCATTCCATTGAATACCTGGGTATTCACATTTCGGCTATTGTGAACGCGCTATTTAGCTTGAATTATCTCCCGCTACTAAAAGCTGTCAACTACAAACATTGAGACTCCAGTTCATTTCTTGGATAGGGAGAAAGAATTACCTGAAAAAAGGTATATTGTCCCTAAGTTTATTTACATTCTACAAACACTCCCCATATGGATACCCAACTCTTACTTCACTGAAATCAAAAGACTGTTCTCGTCTTTCATCTGGAAGGGTAGAACAGCAAGAATAGCTTATACGACCATAATTAGGGAAAAAATAGTTTGTGGCTTTGGACTCCCTGATATTCACACTTACTACAAAGCCGCTCAACTGAATAGAGGACTTGACTTGCTAGCAGGCCAACCGACGTCAATGTGCTCCCAGCTGGAATCGGCTCTTCTATCCCATAGAGAAAAGCTTATTTTGTGGGGCATTCGTACCTGCTCATTTAATACTGCCAATATATCCCCATTGTGGAAGGGGATGCTGACAGAATGGACCAAGATGTATGTCACTAAAGAGCGGAGGTTTCCACAGGTGGGCCTTCCTTTACCCCTCCTACAATTATACCTCCATGGCGACAAAATGACATCCTCGGGCATTTGGGCCTCTCTACAAGGGTACACGCTGGGAGACATCAGAGGTCCAAATGGGGATCTTGACTGGGTTGCCATCCTTGATTTGCCCCAGACAAAAGAAAGCTCATTCCTTCACCTGTTTAGCCTCCGAAATGATATTAGGAAGCTCAAATTACCCCCGACAATCCCCCGACTTGGTTGTAATGAAAATTAGGCTCACGACTTCCTAATAAAAAAGCTCTGTCCACCGTGTATAAGGTGCTTCTCTCTTACGCACCCCCAGCCCTTCACTATTTAGATGCCTGGGAGCAGGATCTCTCTAACAAGCTATCTGCACCCGAAAGAATGGCGATATTGGCCAATTCCCATGGCTTTTTGCGCTGTATCACGATCCAAGAAAACTCATATAAGCTCATAACACGGTTTTAAAAAAAACCCCAGTGTTTCTTCATAGATTGAATCCGGACATTCCGGAAACCTGTTGGAGGTGAGGAACAGATCAGGGCACGTTATTACATATCTGGTGGTCCTGTCACAAGATAAGACCTTTCTGGTCTCAAATCGAAAACCTCTATTAATGAGGTTTGCTCTCCTCGCACACCGATACAGCTTGATCCCAAACTGATCTTGCTATGGTGGCCTAAAGTATATCTTATCCCTTCAAAAATAGCCTTCCAACAATGCTCAGGCAGGCTCGCGACAGAAATTTTTAGACATTTGGTCATCATGGTACTTCGCCTGACCTATCGACCACCACCCCCCTTCCCTATACCCTACCCTGTCCCCCTGACCTTATGTCTCACCCTGTCTGCTATGTGTATGTGTTTGATGTTAATTGGTTTTCCAATTGTTGTTAGAGACATGGCTGCACAACAGGGAATATTCTTGCTCTCCGCTATTTTGATAGCTAGAATTGAACTTTCTAGACAAAAGAAAATGTAACGTTATGTTTCGTATTGTATCTTATATCTAACGATTGTTCACTCTTGTGAACAATTATATCTAACGATTATCCATTATTTTCCTGTATCTCAATAAACAGAAAATTGGCAAAGAATATAACTACTATAATACTGCCTCCCATGTACAAGAATATAACTACTATAATACTGCCTCCCATGTACAAGAATATATAACTACTATTATACTGCCCCATGTACAAGAATATAACTACTATAATACTGCTCCTATGTACAAGAAAATAACTACTATAATACTGCTTCTATGTACAAGAATATAACTAGTTTAATACTGCTCCTATGTACAAGAATATAACTACTATAATACTGTTTCTATGTACAAGAATATAACTACTATAATACTGCTCCTATGTACAAGAATATAACTACTATAATACTGCTCCTATGTACAAGAATATAACTACTATAATACTGCCACTATGTACAAGAATATAACTACTATAATACTGCTCCTATGTACAAGAATATAACTACTATAATACTGTCTCTTATGTACATGAATATAACTACTATAATACTGCTCCTATGTACAAGAATACAACTACCACAATACTGCCTCCCAGGCATTAAAATGTGTACTGCACTGTTTCTCGTTTTACATCTGAATTGTCTAAAAGGTGCTGTTGTTTATTCACCATTTTTGTATCTGTCAAGGCTTTTAGGTCAGTAATTCTTTTTATGCGGTCCTTCAGATGTGTATGAAGAGAACATGCCATTTTATACCAGCGATCTATGCTCCGCACATAGTCTGACCGCACAGATCTCACTGTTCTGTCTCGTACATTTTTCCAGAAAGATGCATTTCAGCCCATTATCAGCTTCTCTATTAGCACAGAACAGACTTCAGTAGAAAACAAGGAGGAGCATTTCTGGTACGGTATTATTATTATTGCAGCATACAGGTTGCGAGTACTGTTCATGTTCATTGTATATCACATATGCACATAATTATAGGACTGTCATTTCCGAAGTCTATGACCACCATTTCCGCTACCAAGTCATCACCAGTCAGTGGTAACATCTCCATTAGCTTCATCCCTCTTACAACATTTACCGCTCCTTTGCTTCGGCAGATCAGTTTTAAGAGGGATTTCCTATCGAGACAAGCCCTGTCCATGTGCCCTCCAGATACATATGTGTATGTCACACAGTGAGCCTCCATGCTATGTTCTCCTGTTCATATCCTAAAGCAGTTGACAGACCGTCATGGCTAAACCTTACAGTGATAGTTAGGGATTTCAGATGCTGGATCTTCACTGTTCAGCAGTGGTGTTGTCTAGTGGTGACTGACTGACTGAACGAAATTATGAGATCTGTTTCCTGAATCTATAAAATTTAGAAGTTCTTTCCTTTTGGCCTCATATTTGGTACTTTGGGTGTGGTTTAGTGGGTGGAATTGTATCCTGTAGCATTGCTCTGAGGGTATAATACCGATGTCCTTAGATGAATATGTCTGCCACAGTAAGGAATTCTCCTTTAATGGAATCTTCTATGTGATCCCAGCGATCCCATGGATCATTCCCCTGGTATAATCTGCCCTTTTGGTCAGATCCTTGGAAAACGGAATGCATCTTTTGAGAACACAAAGGGTTGGTTGAAATCTTTGGTTCTAAAAGTCATAGTTCTGAATATACTACTTGACTACTCATGAGCCCTAGTTTGGATGGTTTCCAGAATTTTTGTTGTTTTTATTTTCACATTAATGGTACATACGTGTTGTTACTTTAGCTTATTAGAGAAAATTCCCTGCCCAAAACCTGGAGATGAAAGGCCAACTTTAATGACATTTTATGGATTATTCAGGTGTGGAATTAGTCCAATTTAAAGGACCTCTTCATAGGTCGTACTGTTGCGCATAGAAACATAGAAACATAGAATGTGTCGGCAGATAAGAACCATTTGGCCCATGTAGTCTGCCCAATATACTGAATACTATGAATAGCCCCTGGCCCTATCTTATATGAAGGATGGCCTTATGCCTATCCCATGCATGCTTAAACTCCTTCACTGTATTTGCAGCTACCACTTCTGCAGGAAGGCTATTCCATGCGTCCACTACTCTCTCATTAAAGTAATAACTCTCTCAGTAAAGCATTATATTAAACATTGGTTTCACCTACATTAAACTGTACATCATCATAAAACTAAACATATTGAATATAAAATTGATATGAAGAGGAGGATGAAGAAGAGGAAAAACAGGAAGAGGAGGAGGAAGAAAAGATGGAAGAAGGAGAGGAGGAGGAGAAGAGGAGGAGAAATAAGATTCAGAGTAGGAAGGAGTGAAGAGGAAGGAAAGAAGAGGAGGAGGAAGAGGAGCAAGAAGAAAGGGAGCAGGAAGAAAAATAGGTGAAACAAGAAGAGAAGGAGGAAGAAGAAGAGACAAAGTAGTAGGAAGAGGAGCAGGAAGAAGAAAAGGAGCAGGAAGAAAAATAGGAGAAAGAAGAAGAGAAGGAGGAAGAAGAAGAGACAAAGTAAGAGGAAGAAGAGGAGGAGAAAGACGAAAGGGAGGCGGAAGTAAAAGAGGAGGAGGGAGAAGAACAGGAGGAAGAAGAAGAAGGAGAGAAAAAAGTGAAAGGGGAAGAAAAGGAAGAAGAAGAGGAGGAAGAAGAAGTAGCCAAAGCATTTTGAGCTCCACTGGAAACACTTTTCCACATAACTTACACTGTCTGCCTCCTTAAGAATCCTTTTTCTGATGCTGGCAATAATAGAACATTGACCAAAGTGACAAATGTTTACATGTAGGTCGCTTTTGTAGCAATTGCTCAGTATAGAAACTATTTTTGGCCTTGGGGACACAATCATCATGAAGTACTCACAGGTTTTGTCAGAGTTGCAAAAAGGATAATTATTAGGTTTTTGGGCAAAAGGTGGCACTGTGGAAGGTGGAAAGGTAGAACTGTGAACTGATCTCTGCTGCTGTGACAAAAGTGTTTTGTGAATGGACAAATGGTGCCATTGTGAATAAGCGGCGTGGAAGCTACAGAGCACTAAGTGCCATTGATGTTAGAGGTGAACGTCGGCTATGAAGGTGCATGAGGGTGGACTGACACACTATAGTGGAGCAGCTGGCTGACAAAATGAACCAGGAGGCCACCAGAAGAATGTCTACAACAACAACCTAATGCTTATGGTGCTCCGAAGCAGACAAATGGTCACTGCTCCTCTTCTAAAAAAGTAACTTCGGCAGAAAGGGCTTGAATTTTCACAGCAGTATCGGATTTGAACCTTCACTGAGTGGCAAAGGGTTGCCTTCAACCATTGCTGGAAGAACACAAGTGGTGGCAGCGATATGGTCTGGGGAATGTTTTTGTGGCATTCTCTTGGCCCATTCATCCATGTGGAAGGCACTCTTACCCAATTAGGGTATGAATCCATCATGTTTACCCATCCATTATCTACCCTGTAATAGATAGGATTTTCCAGCAAGACAATGTGACATGTCACACAGCTAGAAATGTCCGACATTGTTGGAAGAGCATGACCAAGACTTCCAAGAGCTACCCTAATTCTCCTGACTTGAACCCAATTGTGCATTTGTGGGACCACCTCCATCGTTGTGTTCACTTTATGGATTCTCTAGCAGATATGGGACACACTGCAGTCATCATAGCTCCAGATACAGCCTACCAGGACCTTATTGAGTCACTCACTTATAGTTGACCAACTGCTGTTCAGGCTGCACATTGCGATTACTCTGGAAATGAGCTGCTGTGCTGGTCATAATAATGTTACTCGACTGTGTATTTTACAAAAATTAAATAAATGACTCTTACCAGACACTGAGGAGATTAGCACCAGCATGATCACAGAAAACCACAAAAGTGTCCCCATACTCCAGGACTGTGAATATCCCATTCAATGCCAGATATTAAAATCTTCTTTCATGTCAGATTCACAAATGACAGTTATCTCATTAACAAGTAATATTTATAGCAGAGGCAGAGACACCTACTGCAGGTGTAGATTACTGTATATGACGCAGGGACATGGGTGACACATAGGGTGAGATTCTTCATCTTGAGTGCAAAGGTCTATCATGTTGTTGGTTAAATACAATAAAAGCAATGTTAGAGTCCAGCATAAATTGACCCTGTAATCATGTAAGACAGGTCTTTATGTCACTGGGACAATACAGCCAATAAAAGGTTAACCTGTTACCTTCTTAAGATCCTTGGGATCTCACTAGTTCCATTGGTGTGCCACAATTTAAGGATGCGAGTACGAGTTTGGAATTCTGTCCGAACTTGTCAAAAAGGTCAGATAAACCCAATTTATTTTTATTTTTTTGAGAGAGAGAGATGCGATTTGTGATATATAGAGATGAGCGAGTTTTTCAAAAATTGGATTTGCCGGTTCGCCACATTATTCAGGAAAAATTTGATTTGATCCGAATATATTTGCGGTGAATTACATTAAAAACTGCTATTTCCTGGCTGCAGAGAGCCTTAATAGTGCTGTAGAACACTGTGCCTTGCAGTAACACACATAGGAAGTCTGCTGTGGTAGTAAAATAATACTGTGAGTCAGTTTGACATGCAGATGACAGGCGTCACTCCTAGAATCACTGCACACTTCAATTATTTGGGCTGTCACGGGGCCAAAACTGACCAAATAACTCAAGTGTAAACTCAGCCTTACAGGTCGATTTTAGCGCCAAGAAGAAGTGCACTTCTTTTACACCCTCGTCAGCTGATTCCACATAGATGTCTAAAGAACCTGTTCTATTAAACGCTTATACAAGTAGAGCCCCCAACAGAGTGGACAGAGTGTCAGCAGTTGTGTTGACGTCACTGATTAATTTTCCCCATTCTCTGATCCGTTAGAACATTTACCCAGAAAAAAACTGATCCTGTCTGTGGAGCATCCAACGTCACTCGGTCAGGATTTGCTCAATAATCCATCAGTATTGCTAAAGGCAAACAAAACAGAGATGACACGTGAATGGAATATTTGCATGTCTTCTGTGTTTTGTACCCACTCCTGCTTTTGGCTACCATCATAAGCCAATTTTGATGTGACCATACAGGCCTTACAGCTACTACATAGAGAGGATCCGTTGTGCATCTCATTTTTCCTTGTCAAATAAATGATGATGTCAGCCAGGCAGAAAGTCAAAATAGTGAACCAATCATGAAGTTGGGAGGGTGGGAACAGCATGAGTAGTCCACATAGTGGCACAATGACAGGGTCTGGAGGTGAAAGCAGCATGAGGAGGCCACCAAGTGGCACAATGACCGAGTCTTCAGGTGGCGGCAGCTTGAGGATACCACAAAGCGGCACAATGACAGAGTCTCACGGTGACAGCAGCATGAGGACAGGCCCGGCGCTATAATAAGGCAAACCCAGTGGCTGCCTTAAGGCACAGAGACACCGAGCCAAGGAGGGGGGGGGGGCAGAAAAATAAAACCTTTTTTTAAATAAATCACTTGCGCCGCCGGCCGGCGTGTGGCAAACAGAGCGAGTGGCAAACAGCAACACGGTGTCAGGGGGTTGTGACTGGCGGAGGGTGGCAGCAAGGAGTTGGTGGCTGACACAGCCTGATGGACTGCCGTAGGTCAGCGTCAGCCACATTTCCTGTTCTCCTTAGTGTGGTCCTGGTATCTTCTCTCTGGTCTCCCGACAAGTTTGAGGACTTTTCCCACTCAGCCAATCAGTGGCCGCAGCTGTGTCACCTGTTAGGCCAGTGATTGGCTCAGCAGGAAAGGTCCTCAAACCAGGGATTGTCTAAAGCAGAGAGAAGATACCAGGACCACACAGAGGAGAAGGGGAGCTGCGATAGACAGGACCAGGGCCAGGTGAGCATAATGTTTTTTACACAACATTAATGGGGGTGACCTGGGGGGGGGGATTTGACATGAAGGGGGAGAAATGTGACATGGGGGGGTAATGATGTGCCATGGGGGGGGAGAAATGTGACACAAAGGAGGTGATGTGACATGAAGGGGGAAAAATGTGACATTGAGGGGGAGAAAAGTGAAATTGTGGGAAGAAATGTGACATTGAGGGTAGAAATGTGACATGGAGGGGTGATGTCGCATGGAGGGGGAGAAATGTGACATGGAGGGAGAGAAATCTGACATGGGGGGAGAAATCTGACATGGGGGAGAGTGGATTAAGTAAAAAGGAGGGGGAGAAATGTAATATGGCGGGAGAAAAATGTGAGATGTAGTTTGTTTTTACATAAAAGAAAAATAAGTAAAAGAAACACATATGCACAGGAGGTGGGTGCAGTAAGTGGACTGCAGGGTTTTGCGAGGCAGGCATTCAGGCGAATGGAGTGGGGTCCGGGTGGGATGCTGGTGTTAGGGGTGTTCTGGTGGTGGGGGGGATGCCAAAATGTAGCTTCGCTTGTGCTGGCAAAAATCCTTGCACTGGCCTGCATGAGGAGACAACAGAGCGGCACAATGACAAATTCTGGAGGTGGCAGCAGCATGAGGAGACGACAGGGCAGCACAATGACAGAGTCTGGAGGTGGCAGCAGCATGAGGAGACCACAGAGCGGCACAATGACAGAGTCTAGAGGTGGCGGCAGCATCAGGTGGCCACAGAGTGGCAAGGTGACATACTGTGGAGGTGGGTGGAAATACCAGTACCCGCTGAAGATGGTGGGTGAAAGAAGGAGCACTTGGAATCAAATGTGTGGCATCAGGCGGGTAACAGCATCAGAATAGTAGCTGAGGAAGGTAGCCAGAAGAAACCAGTCTCTTTTGTCAAATTGTTGGTGTGGCACCATGGATGATCTAGTCTGAAGCATCAGGCATTGGTGGGTGGAAATCCTGGCTGATCCACGCCTGATTCATCTTGATTAGTGATGAGCGGGAGGCGCCATATTCGATTTCGATGAAATTCGCGAATATTCGCTAGAATATTCGTCTCATATTCGTCGAAATCGAATATTCGTCATTATTCTAGTTATCTCGATTAATATGCGATTTAAATAATCGTGTATGGCGATTTTAACTTAAGGCTACTTTCCCATTGGTTTGATATCTAGAATTAGCGAAGATGACAAATATGACAAATGTATTCGTCATTTTCCTCAAAACGAAGATAACAAAATATTCTCCATCTTCGTTTAAGCTATATATTAGCTTTAATTGTCAACTTCGCTAATTCTAGCAATCATATAGTAAAGTTGACTAGAGACAGCTAAGTTTTTAATTCGCTATGCGATAATATTACTTTGCTTTTAAAAAAAAAAAAATTATTATACTTGATGATTATTATAATTATTCTATTTATTTAAAAAAAAGCTAAGTAATACAATCTCATAGGGAATTAAACACAGCTGTCTCTATAGTCAACTTTCCTATTTGATTGCTAGAATTAGCGAAGTTGACGAATATGGAGCTAAAACAAAGATGGAGAATATTTCGTTATCTTCGTTTTGAGGAAAATGACGAATACATTCGTCATATTCGTCATCTTCGCTAATTCTACCAAGCCAACCATAGTAAACCAGGTCTAAGTTGAAAGCGCAATGCGATTACTTCATGTTATATTAATCGCATTGCGATTTCAACTTAGACTATGGTTGGCTTGGTAGAATTAGCGAAGTTAACGAATATGGAATATAGTAGTGCTAAGTTCAAATCGCAATGCGATTAATATAACTTGAAGTAAACACATTGCGATTTCAACTTAGCACTGCTATATTCCATATTTGTTAACTTCGTTAATTCTAGCAAGCTGACCCATTAGAAACCCAGCTCTAAGTTGAAATCGCAATGCGATTACTTCAAGTTATATTAATCGCATTGCGATTTCAACTTAATTCTCACATCCGACAGTACATTCTAGTATGGAGGTGTTCCCATGGTGATGGGGACGCTCCATGAGCACGGAAGTCAGCAGAAGCGGCAACGGGCACTGACTGGAGCAGCCAGGAAGCCAGGAATTCTCAGGACAGGTAAGAACTACTTTTGGGAAGTGGGAAAGAAAAAAAATATAACAATAAAAAAATAAAAATAAATGAATATTCGAAATAGCGAATTTATAGCGCTATATTCAAAATATTCACGAATTAGCAAAGTGCCGATATTCGCTAAAAAAAATTCGCTATTTGAATATTCGTGCTCAACACTAATCTTGATGCAGTGTCCCACTATGTGCGATATGTGGGCACTTTAAACTATTGCTAAATGTCATATCAAATGTATTGTGGTATAATGCTGTAATTCCCTTTAACAGGCTGGCAGTGTCATTTACCTTTATTCGCCCCTGTGGGTGGGTGGGGGGGGTGTAAAGTTAGTGTGTCTGATGATAATGAAGAGATGAGGAAGTTAATGGAGGAGGAAGACATTTTTATTTCCACCGAAATAATTCAAAAAAGATTTTACCGCATATAAGTGCAGTGCTTAACGCAGAATACATTTTTTTTTACTCCAAAATAATTCTAAGAAGATTTTACCGCATATAAGTACAAGGCTTAATGCTGAATGCAAGATTTTTTTTACTCCAAAAATTAAAAAAAGATTTTGCCGCATATAAGTGCAGCGCTTAATGATGAGTACAAGTTTATTTTACTCCTAAATCATTTTAAAAAGATTTTACCGCATATAAGTGCAGTGCTTAATGCTGAATACAAGTTTTTTTTCACTGAAATAATTATAAAAAGATTTTACCGCATATGTGCAGCACTTAACG
Organism: Bufotes viridis; assembly: GCA_033119425.1. Lineage (NCBI taxonomy): Eukaryota > Metazoa > Chordata > Amphibia > Anura > Bufonidae > Bufotes > Bufotes viridis. Next base: position 41,313,271 of record CM065590.1, on the reverse strand, counting down.
CCGAATACAATATTTTTTTCCACCAAAATAAGTCACAAAAGATTTTACCACATATAGCAGCATCTCTGAATACAAACTCCAGGGAAGGTCATGGAGCGTCCCGGTCATCCGGCATCTATTCGCTCCACTGAAGTGTGTAGAAGCCACACAGGGGCCCCCGTGCTGCAGATTTATCATAGAGATATCATGTAGATTTTACCCCATATAACTGCAGCGCTGAACGCCGAATACAATTTTTTTTTTTGTCCGCCGAAATAAGTCACAAAATATTTCACCATATATAACTGCAGCGCTGAATACAAATTTTTTTTCCACCAAAATAAGTCACAAAAGATTTTACCGCATATAACTGCAACGCTGAACGCCGAATATCTTTTTCTTTTTCTACTGATATATGCCACTAAAGACTTTACCACATATAACTGGAACAGTGAACACCGAGTATATTTTTCTTTGTCCACGTACGGTATATACGCCACTAAAAGCTTTTCAACAGAGGGTTATAGGCTGTCAGTTTCAAAAAAAACAGCGGCACCTGAGACAGAGTGATCTGAAGTGAACGGGACGTAGTGGAGGAAGTAGGTTCCTCACAGGAAGAGCAAGACGTGGTCCTCGTGCGGTTTCTGTGCTGCAGAAAAGTCCCCGTAGTGTCCAGTAAGCAATACTGCAGATAGATGCGGGCTGGTGTGAATCTGTTTGCATTTTTGTGCAGGATTAGTGCATAGTGTATTCACCTGTATTGGTGAGCTGCTCTTATGGGCATCCTCACAAGCGCGCAGTGTTTGAATGTAAATACAAAATTTCACCACAATGTAATTCGGTCCATACCGCAAAAAGAACTTTCACAAATATCACTGCAGCGCTGAACTCTGAATATATCTTTGTTTTTCTACAGAAATACGCCACTAAAGGCTTTACCACATATAACTGCATCAGTGAACACTGAATATATTTTAATTTTTCTACTGATATACGTCAATAAAGGTTTTTCAAGTAATAAGTGCAGGAGCGAATGTATATTTCTTTTTCTACATATATACGTCAACATATAATATATAACATATACGTCTACATATAAGTACACCGTTAAATGGTGAATGTATATTTCTTTTTCTACTGCAATACGCCAGTAAAGGCTTTACCAGATATAACTGCAACAGTGAACTGAGAATATATTTTTCTGGTAGTACTGAAATACGCCTTTATACACTTTCTCCAGAAATAACTGCAGAAGTGACCTGAGAATATATTTTACTTGTTGGACTGAAATAGGCCTTTATACGCTTTCACCAGAAATAACTGCAAAAGTGCAGTGCGTATATATTTTTCTTGTTGTGCTGAAATGTGCCCCTATACGCTTTCACCAGAAATAACTGCAGAAGTGAACTTAGATAATGGCTTTCTTGTTGGACGGAAATAGCCCACTATATGTTTTCACCAGAAATAACTGCAACACAGCAGTGCGTATATATTTTTCTTGTTGCACTGAAATACGCCCTTACCCGCTTTCACCAGAAATAACTGCAACAGTGCAGTGCGTATATATTTTTTATGTTGGACTGAAATAGGCCACTATACTCAGTCAAAAGAAAACTATTAAAGACTGAAGTGCGTATATATTTTTCTTGTAGTACTGAAATACAACCCTATACGCTTTCACCAGAAATAACTGCAGAAGTGAACTGAGAATATATATTTTTTGTAATACTGAAATACGTCCCTATACGCTTTCACCAGAAACAATTGCAGAAGTGACCCGAGAATATATTTTTCTTGTTGGACTGAAGTAGGCCACTGGACACTTTCACCAGAAATAACTGCAGCAGTGCAGTGCGTATATATTTTTCTTGTTGTACTGTAATACGCCCCTATACGCTTTCACCATAAATAACTGCAGAAGTGAACTGAGAATATATTTTTCTTGTAGTACTAGATACTAAGATATAAGCCACTAAATGCTTTTCAACATAAGACTTGTAGCCCAATAACAAAAAGCTGGAATGACGGAGCTTTCTAATGACTATTTGGATCCTCATATAATCGTTCCCTGCACTTGTAAATCACTTTCCTATCAATGTCCCTAGTGCCTTCTGACGTCTCTCCCTGCACTAAGATGCTTTGAAACGATTACTCCCTATCCTTTCCCTGCACTTTTTTCCACATCCATTTTTCCACTTGCTGTCCCTAGCGCTTTCACACGTCTGTCCCTGCACTCTGACTGGCTGTTAGCTGATTGGCTGCATGCAGGCATGTCAATCTGGGTGATCCCGCCTTCCCAGAGTTCCTTGCCCTATGTCCTAAGTCCTCACACATGTAGCCACCATTTTAGGAAAATTGCGATTCGTTACCAAGAAGCGCGAAGAAATTTGCATTCGTTGCAAATCGAATTTTTCCTAGAATTCTAAACTAATCCCACTTCGATCCACTCATCTCTAGTGATATACTCTTTCTAGAAACCAAGAGTAGTGTCACCTAGCATACAATACTCATGCATATTCTTTGATCTCTCTAAAGATAAAGAATACCTGAAAGAAAACCCCACAAGGCAAGTCAATCCAGTGAGACAAGTTTCTCTTGAGGTGGTCTGGTTCCCTTTTCCTACTAAAAAGAGAACTAGCTTGCATAATTCATAGAAAGATGGATAGGTTTTGTAAGATGTTGTAATTCTATTGTTTTATTTCCAGTAGAATGTTACTTTGGAGGTTTCTTTGGTTCATTTGACGTTGATCCCAAATAGTGAAATAAAATTGCTGAAGGTGTTGCCTGTTTTTTCTACACAGATGATGTATGCTCATACCCACTGATAGTAACAGTAAGCTCAGGTCATGGCCTCCGCTGACCCAAACCAGAGGAGCCTTACTGAATAGTGTTGAGCGAACAGTTCGAGAATAGTTCGGGTTCGTACCGAATTTTGGGGTGTCATTTCAAAAAAGTTCGGGTTCGGGTTCGGTGTTCGTCGATTACTTCCCGCTTTCTGAAGGGCTGCACAGCAGCCAATCAGCTAGCGTTTTACTTCTTGCCCTAAGAGCCCATCACAGCCATGCCTACTAATGGCATGGCTGTGATTGGCCAAGTGCAGCATGTGACCCAGCCTCTATTTAAGCTGGAGTCACGTAGCGCCGCACGTCACACTGCTCTGATTAGTGTAGGGAGAGGACGCAGCTTCTGTCAGGGCGAGATTAGGCAGGTTAAAGTCAGCAACAGCACCTAATGAACGGATCAATTTACAGCTGAGAATCATTGAACTTCTGCTAGTTACTTGCTCGCTGGTTTTTAGGCTGCACAGAGCGTTTTTCTGTCACTTATTTTCTGGGTTGATCGGCGGCCATTTTGTGACTTGTGGTGCGCCAGAAGAAGCTGCCACCAAGTCCATCAATCCATCAATACTAGTTTTTTTTTTTTTTGCTATATCCTACATCAGGGGCTTGGCTGTGCTAATTGTCACCCCTAGAAACTCAGGAAAGAAATTTCTATATTTTATTAAGGGGTTAAATACAATTGCCCAAATACCAATCCCCTAAATCTGGTGTTCCAGCTTTGGTTAGACAAGTATAATACTGTCTGCTGTCTGGCAAAGGATAGATTATTTTCTGGGGTTAAATTCAATTGCCAAAATAGCAATACCATAAATCAGTGATTTCAGCTGTGGCTGGCAAAATAGAATAGTGTCCGAGGTAACGCACACACGTACAGACGCACGTACACGATTCTTGAATAGTTGTATTATCGGGATAATAAAACTAACAGTGTAAAGTTGACTGTATTGCTCTAAGTTATATTCGCATACGAATGTAACTTCTATTACAGCACACCAATACTAAAACTGACTAAGAGACAGCTTTAAGTTCTATTCGAACGCGATTGCAACTTTGGAACTTAAAGTGGTGTACGATTTTAAAAGTTGAGTACTAAAAAGTTGGAATCGCAATGCGATTCTTATGAATTTGCTTAATCGCATTGCGATTACAACTTTGAGCTACCGATCACCATGGGAACGCCTCCTCCAGTAGAATGTACTGTCGGATGTGAGAATTAAGTTGAAATCGCAATGCGATTATTATATATCTGCTTAATCGCATTGCCGTTTCAACTTAGCATTGCTAAATAATTCCATCCATATTCGTTAACTTACTGACTAAGTTAACGATATGGATGGAATTATTTAGCAATGCTAAGTTGAAATCGCAATGCGATTAAGCAAATATATAAGAATCGCATTGCGATTTCAACTTAATTCTCAGATCCGACAGTACATTCTACTGGAGGAGGCGTTCCCATGGTGATCGTTAGCTCAAAGTTGTAATCGCAATGCGTTTATTGTGGTATATTATCCCTCTGGGTGTTATTACAGCCTTTTTAGTACCCAAAAGTTCGGGTCCCCATTGACTTCTATGGGGTTCGGGTTCGGGATGAAGTTCGGGTTGAGTTCGGATCACGAACCCGGACATTTTCCGGAAGTTCGGCCGAACCTCTCAAACCCGAACATCCAGGTGTTCGCTCATCTCTATTACTGAACTATTGCAGGAAATGTTTCAGCAACGAGAACGCCAAGAGCAAGTACTATCATATTTGTATATTGTTAAAGGGAATCTGTCACCTGCATATCATCTAATTTTTTTTCCCTTTATTCAAGTGTAATAAAGTACCTTATATCCATAGTAACATAGTATAGTAACATAGTATATAAGACTAAAAAAAGACATTTGTCCATCCAGTTCAGCCTGTTTCCTACAAGTTGATCCAGAGGAAGGCAAAAAACCCCTGTGAGGCAGAAGCCAATTTTCCCCACTTAAGGGGAAAAAAATTCCTTCCCGACTCCAATCAGGCAATCAGAATAACTCCCTGGATCAGCGACCCCTCTCTAGTAGCTGTAGCCTGTAATATTATTACACTCCAGAAATACATCCAGTCCCCTCTTGAATTCCTTTATTGTACTTACCATCACCACCTCCTCAGGCAGAGAGTTCTATAGTCTCACTGCTCTTACCGTGAAGAATCCTCTTCTATGTTTGTGTAGAAACCTTCTTTCCTCCAGAGGCAGAGGATATCCCCTAATCACAGTCACAGTCCTGAGGATAAATAGATGATGGGACAGATCTCTGTTCTGACCCCTGATATATTTATACATAGTTATTAGATCTCCCCTCAGTCGTCTTTTTTCTAAAGTGAATAACCCTAATTTTGATAACCTTTCAGGGTACTGTAGATCCCTCATTCCAGTTATTAGTTTAGTTGCCCTCCTCTGAACCCTCTCCAGCTCTGCTATGTCTGCCTTGTTCACAGGAGCCCAGAACTGTACACTGTACTCCATGTGTGGTCTGACTAGCGATTTGTAAAGTGGTAGGACTATGTTCTCATCACGGGCGTCTATGCCCCTTTTGATGCAACCCATTATCTCATTGGCCTTGGCAGCAGCTGCCTGACACTGGTTTTTGCAGCTTAATTTGCTGTTTATTAAAATTCCTAGATCCTTTTCCATGTCAGTGTTACCGAGTGTTTTACCATTTAATATGTATGGGTGACTTGCATTATTCCTTCCCATGTGCATAACTTTACATTTGTCAGTGTTAAACCTCATCTGCCATTTTTCTGCCCAAGTCTCCAATCTATCCAGATCCCTCTGTAGCAGTATACTGTCCTCTTCAGTGTTAATTACTTTACACAGTTTAGTGTCATCTGCAAAAATAGATATTTTACTGTGCAGGCCTTCTACAAGATCATTAATAAATATATTGAAGAGAATAGGGCCCAATACTGACCCCTGAGGTACCCCACTAGTTACAGTGACCCAATCTGAGTGTGTACCGTTAATAACCACCCTCTGTTTTCTGTCACTCAGCCAGTTAATTACCCACATACAGACATTTTCTCCCAGTCCGAGCGTCCTCATTTTATATACTAACCTTTTATGAGGTACAGTGTCAAATGCTTTGGAGAAGTCCAGATATACGACATCCATTGATTCGCCGCTAGAACTTACCTTCTCATAGAAACTGATTAAATTCGTTTGGCATGACCGATCCCTCATGAAGCCATGGTGATATGGCGTTATTTGCTTATTTTCATTGAGATACTCCAAAATAGCATCTCTTAGAAACCCTTCAAACAGTTTACCAACAATAGATGTTAAACTTACCGGCCTATAATTTCCAGGCTCTGTTTTTTGACCCTTTTTGAATATTTGCACCACATTTGCTATGCGCAAATCTTGTGGGACATTCCCTGTCAGTATAGAGTCCGTAAATTTCAGAAATAAAGGTCTGGCTATGACATCACTTAATTCCCTTAGGATACGGGGGTGTATGTCATCCGGTCCTGGCGATTTGTCTATTTTAATCTTTTTAAGTCGCTGCTGTACTTCTTCATGGGTCAGACAGGGCACTTTTAATGGGGAATTTACTTTTACATTCTGCATTTCATCTGACAGTTTATTTTCCTCAGTGAATATAGTGGAGAAAAAAATATTTAATAGTTTTGCTTTATCCTCGTTGCTCTCTGCAACACCCCCCTCATTGCTATGTAGAGGGCCGACTCCTTCAGATTTATATTTTTTACTATTTATATAATTGAAGAACATTTTAGAGTTAGTTTTACTCTCTTTGGCAATTAATCTCTCGGTCTCTAGTTTGGCAAATTTTATTCATTTTTTACATATTCTATTTTTTTCATTATAGTTTATCATTGCTTCCTGACTCCCCTCCTGCTTTAGTGATTTATATGCTTTCTTTTTGTCATTTATTGCTTTCTTTACGGTTCCATTTATCCACATTGGTTTTTTATTGTTCCTTAGCCTTTTATTCCTATAAGGTATGTACCTCTCACAATTAGATGTTACAATGCTTTTAAAAATCTCCCATTTTATGGTTGTATTTTTATTTTTGAGGACTTTGTCCTAGTTAGTTAGGCCTATGGCCTCGCTTAGTTGGCTAAATTTTGCTTTTTTGAAGTTTGGTATTTTTGTTCCTCCCTGTAGAAACTCTCGTTTGAAGAATAACTGGAAGGTTATAACTTTATGGTCACTATTTCCCAGGTGTCCCCCAACCTGCACATCTGTTGTTCTATCAGGTCTATTGGTTAATACTAAGTCCAGTATGGCCGTCCCTCTATTGGGGTCCTGAACCAGTTGGGAAAGGAAATTGTCTTTGGCTATTGCCAAGAACCTGTTTCCTTTTTGGGATGTACAGCTTTCAGTTTCCTAGTCTATCTCTGGGTAGTTGAAGTCCCCCATAATAACGACTTCATTATGATTTGCTGCCTCATCTATCTCGTTTAGTAATAGATTTTCTGTGGACTCTGGTATATTAGGTGGTTTATAATACACTCCTATTAGTATTTTATTGTTTTTTGCTCCATGTATTTCTACCCACAGTGACTCCACATGTTCATGTCCCTCAGAGATGTATTCTCGAATTACGGGATTTAGACACGACTTCACGTAGAGGCAGACCCCTCCACCTCTTCGGTTTTGACGATCCTTTCTAAGCAGATTGTAACCTTTTATATTAACAGCCCAGTCATAGCTATCATCCAGCCATGTCTCAGTTATTCCCACAGTCATAGCTATCATCTATCCATGTCTCAGTTATTCCCACTGTCATAGCTATCATCCAGCCATGTCTCAGTTATTCCCTCTACGTCATAGTCCTCCTCACACATCACTAATTCCAGTTCACCAGTCTTGTTAGTCAGGCTTCTGGCATTAGTATACATACATTTGACAGGTTTATGTGTATTTTTTACCCTACATCTTTCATTCTGAGCTGTTCTAGTCCCCCCTTCCATTCCTCCCCCAGTCCCACTACCTCGCCCCTGGTCTCTATCTGCACTATCTTCCCCTCCTATAATGTAATTACCCTCCCCCCCAGTCCCTAGTTTAAACACTCCTCCAACCTTCTAGCCATATTTCTCTCCAACACAGCTGCCCCTTCCCCATTGAGGTGCAGCCCGTCCCTACGATACAGCCTGTAGCCGACAGAGAAGTCAGCCCAGTTCTCCAGGAACCCGAACCCCTCCTTCCTACACCAGTACTTGAGCCACTTGTTAACCTCCCTAATCTCCCGCTGCCTTTCTTGTGTGGCTCGTGGTACAGACAGTATTTCAGAAAATACTACTTTTGAGGTCCTTGCCCTAAGCTTTTGACCTAAATCCCTGAAATCATTTTTAAGGACTCTCCACCTTCCTCTAACTTTGTCATTGGTTCCGATATGGACCATGACCGCTGGATCTTCTCCAGTCCCTCCCAGTAATCTGTCAACCCGATCTGCGATGTGTCCAACTCTAGCGCCAGGAAGACAGCACACTGTTCGGCGATCACGATCTTTGTGACAGATCGCCCTATCTGTACCCCTAATAATGGAGTCTCCCACTACCAGCACCTGTCTGGCCTGCCCTGCTCTCCTGGTCCCCTGCTTACTGGAGCTGACATTCACCTGACTGGCAGAGGAAGTGGCCTGCTGCAGCAGTGCTGTCCCTGAACTGACATCCCCCTCATCTGCCAACCGTGCAAACTTGTTGGGGTGTGTCAGATCAGGGCTAGCCTCCCTGGCACTCTTCCCTCTACCCCGCTTTCTTACTGTTACCCAGCTTACTACCTCACTCTCCCCCACATCTACCCCATAGAGTGCTTGCTCAGTGAGCAGCAAACTCTTTTCCAAATTGTCAGTGGCTTTCAGTGTTGCAACTCGCCTGCTTAGAGACTCGATGTGCGATTCCAAACGGGTAATTTGCTCACATTTTGAACAAACATATACACCCTCGAACGGCTGTTCTAGGACTGCATACATCATACAAGATGTGCACTGGACGGCGCTGTCAATAATGGAAGTCATACTAAATGGGGATTACGCAGGAAAAGAGAGGGAAAAAAATAAATAAAAATACAATATAGAGCAGTGATATCAAGATTCTTACTTACTGTGGTCCCTTACAGCAGTAGGAAGACTAGCTAGAATCAAACCAACTGTATACAAGGATGATCTAATGAATCTCTGTTTCTTGCGCCTTTTCTCAAACTCCGGTTTCTTTGACTCCACTTATGAAAGCAGCCACTTAGTAATGCAGGCCTCAGGTAGAGCAGGCTTTTTTAGGTTAGCAGCTTCACACCACGCTCAGACACTTGCAGTCCCAACAAAAATCCATATTCCCTTACGTCCTACCAGCAGCACAGATGGGGTTAACCACCCCCCGTGGACTGGCAGGACCGGCGGAATGTTTAATGAGCCCAAGACTAATAACTCAATTTAACAATTAAGTATCTCCTTAAAAGGAGGAAGTCAACCCCCAGCCCACTGTGTTTTTTTCTGTCCTCCTGGACAGGTGGACTAGGCGGTGTTGTTCCCACCCTTTCCATTGGAAAGTGCGGGGAGCCTTCTTTTCGTTTGGGTAACGGCGTTGCCCTTTTTTCCTAGGTACCTTGTCAGTTTGGCCGGCAGCTTGTTTGCTGCCGGCCCCGCGCAGTGCGCCTGGCTGGGGTATTTTGGCGGCGTCCTTGGTCCGGGATCCCGGTCCCTGTGCGCCGCCATCTTCCGGAGGTAACAAGGGGACTCTCCTTTTGCATCACCTCCGGGTAATACGGCTGTGATTTTTTCACGGGCACGATTTTTTTATGCGTCTTCCTGTGGAGGATTTACTGGGGGAAGGGTGGATTGGCTATCCCTCCCCTTCCCCTATTTTTGGAGGCTGTGTGCTCCAGTTCAGTCTCTGGCTGCATATGCTTTTTCAGCCAGCTCCCAGAGTCCTAAAATTGGTGTTGTTCCACTTGTGGTGTTTTTTCCCTCAGCTGCCTCCGGTCTGTTTTCCTACCTTTCCCGCGCAGATAGGTGGTTTACAAATGTTTTATTTGTCTCTTTTTTTCCCGCAGTGATGTCTTCTCCGCGGGATTCGGAAGGCAGGAAAGTGGATTTCAAGAGGAAGCATCTCTCCTGCTACCATTGCAGCAGTCAACGGTTATTGTAAGCTGATCATACCTGCACTCGTGAGAAGCTAAACAGCTTAAGGCTGGGCTAAGACCAGTTTGGGAGACCGGTTGGGAATCCCTTGGTCTGTTGACCTAACCTACACCAGGTGTTACAGCTGCCGTTAGAGGTTCGGACCTCTAGTGAACCTACTTTGCAGGATATGTATCAATGGCTCTGTTAAAGGAGTCATAGGCCTGCTGGATGGAAAGGCTTCCTATTTGTGCCCAGGCCCCTATGGAGACCTCTGTCCCGGTAAGGAGACCTTTTTGGTCTCCTTAGTTTCTTCCTCCTCGGATGAGGAGGAGCTGACGTTGTGTTTTCTCCCCTGGAAAGACACAGAAGTTGCTCAAGTCCATCAGGTCGGGGGACCATGATGTTGACTGTGGGGAGCTTCCCGTTCCCGCTACTCGGGCACATCGTGTCTTTAAAGCGGATGAGACCCTCCTCTCTGTCATGATATAGAGTGGAAAAAACATGGAAAAGGTCCGGTTTTAACAAAGAAGTTAAATCCATGTTCCCGATGGCTTAACCCTTGGTGGATTCGTGGGGATTCATTCCCAAGGTGGACATGGCTATTGCCAAGTTGTCCAAGCGCACTCTGGTTCCTGCAGACAATGGGTCTAGCTGCAGGACCCCCTTGCAGAGTGCAAACTAAGACAGGGTGTTACGGCAGCTGCGGCTTCCGCTTCCACAGCCATAGCGGCTTTTGAAGTCTCTACGTTCCTCTGATCTCACCTGGATCAAATTCAAGTTGATGTGAAGCAAGTCCTGGGAGCAAGGCCAAACACAGATCCTTGCTCTTGAAGCTAAGCAGCAGGTCTGTGGCTCATGGGAGACCAAGTGCGCCTTTGGCACCCTGTAACAATACTATCAAATAATGTCAGGGGCCTATATATAGCATGGCCCGGGGTTCGGCAGCCCAAATTCCATTTTGGCTTGAGCCTTGGGTCGCTGACAATTCCTCAAAATACAGCTTATATGGCCTTCCATTCGAGCCCAACCGTTTGTTCGGTTCGGAGCTAGATAAGATCATGGAGGGCCTTTCAGACTAGAAGGTGAAGAGCCTTCCCCAGCAGTCATTTCGAGGGCAGGGCAGACAAGACCGCGGTGGCAGGTCTGGCCAGCAAACAAGCTCTTGTAGTGACTGGAGAGCACAGCGAAAGGCTGAGGTGCTCTCGTGGAGGAGCCAAAGATCCACCTCCTGACTACAGGCCTCTTCGAGGCTCTTGGTTAATTCCCGTTACTCCTGCCGTCCTGCCAATAAGCTTCCCCATTCCTAAGCTTCATGTACCCATCGGAGTCGTCTCTCCCACTTCTGAGAAGAATGGATCCAAGAGATCTCGGATCCCTGGGTCCTGAATATCATTTCCAACGGTTATTTAGTCAACAACACCTCTTTTCCTCTGGACAGGTTTGTCAAGATCAACCTTCTACAAGCTGCCAAGGAGGCGATCCTAGAGGCCTACATTCAGGACTACATTTGCAAAGGGGCTCTGGAGGAGGTTCCGGCAGGAGAACGGGGCCTAGGGATCTATTCACCAGTTTTTCTGGTTCCCAAGGCTTCAGGAGATCTCCGGATGATTATCGATCTGAGATATTTCAATCGATTTATAAGGAAGGTGAAGTTTCGTGTAGAAACCATCAGGTCAGTAGTTCACGTCGTCAATCCTGGAGACGTGATGGCAACCCTGGACCTCAAGAATGCATATCTGCACATCCCGATCCATCCTGGTTCCAGGAAGTATATCAGGATCACGGTCCAGGTGTCCGGTGTCGTCAGGCATCTTCTGTTTGTTGCCCTTCCCTTTGGCATTTCTTCTGCCCCTCACACTTTTACCAAGGTGGTTCTGTGGTGGCGGCTTTGAGGCTTCAAGGACTGACCATCATTCCTTATCTGGACGACTGGCTTTGAAAGCCTCTGCTCTAGCGGTCCTAACCCAACTTCTTCAGGTAACAATCTCCTTTCTGTTCCACCTAGGTTGGATCAGCTGGTAGAAGTCGAACGTGAGCCCGTCGACTTCAGTAAGATATCTAGGCTTCATAATCGACTCCACTGGGATGTCGCTCCAGTTGACTCCAGAAAGAAGATTCCGGGTTCAGAACACGGCAAGTTCCTTTCCGTTCCCGGCGAGTTCCAATCCGGACTCTCATGAAGATGTTGGGGCTCATGTCAGCGTCTGTGGAAGCAGTCCCTTGAGCTTCTATGGCACCTCCGCCCTCTACAGTCGGAGGTCCTCTCCTAATGGAATGGCAGCCCTGCTGGGCTAAACTCCCTGTGCTCCCTGACTTGGCAAACTCGGTATTCCCTCAGATGGTGGTGCCATCTTTTAGACGGAAGTCTATGACCCAGCCAATCTGGGTCATATTGACTACGGATGCGTCCTAAGTAGGCTGGGACGCTCACCTAGACAACTCTCCAGTTCACGGGACCTGGTTTCCTCAGGAGTGGCTTCTTTCATCCAATCTCTGCGAGATTCAAGCTATCCGGCTAGCCCTCCTTCACTTAGCCCCTCAGATCCGGCGCAAAACGGTGAAAGTCCAGTCAGACAATGTGACTGCGGTACTTTACAGCAACCAGCAGGGAGGCACGAGATCACTTCCCCTCCTGTCAGAGATCGGGGTGATTCTGGATTAGGCAGAGTTGTACCTTCCCACTTATCTGCTATCCACATCCAAGGCTCCCTCAAGATGATAGCGGCTGAGCCGCGGTCTTCCGTCGGTGGAGTGGTCCTTACATCCGGAGAATCAAGCAGATAGTCCTCAAGTGCGTATGCCAGAGGTGGATCTCTTGGCAACAAAGTTCAATGCCAAGGTGGAGAGGTTCTGCTCCTTTACAGGGAGGACAACCCCTGGCGTTAGACGCTCTGTCAATATCCTGGAGGTTCAGGCTGGCTTACATCTTCCCTCCCTTTTCATGATACCGAGGGTATTGATGAAAATCCGTCAGGATCAGGCCTCGGTGATAGCCATCATACTGTTTTGGCCGAAGAGATCCTGGTTTACCTAGCTCACCCAGTTGAGTCGAGGACAATATTGGAGGCTCCCCCCACAGCAGACCCTGGTGTCGTGGGACACTCACCTCTGCTCAGATCTGCACAGATTCAACCTGATAGCCTGGAGGTTGATCAGTCCCTTCCCAGAATAGAAGGGCTTTCAGAGTCGGTCCTGAGAACGCTGTCTCATTCTAAAGCGGACTCTACCAAGAGAGCCTACTCTTGTATTATGAGGATATTCTCATCCTGTTGTACCTCAACTGAGGTGGCGTCTGCAGATCCGCCCCTCTCCGCTATCCTTCAGTTCCTGCAAGACGACCTTGATAGAGGCCTTTCCCTTCTACTCTGAACGTTCAAGTTTCAGCCATTTCAGCTTGCCTTAACAGGCTTTTTTCTCAGGACCCGCTGATCAAACGGTTCCTTAGAGGAGCTGAAAGATTAAAGCCTACAGTCCTGAGACCCCTTTTTTTTTCCAATGGGTTTTTCAGTAGTTCTCAGGGGGTTAGCATCTTCCCCCCTTTGAACCGTGAGAGGAGGTGGACATCAAGTTCGTCACTTGAAAGTTTGTGTTTCTCCTTACAGTGACTTTGGCCAAGAGGGTTTCTGAGCTTCAAGCTCTCTCAGTATGAGCCCTATACCATTTTCTTACATGACCGGGACTTTCTTAGATTCCTCCCGTATTGTAGTCCTAAAGTTCCTTCCTTCCAGAACATCAACCAGGTGATATTCCTCCCGGTTCTGTCGACATCTACCACCTCCTCCTAGGAACCTGCTAGACATCCTCTGGACATCTCGAGATGTCTCCGGATCTATGTGGATAGATCAAGGAGTTCAGGAAAGATGAGAATCTGCTAATCCTGTTGCCGGTAAGTTTAAAGGCTGTAAGGCATCCAAACCTTCCATCAGTCGGTGGATTGAGGAGGCTATTAAGGAATCCCTTGTTTCCACAATCTCTGGACCCTCCGGGATTCGTGAAGGCCCACTCTACTAGAGTTGTGGCTACTTCTTTTGCCGAGAGGAGTCTTCTACCTCTCAACATGATTTGCAAAGCTGCCTCCTGGAGCTCTGAATCGACATTCATCTCCCATTATAGACTAGATGCCAGTCTAGCTGAGTTTTCGGCCTTTGGGCAGACTTTTCTTAGTTCTGCTAGGCAGGAAGGCCCTCCCTAGGGGTTTCTTCTTGCTATCTCCCCATCTGTGCTGCTGGTAGGACGTAAGGGAATCGTTAATTTCTAACGATAATTTGTTTTCCCTTAGTCCTAACAGCAGCACACAAATTTCCCACCCTAGTAAGTCTAGTTTTCTTCTTACTATAAACACAGTGGGCTGGGGGTTGACTTCCTCCTTTTAAGGAGATACTTAATTGTTAAATTGAGTTATTAGTCTTGGGCTCATTAAACATTCCGCCGGTCCTGCCAGTCCACGGGGGGTGGTTAACCCCATCTGTGCTGCTGTTAGGACTAAGGGAAAACAAATTATCGTTAGAAATTAACGATGTGTTCTTCTTTTTGCCGTGTCGTTTTCTTTAAAAAAATGCTTTATCCATTATGCAAATTTGTCTCCAAGGAGCCCAGAGGGGCGTTTTTACTCTCCCAAGGTGGCCAGAAATGACCCCCTGATGTGCCTAGCCCACCAAAATTTGAATCAGAATAACGCCTCCAGTATCTCAAATCGCCTCCCAGAGGCGAGGCTAACAGCTCCGCCCCCCGGCTACCTCCGCTCTCTGCCCTGAAACATCCCCGATCTTCCTCTCGCCAACAGCCCGAAATCTCGTGCAGGCGCAGTGCCGGCGATTGCCTTCAGTTGCCGTACGATCGCCGAGATGCTGGAGGCGTTCTTCTGATTCAAATTTAGGCGGGCTGGCCACATCAGGGGGTCATTCCTGGGCACCTTGGGAGAAAAAAAAAACCCTCTGGGCTCCTTGGAGCCTAATTTGCATAAGAGATAAAGCGTTTTTTTTACAGAAAAGACAAGAGACACAACTAAAAGAATAACACATATGGATATAAGGTACTTTATTACACTTGGATAAAGGGGGAAAAAATTGACGATATGCAGGTGATATGCAATGCTCAACTGAATATCCTGACAACTACCGCAGCGGTACCACGGCCTTCTGCAGCAGCTGCAACACCCCCACCTGCACAATATAGTGCTTCCATCACATGCTCTGGCTCTTTATCGATATGATGTAGATCCCAAGTAATGTTGTGGGTTCAAAAAAACTGTGTTATCTGCACTTTGAGCTGCTTTCTAGTGATGAGCGAGCACCAAAATTTACGGTGTTCGGGTGTTCGGGCCGAACACATAGCTATATTCGTTTGCTCGGCCGAGCACCCGAGTATAATGGAAGTCAATGGGAGACAACCAGGCACCCCCGCTCTGAAGAGGGGAGGGTGCCTGGTTCATAGTAAAAAGGTCAGAAAGTGACAAACACCACCAAAATTGATTGGGAACAGCATGGGGACGATGTCCGGATGCATCTTGGACTCCCAGGTCGCTGCTGGGAACCATGTTGTCCTAGTTGTACGCCACTTTTACAGACTGTTAAAATTGACTCACCCCGTCAAATAAAATCTAAAAAGTATAATGGTAAAAGGTGACCAGGCACTCACTGTGGAATCACAGTTCCAAAAATAAATAAATGTATTTATTCCTCAGTAGAGTACAAAAAATCCACATAAAAACTAAAAAACTAAAAACCAATCCTTAAAAACAAATAATGATCCTATATTTGAATCGCATTAATGTCTGTGTGTATTATTAGGCAATAGCGGTAGCGCTATACACATATATTCTAATGGAGGAGTTCAATTAGAATAATAAGTCCTTCCCAGGTGATATATTCAATATGAATAATGTCCTGCTGGTACAGTAACGATGGGTCTATGCGCATATATTTTCATAAATGATTTCAAATGGAGTAACAAATCCTTCCCAGAGTGATATTTTCAGTATAGATAATGTCCTGACTAGTAGTGTCCCATTGGTTTACTGTTATACGTATATCACACTGAATGGTATTAATTCGCCAGTATAGACGTCTGGCTGCAGTGTCCATATCAAACTGTCACTGTGTATTGTGCATAAATGGCCTACTTACATACCCATCTGTTGTTGATTCGTGGCGTCCCACATAAGTAATTCAACAGACTAACCCCGCATACGTTGGTTCTGCGGGTGGGTACCTGTGATCGTAAGCCCCGTGCAATGTCTCGGCGTCCCACGTGTTCTGTCTTTTAGTTGCGCTTCACTTCATGCTTATGTATCCGAAAATATGCCCGGTGTTCTTTCGGCGTTCCATGTTGTTTCGGAGCTCAACCCCGCTCCTTCATCAGTGGGACCACTGATGAAGGCGCAGGGTTGAGCTCCAAAACATGTTTGGGGAAAAGCATACTTGAATCCAGTAATGAAAGAATATAAAAATAAAATGTAAACTTCTAGAGGAGCACTCTCGAAGACTACGACAGAAAACTCATCAAAACCTGAATATGGATCTTTATCCGGCATTACCCGTAGAATGCCGAAAGAACACAGGGCATATTCCCAGATACATGAGCGCGAAGTAAAGCGTAGCTACTAGGCAGAACACGTTGGACGCCGAGACATCGCGCAGGGCTTACGAACGCAGGTACCCACCCACAGAACCAACGGATGCGGGGTAAGTCTGTTGAATTACTTATGTGGGACGCCATGAATCAACAACAGATGGGTATGTAAGTAAGCCATTTATGCACAATACACAGTTTGATATGGACACTGCAGTCAGTACTGGCGAATTAATACCGTTCAGTGTGATATACGTATAACAGTGAACCAATGGCACACTAATAGTCAGGACATTAACTATACTGAACGTATCACTCTGGGAAGGATTTGTTACTCTAATTGGAATCATTTATGAAAATATATGCGCATAGACCCATCTTTACTGTACCAGCAGGACATTATTCATATTGAATATATCACCTGGGAAGGACTTATTATTCCAATTGGACTCCTCCATTAGAATATATGTGTATAGAGCTACCGCTATTGTCTAATAATACGCACAGACATTAATGCAATTCAAATACAGGATCATTATTTGTTTTAAGGATTGGTTTTTAGTTTTTTTAGTTTTTATGTGGATTTATGTACTCTACTGAGGAATAAATAAATGTATTCATTTTTGGAACTGTGATCCCATAGTGCCTGGTCACCTTTTACCATTATACTCTTAAGAGATAGTTTTTATCTGACTGTGTATGTACTTGAAATATGGATCAGTGATTGTATGTATAGCCTATGGCCCTTCGGCTGCCCCTCTCTTGCCCCTACCTGGTGCTGTCTGAGGCGATCGCCTCACCTGGCCATATTGGTGGTGCACCTCTGGATATGTCTCAATAGGCGCAAATTTTTTGGGGGGAATGGATCAAAGTGCTATGTGTAGAAAAGTCACCCATTTTGAGCCTCTCTTGTCATTTTCCAACACCCTCACCACTTTACAAAAATTGGCTGAGATGGGCTGGGCCACAAGGATGGGACCTCCACAGCCTGACATATTCTACAATATGGGTGCTAGAAAATGCAGATTTATGCAGATTTCATTTTCTAGTTCATAGACCTCCCGAAGATGAGCCAAAATTATTTAGAGGTGTCTGTAATTCTGCTGCCTTATACACCAGCAAATTTTCTTATGAACACCAACACCTAAAACATTAGCCTTAATACATTTCCCCACAGTGTTTTACGCGTTTCAATATGTCAGTTGCAGTTTTCTGTGATTTTCGATATTTCACATTATTCTATTCTATTGAATTCAACGTGACAACAATGTTTGTCGTAAACCCTAAAATGTTTTGACCAGATTCTCGCTGAAGTCCTCTAAAAGTCTGTAGCAATAAAAACAAGTGGGATCAATTCAGGCAATAGGAGGACGGAACTCTTTGGGATGAAACTCCCCTCATCTGCTCTTCTTCAGGGTCAATGTAAAAAAAAAGTTAAAAAAAATAAATAAATAAATATTCAACTTTGGTGTTTATGTGGAAGGCCCAGATATGGTTTTGCACAGGGGCCAAAAAGACCGAGCTTTATTGTTGTTTTATTGTCATAATTGCTGTGTAATAAGTGGCATTTCCTCATACGGTACTGATAAG
The DNA here is from genome assembly GCA_033119425.1 of Bufotes viridis. Lineage (NCBI taxonomy): Eukaryota > Metazoa > Chordata > Amphibia > Anura > Bufonidae > Bufotes > Bufotes viridis. The sequence goes on along the minus strand of CM065590.1, from coordinate 41,295,182 downwards.
AGCGGGATTTCATATCCTGATTATGATGAGGAAATCACATTTATTATACCCTGGTGTGAAATACAGTATGGTTTCTAATGTACATAGATAGGAGCTTAACGCTTTGGTGACATCCATTGTACCTGTATGGCAGATGTCAGGGCTTTAAAGATGGCACCCGATCAGGAGCTGAGCGGGCGCCATAGCCAGCATGTGACTGCTATGTTATAGAGAAAACACCCGCTAGCAGTATTTGTGATCAGGGACATGTCGGATCATGTATATTTAACCTCTGCATGTATGTGACTTTTTAAACTCCACTTGTGCAAAAATATTTGTGCAAGTGCCGTAGCCTAGTCACAAAAATGGGGTGTGATGAGGGTGGTTAGGGGGTGTCCCCTAGCAGGCCTGGGACATTTATCTTCTTTTACGCCAGTTTTTTCTTTGTCAAGAAAAAGGATGGGTCACTCCGACCCTGTATTGACTATCGGGGCTTGAACTCCATTACTAATAAGAAATAAAGAGCAAGAGCAGCAGTACATCATTGACCCTGGTAAAATTGTAACTGTGGCTCCTGTTCTACTGGAGAGTGTTCCCCCTCATATGTACCTGAGTCTAACAGAAGACTGGTTTTGTCTCAAGGACATGGTTCCAAGGTAGCTGGCCGTCCTGGTCAATGTAAAACTGCAAATGTAATCTCTTATTACTGGAAGCCTTCTATGATTGAGGATATCTGGAATTTTGTTTCTGCTTGCACCACCTGCACTCAGAAGACCCCGAAACAAAAGCCCTTCTTTGTCCTTTACCCATTCCTGAGACTCTGTGGCAGCATATTGCTATGGACTTTATCATGGACTTGCCCTCATCCAACAGATGTACAGTCATCTTGTAAGTTGTTGACAGGTTTTCAAAAATGGCTCATTTTGTCCCTAACTTCAGCCAGTCAGCTGGCTCAGAAATGTATTGATCATATATTCAGGATCCATGGATTTCCACAGCATATAGTGTCCGATAGAGGGGTCCAGTTTATGTCAAAATTCTGAAATGAGGGTGTTGTGGCTCGGAGGGACATGCACCTCATAGGGATTTACAGCCCTGTGGAGCATTCACCTCAGTTTACCTTACGTTTTACAATAGCCCAAGTGTTGTCTTCGTTCAGAGTGGTTCCCCAGCTGTTATGATGTCCCTTCTAGAGATGAGCGAACTTTAAAAAAAAGTTCGGCGTTCGGGTTGTGGTAAGTCGCGCATCCCGTTATGGATTCCACTATCGCGGCATATGGAATCCATAAGGGGCGGCTTCCACGAACCCGAACTGTTGAACAGCCGAAGGACCTCGGGTGACGTCACTGTCATGTGATCAGTGCAGGGCGTGGCTCAGCACTGGATTTGATCCCGTGCTGAGCCACGCCCCCTGCACTGATCACATGACGGTGACGTCACCCCAGGTCCTTCGGCTGTTCAACAGTTCGGGTTCGTGGAAGCCGTCCCTTATGGATTCCATATGCCGCGATAGTGGAATCCATAACGGGATGCGCGACTTACCACAACCCGAACGCCGAACTTTTTTTTAAAGTTCGCTCATCTCTAGTCCCTTCCACCAGTAGTGCTCCAGCAGTTATGAAGCTGTGATAATGTCATCTCGCAGCCTGCGAAGGGATGTAGACAACCACTAATAGTCTTCAGGCCTAGTAGCTTGAGGTCTATAAGAGTGATTTACAGTAGGGAACTATTGACTCCCATGCCTCGCTGCAATATTCAACTGTATCACTGTCCAAAGGAGAGTGATAGAGGTGAATGCGTGATGGCAGCGATGTTCGAGGCTTTTGGCAAAACATCCGGGGCCCTGGCCTAATATAGGCATATTTATGTTTAATAAATGACCCACCATAGTTTTAGAGATTTTAGTCCGTTTAGTCCCTTTTAGTCTTGTTGAAGCAGTCCATACAGGGGAAATGTCTCTGTGAGGTCACGGTGTGAGTATAGGTAGGCCGAGGGTAATAACACAGTTCTGGTTACTCACAGTCTTGTAGACTCTGGGCAGGCCTGCATAAGTGAAGAGGAGAACAGCACAGGAATTCTCCAGGCACACTCTGTTGTCAGGGAAACAGGCCAGATGGTGGCTGGTTGATGCCTCGGAACAGATTCTTGGGAGGCAATCAAATTGAAAGTACGTACAAGATAAGGAGATAAAATTGTGGTGAAAGTTTTATAATATTCATTTGAGAGTCCGTCAGGAGGTAAGTAGGTCAAGATCTTTGCTGTTGGCAGCGATGAGAGCCGCTTAGTAGCCAGGTCTCACGGAGCCCTTCTGCTATGCGTCCGTCACGCTCAGCATCCGGCCACGCCCCCCCCACTGGCTTTTTATGCGTGCAGCTGCGTATCAGGCGTATAATAAATAAGTAAGTCTTTACTGGTCTGCATCTCTTGCCTGACACTAATCCTAATCAAGGTGATTTTCAGATAACTTCTACTTCAGTGCTTTCTAGCAGATGGCCTGACTGCTCTCAGAATAAAAACTGGCGGTGAGGCTGCCAGAGGCTATACTTCCTTCACCGAATACAGAGGTGTCTGGAAAGCCCTGTAAAATGGCTGATATACTCTTTTGTCTTTCTTGTATAAAATAATCCTTCCTCTTGTTACTTGTAAACTTGTCACTGGTCACTCCGGAGGAATGAACTATAGAAGTGGATCTCACCTTTCCTTGCCTGCTTCTTGGCTTTAGGACTGAGATGGCTCCTTGGCTTCTCTGGACCATGGGGTGCTCTCTCCTGCCCCTTCTCCTCTCCCCAGCTACTACATGGCTCCAACTTCAACTTTAGACTCCCCTGATTAGGCCTGAACTGAGCTATATATAGACTATGACAGCGGTCCCCAACCGCCGGGCCGCGGCCCAGGACCGGGCCCTGGAATGTTGTTGGCCGGGCTGTGGCAATGCAGAGGAGCGGAGATGCCTGTGATAGCTTAATGCTCTATGATGTGCCGTTGCCAGGGGCGGCCTTAGAGATTGTAGCCCTGATGGACTGGCTCGTACCATGGAGTGCGCAGACATAGGGCTCAGTAAGTTTCCAGTAAAATTCAAAGAGCTCCGTCCGGTACCCCCGGCGGGAGGATGAGACAGCTCCGGGCAGCAGGTAACCAGTCAGACTGTAGTGAGGTGGAGAGGGGACAGGCGGCGAGGATAACACATAGCAGGTTCCTGTCTCCTGTGCATCACTGAGTGTCGCAACGCGATCTGCCCTGCCAGTGTTATTTTGTTCTCTTTATTTCAACGTGACAACAATGTTTGTCGTAAACCCTAAAATGTTTCGACCAGATTCTCGCTGAAGTCCTCTGAAAGTCTGTAGCAATAAAAACAAGTGGGATCAATTCAGGCAATAGGAGGACGGAACTCTTTGGGATTAAAGTTCCCTCATCTGCTTTTCTTCAGGGTCAAAATAAAAAAAAGTAAACATTTTTTTAAAAAATATTAAACTTTGGTGGTTATGTGGAAGGCCCAGATATGGTTTTGCACAGGGGCCAGGAAAACCAAGCTTTATTATTGTTTTATTGTCATAATTGCTGTAAAATAAGTGGCATTTCCTCATACGGTACTGATAAGAGCGGGATTTCATATCCTGATTATGATGAGGAAATCACATTTATTATACCCTGGTGTGAAATACAGTATGGTTCCTGATGTACATAGATAGGAGCTTAACCCTTTGGTGACATCCACTGTGCGTGTATGGCAGATGTCAGGGCTTTAATGAAGGCACCCGATCAGGAGCTGAGTGGGCACCATAGCCAGCATGTGACTGCTATGTTATGCAGCAAACACCCGCTGGCAGTATTTGTGATCGGGGACATGTCGGATCATGTATATTTAACCACTGCATGTTTGTGACTTTTTAAACTCCACTTGTGTAAAAATATTTGTGCAAGTGCCGTAGCCCTGTCACAAAAATGGAGTGTGATGAGGGTGGTAAGGGGGTGGGACTAGCAGGCCTGGGACATTTATCTTCTTTCACGTCAGTTTTCAGGTAGAAAATAAAACTGAAATCTAAGTCAGTCCCTGGTTGGCGTAGATTTCGGTTCAGGCTCATGGATTGCCCCAAAATTCATACAAAACGATGTGATAACTGAATATGCAGATGTACAAGGCATTTAAAGGAAAAAAATCACAGAAAATAGTGCACTAACACAAAAGATGCCAACATCATATATGGACTAAGCCTTCAGTCTAATATGATAAAATCTGAGACTCTCAGCCAATATATTTTGATAAAAACACATCTTTGCCTGCCTACCCGCGCCAAGGTGGTCTCAGTCAGGCAGGTCCTACTCTAAACCTAACTATGCCGTTGGGCATCTACATTCAGGAGAGCAGACCCTACACATATAGTGTGCTGCTCCTAGTCACCTCAAGCAACCAATGAGAGGAGGAGCACGCTCAGCTTTATGTACCACCTAATCAAGGTCACCTGTAGGATAGGTGAGGTCTTAGCCCATATATAATGCTTGCATCAATTGTGTTAGTGCATTGTTTTCCGTGATTTTTTCCACATGGATTGCCTTGTCATAAATTTGGCAAATCTACCAGCAAGCTGGCGGGAGGGGATTAATAAATTCCCCCAATGGTATGTAGGGATGAGCGAATTTCCTAAAAGTTGTTTTGGTCCAAATCGAACGAGAAATCAGATTCTACCTGAATGGAATGTGCTTTTAAACACCGATGGGAAATTTCTCTTGATCTTTTTTAAAAAAATTCAGGTTGAATTTGGTTTATAAAATATTGCTTGGCTCATCTCTAAGTTTCTGGAATATTGCATGATGAACAAACACAGAACCAGAGATAGGTGCACACTGCCGTCACACTAAACCCTCACACTGATGTTAAAAATTGAGAGGTTAGTTCGACATATCCTACTAGGAGGACATGTCTTAAGCTCGGGCACCAGCGTCAAGGTCTCTCAAGTAGCCCGAGGCCCTAACACTCACCTACCTGCGCCATATGGGCGATATCAGGGGCCAGTGGGCAATTACAGGAGCATTAGGACGACTCACAAACATCTCCTCTGTTACCTCCAGCATGTAGCCATGCTTGCAATGGGAGGTGGGAGGTGTCTATGAGCCCTACCCAAGACTGACTGATATAGCCCAGAGCCTAGCAGGTGCACCCAAATGTGACCTGAAGATGAAAAACAGGCACATTTAAATTGGAGTTTATACACCTCCGTACATATATATATATAAACCATCAAAAAATGTGGTGTTAAAAAAGCAGGACGCGCTCATACCCATATTCAGTTGTGCATTACTATAGGGGAGCACATCCTGCACTTGTAGTCCGTTGCTAATGGCAATCACCAGCAAAAAATGCATACAATGGATGATGCCAGCAACGGACTACAAGTACCACAATGGACATCCTACATAAGATGAAATTTATGTGGATGTGGCAAGAATTCAGAACAAACACAGAACCAGAGATAGGTGCACACTGCCGTCACACTAAACCCTCACACTGATGTTAAAAATTGAGAGGTTACGCCACATTTTTTGATGGTTAATATTGCATGATGCCATTAGAAAGTACAACTTGTCCTACAAAAAGTTCTCGTAAGCTTATGTTAATGGAAAAGTACAAAACGTATGGCTTTATGAAAATTGTTTATCGTGCCAAGGAGCTGATAACCATTGCTGAGTTGCCACCAGTGTCCTAATATAGAATAGCTGATCTCGGGCAGGAACCTTTATTGATTTAAGCTTTGATTCTCTTGTGCCGCAGTCCTTTGTTGGGACGTAGCTTGTAATCATACTGTAAGACATACAATGTGTGTGTGACTCACAGATGGTTGATTACAAGTTCCTTCAAACCACTGGACTTCTATGCCATTGACCAGATTTGGAATTGGTTGCCACGAGGCCGCGGTTCACTTTGCACAACTCAGTTTTCATAGGCCTACAGATGAAGGCACTCTTCTGACACAAGATCTGATCATTTAGCCTGAGCAACTTGTCAAGTTGAAAGTACATGTGGTTATTTAATCAGTGAATGAATATAGTCTTGTGCCGTGCTTGTTATCTATGTGTACTGTAGATATGTAATCAGAGATCTGTATACATAGACATCATGGCTTGTCATAATAAAATCAAAATGGGACCCATTCTCTGTCGAAAGCTCCCTAAAATGTATGGCACCCTTTTCAAAGTCAATATTGCATTTTAGGCTCATAATTCTGTGCTGATTAATAAATATATCCATATCGAGGAGCTCTTTTTTTTCTGACCGAGAAATTCTATAACTCTGATTGTATACAGTCACCACTAGGGGGAGCTATGGATTTATATAGCTAGTTGGTCTAATCTGACAAAGTCTGCTACTGTCAGCACTGTTTGAACCCCCCACCCCCTATATTTTAAACCCCCAGTTGTCAACTTAATGGCCATCTGCATGAGCACTTACTCTTCTGCTGCATGCCAGCACTGCCCTCCAGTCCTTCCCGCAGCTTGTCGTTTTTCTGAATGTGAGGTCCTGTACATATACTGTAATTCACTGTGCAGCCAATCATTGCCCTTGGCAGTATACAAAACATTGCCTCCGTTCAGTTACCATTCCGCTCTGAAGGTGGACACCAAAACGCTACCTGCAGCGTTTTGCTGTCCGCCTGACGAAGTGGAGCCAAACCGATCCGTCCTGGCACACAATGTAAGTCAATGGGGATGGATCCGTTTTCTCTGGCACAGTCTCGCACAATAGAAAACGGATCCGTCCCCCATTGACTTTCAATGGTGTTCATGCCGGATCTGTCATGGCTATAGAAGACATAATACAACCGGATCCGTTCATGACGAATGCACGCGGTTGTAGTATTGTAACGGAAGCGCTTTTGCAGATCCGTGACGGATCCGCAAAAAAAAACGCTAGTGTGAAAGTAGCCTAAGACAGTTTTCGAGCGGTCTTACATTTAGACCATTTTCTACGTCTGAAACAGGAATAGAAAATGGTAAATCAGATGGGCCTGCCGACCCTTCCCCACCCATGCCATGCCCACAGTTGTAGACCTGGTGTGAGCAGGGTCATCTGCACCTGAAATATACTTAATATAGGCGTATTTTAGTATAATAAATGACCCCCTAACTTTTTGTTTAGGGAAGTGATGCAATATTTGACCACATTTGGTTGGAGAGTTCGGGGGTAACTGTATGTATTGATAGCGTAGTGTACGATATACAGATGTAGCAGGGGTAACACACACACTCGGTGAGTATTAAACATACTATTTGCTCAGACCTCCTATAGAGATAGTTGAATGCCCGTATGTATATTTTGTTTGTCCTAATGGTTTCCAGGCGACTATCCTGTTGACGACAATATTGTTAATCTTTTCTCTCCTAATAACCTCTATAAATGAGATAATCTTCTCCAGTTTGTTGGACAGTTCACTCCCAGTTGTTTATAGTACTTTGCAGTTTTTATAACGCGTAGAGCAATTTATTACTTTATTATTACTTTTCGGGTACAACCACGCGGCCAGGTTTTTGAATGCAGATTTGGAAACCAAAAACAAGAGTGAATTCAAAAAAGAGAAGTTATACCCGTCCTTTATACTTTCTTTCCTTTTATAATCCACTTCTGTTTTTGGCTTCCAAAACTGCATAACGTGTGGCTGTACTCTAAATATTTCCCCCAATTCCACCGTCTATGGCAAGGTGAACAGTGCCTCTGCAGGGTCAGGAACCCTATTTAACATGACGCAATTTCCGTATGTTGCTATGCTGCTCAGGCTTTACTGAAGCAAGCTTAGAAATGGCACAGGGAGTCAAGATGGTGGTGGGTGTTTCTTGATGCCATGTAAGGTATTTCAACAATAACTTTATTTAGACACGAACAATATAACAAAGGTTATAAACTGTCATATCTATATAGCCTACCGGTGGAAATAAACATGTTAACAAGTATAACTCCTAACATCCTTCCTTTCTTGTGAAATCAAGTAATATATAACATAAGATGATAGGATAACACAAGGTGACAATGTTTTATATGATGTTTCTAGCATTATATCTTGTTGGTGTCCTAATAACCCTAGTTCTAGTACTTCTTGGTGTGGCAGGAGCTTCACATTGTTGCATATGATCATCCATCCCTGTTTCTTCGGGAGTTGTCTCATCTGGAGATCTACCTGGTGTAATCACTTCACTCATTTCCATGTCAGATTTGTCATCCACAGTCCTGTTTCTTCTGTGCAACTGTCCATTTGCTTCCACTTCATAAGATCGTGGAGCAACTTTCTCCAAACAAATACCTTGTCGCCAAATTCTCATCTGTTGACGATGTTGATGATTGTATTCGCACTGGCTGACCAATGCTTAGTTCGGGAAGTTCCTTGGCTCCTTTATCATAATATGTCTTTGCTTTTTTGCGTCTTTCAGTTAGGTTCTCGACCACTCCTTTTATAACCTTTGGAAACAGCAGTTTATGAGCAGTCAGAAGTAAAGTCCTGGTCCTTCTTGACATTAGCCGTTGTACAGGACTACTGGTGGTGCCTTCTAAGGGTGTATTTCTCCAGTCAAGAATTGCTTTCCAGATATCCTTGTCATCTTGTTTAGCTTTCCTTATGAGTGTTTTTGCTATTTTTACAGTAGCTTCTGCTTTACCCTTGGACTGACTGTGATATGGGGATGATGTAATATGTTCAGACTCCCACTCTCTACAAAATAGTGCAAACTCTGTGCTGACACACTGTGGTCCGTTATCTGTTATTACAGAGTCAGGGATTCCATGTCTGCTAAAATGTGCTTTGCAACAATCTATAATTGTTTTTGAGGTGGAGTCAGAAACCAAATCAATTTCCTAGAAATCTGAATAATAATCAACAATTATTAAGTAATCTTGTCCTGTTAAGGAAAATAAGTCCATGCCTAGTTTGCTCCAGAGTAGAGTGGGCAATTTGTGAGTCATCAGAAAGTATTACAGTTCTTTATTGCCTCTATAATCTCTGGGCCCATGTGTGGCCAAAAGATGACAACCTTGGCCTTGCGAAGGCATGCTTCTATTCCTAAGTGGCTAGAATGAGTCCTCGCTATCATCTCTGGGCACATATTTTTTGGTATGATGACTCTTTGTCCTTTGTACAAAATTCCATTTTGTATGCTTATCTCATCTCTAAAGCCCCAGTAGTCCCTGATACAAATCGGTATTTTTTATTTCTGGTCAGGCCATCGTGTAAGAACAGTCATTTTTAATGCTTGTAAGACTTCATCTTGTTCTGTGAACTTCTGAATTTGTTGTAGGCGCAAATCCGACACTCGTAGATATTCTGCAAAGCTTATCTCTTCCAGTTCCTTAGAAAAGGCATCCTCTGATTGCATCAGGAAAATCTCATAATCTGGGGTGTCCTTGTCTATTGTTTTGTGAGGTAATGCTGCTCTTGATAAGAAGTCTGCAATATACATTTCTGATCCTTTTTTGTAAACCACATTCAGGTTGTATTTTTGCAACTGTAGCATCATGCGCTGTCGACGTTTTGGTGCTACTAGGAGAGTTTTAAAAAAAAATGCTCTCCAGTGGCTTATGATCAGTCTCAATGTTAATAATATTTTTTCCATATAAATACTGATTAAACTTCTGGCATGCATAGACAATGGCAAGACATTCCTTTTCAATCTGGGCATATCTTTGTTCTGTTGCAGTAGCAATCCCAAAAAGCGTGGGGTGCTACTTTATAGCCCAGGACCGGGGAACCTCCGGCCCACGGCCACATACAGTTGTGTTCAAAATTATTCAACCCCCAATGCTGTACAGGGTTTTAGGGAATTTAGTGTACATTTGTAATTGTGTTCAGAATGAAATCTTACAAGGACTTTTTAAAGAACCAAATGCAACTAAAATGACATCAATTGTTTTTGTAATACAGTATTAAATGTTTTTTTTGTGATTTCTTCATTGACACAATTATTCAACCCCTTAAAGACGACCGCTCTTAAGAACAGAGGTTCATTCAAGTGTTTTCGATCAGGTATTGAAAACCCCTGTGGATGTCAAGGAGCAGCAATCAAGCAGAATAAGCACCAATTAGGCAGATGTAAAATGACTGTGACACTCAGCTCCTTCTAGACATTTACTGGTGTGTTTACAGACATGGTGAAGTCAAGAGAATGGTCCAGGAAGACAAGAGAAGAGGTGATTTCTCTTCACAGGAAGGGCAATGGCTATAAGAAGATTGCAAAGATGTTAAACCTACCAAGAGACACCATAGGAAGCATCATTCGCAAATTCAAGGCAAAGGGCACTGTTGAAACGCTTCCTGGTCGTGGCAGAAAGAAGATGCTGACTTCGACTGCTGTGCGCTACCTGAAGAGCAAAGTGGAGAAAAGTCCCCGTGTGACTGCTGAGGAACTGAAAAAAGATTTGTCAGATGCGGGTACTGAAGTTTCAGCTCAGACAATAAGTCGCACACTGCGTAATGAAGGCCTCCATGCCAGAACTCCCAGGCGCACCCCCTTGCTGTCTCCAAAGAATAAGAAGAGTCGACTGCAGTATGCCAAAAGTCATGTGGAGAAACCACAAAAGTTTTGGGATAGTGTTCTGTGGACTAATGAAACAGAATTAGAACTGTTTGGGCCCATGGATCAACGCTATGTTTGGAGGAGGAAGAACAAGGCCTATGAAGAAAAGAACACCTTGCCTACTGTGAAGCATGGCGGGGGGTCAATCATGCTTTGGGGCTGTTTTGCTTCTACAGGTACAGGGAAGCTTCAGCGTGTGCAAGGTACCATGAATTCTCTTCAGTACCAGGAGATATTGGATGAAAATGTGAAGCAGTCCGTCACAAACCTGAGGCTTGGGAGACGTTGGACCTTTCAACAGGACATTGATCCCAAGCATACCTCCAAGTCCACTAGAGCATGGTTGCAGATTAAAGGCTGGAACATTTTGGAGTGGCCATCGCAGTCACCAGACTTAAATCCGATTGAGAACCTCTGGTGGGACTTAAAGAAAGCAGTTGCAGCGCGCAAGCCTAAGAATGTGATGGCTGGTGGCTTTTGCCCATGAAGAATGGGCGAAGATACCCGTAGATCGCTGCAAGACACTTGTGTCAAGCTATGCTTCACGTTTAAAAGCTGTTATAACTGGAAAAGGATGTTGTACTAAGTACTAAGATTGAATGTCACTTGGGGGTTAAAGAAAACTGATAATGATGTGAGCACAGAAAAGACATTTGTGGTTATTTCATTATAAATGTTATGTTATATTTGTCTGACTTACAAGCGCCTCTTTGATTTCATTGTAAACAAGATGACTGAAATGATCAAAATCAATGTCAAACTGGCCAAAACACTCAATTTCAGTGGGGGTTGAATAATTTTGAACACAACTGTATGTCCTTGGGATCATTTCATATGGCCCCAGACTCCCTGCCAGAGCATATAGTGCAAATGCTAATGACCACTTCCATTATATAAGCATGCGAGAGGCACAGAAAGGTGAAAGCAGCACTGCACTTGCTGTACTCACCTTCCCTCGTCTTCCTCCAGGCCCTGCTCTGTGTCTTGACACGTACAGTGTCAGTACGTAGTGCATATAGGCGTGCATTATGACCTGACGCTTTGTGTCAGCATGGCGGGAAGGAGACCAGGGAATGTGAGTGAATCTGCCAAGTGGTAGAATCATCTGGGGCTGGAGAGGTAGGTTTATTTATCAGTGCCGGCTGATTGTATACTGGGCTTGGGTGCCTGATCTGAGACTAATGGAGGGTCTGATGGGGGATCTGATCTGAGGCTAATGGAGGTAGGGGAGAGTCTGATGGGGGTGTTATCTGAGACTGGGGGTGTGATGGGGGTGTGATCTGAGGCTGATGTAGGTTGTGGAGTCTGATCTGAGGCTAAGGCTTCATTCACACGTCATTCATTTGTGTCAGCATCCATTCCGCAATTTCAGGACCCATTCATTTTCAATGGGGCTGAAATGGATGCAGATCCGGATTTTCGGGATCCGCATCCGTTTTTCCCGGGATCCGCATTCGTTTTTTCGGGATCCGTTTTTTCAAGGACCGCAATTCCGTTCCTGAAAAAAATAGAACATGTTCTATTCTTGTCCGCAATTGCGGACAAGAAAAGGCATTTTTTATTATAGTGCTGGCTATGTGCGGTCCGCAAATTGCGGATTGCACAGTGCCGGTGTCCATGTTTTGCAGGTCCTCAATTTGCGGATCCACAAAACACTTACGGACATGTGAATAGACCCTAATAGAGTCTGATGGGGGTCTGATCTGAGGCTGGGGGTCTGATGGGGGTGTGATCTGAGACTGATGTAGGATGGGGAGGCTGATCTGAGGCTAATGGAGTTAGTGCTAAATAGCGTCTAATAGGCTGCTGCGGACAGTTAAATTATCTGCGCCACATCTCCTGTGTAAAGTGTGCGCATTCCAAAAATATCTGTGACATCCAGTGTACTTTTTCCGTAGATAGTGTCCGCTTCTGACAGTGACATTACCAGTGCCACATCTCCAGTGTAACGTGTGTGCATAAAATTTTTATCTCTGACATACAGTGTAATTTTTCCATAGACGCTGCGGACAGTGACATTACCTGTGGTACCTCTCCTGTATAACGTTTCCTCATCCCAGATACCTTTGACATTCCCTGTAATTTTTTATTAGCCACTGGTAACAGCATTGACATTATCTGCGGGATATCTCCTGTGTGATGTTTCCACATCCCAAATACCTTTTTAAATTTTTTTGCACATACACTTCCGAATCCTACGCTACTGTACGTGTGACAAACTTTCAAGCATATATGACATTTAATATGAAGAAGGCGAGCAGTAGCCGTGGTCCTGGGTGTGGTTACAAGAAAAACAGTCATCCATGATACATACCTAACTTCATGTCCCAGTTTGCAGGGGCAGCGCAGGACACAACTCTTGAAGTCAGACCAGTGCAACCAGGTTAGTTGGCTTGCAGCAGCTAACACTTTCAGTCAGCGAAGCACTATTGCTAAGCAAGAATGCACTGCCAAGCAAATGCTTAACTCAAGAATGACGATGGTTCAGATAAGTGCCATTAAGCACAATGGAAGCTCTGAACATTAAACCAAGCACACCTTGCTCAGAAAAAGAGAGCATCTAAGGGTACTTTCACACTGGCGTTTTGGATTCCGTTTGTGAGATCCGTTTCAGGGCTCTCACAAACGGTCCAAAACGGATCAGTTCAGCCCCAATGAATTCTGAATGGATAAGGATCCGCTCAGAATGCATCAGTTCGGCTCCGTTCCGCCTCTATTCCGTTTTGGAGGCAAACACCAAAACGCAGCATGCTGGTGTCAGTCTTAAGAGGCGGAGTCTAACGGATCCATTTTTTTTTACAATGTAAGTCAATGGGGACGGGTCAGTTTACAAAGACACAATATGGTGCATTTGGAAACGGATCCGTTCCCCATTGACTTTCAACGTAATTCAAAACTGATCCGTTTTGGACTTTGTCATTCTTTAAACCTAATGCAAACGGATCCGTTCTGAATGGATACAAACATTTGCATTATAGGTGCAGATCCATCTGTGTAAATAAACAGACGGATCCGCACCAACGCAAGTGTGAAAGTACCTTAAATCTAGAATAAATAATCTTTAAAAATAAAGTAAACAGCATAGACAACACATCTGGATACATTTTAGACTTTACATTAACTAGATTTGATATAACAAATAATCACATAAAGGCTATATGCCAAAAGCTAGGTATGTGCAAGCCAACAACCTATCCATGAGACATATAGTCAGCATACCTTACAGTGGTAATCTTATACATTAGAAGACATTTAAAACCAACTCTCAACTGACTGAGAGCCAGTAAGCCTCAATGTTGTTTCATGTCTATTTGACGGCTTGGTGGATCTGCGCAGCTAGATCATTATCATTAGGGTGACAAAACGTTTTCTTATTGTCCTAACATAATATTCAATAACCTTTCTATACAGTTTTGTCTTGTTAACTAATTTGCATAAACATGGGCTTATGGGAAATAAATGCAAATGAGCAGAATCTGCCTTGTTTTTCAGCTAATGGATTCATATAAGGCTATGCAACCAATAGAGGGCGCTGTTCATGACTCATAGGTGCGCCCTCTATAAGATGCATAGTGTTATGACAAGACTATTTGCTGTTATGAGATCGTGAAATATCACATCTGACAGTACATTCTAACACAGAGGCGTTCCCATGGTGCTATATATTCGTTTTTGGAATATTTTCATTCTCATGAATCCCCCCTGCTGTCTGGTTCCCAAAACAACTGTTGTTACATGTCCAGGCTCCCAGGATTTCAGCCTGCTCCAGTCTGTGCTGTTGCCTTGTGCATGAGGCCTTCACCATGGGAACACCTCTGTGTTAAGCCTCTTTCACATTTGCGTTGTGAGGATCCGGCGTGCACTTCCGTCGCCGGAAATGCCCGCTGGATCTGTAACAACGCAAGACACCTGAAAGCATTTGAAGACTGATCAGTCTTCAAAATGCTTTCAGTGTTACTATGGCAGCCAGGACGCTACTAAAGTCCTGGTTGCCATAGTAAGTAGTAGGGAGCCAGGGGAGCAGATACTTACAGTCCGTGCGGCTCCCGGGGCGCTCCACAATGACATCAGAGCGCCCCACGTGCATGGATCACGTGATAAATGCGATCATGTGATCCATGCTCATGGGGCGCACTGACGTCATTGTGGAGCGCCCCGGGAGCCGCACAGACGGTAAGTATACTTCTCCCCTGCCTCCCCACTACACTTTACCATGGCAGCCAGGACTTTAGCGTCCTGGCTGCCATGGTAAGTTACCATTCACAAAAGCTAAACGTCGGATACGACGATGCGCTGAAACGACGTTTAGCTTAATACCGGATCCGGATTAATGCACTTCAATGGGCATTAATTCCGGATCCGACGTTACGGCATGTCTTCCGGATTTTTGGACAGAGATAAATCTGCAGCATGCTATGGTTTTGTCAACGTCCAAAAAACATTCACATACTGAACGGAAGACATCCTGATGCATCCTGATCGGATTTCTCTCCATTCAGAATGCATTAGGATAATCCTGATCAGTATCTTTCCGTCCTAGAGCCCCGAGGACCGAACTCTAGGACGGAAAGGAAAAACGCCAGTGTGAAAGAGCCCTTAGAATGTACTGTCAGATGTGATATTTCACAATCTCCCAACAGCAAATAGTCTTGTCATAACACTATGCATCTAATAGAGGGCGCACCTATGAGTCATGAACAGCGCCCTCTGTTGGTTGCATAGCCTTATGACAAGACTATGAATCCATTAGCTGAAAAACAAGGCAGATTCTGCTCATTTGCATGTATTTACCATAAGCCCATGTTTATGCAAATGAGTTAACGTGACAAAACTGTATAGAAAGGTTATTGAATATTATGTTAGGACAATCAGAAAACTTTTTGTCACCCTAATGATAATGAGCTAGCTGCGCAGGTCCACCAAGCCGTCAAAAAGATATAAAACAAATTGATGAGGCTTATTGATTTTAAGTCAGATGAGAGTTAGTTTTGAAAATCTCATACAGTGTAGTATGTAAGGTTACCACTGTAAGGTATACTGACTATCTGTTATAAGAATAGATTGTTGGTTTGTACATACCTGGCTTTTGGCATCTATTCTTTTTATGATTGTTTTTCATTTATAATAGGAGTCCAAGATGCATCCAAACCTATTCCCCATGCTGTTTTTAAACTATTTCAGTGGGGTTTTCCTATTGGTTTTTGTTGTGTTTGGTAGAACACACAAGTTTGGTCAGAGCATGTGAGCGGGTGCCTGCTTAACACTATTAAGCACCATCCTGTCTTCTACCAAGTCCAGTATCAGTAGCCAAGGCCCTCACATATAATTTTTCACAGGGTCAGCTCACCTGCAGGCCCTCACATACAATCTTTTACTGGGTCAACTCACCTGCAGGCCCTTGCATATAATGTTTTACAAGTTCAGCTCACCAGCAGGCCCTCACTCCTAATGTTTTACGGGGTCAGCTCACCTGCAGGCCCTCACATGCAATCTTTTACAGGGTCAGCTCACCTGCATGCCCTCGCATATAATGTTTCACAGGTTCAGCTCACCAGCAGGCCCTCACCTACAATCTTATAGAGGGTCAGCTCACCAGCAGACCCTCACTCCTAATGATATTACAAATATATTTTAATGTCCTTAATGTCAATTTCAGCATAACCTTCTGTTTAGTTTCATTCCAGTATAGCACCTGATAATGATGATGTAAAACTTGTCATTAATGTAATAAAGATAAGATTAGAAAAGTAGAACGGGTCAAGTGCAACGTCACAGATATGGAATCATCTTTTTTGTGTGATATTCTGCAAGGGGCTGCAAGCCGAGATTGTGAGTGCTAGGTAGGTAGCAAAGATGAGTTGAACTCCATGAGAAGTCTTTAGATTTCAAAAGGAACCCTTATCAGTTAATGGGGGCCCCACTGGTCATAGAGTTCATGCTGATGTAACAATGCCAGATGTGAACAAGACTATAGAACTGGACTTTGCCTACAGCAGTCACCTTTCTCAAGTCTTAACAATGGTTCTTGGTACCTAGGTACCCCCTGGACTTATAGTAGGTCTGAAGTGCACAATAACCATTAACAAAAACAACATATATGAAGAGTGTATCAACAGTGGCAGAAAACAAGACTCTGAAAAAACTCTCCAGTAAATGACAGGAACTGAACACTGAGCGTCACACAAGCAGTAGATGATCCAGCATGGAATAGATGACAAATGGGTAGACAGCGGATGAAGTACTGTGAACAGAAATGGACCAATACTGAACTGACCCTTTCAGAATTCAAGTCAACAAATCAATAGAGAAACAAAGCAACAAACATATTTTAAACACAGCAAGAGACCATGGAATTACAGACTCCAGAATAAAATGCAAAATTTCTCGGAGCAAACATGTCTAACAAATGTTATACTGTATCTAACAACCAGAATGGAAAAAAGCCTGGATATATAAAAGGCTTAACGATCAGCAACTCCACCCTAATCAACCTGACCAAGCAAGTCAGTAAATAAACCAAGATTCAGATGAGTAAATAGGCGAATATGAAGCAGCAGAGAGACTCCTGTTGCTCATAACAGCCAATCTGGTTTGTTGAACGTTCCAAGGACTTGGGCAGAAATTGACTACTCTAATATGGACTGGCCTCTCCACAGAGATGTAATTAAAGTCTTATGGGTCCTAGTGAAAAAATTTAGACCTAAAAAAGAAATTTAGACTAGATCTTTTCCATTTACTAACCACTCCTTCCTTTTTATATCAAGTCCCTAACATCTCCAGATGCCACTATATTGAGTCCTCCTGATTAGAGATGAGCGAACTTTAAAAAAAAGTCCGGTGTTCGCCGTTCGGGTTGTGGTAAGTCGCGCATCCCGTTATGGATTCCACTATAGCGGCATATGGAATCCATGAGGGGCGGCTGCCACCAACCTGAACTGTTGAACAGCCGAAGGACCTGGGGTGACGTCACTGTCATGTGATCAGTGCAGGGGGCTGAGCCACGCCCCTGCACTGATCACATGACGGTGACGTCACCCTGGTCCTTCGGGCTGTTCAACAGTTCGGTTGGTGGCAGCCACCCCTTATGGATTCCATATGCCGCTATAGTGGAATCCATAACGGGATGCGCGACTTACCACAACCCGAACGCCGAACACCGGACTTTTTTTTAAAGTTCGCTCATCTCTACTCCTGATGTCTTTTAATACAGCTGAAAGAAGAGGACCAATGAGTGAGAAGGATTACATGGGCTGATGCACAGGCAATAATCGAGAATGAACCATTCGTTCCCAATAATTTCCCAGCAGGAAGATGCCTGAATGATTTCAGGTGCAGCAGTAACGATGTGATCACCCGATATGTGCTCATTCGTCAGGTGATCAGTGGGAACTTACACGGGGGAGTTAACCAGAACGAGTGCTCATAGTATCCTCAAGCAGTGCTAAAGGATCTAAAGTAGATAGTGGAGTTACAGTAACAACAGGATCCATATAGTGTCTATCTAAAGGGTATTCCCATATTTCTTGCAAATTTAAGTTTATTTAGTTATAGCAAGTATAATCACAATAATAACATCAATATTCCCATATTTCTATCTCAGACATTGGTGGCCTTTCGTTAGGACATGCCCTGAATGCCAGATAGGTGCCGGTTTGAATTCCCAGTTCATTTCTCCAGAACTGCCATCCCCCTACTCTGAAATTAAGAAGAGCATACTTCACAAGAACGGCCACCTTCCAATTACCAATATGGGAGTTCAGAAAATAGCTAAGTGCTGGCTCAGCTATTTTAGTAGCTCTAGTAGAAGTGAATTGAGGGTGGTCGTGCTTGCGTGGTAACTTCGAATTCACATTGGGGGACCTATTTCTGGAGAAAAGAGCTGAGAGGTGGGACTCTCACCTATCTGATATTGATGGCATACCCTAGTGATATGACACCAATGTCTCAGATGAGACAACCCCTTTAAAAAGGGACTCCCATCAATCCCAAAAACAGAGGGCCCATTCACCCAATCTGATGGGGCTGCAGGTCGAGCATGTGTCCGGCTACTCCATTCATTCTCTACGGGACAGTTTAAGATAACAAGCCCTGCACTCAGCTACTGCATATCCTGCAGTCCTATAGAGAATATATAGAGCAGCAGGGTGCATGTTCGACTTGCCATTCCATTAGATTGGGGAAACAGGGTCCCCATTCTTAGGAGGCCCAGCGATCTGACTCCCAGCCATCAGTTACTTATCCTGTGAATAGAAGATTACTTTAAAGGGGTTGTCTCATCTCAGACATTGGTGGCATATCTTAGGATATGCCACTGATGTAGGGCGGAGCTGGTTGATTTTAATAGAGTTCATTGAGCAGACTAAAATGCTTTTTTTTTATTCTGGGGGTCAGTACGAATACTATGATACCTGATTAAAAAAGGTTTTCCTGTTCTACTACTTTTGCACAATAAAGTTACATAAAAAATCATATTTTTTTTTTTTTTATGACATAAAACATTTAATTGGAGAAAATGATTTTCCCATGTTTGTTTTTTATTTTTTTAACATTTCTTTATTTTATTTTTTTAAAACTTTTTTTATACCTTCTGTATAGCAGTCAGTGTTATACTTGTGGGGTGCCCACAGGAGGAGAGCAGAGGAAAGGGGAGTATAAAGAATGGTGGTTGTAGTTGATACTCACTCTGACGCCCCACTGGGTTATACAGTCTTGATTCTGGGGTCACTCAATATCACTCATCAATATCTAGCCATCCACTGTCTTTACACTGAATCTTGTGACTTTCTGCTTTCCTAGACAGCCAAATGTAGTCTTCTAATTCCTGCTCCCTATGAGGAGAGGCCCATAGCCCCACCTAGTGGCTGATTGTTATGATCTCTTTTACACAGAATATGCACAAAGTACAAAACAAATTACATTTCAACCCTTTTGCAGCCTAAATACAGGGAATGCATTACAGTGGGGCACTGCATACTGACCTTGATATTAGGCACCTGAAGCTTAGAAAAGCACTGCAGAGGAGGTATAAGAGGAGCTTGGAACTTCCCACATGATCTTCCACCTCCAACATTACATTGTTATTTGTTTTCCCTTAGTAGACTTGCTTCTGGGGTGGTGATGGAGAAACAGCTGCTGCCAGTGGGTATAGGTCTCTGAGATAGCTGTCAATAATGTTGAGAGAAACAAAACAAATTGAGTTAATTCCGAATTTCAGGAAAATTCAAATTTCCTCACGCTTCGTGGGAAGAAATACTTTTTTTCCGAAAATGGTTGATACATGTGTTACAAAGTGAAAGTAAGAAGCCCGGGAATGTGATAAGACCCATAATAACAGCCAATCACCAAATAGCCACCCCCTGTGATGTCACAGCCCTATAAAAAGCCTAATCCCACCTGGTCACCACCATTTTACTGTGAACAGAGCATAAGTAAAGACGTGGCCAGTGTTAGGGACAGTGTTTTAGAAAGCTTTTAATTGTAGAATATTGAATAGGGACAGTGCAGTGAAAGTGTAGGGAAATTGTAGTGAAAGTTTTCAGACACTGTAGGGAGAGCATAGGGACAGTGCAGGGACACTGCAGGCTCTGTGTAATCGCTCTGTGCATCTTGTTCCACTGCTGTCATTCATTCTTGATCTGTTCTGTTATACAAAGAATTACTGTGCATCAGATTTAGTCTCAACAGCCGGTCTAATATATAGGCATGTGTATCTAGTTCATCTGCTGCAGATCAATAATGAATCACTCTTACCGTGCAAAACATGCCTCACCTCAAATGCGACGTTTCCGCGTGTTGGAACTTCACGCTCCACATGTTGGACTGACTGTATGAGCAGAAGAAACCTGTGATCGATTTCTCGATTATGCAGGCGGACAAGCGCACTCCCCTGTGTAATTTAGACGTTAGCCAGTGGCAGCTCATGCGTGACATCTGCCCTTTGAGAAGATCACTTTATTTGTCAGTCGTCAGGTCTATGGGATGGATTCCTTGCTGATGAACCTGACTGGCGAGGGGACAGAAGCTACCTACTGCCTGATGTGCAACGCCCCCCCAGGGCCGATCGTGTCCCAGGTCGATAGGAATGCCAAGTGGTGTGGTGCTGTCTTAATAAGTCTCTGTGTCACGGTGCTCCTACCTGGATACCGTCGCTCCCCAGGGTTAGGCTCCGAGGCAATAATAAAGGGGATGAGTAATGACGGTGGGGAATAAGTCGAATCCAAACTTTTATAAAGTTCAACAGCTTTACTTGCATCAACTTGCATCCAGACAATATTCAGGATTTCTCTTGGTTCCAGCAGGTTTTGGCATAAACTGTCAGGCAAACTGGGATGTTCTGCTGTATCTCTCTCTGCTGTGCTAAACTCAGCTTTATCCAGCAGCTGGAATTTAGGACTGTTCTGGTACTTCTGGAGTGGGGTGCCTTTGGCTGTTGACCCCCTCCTAATATTCTGTCTGTAAATCAATCAATAAGGAGTCAGGGTGTTCTATGAGTTGCTTTTCTCTGGAGGAACTCCTGCTGCAGGAGGGAGAACTTTCCCCTCGCTGCTACATCTTAGCACATCTTTTCAGCTCCACTGTCTAGAGTCTAGACTATACTGGAATTAACTAGAATTTCAACCCCTCCCTTTGGTAGGAAACAGGACTGGCTAACTTCTGCCCAAAAGGGGGCGAATGGAATGGTAAGTTCCATTCTATTTAAAGATCTCTCTCATATACAGTTTCATAACAACATTAGGAATGTAAAATGTAGGAAGACCTGGGACAAATACATAGATGACATTATTGGTAGCAATCAAAGACAGCAGTAGGGTAAATAAATGGTAATACCACTCTGGAGATCTGACATCACAGGAGATCTGCTGATTGGCTGCATGGCATTATGAGTCATACTGCATTCCTGGGCTTCTTACTTTGACTTTGTAACACATTCAGCAGGCATTTTAGAAAAAATCTGATTCATTACCCCAAATCGCAAGGAAATTCGAATTCGTGGCTTATAGATTTTCCCTAAACTTTGGATCGAATTCCACGTTGGATGCTTTGACTCACCCAATACTAGTCCCAATAGTAATTATGTACCATTATTACTGACCCAGTTATGTTTGAGGTTGACTTTGCAAATAGATAACTTTAATGCTAACATACTAGATCTGTATTTTTTTTTGTATGTATAGAGGTTGTGATACCTGCCATTCCCTTATAGTGGGGGACAATGTGAAAAGATATAGATATAGATGGTAGATATAATGGAAAGATGTGTTGTTTTATCTTTGTTTGCTAGGGTGGGGGATCTTGTGCTTGTAGGTACAGTAGCTAGACTTTGATTTTTTTACTATATCTTCAATTGTACTTGAAACATAAGTAGAGAATGAGATAAAAACCATTCCTGTTAATGAATCTTCAGATTTTATGATACTAATTTCATTTCACGTCAAGCCATGTGAATAGTGATGTAGATAGTGATGTTGTTGACCCCATGTTGTTTATGATGGCATATTAAAAGACTGTTGTTGGTTTCCCAGTTGAAAGTAGCTTATTTGTTGACCCTGTAACCTCTCAAGATGTTTATAATTTTGTTATAGTTGATGGAGCAAAGTTCTTTGAGGTTGATTCAGTGCATAGGTTCCTGAAATATATGCTCGAATTTGTGTCTTATTGGTATGTAGTTGATACAAGATATAGAACCTTTTAGTTGTTTTATTGTTGATGTGCTGGGTTTTACTATGCTTAAAATAGTTTGGCCTACACCTTCTTGGTTTACTGCTTGGCAATAGTCTCACCATTAGCCATAGATTCTGAAATCCTTTTACTAGGGCTTTCAAAACTTCTAGAGGACTACTGTATGTGACCGTGGTATCAGCTGTGACGGACCGCCTGGCACCCAGACCAGGTCCCTCCGCCAATCGATACTTCCAAGCACTCCACCGGACACCATCAGCACTGTAGTCCCCACAGGGCCGGTGCAAGGATTTTTGCCGCCCTAGGCAAAAGAAAAGTTTGCCGCCCCCCCCCCCTCATGTGACATCACAATGCCCCACCCATATAATCTGCCATAATAACTAACGTGAGTGTATAGGGATAGCAGTGTGTGTGCAGTGGATGCAGTGTGTGTGCAGTCGATGCAGTGTATGTGTGTGTGGAGTGTATAGGGAGACCAGTGTGTAGGTGATGCAGTGTGGGTGTGTGCAAGGGATAGAAAGAAGTTCGTGTTTGTGTATAAGGTTTGTGTTGTGTGTTTCTGAATGTGTGTACAGAGTGCGTTCTGTGAATCTGTGTTTGCATGTGTAAGGCTCTATTCATACATCCAAAATTCTGTTCCGCATTTTGCGGAACGGAATTGCGGACCAATTTATTTCTATCCACACTCCCGGGTCCACACTACCATCCCGCAAAAAAATAGAACATGTCCTATTCTTGTCTGCAATTGCGGACAAGAAAAGGCATTTTCTATGCGAGTGCCGGCAATGTGCGGTCCGCAAAATGCGGAACGCACATTGCCGGTGTCCGTGTTTTACGGATCCGCAAAACACACTTGGATGTGTGAATGGAGCCTAAGAGATGCATTGTGTTTCAGTGTGTGTAAGGGATGCAGTGTGTGTGTGTGATGGATGTCAAACTCTCCCCCAGTCACTCTCTTTCTTACCCCCTCCCTTGTGTCACTCTTTTCCCCTTCTTGTCACTCTCATTACCCCATCATTACTCTTATTCCCCCTAGTCACTCTATTTCTTGCCCCTTGTGTCACTCTGTTCCCTCCTGTCAGTCCCTCTGGTGTGGTGTGGTGTGGCCGCCCCTTCTTGTCACTCTCAACCCCCCCATCACTCTCATTCCCCCTCCCCTCTTGTGTCACTCTGTCCCTCCTGTCAGTACCTGTGGAGTAGGGCGCAGGATTAAGGCAGGCAGTGTGAGAACTTCCTGGTGTCAGTCCATGTGGAGTAGCGTGGCTGAGCTCTGTCCGGTTCCGCGGGTACAGGAGCTTTTGTTCCTTGTACCCGGCCGGACTGAGAGGAAGTGCACACTAAGTGAGCACTTCCTGTCAGTCCGGACAGGTACAGGAAACAAAAGCTCCTGTACCTGCGGACTGTACAGAGCTACGTTACTCCACAGGGACTGAGTCTGACACTAGGGAAGCGCTCACACTATCTGCCTTAATACTGCGCCCGGGCGGTGCGCGTCAGCCCGGGCGGGAGCCGGCGCCCCCAGCAAGAGTGCGCTCTACGCGGTGGCGTACTCTGCTTATGGGTGGCGCCGGCCCTGAGTCCCCACTTCCATCCACCCTGGGCCCAAGACCAGGATCCAGCTTCCAGTGGGTAGAACCTTGTTGTAATCCAAGAGAGTATAACATATAGTAATCCCCAGAGTAAATATAGCTGTTCCCCTCACACATGAGATGAGTCTCTATATTGAGGGTGAAACAAATCTGAGTCTTTAATGAACACAGCACACATATAAAAACCTATAACAGCCTCATTTACGTACAATGGGGTTAACAGATAACTACAGTACTTGGAAGGGTGGTGCTGGCAATAACAAGGGCTTATGGGAGAATGATGAGTGCCAGGGCATTCAGTTTAAACTGGTCTTTGGGGGAAACAATAGCACAGAGAGATAGGGGCGAAACCCAACCCTCTCTCAAACATTGAGGCAACACAAAAATAACATAAAACACCCCAAAATGTACCTAAAACAAACAGGCATCCCCACAGTTTACACATCCCCAAACAACCCTGATCCGAGTGCCCAAGAGGTCCAAACAGAGCCCAAATCCATGCTGAGCCAGGGGAACCAAAATATGGGTCCCCACAGTCTCTGGCCTGACCCATAGTCGGCGGGCAAGAGGCTGGCCAGAAGGCACCTCCATGAACCCGTGATGAAGCTCAGTTCATCACAACAGCTTTGTCGGGAAGCACATTTCTTTTTAATTAGAAGGCACAATGACGGGGAATGGAGATTATGCCGCCCTCCCATGATTGAACCCCTCAGATGCCGTGTTTATTGCTGATGGCAGCATCTGAGATTAAAATTCAGTTTATTAATTTGATTGTGTAGAGGCCCCTAAGGCCATTTTGATTGAAGACACTGCGCTAAATGTCACGCGGTGAAGTGATGACATCATCACTCCGGCTGGGGTGATGACATCATACATCACCACGTGCAAAATTTCACCATATATCTTCAATCAAGATGGATGAGTATGTTTTTTTTCCTGCCATTTCAGGGAAAATTGATTCGTTACCACGAAGGACGAGGATATTCTGCTTCACAGCTAAATCAAATTTTACCTGAAATTCGAAGTCTTCACTTTGATTCGCTGATCACTAATGATATCTGTAGAGGCTTCTATAGTAGAGATGATAACTGGTCCAGAATTGGCAGTTATTATAGTACAAACTCTAAATACTGTTTAAATACTTGGAAGAACCAGGTCCGAAAAACACTTTTTAAAGGTGGATTTAAACAACTCTCAAAATGTATATTTTCAGTAATTCAGCCAAGTTAGACATAATTGCACTTAAAAGGTAACTGTCTGCAGGAACAACTATTAATCTAGGCATTCTGCCTGGTAAAGCTGATCCTGCTGATTAAAATAATACCAGTGGAGTTCCGAGAAAATATATATATTTTTTTAATTCTTTATTCAGTTGAGAATTTCAGTTAATAGAGAAGTAGACCCCTGCCGCTAAAGGCACCTGAGCATTCCAGTGCTGGCCACAACCCTCGGTGCACTGGATCGCCCTTCACTGTTTAACGGCCCATTGTCTAGCTTCTAGTAGCAGCGTTTCGTCATTTCAACTGCTCTCCCCATTCACTTAGAGCTCAGCTCCAGTTCATTTGAATAGGAGCTGAGTTGCAGTACCCCACACGGCCACCACATAGTACTCACACAGAACATTGTGCTTCCTGTAATATTCACAATATGATTTCAGCCTCCAGTAGCTGTCCAGCAGGACTGAGGGCTGTCGGATCCCTACAATCTGATACTGAAGAACTATCCTTAAGAATTGAGGATAGACCATCAATATCTAAGTCCCGGGAAACCCCTGTAAAGTTCTTTAGAAACGAGTACCCTCCCCTTCCCTGTTAAAAGAAGTTAATAGAACATATCTGGGCCAGTTGTTGGTAGCCAGAAATAGACATTGATTGGTATGTTGGCTGAACCTAACAAACATTGTGAGACTCAATAAGTAGTTACACGTTCAAAACTAAAACTGGTTCAAACAAGGCCTCCCCAGGCATCCAAATTAACATTATGAGAACTTGTTGGATCAGATATGAGTGAAACCAACTGAAGACATTCTGCAGAGTACATTGAATAAATGTGAATCTTATTGGATAGGCTGAATAAGTACTGCTTAAAATCCCATGTATGACTATTTCACAGTCTTTTAACCCATCAAAGTAAATATGGTTTTATTTTTTAAAAAAATGTATACATTTCTTTTAAAATTTCAATGGTTTTGAAATTTTTGGGTTTTTATGCTGGCGGTCCTGATTCAGCCATCTCATTCTTATCTCTTTCCCTTCCTTATCATGAAAGGGTAGGGAACAGTGCAGCCCAGTGCTCCACCCGCACCAGTGTCCCTACCTGCTTGCACAATTTGTCCTAAGTGACAGGGCACAACTGGATGGCAGTCCCTTCCTAACTAAGTGAAGGGGCCTAAACCAAATGGGAAAAGAGTAGCAAGACAGAAAGAGGTGAAAACCAGACAGACAAAACCAGGATCAATTCAGGATCCAAAATCTGATTCAAATACACAGCAAAGTGAAAGCAGGAGAAAAAGTCAGAAACAAAGTCATTAAGCAAAGGCGAGGTCACAACAAGCAGAGTTAAATACCAGCAGGTCACGTCAAAGGCAAAATCAGTAATCAAAGGCAATTTCAGAGAACAGGCAAAGGTCAATTATCCAGACTGAGTGGCATGCACACAGCTAGCTGGTGACACTTAGAAAACCAATCACAGGCATCTGTGGCAAGCAGCTGCCAGTTTACAAAGCCCACCTCAGGAGACATGTGATGCTGGCACATACCCTGATTGGTCTGGCGTCCTAGCATCCTGGTAGGTTTAGCAGCCCCACTGTCAGCCGGGTTAGTTGCCATAGTAAACTAACCGGAGATTTCCAACCTGAATCCTGAGGGCATTCTTTAAAAACCCTATTTTTTAAGATTCCTAGGACTTCTGGTTATTTTTGATTTCAGATGTCAAATCAGGGAAAATCCTGGAAATAACAATACCAGCAGACAAGATGGATTCTGGTTTGGAATCTGAGAAATGACTGCCACAGTGACTTCTAGATACAGCATTTGCTTTAATATTCTTTGAAGCAGACCTAAATGTACAGGTATTGCCACGTTTGGTTCCCCAGATCTCCAGATCACCAGAAGTCCAGATAATAACAGGATTATGTAGCTGGAGCTGTGGCATACCCAAAATCACATTAGCTGGCACATTTTCCATTACAAAGAACAAACCTCAGAATGCATATCACCAATGAGAATAGAGATATGAGGAGTACAATGTTCAACCAAACCCTTGGCAAAGGGTGTGGTATCTATCACGGTGACCTTTACGGGTCCTGGGAAGTAAGTAACAGAATACCCATAGAAACAGCAACATTCAAATCAATCAAAATTAGCAGCAGACTCAGAACCAACAAAAGCAAATTCAGATTGACTACAGCAATTGTAAGAAAATACATTCTGGAAGTAAGACCTTTTTAAGGATCCTAGGAAATACTTACTCACAGGAAGGTCCCCTAGGCACTGGCATCTTTCTGGTGGTGGCTGCTTAGAACAGGACAGTAGTAGATGGCCAGCATCATCCCAATAGAAACATAGGAGGTCATTTATGAACAGATAAACGCTGCAATTTGCAAATTATTCCCATTTTCTTGCAACAATCTTTTTATTGATTTTACAATTATATATGATACAATTTGTTATCTTAACATGATAACAGAAAAGAAAAAGAAAATTCCATCATTAACTACAAGTTGAGGGAAAGTAAAATAATCATACGTTTTCAATGTTTGTATAATGATTGCTATCTATACAGTTGCCTCACTGATAGGTGTAGTCTTTATTAACAATGTGGAATTATAAAGAACAAGTAAACATACTCCTACAAAATATATTGGTAACGTAATCATCTCTGAACATTTGCTTCACTGGCAGGCAAGTCGCATTTTTGTGATAAGAAATTAGTAACGGAAAATATGAGTAGAAAGTGGCCTTAGGCCTTTATTAACATATAAAGCAGAATGCAAAATTTTCCATACATTTCCAGTGTAGTTTGTATCCTATTGGATTATATGTGTTGCAGAAATGTTAGAACAAAAGAAAAAGAAAATGTAACTTAAACAGATAAGCAGGTTTCCTCCTTAAGTTCTCAAGGTTGAGTTGTGTAGAAGGTGCTATCCATTCAACTATTCCATCTGAATTGGAAGGAAGGTACCTTGCTTTGGATGTATGCAACTATTTTCTCATATGTACAAGTTATGTTGATAGAGCGCAACACTTCCTGTATATGTGGTGTGTCACTGGATTTCCAGTGTCTGGTTATTGTTAGTTTAGTAGCCATGACCATATGAGCTATCATAGATCTATGTTCCGGCGGGAAGTCTGGCCTATAAGAAGCAATGCCAATTGTGGGAATAGATTCATTTGGTAGCCCAGTATAGACTTTAGTATTGTTTCTGTTGCAGACCAGAGAGGTCTAATAGCATCACATTCCCATAAGGTGTGAAGCAAAGTGCCCTTCCTTCAACATTGTCTCCAACACCTGTTTGAAGTGTTTGGGTACATCAAATGTAGTCTACTAGGTGTATAATACCCTCTTAGATAGGTCTTAATCAAAGCTTCTCTGTGAGTGACACTACTAAAGTATTTGTAGATATTGGAAAATAGACTGTGCCAGTCAAGTAGTTTATTTTCGAGGTGTAAGTCTTCTTTCTATTTTTCCATAAAAGTGTTTGTAGTAGTGTCTTGTGTTTCTATCAGCTCATTGTAGAATAGAGAGATTCTTCTAGTTTTCTTAAATACCCTTGAAGTTGTATCCATGTTCCTCAAGCTAGTTCTATCTGATATTTTGTGTTTGTTTATGAATTTGATATAACAAATGGCACCCGCCAAGGTTGCCCTTTCTCCCCCCTACTTTTTGTGTTGATTATGGAATCCATGGCAACTGCTATTAGAAAAAATCAAGATATTAAAGGGATAAAAATAGGACAAAATGACTATAAATATGCTTTATTTGCTGACCATATCATCCTTACCCTCACAGACCCCAAAAACTCTCTGAGGGCCTTTTTTTTGACACCGCCTCCACATTTAGTGAACTATCTTTCTACAAAATCAACCAAGATAAATCACAAGCCTTACCTATAGGCTTTAACCCACCTCTTCTGAATGAACTTCAGACTAAATATACTTTAGATTGGCAACAATCGGAAATAACATACCTGGACATACGGGTGACGTACCATTCTTCTAAACTCTTCGAGTCAAACTTTCCTAAACTTGCCAATGAAATAGCTAAAGACACAGCTGAGTTCTCAAAAAACATGATATATTGGCTAGGCAGGATAGCAGCCTACAAAATGCTGCTCCTGCCAAAGCTACTATACCTCTTCAGATCACTGCCAATTAAAATACCAAACACTTATTTTGCAACTATAAATAAAAACCTAAAATCCTTCATATGGAGCGACAAAAAACCCAGAATTGCTTTTAAAGTTATTACCAAGCACCATAAAAAAGGAGGCTTGGGAGTCCCCCATATAAAGAATTACTACTTCTCTGCTATACTAGATCATTGGTGGTTTGATAACCCCAACAAATTATGGGTCCAAATAGAAAAGAGCCTATGTGGGCAGATCTCTATGCAATCTAGACTACTAACAAACATCTGGGGTTTTTCTCCTCCTCCGCCAATTGAGGTAGTGAAGGTGTCTGACGACACTTGGAAATTGTTCCAAAAACAGAAAAAAAGAAAACTAGTGTGTCCCTTAATGAATTCACCTTTGGAATTTTTACAAGACCACCTCCCAAGCATCTCATTGATGGGCTGAAAAGGCCTGGGTATTACCAGCCTCCAGAATCTTTTTGGGGATGGAGAACTTGAGCTCCTTCTCCCTATCTGAGAGACCAGTGCTGCGATTGGCTGCTCTCTCAGCCGGGGAAGCCAGCACACATGCCCCCAACCAGGATATTTAGCAACGCCCCGTACAAAAGTCCGCCTCATTTGCATATGAGGCGGCAGAAGAAAAAGGGCAATTAGGAAGGAATTAGGGGGTCGATTAAAAAAAAAAAAAAAAAAAGGGGAACATCAATGGATGATGCACTATCCAGTAGGAGGGTTATTTGGGGGGTATTATATTGGTGAAAGGTCCTCTTTAACCCCTTAAGGACACGGCCCTATTTCACCTTAAGGACCAGGCCATTTTTTCAAAATCTGACCATTGTCACTTTATGTGGTGATAACTTTAAAACGCTTTTTCTTATCCAGTCCATTCTGAGATTCTTTTTTCGTCACATATTGTACTTCATGACAGTGGTAAAATGAAGTCGAAAAATTTCATTTTTATTTATAAAAAAATACCAAATTTACCCAAAATTTTGAAAAATTTGCAATTTTCCAAGTTTCAATTACTCTACTTCTATAATACATAGTAATACTGCCAAAAAAAGTTATTGATTTACATTCCCCATATGTCTACTTCATGTATCGATCATTTTGGGAATGCTATTTAATTTTTGGGGACGTTACAAGGCTTAGAAGTTTAGAAGCAAATCTTGAAATTTTCAGAAATTTTCAAAAACCCACTTTTAGGGACCAGTTCAGGTCTGAAGTCACTTTGTGAGGCTTACATAATAGAAACCACCCAAAAATTACCCCATTCTAGAAACTACACCCCTCAAGGTATTAAAAACTGATTTTACAAACGTCATTAACCCTTTAGGTTTTCCACAAGAGTTAATGGCAAATGGAGATAAAATTTCAGAATTTCGATTTTTGAAAAATTTTCCGTTTGAATCCATTTTTCCAGTAACAAAGCAAGGGTTAACAGCCAAACAAAACTCAATTTTTATTGCCCCGATTCTGTAGTTTTCAGAAACACCCTATATGTGGTCGTAAACTGCTGTATGGCCAAACTGCAGGGCGCAGAAGGAAAGGAGCGCCATATGGTTTTTGGAAGGCAGATTTTGCTGGACTGGATTTTTGACACCATGTCCCATTTGAAGCCCCCGATGCATCCCTAGAGTAGAAACTCCATAAAAGTGACTCCATCTAAGAAACTACGCCCCTCAAGGTATTCAAAACCAGTTTTACAAACTTTGTTAACCCTTTAGGTGTTCCACAAGAGTTATTGGCAAATGGAGATGAAATTTCCGAATTTCTATTTTTTGTTACCTTGTCTCAAAAAAGTGTAATATAGAGCAACCAAAAATCATGTTTACCCTAGAATAGTACCAACAAAACTGACACCTTATCCCGTAGTTTCCAAAATGGGGTCACTTTTTGGAGTTTCTACTGTAGGGGTGCATCAGGGGGCTTCAAATGGGACATAGTGTCAAAAAACCAGTCCAGCAAAATCTGCCTTCCAAAAACCATATGGCGTTCCCTTCCTTCTGTGCCCTGCCGTTTGGCCATACAGTAGTTTACGACCACATATGGGGTGTTTGTGCAAACAAGAGAATCAGGGCAATAAATATTGAGTTTTGCTTGGCTGTTAACCCTTGCTTTGTTACTGCAAAATGGATTAAAATGGAAAATTTGCAAAAAATAGCTGTTTTGGGACTGTTTTTATTTTTGTTATTTACATAGTTGAACTGACAGGTTAGATTGTGTGCTATTTCTATAGAGCAGGTTGTTACGGACGCGACAATACCAAATATGACTACTTTTTGGGGTTTTTTGTTTCAGTTTTACATAATAAAGCCTTTTTGAAAATAATTTTTTTAGTGTCTCCACATTCTAAAAGCCATAGTTTTATTTTATTTTTTGGGCGACTGTGTTATGTAGGGGCTCATTTTTGCGGGATGAGATGGCGGTTTGATTGGCACCATCTTGGGGTGCATATGACATTTTGGTCGCTTGCTATGACACTTTTTAGATGTAAGGTGACAAAAATGGCTTTTGACACCGTATTTTTTTTTTTTTTTGCTGTGTTCAGCTGAGGGGTTAGGTCATGTGTTATTTATATAGATCAGGTTGTGACGGACGCGCGATACATAATATGTATACTTTTTATTTATTTATATAAGTTTTACACAATAATATCATTTTTAAAACAAAAAAATCATGTTTTAGTGTCTCCATAGTTTGAGAGCCATATATATATTTTTTTGGGGCGATTGTCCTATGTAGGGGCTCATTTTTTGTGGGATGAGATGGCGGTTTGATTGGCACCATTTTGGGGTGCATATGACTTTTGATCGCTTACTATTACACTTTTTGTGATGTAAGGTGACAAAAAATGGCTTGTTTGACAACGTTTTTATTTTTATGTTTACGGCGTTCATCTGAGGGGTTAGGTCATGTTATATTTTTATAGAGCAGGTCCTTACGGACGCGGCGATACATAATATGTATACCTTTTTTATTTATTTTGGTTTTACACAATAATATCCTTTTGAATGAAAAAAACATGTTTTAGTATCTCCATAGTCTGAGAGCCATATATTTTTCAGTTTTTAGGAAATTGTCTCAGGTTGGGTATCATTTTTGCGGGATGAGGTGACGGTTAGATTGGCACTATTTGGGGGTCATATGACTTTTTGATCGCTTGCTATTACACTTTTTGTGATGTAAGGTGGCAAAAAATGGCTTTTGACAAAGTTTTTATTATTTTTTTACAGTGTTTACTTGAGGGGTTAGGTCATGTGATATTTTTATAGAGCAGATTCTTACGGACGTGTAGATACCAAATATGTCTACTTTTTAAATTTTTTTACATTTAACACTAAAAGCATTTTGAAACAAAAAATCATGTTTTAGTCTGAGAGGCATAGTTTTTTTATTTTTTGGCCAATTGTTTTAGGTAGGGGCTCGTTTTTTGCGGGATGAGATGGCGGTTTGATTGGTACTATTTTGGGAGGCAAACGCCTTTTTGATCGCTTTGTATTACACTTTTAGTGATGTAATGTGCCAAAAATGGCTTATTTACACCATTTTTGGTTTTTTTATGGAGTTCACCTGAGGAGTTCAGTCATGTAATATTTTTATAGAGCAGGTTTTTACGGACGCGGCGATACCTAATATGTGTAGTGTATTTTATTTTTTTAATTTTTATTCAGTGTTATGTGTTTTTTCATTTTTACTTTTTTCACTTTTTACATTTTTTTGACCCAGACCCACTTGGTTCTGAAAGATCCAGTGGATCTGGTGTCTGTATAATACAGTACAGTACACTATATAGTGCACTGTACTGTATTTTGTACTTAGAAAGTCTGAATAGACCTTTAGCAGGTCTATTCAGACTTTCAGCACCATGGAGAGCAGGACGCTTCTAAAAGCGTCCTGTCTCCATGGCAACCATCACCCGCTGCCATAACTGGGCAGGGGTGATGGATGGGGAGGGAGTGGAGCTCCCTCCCTCTGCGATCCCATCCTGTTGGGGGCTGCAAAGGCACAGCAGCCCCCGATGGGAGAGGGAGGGAGCGCTCCTCCTAGCTAACCCTTCCATACCGCGGTCCGTACGGACCGCGTGCACGGAAGGAGTTAAACGGCTGGCATCTGCAGCACAGATGCCAGCCGTTTCTATCAGAGTGTCAGCAATGTGCTGACACTCTGATAGAACCACTAGACACCCCCCCCTGCACCCTCGCAGCCACAATATGATTGGGGGCTGCATGGGGGTTTAAAAAAAAACAGTTTGGGGGCATTAACTCTCTGATCCCCGCGATCAGAGATCGCACAGAAGCGCTGCAAACCGCAGGTCTGAATTGACCTGCGGTTTGCAGCGATTGCCCATATGGGGGGGTCACAGGACCCCCCTGGGCATTGTAACAAGGTACCTGCTGAATGATTTCAGCAGGTACCTTGTTCCGATCACTGCCAGCTGAGCAGCAGTGATCGGAACAACTCATGACGTACCGGTACGTCATGTGTCCTTAAGGACTCGGGAAACATGCCGTACCGGTACGTCATGTGTCCCAAAGGGGTTAATGCAGCTCCCTGTCATTGAACCCGCTACTTATTTGTAAAATTCCGCAAAGCAGCCAAGTCAGGTTTTCCAAAAGTTCGCTCATCTTTAATAATTTTTTCAGCTATATTAAATAATAAGTATACTAAATAAATAATATAGTATAGTGCATACCACCTTCTCATTTCAGGGGCTCAAAAGTAATTTGACAAATTAACATTACAATAAATAAAATGCTCATTTTTAATACGTTGTAGAGAATCCTTTGAAGACAATGACTGCATGAAGTCTGGAACCCATGGACATCACCAAACGCTGGGTTGCCTTCCTTTGTGATGCTTTGCCTAGCCTTTACTATAGCTGCCTTCAGTTGTTGCTTGTTTGTGGGTCTTTCTGCCTTAAGTTTAGTCTTAAGCAAGTGAAATGCATGCTCAATTGGGTTGAGATCTGGTGATTGACTTGGCCTTTGCAGAATATTCCACTTCTTTGCCTTAAAAAAACTCCTGGGTTACTTTCGCAGTATGTTTTGAGTCATTGTACTGTGAAGCACCAACCAATCAACCTTGCTGTATTTGGTAGAATCTGAGCAGAACATATATCCCTGTAGACTTCAGAATTCATCCGGCTGCTTCTGTCTTTAGTCACATCATCAATAAACACTAGTGGCCCAGTGCCATTGGAAGCCATGCATGCCCATGCCATCACATTGCCTCCACCATGTTTTACAGTCATTCCAAGCCTTCTCCATATTTCCTTCTTCCCACCATTCTGCTACAGGTTTTTCTTAGTTTAGTTTTTCCAAAGAATGCTGTCCTAGAACTGGGCTGGCTTCTTTAGATGTCTTTTTGTTTTGTTTTGTTTTGTTATTCACCTATTTCTTGGAGAGTGTTCTTCTCTTGGATGGAAGTTGTGAAGGGGGTTTTCTTCACCATGGAAAAGATTTTGCGATCATCCATCACTGTTGTCTTCAATGGACGTCCGGACCTTTTTGAATTCCCGATCTCACGAGTGTGCATTTTTTTTTACTAAAATGAACCCTTCATTCGGCCACTCCTAATATTACCGCTATCTCTGTGATGGATTTCTTCTATTTTTCAGCATACTGGTGGCCGATTTCACTTCCATTGAGATATTCTTTGACAGCATGTAGTGGGTTCACAAATAACACATCTGGAATCAACTCCAGACCTTTTACCTGCTTAATTGATGATGGATTAATCAGAGAAAAACCCCATGCAGCCCATTTAATAGCTTTTGAGATAACTGTCCAATTACCTTTGGTCTCTTGAAAAAGAGGCAGCTATATATTAAAGAGCTTAAGTATTCACTATAAAGAATGGCTGGCACTCCTCCTTGTAATGGTGCTCAGTGTTGTGGGGATATCCCAAATCATATAGAGTGAAAAATGAGTGCCGTGTTTTTTCACTCTATATATTAAAGAGCTGTCATTCATAGATGCTTCCCCCAATTAGGATGTGAATACCCTCAAATTAAAGCCGAGTCTGCACTTTCAGCTCATATTGATTATGTAACTATTGCTTGGACACATTTTGTTAAACAGCTAAAATGCCAAAACTGTCCAAATATTTCTGGAGTAGACTGGAGAATATATCAGTAAGGTAAACAAAATATATAAAGTGCAATAGTAATACCAAAGTCATTTTGTACACTGATATAGTCCTCCTGCACCTCAACACTTTTCGCAACAGGCTTCCTCGGAAGGTATATGAATGCATTATGGGGGGCTTATATATCCATACACCACCAAACCCACACGGAATAGGTGGGGGCAAAAGAGGAAGTACACGCATTGAGCAATTCTTGTTACACAATCCTCTGAAGGCCTCAGGGTGAGGCAGCATCGCCAAGCTCTCCAAGAGCACTCAATAACTGTGATCTTAAAATAGGGGAGTATAAATTCCCATAATTTAGTGGAATATATGTAGCAATAATAAAGTCATATATAATTATCTACATGTTCAAATATATATATATTCATGTGTGGATGTGAATGACAAAAAAGTGATAAAACAAAATAAAGTAAATGTAAAAAAATGTGAAAAAAGTGTATTAGTCAAAAAAAAAGTGGAAAAAATACAATTGTATAAAAGTGATAAACAAATAAGAACCATTAGATTCCTGTTGCAGACCACAGAGTTTAAAGCTTAGTGACTATTTCCACTGAGGTACCACAACTTCTTTATATGTCTAACCTATTGCGCTCAGATAGTGTCCACTGTCTCTCCCCGTTCTTCAATTTTTTTTCATCAAAACCCCATGATCCAACCTTTCCATCAGACCTTGACAGGTAATGCCACCAAGCTGGAGTCACATCTGGACTCATACTATGCCCACAACCAAAACACATATCAAGTATATATTGCCCAGCAGTACTGACCTATATAGAATGGATAAGAAAATGACCAGGCTTCCGCTTTACATTACGTTTTATTTATAATTTAAATTAAGTCCTTACATTACATATACAAAAACATAAAACATATTTTTGACTTCTGACTTCTTCTTATCCTGCACATTCATGGGTTTAATGATGTAAATATTCCCTCAAAACAATTAAGCGCCTAGGTCAGGAGTCAGCAACCTCTGGAGCTCCCGCCATTGTGAAACTACAACTCCCAACATGGTCTTTTCACTTCTGTGGGAATTCAGAGTACAGCCAAGCAAGTGTGCATGCTGGGGAATGTACAGTCATGGCCAAAAGTTTTGAGAATGACACAAATATTAGTTTTCACAAAGTTTGCTGCTAAACTGCTTTTAGATCTTTGTTTCAGTTGTTTCTGTGATGCAGTGAAATATAATTACACGCACTTCATACGTTTCAAAGGCTTTTATCGACAATTACATGACATTTATGCAAAGAGTCAGTATTTGCAGTGTTGGCCCCTCTTTTTCAGGACCTCTGCAATTCGACTGGGCATGCTCTCAATCAACTTCTGGGCCAATTCCTGACAGCCACCCATTCTTTCATAATCACTTCTTGGAGTTTGTCAGAATTAGTGGGTTTTTGTTTGTCCACCCGCGTCTTGAGGATTGACCACAAGTTCTCAATGGGATTAAGATCTGGGGAGTTTCCAGGCCATGGACCCAAAATGTCAACGTTTTGGTCCCCGAGCCATTTAGTTGTCACTTTTGCCTTATGGCACGGTGCTCCATCGTGCTGGAAAATGCATTGTTCTTCACCAAACTGTTGTTGGATCGTTGGAAGAAGTCGCTGTTGGAGTGGGTTTTGGTGCCATTCTTTATTCATGGCTGTGTTTTTGGGCAAAATTGTGAGTGAGCCCACTCCCTTGGATGAAAAGCAACGCCACACATGAATGATCTCAGGATGCTTTACTGTTGGCATGACACAGGACTGATGGTAGTGCTCACCTTTTCTTCTCCGGACAAGCCTTTTTCCTGATGCCACAAACAATCTGAAAGAGGCTTCATCGGAGAATATGACTTTGCCCCAGTCCTCAGCAGTCCATTCACCATACTTTCTGCAGAAGATCAATCTGCCCCTAATGTTTTTTTTGGAGCGAAGTGGCTTCTTTGCTGCCCTTCTTGACACCAGGCCATCTTCCAAAAGTCTTCACCTCACTGTGCGTGCAGATGCGCTCACACCTCCCTGCTGTCATTCCTGAGCAAGCTCGGCACTTGTGGCACTCCGATCCCGCAGCTGAATCCTCTTTAGAAGTCGATCCTGTTGCTTGCTCGACTTTCTTTAACGCCCTTAGGCCTTCTTAACAAGAATTGAACCTCTTTCCTTGAAGTTCTTGATGATCTTATAAATTGTTGATTGAGGTCCAATCTTAGTAGCCACAATATCCTTGCCTGTGAAGCCATTTTTATGCAATGCAATGATGGCTGCACGCGTTTCTTTGCAGGTCACCATGGTTAACAATGGAAGAACAATGATTTCAAGCATCACCCTCCTTTTAACATGTCAAGTCTACCATTTTAACCCAATCAGCCTGACATATTGATCTCCAGCCTTGTGCTCGTCAACATTCTCACCTGAGTTAACAAGACGATTACTGAAATGATCTCAGCAGGTCCTTTAATGACAGCAATGAAATGCAGTGGAAAGGTTTTTTGGGATTAAGTTAATTTTAAGGGCAAAGAAGGACTATGCAATTCATCTGATCACTTTTCATAACATTCTCGAGTATATGCAAATTGCTATTATAAAAACTTAAGCAGCAACTTTTCCAATTTCCAATATTTGTGTCATTCTCAAAACTTTTGGCCACGACTGTAGTTTTATAACAGCTGGAGTGCTGGAGGTTGCTGACCCCTGGCCTAGGTGTTTTGTGTGATGGGTGCTCTGGAGTGAAGAGGAGTAGTGGCATGCTGCGGTAAGAGCTGCTGAGAATGAGCCCTGCTGCTACCATCTCACCCCTCCCAAGCTATGCTCTGCTCTGAACTGTTCTCGCTGACCCAGACACCTCTGACATCTAGTGGCAACTTATTGTAATTACTACAAGCGATTGTATAGAA
Source organism: Bufotes viridis (assembly GCA_033119425.1). NCBI lineage: Eukaryota > Metazoa > Chordata > Amphibia > Anura > Bufonidae > Bufotes > Bufotes viridis. The sequence goes on along the minus strand of CM065590.1, from coordinate 41,257,010 downwards.
TTAACACCCTATAAGTGCAGTGCCCCCTTTCTCAAGTTATCCCACTGACCCTGCGGGATACAGTGACTAGTGAAAGTCTCTGTGAGCTCTCACTGAGGAATAAAACTTGTTGGTACCATCTTGAATTGTCTATAACTTCAAGTGTTACAAAGGAGGCTTTGTCTTGTCTCATGGACAGTTTATGCAGGCACAGCTCACTGCTGCAGGGCAAGCCCTCTGAGATTCTTTAAGGCACAATGTTTTCTATAGAGAAGTTGTCCTATTGGAAACTTCTGAGGTGGTCAAGAATTACTGTAGACATTTCCACTTTGTCATACTATCAGACAATAGGGGCATATCCTAACTATATGCGCCCATTGTCTGAGATCGGAATACCCCTTTAAAGGCATATCATCTTTCTGCTTCTGAGAACACAATATATAACTGTTATATGACATCCAAAAACATGAAGTCACTGTAAATAACTCTCTTTCTGTCTCTAATATATAAACATAGGAACTGTATTAAATGTATTGGCATGTCTAGCTATATAAACATATAAGCCATATTAGCAACCTAGGACAGGTCTAAGCTGGCCAGCTACACTCCCATCAAATTACCTATAAATCTATGTTCTTAGTGGTAGGACATAAACATGAATTTGGGGGATTTTCCATCAGGTTCTCCACTTTCCAAGTGTCTTTTATCACTCTCAAGTAGAACAACTAACTTCTGTATAGGACGTTCCAACCTGAGTGGAGTAGTGAGACGTTTTCCTTTTTTGTGAAGTTTTGAGTCTCCTATTTGTAACAACACTCTTCTTTCTGTTCCGTCTTCGTCCTTTTGAACTTCTAGGACTTTGGCCAATTTCCATTGACTTCTAGGTAAATCTTCCTCTTTTACTAACACTATGGCACCAACTTGGACATTTCTTCTGGGTGTTTTCCATTTATTTCTTAGCATCAGATTGGCTAAGTACTCTTTCCTGATAGATATTGAACTCTTCGCCATCTCCTTTTAGCATATAAATCCTATTTGGTGAATTTGCCAGGCGGTGGCTGTATGTTAATCAGACTTAAGATGAAGTAGATGGTTGGGAGTTAAAGGGTCCAAACTTGTTGGGTCGTTGATGTTTTCAACTGTAAGTGGACAACTGTTAACAATAGACATTACTTCATAGAACAGGGTCCTAAGTGAAGCATCATCCTTTCTTCCGGTGTTCTTTTTCAACACTGAACTTAACACATTTCTTACAGTTCTGATTTGTCTTTCCCAAACTCCTCCTGTATGGCTTGCATTTGAGGTATTCATGTGAAAATCACACTGTTTCTCTAAGAAATACTCAGTTATTTTTTCTTTATCAATCTCCTTTAGAGCTTTCTTCAATTCATTCTTTGCCTTTACAAAATTAGATCCTTGGTCAGATCTAAGCTCTGTGACAGTACCTCTAATGGCTATGAAACATCTCCAGTCGCTGATGAATGCGTCAGTTGACATATCTTCTAACATTTCCAGGTGAATCGCTATGGAACTTAGACATGTACAGTGCCTTGCAAAAGTATTCAACCCCCCCCTTGACTTTTTTCGTGTTTTGTTACATTACAGCCATGAGTTCAATGTTTTGTTAATCTTATTTGATGTGATGGATCAGAACACAATAGTCTAAGTTGGTGAAGTGAAATGAGAAAAGTATATAAATAAAACTATTGTTTAGAAATAGAAAACAGAAAACTGTCCTGTGCGTATGTATTCACCCCCTTTGTTAGGAAGCCCATAAAAAGCTCTGGTGCAACCAATTACCTTCACATAATTAGTGAAATGATGTCACCTGTGTGCAATCTAAGAGTCACATCATCTGTCATTACATATACACAATCAGGAACCACCATGCAAGTAAAAACAAGAGAGCACCCTATATGGAGAGATTTCCAAGCCCCATACCCACTGGATTGTTTTATTTACGGATCAGTGGAACAATTGAGGAAGCCTACCTCCTTAATCAGAAATCAGAATTAACACAATTTTTACAAAAATTCACTGACTCTATACAATACTGATCGGTATATGAATAAATACCTACCACATCTACCGATGCCAAGACGCCATGACGAATATAATCCCCTCAATGGCAATTCTAATAATAACAAAAATACTCAGAAAATAAGAGATCGTATACCTATCACATTTACCTATCACATGCCATGATGAATAAAACTTCCCCAATGGGAATTACAATAATACCAAAAAAACACTCAAAAAATAAGAGACCGTGCACCTATCACATTTACTGATAGGAGGAATAATTGAGGGACTCCAAACACAACAGCATACTTTATGTACTTTACATTCTTATAATTGATCATTACTAGAAAGAGGATTTGTTATACAAACAGGAGGATACCCGATACAAAAAGGTGGCTAAATCCCTTATCCACTGGATCTTCTGACTTACGGATCAGTGGAATAATTGAGTAAAACCCACCTTCTTCGGATTCTCCTCTGAATAAAATTAAACACATGGACAAATGCATTTACCATCAGTTCCACAAAGAAATTCCACATACCATCTATACCACCAAGTTTACTGATTGGAGGATTAATTGAGGAACCGCAGACACAAAAATGGAAGGCCCAAGCGAGTAGCAAACTTATAACACACAATAATTGAGGCTCATTCAAAACAATTGAGAAACTCAAAATGATATTATTGCACAAACTGGATGATATTAGATATATAGAGGTGACTATATTTCATATCCACTGGATCTTCGGACCTATGGATCAGTGGAAAAACTGAGCAAAATCCACCCCTTATATATTTGTCTTCAAGCAAACCAAACAAACCTATAAATCCATCTACCACTACTTCTATACACAGTACAAGCACATTCAGAATCACCTAACCATTAAGAAGTAGGAATAATAGAGGAACACCATTCACTAACAATGCACCAAACAAAAACCATACTATTTTTCCAATTTCCTCACCACCTTACACTTTATTCACCTCCCTTATCCACCACTCTACTATGTATTATATGTCCACACAAAAATTAATTTAAAACTACCATCACTAATTCACAATTATGACAACATTTCACTTCACGCTATGAAATTCTCATTTTCTCACACACCAATGAAAGTTTTCAAGCATCAATTACCCAAATGCAATCATGTTACCTCTCACCAACTTCATGCACCCAGGTGCATCAACTTATCCAATCAACCACCCAACTACTTAATCCTTGCTAGAAACACATACCCTCTGCTTACTGAGGAAGGGACACAGTCCCGAAACGCGTTTAAGCTGTGGAGGATTACAAAGCGGGATTCAAAAATTCAATACACACAAGAATTAAAGTCAGCTGTGACCAGGGAACGCCAGGACCGGGCGGCGTACAGAAACAGGGCCCGCCTGAACAGAAAGCGCGTGCACACATACAACGGGGAACCACGAGGACGCCGAGGTCAAGCCGCAAGACAAGACGCCACACACAGTAACACCGGAACTGCACCCACGAGGACGCCGAGGATTAGAAGACCGCGATCAACAAACTACACTAAGAGAAGAAAGCTCCGGCCGGTAAGTGATTTCTGTGCCAAAAACAGTGTGGGACGCCACACCGAGACACAGAACACCATCTTCCTTCCCATAGCCTGGACTAAGAACATTTTATTCCTGCGACTACCTGCAAAAAGGATTTTATTTTCACCATTATAATATATCTTAACAGATATATTTAGGACATATACTATCACACAAACAGGACATACCGTGATCTGTACATACTCTCCTGCACACCTTGAAGCTTGTAACACATCAGTACAAGTACACATAATAACTCGAGTTCACCTTTTAGTGTACATCTAAAAGGATTATAAGGACCTATCTCTTGTTTTAACCCCCTTTTTGACTTTACCCATCTTTTACCATTTTAACCTTTTTGAATAAAAATCAATAAGTTTTACCACAGATAAGAGAGTGCCTGCTGCCACCTTATTCACTATTTCTATACAAATCACTGACAGGGTGAGTCAGTTCATACAGCTGCTGCACCTCTATCATCAATACTGACAGGTGGAGCCGTCTTATCGTCATTCTACATTACATATACACACCTTTCCCAGAGGCTGCAACACCTAAGCAAGAGGCGTCACTGACCAAACACTGCCATGAAGACCAGGGAACTCTCCAAACAAGTAAGGGACAATGTTGTTGAGAAGTACAAGTCAGGGTTAGGTTATAAAAAAACATCCAAATCTTTGATGATCCCCAGGAGCGCCATCAAATCGATCATAACCAAATGAAAAGAACATGGCACAACAGCAAACCTGCCAAGAGACGGCTGCCCACCAAAACTCCTGGACCGGGCAAGGAGGGCATTAATCAGAGAGACAGCACAGAGACCTGAGGTAACCCTGGAGGAGCTGCAGAGTCCACAGCAGAGACTGGAGGATCTGTACAGAGGACGACAATAAGCTGTATGCTCCATAGAGTTGGGCTTTATGGCAGAGTCGCCAGAAGAAAGACATTACTTTCAGCAAAAAACAAAAAGGCGCGCTGTGAGTTTGCGAAAAGGCCTGTGGGAGACTCCGAAAATGTATGGAGGACGGTGCTCTGGTCTGATGAGACTAAAATAGAACTTTTAGGCCATCAAAGAAAATGCTATGTCTGGCACAAACCCAACACATCACATCACCCAAAGAGCACCATCCCCACAGTGAGACCTGGTGGGCAGCATCATGGGGGGTGTTTTTCAGCAGCCAGGACTGGAACACTGGTCAGAGTGAGGGAAGATGGATGGTGCTAAATACAGGGATATTCTTGAGCAAAACATGTACCCTCTGTGTGTGGCATTTAAAGCTAGGACAGAGGTTCACCTTCCAGCAGGACTGACCCCAAACACACGGCTAAAGCAACACTTGTGTTGGAATGGCCGAGTCACAGCCCAGATCTCAATCCAATAGAAAATCTGTGGTCAGACTTAAAGATTGCTGTTCACAAGCGCAAACCATCCAACTTGAAATAGCTGGAGCAATTTTGCAAGGAGGAATAGGCAAAAATCCCCGTGGTAAGATGTGGCCACCCCATAGAGACTTATCCAAAGTGACTTGAAGCTGTGATTGCCGCAAAAGGCGGCTCTACAAAGTATTGACTTTAGGGGGTGAATAGTTATGCACATTGACTTTTTCTATTATTTTGTCCTATTTGTTGTTTGCTTCACAATAAAAAACAAAACAAAACATCTTCATAGTTGTCGGCATGTTCTGTAAATTAAATGATGGAAATCTTCAAACAATCCATGTTAATTCCAGGTTGTGAGGCACCAAAACATGAAGTCAAGGGGGTGAATAATTTTGCAAGGCACTGTACATAATAATCCATATCTCTTGTACTCCTTGCGGTTCTGCTTGGTGATGACTGAGCCAAAACAATCCATTTCGCTATAAAGAAATGGTGGTGATGGGGTTTACCCGATTTGCCGGTAAATCTGACATTCTTTGTTCTTCGGTAGGTCTATGTGCCTTTCTGCAGACTACGCAGTTATTATTATTATTATTTATTATTAGAGCGCCATTCATTCCATAGCGCTGTACATATAATAAGTGGTGCTTATACATAATATAGGCAATTGCATTAAGCATGAACGAGACAAGTTACAGACTGGTACAGAAGGAGAGAGGGCCCTGCCTGTGAGGGCTTACAATCTACATGGTATGGGGGAAGGAGACAGTAAGCGAGGGTGAAGCTGGTCATGGCGGTATAGAGGCAGCGGGGTCACTGGTTGTAGGCTTGTTTGAAGAGGTGGTTTTCAGGTTTCTTTTGAAGGATTCCACTGTAGGTGAGAGTCTGATATGTTGGGGTAGCGAGTTCCAGAGTATGGGGGATGCCCAGGAGAAATCTTGGAGGCGAGTGTGGGAAGAGGTGATAAGAGGATCAGTATTGGGCCCTATTCTTTTCAATATATTTATTAATGATCTTGTAGAAGGCTTGCACAGTAAAATATCATTTTTTTCGGATGACACTAAACTGTGTAAAGTAATTAACACTGATGAGGACAATATACTGCTACAGAGGGATCTGGAGAGATTGGAGGCTTGGCAGATAAGTGGCAGATGAGGTTTAACACTGACAAATGTAAAGTTATGCACATGGGAAGGAATAATGCAAGTCACCCGTACATACTAAATGGTAAAACACTCGGTAACACTGACATGGAAAAGGATCTAGGAATTTTAATAAACAGCAAACTAAGCTGCAAAAACCAGTGTCAGGCAGCTTCCGCCAAGGTCAATAAGATAATGGGTTGCATCAAAAGGGGCATAGACGCTCTTGATGAGAACATAGTCCTACCACTTTACAAATCACTAGTCAGACCACACATGGAGGACTGTGTACAGTTCTGGGCTCCTGTGAACAAGGCAGACATAGCAGAGCTGAAGAGGGTTCAGAGGAGGGCAACTAAAGTAATAACTGGAATAGGGCAACTACAGTACCCTGAAAGGTTATCAAAATTAGGGTTATTTACTTTAGAAAAAAGACGACTGAGGGGAGATCTAATAACTATGTATAAATATATCAGGGGTCAGTACAGAGATCTCTCCCATCATCTATTTATCCCCAGGACTGTCACTGTGACGAGGAGACATCCTCTGCGTCTGGAGGAAAGAAGGTTTGTACACATACATAGAAGAAGATTCTTTACGGTAAGAGCAGTGAGACTATGGAACTCTCTGCCTGAGGAGGTGGTGATGGTGAGTACAATAAAGGAATTCAAGAGGGGCCTGGATGTATTTCTGGAGTGAAATAATATTACAGGCTACAGCTACTAAAGATCCAGGAAGTTATTCTGATTGCCTGAATGCAGTCGGAGAGGAATTTTTTACTCCCCTTAAGTGGGGAAAATTGGCTTCTGCCTCACAGGTTTTTTTTTTGCCTTCCTCTGGATCAGCTAGCAGGATGACAGGCCGAACTGGATGAACAGATGTCTTTTTTCGGCCTTATGTACTATGTTACTATGTTACTATGAGTAGAGGAGAGAAGGAGGTCCTGTGAGGATCGGAGATTGCATGTGGGGATGTATCGGGAAAGTAGCTCAGAGATGTATGGGGGGGACAGGTTGTGGATGGCCTTGTATGTGTTGGTTAGTATTTTAAACTGAATTCGCTGGGCAATGGGGAGCAGGGGAAGGGATTGGCAGAGGGGAGAGGCAGAGGAGTAACAGGGTGAGCGGTAGATTAGTCGGGCAGCAGAGTTCAGGATAGATTGGAGAGGTGCGAGAGTGCAAGATGGGAGGCGACAGAGGAGAATTTTTCAGTAGTCTAGGCGGGAGATGATGAGGGCATGTACAAGCATTTTTGCTGATTCAAAGTTGAGGAAAGGGCGGATGCGGGAGATATTTTTGAGTTGGAGGCGGCAGGTGGTGGAAAGGGCTTGGATGTGTGGTCGGAAGGAGAGGGCATAATCCAAGGTAACTCCAAGGCAGCGCACTCGGTTGACTGGGGAGAGTGTGCAGTCCTTGATTGTGATAGATAGGTCTGTTGGGGGGGGGGGGAGCAAGATGGGGGAAAGATGATGAATTCTGTTTTATCCATGTTAAGTTTTAAAAAGCGAGAGGAGAAGAAGGAGGATATGGAAGATAGGCATTGTGGGATTCTGGATAGAAAGGTGGTGATGTCTGGACCAGAGAGGTAGATTTGTGTGTCATCAGCATAAAAGTGATACTGAAAGCCATGGGACTCTATAGGCTGTCCCAGGCCGAAAGTGTAGATAGAGAAGAGCAGGGGTCCTAGGACGGAGCCTTGTGGGACACCAACAGAGAGGGAATGAGGCGAGGAGGTGGTGTGAGAGTGGGAGACGCTAAATTTCCGCTCTGTGAGGTATGATTTGATCCAGGAAAGGGTCAGGTCAGTGATGCCAAGAGATGAGAGAGTTTGCAACAGAAGGGAGTGGTCGACAGTGTCATAGGCAGAGGACAGGTCAAGAAGAAGGAGGACAGAGTAATGTTTTTTGGTTTTGGCAGTTAGTAGGTCATTGGTGACTTTGGTGAGGGCAGTCTCAGTTGAGTGGTGGGGTCGGAAGCCAGATTGTAGCCGGTCAAAGAGGGAGCAGGAGGAGAGGTGAGAGGACAGTTCAGAATGGACATGTTGCTCAAGTAGATTTGAGGCATATGGAAGAAGGGATATGGGGCTATAACTGGACAAAGAAGATGGGTCAAGTGAAGGCTTTTTGAGGATGGGTGTAATGGTAGCATGTTTAAAAGCAGAGGGGAAGAGACCAGAGATTAGTGATAGGTTGAAGAAATGAGTTAGGGCTGGGATGAGGTGGGATGGGATTGGGTCAAGTGCACAGGTGGTGAGATGGGATTTGGAGAGTAGAGTGGAGAGTTTTTCTTCTGTGATGGCGGAGAAGCTGGTTTTGGGAGAAGAGGACAGAGCAGCTGTGTGGAGGGTCTGTGGAGACTGTGTGTTGAAGCTTTCTCTGATGTTGACTGTCTTTTGTTTGAAGAATGTGGCAAAATCCTCAGCTGAGATGAGAGGAGAGGGTGGGGGCGCTGGTGGATGGAGAAGAGAATTAAATGTGTTAAAAAGTTGTTTTGGGTTGTGGGATAGGGAAGATATGAGAGATGAGATGTAGGCCTGTTTTGCATCAGCGAGTGAGGATTTGAAAATGAGGAGGGATTGCTTGTATGTGGTGAATTCATCTTTAGAATAGGATTTCTTCCATCGCTGCTCTGCAGCCCTGGAAGCTTGTCTGAGATTTTTGGTCAGGTTGGTGTGCCAGGGTTGTCTGTTGATTTTTTTGGTTTTGTTGTGTGTGAGTGGGGCAATAGTGTCCAGAGTTGCACTTATTGTGGAGTTATATAGGTTGGTGGCAGTATCTGGGTCTTGGAGGGAACAAATTGAAGGGAGCGGCAGAAGAGAGTCGGAGAGCAAGCGAAGATCGAGATTTTTAAGGTTCCTGCGGGGGTGTGCTAGTGTGTGGATCGGGGGACCAGCAGAAGAGACGAATGAAGAGAAGGTGAGTAGGTTGTGGTCGGATAGGGGGAGAGGCAAATTAGAAAGGTTAGATAGGGAGCAGAGGCAGGTAAAGATACTAACCAGAGTGTGACCATCTCTGTGTGTGGGAGCGGAAGACCACTGAGAGAGGCCGAAGGAGGAAGAGAGTGATAGGAGTTTAGAGACGGCTGAGTGGCAGGTGTCAATGGGGATGTTGAAGTCACCCATGATTATGGTGGGGATGTTGGCAGAAAGAAAGTGTAGGAGCCAGGTGTTAAAGTGGTCAAGAAAGATGGTGGCTGGGCCTGGGCAGCGGTAAATAACAGCTACTTGGAGGTTGAGGGAGAGTAGATGCGAACAGAGTGTATTTCAAATGAAGTGGTTGCAATGGAGGGTGGCAGTGGAGTTGGTCTGTAGGAGCAGGTGTCTAATAGGAGAAGACCAACTCCTCCACCATGTTTGCTGCCAGGGCGGGGGGTGTGAGTGAAATGAAATCCGCTATAAGAGAGTGCAGCAGGGGAGGAGGTGTCGGAGGGTGTCAGCCATGTTTCTGTGAAACCCAGAAAGGAAAGTTTTTGAGAGATAAACAGATCATGAATGTAGGACAGTTTGTTACAGACAGAGCGAGCGTTCCATAATGCTCCAGAAAGAGGAACCAAAGGAGCAGGGGTCAGAAGAATGGTTATTAGGTTTAAGGGGTTGCAGAAATTCGTGGAATGAGATTTGTAGTAGGAGGTAGAGGTGATAGTGGGGATTTGCTGAGGGGGGCCTGGATTTGGCGAGATATCACCAGCAATAAGGAGAAGCAGAGAAAGTGTTAGTAGATGAGAAAAAGAAAGGGCAGGAGGTATCTGTGTGTGTTTGGGAAGGAAGTGTTTTATGTTGCCAAACAGGTTTGTGCAATCAGTCAGATGAGAAGGTAAGATGGAGGGAGAGATGAATAGTTCCTTGCTGGGAGGATGGATGTGGGGGTATTTTAGGAGGTTTAGGAAAAGTGGGTAGAGTAAGATGAAAGATTGAAACATTGTTTTTGTAGTTACCTTTGGTTCCCTTCTGGTTCAATTCTGGTATTATTCGGTATCAGCACTTAGAGTGTTGCACTTTGAAGATGTTGCATGTTGAAATGACTAAGGTCTGGAATGACCTAAGAACTTAGATTTATACCACTCAGTGTTCAATCAGGTGTGAACAAGAGGGGAGGGGGCTACTTATGGCCTAATCAATGGAGGACCAGATACAGGAATAGTCAATGTAAACAAATACTCAATACATCCAGCAGGGAAAGAGACATTAATAGTTCAGAGTAGACATACTAAGCAATGTGAAGGAAACAGGAGGGGTGTGGACGATATCAGACTCTGGGAAAGCTGGTTGTAGCAGTTAGCTTCAGCATAGACATACCAAGCAATGTGAAGGAAACAGGAGGGGTTTGGGCGATATCAGACTCTGGGAAAGCTGGATGTAGCAGTTAGCTTCAGAGTAGACATACCAAGCAATGTGAAGAAAACAGGAGGGGGGTGGACGATATCAGACTCTGGGAAAGCAGGATGTAGCAGTTAGCTTCAGAGTAGACATACCTGGAGAGGAGAGAATTGGCTGATGGTCAGTAGGCAGTGATGATAAAGTGGATTCCCTACCCATAATATTAAATTCTGGTATAATTCGGTATCAGCACTTAGAGTGTTGCACTTTGAAGATGTTGCATGTTACTTATATACTTTGCTATAACTTTGCTTCCTTTCACAATCCAGAAACCACCTTCTATCAAACAGCTTTGGGTAAAGGTTCTTCCCTGATGCAAGGATTTGTTGTGGTAGTGATCAATAATCAATCTTGTGAAGGTAGAATTTTTGGGTAGAATTTCTGGATGCTTAACTCTGCTAGGTAACAATGCATTTTCCAATCTCCCTCCCACCTTCAGTATACCATCCTGCAGAATAAGATTAAGCTTGTACAATGGGTGGTTGTTTGGAAGCCTTTTAGGTTCTTGACTAAGTCTCTTCAACTCTTCACTGTAGAATCTCTGTTGAATGAGTCTTATGACTGTTTCTTCAGCTTTCATTCTTTCTTCTACATTCAATGATTCCTTCTTTCTGATTCCCTTTGCTAAACGTTAAATTTGAGCTACTACATTTATGCATGTAATCCATTTTGAACATCTGGCTAGTCTTTCAAGTATGTCATCTTGACAATTGGCTGAAGTGCTCAATGTGTGTACAACCTTTAATTCTGGATCACACATAGACAATTCTGTATAATCTTTACTGGGCAGGATTTCCTTTTCCCAAAAGAATTTTGGACCTGTGAACCAATTTAAATTCTTCAATTATGTTACATTCAGACCTCTTGAAGCATGATCTGCTGGGTTATGCTTTGTATCAATGTGATGTCAATGTTCTGGATTTGTTATTTCCCAAATTTTCTGAACTCCGTTGGCGACAAAGATATGGAATCTTCGAGCTTCGTTGTTTATTTATCCTAGGACAACTTGTGAGTCTGTCCAAAAATAATCTTCATCTATTATCAATTCCAATTCTTCTTTCAGAAACTTGCTTATTGATGCTGATGCTGAAACAACAGCTGTTGTGAGTTCAAGTTTTGGTATTGTCTGAATACTGGTAGATGCAAATCTGGCCTTTCCCATAACCAGGGCACAGTGTATTTTTCCTTCTCCTATCACTCTGATGTAGGAGCACTGACCCTAACCATAACTACTGGCATCTTAAAAGTGACGAAGTTCTATTTTCTTGTACTTTCCAAAATTATGAGGTACAAAACATCTGGGTGTCCAAACTTCTCTCAAGTTTTGCAAGTCTCTTATCCAACTCTCCCACCTTGGCCTCAAATTTTTAGGTATGGGTTCATCCCATCCTAACTTCTGTCTGCATAATTCTTGCAGTATTTCTCTTGCTATGAGTATCACTGGGGCCAAGGATCCCAATGGATCAAATATAGAAGCCACTGAGGAAAAAATGGTTGCAACTTTCTCTTCGGTAGATACTACAAAGAAGAACTTGTCATTCTCTATATTCCATCCCAATCCAATTACATTCTGAACTGGAAGATGATCATAATTGAGATTTACATTCTTTATCGTTTATGCACATTCAGAGTCACTGATGGATTCCACTGTTGTTTGAGATGTATTTTTGAAGGCGCAGTTTTCCTCTTGCCCATAACTCTTGGCTTTCTTTCCCTAGTTTTATTGCAGACTTTGTGGACTCTAGACTTATAAGACTATCATCTACATAAAAGTTTTTCTTAAGAAAATTTGCTGCTGATGGGCAATTCTCTTCATTCTAATTGGCTCGGTACTTCACACCATAATTGGCGCAACCTGGAGATGATGCTGCTCCGAACAAGAGTACTCTCATTCTGTATTCTGCATCTGTATCTCCGTCCTCCCACCATAGGAACCTCAGGAAGTGTCTATCTTAATTTTTCACATGAAACTAGTGGAACATCTTTTCAACATCACACATGACTGCTATGGATACTTTCTAAATCTACAGAGTTCTCCAAGCAGAGTGTTCGTAAGATATGGTCCTTTTTATAGACGATCATTCAATGCGACACCATCGGGTTTTCTTGAGTGGTAAACTCCTTGATGTGGGATGTACCACACTTCTCCTTCTTTAGGTTGACTATAAACTTTCTCTGCAGCAGCATGACCTTCATGAAGGATGCCTTCCATGAATTTCAAATAATCCTTTTTGAATTTGGGATCTCTTCCCGTCCTTTTCTTCAAACATTTCAATCTTGCTATGGCAATATTTCTGTTATTTGGCAGACGAGGTCGTTTCCTAAAGGGTAAGGGCATTTTAGGATTACCTTGTTGATTCTGCTTAATGCTTACTTCTAGAGTGTGTACAAATTTTACGTCTTCTTGGGATACACTCTTTTCTTTAGAACTTATGTCTTCAAAATCAGATTCAAGGATCTTGATTACTTTCGTTGGACTTACGGTTGGTAACTCTTGGACATATATTCAATGATACAATCCTGTCACCTGTCTTGAGTTTGCAACCTGCTGTTTTCCTCCAACAACGCCCCATCCTAGATCAGTTTGAACAGCGTAGGGTTCACCCTTTGCTCCTGTGATTACCTTTCGTGGTACCAAGGCTTTGCGACAATCATAACCTAGCAACAATCCATCACCAAACTCCTTCAGCGGGGACATTTCATGAGATATGACAGATCTTATGTGAAGTTTGAATGAAGTCCTCTAACTCCCAGTCCTTTAACTGTTCAGTAATGTTCTTCCTGTCATTGTGGTGAGTTTTAGCTTAACTGGTTCTGTAGCCACTTGTAATTTATTTCAGATTTCTTGATCAATGAAGGTGACATCACTCTGAGCATCCTTTTAGGATTTGAAATGCACACTGGTGCAACCATTGATATGCCATTGCTTTCTCCTTCCCTCACTCTGCAAGAGAATACTGATACTTTCTTTTCTTCCTCAGAATCTTTAGGTATTAAGGATTTATCTTTATTTGGACATTCTTCATGTAGTGGTGTGGGATGGCGTCCTTTGCAAACGCTGCATGTGGCCTTTTTCTTACACTCCTTAGTAACATGGCCTTTTCTTAGACATCCGAAACACAGTTGGTTATCAAGTACAAATTTTTTCTTTTCATCTGGGGACTTTTCCTTCAATTGTTGGCACTTGTGTATGGAGGGGTTCTCTCCACAGAACATACATTTGAAGGTAGTCTGAAGATTTGTTGGTTCTGTTTCTCTACTGATCCCAGTAGTGACTTTGAAGTTGCTCTTGTAGATATCTAGACTTTTATCTGCTGCGTTGGTTTCAAAGCTAGTTGCTTTTGCACGTCTTCTATCTCCCGTAGGCCTTTCTTCTAAGGTTTTTAAGACATAAGATGCTGTTACTGGATTACATGCTATCCGTGCTTCCTTATTTTCGACCTCAGAGAACTCTTTAAAACTTGGGAAGTCCTTACCTAGCTCTAACTGTTCAGTCACATAGCGATTCCATCTAGAAGCCACTTCTTCAGGTAGCTTAGTTAGCATCCTGTGGTTTTCTAGATAGTCATTCAGTACTTCTAGACCTCGTACATGTGGGATAGCATTGCTGCATGCTTGCAGGAAGTCACCATACTTTTGGAGTTTGAAGTGTTCTTTAGGACCTATTTTAAGCCAGTTATTCAATTTCTCTGTGAAAGCTCTTTGTACTAAGAAAGGATGACCATATCTTGCATTAAATTTTTCCCAAGCTTGCTTGTAGGCTTCTACGTCTTTTTATAGAAGTTGCCTTCAAGAACTTCCTTGGCTTCTCCACCAACATATCTCTGAAGGTAGAATAACTTGTCGACTGGACTGAAGCAAGGATGCTCAATAATCATTTCAAAACTTGCCTTCCACTCTATGAACTTCAGTAAGTCTCCTGAAGATACAGTAGGTTCTGGAACAGCAATTCTAGTGAGGACTGTTCTTTGTTGTCTTGCTGGGACAATAGTTGTAACATTCTCTTGACCATTGCCGTGACATCTAGGAATAGAATCATCTGGTTCTATTTTCTCACTTAGTTCTGAATTAGGTGGGTCTCTTTCTTTATCTTTTCCGGTAGAGATAGAGGGTAAATTCACACACCTTTTTACTGGACTAAGCCTCTCTTTGTCTTTCTGAGCAGGGATGGAAGGATAATGACTTATTTTCTCACTAAGTGCTGGAGATTTCCTTCCAATCTCCTGGGCGTATGAAGGAAATTAGGAGTCTGTTTTTAAACCTAAGACTATTCTGATTCATAGTCTGGCTTCCATGATCTTAACTTCTTTTTGCCTTTCCAGACTTTTCATCTGTTGGCGCTGTGCCTCCATTTCAGCTTCCTTTTCAGCTTCCATTTCAGCCATCAGTTGGTGCTGCGCCTAGATGGCAGCTTCCATCTCAATTTCTGCTATCTTGACAGCAAGTTGTTCAGCCAATTCCTTTCTTTTGGCTAAAGTACTTGAGGGCTTTGATATTGGGCTGGCACTTCTGCTAGCGAAGAAAGTCCCACTTGAGATTGTGCTTCCACCTTAGGACAGTATAGTCTCTCATAAAAAGCTTGTCCATTCTCTTTCTTGCTTTAACTTCATCATAGTTTGCTGCAGATGATAGTTCTCTCATAAGCTTTACTAAATCTTTAGTGACCGCAGTACATGTGTCCATGTTCCATACAATATCCTGGGAAGGTGTCATAAACGATTGCAGGTTAACATATGCTGCCATAAGCTCTGATTCAGAATCTTCTACCGTCTCTGCCATATCACTCAAGTTGCTTTTTATACTTTAATGCTTTAGCTTTCTACAAATGTCTTTAATGTATGATTTCCACCTCTCATACATGTGGGCGAACCTTTTCTCTTTTAATGCTGCTTCCTGCTCCAAATTTTCCAGCACCTTTGAGGTCAGTTTCCTGGCACGTGATGAACGTCTAAGTTTATTTGTTTGGGCTATATTTGTTTGAGGCAAGACTAGTGCTGCATTAGACTCTTCTAACTCAGACAGGTTTTCTTGCTCTTCACCTTCTACCCTATCTATCTCCTCTAACAGTGGCATGGTAATACTAGGCTCAGACATTTTACTTTAAATGCTATAACAATCAATACAAATATTAAAGGACCTTTCACTTTAAATGCAATATTAATAAATGCAGGCAATAAATGACTTTCACTTTAAATACTTTAGAGTCTGTGTACTACAAACTGTCCTTTGTTTTACTTTAAAGTCTTTTATTCCTGAACACAAAAATGTCTCTTTATGCCAAAGCCTATATGCAATGATTGAATATATAAAGCTGAGTGTATGTGTTTAGGTATGTGTGTATGTACAGGTGAAACTCTAAAAATTAGAATATTGTGCAAAGTTCATTTATTTCAGTAATGCAACATAAAAGGTAAAACTAATATATGAGGGTAGTAGACCTTGTGGCTTCCTGTCTTGTGTGCTGTGTGTAGGGTTCCTACCCCAATTGTACGTAGTGTAAGAGGGTGCAAGGTACCGTGGTCGATGGCAGGTACGTGTCACCGAGGTTCCTGTGATTGTCCTGGAGCTGCTAACAGTGCTGTGGAGCTCTCTGACCTGGAGGAAGGAGCTCAGCAAAGTGGGGTTTTTCCTGGAAGCCTGAAGGTGGTTTGTCCTGCGGCTCGGCTGACAGCCAGGTGTGAACCCGCACCTTAAACCTCACAGGTGATTGAATCCTGCTTTGGACTCTTTTTGTTTTACCTCATGACTTCTGATGTGTGTGTGAATTAACACCAAGAGACTGTTTATCGTTTGTTTTGTGTCAGTGTGAATAAAACACTGTTTATTGCACGTTCTGGACTCCTTGTTTTGCCTCTGTACTGCACCCGCACCGCTATCTACCAGAGCGACTCCCCACATTTGGTGGAGGATGCGGGCATAGCAGTGAGGCTGGCGTGAACGCCGAATTGTTTTTGTTTTGCTGAGCACAAGTGCATGGCATATATAAAACCGGCAAAGTTGCAAACAGGAATTTCTGGCAACATGGAGGCGGCTGTGAAAGCCCTCATGGAGGCTAACGTGCAGCAGCGGGAGACCAACCAACTACTTTTACAGCACGTGATGGCGTTACAAGCTGCAGGAGCGTCCCACCACGACCATGATGCCCGGAAAGCGGTCTGTGCGGCGATCCCAAAGATGACCCCCTCGGACGACGTGGAGACGTATCTGGCGGTCTTTGAAAAGGTGGCCGTGAGGGAGAAGTTACCCCGTGACCAGTGGGCTGAGGTGGTCGCTCCGTTCCTGGCATCCGGACCCCAACAAGTTTTTTTTGACTTAGCAGATGACCAGGCTGCTGATTACCCCACGGTGAAGGGGGAGATCCTGGCCAGACTGGGGGTAAACGTGTTGGTCCGGGCTCAGCGGGTCCACCAGTGGGACTTTAAAACGGCTGAACCCGCCAGGCCGCAGTACTATGAGTTGCTGCACAGGTTGCAAAAGTGGCTGCAGCCTGATGTTCTAAGCCCGACTGCTATGCTGGACCGTCTGCTGGCCGACATGTTCTGGAGGGCCTTGCCTTACCCCCTTCAGCACTGGATCAGCCAGGTATCACCCACCAATGCCCTAGAAATGGTCGACCTGGTGGAGCGCTATGAGGCCACAAAAAACTTGAAAGGGGGTGTTGTTGGGAGGGGGCCGGTCAAACCCCGGAGGTCTCCCATCCAGTCCTGACGACTGGTACCCGAGAAACCTGCTCGGGGTGTACCCCCTGTAGACCCGGCCCCGATAGTCTGCTGGCGGTGTCACGAGCCGGGCCACGTAAGGGCCGACTGTCCACAGTGGGGAGAACCCATGGAGATTAATTATGGGTACCGGGCTTCAATGTATGCCAGGAGACTGTGTGCAACCGGCACCCCCGAGACAATAGACAATCGTCACCTATGCCAGGTGCAAGTGCGTGATAACCTGGCAGTGGCGCTGCTGGACTCAGGGAGCCTAGTAACCCTGGTAAGTGCTGCCCTGGTACAGCCCACCCAGTATACGGGCCGGAAAGTTGGTGTGGTGTGCATACATGGAGACTTAAAGGACTATCCCACTGCCGTACTATCTCTGGCCACGGCGGCCGGCACCTGGACTTGTGAAGTGGCGATCTCCACAAAGCTACCTTATGAACTAATAATTGGGAGAGACTTCCCTGGTTTTCCGTCCCTATGGCCTGAGATGAAAGTGACTAATAGCTCTGAGACAGGGGTAACCCTAGCAGAGTGGCCTGGTTCCAGTGGGAGGCCAGAGCCCTGGGAGCCCGAGTCCGAAGGGCCTGCGGTAGGGGTGACCACCACTTCTGTGATAGAGGGGGAGACACCCCCACTAAGTGTAATGGTGGGAGACATGGAGGACTTGCCACCAGGACCTGAGTTGGCAGACCTCCACGTCTCCGGAGACAATTTTGGGACCGCCCAACACCGGGACCAAACCCTAACCAGGGCCTGGGAGAATGTGGTGGAAATTGATGGTAAACCCCAGAAACCAGGGGCTGAGTTAATATTTCCTCGCTTTGTCGTTCACCAAGAAATGTTATATCGGGTGAACCAAATCCGGGGTGAACCTGTTGAACAGTTGGTGGTGCCCATAGCGTATCGCAAGCTTGTCATAGAGCTTGCCCACCAACATGTTCTTGGGGGACACTTGGGGTGGCAGAAAACCCAAGACCGCATACTGCAGCGGTTTTATTGGCCTGGTATGTTTAAGGAGGTAGAAGAATATTGTAAATCTTGTCCAACCTGTCAGGTAAATAGCCCCCAGCCACATTTCCGTAGTCCCCTTGTACCTCTTCCAATCATTGAGGTCCCGTTTGAGCGTATCGCTATGGATCTAATCGGGCCGTGGCTCTTTCAGAGGGGGCAGTGGTGCACCACAAGGTGGAGACTGGATGTGCCCAAATCCTTCTTGTGGAAATGTAAACTTTGCCATACGGGATTCTTGTAACCAGTGCAGTGAACCCAGGCCAGAAGATTCTAGACAAAGTGGAGATCATGGAAGAGGCGGGTATGGTGGTGACAGAGGTGGATATGGTGGAGACAGAGGCTATCGAGGAGTGAGAAGGCGGAGGAGGCTTTCTCCGCGTTGAAGTCGGCCCTGTGTGGGTCCCCGGTTTTGGTGACACCCGACTTCAACAGGGAGTTCGTCGTACAGACCGACGCCTCGGAGGGAGGCCTCGGTGCGGTACTGTCTCAGGAGGTCAACGGGGAAGAACATCCCGTTGTCTTCCTGAGCCGTAAGCTCAGTCCCGCCGAGTCCAGGTATAGTATAGTGGAGAGGGAGTGCCTGGCTATCAAGTGGGCACTCGAATCTCTCCGCTACTACCTGTTAGGGAGGAGGTTCTGTCTGGTGACCGACCATTCCCTCTCAAGTGGATGAGCCAGGCCAAGGAGAGGAATGCTCGGGTCACCAGGTGGTTCCTATCCCTGCAGAACTTCAAGTTCTCTGTAGAACACAGGGCAGGCCGCTTGCAGGGTAACGCAGATGCCCTGTCCCGCGTCCAATGCCTCACATGTGTTCACCCTCAGGGTTGAACAAAGGGGGTGTAAGAGGGTGCAAGGTACCGTGGTTGATGGCAGGTACGTGTCACCGAGGTTCCTGGCCTCGGTGAGGTAAGAGCCGGGTTTTCGTGTGTCAGCAGCAGCTAGTGCTGTTTGACACCTTGATTTTTAGTTTGGCTGCAAAGCCAATCCGGGCCGGCTCTTACTGGGAGTAGGCAAAGAGTTGGGTGGGTGCCTATTCCCCACAGTCCAGGCCGGGTTTTCCAGGGCCTTTAAAACACAGCCAGCACCAGCAGGTGTGGCTGTGATTGTCCTGGAGCTGCTAACAGTGCTGTGGAGCTCTCTGACCTGGAGGAAGGAGCTCAGCAAAGTGGGGTTTTTCCTGGAAGCCTGAAGGTGGTTTGTCCTGCGGCTCGGCTGACAGCCAGGTGCGAACCCGCACCTTAAACCTCACAGGTGATTGGATCCTGCTTTGGACTCTTTTTGTTTTTCCTCATGACTTCTGATGTGTGTGTGAATTAACACCAAGAGACTGTTTATCGTTTGTTTTGTGTCAGTGTGAATAAAACACTGTTTATTGCACGTTCTGGACTCCTTGTTTTGCCTCTGTACTGCACCCGCACCGCTATCTACCAGAGCGACTCCCCACAGTAGATATAGACCATAGCCAAGATTAGCTTTTCAAGTTGCTTTTTTATTTGGTTAATTTGTTCCAAGATGCGGCACTGTGTGAACGTTTTTGGCTTATCAGCCTTCCTCAGACACTGGGTTACAAATACAAAGTAAAGTAATAATAACCGTGAAAAAAATATATATATACAAGAAAAGGTACAACAGCTGATATAATATAAGAGGTAAATGGTACGTATATTGACGTCCTAATTAGGGTTTGTTTCTCCATGATATGATCATTTCTGAACATATTATACTTCCCGATGTCTCAGTAAAAATAAGATGTAGGTACCACAGCTGAAAAGTTTAAGGTGCATATTGGAAAAGAGTAACCATGTGCTTACAAGTTTCATAGTGGTATTATATGTACTGTAACGTTTAGCAGTGGTATTCTACATCCACTCAGGTCATGGGACTGAAATGATACACAGTATTATATTTGAACAGATGACGTATATTAAAATATCTATTAAAGTGTATTCCTGAAAAGGAATCTCTCTCTAAATTAAAGGATATGATCCACAGACTGAACATAGATGAATACATATAGACTGAGCACAAGTGAGTACATTTTGATTCACAAGAGGCCAGCGATTTAATAGTTGAGTATTAAGCAGTTCTAACATACTGCTGGTTGCATATATGTGTCCCAGAACAGTAGGTAAAAGGTTGTTTGTCGACATATCCACCAACAAGGTCTCACCTGTGCCGCAGTTGAGTTGGGAGAGTAAATTATGCCTTGACCTTCTCCAGACAATACTTGATAAAAAAAATGTAATGTTCCAGGACGACTTCTATTTGCAGCAACAAGGTACCACTATGGGATCGAACGTAGCTCCGCCCTATGCGAACTGCTATATGGGGGATTTCGAGGAAACATACATTTACACCAATCAACTATTTTTGACCCACAATGTGATTTGGAAAAGATAGATGGATGATATCTTCTGTATATGGAATGGTACCACTGAGAGCTTACTCATGTTCCACACCTTCCTCAATTCTATATATCCAGAATTACAGTTTACGATACACCATGACACATTCACAATCAACTTCCTAGATACCTTGGTCATAAAAAATTCTGCAGGGACACTAATAACAGACCTATACCGCAAACCTACGGATAGCAACAATTTACTTCCCTTTTCAAGTTTTCATCCACTGACCACAAAAAAAAAGCACTTCCAGGTTCACAACTCAAAAGAATACAAAATATAGTCAGAAATCCACAAACCCAGGTCCAACGGATGCAAGAAATGAAACAACGATTCAGGGAACGGGGTTACCCAGCTCATACCCTTAAATTACCCTCACAAAAATGACAAAACCCCAAACAAAATGTTAAACGTATCCCATTCGTACATACCTTTCACCCAACATCACAAAAAGTCTTAAACATCATCAGTGGTCATTGGCCGCTTCTTAAAAAAGCATACCCGCAGATCGAAGAGTTCAATAATCCTATTTTACCATGCAATCGCAGGCAAAAAAAATCTGCGTGACCTACTGATAAGAGCAGATATAGTTTCAGCCAGGGGCGTAATGATCGCAGTCGCAGAGGATCCGACACCCGGCAGTTGTTGTCACTGCCGGGCTCTTGTCTCCAGAGTGTGAAGCAGGGAGCCGTCTCCGATCCCTGCTTCACCTTTTTTCTCAGCTCAGGCGCTCCCTCTGCTGGCCGTACTTGGTACTGCTGGCTGTGGGAGGAGAGGTGAATGCCTGGGAATCAGCCTCCAAGCACAGCCAGCAGGCCATGAGAGGAATGTGTGTCATCAGGGAGGAAGGTAAGTATGAGTTTTTTTATTTTCACCATAGAGCTGGCATAATTACTGTAAGGGGGCACCTATGTGGGCATAACTACTATGAGGGGGCACATATTAAGGCATAACTACTATGAGAGGGCACATATTAAGGAATAACTACTATGAGAGGGCACATATCTGGCATAACTACTATGAGGGGGCACATATCTGGCATATCTACTGTGAGGGGGCACATATCTGGGCATAACTACTGTGATGGGGCACAAAAGTGGGCCTAAGTACTATGAGGGGGCACATATGTGGGCATAAATATTGTGAGAGGGCACATATCTGGCATAAATTCTGTGAGGTGGCACATACGTGGGCATAACTACTGTGAGGGGGCACATATCTGGGCATAACTACAGTGACCCGGGTACATACCTGGCCATAACTTCTGTGAGGGGGCACATATCTGGGCATAACTACTGTGAGGGGCACATATCTGGCCATAACTACAGTGAAGGGGCACATATCTGGCATAACTACTGTGACAGGAATAAAGGTGGGTATAACTATTGTGAAGGGGCTACAAGGTGGCCTAATTACTGGGAGGGGCCACAGTGTGGGCATTAGTACTGTGTGGTAGCACTGCTATACATTGGCATGTCTCAGTCTTATAGGCCAGCACTGCGCCTCCTGCTGGTGATTTCACAGGGGCAGTCACCATCCTCTTCCTTATGTAATTATTCTTTTTTTCTCTATCACCACAGGGACCTTGTTCTGGATCCAGCGGACATCACGCCGACATCAGCGACACCCTGGATGAGGTAGGACCAGATTTTATTAGTTTATTGGGGGGGGGGCCCGATCCAAAGTTTGCACCAGGGCCCATAAAACTCTAGTTACGCCACTGGGTTCAGCTAACAGATTACCGAAACACAGTTGTTCTTGAGAACCCTAAAAAGAGGTACCTTCCCATGCCTGCACTGTTTCCAGTGTTCCAACCTACAGAAGGGATCAACGATCGCACACCCACACACAGGAAAACAAATAGAACTCAGAGGGTTTTTCACATGTGAATCAGACTTTGTGGTATACATCCTAAAATGTCCATGTGGTCTTGCATATGTAGGAGAAACTACACAAAAAGTGAGAGATAGAATATGTCAACACAAATCGAGCATTAGAAGACAGAACTTACTCCTACCTGTCCCATCACACTTTCAGGAGGCCAAACATAGGCGCAACTTAAGTTAAAAGCAATAGAACAGATACTAGTACCCCGAGAGGAGGCAACAGGTCCAAAACCCTAAAACTGAGAGAGGTCTTTTGGATACATGCCTTACAAACCCTAATCCCTAAGGACATGAACAGAGAATAGGAAATCCAATGCATACTGTAATTGGAGACTGGACGGTATTATCACCCTAAATAGACCTCCACAGTCCACACCATTACTCGCACAAAATTGTGTGACGACCTGGATTCGCACTCCAGCTCTAGCTTAGGGCTCTTTCACACTTGCGCTTTTGCTTTCCGTCCTAGAGTTTCGTCCTCGGGGCTCTAGGACGGAAAGATACTGATCAGGATTTATCCTAATGCATTCTGAATGGAGAGAAATCCGTTCAGGATGCATCAGGATGTCTTCCGTTCAGTATGTGAATGTTTTTTGGACAAAATCGTAGCATGCTGCGGAATTGTCTCCGTCCAAAAATCCGGAAGACATGCCGTAACGCCGGATCCAGAATTAATTCCCATTGAAGTGCATTAATCCGGATCCGGCATTAAGCTAAATGTCATTTCGGCGCATTGCCGGACCCGACGTTTAGCTTTTGTGAATGGTTACCATGGCAGCAAGGACGCTAAAGTCCCGGCTGCCATGGTAAAGTGCAGTGGGGATGCAGGGGAGAAGTATACTTACCGTCCGTGCGGCTCCCGAGTCCCGGGGCGCTCCACAATGATGTCAGAGCGCCCCATGATCATGGATCACATGATCGCATGGATCACGTGATCCATGCGCGTGGGGTGCTCTGACGTCATTGTGGAGCGCCCCGGGAGCCGCTCGGACTGTAAGTATACTGCTCCCCTGGCTCCCCACTACTACTATGGCAACCAGGACTTTAGTAGCGTCCTGGCTGCCATAGTAACACTGAAAGCATTTTGAAGACTCATCAGTCTTCAATATGCTTTCAGTTGTCTTGCGCCTTGATGGATCTGGCGGGCATTTCCGGCGACGAAAGTGCACGCCGGATCCTCACAACACAAGTGTGAAAGAGGCCTAACTGTGGTATCACAACTACCTTTATTTTATGCATATGGTCTATCACACTCTTACAATATTTGTATCCCTTGCCCCCATGTATCGTATGGTAATAACATGAGTCGAAGAATATAGACTGTTAAAAATCAATATAAACATTGTATTGCCAAATTCTGCCTATTGATGTATAGTGATGAGCGGGAGGTGCCATATTTGATCCCGACGAAATTCGCGAATATTGCTAGAATATTCGTCGAAATAGAATATTCGTCATTATTCTAGTTATTGCGATTAATATGTAACATAGTAACATAGTATATAAGGCCGAAAAAAGACATTTGTCCATCCAGTTCGACCTGTTTCCTGCAAGTTGATCCAGAGGAAGGCAAAAAACCCCTGTGAGGTAGAGCCAATTTTCTCCACTTAAGGGGAAAAAATTCCTTCCTGACTCCAATCAGGCAGTCAGAATAACTCCCTGGATCAACGACCCATCTCTAGTAGCTGTAGCCTGTAATATTATTACACTCCAGAAATACATCCAGTCCCCTCTTGAATTCCTTTATTGTACTCACCATCACCACCTCCTCAGGCAGAGAGCTCCATAGTCTTAATGCTCTTACCGTGAAGAACCCTTTTCTATGTTGGTGTACAAACCTTCTTTCCTCCAGACGCAGAGGATGTCCCCTCGTCACAGTCACAGTCCTAGGGATAAATAGATGATGGGACAGATCTCTGTACTGACCCCTGATATATTTATACATAGTTATTAGATCTCCCCTCAGTCGTCTTTTTTCTAGAGTGAATAACCCTAATTTTGATAACCTTTCAGGGTACTGTAGTTGCCCCATTCCAGTTATTACTTTAGTTGCCCTCCTCTGAACCCTCTCTAGCTCTGCTATGTCTGCCTTGTTCACGGGAGCCCAGAACTGTACACAGTACTCCATGTGTGGTCTGACTAGTGATTTATAAAGTGGTAAGACTATATTTTCATCACGGTCATCTATGCCCCTTTTGATGCAACCCATTATCTTATTGGCCTTAGCAGCAGCTGCCTGACACTGGTTTTTGCAGCTTAATTTGTAATTTATTAAAATTCCTAGATCCTTTTCCATGTCAGTGTTACTGAGTGTTTTACCATTTAGTATGTACGGGTGACTTGCATTATTCCTTCCCATGTGCATAACTTTACATTTGTCAGTGTTAAACCTCATCTGCCATTTCTCTGCCCAAGCCTCCAATCTATCCAGATCCCTCTGTAGCAGAAAACTGTCCTCTTCAGTGTTAATTACTTTACACGGTTTAGTGTCATCTGCAAAAATAGATATTTTACTGTGCAGGCCTTCTACAAGATCATTAATAAATATATTGAAGAGAATAGTGCCCAGTACTGACCCCTGAGGTACCCCACTAGTGACAGTGACCCAATCTGAGTATCTACCGTTAATAACCACCCTCTGTTTTCTATTACTGAGCCAGTTACTTACCCACATACAGATATTTTCTCCCAGTCCGAGCATCCTCATTTTATATACTAACCTTTTATGTGGTACAGTGTCAAATGCTTTGGAGAAGTCCAGATATACGACATCCATTGATTCGCCGCTGTCAAGTCTAGAACTTACCTCCTCATAGAAGCTGATTAAATTAGTTTGACATGACCGATCCCTCATGAAGCCATGCTGATATGGCGTTATTTGCTTATTTTCATTGAGATACTCCAAGATAGCATCTCTTACAAAACCTTCAAACAGTTTACCCACAACAGATGTTAAACTTACCGGCCTATAATTTCCAGGCTCTATTTTGGACCCTTTTGAATATTGGCACCACATTTGCTATACGCCAGTCTGGTGGAACATTCCCTGTCAGTATGGAGTCCGTGAATATCAAAAATAAGGGTCTGGCTAGGACATCACTTAATTCCCTTAGGATACGGGGGTGTATGCCATCCGGTCCTGGCGATTTGTCTATTTTAATCTTTTTAAGTCGCTGCTGTACTTCTTCCTGGGTCAGACAGGGCACTTTTAAAGGGGAATTTACTTTTACATTCTGCATTTCATCTGACAGTTTATTTTCCTCAGTGAAAACAGTGGTGAAGAAAATATTTAATAGCTTGGCTTTATCCTCATCGCTTTCTGCAACTCCCCCCTCATTGCTATGTAGAGGGCCGACTCCTTCAGGTTTATTCATTTATTGCTTTTTTTACGGTTCTATTTATCCACATTGGTTTCTTCTTATTTCTTAGCCTTTTATTTCTATAAGGTATGCATCGATCACAATTTGATGTTACAATGCTTTTAAAAATCTCCCATTTTGTGGTTGTATTTTTATTTTTGAGGACTATGTCCCAGTTAATTGGGCCTATGGCCTCTCTTAGTTGGCTAAATTTTGCTTTTTTGAAGTCCGGTATTCTTGTTCCTCCCTGTAGAAACTCTCGTTTGAAGGATAATTGGAAGGTTATTACTTTATGGTCACTATTTCCCAGGTGTCCCCCGACCTGCACGTCTGTTGTTCTATCAGGTCTATTGGTTAATACTAAGTCCAGTATGGCCGTCCCTCTAGTAGGGTCCTGAACCATTTGGGAAAGGTAATTGTCTTTGGCTATTGCCAAGAACCTGTTTCCTTTATGGGATGTACAGGTTTCAGTTTCCCAGTCTATATCTGGGTAGTTGAAGTCCCCATGATAACCACCTGATTATGGTTTGCCGCCTTGTTTATCTCGTTTAGTAATAGATTTTCTAGGACTCTGGTATATTAGGTGGTTTATAGTAAACTCCTATTAGTAATTTATTATTGTTTTTGGCTCCATTTATCTCCACCCACAATGACTCCATATTTTCGTGTCCCTCACAGATGTCTTCCCGGAGTGTGGGCTTTAGACAGGACTTTATGTAAAGGCAGACCCCTCCCCCTCTCCGGTTTTGACGATCCTTTCTGAACAGATTGTAACCTTGTACATTAACTGCCCAGTCATAGCTATCATCCAGCCATGTCTCAGTTATTCCCAGTATGTCATAATCCTCCTCACACATCACTAATTCCAGTTCACCAGTCTTGTTAGTCAGGCTTCTGGCATTAGTATACATACATTTGAGAGGTTTATGCATATTTTTTGCCCTACACCTTTCCTTCTGAACTTTTCTAGTCCCCCCTTCTATTCCTCCCCCAGTCACACTACCTCGCACCTGGTCTCTATCTGCACTATCTTCCCCTCCTATAATGTAATTACCCCCCCCCCCCAGTCTCTAGTTTAAACACTCCTCCAACCTTCTAGCCATCTTTCTCCCCAACACGGCTGCCCCTTCCCCATTGAGGTGCAGCCCGTCCCTACGATAGAGCCTGTAGCCGATAGAGAAGTCGGCCCAGTTCTCCATGAACCCAAAACCCTGCTTCCTACACCAGTTCTTGAGCCACTTGTTAACCTCTCTAATCTCCCGCTGCCTCTCTTGTGTGGCCCGTGGTACAGGCAGTATTTCGGAAAATACTACCTTTGAGGTCCTTGCCCTAAGCTTTTGTCCTAAATCCCTGAAATCATTCTTAAGGACGCTCCACCTTCCTCTAACTTTGTCATTGGTATGTGATTTAAATAATCCCGTATTGCGATTTTAACTTAAGGCAACTTTCCTATTGGTTTGATATCTAGAATTAGCGAAGGTGACGAATATGACGAATGTATTTGTCATATTCCTCCAAACGAAGATAACAAAATATTCTCCATCTTCATTTAGCTCCATATTTGTCAACTAAGGAAAGTTGACGACTAGAGACAGCTAAGTTTTTAATTCGCTATGCGATAATATTACTTTTCTTTTTTTTTTATAAATAGAACAATTATAATACTTGATAATTATTATAATTATTCTATTTATTTTAAAAAAGCTAAGTAATATAATCTCATAGCGAATTAAACACAGCTGTCTCTATAGTCAACTTTCCTATTTGATTGCTAGAATTAGCGAAGTTGACGAATATGGAGCTAAAACGAAGATGGAGAATATTTTGTTATCTTCGTTTTGAGGAATATGACGAATACATTCGTCACATTTGTCATCTTCGCTAATTCTACCAAGCCAACCATAGTAAACCAGGTCTAAGTTGAAATCACAATGCGATTACCTCAAGTTATATTAATCGCACTGCGATTTCAACTTAGAGCTGTGTTTCTAATGGGTCAGCTTGCTAGAATTAACGAAGTTAATAACGAATATGGAATATAGTAGTGCTAAGTTCAAATCGCAATGCGATTAATATAACTTGAAGTAAACGCATTGCGATTTCAACTTAGCACTGCTGCTATATTCCATATTCGTTGACTTCGTAAATTCTAGCAAGCTGACCCATTAGAAACCCAGCTCTAAGTTCGTGATCCGAACTCAACCCGAACTTCATCCCGAACCCGAACCCCATAGAAGTCAATGGGGACCCGAACTTTTGGGCACTAAAAAGGCTGTAAAAGACACCCAGAGGGATAATATACCGCAATAAACGCATTGCGATTACAACTTTGAGCTAACGATCACCATGGGAACGCCTCCTCCAGTAGAATGTACTGTCGGATCTGAGAATTAAGTTGAAATCGCAATGCGATTCTTAAATATTTGCTTAATCGCATTGCGATTTCAACTTAGCATTGCTAAATAATTCCATCCATATCGTTAACTTACTGAGTCAGTAAGTTAACGAATATGGATGGAATTATTTAGCAATGCTAAGTTGAAACGGCAATGCGATTAAGCAGATATATAAGAATCGCATTGCGATTTCAACTTAATTCTCACATCCGACAGTACATTCTACTAGAGGAGGCGTTCCCATGGTGATCGGTAGCTCAAAGTTGTAATCGCAATGCGATTAAGCAAATACATAAGAATTGCATTGCGATTCCAACTTTTTAGTACTCAGCTTTTAAAATCGTACACCACTTTAAGTTCCAAAGTTGCAATCGCGTTCGAATAGAACTTAAAGCTGTCTCTTAGTCAGTTTTAGTATTGGTGTGCTGTAATAGAAGTTACATTCGTACGCGAATATAACTTAGAGCAATACAGTCAACTTTACACTGTTAGTTTTATTATCGCGATAATACAGCTATTCAAGAATCGTGTACGTGCGTCTGTACGTGTGTGCGTTACCTCGGACACTATTCTATTTTGCCAGCCACAGCTGAAACCACTGATTTATGGTATTGCTATTTTGGCAATTGAATTTAACCCCAGAAAATAATCTATCCTTTGCCAGACAGCAGAGAGTATTATACTTGTCTAGCCAAAGCTGGAACACCAGATTTAGGGGATTGGTATTTGGGCAATTGTATTTAACCCCTTAATAAAATATAGAAATTTCTTTCCTGAGTTTCTAGGGGTGACAATTAGCACAGCCAAGCCCCTGATGTAGGATATAGCAAAAAAAAACTAGTATTGATGGATTGATGGACTTGGTGGCAGCTTCTTCTGGCGCACCACAAGTCACAAAATGGCCGCCGATCAACCCAGAAAATAAGTGACAGAAAAACGCTCTGTGCAGCCTAAAAACCAGCGTGCAAGTAACTAGCAGAAGTTCAATGATTCTCAGCTGTAAATTGATCCGTTCATTAGGTGCTGTTGCTGACTTTAACCTGCCTAATCTCGCCCTGATAGAAGCTGCGTCCTCTCCCTACACTAATCAGAGCAGTGTGACGTGCGGCGCTACGTGACTCCAGCTTAAATAGAGGCTGGGTCACATGCTGCGCTTGGCCAATCACAGCCATGCCATTAGTAGGCATGGCTGTGATGGGCTCTTAGGGCAAGAAGTAAAATGCTAGCTGATTGGCTGCTGTGCAGCCCTTCAGAAAGCGGGAAGTAATCGACGAACACCGAACCCGAACCCGAACTTTTTTCAAAATGTCCGGGTTCGGGTCCGGGTCCCGGACACCCCAAAATTCGGTACGAACCCGAACGATGCTCGAACTGTTCGCTCAACACTAATCATGGAGAAACAAACCCTAATTAGGACGTCAATATGCGTACCATTTACCTTTTCTATTACATCAGCTGTTGTACCTTTTCTTGTAAATACTTTTGTTTTTTTCGTGTTTGTGATTACTTTACTTTGTATTTGTAACCCAGTGTCTGAGGAAGGCAGATAAGCCAAAACGTTCACACAGTGCCGCATCTTGGAACAAATTAACCAAATAAAAAAGCAACTACTATATGAGATATTTCAAGCCTTTATTTGTTATAATTTGGATGATTATGGCTTACAGCTCATGAAACCCCAAAGTCACAATCTCAGGTCCCCTTTGCTCAGGGGGTATGGATTAATTAGCTGACTAGAGTGTGACACCTTGAGCCCGGAATAGTGAACCTTTTCACAAAATTCTAATTTTCAGCTGCATTAATGCAATTCATTTTCATTTGCATTACTGAAATAAATGGACTTTCTTGCACGATATTCTAATTTTTTGAGTTTCACCTGTGTGTCCGCTAAAGGAATCCTCACCGTCGCATTTACAATCACGAAATTTGGCACACAGGTACATCAGGTGTCCGGGAAGGTTTTAGACCAGGTCTCAGCTCTCTGGGACGTACCGTTCATGAGATTTTCCCAAAAAATGCATTAGCCAATAGAAGCCTGGTCACATGACCCTTATCAGCCAATAGAAGCTCGCTGGCAGTTTGGCTCCACACAGTTTTACTCCAGGTAACCATAACAACCCAGCCATGTTTATTCACTGCTGTAGATGAGCTTTAAAGGAAATCTGTCACCAGGATAATCGCTATAGAAGTAAAGCCAGGGCCTAATAGCACTTAGTACCTTATTTCCTGAGGTTTCCATAACAACTCTGTGGATGACACTGTTAAGGGAGCAGAGTGCTGTGGAGGTCACAGTTCAGGGGGCATTCAAGTCACCCTTAAAATTCTGCCCCCAGGTCCCACTAAGCCGCGCCTCCGATCTGGTTAGGTCACCCCCCCCCCCCTTCCACTCCTCAGCCGACAAGGATTAAAAAAATGAAGTTAAAAATCAACTTCTGTCAGCTGCAGGGGTGGGAGGGACGGTGACTTTCTCCCTGCAGCTCACATTCAGACAGCACAATACTGCTGTCTTAGAGTGAGCTGTTTAAAAGGACACCCCCCCGATCCAGTTAGGCCATGCCCCCTCCCACTCAGCCAACAGGGGTTGAAAAAATTAAGTTAAAAATCAACTTCTAGGTCCCGCTAAGCCACACCCTGATCTGGTTAGGCAGCACCCCCTCCCACTCCTCAGCCGACATGGATTGAAAATAATGAAGTTAAAAATCAACTTCTGTCAGCTGCAGAGGTGGGAGGGAAAGTGACTTTCTCCCTGCAGCTCACATTCAGACAGCACAGTACTGCTGTCTTGGAGTGAGTTTTTCAAAAGGACACGCCCCTGATCATGTTAGGGCACGCCCCCTCTCACTCAGCCAACAGGGGTTGAAAAAATGAAGTTAAAAATCAACTTCTATGCCCCGCTTATCCACAACCCGATCTAGTTAGGCCACGCCCCCTCCCACTCCTCATCTGACAGGTATTAAAAATGAAGTTAAAAATCAACTTCTGTCAGCAGCAGGGGTGGGAGGGACAGTGACTTTCTCCCTGCACCTCACACTCAGACAGAACAGTGCTGCTGTCTTAGGGTGAGCTGTTCAAAAGGACAACCCCCAATCCAGTTAGGCCACGCCCCCTCACACTCCTCATCCAACAGGGATTGACAAAATTATGTTAAAAATCAACTTCTAGGCCCCGCTTATCCACAACCCGATCTGGTAAGGCCATGCCCCCTCCCACTCCTCATCTGACAGGTATTAAAAATGAAGTTAAAAATCAACTTCTGTCAGCAGCAGGGGTGGGAGGGACAGTGACTTTCTCCCTGCACCTCACAATCAGACAGAACAGTGCTACTGTCTTAGGGTGAGCTGTTCAAAAGGACACCCCCCAATCCAGTTAGGCTACACCCCCTCCCACTCCTCAGCCAACAGGGATTGAAAAAATTAAGTTAAAAATCAACTTTTAAGTCCCGCTAAGCCACACCCCTGACCGGTTAGGCCACGCCCCCTCCGTAGCAGACGGGGATTGCCAAAATGAAGTTAAAAATCTAATTCTGTCAGCTGGAGAGGTGGGAGGGATGGTGACTTTCTCTCTGCAGCTCACTCTCAGACAGGACAGTGCTGAGCTGTTCAAAAGGACATACTTGTGTCCGTCCTGGCTCTGCACCAGACGGAGGTCATGGAGTCTGAAAGCCGGACTGTCCGGCCTAAAACTGGACCTCTGGCCACTCTAGGGGCAGGTTGCTGTGGAGGTCACAGTTAAGGGAATGGTCCGCTTTGGAGGTCAGTGTTAAGGGGCAGATTGTTGTAAAGGCCACTGTTAAGGGAGAGGGCCCCTGTGAAGGTCACTGTAAAGTCGGGTGGTGTGCTGTGAAACTCACTGTTAAAGGGGAAGGCTGCTGTAAAGGTCAAAGTTAAAGGTGGGCTGCTGTGGAGTTCCCATTTTAAGGGATGGGACACTGTGGGGGGTCAGTGTTAAGGGGTGGGGTCTGTGGAGGTCACTGTTAAGGGGCGGGGTGCTGTAGATTTCACTGTTATAGTGGATACTGTCAAGATCTTTTAATGACACACAGAAACATTAAATGAAATAAATAAAATATACCTGGGTGAAGCCTGGTCCTTCTGCTAGTAAGTAATAAAAAGGAAAGCTCTGATCTTTTTGAAGAGCAGAATACTTTAGGTTGCTGGAAAAAATGTCAGTCTTAAAGGAGACTTGTATTTTCTTGATGTGTTGTGATGCTCTGTGCTGACTTGTGATGCTCTGCACTGACCTGCAATGCTCTGTGCTGACTTGCGATGCTCTGTGCTGACTTGCGTTGCTTTGTGATGACTTGCCATGCGCTGGCTTGGAGACGCTGCTGCAGGCTTTGGGCCTAATGGCGGGAAACTAGCTGGTTGTAACACGTGGCCTCTTCGTGGATAACGGTGCGGGCACTCTAGCTCTGGACTTTGGCCTCCCACCATGCGTCTTTTTCTCTCTCTAGGGATCGCAGGAAGGTTGGCGCTCTTTCTCTGACTATCTTGCCTTTGCCCTTCTTCCACTTTAAGGATCGGCTGCAGTTTGACTAATACTTACGTTCTATGGCCTCTATAGTAGCTCCGCTGAGGTGTCTTTGCTTGCTCACTCAGGGAACAGTTGCTGTGCATCAGTATGTGCTGGCGCTCCGCTGCTCTAATGCGCTTTTTACTGTGCAAGTTGAGGAGCGCTATTGCTGCACCCACTGAGGTCAATAGTTCCACTGTGGTAGGCCCAGCACAATGAAGTGCCTTTTGAGCTGTGGCATTAGAAGAGTTTGAAATCTCCAAATGTTTAGTCCAACCAGACTGTCTGTTACTCTGCTTTAATTCTTCTAGTGCCCTTCTATAGAAACAGTAGGCTTAAAAGCACTTCTAAATACTTAAGATAACTTCTTTATTGACTTCAACTTTTCTTCATATATAACACTGCCTCCTCCGCAGCAGATAGTCCATGTACAAAACACGTGTTGTGTTGAATAAAATATAATCTCACCTTAAGTTATTTAAGCACTTTATTCTCTCTGAGAGGCATATTGGGATTTGCTATTGGTTTGTCTGTATGCAGTTTTCACTATAGTTTGGTGCTTAGTTTGCTTTCTATGGCTCAGTATGATCTGGTATGAGCAGTTCGTTTGAACTATTTACAGATTGTTTGGTAGAACTGTAAGTAAGCATACTGGTTCAGTATACAGTTCTAATCACAATACTAACAATAGGAACATTATATAACTGTTCTAAATACCTATTCTGGCCTCATTGCTTCCCTAATACTCAGCTCTTAGTGGAGTGAATGTCTGTTTAGCTCCTCTCCTGAGGCAATTCAGTTAGGGGATTTCCCACATAGGCTCAGTGTAAGGCTGGCTTTGAGTGGTCAAGACTCTCGGGCAGTAACAACAGTTTAACTCTATGCTTTCTGTTGTTAATTCTGCTGTGTCATTGAGCTTACCTTACATTAATGTAATGAATCTTAAAGGCATATTATCTTTTCTGCTTCTGTGAACACAATATATGACTGTTATATGACATTCAAAAACATGAAGTCACAGTAAATAACTCTGCTTTTGTCTTTAACATATAAACATAGGAACTGTATTAACCCCTTTCCGACATGTGACCTACTATTACGTCATGGAAGTCAGTGACTTTCCGCATTTTGGCGTAATAGTATGTCATGGTGATCGGGCGGGCACCTGAGCTGGTGCGATCCCAATCACTGCAGGGGTCCGACAGTCCCTGATAGCCGGGATACCCCTGCTATATCCACCGGAATTGCTGTTTACAGCGATACCAGCAGATTAACCCCTTCTATGTCGCGAAGTCCCAAAGTGGGAAAGAAATAAAGTTTAAAAAAAAGTTAAAAAAGTGTTTTTAATAAAAAAATAAAGTTTCAAGTAAAATAAAGGAAAAAA
Organism: Bufotes viridis; assembly: GCA_033119425.1. Lineage (NCBI taxonomy): Eukaryota > Metazoa > Chordata > Amphibia > Anura > Bufonidae > Bufotes > Bufotes viridis. The sequence goes on along the minus strand of CM065590.1, from coordinate 41,222,886 downwards.
GCCGCTTTTTCCCAGATTTCATAATAAAAATAGAAAAATAAGGAAAAACACACATATTAAGTATTGCTGCATCCGTAACGACCGGCTCTATAAATATATCACATGATCCACCTCATCCTATAAACACCATCAAAAAATAATAAAAACTGTGTCAAAAAAAGCAATTTTTGTCACCTTACATCACAAAAAGTGCAATACCAAGCGATCAAAAAGGCGCATGTTAAACAAAATAGTATAAATAAAACCGTCACCCCATCTCGCAAAAAATGAGACCCTACATATGAAAATCGCTAAAAAAATTTAAAAAACTATAGCTCTCAGACTATGGAGACACTAAAACATAATTTTTCTTTGCTTTCAAATATGCTATTATTGTGATAAAGTGAAATAAATAAATAAAAAGTATACATATTAGGTATCGCCGCATCTGTAACAATAGCTCTATAAAAATATCACATGACCTAACCCCTCAGGTGAACACCATAAAAAAAATAACTATATTAAAAAAAGCTATTTTGTCACCTTACATCACAAAAAGTGCAACACCAAGCGACTTAAAAGGCGTATGCCTCCCAAAAAAGTACCAATCAAACCATCAACTCATACCGAAAAAAAAAACAAGACCCTACCTAAGACAATCGGTCAAAAAATAAAAAAGCTATGGCTACGGAGACATTAATTTTTTTGGTTTAAAAAATTCTATTATTGGCTAAAACTCAAATAAATAAGAAAAAGTATTATATTAGGTATTGCCACGTCCGTAATGATCTGCTTTATAAAAATATCACATGACCTAACCCCTCAGGTGAACACTGGAAAAATAAAGAAATAAAAACTGCCGCAAAATTAACAAAATTTTGGTTACCTTGCCGATTAAAGTGTAATAATGAATGATCAAAAAATCATACGTACCCAAAAATGGTACCAATAAAACTGGCACCTTATCCCCTAGTTTCCAAAATGGGGTCACTTTTTGGGAGTTCCTACTGTAAGGTGCATCAGGACGGCTTCAAATGGGACATGGCAACTAAAAATCAGTCCAGCAAAATCTGCCCTCCTAAAAACCATATGGAGCTCCTTTCCTTCTGCGCCCTGCCGCGTGCCCTTACATCAGTTTACGACCACATGTGGGGTGTTTCTGTAAACCGCAGAATCAGGATAATAAATATTGAGTTTTGTTTGGCTGTTAACCCTTGATGTATTAAAGAAAAATGGATTAAAATGGAAAATCTGCTAAAAAAGTGAAATTTAGAAATCTCATCTCCATCACTTTAATGCTTGTGGAACACCTAAAGGGTCAACAAAGTTTGTGAAATCAGTTTTGAGTAACGTAAGGGGTGTAGTTTCTACAATGGGCTCATTTATTGGGGGGTTTCCATTATGTAAGCCCTGTAAAGTGATTTCAGACCTGAACTGGTCCTTAAAAAGTGGGTTTTGGAAATTTTCTTACAAATTTCAAGATTTGCTTCTAAACTTTTTTTTTAGGCCTTTCAACCTCTTGCCGACCGCCGAACGCAGGATTGCGTCCTGGCGGCGGTCGGCTTGTTCCTCCTAGATGGGCGGGCGCATCATCTCGCGAGACGCGAGATTTCCTGTGAACGCGTGCATTGCGGAATAGATATGGACATTTTTGCGGACGTGTGAATGGGCCTTACTACTTTATTTATTTATTTTTTTGCACATTTTTTGGCAGAGATTTTTTCATCCACATTGATCGATGCGAATGAAGCAATCTGTGCCGTTCATTATTTTTTTTTTCAGCCCAGAGGCTGAACGCAAAAAAAAAATCTCATTACCCGTATGCTCAATATAAGGAGAATCGCAGATACTCCTAATGCTGGCCATACGTGTAATGATTGCGGAGACCCTCAACTGCCAGGACAGTACAAACACCTCACATGTGACCCCATTTTAGAAAGAAGACACCCCAAGGTATTCTGTGAGGGGTATGGTGAGTTCATGTAAAATTTAATTTTTTGTCACTAGTTAGTGGAAATTTGAGACTTTGTAAAAAAAATAATATATATATATATATATCAATTTCCGCTAACTTGTGCCAAAAAAAAAAAAATTCTGTGAACTTGCCATGCCCCTCACGGAATACCTTGGGGTGTCTTCTTTCCACAATGGGGTCACATGTGGGGTATTTATACTGCCCTGGCATTTTAGGGGCCCTAAAGCGTGAGAATCCATATGCGTAAAAATGCCCTTTGAAATCCTAAAGGTACTCATTGGAATTTGGGCCCCTTTGCGCATCTTGGCTGCAAAAAAGTGTCACTCATGTGGTATCGCCGAACTCAGGAGAAGTAGGGCAATGTGTTTTGGGGGTGTATTTTTATATATACCCATACTTTGTGTGAGAAATAACACTGTAAACGACAACTTTTTAATTTTTTTATACAAAGTTGTCAGTTTACAGAGATATTTCTCTCACCCAACATGGGTATATGTAAAAATACACCCCAAAACACATTGCCCTACTTCTCCTGAGTACGGCGATACCACATGAGTGACACTTTTTTGCAGCCTAGGTGCGCAAAGGGGCCCAAATTCCAATGAGTACCTTTAGGTTTTACAGGGTTGCTCACAATTTAGCCCCGCCCAAAATGCCAGAACAGTAAACACACCCCACAAATGACCCCATTTCGGAAAGCAGACACCCCAAGGTATTCACTGAGGAGCATAGTGAGTCCGTGGGAGATTATTTTTTTTTTTGCCAGTAGTTAGCAGAAATGGAAACTTTATTATTTTTATTTTTTTCCTCAGAAAGTGTCATTTTCCGCTAACTTGTGAAAAAAAAAGAAATTACACATGAACTCACCATGCCCCTCTGCGAATACTTTGGGGTGTCTTCTTTCTAAAATGGGGTCATTTGGGGGGTATTTATACTTTCCTGGCATTCTAGCACCTGAAGAAACATGACAGGCGCTCAGAAAGTCAGAGCTGCTTCAAAATGCCAAAATTCACTTTTTTGCACCATAGTTTGTAAACGCTATAACTTTTACCCAAACCAATAAATATACATTTATTGGATTTTTTTTTATCAAAGACATGTAGAACAATAAATTTTGCGAAAAATTTATATAGAAATGTAGTTTTCTAAAAAAAAAATGACAACAGAAAGTGAAAAATGTCATTTTTTTGCTAAAATTTCGGTAATTTTTGATTAATAGCAAAAAAAGTAAAAATGTCAGCAACAATGAAATACCACCAAATGAAAGCTCTATTAGTGAGAAGAAAAGGAGGTAAAATTCATTTGGGTGGTAAGTTGTATGACGGAGCAATAAACGGTGAAAGTAGTGTAGTGCAGAATTGTAAAAAGTGGCCTGGTCATTAAGGGGGTTTAAGCTAGGGGGGCTGAGGGGGTTAACGTCCTAAAAAAATAAAATTACATTTACAAAATGATGCCAACATAAAGTAGACATATGGGGAATGTTAAGTAACAAATATTTTATGAGGTATCACTTTCTGCTTTAAAAGCAGAGAAATTGAAATTTAGAAAATTTGCGAAAGATGAAATATATTGATTCAAATGTATGACTATCATGAAGTACAATGTGTCACGAGAAAACAAACTCAGAATGGCCTGGATAAGTAAAAGTGTTCCAAAGTTATTACTACATAAAGTGACACAGTTTAATTATGTTAACTATCAGGCACTCGCACCCCGTGCTCCCCGTTCCCGTATTGCGGACCGCATTTACGGATCCGCAATACACGGGCACCGTTCCATGGCCATTCCACATCACGGATGCAGACCCATTCATTTCAATGGGTCCGCAAATCCAGAGATGCGGAACGGTGCGGAACAGAATAGTACGGAAGCACTATGGAGTACTATTCCGTCCCGCAAAAAGATAAAACATGTCCTATCTTTTTGCGTATCGGGCAGATCGCAGACCCATTCAAGTGAATGGGTCCACGATCCGCTGTGGCTGTCCCACAGTCTGTACCCGTGCATTGCCGGCCGCAATTTGCGTGAAGGAGGCCTTATAATAAAACAATATGGCAATAAAACCTAAAACAATACATTCTGATTATCCACACTATTAGGCATAAAACAATTAGCAGATGTATTCTGATTTTTGGACACTAGATGGCATCTATAAAGGTTTTTGTTAAAGTTCGCGGTTTGTGTTAAAAGTTTGCAGTCAACTTCCCACTATCCAGACCTGAATGAGGGGGACTATCGCCATCTGGTGTATAACAGACATAATACAATGCAGCTGAAAATTCATATAATTCCAATTTTATATCAAGACACGGAGGCTCATATTGCTTTAACCCTTTCTTTACTGAAGCATAGCAGCAAAGAACAAGCAAGGAAAAAATTCAGTAACCATGGTGATAACTCCTCCCACCGCTCCCCTATATAAGGAGCCTCTCTCACAACTTCTTCCTCTTTCTTTGCTGCTCTTCAGTAAATATAAGTATAGCAGCTCTCTTTATTGTTGGTAATACCTGTATGTATTGTTTTTGCTTTACAGGTTATTTTTTGAATATAGATATTGCATTTGCTTTTCTGTTCTACACCTTTTATATCTGTCCTTACATCTTTCTTTTATATCTTTTCTTTAGGTCTTCACCTATTTATTTTATTTCTATCCCCTTTATTCTCTTTTCCCTATCCTCAGGGACGGCACCGTTTTTTCCCCTTCTTCTACCCCGTTCGCGGTGTTCTGTGCCTTGTTACCTTCCCGGTTTCTATTCTGTCGGCGCCATCTTCCTTCTCCTTCACCTCCTCGCGTTGTTTTTCCCGCGGCAGGCTCCTTAGCTTTGCGCTCGTAATCTCGCGATTCGCGAGATTCACGGGCGCCATCTTGATCATTATCCAGTGCTGAGTTCCCGCCGCCTGCGGGAATCTCGGGCGCCATTTTGGATATCCAGGCCCCGAAATCTCGCTCGTGGCGAGATTATCGGCGGCCATTTTACTTTGCCTCCAGCTCACTTGCGATCGGCTGCACAGGTTTAGTGTCTGTTCTGTCGGTCCTCTCAGCTGCCGAACCCTGCTTAAATTAGTTCTTTTTTCTGGACCAAATAGTCAGTGTGGTTTAGGGGTATTTAGAGTCCTTTTTATAGTCCTTCCCTGCTTTTCACTACCGACCTGTCTGGGGTGATTAACTCCTCTCAGGTTTTCCTCACATCATGTCCAACTTTCCTTCTCCCTCTGCCTCTGTTAGAGAGGACCATGCTGGTGCACAGAGACCTTCACCTGGCAGAATTCAGGACCCCATTCTATCTAATGTACCTAGACTAGATCTCCAGCAGTCTATATCCCAGGCTATCATCACGGCTATGGGTTCAGTATCAGCTACCCTTACCCACTCCAATTCGCAAGCGCTCAGGGCCCTTCCCTCTACCAGTGAGATGACCTCCGCCTCCAGGGGTCAATTGAATGATGGCTCTGTTCCATCCTTGAATGATGGCTCTGCTCCATCCAATGAAGGCACGACCATGTCGCGCAAAAGAGCTTGCCCGGCAGAAAGGGCTAGAAATTGGAAAACCGACCGGACATGTCCGGAACCGGTTTCTAACTCAGACCCCGAGTCTGATGAGGAGGCCTTTGACAATTTTTCCCTTCATTCAGGGGACGACCCTGAAGAGGTGGCCCTACACCCTGATATAGAGGCCCCCGCTTCTCAGGCTCCTGTCACGGCTACAGTAACGGCAGAGGACCCCGACGCCCTACTAGACCCTAGGGGCGAACCTCTATTCAATCCTGACCACCTCCACCATCCTCGCTCCGCTGAGTGGCTACCTGCTACTCATGTGGCTCATTATATTGAGTCTAGAATCAGAGCCCCTTTATCAAAGGAGGCCCGCAGCAAATTGCGCGCAGAATGCCCTCGCCCCTTAATACCTAATAAGACCTGTGAAACCCCCAGCGTGGACCCCAAGGTAGTCCAGTTCCTCGCTAAGACGGGGTTTAATCCTCGCAAGGGTCTGGACGCAGCCCTTAAAGCTTGCCAGGACAAGCTTCTGGACATCACCGGTCCTTTAGCAAAAATCTTTGACCTGGCGGAATCCGCCATCACAGAGGGCAAGCAGGTCGACCCGGACGAGCTCCGTGGCTGGGCCCAGAGGGCGATTTGTTTGGCAGGTAATGCCAATACGGCTATTTCCGTGGAAAGACGTCGGGCCATCCTTATGAAAATAGAGCCCAAACTAGCTAACCTGTCCCTCACAGAGGCAGGCAAGGAGGCTCAGGGATTGCTATTTGGAGAGCCCTTTATAAAAGAATTGGGCAAGTACGTAGGCACTTTCACGGCGCTAGACAAGGCGCAATCCTCTATGCGCCGGGATTTTCAATCCCGTTTTTCTGCTAGGGCCGGCAGTTCTAGGGGCCGACTGTCCGGCTGGTCCACTTTTCAGCCTAGGGGTACAGGCAGAGGCTCCTTTAACTACAGACAATCCCTCCAGGACCCGAAGTACCAACCGACATTTTTTCCGTCCAGAGGGACTTCCACCCGCTCAAGAGGATACCGAGGCACCCCAAGCTCTCGCTGCCCGTATGGTAAGTCGAATTCAGGGTACCTGCTCTCGGGGGTCAGCTATAGGGGGAAGACTCCGTCTCTTTTTCCCTGCGTGGTTAGAGATCACCTCAGACCAATGGATATTGTCTACGGTCAGGGGTTTCGTGATAGAACTGGTGACGTATCTGGAGAACCTCCCTACTCCTCAACCGCGCCCGGAGTCAGACCAGGCGTCCGCCTTGATAGACTCAGAACTGAACTCCCTGTTCCAAAAGAAGGCCATAGAACCATCTCCCGATCCACAATCGGGGATAATAAGCAGTATTTTTCTGGTCCAGAAAAAGGGCGGTCAATTCCGACCTGTTATCAACTTAAAGAACCTAAATGCCTTCGTCAGGTACAGGCACTTCAAAATGGAGGGCATTCACTTGCTAAGAGACATGCTCCTTCCTGGGGATTGGTTCGTCAAATTGGACCTACAGGATGCCTACCTGACGGTCCCAGTTCATCCCAGCTCTCGAGATCTCCTACAATTTCTCTGGAAAGGCCAGGTTTGGCGTTTTACATGTCTCCCCTTCGGGCTGTCCTCCGCCCCCTGGTGCTTTACGAAAATCATGAAACCGGTAGTGGCCTGGCTCCGGGCGAGGGGAATTCGTTTAATAATTTACTTGGACGACATGATGATCATGGCCCAGTCTCCGTCAGTTTTGTTACACCATCTAGATCTAGCCATTGCCCTCCTGGAGGGACTCGGTTTCATTATCAACCGGGACAAATCATGCCTGACACCGGCAACTACCATGGAATTTCTGGGGTTCGATGTCAACTCCTTGGATCAGACCCTAAGTCTTCCCATGTCCAAAGTCAAGTCGATTCGCAAAGAGATTCGTCATGCGCTCTCCCTTTCGCAGGTGTCCCTGAGACATTTGGCTCGTTTAATCGGCCTGTTAGCCTCCTCCATTCAGGCGATTTTTCCGGCCCCCCTTCATTATCGTGCGTTGCAACGATTGAAGATAGCGCACTTGAGAGCAGGGGCGTCCTACTCGGACACTCTGGTCCTCGACAGGTAGACCAGACACGAACTCTGGTGGTGGATCCACAACCTGTCCGTCTGGAACGGTCGGGCCATTTTCGGTCCCCAGCCAGATCTGGTTATCGAGTCCGATGCCAGTTTGCTGGGTTGGGGTGCTCATTGTCAAGGTGTGTCCATCGGGGGTGCTTGGTCGACAGAGGAAGCTCGTCTCCATATAAACGCTCTCAAGTTATTGGCAGGGTCCTTTGCGATCCGCAGCTTCGCTCAGGGTTCGATCAGAGCCTGCGTGCGTCTCCGCATGGACAATGTCTCTGCGGTTCGCTACGTGAACTGCCTGGGAGGCACCAGGTCTTCAGTCCTTTCCTTCCTAGCCAAGGACTTCTGGGAGTACTGTTTGGCCAAGGGAATCTCGGTGGTGGCGGAGTATCTTCCGGGCCTTCACAATACCTTGGCGGACTGGAGTTTGCGATACATCTCGGACTCCAGCGATTTGAAGTTAGATCGGCAGGTATTCCTAGATATCTCTTCTCGTTGGGGCCCCTTCTCCATCGACTTGTTCGCTTCCAGATTGAATACACAACTCCCCAGATGTTTCAGTTGGCGTCCGGACCCGGACGCGAAAGCAGTGGACGCTTTCCTTCAGCAGTGGGGAGAATCCCTCAATTACGCGTTTCCTCCGTTTGCTCTCATCCCACGCGTTCTAGCTCAGATTTCCCGTCAGGAAGCTCGGTTGATCTTAATAGCTCCCTTTTGGAGAACCCAATCGTGGTTCCCACAGCTATTGAGTCTTCTAGTAGAGGAACCGGTTCTTCTCCCAGTTTCCCCTCACCTCTTGCGGGACCCTTTCAGTTGCGACCACCCCCTCTTACTGGACGGCTCTCTACAGCTCATGGCCTGCAACCTGTCGGGGGATCATGGGATGCCTCTGGTTTTTCGGCAACAACTAGACAACTGTTGGACTCAGCCTAAGCTCCAGGAACTAGGAGAGCCTACGGTGCCGCTTGGGAGGTTTGGGTTCGCTGGTGCTCTGCAAGGCACTTGGATCCCTTTCAAGCCTCTGTGACAAGTATTCTCGATTTCCTTACCTCTCTGTTTGAGCAGGGTAAGGCTTATCGTACGATAAATCTGTATCGTTCGGCAATCTCTGCTAGACATCAGGGTTTTGATGGTTGTCTGGCGGGACGACATACCCTTGTCTGTCGACTCCTTAGGGGTTCTCGTTTGGCCCGTCCACCCAGGCCTCGTTTCTCGGCCACTTTGGATGTCGCTGACGTTCTCAGATTCCTGGAATCTTGGCCAGCCAACGATCAGCTATCCTTGCGCCAGCTGTCGGCGAAATTAGTGACCCTATTTTGTCTGACCTCTTGCAAGAGAGTTTCAGACGTCCGGGCTCTGGATGTGGATGCACGTTACTTCACTCCGGACGGGGTTACTTTCAACATTTCGCGCCGTACTAAGACCAATATCCGATCGGTCTCGTACCCGGCTTTCCCCTCCTCACTACAATTATGTCCGGTCTCGTGTCTACGGGAGTATGAAGCTAGGACGCTTCCTTTTCGCTCAGGCTCTTCTCCTCAATTGTTTATCTCTTTCCGTCGGCCCTTCGCTCCTGTCACTAGCGTTACCCTCTCGCGTTGGGTGAAATGGATTTTTCTCTCTCCGGCATTGATACTTCCATATTTACGGCCCACTCGGTTCGAGGAGCTTCGGCCACCTCCATGTCGGTCGCCGGGGCTCGCCTGGAGGATGTCTTGCGATTGGCGGATTGGTCGCGTGTATCCACCTTCAGAGAATTCTACTTCAGACCGCCTCCGCATGCATTTACTTCGGTGATAGCGCAGCTTTAAACATGCAATATGAGCCTCCGTGTCTTGATATAAAATTTAGGATTTTCCTAAATCATGACGTAAAGTCATGATTTTATGAAAGACACGGAGGCGAGTATTGCCCACCCATTATTGGATAGTTTCCCTCCCTACTTATGTTTTGTCTTGTTGATGCTTACTGTGACTGTATTTGCGTTTTATGATTCCTACCTTCACAGGTTGTGTTTACCTTCCGGACGTTTTCTTTTCCTCGCAAATTATTATGGTAGTCTATCACCTTTTGTCTTCCAGGTTAAGATTTCCAGATCCTCTTAGATGTGCATCGTCTTCAGTTCCAGAGTTCCATTAGTTTGGTGCCTTCGTTCCGACGGTTTGGCCGGCCCAGTGTTTTGCTGTTCGTTCTGACGGTGTTAAGAAGTTTGAGGATCGTTTCATCTCAGACAAAGAAAGAGGAAGAAGTTGTGAGAGAGGCTCCTTATGTAGGGGAGCGGTGGGAGGGGTTATCACCATGATTACTGAATTTTTTCCTTGCTTGTTCTTTGCTGCTATGCTTCAGTAAAGAAAGGGTTAAAGCAATACTCGCCTCCGTGTCTTTCATAAAATCATGACTTTACGAAAATCCTAAATTACTAAATACTTAATGTTGGACACAAGTGCCATCTAGTGTCCAAAAATCAGAATACAACTGCTCATTGTTTTATTGCCAGATAACCAGATTTTATTGTTTTAGGTTTTATTGCCATATTGTTTTATCGTTTAATGTGTATACACAAGATATCGTTTTTTTTGTATTTCCTGCAACAAATAGATGTGTTTATAGAATAATAAAATCTATTTTTTAGTTCAGCCGGGTGTCTTGCTCTCTGAGTGCACCATTGCTGCCAGTGCCTGACAGTTAACATAATTAAACTATTTCATTTGTTTACCTAACAGGGTGAGTCCTTTCTGTTCTAGGCACCCACTTCATATTCGTTATGTATAAATTCTTGTTCAGCCCTTTTAGATCATTCGCATTGATATAAGTAATGACGGTACTACACCAACAGACTATCTGACCAATTTCTGTCCAATCAGACCAATAGTTGGTGTGTATAACAAAAGATCTGTGTATAAACCGCCATCTGACCAATGATTGGTCATATAATGTGCTGGTGTAATACAGCCCTAAGGGTTAAATTGGCTTGATCGGATAAACCAGATAACAAGCACCTTGTCAAAACATTATTGTGCTCAGGTGAGGGTAACACCCCCCTTTATCGTCTGATGGGATTGGAAGCGTAGTCACTGCGTTTATATTGTGCGTCCACATCTGCAATTTTAGTTATGATGAAGGACGTGAGGGGAGCGGTAGTAGCTCTGAGGATGTGTCATGGTGTACTCCCTCAGGTCACTGCTCCTTGGGGTCGGCGCAGTGAAGGAGGAGTACCCTGCCTGATAGTAGTTTGGGGATGCCCATGGTGTTAATGTCCATGTGGGTGCTAAGAAGGGCACATGATGGAAATGCCACGACCAGCGTGTAGTGTTGAGACGGAGACCGGGTCATATTAAACTTAACAAGTCTCTATTTACTGTGGTTGTAGTACATCCAGCTATATGTACACACGTAGTGCAAGTTCCTCCAAGATGTCCAAGCATGAGCTAGGCCAGCGATGGCTAAGCTCGATCTGTGGTGAAACTACGACTCCCAGCATGCTCCATTCATTTCTATGGCGTTCTGAGATTAGCCAAGCAAGTGTACATCTTGGGAGTCGTAGTTTTACCACAGCTGGAGCGCCGGAGGTCAGCCATCACAGAGCTAGGCAGTAAGCGCCGACTGCACACAGTGCTTCTACTTCCGGTGGCTGCTTCATGAGTACTTATCGCAGGGATCGCAGGTTAGTGAGTGTACAAGAGGATTAGATTTCATTGAAAGGCGGAATATAGATGTAATTTTAACTCCTAAGATGCCTGTGGCTACCGGGGGAGCACGGGAGGCAGAAGCACAGCGCCCGCACAGCCCGTCTCCCCTTTATAAATAGGAGACGGATGGCCCTTAGCAGCACTCTCTGAAATGAGTGCTGCTAAGGGCCATTTTAGCCCCAGTTTTCTAATAAAAATAAATGTTTTGGATAAATAAAGTATATTAGAAAAATGTTACCGATCACTTGCCCCAACCTATAGCCAAAAATAAATTTAAACAGCAGTTACACTTTAAATCTCTGTTACTGGGAACTCTGGCTAGCCACTAGAATCTGGCAACTGTGGCTGCAGTCTCTAATAATCTGGGGGTGCATAGAGGTGTCTTAACTTGTTTTCCCTTTGCAGCAGCAGGGTCTGGAATGCTTTTAGCTCAGTTTCCTCGCTGACTCTCACTCTGTAGTCAATGCAAATCCTACTTCAGATCTTCTCTTTCATGTCCTGGAGCACGTGATAGGTACCGAAGAATCCAGGGCCTGAAGCTGGAGTCTGGAGAAGAGGAGCTGAGCCAGGATGATGAACTCTGTCCATGCTCGTCTCATGCTTAGACATACTGGATGTAAGGTGCATTACAAAACATTAAATACCATTGCATTACAAACCAAACATTGCAAATACCTCCAGGTCTGTGGTTGTGCACTTGATCATCTGAAACACATAGCTCTCTCTCACATCCTGGGCAGTCTCATTATTTTAAGAAAATAAAAAAAAACTTTGGATTTCACATAAAGCAACTACTGCGTGTTTTGATACCCACCACGATTGTCTGATTGGTGCCCGACCTTGCAGGAACCGCCCATATTGGGAGTGACTGACCATGTAAGTGACACCGGCGTTTCAGCAGACAATTACAGCCATACTAGCACTAGAGACACTTTAACCACATGCCAGTGTAGGCAACAAGCCTCTGAGGAGCCGGTGCAGAGGATGGGAGTAGTAGTGGCCCTGATGAGATGTTGTGTCATGATATACTCCCTCAGGTCTTTGCTCGCTGGGGATTGGTGCAGTGGAAATGTAGTTTGAAGAATCAGGCCAGAGGTGAATGTAACCGTCTCTTTTTACATAGCGCAAAATACAACGTAGTACATTCAGCAAATTCAAAGTACAGTTTCTGGCACCAGCTGGGAAGGTATGGTGGAAGGTGCATGGCTGTATATTGTATCTTGTTGATATAGGTGTCCACTGTAAAGCTCTTAATCTTTGTCTGGCCTAGTGGTGGTTTAGGTGATGGGTGTCTGAGCTGTAGTCCCTCACCAGCGGCATCTCTAAAGCAGTATTTTGCTGATCTTGTCTCTCAGGATCTTTCTTAAAGCTTAATCTTGGATGCCTGGAGAACCATATGGCTAATATATATCGTACCCAGGAGCAGGAGCTCTAGCATGCACTTCCTCTCCTCTGTTTTCCCAGAAACATTGCCATGTCTATCCACTGCCTGTGTCTGGTATTGTACAGTAGCTCATACCCAATCAACTAAATGGAGCTAAGCTGGAATGACAATCACAACGCATCGGCAAAAGTAGCACTGTTCCTGAATAAAAAGCAGACCGTTTTGTCTAGTTGTGACAACACCTTTAGGTAAAGTTTATTCGTCACAGAAAGTAAGATATAGACATGTAACGGAATAAAACAAGACATATAAGTGATAGTAATGGAGTGAGCCATGGAGATAAAGAAAAACACTGGGTCCAAAGGTATCGTCGGTGAAAGGGCCTGTAGCCACAACCAACCTGTAAAGTCTTCATAAGAGAGGTACTGTACTGTCATAAACATAAACCGTAAAAAAGACCATAAATAGTTAAAAATAGTTTATAAGGTAAACCTGGAAAATATAGTAATTTTTGCTCAATCTTCTCGTTAATGGCTATAAAAACGTGGTAACATTCTTCCAAAAACGTTTTGTCACGTCTGTCCTTAGGTTGTGCGTCGTTGTGGTTCAGCCCTATTTACTTTAATGAAGCCAAGCTGCAGTACCAGACACAAAGGATGGACCTGTGGTGTCTGGAGGAAACAGCCATGTTTGCTTTTTTGATTTTTCTAATATCATAGTGTCTCATGACCAGCAGTGTACACGCTCGAATACTGCTCTAGACAATACTTGAATGGTGAAAAGGAATGGAGGATTTTGATCGTGGAGAAAGAGAAGAGAGGCCCCATTGTGAGAAAAGCATGTGGAGGAGCCACTATTCCCTAGAGCTAATTTTTCCAGGAGCGAAGTGTTGGGTACTACTCATGAAACTTTGGCCAGCCGATTACCTGGGGATCACAGTCCACTAATAATTTTGATTACAAAAATGATTTTATTGTGGCATTGGCCAACCTATAGGGCTATCTATGCTTATATTGCTGCAGCACTGCATCAAAATCTTTGGTGGCAATTATGCAGCAGAAAGTCCACTTTTTGTGGCAATACCCTTACAGCAGGGATGCCCAACCTGCGGCCCTCCAGCTGTTGTAAAACTACAACTCCCACAATGCCCTGCTGTAAATTGATAGCTGTAGGCTGTCCAGGCATGCTGGGAGTTGTAGGTTTGCAACATACTGAGGTTGGGCATCCCTGCCTTAGAGTAACCAAAACAACGGTCATTTATTGCATGGTCATTTTCCACAATTCCTAAGGTAACCTTAACCTTTATACTCCTCAATAGGAGGGGGAAACGTAAAGGTTATGTAAACTGAGGAAGTAGCAAGAGTCGCTAAGATCTGCAGATGATCACATTTTCAAGCACCTAGTTTCAATCTGTGTGAGTGGAATAAAAGCAAGATTGAAAGTAAAGTTTTTAGGTGCATGAAAAGACTAAACAAAAGCAAAGAGGTGCTCTCTGCGATAATACTAAACTCTCACACTGACGTAAAATTGAGAGGTTAGTTCAACATATCCTACTAGGAGGACATGTCCTAAGCTCGGGCACCACGCCAAGGTCTCTCAAGTAGCCCGAGGCACTACCACTCACCTACCTGTGCCGTATGGGCTATACCAGGGGCCAGTGGGCGGATTATGGGAGCATAAGGCCTGACTCACAGACAGCTTACCAGTAACCTCCAGCATGTAACCATGCCTATAATGGGAGGTGGGAAGTGCTTGTGAGCCCCACCCGAGACTGTCTGATATGGCCCAGGGCCTAAACAGGTGCACCTGAATGTAGCCTGTAGATGTAAAACAGGCACATTTAAACTGGAGTTTATACACCTCCAAACATAAGACAAAGTGGTGTTAAACAGGCAGTGTATGCTCAAACCCACATATATGCGGTTGTGCATATATATATGGGAGCATATCCTGCACTTGTAGTTCAATTCTTATGGCAATCAACAGCAAAAAAATGCATACAATGGAAGATGCAATTATGTGGATGTGAAGAACAATCAAAGACTAAACAAAAGCAAAGATAGGTGCACTCTGCGATAATACTGAACCCTCACACTGATGTAAAATTGAGAGGTTAGTTCGACATATCCTACTAGGAGGACATGTCCTAAGCTCGGACACCACGTCAAGGTCTCTCAAGTAGCCCAAGGCCCTATCACTCACCTACCGTTGCCGTTTTGGCAATACCAGGGGCCAGTGGGTGGATTACGGGACCATAAGGCCTGACTCACAGACAGCTTACCAGTAACCTCCAGCATGTAGGACTACAAGTGCAGGATATGCTCCCCTATATATATGCACAACCGCATGTGGGTTTGAGCATATCCTGCCTGTTTAACACCACGTTTTCTAATGGTTTGTATATTCTTATGTATGGAGGTGTATAAACTCCTATTTAAATGTGCCTGTTTTTCATCTTCAGGCTACATTCAGGTGCACCTGTTTAGGCCTTGGGCCATATCAGCCAGTCTCGGGTGGGGCTCACAAGCACTTCCCACCTCCCATTGCAAGCATGGCTACATGCTGGAGGTTACTGGTAAGCTGTCTGTGAGTCAGGCCTTATGCTCCCTTAATCCGCCCACTGGCCCCTGGTATCGCCCATACGGCACAGGTAGGTGAGTGATAGGGCCTCGGGTACTTGAGAGACCTTGGCGAGGTGCCCGAGCTTAAGACATGTCCTCCTAGTAGGATATGTCGAACTAACCTCTCAATTTTACATCAGTGTGAGGGTTCAGTATTATCGCAGAGTGCACCTGTCTTTGCTTTTGTTTAGTCTTTGATTGTTCTTCACATCCACATAATTGTTACCTTATGTAGGATGGTTATTGTGGTACTTGTAGTCCATTGCTGGCATCTTCCATTGTATGCATTTTTTTGCTGTTGATTGCCATCAGCAACGGACTACAAGTGCAGGATATGCTCCCCTATATATATGCACAACCGCATGTGGGTTTGAGCATATCCTGCCTGTTTAACATCACACCACGTTTTCCAAGGGAACATTGCCTCGCATCATTCCACAACTTTACCTTCTTGGTGTTCCAATTTAATTGTTGAGGAGTGAATATTAAATATTTAAAAGCCTCTGGGTCACAAATTGAGCACTTTTATTATAGACATGGATATTGTATGTTACTTTTGTTATTTTCTTCATGGCTATCAATAAACCTACCAGCAAGGATATCCATTGTGATGAGATCTCATGTCTGCCTGCCTTGAGGCATGCCTCTACTCCAATCATCACCTCTTCCTTTTCTTCTGCAGTGTTATGGAAGCATTTCCATCTCCAAACCTGGATCGATAATGTTGCACTGTGTATAGTTTCATAGCTGAAACAACACTCCTCTCCCAAGTCTCTATTTTCCATGGGAGGTTTTTGTAGTATTGCTTATGAAGTATTCTCAATAAGTACAGCATGATTCAGTATGTTGGATGTCCATGTTCTTGTGGAGACCCAACATTATCACCCTCATAGAAGTCCTGGCAGTCCAAATTACAGCCTTCATTTCTAAACAGGTAAAGGTGGTGGCTAGGACATAACTCCAGAGGGCAATATTTTGCTGGATATGGGGATTGCACTATTAGTTGAAGGTGTTTTCTGGGTGCTTGATATTGATGACCTCAGCAATATCAGGTCAGTGAGGGTCTGACATCTGGCACCCCGGCCAATCAGCTATTTAAGCATGTTGTGGCTCAGTGAGTGTCACAGCTTACCAACCACAGCCTAACCGTTTGTATAGTGGCTTTGCTTGCATTTCAGTGAATTTGACTCAGCTGTGCTTAGGTCTAGTGACTGAGGAACGTGATGTCACTGGCACAGAAAGAGGCCAGGGCAATCAACACTCAACAGCACACCCTGGCCACTTCAAACAGTTGATCATTGGGGATGGGTCATCAATATAAAAAACCTGGACAACCCCTTTAATGAGCATAAACCCAAAAAATGATGGACCTTAGTGACAAGTTTTCTGCTGGACCACATTGTCCCTTTCAAGGATGGAGAACTTATGAGTGCATATAAGTTTTTGGAATGGTGACATAATATCTAGTAGTTAATATACCAACATAGCAATGACCCCCACTCATCGGGTTGCGCCCAGGGCCAGAGATTGGTTACATACCTATGGGTTATTGTGAACAGTCACGTACTGCAGTTGTACACTGAGTGCAATATACCGTAAATTGGGATTTTTACACAAACTCAGATGAGTCACAAGATAAAAAAATGAGAATTTACAAGATAAATCTTCTTATCTGTGGCAGTTCAGTGTATGTGAGAAGAGGTTTACCGATAACACTGTGCTCATAAAATATCACGTATGTTGTTTATTTTTTCCACTTTTAGTTGCTGACTACCTAAACTAGCAGAAAATTATTCATGTACAAGGGTTAGAAAGAATGAAGAGCAAACTGTAGGATCAAGAGATGTGAGATTAAGTGCAAACCAAATGGAGACAGACACCAGTATAGGAAAGTTCTGGAGATTTATTTCCTGACCAGAGGGAGGATTCTGGAATCCAAATTCTAGTAAAGTAGGAGACTTTTGTTTTTTGAATGACCAGCAAGATAATGGTTGATGTGAAACTGTTGTAAGCCACCACTGTTGTTATCTGTATATAGGCATTAGGGTTGCAACAGCACTGTGCAACGTAACACATCTGTCTGTGTATTGTGAGCACTAATCTGAGGATGGGCGTAACAGTGTAATGTGGGGGGACTAGCTGAGGAATTTATAAGAAATTTCACAGATATTAGACTTGGAAAAGAAGGATACTTTACTTATCATTGCAAGACTCTTTAACAGGTTACAATAGGACAAGAGTGAGCAACAGCAGAAAAACTCATCAAGTCTCTCTTAGGCATGCATCTGGGTGTTCATGTGCATTGCTTGTTTATATCTGTACTCTCTGGCACACTGGATGTCTCCTGTAGATATGTTCAGAAAAAAGCAGGAGGCACCTAGTACACCAGGTGCCTCCTGCTGTTTGCTGAACACATCTGCAGTTTTACAGATTTTCAGACTAACTGGCTGCTGCCTGCAGTCTCTGGATCCAGTACACAGGATCATACCTTACATCTATCACTGGGCACCCATTTCTCTTATGTAGTGCCCCCTAGAACATGTTACAACAAAACTGACCAGCTTATGCTCTACCCTGTGCTTCATTTGGTCATCATTGTATAGATCTACTCCATTTATATATTATCAACAGCTTTTAATATATTGTTTAGATATGTAATAGCTATTTGACAACCAAATGCCTTAAAACACTTGACACAAAGTGAAAAGCTAGAGTGTTGACTAGAACATCACAGAAACTGTTTGGAATTAAACTTGTTAAAATATGTTCTAGAGTTGATCATGAGTCTGTACAGGTGTGTTGTCCCTTGAATTTGACATGTATGATTTGAGATAAAACAGAAAAAAAATATACTTTGATGGGTGCCTTCGATGGATGCCATCTGTCATTATAGACTTCCATATTTAAAAAAGTATGCTGTATTTGCATTTTCATGGGCTGACAGATGCAGTCCACCAGCGAGCTGTTGCCAATAGGCTCCCATGTTAAAAAAATATATGTTTTTTATGGAATGACACATGATTGTTTCGATTTTGGTCATGGTTGCCCTGACCCAATGAAGAGACTGAGGTACATCAACAAAATCAGAAACACCACTCTATAGAGTGCACTGTTTTCTCTGCCAGTACAATGTAGGGTCCTGGATATGTGGGTAAGATGCATCTGAGGCAGGTCTCCTTGTGGAGAGTCTTACCATCTTATTGGCAATGCTCCTTGGGATAAAAGTATGCAACTTACCTCTTCTCTACAGAAAACTGTTTTTGTCATGCAATCTATAGGTAACTACCCTGTAAGCCAATGTCATGAGTAGCTATATCAGTCACACCAGAGAAACCCATCTGTAGAGTATACATACTGTAGTGGTGACACTAGAGACCACAAGAATGAGAAAGACGTCATTGAAAACCTTGACATTCCCACTCTGCTGTAGACTTCAATGGGCTGGTTCATGTCCGACTCGAACTCCTGCCTCTCTAGGGATTGCTGCTGGTTTACACAAGTGGGTTAGCTCTTGACCCTACAGCTAAGATATCCCCTGATACTCTCAAGTTTGAAGGAACACCAGCTGGAGATACTGATGCCCAACTTGTGGAAACTAAAAAAACTTGGCAAACATTATTCTGGAGCTACCACAGCTGAGACTGTTTAGAAGAACATTTCTTCTGGCTGGTTGATGAATGGACACGAATGCCTGACATGCAAGGCCAATTAGGGAAGCTCTTCCCTGAGAACTTTTGTACATGCCACTAGTAAAGAACCTTTTTTACTTTTTTGGGGGGAGTGCTGGGGCTTTTTCCTCTGATTCAGGAACACTTTTTATTTTCTGCACAGACTGATGCCATAGAAAATGAATTTAGAGACTCTGTTTCTGGGAGCAGCCTAATTTGGTATTTCTTCCATGAAATGTATACAATGCAGGATACCTTAGAAACTGTTTCAATAATCATTTATAGTTTGCCAAGAAATGCCTTGTTGAAATGGAAGAGGGAACCTTGTCCAGGATTCCCAAGGATTCCCAAAGGCTGGTTCACAGACTGCTCAGAGACTATGCTATCATGGATAGCCTGGATGTTGACAAAGCAGAGGATTGGTTCCTCTCTCATTTCTGCTCTGTATCTGTCCCTTGGTAAATGTCTCTTGCCATTCTCCTAGCTCTTCCTGTGCTTGCATTCCCCAATCTCCATAAGTCACAATGTAAATATATAACATTTATTGTTCTGTTGTCATGCCTGCACAGTGTACCGGTATATTATATTTCATGACTAATTGTAAATAGACTTATTTTGAACACCCAAAACAGAGATGTCTACAACTGCCTGTCTCTGCTTTGGCTAATATTATTATTATTTATTTTTAGAGCGCCATTCATTCCATAGCGCTGTACATATCATAAGCGGTGCACATACATAATACAGGCAATTGCCTTAAGCATGAACGAGACAAGTTACAGACTGGTACAGAAGGATAGAGGGCCCTGCCCGTGAGGGCTTACAATCTACATGTCTAGTCATGTTTCCTGGCTTTATTGGGTCAGATATAGCTACCTATAGAATGTATCAAAGAAACTGTACCTTCTAGTACCATCCAAAACATGAAGAGAAGGAGTGAGGGGACATAGGATTAGAAAATACTGCTGCTTCCTTGCCTTTAAAAGGGTTGTACAAGACTAGTGAAAGCATGGTCAAGAAAAAGAACCACAAACATCCACAGGTTGTAGGTGGTATTACAGCTCTGACCTGTTCACATCAATGAGGCTCATGGATGCTCGTAGTTCTCTTTCTTAGTCATAGATATTTGTGGTTCTGTTTCTTCAACATGGATGACTTTTATTCTGTTTCTTCAACATGGATATGCGAGGTTCTGTTTATTGATCATAGATGTTTTTAGTTTTGTTTCTTGACCATGGATGTTTCTGGTTTTGTTTCTTGGTCATAGATATTTGTGGTTTTGTTTCTTTGTCACAGAAGCATTTGGTTCTTTTTCTTGGTCATCGATGGTTCTGTTCTTTAGTCATGAATATTTGTGGATTTGTTTCTTGATCATGGATGTTTATGGTTTTGTTTCTTGGTCATGGATCTTTCTAGTTTTATTTCTTGATCATTCATGGATGTTTGTGGTTTTGTTTCTTGGTCATGAATGTTTCTGGTTTGGTTTCTTGATCATAGATGTTTGTGGTTTTGTTTCTTGGTCATGAATGTTTCTGGTTTGGTTTCTTGGTCATAGATGTTTGTGATTTTGTTTGTTGGTCCTGGATGCCTGTGGTTCTGTTTCTATTTTCGTATTGTTGTTTGTGGTTCTGTTTTTTGGTCATAGATCTTTGTAGTTCTGTTTCTTGGTTATGGATATTTGTTGTTTTGTTTCTTGGTCATCGATGTTTGTGGTCCTGTTTCTTGGTCATATATGTTTGTGGTGCTGTTTCTTGGTCATAGATGTTTCTGGTTCAGTTTCTTGGTCATAGATGTTTGTGGTTTTGTTTCTTGATCATATTTTACTAAACTTGTTCAACTCCTTTAATGGTTTGAAATCTTCCTACATTTGTAATATAAAACGTGCCCACCCCCCGAAGCGTAAAAAAGGGCTTTCATGTTTCATTTTAACTGCAGCTGCTAAAAAAAATTCTCAGTACTTGGCTAAGAAAAGATGAGTGATTTTATAAATAAACATATGTTTGTGGTGCTGCTTCTTGGTCATAGATGTTTCTGGTTCCGTTTCTTGGTCATAGATGTTTGTGGTTTTGTTTCTTGATCATATTTTACTAAACTTGTTCAACTCCTTTTAATGGTTTGAAATCTTCCTGTAATATAAAAAGTGTCCCCCCCCCCCCCCAGAGCCTAAAAAAGTGCTTTCATATTTCATTTTAACTGCAGCTGCTGAACAAAATTCTCAGTACTTGGGTAAGAAATAATGAGTGATTTTATAACTAAACAAAAAAATGTCTTTCAAACCACTTCATAGGTTTTCTAAATGTAAGAGTGGACCACATCCAGTTGTGTTTAACCCATCTCAAAGACATGATTCATTGCATGAAGGATCTTAAAACTTAAAGGGAACTATGACACTGAAAGTTCTCTCTGATCTGCAGGCAGCCTCGTATAGAGCTAAAGTAGCTGAACAGATTGATATATTGTTTTGGGGAAAGATTCAGTAGACTGTATCCTGTCACTTAATCATTTATATCTCTGCTCTTTCTTTTCTTAGGACTCCAGTAGGAGGTCCTATTGTGCACACAGAGATGGCTGCCGGGTTGGACTGGCCCCCCAGAGTACCAGAGGATCCTACTTAGGCCCTAGCTTTCACAATAATGGACCCCTAATAAAAAAAAGGCCCTTAAAGTCATATATACACAGAGGGTGGGCCTCAGAATCATGTCTTCTGGTTGGCCCACGGGACTTCAGTCCAACGCTGAATGGCTGTGAGTTACTGAGGAGCACTGCCTACTGAATTCCTAGGCATAAAAAAGAGATTTAGAGATTTTACACCTCTATATATCAGTATGCTCAGCTTCTCCTGCAGATTGCATCTTCAACATGACAGGTTCCCTTTAATAAATACATTAAAGGGGTTCTCCGGGAATTAAGGAGATTAAAATACTTAAATATTACTTTATTATAAATATATTACCAAATAACTTTCATTAGTTATAATGGTTCATTTTATCTAGGGAGAAATCAACAGGCAAAATATAATGGCCGCTGTCCTATTAGTACACATAAAACCTGTCCTAATCACAGAGGAGGGCAAGTTACTTCACAGCACTGAGCTAAAGAGCTGCCTCATCCTCCTCTCCTATTTGTCCTGGATTATGATCTAAATACAGTTGATAGGATCTTCAGCTGAATCTCTGTAGAAATGGAGTTCATGAGGAGACATGAAGTACAGAGAGTACAGACATGACAAACTGTGATAATAGAGACTGCATACAAGGGCTGCTGCTCATTGTCCCCATCTCCTCTCTATACTCCATGTCTCCTCATGAACTCCATCCCTATAGAGATTCAGCTGAAGATCATAATCCCTGCCAAGTAGAGCTGAAAGGAGGATGAGGCAGCTCTTTACTTCAGTGCTGTGAAGTAACTTGTCCCCCTGTGTGATTAGGACAAGTTTTGTGTGTACTAATAGGATGGCGGCCATTTTATTTTCCCTGATGATTGCTCTCTAGATAAAATGAACCATTATAACTAATGAAAGTTATTTGGTAATATATTTATAATAAAATAATATTTAAGTATTTTCATTTTCTTAATTCCCGGAGAAACTCTTTAATAAACCTCAGTGAAAACCGTCATATCATTTCAGTTTACAGTTTATGTACAGTACACATACATACACAAACTCTAGTAAGTCTTTATCAGAGTGCACTACTCCATCCAGCCAGCAGGGGGCAGATTTTCTTCCACTGCACAAATCTATGAAGTCGTCTGAGGTCTTGGAAGAGACATCTGGTAAATGGAAATTGTAAAGAATTTTATTTTGTAAAGACTGTTCCAAAAAAAAATGTTCCTAAATTTTGGGCAGATGTTAAAGAAAATAACTTTTGTATGAAAAACATTGTTGATTTCTTTAAAAAAAACACCACACCTGTCACGGGCTATGTGTGTCACTCTTTCTGGAAGAAAGCAGCCATGTTTTTATAATCCAGGACAACCCTTTA
Source organism: Bufotes viridis (assembly GCA_033119425.1). NCBI lineage: Eukaryota > Metazoa > Chordata > Amphibia > Anura > Bufonidae > Bufotes > Bufotes viridis. The sequence goes on along the minus strand of CM065590.1, from coordinate 41,199,999 downwards.
AATATCTAATTTTTTCCCTCTCATAGATAGCTCCAGTCTTGGGCATCGGTTGTGTTTGGTGTCTCTTTACTCGAAATAGCCAAGACTGGAGTTTTCATAAAAAAAAACTAAACTAAACCTGATTGCATGGATTTAACTGCTGTAAGCCACCACAATCTACTGCTATGGGTGGTGGGAAGGCGAACAATGTGACTGACCTTGACTTGTAACCATTAGAGGGGATGCTCTATCAACTCATTATGTCCTTATAGATCATATAAAAGTAAACACATGTCGCAATAGAATTCTAGCAGGTTTTGAAGTGTATTTTTGGGCAATTCATACTCGTACAACATATTGAAGTGTTTTTCCAGGATTTATATATCGATGTCCTACCCTCAGGATAAGTCCTAAATAGCTAATCTGTGGTCAATGATATTAAACATCTGAAAAGCCCATTTCAAGCTACATGGTTAGTTTCAACATTGTACCATGATTTTCCATGACAAAACAGTTTGGCCATATGACACGGCCAAGGCCTAGCATTCATGAGGCTATAACACTAGTAAAATGGGTTAAGCTGTGATAACTCTTCAATCTTCTACCACGAGTCATAAGTGCACCTAAAAGAAACCCAACCGCTATTGTGCTGAGTGCCTTGCTGGTTTTCACAAATATGGACTTTATTAAGCACAATCCCAAAGCTGATTGACAGCATCTCCCTATTACTGTGCATAGGAAAAAAGCAGGCAATCATCAATGGGTGTGAGAGGGTTAGCTGACAGAATTTTTGGGAAACTACTGGAAGAAAACCAGTAAGATTCGCAGCGAATCTGAATTTCCTCGCGCTTCGTGGTAACAAATCGCATTTTTTCATAAAATGGCTGCTGCACGTATGAGAACATGGAGCAAGGAATTGTGGGAAGGTGGGATCACCCATAATGCCATGCATGCAGCCAATCAGCACTCAGTCAGCCTGTGATGTCACAGCCCTATAAATACCCTCAGCCATCTTGGATTCTTCCATTTTCCAGTGTACTTAGTGCAGGGAGAGACGTCAGCAGGCGCTAGGGACAGTGCTAGGAAAGACTTCATTGTGCAGAAAAAAACGATTTACAATTGCAGGGAATGATTATTCAAGGTGCAGGGAAAGGGTAGGGAAGAATCATTTCGCAGCATTTATGTTGAACAGCGTTCAGAAGGGGAGGTTACAGCCTGGGTAATAGGAACAATCCTATTACACCTTGCTGCACTGACTGGGGACCCAAATTGCCATTATACAGCTCTGTAATTCCAGCAAACCATCCTTGTTATTGGGGTGCAAGTGCTGTGTGATACAGGCATTAACAGGGTTTAGTACAAAGAAATATTTATTTGTCTTATTTGCCCTTGAGCGGTACAGTTATATGTTCTAAAGCCCTTTTTGTGTCGTGTATTAGTGGGGGAAAAAAGGGCTATTAGCCGTTGTGTGGGGAAGTGAGAAAATTACAGACTTTTTTGGGGTGTTTTAATTTCCTTTTTATTTATTTATTTGATCTAACAGTATGTCAGACAGAGAAGTTCCAGGCCCTGCACATAGGAGGGGCAGAGACTTGAATGTTTCTGGAGCAGGCAGAGGTCGCAGCAGAGTAAGGGGCAGTGGCAGCAGGAGTCGCAAGGGAGAGGCCTGAGCTCCCGGCGTCATCTAGCGGTTGTGTATTGACCAGCAACCAAGCAGTTCTTGAATGGTTAACTCAGTCTTCGACTTCGTCGCAACTGACATCAGACACCCCCAGCCAAGAGTCAGTGGGTTCGTCAGACAGAACCCTTAGTTGGCATGGCCTGGGAGCAGACCCTGTGCCAACACCTGTCCTCAACCTGCCTCTGTCATTTTCTGTTCCCTCAGCCAGAAAAGTATTGTATGCTGTGGGCTCAGCTCCACTATACAGCGAGGACGAGCTACTAGAAGTCAGTCAGCAGCTACTGGCCAGCCAAGATGGGTAGGAGACATCCACCGCTTCCTCCACTAGGAGGGCAAGTAGTGATGAGGAGAGTGGCGTGGGAGCTGGTGTTGCGAGCGGTCAGTCTCCCGACCGAGAGACGTTGAGGAGGACATCAGTGACATGCAGACAGTACTCGATGATGATGATGTAGCTGATCACACTTGGGAGCCGGGTGACGATGAGACTTCATCATCTTCGGGAGAAGAGGGAGGCAGCTTGCCCGTAAGGCAGCGGCGGAACCAGCAAGTCGATGGACGGAAGTCAGCAAGGTGGCAGCAGTGGGAGGTCGGGAGCCAAACATGCACGGGGTAGACCACCCGCTTTGCAGAAGCCTACCTGCCCGGAAAGTAGCGATGCATGGGTTCACGGAGGTAGCGGCGGTAGCAGTCAGTCAGTGTGTAGTGTTGGTGTGTAAAATCACCTAGCTGAACGTGCTCCTGTTCAAGTTGCCTCCCTTTCCATGTGGTGGACTCTGCACCAGGTTTACTGATGCAGTTTTTGGAGGCGAAAACAAGAAGTAGATTAAAAAACAGAAGTAAGGTTGTATCTGTCCATTCTACTTACTCTCCATTTATGATCCACACCTAGTTTTGACTAGAAAAGGCACTTCGAAAAACCTGAACGTGGAATCCCAGTCTTAAGGTGACTGTAATCACCCATATGTAGTATATCACTATTGCTGATGTATTGGGTAAATTGTGCTACTGTATGTTAGTTAACACAGTTATTCCCCTTATTAGTTGATTTAAAGGGGTTGTCCACTGTAAGAAAAATCATGAATGTTTTAATCCAAAAACAGCACTACTCTTTCCCAACTATTATGTGTGATACTGTGAAAATGGCAGTACCAGACATAACCCACAGACAGGTGGTGTGATTTTGGAAGAAAGCAGAATTTTTTATTTTTATTTCTGGTTTCCCTATTTTCCATCATCTTACCCTAGCCTCTGGGTTCACGGTCTCCAGTGTGGTATGGAAAGGTCCACGGGGCCCTGAAAAACAGTCAAAATTGGCAAACTCTTTATATCATATAACATTTTGGGAACTGTAAATTTTGCATAAAAGCTAAGCATTAAAGGGTACAACCATAAATCTTCAAGTGATTGCCAAGTGGGATAAAACTATTTTGTATAAGAGGCATAATAGATTATAAAAAAATATTACTTATGCCACAGATCCCCTGCCTTCCCCCCTTACTGGATCTCTGCTGGTCCCTACTTCCTGTTCCAGGATCAGCACACAGGAAATGCCTGGAGATGCCTACTCAGCCAATCACAGGATGCGATGGGTCCCCCGTGTGTAGAGCCAGGACCAAGAAATGGAGACCAGTAAGCATTTGGAATGGTGTCTGAGTAGAGTTGAGCGAACTTCTATTTTTAGTTCGGCGTCCAAAGTTCAGGTTCGGGTTATCGTAGCATCCCGTTATGGATTCCGCTACCGTGGACCATAACGGCATATGGAATCCATAAGGGGCTGCTTCATTGAACCCGAACCTTGAAAAACCCTAAGGACCTGGGGTGACATCACCGTCATGTGATCAGTGCAGGGGGCGGGGCTCAGTACTGGATCACCTCTTATCCAATCCAGTGCTGAGCCACGCCCCCTGCATTGATCACATGACGGTGACGTCACCCCAGGTCCTTAGGGTTGTCCAAGGTTCGGGTTCATTGAAGCAGCCCCTTATGGATTCCAAATGCCGTTATGGTCCGCGGTAGCGGAATCCATAACGGGATGCTACGATAACCCGAACCTGAACTTTGGACGCTGAACTAAAAATAGAAGTTCGCTCAACTCTATCTGTGAGGCATCTGTGAGCTTATTATGCCGCGTATATAAAATATGTTATTTTGCCAGAAAACCCCTTTAATATTAAGACATTGTGTTATTTAGACGTTGTATAGGCATTCGTGTTTAGATGGCTTTGCATGTACAGCTTTTATTTGGTCACTCTACTGTATATTGGTATTATATGAGCTCTCTACATTGTGTGATAATATACTATATATTTAGCAGTGTATAGTGGAGACACAGAATAGCATTGTTACTCCAGGTAGCGAATAGTATTTGAACAATATATGGCAATGTTATTTGGCCACCATACTGTAGGGTGCTTATAATTAAGTGTTCTTAAGTATGTTTATTAGCACATTCTAGGAACGTACACTATATGGGGTGTGTGAAGGTGTTGAACGTACCACACAGGGCATCCAGCCCTGGAGTTATCTATATATCAGATCAAGGGGGATATGGTAATAATGAAATATATTTATGTCTTATTAGTCATTCCTCACCGAACATTATATCGTCCGTCTCTGGATTCCGGAGTCTACCCTGTTTTCTAACATCCCTTTCCCAGCCATGTTGATCCCACCGAGGATTTGTGTCCACAGGCCTGCAGAGAGATGAGTAAAGAATGAAGGAACATCAGAGGTTATATATATAAAAATGAATACAACATGAGATGGTTAATGGACATGGGTTTAAATAGGCCCAAATCCATGATCTACAACCAAGAGTCACACCTATACAATATGGTAATAAGTTTAGTAAACGGGGAGAAAAATAACCATGGGACCACTTAGTTAGACTTGGAATGGAGTCAACTCTGCCGTGACCACCAATAGCAGCAAGTAAGCTCTAGTGGGAAAGTTTGTATTAGGGTCTTCCATCCTCTTCTCCATGGCTCTCTCACCTACTGCAATGCTCAGCTGCCTCCTCATATCCAGTAACCGTAATACAATGAGCAATATTAGCCTCTAACCTCTAAAAGTTCTTCAAAAATGGAGGTGGAGCCCTCATTTTTTTGGAGCCAATACCAATTGCTACCTCTGCTGCCCTGGTATTCATGCCCATGATGATAAATGACTTTTTGGGGTGCAACACCTTTCCATAAGAAGGACATAGCTGACTTAGAGCAGGTGCAGACGATGGCGACCAAGGTAGTGTGGTATGCAGAACTAAGACAGGTTATCTATCAATGTTGGGTTTATTTAGTCTGTAAAAAAAAGACGATTAGGAGATATCTAATTCATGATGTCCAAATATATGAATGGACACTACAGATAGCTATCTAAATGATCTATGTCTGTAACTATAACAAGGGGATATCTCCAACGTCTAAAGGCAAGAAAGTTTCAACGTCATCATGGATGAGGGCTCTTTAGTAAGAGTGGTTAGACTATGGAGCTTTTCACCTCAGGATGTTGTGATGGTGGATCCATTGAACAAGTTCAAGACAGGTCTGGAATCTGAATGTGTTTGTTGATCGAAAACGCGTAGCAGATCGATCTAAGGATTTTTTAAGATTTGTAGTCAGGAAGGAATTTTTTATGAACCTGTATTTTTTTTCCAACCTTACCAACTATGTAGCTTTGTAATACTATTTTTAACCAGTTTATGGGGGGAGCTCCTGGTTCTTTAGGCCAGCACCAATATATGCCTACAGCGTGGGTTTAAGTTGACGATTGGATTGCCAAACGTCTGGTGCTTGGCTGGCACTTAAATAGAGGACTTTGGTTGCCCCATGATTAGATGATTAGAGATCCTGAATCCAATTCTTCCTATCTGCACCACTGCGTCAAGTAGGATTTAAAAATTTAACCATTGTGATTATAAGCGTTCCCTTTCCATTCAAGGTCATCATTTTCTCACAGTGTTTTTTTAGGGTTTAACAGCTTTTTTAGTGTAACCTTTAAAACATTTGTTTTTAAACCCATAGAGAAGCCTATGGGAAAAAGGTCCAAAATACCGAAGATACTTGGTATCTTGCATTAAAAAAAAATACAAAATCAGAAAAAACACCAAAATTGCAAAAAAAAGAACTTGCTCATAGTGTCACAATGTCTTATAATGACCTATAAACTTTAAAGTACCATCTGGTGGCATACATAATGCTAAAGAAATGCTAAAAAGAATGGAAAAATAAAAAAAATGAAAATAAATATGTGGGACATCACCCTTAAAGTCCTCTACAGGGACAGCTCTTGGCATTGTGTGGTTAGCGATGCTGCTCGCTGTTGAAGAGAGATCATCCTAATTTTTAATCTTTAGCATTTTTCATCTCTGCTTGTTCTAAGTGGATTAAAACATGTTCATTTTCAGAGACTGGAACTCTAGTCCTGCTTACACAGGTGAGGGTTTGTAACAATGTATCAGCCCTATCAAAACCTTAGAAAAGCAACAGAAACCAGAACTGCAGGCTGATAGTTATTACCTACACTAATACAGCGTAGCACACCCTCTGCTGGATCAATGCAGGCTTTTTATTAAAGTCTCTGAATGCAAACATTGATTCCCATTTGTTGGCAGCAAGCAGAGATGGTGAGAAGTGGAAACACAAAGAATATTTAATGTTTTATTAGATACTTGATAGGAACTGTCACTTACAGATCTTTGCTGGCATTGCGATGACGACAACATAAACAAAAGACCAGAAGCAGAATGATAGCAACCAGCACGATGAGACCAACGACCACTCCACCAATGACTCCCGGCTTACTAACTGGTGTTTCACATCGATCTCCTGTGTACCAGTACTCATCCGAGATGTCACAGCTGGAAAAGAATATTCACAATGGGTAACTACATGTAACAAGAAAAGAGGAGACATAAAAACAGCAGGCATTTTCAGCTGAAAATAGTCACAGAAATAGCAGGCGCTGTTTTTTAATATGGGCGTCAGCTATTTCTATAGTTATCATGTTGTCATTAAGTTGTGGACCTATAGACGTTACGTGGCACTATCTGGGGACAATTATCCGGTGCACAATGGAAAGAAATAATACTGGAATACTTTTTTCATCGCCATATTCTGCTCCCCATAACTTTTTTATAGTTATGTCTACGGAACTATGTGGGGGCTCAATTTTTTTTTAATACATTCTTATTCAATAATTTGGGGGAAGTGAAATGACAAAAAAATTATATTTTTATATTTTAATAGTACGGGTGTTTTCAGGTGCGGCAATGCCCATGATATTTATTTTTTATTGTTTATTTATTTTTTTAGTTCTAGGGAAAGGAGGATGATTAGAACGTTTAGATTTTTTAAATATTTTAAAAAACCCAAATTTTTTTTTTTTTTTTTACCTTTTTAAGTCACTGTAGGTGACTACAACAAGCAATCAATAGATTACATCTTGTACTCTATAATGGACATCTATCCATTAAGAATACAGGAATCATTATATTCCAATTCAGTGCTGCCACCTGCAGGCCAGCATTGGAATATACCAGTAATATGCCTGGAAGCCTTGTACAGGCTAAGGCCTATTACTAGTATGGATTGCCTTCCCATATCTCAGTCAGGGGAAGGCAGTCTAGGCCGGGAAGGGTGTGTCTTCTGGTTCTTGCGCCCTCAGATGCCGTGGTCACATTACAAGCCCACTATGCTTGCAATGTAACTCATTTAATTGAGCAAAGATGTAAAGGTTTGAATTTGCTAAATTCCCAAATATTGTGGCTTACCAAGAAGTAAAAATATTCCCAGTTGTGGCAGCTAATGGTAATTCTACTGAAATCTACTGAAGCTTGTATTTCTGTCCCACTTCAAATGTCCTACGTAATGTGGCAGAATCAACTGACCTTCTAATGTAATTGGGAGCCTCTCACCCTGCCCAGTCCTTTTGTTTTTTCGGAGATAAGCTACCTTCCAGATGTGTCTGGAGATGGTTTTTCCACCTTCCCCATTCGTTGTGAATGCAGTATATGAGCATGTATGTTTGTAGGGGGACTGGAAAAGATAACTGACTGCTCAACAAGTATTTGGCCAACAGACGTCTCATCTGTATGGCCAGTTTACAATTGGTGGAGCTCTCTGTTCCTTTGGCTGCACCAACAGCATGGCAACAGGACTGTAGGACCCTAATTTTATTAGTTTGTAGAATGACCAAAGGGATAATTCAAAAATGCAAAAACATTTTTGAGTAGAAGTTTGTCCTTGGTACGAATGAGATTATAAGGCAAAAAGTATATATTGACTTACATATACAGATCTATCATGGTTTGGTTTGTCACTTGAAGCAACTCATGATGACAATGGGATGTGGCCACTTTAAATAGGGATGCAGGTTGACCAGCGTCATTCAGTGTCCTCAAAAAGCACTGACAATGAAGCCACAAAATCTCTTGATATAAGGCATGTTTTGGGCAGTGATCAATGGCCAAGGACATGATGCACATAGTGGTTTAATTGTAGTTTTTGATGCAAATCCTGGGGAAAAAAACCTTGAAAAAACTGCTTGTGCAATAAGCTGCAGGTCCCACAGAAGGGCCTTCACATGGTTACATGACCATACCTCTGAAGTTCCCCAAGTCAAAGATGAGAGCAACAATTATTTTGTATTATTATTATTATTATGTATTATTTTAAGACGTCTGCATTTATGGGTGAATATATTTAGAAGGTCTACCTGGGGATCTGAATTTATTTAGGGGGCTATGCTGGCTCTGGTACAGGTCTCTATATAGGTGGTTTGGGGACTGTATTTAGGAGGCTCGGTCTGAGTTTCTATTTAGATGGTCAGGTGTTTGTATTAATTTAGAGGATCAGTCTCTCTAGATTCTAAATTTTATGTTGAATAGAGACTGGTGATGGCTGATATTAACAATGGACCAAAGATGTACGAGCAGCAAACTCTGCAGTCATCAAGAGAAGTCATCGTAGAGGTCTGGGCCAAATAGAGACGAACATTAAAGAATTAGATCATAGAGGGGCTGTCACCTCTCCGTTTTAGTAAATCATTGTATTCCATTGTATTCTCCTCTTAGACAGTCTGATACTATCTGCAATGATTGGACAGTCTCAGTATGTAAGGATACAGCCATATTTGACAACAGTCCTGTTTTGCTGGATCCAAAGTGGATGTTTTGTGGGTTTCCGGGTTGCCATGCCTAGCTGTTAGTAACAGCGGCTGCTGTGTGCCGCAGTCCCGGGTGCCGTGTTAAGCGGTGATCTGCGGCCAGTGCTTCCCATTCACCGCTGCAGTTCTGGGCTCTGTCTGTGTAGGTACTGGTGTTCTGGGATCAGCTCCACAGTTTCCTTTCAGCCCTGGCCACAGCATGCTTGCTGCTTGTTCCCTGCAGCACTTCCTTAAGGCCGGCGTGCGTCACTTCCTGTGCTTTATGGGTTAGATCATGTGACCTCACTGACCAATCCTAGCCCTCCTGCACATATATAAGTGGCTCAGCCCCCTTCTCAGTTGCCTCAGCGTCAAGGTCTTTGTGTCCTGCTAAGTAGAGATGAGCGAACTTTAAAAAAAAGTCCGGTGTTCAGCGTTCGGGTTGTGGTAAGTCGCGCATCCCGTTATGGATTCCACTATAGCGGCATATGGAATCCATAAGGGGCGGCTGCCACCAACCCGAACTGTTGAACAGCCGAAGGACCTGGGGTGCCGTCACTGTCATGTGATCAGTGCAGGGGGCGTGGCTCAGCACGGGATCAAATGGATTCCATATGCCCCTATAGTGGAATCCATAACGGGATGCGCAACTTACCACAACCCGAACGCCGAACACCGGATTTTTTTTTAAAGTTCGCTCATCTCTACTGCTAAGTTTGCTGATATCTCTGCTTGTGTTCCTGTGTACGTGACCAATGCTTGTGTTTCTGGACTCTATTTGTTTGATCCCTGCCTGCTTACCTTGACTCTCCTGCTGCTGACCAGGATTGCCTGACTTGTACCAGTGCCGCCTGCCCTGACTTATTGCTTGTTTGACCTCGCCTCTGGCTCATCCTTTGGTCCTGTGCTGTTGCTCCCGGTTACGACTCGCCCTGCTGACTACGCCTGTACCTCTGGTACCTTGCTCAGGTACCTCCTGGTCCACCTAAATCAGCTGCCTCGTGAGCCTATCCTCCTCAAGAGGTTGCGACCTGGTGTTCCCCTCGGGTAAGTCTATCCGCACCATCAGGGGTACCGTGAAGAACGAGGGGTTCACTTAGATAATGCTGTTAGAGGCACAGTGGGTTCACACCCGTTGGTTCATGACACTGTTAATACCTCAGAAGTGTTGACTATAAATACAGCCTGGTGGGTAAGGGCAAAGGGCAAAATCTGAGGAATAGTCTAGACATATTGAGCATTTTTAGGAAGAAGAGAAAGAGAGAAGAGGTAAAGGACCATACATTATAAGGTTCTTACTAGCATCTCGGTCCATTATCACTGACAGAGCACTGTCCCCATTTACAGTTTATTGGAGATTCATGCTTCACACTGCACTCGGTGACACATAGTAGATACTTTGACATGTTCACACCAGAGAAGTAAGGCTTCATGACCTGGGGAATGGACTCTTCCTCGAAGCACAGATCTGCAAATGAAGACAACAGTCAAGTAAAATCTTACATAAACATAGTCATAACCTGAAGTCCATGAAACATTTGTCTAGTGGACTATATCTCTGTATAATGGTACCATAGGGCGGCACCGTGCATTGGAACATGGTGTGCCAACGACTCTACCGAGTGTATGGGAAGTCTTCTTCTTGTATGTTGCGATTGACTAAACTGTTTGACCTATTAATGCCCACCAAATTAATTTTGAACAATGATCTTAATGGTTCATATTTTGCAGTGCCATGTCGGAAACAGCCAGGCACCCTTGAGAGAAGGATTATTTTACCGTTTCTTCCTTCCCCTTGGCTGTACATACAGTAGTATACAATTTCAAAACTGGCACTCCCACTATCTACATTGGTCCCAGAAATCAAGCAATTGTCAGATAACTAATCATGTGACCACTGCAGTTGGATCTAACTTAACCCAGGAGAGTCCATCAAAGGACTTTTCAAGCAAATGGTAAAAAATAGACTAAAAGATTTTTTTTTAAAATAGTTAAATAAAAAAATCATAAATACACAATTAAAAAAAATTAACCCCCTCCTCAAAATATGTATATGAAGTCCTACCCCCAATGTAGTGAGCTTAACCAGGGCATGTCATATATCAAAACCCATGGGCAGCAATTGAAAAAATACAGCTGAAACTTAAAGGGTTTTTTCTTCGCCATTAACAAAAATTGTTGTAACTTGATGAGTTTAGTATAGAAGCATCTATTTTTTGCAGAAACATCGCCACTCTTGCATTGTTGATCAGTCCAAGTAAAGTGAATTCTGAAATACCACACACAGCCTATGCACACGAGGGGTGCTGTTTTTGGGAGGAGGAGAAGACCTTTTCTTCTGATCTTGGACAGAGAGCATGCCAATAGGTTATTTTGGTGAGATCCATCCATTACTGAGTAGAAGATGGAAGCAAAAGTCTCCAAAGCAAGGGCCACTGTTCCCATTCAGAATGCACCCAGTTTTAGGGACACTGATTTACATTTCATTAATATCACTACTGAATAGTCCATTATATTTTTTACCTGAATCATTTATATCTTCAATCTTGAATTGGAATTCTGTGGAAGAGCAAAAAAAAAAAAAACTTAGCAACTATTTACACTCCTCGACACTGAATTGGAACAGCATGCTATCAATGAAGTTATTAATGGTGGTCTGAGGAATGTTCTGCAACGCTGAATGCATTTGAGCACGCAAATCATTAAGATCTGCTGCTGGAATCCAACCAATGACGTGCCAGATGTGGTCGATGGGAGACAAGTACGGAGACACTTTGGACCATGTTAGAACGTTTCGGCCACACAGACTGCTCACAGTAGCACAAGCAATACACAGCTTGGTGTTGTCCTATTGAAAAATGGCACCCGTCACACATTGGAGAAATGGCTGTACCACTGGTTCTACAACCAAATTGATGTAATGCCAAGCTGTTAGTGTACCTAAAATGAAGATTGGTAGGATACAGCTACCATATATTATGCCACGTTTGGTGGTTGAAAAGGTGATTATTTGAAGATCTTAGGCCCCCTTGGCCTCCGGCATAAAATAGAAAACGTCTGAGCCAGAAGTTATTCCATAGTTTTCTATTGGATTGTGCACATACAGTATATCCGGCTCATCATGCCGGATGCCAAATAGAGCCGAATAGAAAAATGCTGCATGCAAACTGAACCAACTCCATGAAGCCCTCACAGTCATTTACCTCGCCCATAAGATGTGTCATTCAGATTGCTTAAGTAGTCACGTAGTTTATCCTCTGCCTGTGCTGCTTCTTTCCGGCAGTTACTGTAGTCCACCTCCAGCAGAACCTCATGGTTTACTATTACACTGCCTTGTCTGATGGAGACATAGAGGGTGAGATCAACAACCCGCTCGTAAGTAGTCCAACCAATGATCCCATCTCTCCCACCACTAGGAGTTTTTAGTGAGAAAACATTTACGGTGGAAACAAGGTGGGATTGCATCAAACGGTCAAACCAAACAAAAAAGACTCACCTGAATGAGACAATTTTTATCTCCTTGAACCGGGGAAGTAACTTTTTATATACTTGTGTCATCTGGATAATAGAAAAGGAAGATCTCATCACCATAATTACAGTATCATGCTTCTCTATAATTGAGCATTGGGCCCAATGGGTGGGAAATTCTATGAATAACTTAACATAGTTTCAGCTGTCCATACAAGTGATTGGATCAAAATGAGGTTGATTGTGGCAAGTAGGCTGAGGCTAATTTTGATAAACTTTGGATGGTCTACTCCTGAATGTGTCTAGGTTGGTCAGGACAGTATGGAGCTTAGTGGTAGAATGGTCAATGGTGCACCCTAACTCATCATTGATGCATGGGATAAGATCTAGGAGATCTAGGACACAACTCATGCCATCTTCCTTTTAGATGATGCATTTTCTTAGCATTGGTTGCTTTGTGATGTTGGGTCTCTGTGTTTTTTTGTACTTTTTCTAATAGAGGTAAGAAAAATGGAGGAAATTCATATTGTCCATAAACCACCACAATGTACAATATATATATTGTTACCTCGCCAAGAAACAATCCCTTTATATGCTGATAATATGAAGACGAAGGATCCATTAATGAGGAATTATATTCTTTCTGCATATGGATGGAAATGACCAGTTTAATAATGACCAAATCTGCAACAGGAGAAGGAAAAAATAGAGCAATGAATGAAGATTTCCAGTCCTAGGTCTTCCTTAGTTTTTCCATTGATACAGTGACTTCATGGTGCTTCATAATACCATCCCCAATGGGTAATAGGTCTGTACCTATGATTACGTGGTCCACCTTAAGGTCAGGACATCAATTTTAAAGATTCAGACAACCCCTTTAAATGAGTTATCCTATGATTAATGTAAAAATCAGACATCAAATAGTTCATGACAATCCCTTTCTAGCTAGATCCAGAGACCTCCCCATTCATTGCTCCAATTGATCTGCTAGATTTATTTTAAGCTGGCAGCTCAGGGGGGCATGTCCTTTCTGCTGCAGCCTAGGGGGCTAGTCTTCTGCAGCTCTTTCCCTATCATAGCTCAGAGGGCAGTTAAAGGATGGAGCTGAGCATATGTGTCCATCTCAACAAGGTGGACAGAGAAAAAAGAAAAAGAGCAAACAGCAGGTGGCTCTACACCAGGGATGGCCAACCTGAGTCTCTCCAGCTGTTGAAAAACTACAACTCCCAGCATGCCCAGACTGCAGGACATTGTGGGAGTTGTAATTTTACAACAGCTGGAGAGCCGCAGGTTGGCCATCCCTGCTCTATACAGATACATTTTCTTAGATACCTCAGTATACAAAATTTTTAATTGCATGCAATTACAACAGTATTGAGATCCATGTACTGGTTTGGAAACTGCAGAGCATGTTTTACGGGGCAACCTCTTTAAGCTATATAACTGACCTACATAACTTGTAGACAAGTGAAATAATCAGCACACGCATCATACCTACCTAGTCTGATTTCACTGTAGATAAATTCACAGTCTTTTCCATACAAATATTTAGAGCATATAGAAGGATCTGGAATAAAGAAAAATTTTGGTAACAAGTCATCAAAAATTTAAAGATGATATCCATAGCAGACATTATTGGATGAGATTTAAACCTAGTCTCGCTTTGCCGGGCTTTAGAATCCTAGCATCATCATATTTGAACGGTTTACAGAAATTGTTCCGATTTGTCCTTAGGGAATTCCAAAACAGCACTGACAATCAGAAATTTCTGTCAAGCTTTACCACCACATTTATCCAATCCAGTAAAAATGCTTTCTTTGCCAGTGCTGTTTACACAAATGTTACCTTTTTTCATCTGAGATATGGCAAAAAAAAATTAAAAATACAAAGATTTTGGGTGTTGGTTCCTATTGCTTTTCATCGTTTTTTCAACAGTGACATGAGAAAAGCTCACCACCAAATAAATAGTGTACCGTCAGAGACCTACCTTCACATTTTTTAAAATAAATTAAATAAGACATACTGTAGATCTTGGATCTGTATAACAAGGTTTATTTTTAGTGGTTCTTTCCCTTTAATTTTTCTCTACCCTTTTAATGTAGTGATATTTTTTGTAATGTAGTGAGTTATGGAGCATATACAGGCCCCTACTGGTCTACAGTACTGGTTCCTCTGGTACCAGGTTGCATTGCTAAGGATTGAGGTAACTGTACTTGTGTACTGTACACTGAAGACCTTTAGGAGGGACCATGAAGCTAGAAAGTATAAACTGCTATGTGTCTAACAAAGAGCTCAGCTCCATTGAGGACATCACCAGGACAAGATGTGTTTTTTCATTACCACCTCTCTTTGTATCATATGGCCATCGGCCAGATGTCATGTTAGGAACTGGTCGATGGTGAGTTTTCTCATTTTTTCAAGGCCTAGGTGACTATTCTTTACTCTGTAATGTATGTTATCTTTTGTATATATATGTAATGTATTTATCATAGTTCAGTAAACTTTGTATGCACCTAAGCCTTGTCAAGCCTATTTTATTACCGGGTCTTAGAATTCATGGTAAAACAGATATTTGTACCCATTACTTTTCATAGTTTTTTTTATCAGTGACATGAGAAAAGCTCACTATCCAATAAATAGTGTACTTTCAGAGAGCTAGATCCATATGTTGTTTTTATCTGTGACACAAAATAAGTGGAAAGACACCCGGATGTTGGTAAGGTAGGTTTTTGCATGCAAATTGTAATAGCTTTTAGTTTTCACAAAAAACACTATAACACAACTTGATGAAGCATCTATGTATCTGGGCAGGATAAGAATAGGACATCAGGACTATACCATCCTCCTTGGTGCTTCTTGGACCCTTGGAGAAAAAGACCTTCTTGACCTTGCTTCCTCCATTCATGTTACATGTTCTTTCCTTCTCCCTATAGGTTCTCAAGAGCTTATTGTTTGTACATTCACTTAATAGCTTGACCTATATCACCATTTTACATTTAAGCCATCCACCATGATATTCCAGACCCACCTAAGATGGGAATATCTCCTCCCTTTCCCTTACAACCCTTATGAGATTTTATTCAACATAGTTAGCTACTGGTTGCCTTCATTCTAATAGTGTTTTGTTAGGGGTGTAAATCAGTTCATATAGAGTCAGGTTAGGTAAGTTGAGTGTTTCAATATCAGTCTTTTGGGGACAATCCAGATGGTCAGTAGGTGACTAAAAAAGAGATATTGAGTCCATAAATTGTAATCCACAAAGAGAAGGTGGAGTCCATCGGCCTAAAGCTTGTTGGTGATGGGATCGAGGGCTGAAGAACTTGTAGTTGAACCTCTTGAAATTTGAGAGAACCATTGGAGTGAATGCACATGAGGGGAGCCGATCTCTCCAAAAAACTAGAGATACAGCAAAGGATTTCCCAGGGTACAGTAGGCAATTGTGTAACTGTTGACAGACTGATGAGTTTAGTATGTGATTGTGAATGATCCAGAAATAATGGTAATAAAGTATGTAAAGCATTTAGGAAGTCCAAGCTGTAGAATATTTTAGGTAGACCCCATATTTTGAAGTTGTTCAGTCATGCAATCTGTGCTCCTTGATTACTCAAAAAAGCGGAGTGCCTGGTACGGAGTTAAAACATTGCCAGGCCTCATGATAGGCCTCAGAGAACTCTTCACCCATCTGCCTCTATGCTGAAGCATGTTTGGCTTTTACAGTAGTTTTTGCTTTGGTTCTTTGGTCCTTCCCATGGCACAAAATGGCACAACAAGCAGTTTTGTTAGTAAGAGATTGGAAGAGCATCAAGTATACATCTCCCCCTAAGTTCATCTAACCGTGTACAGTATTATATAAATAGTGATTTATTTTAAATCATTATTATTAATTATTTATTTAATCATTGTCAACGTGCTTGAAAAAAGGAGCTGCCGGAAAGATCCATGATAGTTACTTTGATCAATCCTCTTTAACTACAGATGTAGTAGAGCTATAATTGACTCTGATAACACATGTCACAGTGTTATCTCGGTTATCTTCTGACAAAGGACATTGAAATCCATAGAGCACAACAAAATACTACCCCAGCAGAACCAAATACCACTTTGAAGCACAAAATACTGTCATCTGCACCACTGTATGAAACTATATCACCATCCTGAGGATGGCAATACCATTGAATTCAAGAGTGCATCATGCTCCTACATTTATTTATGCTGAGAACATCAGATCTGTATGTAGCCAGCTGGCAGCTATGACGGGTGCTTGGGTGGACACTTGGGCATCGGCCCACTCGAAATCTTCCTGTGGTGTCTATGGCCAGTCCAGCCCTGAGAGTAATCATCATACAAGATGTTTGATATCCCAGAGGATCATATCCATGAATGTGAAAACACCATGTAAAACCGACATGGAAAAGTAATTTTTGTTGACTCTGAACTGAACTTTAGCAACCAGTGTCGGAGAGTTGCTGCCACGTGTAATAAGACCATGGGTGGCATCAAAAGGGCATAGATGGACATGATCAGAACATATGTGTAATAAGACCATGGGTGGCATCAAAAGTGCATAGATGGACATAATGAGAACATAGTTCTACCACTTCATGTCATTAGTCCAACCGCACATGTAATCTTGTTTAAAGGACTGGGCACTGATGCACAAGAAAACATAGCAGACCTGGAGCAGGTTCACAGGTGTCCTCTAAAATAATAACTGGAATGGGTGGACTACAGAACCCAGAAATATTATCAAGATTAGGATAATTTAGTTTAGGAGAGAGATGGCTGAGGGGAGATCTAATAACTATGTATAAAAATATCAGGGGTCAGTACAGAGATCTCTCCCATCATCTATCTATCCCCAGGACTGTGACTGTGACGAGGGGACGTCCTCTGCGTCTGGAGGAAAGAAGGTTTCCACACAAACATAGAAGAGGATTCTTTACGGTAAGAGCAGTGAGACTATGGAGCTCTTTGCCTGAGGAGGTGGTGATGGTGAATTCACTAAAATAGTTCACGAGGGGTGGTTAAAGTTACTAGAATTCTGTAGAAGGGTCGTTGATCAGGGGAGTTATTCTGTTGTCAAATTTGAAGCCAGGAAGGATAAATCATGAGGGTTTTTGCCTTCTTCTGGATAACTGTTTCACGATAGTAGGCTGAGCTGGACAGACATGCATTTTTTCAAGTTACCATGTTTTTATAAATTAATCAAGTTGGGTGATAGGAGAGGATTAGTATTGGTGGTAGATCATCACTTGTATGAAGGCAGATGGAAGATCCTTGGCAAATTTGCGTTGACTAATTGTTTACATTGATGGCAACCACATAGAATATATCCAGTGGCAGACTAAAAGGACATTTCACGGCAGGCCGATGCCAAGGGAACCAACTGAGCCTTCCTCACAGCTGTCAGCCAGGTAAGTAATGATCTGAAACTCCCCTCTTGACTACTGAAATCAACTGTATTGCCATCCTAAGTCAACTACAGTAGGTGGACAGGATGTGGCATCTGGCACTGGCCACCACAGAGTGGCAGTTTTTGGGGAGGTGTTTTGTACTGCTGGGGCAGTATTTTGTGATGTACTGTGGTATTTAATTCTGCTGGCGGTGGTATAATATGCCGTAACATGGTATTGCTGACACCCACCTACTTGTGTTGGCCCTGCCTTCTGTCACTTTGGACACATATACAATATGGGGCCACTTTTAGTTTATTTCCAAGACCACTTAAAGTTCCTATTCTGCCCCTGATTACTATACTGTATATTCTCCATGGTATATTCATGAAAAGTTAAAAATGAATGAAAATGAAAAACATAAAGGCCATGAAGATAGTTAATAATCTAAACAGAACAGCACTTACCAGTGGTTGGAGAGTCAAAAGTTGAGATGTTGCTGGAAGATGTAAGATTTGTTACTTCTGTTGATCCTGTGGAAGTTAACTCAGTGGGGTTTGATGTAGATAAAGTAAATGGTGATGTAGAGGGTTCTGGCGATATTGATGTTGAGGCAGTAGGTGGTTCTGGCGATACTGATGTTGAGGCAGTAGGTGGTTCTGGAGATACTGATGTTGAGCCAGTAGGTGGTTCTGGTGATATTGATGTTGAGCCAGTAGGTGGTTCTGGCGATAAGGATGTTGAGCCAGTAGGTGGTTCTGGCGATACTGATGTTGAGGCAGTAGGTGGTTCTGGCGATACTGATGTTGAGGCAGTAGGTGGTTCTGGTGATACTGATGTTGAGCCAGTAGGTGGTTCTGGCGATACTGATATTGAGCCAGTAGGTGGTTCTGGCGATACTGATGTTGAGCCAGTAGGTGGTTCAGGCGATACTGATGTTGAGCCAGTAGGTGGTTCTGGTGATACTGATGTTGAGCCAGTAGGTGGTTCTGGCGATACTGATGTTGAGCCAGTAGGTGGTTCTGGTGATATTGATGTTGAGCCAGTAGGTGGTTCTGGCGATACTGATGTTGAGGTAGTAGGTGGTTCTGGCGATACTGATGTTGAGCCAGTAGGTGGTTCTGGTGATATTGATGTTGAGCCAGTAGGTGGTTCTGGCGATAAGGATGTTGAGCCAGTAGGTGGTTCTGGCGATACTGATGTTGAGCCAGTAGGTGGTTCTGGCGATACTGATGAAGATAATTCACTTGTGATGTCAGTAGTAGTAATATGTGTAGTTAAATCGGTGGAGGATATGTCCGTAAAGATAGTGGTTGGTGAACTGGTGGATGAAGGTGTTGAAGGGCTGATGGTTGTTCCTGTGAAATTAATTAAAACAAATAATTATAAACATATATAATTTTTTAAGGGAATTTATGTTAGGCACACCTAATATCTAGGCCCATATATGGATACATAATAATCGTGCAGAATATTTATTATAGAATAAAAAGTTAAAATAAAAAGTTAAACAGGAATTCTAAAACAAGTCCCTCAATAATAACACAATACTCCTACACATAATACTCCTAAAATTCATAAAAATAAAATGCAGCAGTACATAATTAGGTAATTCATATAAATTCAGACATCCTAACAATTACCAAACACTTACAGACAATTAGTGCAATATATTGTAAATGTTGTCGCTACTGCTAATCACCATATGCCTAATATGTGCCCTATTATTTTTCCTCAAAATGTTTAGCAAAATCTAAAAAATTTCTAAGCAACAAGCGTCAGTTACTTAATGTTTGGGTGACCAATATCCATATACCTGTGTGTATAGAATTGGTCATTGCCTCTGCAGGTTACACAGGTACTGGCCTAATTGTGCAGAATTTAAAATGCAAGTCAAGTGCGAAGGCAGCCAAGGGGTGCAAGAACAAGCGAGGTTTGGCTGTCTCTGTAATGCCTGGATGCTCTGAGGGGAAGTTATGAGTTAAAAGTGTTGTCCGGCCTTGGAATCAACAACCCCTGCAGTCTTTTCAAAACCACCATTCACTTGTTCACAGTCCCAGCTGCTTTGTTCTCAACCACTCCCGATCCTTGCAGGACCTATTTACAGTCACTTCTTGCAACCAAAATTGGCTTTAATGGTCCTGCACAGCTGTGAGACCCTGATAGAGAGAGGGTATTTAAACATCAGTTTTCAACACTAGACAAGACAGTACTTGCTACTGTTGAAGGACCTGATGTCATGTGACCTTGTACATGCAGGACCTGAAGCCAGTAAAGCAGCAAAGCTCCTCAGAGGAGAAGAGTGTGAGCGGCTTTGTGTAAGTACCTCTGCATTTGTGTAGGTGATCTGATCTAGGAAGCTCTGTTTACAGGGGTCAATATATAGAAATTCTGCAGTCTGATTTTTATTTAGGGCATCTGGGGTTCATAGTTATTTTTGAATTTTATTTTGGGGTCTGCTTAGGGTTCTGTATATGTTTTTGGTGTCATCTTAGGTCTGAATTTTTTTAGGGGGTCTGTATTCATTCCTGGACATGTTTCTCTTCTGGGTCTGACTGTATTTATTTAGGAGTCTGGTATGGGGTCCATGTTTATTAAGGGGTCTAAATGAATGAAAATCTCCAATAGGCTTTAAGGAGCCTATATATTATAAACACCCTCCTAAATCAGCACATTTTAAAAACCTGACCCCTCAAATTATTTAAAATGGTATTTCTCAGGATAAACTCAAAATGGAAGTAAAAGGTTTATTTTTTTCCAGATATTTATTTTTCATCCATTCTTGGCAGGTGATAAATAAGAAATAAAATGCAATGGGGCACATCTACTAATTCTATATGTGGCGTAAACTAAGACTGACTTTCTCGACATGCAACAGATATATTAAGGAGGCCCTTGTGGATTTCGGTGCTTCAATTTTTTGTAGGAAGTTTTTAAGGCACCATTTTGGGTTTGCAGAGGCTTTGAAATGCTAAAACACAAGAAACACCCCCAAAAGTCTTAATTTTGGAAACGACACATCTCATCTAAAGATATAGTGAACCCACGTTTTTTTTTTTTATTTGTTAGAATAGGGCAGTACATTTTTTTTCTATACATTTTCCCAATAATATGTAGTATTAGCTCATTTTTTTTGTTTAAAAACAACCCCACACATTAAAAGTAAAGCAATACCCCTTATGTGGTCATTAACTGCTGTTTGGACACACACAGAGCTCAGAAGGGAAGGAGCGTCATTTGGCTTATTGAAAATTGATTTTGCTGAAATGATTTTCTAGGAGGCATAACTTTTAAATTTTTCTCCCCCGACCTGTTGTGAGGGCATTTTTTTGTGGGATGAGCTGTAGGTTTCTATTGGTGCTATTTTGTGGTACCTATTTTTTTTATTTAATTTTTATTCATTCTTTTGGGAGGTTACGTGGCCAAATAATACCTTTTCTGTTTTCTGTCAGTGTTTTTTTTTTTTTTTGACTCAAATTATGACAATACCAAAAGGATATTGATGTTTTTTGTTTCCCTATGTTTGCATCATAAAATCATGAAAAAATCAGTTGTATTTTGTCCCACTAGGGGAGATAAGCGAAATGATTCTAACAAATCGAATTCATTCATTATCAGCCTTCTGGAGGGGCTGATCTAGCTGCTCAAGGAACCTCCCCCATTCCCCTAATTTTTGCCTGGTCCTGTGCCAGAGCTATTGCTTCGAGTATCAGTGCAAAAGCAGACAATCCTCTGCTGCTACCGGATGGAAATGGGGCGCCTACACCTCGGAGTGGAGGAGACTCCTCCATGCAATTTGGGGGTATCCAGACGTCAGCTGACTTTTAATGATTTACATTTCGATGCTTCTGTATTGCAATATAAGAGGATGTCTTCTCCTGGGGAAGCTGACGTGAAACTCGTGTCGGGGTCTCTTGGAGGTGCCGCCAGCTGGGTCTGTATTAGGTATATGTTGAGAATCGTATTATTTTTTATCCAGGTGGGGGAGCCACATGGTTTGATTTTGTATTTATTTATACTTGTTTTTCTATCCCACCTATTCCACTACTTGCAATACTATAACTTGAGGTCCCAACTTGTTTTGTACACTCTCCATGTGGTTGTGTTTGTCTTTACACAGCGTCATCCGTTTTTTTTTTTTTTGCGGATCCGCAATTTGCGGACTGCAAAACACATACGTTCGTGTGCACGTAGCCTTATACTTCTGCTCTGTATTTCATGACCCTGCATTTTTCTTTCAGGTTCACAATCCAAAGGCTCAGATACCCCAAATGTGAATACCTCAATGCCCTAAAACAGCCCAAATGTTATTTACACTGTACCTGGTCCAACTATGATCATCCTACAGGTGTTAATCCAAATGTCATAACATATACAGGACACTTCATCAGTATTTCCTCCATTACCGCAGAAAATATCTGAATAAAATAGAATGAGAAGCATTTATCAGTATCATTTCATAAATACTATATGTTAAAAGTTTTACTGCATTTTGTTACAAATATCAGATGTGTCCATAATGTACCAGAAAACATAACTTCTATTATAGTATCCCTATTCAGGAGAGTATAGTGTAACTATCATTAATCTTACCCTCTATCTTCCAAACTTTAACTACATGTTACATGTGAGAGTATGTATATTAGAGGTGAGCAAACCATTTGAGTCCAAACCGGATCGGCTGCAATTGCCCAGAAAGTTGGTATAATAGAACCCCCTCTTGTTGTTTCTTTTTACATTTATTTTTTATGTTTTTTTCCCACTCCCCCCGCTCCCCAAGCTCTCTAGTAAATGATATCTGAGTGACACTAACATACATAGCTGTGGGTAAACGCATGTTTGACGGCGTTAACATACAGTGTGATTAGTATCACACCGCGCCGGCACATGTTTCATGCTTTTTCATATTCCAAAGCTTCCAAAAATTGTTAAAGCATACACACAGTGTAATAAGATTGTAAAAAAATAAAAAATAGAGGCTTGTTAGCAAACCAAGCATGCAAAAATTAATGCCTTGACAGGGTCAGAATGTCGGCCCATACAATACTGCTCTACCTGAGGCCTGCATTACTAAGTGGCTGCTTTCATAAGTGGAGTTGAAGAAACCGGAGTTCTGCTGAGTGTCTTTTTGTTGGGACTGCAAGTGTCTGAGTGTGGTGTGAAGCTGCTTACCTAGAAAAGCCTGCTCTACCTGAGGCCTGCATTACTAAGTGGCTGCTTTCATAAGTGGAGTTGAAGAAACCGGAGTTTAGGAAAAGGAGCAAGAAACAGAGATTCATTAGATCATCCTTGTATACAGTTGGTTTGATTCTAGCTAGTCTTCCTACTGCTGTAAGGGACCACAGTAAGTAAGAATCTTGATATCACTGCTCTATATTGTATTTATTTATTTTTTCCCTCTCTTTTCCTGTGTAATCCCCATTTAGTATGACTTCCATTATTGACAGCGCCGTCCAGTGCACATCTTGTATGATGTATGCAGTCCTGGAACAGCCGTTCGAGGGTGTATATGTTTGTTCAAAATGTGAGCAAATTACCCGTTTGGAATCGCACATCGAGTCTCTAAACAGGCGAGTTGCAACACTGAAAGCCACTGACAATTTGGAAAAGAGTTTGCTGCTCACTGAGCAAGCACTCTATGGGGTAGATGTGGGGGAGGGTGGTAGCGAGGAGGCTGAGGAGAGTGAGGTAGTTAGCTGGGTAACAGTAAGAAAGCGGGGTAGAGGGAAGAGTGCCAGGGAGGCTAGCCCTGATCTGACACACCCCAACAAGTTTGCACGGTTGGCAGATGAGGGGATGACAGTTCAGGGACGGCACCGCTGCAGCCAGACACTTCCTCTGCCAGTCAGGGGAATGTCAGCTCCAGTAAGCAGGGGACCAGGAGAGCAGGGCAGGCCAGACAGATGCTGGTAGTGGGAGACTCAATTATTAGGGGTACAGATAGGGCAATCTGTCACAAAGATCGTGATCGCCGAACAGTGTGCTGTCTTCCTGGCGCTAGAGTTCGACACATCGCGGATCGGGTTGACAGATTACTGGGAGGGGCTGGAGAAGATCCAGCGGTCATGGTCCATATCGGAACCAATGACAAAGTTAGAGGAAGGTGGAGAGTCCTTAAAAATGATTTCAGGGATTTAGGTCAAAAGCTTAGGGCAAGGACCTCAAAAGTAGTATTTTCTGAAATACTGCCTGTACCACGAGCCACACAAGAAAGGCAGCGGGAGATTAGGGAGGTTAACAAGTGGCTCAAGAACTGGTGTAGGAAGGAGGGGTTTGGGTTCATGGAGAACTGGGCCGACTTCTCTGTTGGCTACAGGCTCTACCGTAGGGACGGGCTGCACCTCAATGGGGAAGGGGCAGCTGTGTTGGGGAGAAAGATGGCTAGAAGGTTGGAGGAGTGTTTAAACTAGGGACTGGGGGGAGGGTAATTACGTTATAGGAGGGAAGATAGTGCAGATAGAGACCAGGGGCGAGGTAGTGTGTCTGGGGGAGGAATGGAAGGGGGGACTATAACAGCTCAGAATGAAAGATGTAGGGTAAAAAATACACATAAACCTGTCAAATGTATGTATACTAATGCCAGAAGCCTGACTAACAAGACTGGTGAACTGGAATTAGTGATGTGTGAGGAGGACTATGACATAGTGGGAATAACTGAGACATGGCTGGATGATAGCTATGACTGGGCAGTTAATATAAAAGGTTACAATCTGTTTAGAAAGGATTGTCAAAACCGGAGAGGTGGAGGGGTCTGCCTCTACGTGAAGTCGTGTCTAAATCCCGTAATTCGAGAATACATCTCTGAGGGACATGAACATGTGGAGTCACTGTGGGTAGAAATACATGGAGCAAAAAACAATAATAAAATACTAATAGGAGTGTATTATAAACCACCTAATATACCAGAGTCCACAGAAAATCTATTACTAAACGAGATAGACGAGGCGGCAAATCATAATGAAGTCGTTATCATGGGGGACTTCAACTACCCAGATATAGACTGGGAAACTGAAAGCTGTACATCCCATAAAGGAAACAGGTTCTTGGCAATAGCCAAAGACAATTTCCTTTCCCAACTGGTTCAGGACCCCACTAGAGGGACGGCCATACTGGACTTAGTATTAACCAATAGACCTGATAGAACAACAGATGTGCAGGTTGGGGGACACCTGGGAAATAGTGACCATAAAGTTATAACCTTCCAATTATCCTTCAAACGAGAGTTTCTAAAGGGAGGAACAAAAATACCAAACTTCAAAAAAGCAAAATTTAGCCAACTAAGCGAGGCCATAGGCCTAACTAACTGGGACAAAGTCCTCAAAAATAAAAATACAGCCATAAAATGGGAGATTTTTAAAAGCATTGTAACATCTAATTGTGAGAGGTACATACCTTATAGGAATAAAAGGCTAAGGAACAATAAGAGACCAATGTGGATAAATGGAACCGTAAAGAAGGCAATAAATGACAAAAGAAAGCATATAAATCGCTAAAACAGGAGGGAGTCAGGAAGCACTGATAAACTATAAGGAAAAAAATAGAATATGTAAAAAACTAATAAAATTTGCCAAACTAGAGACCGAGAGATTAATTGCCAAAGAGAGTAAAACTAACCCTAAAATGTTCTTCAATTATATAAATAGTAAAAAATATAAATCTGAAGGAGTCGGCCCTCTACATAGCAATGAGGGGGGTGTTGCAGAGAGCGACGAGGATAAAGCAAAACTATTAAATATTTTTTTCTCCACTATATTCACTGAGGAAAATAAACTGTCAGATGAAATGCAGAATATAAAAGTAAATCCCCCATTAAAAGTGCCCTGTCTGACCCAGGAAGAAGTACAACAGCGACTGTAATGCAAGGCACCAACAAACAGACCAGTGATGAAAGCAAAAAGGTGTTTATTCACCAGAAACATAAACGACCAGAACACTTTGCTGGTAACAAGAAATAATAACAAAAACCAGGCAAGGAGATTCCAGGAATAGTCCCAACCAGTGCTGAATGATGCTGTGCACTTGGCAGTCGAGTCACTCCAGATCTTGGGTCCGCTGCAAAGGACAAAGTTCCTAGCAGTCTTCAGTCACTAGCAGTTGTGACCTATACCTGGTTGAGGGAAAATAACAGTGGGCACTGATCACCCTGAGAGACCTCGTTTTAAATGCCTGCTGACCAATCCCAGGGTGCCAAGTGTCCACTTCCATAGGTGAACAAATTGCCCTGCACCTGAGTACATGGCCTAAGGCAATCACAAGTTGATTAACCCATGGCTGGCTCCCTAATCTACTTTGCTCTTGTGAGTCAGTATATTATGCGCCACTGGTCGACGAAGCGCATAAGAAGCGCGTACTCGCGACCGTGTATCCCTTTGCGAACCTGCCCTCGTGCGTACGCACGGACGCATGATCGACTCAGCGGGAGTATGCAAGCGTGTGGACCCAGATGCGGAAACGGAAGTCGTAGGAGACACCGGAGACAACCCTGGCCGCGGCGTCTTGTCACTCGCCTGGCCACTCTGTCCCCGGGACTCCGACGGTCCTCCCCTCCGATGTCCACGCGAACGCATCCCCGCACTGGTTCGCAAAGGGGTCAGCGCTGGTGCATCAGAGACACGCATAACCTGTCCCGCAACTCCACGAGGACCCCTCTTGGTTCCCCTGGAGTGCAAAGCAGGTGAGGATCTTACAGCGACTTAAAAAGATTAAAATAGACAAATCGCCAGGACCGGATGGAATACACCCCCGTATCCTAAGGGAATTAAGTGATGTCATAGCCAGACCATTATTTCTGATATTTACGGACTCTATAATAACAGGGAATGTTCCACAGGATTGGCGCATAGCAAATGTGGTGCCAATATTCAAAAAGGGTCCAAAAACAGAGCCTGGAAATTATAGGCCGGTAAGTTTAACATCTATTGTTGGTAAACTGTTTGAAGGGTTTCTAAGAGATGCTATTTTGGAGTATCTCAATGAAAATAAGCAAATAACGCCATATCAGCATGGCTTCATGAGGGATCGGTCATGGCAAACAAATTTAATCAGCTTCTATCAGGAGGTAAGTTCTAGACTTGACAGCGGCGAATCAATGGATGTCGTATATCTGGACTTCTCCAAAGCATTTGAAACCGTAACTCATAAAAGGTTAGTATATAAAATGAGGATGCTCGGACTGGGAGAAAATGTCTGTATGTGGGTAAGTAACTGGCTGAGTGACAGAAAACAGAGGGTGGTTATTAACGGTAGATACTCAGATTGGGTCACTGTCACTAGTGGGGTACCTCAGGGGTCAGTATTGGGCCCTATTCTCTTCAATATATTTATTAATGATCTTGTAGAAGGCCTGCACAGTAAAATATCTATTTTTGCAGATGACACTAAACTGTGTAAAGTAATTAACACTGAAGAGGACAGTTTTCTGCTACAGAGGGATCTGGATAGATTGGAGGCTTGGGCAGAAAAATGGCAGATGAGGTTTAACACTGACAAATGTAAAGTTATGCACATGGGAAGGAATAATGCAAGTCACCCGTACATATTAAATGGTAAAACACTCGGTAACACTGACATGGAAAAGGATCTAGGAATTTTAATAAACAGCAAATTAAGCTGCAAAAACCAGTGTCAGGCAGCTACTGCCAAGGCCAATAAGATAATGGGTTGCATCAAAGGGGCATAGACGCCCGTGATGAGAACATAGTCCTACCACTTTACAAATCACTGGTTAGACCACACATGGAGTACTGTGTACAGTTCTGGGCTCCTGTGAACAAGACAGACATAGCAGAGCTGGAGAGGGTTCAGAGGAGGGCAACTAAAGTAATAACTGGAATGAGGGATCTACAGTACCCTGAAAGATTATCAAAATTAGGGTTATTCACTTTAGAAAAAGACGACTGAGGGGAGATCTAATAACTATGTATAAATATATCAGGGGTCAGTACAGAGATCTGTCCCATCATCTATTTATCCCCAGGACTGTGACTGTGACAAGGGGACATCCTCTGCGTCTGGAGGAAAGAAGGTCTGTACACAAACATAGAAAAGGATTCTTCACTGTAAGAGCAGTGAGACTATGGAACTCTCTGCCTGAGGAGGTGGTGATGGTGAGTACAATAAAGGAATTCAAGAGGGGCCTGGATGTATTTCTGGAGTGTAATAATATTACAGGTTATAGCTACTAGAGAGGGGTCGTTGATCCAGGGAGTTATTCTGATTGCCTGATTGGAGTCGGGAAGGAATTTTTTTTTCCCCTTAAGTGAGGAAAATTGGCTTCTGCCTCACAGGTTTTTTTTGCCTTCCTCTGGATCAACTTGTAGGAAACAGGCCGAACTGGATGGACAAATGTCTTTTTTCGGTCTTATATACTATGTTACTATGTTACAAGTGTTAATTGTCAGAAGAAAAAGTGTCGCGTTGTGAACGAGCCTAAAAAAGTTCTCCCTTTTAATTGGGAGCAGCAGCAGCAGTAGTGCAGTGTGGATGTGGAAAAGGTGCGGTACAGACATAGTGACATGATGGCGGCATCAGCCATACGAAACATGATGGTAGGTAGGTAGCAGCAGTGACATCATGTGATGAGCGGCATAGACAATATTTGAATTTGCGATATATCGCACATTTTTGGCTGAATATTCGCCATAAATTCGAGAATTCGTGATCTCCAGTCATTATTTACTTGATTGCAAAAATCGGCAATGTAATATATTCGCGATAAAAATTCGCAATTAGAATATTTTCAATCAACACTAAGGGGTAGGCAACTTTCCTGTTGGTTGCTGGGAATGTTGCTGTGCCGAATACGAATATATAGCACTATTTTCTAAATATTCACGAATTCTCAAAGTGGAGATATTCGCGATTTGAATTTTCATGCTCAACACTAATGTCTAATTTAAAAAAATTTATGTTCATCTTATACTGTATTATTATTCTCAGATGCCATGATCATGAATGCAGCATCTGAGGAGTACAATAATGGGGAGCTGCGCCATCGCCGTTCCCTGTCATTGCAGTCACTACATACAAAAAAAGGCGCTGCGTGGCGAAGCAATTTGTCATGAAGCTAATTTTTTTGTAAAGTTTGGCGAAGCAGATGAATCGAATTTTCCAAAACTTCGTTTATATTTAGTAGTCACTTTAGACACCATGACTCCTAGGGAATTAAATAAATCTAATAACTTTAAACCCTTTTTGTAAATGCCACACATTTTAATCTAGCAGGGTATATTCTATTTTACTTTTTTATGTTTTTATAGTTTTTCTCTTTTCTATTTCTAATCTTTAAATTGGATGTAATCTAGGAAATTGTGGGATCTCCATTATCATAGATTATGAAGCTACCATTTTAAATACTGGAGCTTGAGTCAATTTGATCTGCTACAACATGACAACATAAAGGGGTTGTGTCATCTCAGACAATGGGGGCTTATTGGGACCTGCACCTATCAGGCAATGGGGCATATCCTAGCGATATGCCCCCATTGTCTGAGATGGTAATACCCCTTTAAAGGGTTTCTGTCACCAGATTTTGGCCTCATAAGCTGTCTGACATTAGCTATGGGCCAATGTCAGACCAACCTAACAATGTAAACCAAATGCCCCTCTGACCTGTCATAATGTTAAAAAACGATTTTATATCATATGCAAATTAGCCTCTAGGAGCAGGGAGTGCATTGCCCCTGCTCCTAGAGGCTCCGTGTTCCCACCTGCGGCCACGCCCCTCTTCTTCTGATTGACAGTGCCAGGCAGCGCAGCTCTCCTGCCTCCAGCACTGTCTTCATGCCAAAATCACGGGCCTGCGCCGTCTTCTTGTGTATTCGGCGCAGGCACAGTGAGGTGAGAACAGTAGGCACCAGCGTCCCCAGCTCACTACGCCTGTGCCGAATACACAAGCTGACGGCGCAGGCCCAGGATTTCGACATGAAGACAGTGCCGGAGGCTGGAGAGCTGCGCTGCCCGGCACTGTCAATCAGAAGAAGAGGGGTGTGGCCGCAGGTGGGAACACGGAGCCTACATTATTAGGTTGGTCTGACATTGGCCCATAGCTAATGTCTGACAGCTTATGAGGCCAAAACCTGGTGACAGAAACCCTTTAAGAAAAGAAATGAAAAAAAAACATTGTTCTTTGTTGACGGACCAAATTATTTTTCTGTTACCTTTATCATCCTACTTATTGACAGGAGGGTGGCTTATATCCAGCCCCTTTAATGATATTGCGTGGTGCATCCTTATGTAGCCCCCACCGGGCATGCCGGCATTGTATCGAGGCATCATGCTCTTCAACTGTCTAATTGCACTTGCATTTTTTCTTCTTTTTTTCAATTGACATAACTGTTTTATTCTCCTTTAGGTCCATCTGCCCGCCCTGCGCCACCTTTGTGGTCCTCGCTGGGATGGCCGACCTTGGGTATTTTTTGTGTTTTTTATTATTGTTCACAGTAGTTCATTTATTGGTTCATTTTGGGCATCAGTGTCAAATCCAGTCAAATCCAGATTGAGAAAAAATCTTTCTCTAGTGTAAAACTCAAGTTGTCATCCTACTATGCAATTATTTCCCTCCACCACACTAACACAGATTTTGTCCTAGTATTTCGCATCATAACTCATAAAGAGATGGAAACTACCCTTTGTATTATAAGACACATTAGTATGCTATTTCCCCAAACTTAAACAAAAAAATAAAAAAATTGTAAGTGCCTGCAGATGCACCGTCATGGATTTCAGACTAGTATTTCATGTTATCGCTCAGACTGGTATAAACTCCTAGTCTGCTACTTCTTGTACTGTACTGTTTCTTTTAAAATTGAAAAAGAAATGGCCTTGCAGGTAGCTGCTTTTGATGTTCTACAGCAGCTGCAGCTGTGTTTTAAGGCAGTAACTGCAGCTTGGAGGCACACCCAGCTTCAGTTCCTCACTTCTCACTCCCTGGCTCACAGCTTTCAATGCCTTTCCCTATTCTACACAATTCTTCTTTCTAGCCTAAACTGAGAGGCTTGCTTGTGACTGTACACTGTCCCTAAGATTGTTTTCTATCAGAAATTGCATAGACCCAACCACCCCCATTCACAATCAAACACAGAATGACGTTCTGCTAGGGCTCCTTCTTGCCTGCTGCACCATTGTGTTGATGCACTCTAAAGTTTAGCATATGGCTTATGTATAGGTGTTACATATACATAAGCCTAATGCTAGCAATTGTAGACAGTTTCTAGAAGGAAAAAATACCTTTTTCTTAGGGGAACGTGTCACCATGATCTTAGACTACTAACTGCAGTACTACATGAATAGTACTGCAGATAAGAATTACAGATCTCTGGATTTTATTTTCCTACTGTTCGATGTTCCCCCATTGTCAGCTCGCAAAGTTGTGCAGAATCCTGTGCGCAGTCCTCACAAAGTATTTAAGTTCAGCTTTAAGCCCTGAAAGTAGAGTAACGGGGCAGTAGGAAAATAAAAAATTGGTATCTAGACTACTTATCTGCACTACCACTAATGCAGTACTAGAGATAACAGTCCAATGTTTTGGTGACTGATTCACTTAAGGCAAAGAAAGGTATTGGCAATATAGGCAAAGACAAAATAGCTCAAGGAAGGCCATACCTGGTACAGTAATAATTGTGGCTTTACACTTGGTTCCAAAAAATCCTGGTGCACAGACACAAAGACTGGGAAGAATTTTACCATCAATAAGTGAACAGTTTCCTAAACCAAATGCACAAATAACATAGGTAAAAAATCTACATAAATCACATACTATAACACATTCCCAATGTACAAAAATATCACCAGAATAATGCTTTGTATATCATTATAAATACAATAATGCAGCCTATGTTAATGAATATAACTAATATAATTATGTCCATTGAGTACAAGAATTTAACTACTATAATACTACCTCCTATTTACAGGAATTTAACTACTATAATACTGCCCCTATGTACAAGAATATAACTATTAAAATACTACCTCCTATGTACAAGAATATAACTACTATAATACTGCTCCTATGTACAAGAATATAACTACTATAATACTGCTCCTATGTACAAGAATATAACTGTTATAATACTGCTCCTATGTACAGGAATATAACTACTATAATACTGCCTCCTATGTACAAGAATATAACTACTATAATACTGCTCCTATGTACAAAACTATAACTACTATAATACTGCCTCCTATGTACAAGAAATATAACCACTATAATACTGCTCCTATGTACAATAATATAACTACTATAATACTGCCCCCATATACAAGAATATAACTACTATAATACTGCCTTCTATGTACAAGAATATAACTACTATAATACTGCTCCTATGTACAAGAATAGAACTACTATAATACTGCCTTCTATGTACAAGAATAGAACTACTATAATACTGCTCCTATGTACAAGAATAGAACTACTATAATACTGCCTCCTATGTACAAGAATATAAGTACTATAATACTGTCTCCTATGTACAAGAATATAACTACTATCGTACTGCTCCTATGTACAAGAATATAACTGTTATAATACTACCGCACTTTATAATAATTTAACTGCTATAATGCTGCCAGGATCTATGCATACTTTACCTGGGTTAACTGTGGTGATCTTACATTTCCCAGACAAACTTTTTTGAAGGCCAAAACTACAGAAAAAACCTGAGTAAAAAGCAATGGGAAACAGTTTATTGGTTCCATGATATTCATGTAATGGGTAAACACAGTAACTGCATTATACTGTAAATATTAATATTGTATGTAACGTAGAAGGACTCATAAGATAACCAAATGACCAATTTCTATATATGACATTGTTTCCTTTGCCAAGTTATCGCCAGTCATAGATAGAGGATTTCTAGTAGGGCACTCTGATTGACCGTTTTCCTATGACAACACTTCCTGCACTTGTGCTCTGGCAGCTATACTTACGGTATGCCCTAAAGATACACATACAGGAATACAGTGCCTTGCAAAAGTATTCACCGACAACCACCCGGTGCCTCACAACCTGGAATTAACATGGATTGTTTGAGGATTTGCATCATTTAATTTACAGAACATGCCGACAACTTTGTAGATGTTTTTATTTTATTATTGTGAAGCAAACAACAAATAGAACAAAATAACAGAAAAAGCTCAATGTGCAAAACTATTCACTCCCTAAAGTCAGTACTTTATAGAGACACCCTTTGCGGCAATCACAGCTCCAAGTCGCATTGGATCAGTCTCTATGGGGTGGCCACATCTTACCACTGGGATTTTTGCCCATTCCTCCTTGCAAAACTTCTCAAGCTTCTTCCAGTTGGATGGTTTGCGCTTGTGAACAGCGATCTTTAAGTCTGACCACAGATTTTCTATTGGATTGAGATCTGGGCTGTGACTCGGCCATTCCAACACATTTACATGTTTCCCCTTAAACGACTCAGGTGTTGCTTTAGCCGTGTGTTTGGGGTCAGTCCTGCTGGAAGGTGAACCTCTGTCCTAGCCTCAGATCACACACAGAGGGTGCATGTTTTGCTCAAGAATATACCTGTATTTAGCACCATCCATCTTTCCCTCCTCTGACCAGTTTCCTAGTCCCACCCCCCCACCACCATGATGCTGCCACCACCATGTCTCACTATGGTGACAGCATTCTTTGGGTGATGTGTTGGGTTGGCGCCAAACATAGCGTTTTGTTTGATGGCCGAAAAGTTCAGTTTTAGTCTCATCAGCCCAGAGCACCTTGCTCCATACACTTTGGGAGTCTCCCACAGGCCTTTTCACAAACTCACAACGCGCCTTTTTGTTTTTAGCTGACAGTAATGTCTTTCTTCTGGCCACTCTGCCATAAAGCCCAACTCTATGGAGCGTACGGCTTATTGTCGTCCTCTGTACAGATCCTCCAGTCTCTGCTGTGGAACTCTGCAGCTCCTCCAGGGTTACCTTAGGTCTCTGTGCTTCCTCTCTGATTAATGCCCTCCTTGCCCGCTCTGTGAGTTTTGGTGTCTTGGCAGGTTTGCTGTTGTGCCATGTTCTTTCCATTTGGTGATGATAGATTTGATGGTGCTCCTGGGGAATCATCAAAGATTTAGATATTTTTTAAAACGTAACCCTGACTTGTACTTCTCAACAAAATTGTCCGTTACTTGTTTGGAGAGTTCCTTGGTCTTCATGGCAGTGTTTGGTTATTTATGCCTCTTGCTGAGGTGTTGCAGCCTCTGGGGAAGGTGTGTATATGTAATGACAGATGAGGTGACACATAGATTGCACACAGGTGACATCATTTCACTAATTATGTGTCTTCTGAAGGTAATTGGTTGCCCCAGAGCTTTTTATGGGCTTCTTTACAAAGGGGGTATACATGAGGGTACTATCCTGAGATTCTTATAAGACAATAAATGGTGTTTTAGGTTGAGATCCTTGGCAAATCCACGGCACTTGTTAATTCAGCGAGTTGAGTGATTTCCAGCCTTCTATCCCATAACAAGGGGGAACTCTCAGACAATATTAAAGTAACTAGTTATTGTAGCTTATGTTCATATTTTGGTTATTTTACCATTTTGTAAGAGGGTAAGTCCTGACTAAGTGGCTACAAAAACACAGTCTTTTAAAGAGGCAAAAACATTGCTTCAAGTATACTCATCTTCTCTGGGCTTTGACATTCTGGCTGGTGTCTCCACTGGATGGCAACTATAAAGTTGTCCGTATCTATACTTTAAGCCATGACACTTCCTTCACGCCGTGCACTTTTGCTCAATCTACACAGGCTCTACAGGTTGTGGGTTCTCTATCCTTTTAACAATCAGCTATACGCACAG
This sequence comes from Bufotes viridis, assembly GCA_033119425.1. Taxonomy (NCBI): domain Eukaryota; kingdom Metazoa; phylum Chordata; class Amphibia; order Anura; family Bufonidae; genus Bufotes; species Bufotes viridis. Next base: position 41,165,533 of record CM065590.1, on the reverse strand, counting down.
GTTTAATGTTATCAGAGGCTGGCCATTGTCACAGACCATGCTTGCCTATGGGTCATAGCTGCTATCAGGGTTGGGGGGTTAGGTGACGTCTGTCTACTCCTATGATCAAGCTTACCACTCCTATCTGGTGCTTATCTGCTTCTTTCCCTATCTTGCCCCTAGGGTGGTGCACCTTTATGGTTAGTACCACTCACCTCCACTTACTTGCTAGCTAAACACAGGAATCAGGCTAGCTTTCATTCCCCAGTGGAAGCAGTGGCGTAGCTATAGGAGTCGCAGCGGTTGCAATTGTGACCGGGCCCCTTAGTCAGGGGGGCCCACGGGCCCTCCAGGAGAGACAGTCTAAAGCCCTATAACTCCTGACAAGTTATTTGAGGTCTTGAGGACCTTTTTCACTCAGCCAATCAGTGGCTGCAGCTGTGTCACATGTCAGGCCAGCGATTTCCTGCTGAGCCAATCACTGGCCTGACACATGACATAACTGTGGCCACTGATTGGCTGAGTGTGAAAGGTCCTCAAGACCTCAAACAACTTGTCGGGAGCCCAAAGAGAAGATACCAGGAGTCAACCAGTGCCACACAGAGGAGAAGAGGAGCTGCTACCGACTGGACCAGGACCAGGTGAGCAGAATGTTTTTACATAATATTAATAGAGTGGAGAACTGTGACATGGAGAGTGGAGAACTGTGACATGGAGAGGGGAGAACTGTGACATGGAGAGGGGAGAACTGTGACATGGAGGGGGAGGACTGTGACATGGAGGGGGAGGACTGACATGGAGGGGGAGAACTGTGACATGGAGGGGGAGGACTGACATGGAGGGGGAGGACTGACATGGAGGGGGAGAACTGTGACATGGAGGGGGAGAATTGTGACATGGAGGGGGAGAAATGTGACATGGAGGGGGAAGAAATGTGACATGGAGGGGGAGAAATGTGACATGGAGGGGAGAATGTGACATGGAGGGGGAGAAATGTGACATGGAGGGGGAGAAATGTGACATGGAGGGGGAGAAATGTGACATGGAGGGGGAGAAATGTGACATGGAGGGGGAGAAATGTGACATGGAGGGGGAGAAATGTGACATGAAGGGGGAGAAATGCGACATGAAGGGGAGAAATGTCACATGGAGGGGGAGAAATGTGACATGGAGGGGGAAGAAATGTGATATGAAGGGGGAGAAATGTGTCATGGAGGGGGAGAAATGTGACATGGAGGGGGAGAAATGTGACATGGAGGGGGAGAAATGTGACATGAAGGGGGAGAAATGTGACATGGAGGGGAAGAAATGTCACATGGAGGGGGAGAAATGTGACATGGAGGGGGAGAAATGTGACATGAAGAGGGGGAGAAATGTGACATGAAGAGGGGGAGAAATGTGACATGGAGGGGAAGAAATGTCACATGGAGGGGAGAAATGTCACATGGAGGGGGAGAAATGTGACATGGAGGGGGAGAAATGTGACATGGAGGGGAGAAATGTGTCATGGAGGGGAGAAATGTGTCATGGAGGGGGAGAAATGTGTCATGGAGGGGGAGAAATGTGACATGGAGGGGGAGAAATGTGACATGGAGGGGAGAAATGTGACATGAAGAGGGGGAGAAATGTGACATGGAGGGGAGAAATGTGACATGGAGGGGGAAGAAATGTCATATGGAGGGGAGAAATGTCACATGGAGGGAGAAATGTGACATGGAGGGGAGAAATGTGTCATGGAGGGGGAGAAATGTCATATGGAGGGGGAGAAATGTCACATGGAGGGGAGAAATGTGACATGGAGGGGGAGAAATGTGACATGGAGGAGAAATGTGTCATGGAGGAGAAATGTGTCATGGAGGGGAGAAATGTGACATGGAGGGGGAGAAATGTCACATGGAGGGGGAAGAAATGTGACATGGAGAGGGAGGAATGTAACATGGAGGGGGAATGTGACATGGAGGGGAAATGTGACATGGAGGGGGAAATGTGACATGGAGGGAGAAATGTGACATGGAGGGGGAGAAATGTCACATTTGACATGGAGGGGGAGAATGTGACATGGAGGGAGAAATGTGCATGGAGGGAGAAATGTGTCATGGAGGGGGAGAAATGTGACATGGAGGGGGAGAAATGTGACATGGAGGGGAGAAATGTGACATGAAGAGGGGAGAAATGTGACATGGAGGGGGAAGAAATGTCATATGGAGGGGAGAAATGTCACATGGAGGGGGAGAAATGTGACATGGAGGGGGAGAAATGTGACATGGAGGGGGAGAAATGTGTCATGGAGGGGAGAAATGTGACATGGAGGGGGAGAAATGTCACATGGAGGGGGAAGAAATGTGACATGGAGAGGGGAGAAATGTAACATGGAGGGGGGAATGTGACATGGAGGGGGGAAATGTGACATGGAGGGGGAAATGTGACATGGAGGGGGAGAAATGTGACATGGAGGGGGAGAAATGTCACATTTCCCCACCATGTGACATTTCTTTCTCCGCCCCTATGTCACATTTCTCCGCCTCCATGTCACATTTCTCCCCTCCATGTCACATGACCCCCTCCATGTCACATTTCTCCGCCTCCCCCCTCAATGTCACTGGACACTATTCGGCTAAGTTCACATCAGTGTTTGGCCTTTCCGTTCTCCTGCTCTGTTATAGGAGCAGGAGAAAGGAAAGGACGCATTCGACACATAAATGAGCCGAACGGGAGCCAAATGGAGCCTATGGATCCCATAGACTATAATGGCGTCCGTTAGGTGTCCGCTCCGAAGATGATTTTGGAGCGGAGTCAAAAGTCCTGCATGCACAGCTTTTGTCTCCGCTCCAAAATCATCTTCGGAGCGGACACCTAACGGACGCCATTATAGTCTATGGGATCCTTAGGCTCTGTTTAGCTCAGTTATGTGCCGAATGCGTCCGTTCCTTTCTCCTGCTCCTATAACAGAGCAGGAGAATAGAACGGCCGAACGGGGGGGGGGGGGGGCCCAAATTGAACTCTTGCGCCAGGGCCCATGAGCCTATAGCTACGCCCCTGAGTGGAAGTTTCTCTAACTTGGCCTCAGTTTTTATAGCTTTTTCCCCTGAGCTGTGCCTGCACTTCTATTTATCCCCTCTGAGGACTGCGGTAGCTTGCATGGGGGTGCCAATGAAGTGACCCTCATTCTGACCTATGATTCAACTGAGTTCTCATACATCAGCAGGCAGTATATACTTCACTACCACCAATGTGCCTCATTACATGATATTCAGCACTTAAACAGCTCTGAAGATTTCTGGGTGTCAGAATATGGCAAATGAAATATATTTTTAAGGGTTTTTTTTATTTGAAAAGCAGTAAAATATAACTAAACTACCGTATATAACTTGTTGTAATCATAAAAGATACAAAGTACAAAAATAGGTAGCACTAATGTGTCAGTCACCAGGAAGGGGTGCTCACAGCCGTAGAAGATTTACCCTGGCTCTTGCTTTAAATAACACCTATTTGAAGCCAAGTGGCCACAATTTATTAATAAAATATGAAGAACAAAGGTACAGTACAAATAGATAAAATATATTTTGCATACAAAAATAAGAGCTGTGAAAAAAAAATTGTGAATTTTTTTTTTACTCATGAGCAAAGTGTCTCTTACAATCCACATGCAAGCTAAAAGTCCGTAATGGAAAAGCGTGAACACTTATTAAAATTATATAGCAAAAATAATAAATTTTAAGATCCGTTGTTGTCCATAAAGTCCTTAAAGTAGTTGTGACTGGACAGTTCAAATAATCACGGCACTTCTACTATGTTGGTACTCACACTCACAGCCTTGAACCTGACTCCTACACAGGATTACCTTGGTGAGGTGATTAGAAGGTGAGTGTGGAGTTGTTTGTTAGGCGGAGGCCTTTCGCCAAGGTGGGACTGTTATTGGTCACATGGTGAACCGGCATTGGAATACAGTCAGAGGTTAGCGTGTGACGTAAGCAAGCACAAATGTTACAGGTTGCAGTGTTTGGCCCGTGAGACCGAAGACTGCCCGAGACAGAGACCGAAGACTGGCGTTGAACTATAATCCTACCCCAGAGGGAGACAATTGCGGCTCTATTCAGAAATTGGGAACAGCTAAAGAACTCACATAAGTAGGCAAACGGTGGAGGTTTTTGGGGACATCACACGGGACGCCACTTGGTCTCTACAAAACCCCGCTTTTCATCAAGCCACATTCGTGAGTATGATTACCAACATAGGAGAATTGCCGTGATTATTTGAACTGTCCAGTCACAACTATTTTAAGACAACACTGATTTGCAAAATCCAATCAGATTTTTATGGACAACAACGGATCTTAAAATTTATTATTTTTGCTATATAATTTTAATAAGTGCGCACGCTTTTCCATTACGGACTTTTAGCTTGCATGTGGATTGTAAGAGACACTTTGCTCATGAGTAAAAAAAAAAGTCACAAATTTTTTTTTTTCACAAGAGATCTTATTTTTGTATGCAAAATATATTTTTATCTATTTGTACTGTACCTTTGCTCTTCATATTTTATTAATAAATTGTTGTAATCATGCTGACCCACAGAATAAGAATACCACGTCATTTTAGGGAACAGTGAACGTCATAAAAACAAAACTCAAAAAAAAGTTCAGACCACAAAGATTTTTTCCCCATTTTCCAATACAAGATATGGTAAATGGTGCCACTAAAAATACAACTTCTCCTGCAAAAAAAAAAAGCCCTCATATGTCTAAGTGAATGGAAAATTAAGAAACTTAAGGCTCTTTGAAGGTGGGGAGCATAGATTTCATACAAATGAAATTCAAACCGGAGTTGGTAAAAATTTGAGGGGGATCTAAATTCAAATTTTAGGTAAATTGATTTGGACCAATTTTGGAGAGAGAGAAAATAAAAAAGTCTAACACTTTTTTTTTTTAAAAGTGAGAAACAATAGACAATATGATATGGATACTATAGAGCAGGGGTGCACAACCTTTTCTGGTTGGGGGCCACATTGTCAGACTGAGCCAATTCCAAGGGCCGAAAATAAAACTTAAAGGGGTATTACCAACTGAAGTACTATATTCATGGCATATTGAACATACAGTATATACTATGAATGTCTAGTTACAGTTCTAGTACTCCCATCTAATAGGAGAATACATGAAAGATACATGTGGGCAGCCACAAGATATAGACATTCATATCTGTTACCAGATGGTTGGGGGCCGCACAGAATGGTATCGAGGGCCGCATTTGGCCCCCGGGCCGCAGGTTGTGCACCTCTGCTATAGATAATGTCATACAGAAATTTAGAATCAATTTGGACCCAAATGAAATAGGTGTAATTGAACCCGAACTGAGGAAAAAAGGAAAATACAAAAACTCTCCCAATCCTTAAGGGGTTGAATGTTTTTTTTAGGAAATTCAATTTATCACACAAAAAAAGCAAACCCTCATACAGTTGTGTTGATGGAAATAATAAAAAAAGGTTTTTATTTTTTAGAACATGAGAAATGAAAGATTGAAAGTGAAAAAAATAAAAATTGGATCATCGATATACACTTTGCATTTAAGGTATTGGCTTCAAAATTGGTCAAGATGCCAAGGGAATACATACATTGATCCATGGCGATAAAAATGGGTTAACATCAGGTAGATTATTTTTTAATGATATCCTTCATGTATTTTCCAATATTTAAATGGGAGAGGGGACGCTTGTTCCATCCTGTCTTTAGACTTGACTAAGGCATTTGACACGGAAGTTCTTCTGGAAGGTTTTGAGAAAATTTGGAATTGGGAATAGGTTTCTTAACTGCCTAAGGCCTCTTGCACACGAACGTATTTTTTTTTTCAGTGTTTTGCGGTCCGTTTTTTTCGGATCCGTTTTTCCGTTTTTTGCTTCCGTTTTCTTTCCGTTTCGGTTCCGTTGTTCCATTCCGTTTTTCCGTTTGGCATATACAGTATACAGTAATAACATAGAAAAAATTGGGCTGGTCTTAAACTTTTCAATAGATGGTTCCGCAAAAAAAGGAACGGATACGGAAGACATACGGATGCACTTCAGTATGCTTTACGTTTTTTTTTGCAGACCCATTGACTTGAATGGAGCCACTGAACGTGATTTGCGGACAAGAATAGGACATGGTCTATATTTAAACGGAACAGAAAAAACGGAAAAACGGAAACGGAAGGCATACGGAGACACTTCAGTATTTTTTGCAGACCCATTGAAGTGAATGGTTCAGTATACTGTCAGTATACTGAACTGAAAAAACTGCCAGTATACGGTCCGCAAAATACTGTCGTGTGCAAGGGGCCTAACACTGATGTCTTTCCCTGCTATTATTTGCATTATTTGTAGAACCCCTTCCAATCTGTGTTTGTGAAGATGCCACAATATAGTAGGGTAGAGTGCCCTGCAATACACTGGGTAAGCGCTCAGATACTGTCTGCCTTATAGAAGCTGATTCCCGATCATAAAAACCGTGTTCCTTGCCAGGTTACTACTACTTAGAGGATGGTCTTCAGATAAAAAATAATACATAGGGTTTGAAATTAGAAAAAAATCTGTTATATATCTGAAAGTAAGAAGAATGAATAATAAAAAAAATCATGGGAAACCTGGTACAAGGGGCACTAGGGTTCTTTTTGTCTACTACGGGGGGGGTGTAGTTGGTTTTGAGGAGGATAAGGGAGAGTTATTTAAAATTGGATCCTTTAATTTAGGGAAAATTTAATATTTCCACAATGTGTGGTTTCTACAAAGCAATATTCCAGAAAAAGCCAGGGACACTTTTACAATCCCCCTACAGCTGTAGAGAATTAAAAAATATTAAAGCCCTGAAAACGTTGCAATGTAAAAATAAAAAAATAAAAATGAAAAATCATGTGGGTCAATTCTGAAATAGGCTTGGTACTAGAGGGAATTTATAATATCATTTATTATCATGAAGGATTTCATTTTGTCTTTATCCAGAGGGATAGTGATGGATTGGTGATTTCAAAAAAAAGATTCAAGATTGCCATCGGCCAAGTTTGATGCTTCAAACTCTAAATCCATTTGGTAGAGGTAATGTCCTCAAGAATATTCTTGGATGCGCAAAATGGGGGTCATAAGGTTTGGCTTGAATTGTGAAAGCTCACATCAATCCAAAATGAAAGGATAAACCTCTGAGTGGAGGAGTTTAAATTGTTGAGGCTTGACCATAATGATGTAGATCCCCCCAATACATCTCACCATTAATGAGATTCACAGGTTGGTGTACGGTGAGGCTACTTCTCTTGGCGCTAGCCACCACTTGTACTTCATTCTTCAATCGGCCTCAGTAGGAACCTGAGTTTGCCCTTCATTAGCCATACACAGAATGGCTAGCTATCACCCCAGTATGCCTATTCCCATGCATGGCCATCTCTATAAATTAGAAAATGTATTAACTCTAAGAATTAAAATTTACTTTTCCTTCCTTCTAAGATTTCACTGACCAAAAGTAAATAAAACAACCTTACCAGAAGCTGAAGAGGTTAGTACCAGTACGATCACAAGAGTCCACAAAAGTGTCCCCATCCCCCTAGACCTTTCAGTGCCAAATAGTGAGATCTTCTTTCATGCCAGGTTCACATATGAGCCCTGACTCAATAACAAGCAACATTTATAGCAGAGGCAGGGACACTGACAATTGTAAATGATATGAGGCATGGCTATTGCCAGACCCTGCCCACTTTTTTTTTTTTTTTTACAGAAGTGGCAAAAAATAGCAAACTTCTGTTCCAAATGGAGTTTTTGCTAAAATGTTAGTCTTTTGATGCCACCATTTTGGCTCAGGGGCCTTGATTATCTCCCCCAGTTCTTACTTAGGAAAGGTGAGTATTGTTTAAAGCAGGCATGCTCAACCTACAGCCCTCCAGCTGTTGCAAAACTACAACTCCCATCATTCCCTGACAGCCTACAGCTATCATCTTACAGAAGGGCATCGTGGGAGTTGTAGTTTTACAACAGCTGGAGGGCCGCAGGTTGAGCATGCCTTGCTTAAAGGGAGCACACATAGATATGCTGTCTAGAGATGAGAGAATCGGTTCTATAGAACCAAAATTTTACACAATTTTTTTAAAAATTTAAATTCTATAGAATCAAGAATTTCATATGATTCCATTCAGGAAAATTATGGTGAGAAGAGAGAGAGATAAACTGAATATAATACACAGCTTTTCAGGCTGGAACACTTTTGATTCAGGCAGGACGGACTCACATGCCTAATTCCAACTAATCGTACCCGAAATAAGTACAAAAAAATAAAAGTGAAACCTAGGAGGCAATGATAAAAAAAAAAAGACATGCATGAAAGAAAGTAGTGTTTAAAACTATAAATCTGACGGTTCATAATCTGCTTTTATGAGCTATAAAATTTCCAGTAAAATCTCCACAAAGGCAATCTAACCAGCTAAAGTAGAAAATAAGAAGCAAATTGCAAAGGAGAGCAAAAGTAAAAAATCTTCAAGTGGAAAAACTTCTGCTGATCATGTTGGTCCTACAGCTGATAAAGAGGGTCGTTTGGTCACAGGTGACATGGGGAAGGCAGAGATATTAAATACGCTTTTCTCATCTGTGTTCGCAAAGGAGCGGCCTGCTCCGGACGTGTTCACAACCATTGCTGATGTCGTCATGGGCGTCGTCCTGAGCGACTAAAGTAAAGGTGCAAAAAACTCCTAGGCCTGACGATTTCTATCCTCAGAACTCAATGAGGGGTGTGGGGAGTCGCTCTGGTAGACAGCGGTGCGGGTGCAGTACCGAGGCAAAACAAAGAGTCCAGGATGTGCAATAAACAGTGTTTTATTCACACTGACACAAAAATACACAGCAAACAGTCTTTCGGTGGTAATTCACACATGTCAGAAACAAGGAGGCAAAACAAAACAGGCCAACACAGGTTCAGTCACCTGGGAGGTGTAGGTGCAGGTTCGCACCAGGCTGTCGGCCCAGCCGCAGGAGAATCCACCTTCAGGTAGCCAGGAACAAAAGCCACCTCCTTGCTGAGCTCTTTCCTCCAGGACAGAGAACTCCAGAGCCCTGTTAGCAGCTCCAGGACAATCACCACCTCAGACACAGCTGCTGGCTGTGTTTTATACCCAGCCCAAAACCAGGACTGGATCGTGGGGAGCAGCCACCCACCCTACACTTTAGCTGCTCCCGGTAAGAGCCGGCCCGGATCGGCTTTGCAGCCATGCTATTTAACAGAGTCAAACAGCACTAGCTGCTGCAGACAAAAACCCGGCTCTTACCTCACCGAGGCCAGCAACCTCGGTGACACGTACCTGCCATCAAATATGACACCTTGCACCCTCTACACACCCCCTTTGTTCAACCCTGAGGGGTGAACACACGTGAGGCAGTGGACGCGGGACAGGGCATCTGCGCTACCCTGCAAGCGGCCTGCCCTGTGTTCCACGGAGAATTTGAAATTTTGAAGGGATAGGAACCACCTGGTGACCCGAGCATTCCTCTCCTTGGCCTGACTCATCCACTTGAGAGGGGAATGGTCGGTCACCAGACGGAACCTCCTCCCTAACAGGTAGTAGCGAGAGATTCGAGTGCCCACTTGATAGCCAGGCACTCCTCTCCACTATACTATATCTGGACTCGGCGGGACTGAGCTTACGGCTCAGGAAGACAACGGGATGTTCTTCCCCGTTGACCTCCTGAGACAGTACCGCACCGAGGCCTACCTCCGAGGCATCGGTCTGTACGACAAACTCCTTGTTGAAGTCGGGTGTCACCAAAACCGGGGACCCACACAGGGCCGACTTCAACGCGGAGAAAGCCTCCTCCGCCTTCTCACTCCAGCTAACCCTCCCAGACTTTCGTCCCTTCAACAGGTCTGTCAATGGCGCTGCTATTGTGGCAAAGTGGGGCACAAACCTCATGTAGTATCCTACAATCCCCAGGAACGACTTTACCTGCCTGGTGGTGACCGGTCGGGGCCAGTTACGAATGGCCTCTACCTTAGTTACCTGAGGTTTGATGACTCCCGCCCAATGACATACCCCAGATATTTGGTCTCTTCCAACCCAATCGCACACTTTTTGGATTGGCGGTTAGTCCAGCTTTCCTCAGGGCATCCACTACCGCCTGCACCTTGGGTAAATGGCTTTCCCAGTCGGTGCTGTGGATGACTACATCATCTAAGTAGGCCGAGGCGCACCGACGATGTGGTCGCAGCACTATGTCCATTAACCTTTGGAAAGTGGCGGGGCGCCATGCAGGCCAAAGGGTAACACCTTGTAGTGATACAGGCCCTGCGGGGTAACAAACGCGGTTTTTCCTTAGCCGACTCGTTAAGGGTACCTGCCAGTACCCTTTAGTGAGGTCCAGCACAGAAAAATAACGGGCTTGTCCTAAATTTTCAACAAGCTCGTCTACTCGGGCATGGGATACGCTACAAACTTGGATACTTCATTTAACTTGCGAAAGTCGTTGCAGAACCGCAACGTCCCATCCGGCTTGGGTATTAGGACTATGGGACTGGCCCACTCACTTTTCGACTCCTCAATGACATCGAGCTTCAACATTAACTGCACTTCCTCCGCGATGGCCCGCCGCCGAGCCTCGGGTACCCGGTATGGTTTTAACCGACCTTGGCCTGCGGCTCAGTGACGATGTCATGTCGGATGAGAGACGTGCGGCCAGGGAGGTCCGAGAACACATCCGTGTTCCGACTGAGGAACTCCCTGACTTCCTGAACTTGTTTGGAAGACAGGCTGTCTGCAATTTTCACCGTGGTTACTGCTTCACAGGCCTCGAACTGTGGGGCTGGACCCTTTTCACCTAGTAGCCCTGGCCGGGGGCTGTGGTCGTCGGCCGCGTCCCTATCTTTCCACGGCTTAAGTAAATTCACGTGGTACACCTGCTCCGGCTTGCGCCGCCCTGGCTGGTGTACTTTGTAATTTACTTCCCTACCTTCTCGATCACCTCATAGGGGCCCTGCCACCTAGCTAGGAATTTGCTGTCAAGGGTGGGTACCAGAACCAAAACCCGATCTCCCGGATTGAAGTCCCGCACCCGAGCCTGACGATTGTACACCCTACTCTGGGCTTGTTGCGCTGCCTCCATATGCTCCCGGACCAAGGGCAACACCCTTTCCATCCGTTCCTGCATCTGGGCGACATACTCAATGACACTTTTGTGGGGGACAGGCTGTTGTTCCCATGCTTCCTTGGCGATATCCAACAGGCCCCGAGGGTGTCTGCTATAAAGCAGTTCGAAGGGCGAGAACCCAGTAGAGGCCTGGGGCACCTCTCGCACTGCGAACATGAGATAGGGCAGAAGCAGATCCCAGTCCTTCCCATCTCTAGACACCACCCTCTTTAACATATTTTTTAGAGTTTGGTTAAACCTCTCCACAAGACCGTCTGTTTGCGGATGGTAAACGGACGTCCGTAACTGCTTTATACGCAACAATTTACACAGTTCCCTCATTACTTTGGACATAAAAGGGGTCCCTTGGTCTGTCAGAACCTCTTTGGCAGGCCCACACGGGAAAACATCTCCATTAACTCTTTGGCAATGAGCTTAGCTGAGGTATGTCGCAGAGGCACCGCCTCCGGATACCGAGTGGCATAGTCGAGAACTACCAGAATGTGTTGGTGGCCCCTGGCAGACCTTGGTACAGGCCCAATTAAATCCATAGCGATTCGCTCAAACGGTACTTCAATAATTGGCAGAGGTACCAGAGGACTACGGAAATGTGGCTGGGGGCTAGTTATCTGACAGGTTGGACAGGACTTACAATAATTTTCTACCTCCTTGAACACACTGGGCCAATAAAACCGCTGCAGTATGCGGTCCTGGGTTTTCTGCCACCCCAGGTGTCCCCCAAGAACATGTTGGTGGGCAAGCTCCATGACAAGCTTGCGATACGCTGTGGGCACCACCAACTGTTCAACAGGTTCACCTCGGATTTGGTTCACCCGATACAACATATCCTGCAGAACAATGAATCGCGGAAACATTAATTCAGCCCCTGGTTTCTGGGGTTTACCATCAATTTCCAGCACATTCTCCCAGGCCCTGGTTAGGGTTTGGTCCCGGTGTTGTGCGGTCCCAAAATTTTCCCCGGAGACATTGAGGTCTGCCAACTCAGGCCCCGGTGGCAAGTCCTCCGTGTCTCCCACCATTACACTCAGTGGGGTTGTCTCCCCACTACCGCTGCAGCAGTGGTCACCCCTACCGCTGGCCCTTCAGACTCGGACTCCCAGGGTTCTGGCCTTCCAGGGGTATCAGGCCACTCTGCTAGGGTTACCCCTGTCTCAGGGCTATTAGTCACTTTCATCTCAGGCCACAGTGACGCAAAACCAGGGAAGTCTCTCCCAATTATTAGTTCATACGGTAGCTTTGTGGAGATCGCCACTTCACAAGTCCAGGTGCCGGCCGCCGTGGACAGAGACATTACAGCAGTGGGATAGTCCTTTAAGTCTCCGTGTATGCACACCACACCAACTTTCCGGCCCGTATACTGGGTGGGCTGTACCAGGGCAGCACTTACCAGGGTTACCAGGCTCCCTGAGTCCAACAGCGCCACTGCCAGGTTATCCCCGACTTGCACCTGGCACAGATGACGATTGTCTATTGTCTCGGGGTGCCGGTCGCACACAGTCTCCGGGCATACATGGAAGCCCGGTACCCATAATTAGTCTCCATGGGTTCCCCCGATGGGGACAGTTGGCCCTTATGTGTCCAGGCTCCTGACACTGCCAGCAGACCACTGGGGATGGATCTGCAGGGGTACATCCCGGGCGGGTTTGGCCGGCCGCCGGGACTGGGGTGGAGATTTCCGGGTTTGACTGGCCCCTCCCAAAAGAACCCCTGCAGGTTTCTGGTGGCCTCATATCGCTCCACCAGGTCGACCATCTCAAGGGCATTGGTGGGGATACCTGGCCGATCCAGTGCTGAAGGGGGTAAGGCAAGGCCCTCCAAAACATGTCAGCCAGCAGACGGTCCAGCATAGCAGTCGGACTTAGAATGTCAGGCTGCAGCCATTTTTGCAACCGGTGCAGCAACTCATAGTACTGCGGCCTGGCGGGTTCAGCCGCTTTAAAGTCCCACTGGTGGACCCGCTGAGCCCGGACCAACACGCTTACCCCCAGTCTGGCCAGGATCTCCCCTTCACCGTGGAATAGTCAGCAGCCTGGTCATCTGCCAAATCAAAAAACTTGCTGGGGTCCGGATGCCAGGAACGGAGCAACCACCTCGGCCCACTGGTCACGGGTAACTTTTTCCTCACGGCGACCTTCTCAAAGACCGCCAGGTATGTCTCCACGCCGCCTGCGGGGGTCATCTTTGGGATCGCCGCACGGACCGCTTCCGGGCATCATGGACGTGGTGGGACGCTCCTGCCGCCTGTAACGCCATCACATGTTGTAGCAGTAGCTGGTTGGTCTCCCGCTGCTGCACGTTAGCCTCTATGAGAGCCTTCACAGCAGCCTCCATGTTGCCAGAAATTCCTGCTTGCAACTTTGCTGGCTTAATATATATCATGCACTTTAGCAAAAACTTCGGCGTTCACGCCAGCCTCACTGCGCATGCCCGCATCCGACACCAAATGTGGGGAGTCGCTCTGGTAGACAGCGGTGCGGGTGCAGTACCGAGGCAAAACAAAGAGTCCAGGATGTGCAACAAACAGTGTTTTATTCACACTGACACAAAAATACACAGCAAACAGTCTTTCGGTGGTAATTCACACATGTCAGAAACAAGGAGGCAAAACAAAACAGGCCAACACAGGTTCAGTCACCTGGGAGGTGTAGGTGCAGGTTCGCACCAGGCTGTCGGCCCAGCCGCAGGAGAATCCACCTTCAGGTAGCCAGGAACAAAAGCCACCTCCTTGCTGAGCTCTTTCCTCCAGGACAGAGAACTCCAGAGCCCTGTTAGCAGCTCCAGGACAATCACCACCTCAGACACAGCTGCTGGCTGTGTTTTATACCCAGCCCAAAACCAGGACTGGATCGTGGGGAGCAGCCACCCACCCTACACTTTAGCTGCTCCCGGTAAGAGCCGGCCCGGATCGGCTTTGCAGCCATGCTATTTAACAGAGTCAAACAGCACTAGCTGCTGCAGACAAAAAAACCCGGCTCTTACCTCACCGAGGCCAGCAACCTCGGTGACACGTACCTGCCATCAAATATGACACCTTGCACCCTCTTACAGGGGTTGTCTCACTTCAGCATGTGACATTTATCATATAGAGAAAGTTAATACAAGGCACTTACTAATGTATTGTGATTCTCCATATTGCCTCCTCTGCTGGCTGGATTCATTTTTCCATCACATTATACACTGCTCACTTCTATGGTTATGACCAACAGTGGTGGTCGTGCTTGCACACACCATAGGAAAAAGCCTCTCTGGTGGCCAGGACCATGGGAGCTCACACAGGTCAGTGCTTTTTTCCTATAGTATGCAAGCACGACCACCGCTGATGGATTGCATTAGGAAGTGCCTTGTATTAACTTCCGCTACATAAAATAATGCTATTTTCTGAAGCGAAACAATCCCTTTAACAAGTATTTTTAATACAAATTTACTGACTTATTAGGTGGATTTTCTTCCCTTTCTATGGGTGGACAGTAGCTCACACAAGACAATAAAGCACCTTCATCTCCCAAGAAGTATTGCAATTAGCCCGTGGTAATCCCTTCCTCCCAAGCAAAGAAAATACCCCCTCACATACACCCCCAGAGATGCATATGGTATGTATGCCCGCACATTTTCCTTCTCCACCGTCTATAGAGATACAGCTACTGTTTATATTTGTGTGAATTCGGGAGGAATTAATGAAACTACGAGATCCCTACTAAGAGGAGGGGAAGTTATTGAGCGTGTCAGTCCACTGCTGAATGACCAGAAGGATAAACAGCAGGGGGCGCTAGCAGAGAGGAAAATGTACCATACATAAAATCTGATCAATATTTTTATCGCATGTATATTAACATGATACTTTATTTTTTAACCCTTTCAGGACCATGCCATATTTCACCTTAAGGACCAAGCTGTTTTTTGGAAGTTTGAAGTGTCACTTTATGTGGTAATAACTTTGGAACGCTTTTACTTATCCAAGCTATTCTGAGATTGCTTTCTCGTGACACATTGTACTTCCTCATTAGAAATAAGGGAATTTTTAAAAAATTCGATTCGGCCGGTTCGCTGAATTTTCTGAAACGATTTGATTCGATCTGAATTTATTCGTGGTGAATCGCGTTAAAAAACGGCTATTTCCTGGCTGCAGAGAGCCTTTATAGTGGTGTAGAACACTGTGCCTTGCACTAACACACATAGGGAGTCTGCTGTGGTAGTGAAACAATACTGTGAGTCAGTAAGACATGCAGATGAGAGGCATCGCTCTTAGAATCACTGCATACTGAACATATTTGGGTGGTCACGGGGCCAAAACTGACCAAATAACTTAAGTATCAACTCAGCCTTACAGGTCGATGTTAGCGCCAAGAAGAAGCGCACTCCTTTTACACCATCGTCAGCTGATTCCACATAGATGTCTACAGAACCTGTTCTATTAAATACTTATACAAGTAGAGCCCCCGACAGGGTGGACAGGGTGTCATCAGTAAGTTTGTGTTGATGTCACTGATTATTTTGCCCATCCTCTGATCCGTCAGAACAATAACCCCCCAAATAACGGATCCTATGGAAGTATATTAAATTGCTAGAATAACGCTCCTTGCTAGGCTGTACCGGGTGTGGCTGCAGTATTGCAGCAGGACTGCACCAATTGCTGCACTCTATATCGGTACTTAACCGCGCCTATGATGTGCCTGTAAAATATATGAGGATAGTGTGGTGTCTCGCGTTACACCACGTATCCTCTCCAGTACAAGAATCCATTCTTGAATGTTGTTTCATTTACCTTGCGGCTGGCTGTTCTCTGCCGAGTTGTGTCTTTTTCCTTTGCAATCCATCCAGGGTCCTACACTGAAATAGACCGCTTGCTCGAATCCACAGCTTAGGCCCCGGCCGGTGGCGCATTGCTATGGAGGTAGGAGTTTGATTGTTCACCCACTCACGAAGCGGCTAGTGATGTCACTCCTGCAGCTAAGGTCGGAGTTTGATTGTTCGCGCACTCACTCACTAGCCGCTTTGTGAGTGCGCGAACAATCAAACTCCTACCTCCGTAGCACTGCGCCACCGGCCGGGGCGCAAGCTGTGGATTCAAGCAAGGGGTCCATTTCAGTTTTGGACCCTGGACGGATTGCAAAAGAAAAAGACACAACTCGGCAGAGAACAGCCAGCCGCAAGGTATATTAAACAACATTCAAGAAAGTATTGCTAATGCCAAAAAAAAACAGGAGTGGATCCAAAACAGAGATGACACGTGAATGGAATATTTGCATGCCTGTGTTTTGTACCTTCTCTTACTTTTGGCTACCAAATCAGAAGTCAATTCTGATGGGACCAAAGCAGCAGCATGAGGAGACCACAGAGTGGCAAGGTGACATAGTGTGGAGGTGGCAGCAGCATGAGGAGACCACAGAGTGGCAACGTGACATAGTATGGAGCTGGCAGCAGCAGCATGAGGTGGCCACAGAGTGGCAAGGTGACATAGGATTGGGGTACTTCAAAAATTCGATTAATTCAGAAGGAATGTTCAGAAGTCAATATAGTTTGACTGCCTGAAAAAACGCTTAAAATTACTTTATTGGTATATTTATTAAAATAGTGGCTACCCGCCAACATTAATACTCAACAGGTTAAATCTGGAGGGATGGCTCCCACCAAAATTTATATGGGTACAATCCACTCCTTCACACCTAATAAAACAGTGTGTTTTGCTGGATATATATGAGTTTACTTTGTACCCTACCAGATTTCAAAACACTCTGTAATGGTTGCTGTAGGTGCGCTGGATACACTTTATTACAATGTCACCTATTCCAGCCAACTGGACACATTATTCAATCAATGCATCCCACCAGCAACACATATACAGTAAATAGCAGGGTTGGATGGATGTTATGCAGGCGAGAGCTATGTTTGTGAAGCTCTACCATATAACCCGCTACTCCCATCCAATCTTCATTAGAAATAACTGCTATTTAATTTGGCATAGTTTCCTGCCTATTGATGCGTCTGCTCGATGTGTTTCTATATCACTGTAACTACAGTGACATGTCATCAGGAGCAGA
The DNA here is from genome assembly GCA_033119425.1 of Bufotes viridis. Lineage (NCBI taxonomy): Eukaryota > Metazoa > Chordata > Amphibia > Anura > Bufonidae > Bufotes > Bufotes viridis. Next base: position 41,148,374 of record CM065590.1, on the reverse strand, counting down.
GTTTACTTTGCATAGGTACAGTTCGCCCCATGTACTTGGCGAATACTGACACTATGCCTGCAGGAAGACGAACGCACGCTTCTGTTGGCGCGCGAGCAGACGCATCATTAGGCAGGGAACTATGCCAAATTAAATAGCAGTTATTTCTAATGAAGATTGGATGGGAGTAGCAGGTTATATGGTAGAGCTTCACAAACATAGCTCTCGCCTGCATAAAATCCATCCAACCCTGCTATTTATATGTGTTGCTGGTGGGACGCATTGATTGAATAATGTGTCCAGTTGGCTGGAATAGGTGACATTGTAATAAAGTGTATCCAGCGCACCTACAGCAACCATTACAGAGTATTTTGAAATCTAGTAGGGTACAAAGTAAACCCATATATATCCAGCAAAACACACTGTTTTATTAGGTGTGAAGGAGTAGATTGTACCCATATATATTTTGGTGGGAACCACCCCTCCAGACTTAGTCTGATGAGTAGTCATGCTGGCGGGTAGCCACTATTTTAATAAATATACCAATAAAGTAATTTTAAGCGTTTTTTCAGGCAGTCAAATGACATAGGATTGAGGTACCAGTAGCATGAGGAGACCAGAAAGGCAAGATGACATAGTATGGAGGTTGCAGGAGCAGCAGCATGAGGAGACCAAAGAGTGGCCCAGTGACATAGTGTTGAGGTAGCAGCAGCATGAGGAGGCCACAGAGTGTCCCATGGACATAGTGTTGAGGTGGTAGCAGCAGCATGAGGAGGCTACAGAGTAGCACAATGACAGAGTGTGAGGGTGGAAGCAGCATCATGAGAAGGCTACAGAGTGGCAAGGTGACATAGTATGAAGGTGGAAGAAGCATAAGGAGAACACAGAGTAGCAAGGTGACATAGTGTGGAGGTGGCAGCAGCATAATGAGACCACAGAGTGGCAAGGTGACATAGTATGGAGGTGGAAGCAGCATCATGAGACCATAGAGTGGCAAGGTGACATAGTGTGAAGGTGGCAGCAGGATCAGAAGACCACAGAGTAGCAAGGTGACATAGTGTGGAGGTGGCAGCAGCATGATGAGACCACAGAGTGTCCAGGTGACAGAGTGTGGAGGTGGCAGCAGCATCAGGAGGCCATAGAGTGGCAAGGTGACATAGTGTGGAGGTGGAAGCAGCATCATGAGACCATAGAGTGGCAAGGTGACATAGTGTGAAGGTGGCAGCAGGATCAGAAGACCACAGAGTAGCAAGGTGACATAGTGTGGAGGTGGCAGCAGCATGATGAGACCACAGAGTGTCCAGGTGACAGAGTGTGGAGGTGGCAGCAGCATCAGGAGGCCATAGAGTGGCAAGGTGACATAGTGTGGAGGTGGGTGGCAATACTAGTACCCGCTGAAGATAGTGGGCAAAAGAAGGAGCACTTGGCATCAGATGTGGGGCATCATGCGGGTGTCAGCATCAGAATAGTAGAGCTGAGGCAGGTAGCCAGAAAAAAACAGTCTCTTTTGTCAAAGTGGTGGGGCACCATGGATGATCTAGTCTGATGCATAAGGCATTGGTGGGTGGAAATCGTGGCTGATTCACGTCTGATTCATCTTAACAAAGATCAGTATCTCCACATTTTGGGTGGACAGGTGAGTTCTTCTTGGGGTAACTATAGACCCCACCGCACTAAACAACTGCTCTGATGCCACACTACGGGCGGGAAGGACAGCTTTTCCAGGGCAAACTCTGCCAGTTGCAGCCACAAATCCAGTTTGGCTGCCCAGTAGTCCAGCGGATCTTCAACTTGGAGTGGCAGGGTGCTGTCAGAGTATGCCACCACCTGCTGGTTCAGGTTCTGCTCTATGTCTAGTTGCTGGTGAGTAGTTTCTTCATTATGCGAGTGAAGAAAGCTGCTCATCAGCGACTCTAGACTCAGGCTGCTGCTGATAGAGCTGGTACTGCTCCTGCCACCCCACCCCTCCCCAGGAGCCATAGCAGTGGAACGTGAGTGCAAAGGGCCCCCCCGGTCCAACGTGCGAGAGGATGGACGATGGTGCAAATAGGCAACGGCCAACTGACTACATAGGATGTCTCTATAGTAGTTCAGTTTGTCCTCCCTCTCAGCAGGAGTAAAAAAAGCCTCTATTTTGGACCGGTAGCCAGAAGTCATCCCTCTGCCGAATGGTGACAATTCGGCTGTAACTACGCAAGCAAGTGAGCGTGCATCAGGCAGTTTGTTCAAGTGACTCAGAGGGACTCCCTGCCTCCATCTCCACTGCATATTGCCACGGTTTGTCTGGGTCCTCTGCCTCATCTTCCTCATCGCCCTGTAGCTCCTCTGGCTTGTCCTGCTTCTCCTCTCCTTTCACCTGTTTAGAAAAATCACCCATTTCGCACATTGCTTGTGCTCCAATGTCCTCCTCCTCCTCCAGTTCAGTCCACACAGGGCTCATGTGGCCGTGAGATCTAGGCACCAAGTTTCCATTCCCCTGACCAGACAGATTTACCAGCATCTGTTCCAGGACATGAAGCAGTGGAATGACGGCGTTCATCCCATAGTCCTGCCGACTGACAAATAACGAGGTCTCCTCAAAAGGCCTGAGCAAACGGCAGGTGTCACACATGAGCTGCCACTGGCTGATATTGATGAGGAGTACTCCGGTCTGCTTGAATCATTAAGGAATTGTTTATGGTCTTTCTCTGTTCGTATATTTGGTCCAACATATGGAGGGTGGATTTCAAACGAGTGGAAACGTCGCATATCAGCCTATGTTGGGGGATGCCGTTCTGCCTCTGCAGCTCAAGGAGGGTGTGCTTGTTGTGTACGAGTGGCTGAAGTGCATGCAAAGTTTCCTGCCCAATTTTAGGATGTCTTGCAGATCGGTTGAAGACTTTGGGAGCCGCTTGACAACCAGATTGAACACGTGTGCCATGCAGGGCGCATGGCTCAGCCCTACTTGACCTAGCGCCGACACCATGTTCTTCCCGTTGTCGGTCACTATGGCTCTGATCTTTAGTTGTCGTGGAGAAAGCCAGGATTCGATTTCTTGATGAAGGACACAGAGCAGTTCCTCCCCTGTGTGACTCAGTTCGCGCGGGCAAACGAGGTGCAGAACAGTGTGACACCGCTGTGCCCTGCACATGTGGTATGCTGGAGGGCCCCTGTGAATTGTTCCTGCAGTGGAGGCTGAGGACACGGTGGAGGATGAGGAGGCAGAGGCGGACATTTTCGCAGGACCAACGGCGTGAAGGCAAAAGCTGCATCACCTGGCCAAGTTGCTGTTGTGGCTGTGCAGGAACCACATTCACCCAGTGGGCGTAGTTACAGCTCCACACTTTGGCACTGCCGTGTACTTTGGCAGACACTGACAGGCTCAAGGACTGGCCCACCTTCTGTTCTATATGTGTGTGAGGGCTGGTACTGCCTTTTTGGCAAAGAAATGACGGCTTTGGTCTCTCCACCTCAGCTCGGCACAAGCCATCAGTTCTCTGAAAGGTGCAGAGTCCACCACTTGGAAAGGGAGGGACTGCAACATCAGCAACTTGGACAGGAGCACGTTCAGCTTCTGCGACATTGGATGAGTGCACGCATACTGTTGTTTCTTGGAAATCGCTTCAGTGATCGATTGCTGACGGAATGACTGACGAGAAATAGGAGGGTGAGGAGCAGGAGCATCAGGACCAGCAGATGATGGTAAGGACAGACAGCTCCCTTTGGCTGAGGTGGAGGAGCTTTGTCCGTCTGAAACTGGGTGTGTGCGACTGGGTAATGCAGTGGTAGGTGGTGCAGGTTGGACCACCACATGGGAGCCACGGTTCTCCCAGGCCACTTTATGGTGACTCTGCATATGTTGACACTGGGCCGTGGTGCCAAAATTGGCACCCTGGCCACGCTTCACCTTCTGCCCACAGATTTTACATATGGCCAGGTTTACCTCCTCCGGCAGCTTAACAAAAAACTGCCACCCCAACAATACGCACTGACTGACTGCTACCGCCGCTGCCTCTGTGAACCCGTGCACCGCAACTTCCCGGGCAAGTAGGCTCTTGCAAAGCAGGTGGTCTACACCAGGCAAGTTTGGCTCCCAACCTCCCATTGCTGCTACCCTGCTGACTCCCGGCCATGCTAGCAACTTGTTGGCTCCGCTACTGCCTAACAGGCAAGCTGCCACCCACTTCTCCGATGATGATGAAGCTCCTTCGTCACCCGGCTCCCAAGTGCGATCAGCTACATCATCATCATCGAGTACTGTCTCCACGTCACTGATGTCCTCCTCAACGGTCTCTGGGTCAGGAGCCGCTCGCAACACCACTCCACTCTCCTCATCACTGCTTGCCTGCCTACTGGAGGAAGCGGCGGATGTCTCCTCCACATCTTGGCAGGGCTGTAGCTGCTGACTGTCCCCTAGTAGCTCGTCCTCCCTAATAAGTGGAGCCGAGCCTACGGCACCTAATACTTCTCGCGCTGAGGGAACTGAAAATGACAGAGGAAGGTTCAGGACAGGTGGAGGCACAAGGCCTGCTCCTGGGCTTTGCCAACTAAGTGTTTTGTCAGAGGAACCCACCGACTCTTGGCTGGGGGTGACTGATGTCACTTGAGACGAAGTGGATGACCGAGTTAACCATTCAAGAACCATTGGGTTGCTGATCTAGACACGACCGCTAGATGGGGAGCTCAGGCCTCTTGCTGCGACCCCTGCTGCCACGCCCCCTTACTCTGCTGCGACCTGTGCCTGCGCCAGAAACATTTAGGCCTCTGCCACTCCTCTGTGCCAGGGCCTGGCACTTCTCTGCCTGACATACTGTTAGATCAAATAAATAGGAAATTAAAACACCCCAAAAAAGTCTGTAATTTTTTCACTTCATCACACAACGGCTAATAAGCCTTTTTTTTTTTTACCACTAATACACACCAAAAAGGGCTTTAACTCTCTCACTTCACCACACAACGGCAAATGCTTTTTTGTTCCACTAATACACGCCACAAAAGGCTTTTGAAAATATAACTGCACCGCTAAACGGCAAATATATTTTGCTTTTGCCACTAATACACGACAAAAAGGGCTGTAATTTTTGCACTTCACCACACAACGGCTAATAAGCCTTTTTTCCCACTAATACAAGCCAAAAAATGCTTTAGAACATGTAACTGCATCGCACAAGGGCAAATAAGACATAGAAATATTTCCTTGAAATAAACCCTGTTAATGCCTGTATCAAACAGCACTTGCACCCCAATAACAAGAACGGTTTGCTGGAATTACAGAGCTGTTTAATGGTAATTTGGATCCCCAGTCAGTGCAGCAATGTGTAATAGGATTGTTCCTATTACCCAGGATGTAGCCTCCCCGACTGAACCTTGTTCAACAGAAATGCTGTGGAATGATTCCTCCCTAATCCTATCCTTTCCCTACAGAAAAACTATGATGGAATTGAAATTTTGCCCACCTCACTTCCCAAAAAACGGTATTAAAAGTGATCAAAAAAGTCGTATGTACCCCAAAATGGTACCAAACACATTATCCTGCAAAAAATGAGAACCTACATGAGACAATCACCTAAAAAATGAAAAAAAATATGGCTTTCAGAAAATGGAGCCACTAAAGCATGTTTTTTTTTCTAAAATGCTTTTATTGTGTTAAAGTGAAATAAATGTAAAAAAGTATACTTATTGGGTATTGCCGCGTCCGTAACAACCAACTCTATAAAAATATCACATGACCTAACCCCTTAGGTCAGTGATGGGCAACGTGCGGCTCTCCAGCTGTTGCAGAACTACAACTCCCAGCATGCAAAGCCTGTCTATAGCTATCAGCCTACTGCAGGGCATGGTGGGAGTTGTAGTTTAGCAACAGCTGGAGAGCCGCACGTTGCCCATCACTGCCTTAGGTGAACACCATTGAAAACAAACTGTGCCAAAAATCCATTTTTTGTCACCTTACATCACAAAAAGTGTAATACCAAGCGATCAAAAAGTCATATGTACCCCAAAATGGTACCGATCAAACCGTCACCTCATCCAGCAAAAAATTCGCCCATACATGAGACAATCACCCAAAAAATAAAAAAAAGTGAAACAAAAACAAAGTAGACAAATTTTATATAATCATCTCCATAACAACCTGCTCTATATAAATAGCACATGATCTAACCTGTCAGATGAACATTGTAAAAAAATAAAAATAAAAACTTGCCTAGCAAAAAATGTACTATAAAGCGATTAAAAATATGTAACCCAGAATAGTATCAATAAAACTGTCAACTTATCCCATAGTTTTCAAAACGAGTTAATTTATGAAAGTTTTCTGTTGTTTTGGCAGCTCAACGCCATTACATGTGTGCAATGGGGCCTAAAACATTTTCAAGCAAATTTTGTGTTCTGAAAGACAGTGGGTGCTCCTTTATATTTGGGCCCTGCCGTGTGTCAAGACATTAGGGCCACAATGGGGGTATTTATGAAGACAGGAGAAATGGGGTGATACATTTTGGGGTTTACTTCTTCCTTTTCATGTGCTTTATAAAAAAAAAAAAGAGTCTTTAAATTGACACTTTTGTGTAAAAAATGAAAATTTTATTTCTTTTTACCTTCTTAGCATTTATTTCTTTAAAAGACTAGGGGGTCAAAAAACTCACTCCACCCATAGATAAATACGTTAAGGGGTCTAGTTTTCAAAATGGGGTCAATTTTTTGGGGGGTTCTATTATTCTGACACTTATAAGCCTCTGAAAACTTGGCTTTTTGCAGGAAAAAATATATGTACTTCAAAAAATTTAACATTTGTTAAAATGTTAAGTCTCTTAAACAAAAAAAAGTAAAAGGTTTTTGTAAGTGTAGAATCACAAAAATAAACGTGGCCTAAATGGGTGGGACTGCTCCAAACCCCAAACACTGTGGCGTGTTTCTAACTGGGGGGGCAGTTCCTCCGCATGTGGTTCGCAGCGAACGGCTATCCCCAGCAAAAAGTGCATACAATGGAGGATACCGGCGCGAACCACAAGCACCACACAAACATCCTACACAAAATAAAACATGTGCGGATGAAAATATATAAACACATAACTACTGAAAAAAGATGCACCACTCAGGTGCTTATCCATGTGGTGCATCTTTTTTCAGTGAGTTTTTTGTAAGTGTAGCCAAAATAAAGATGTAAAAAATATATTTCTTTTTTTGTAAATTCTTTATTTAAGATTTTCAATTTTCAACGGCATTTCAAGAGCATCACATGCCATAGAGTAAAGGGTGGATAAGATCCGACCCATAATGTAAACATGCAAAAAAAAAAAGGATGACAGCAGGCTTAGATATTGAACGTAGGACGAAAGCAGTCAATAAACAGCTATCATAAGACCTGCAATACAACTGTAAAACATTTATGAAGGGCAACAAAGAAAAGTACACAAAAAGAGGGGGGAAGGTGGGGGGGAGGGGTAGGAGGGGAGGGTAACAGTAAACCTCTCTCTCAAGTCGAAGACAATAGCACACGACACTCAGCGGAGCCATGGAAATCAATCCAATGACTCCAAGTTTTAGTAAACTGTTTCTCCGTATGTTTCATAGAGGAGGTGAGATCCTCCATTCTCAGGGTCTCTTGAACCTTGTTGATCCACATGGGAACAGTGGGGGCAGAGGGCTGTCTCCACATGCATGGGATACAGGCTCTCGCAGCATTGACCAGGTGCCTAATCACTGATTTGTTGTAAGAAGAAAGGGGGATCTCGCACTGATGGAGCAGGAAGAATGCCGGTGTCTTAGGTAAATCATAAGAGGAGAATTCGGATGAGATCCGCCAAATTGCATCCCAGAATCCAGTAAGAACCGGAAAGTCCCAAAAGATGTGAAGAATCGAGCCTCTCTCAGAACCGCACCGCCAACACAGCGGGAAGACTGAGGGAAAAATGGCATGGAGTCTAGTAGGGACCCTATACCAACGGGACCAAAGTTTGAAGCCTGCCTCTTGGACATTGCTGGCCATAGAGGTTTTATGCGTGCATGTGTATAGACGTAATCACTGTTCCGGAGAGAAGGTGACTCCCAAATCAGTTTCCCATTTAGAGATATAATCAGGGGGAGGTTGATCGGGTGGTGAGAGTAACAGGCCATACATACGAGAAAGAGTGCGTCTAGTTACACCTGACTGATCATAAAGTAATTCAAAGTCTGTTCTGTCTTGACTGAAGGTTGTTACCGGGGGCAACGAGGTTATGAAGTGTGAGAGTTGCCGAGACTGCCAACAGTTGATGGTAGAGGTCCCTGCCATCTCTGTGAGAGTTTTTGAGGGTTGAGCCAAGCATTCGAAGCAGATAGATGGAGTGCCCTGAAATAGTCACACTGTATCAGATCTCGAAAGGAGCCTCACTCCAACCCAGGAGGGAATTGGGGGTTACCCAGGATAGGGAACATAGGTGAGGGGGAAGGGGAGATACTAGGGCGCTCCTGTATGGAGGAGAATACTTTCAGAGCGGGGCCTATGGTCGGATGTGTTCGAGCTACTAAGGGGTATAGGTCCCCAACCACGGTGTGGCAGCCAAAGGAGTAGGTAGAAAAGATTGTTCTACCGAGATCCATTGTTTGTATGCTGTATGGCGACACCAGTCAACAATCCTCAGGAGATGGGAGGCTCTGTGGTATGAGATGAAGTCAGGCAACCCCAGACCACCTTCAAGTTTGGGACGGAAAAGATTGACCTTGCAATTCTGGGTGATTTGCCCGCCAAGATAAATTGCGTCAGCATTTTCAGAAGGTTATGAAAAAATAGCCTAGGGATATAGACAGGCAGTGCTTGGAAGAGGTAGAGGATGTTTGGCAGAATGTTCATTTTAAAAATGGATATCCTACCGAACCACGAGAATGTGTTTGTTTGCCACAAGTCTGATTTTATGGTACAGAGAAGTGGTGGGTAGTTAGCCTGATATAAATCCGAGAGGGTAGGAGTGAGATGTATCCCCAGGTATTTAAGTGATGACTTCGCCCACTTGAAAGGGAAATTATCAGAGATCGAAGTGACTAAGTCAACTTGGAGGGAAACATTTAGGGCTTCTGATTTCTGGTAGTTGATCTTAAAACCCGAATGACGGGCGTATGTTTTGAGTTCCTGTAGTAAATTGGGTAGGGAAAGTCTCGGGTTTGTCAGAAAAAACAGCAGGTCGTCTGCATATGCAGCAACCTTATGGGAGACCCCTTCGATACACAATCCAGAGATGTCCGGGCTCCCTCGTATGTGACATAACAGGGGTTCCAGACAAACTACAAAGAGCAGAGGGGATAGGGGGCAGCCCTGTCTCGTCCCGTTACGAATCGTCAGGGGCGTGGAAAATTGGCCATTCACTTTGACCACGGCCGTAGGGTTGGAGTAGAGATTTCCAATTCTAGCCATCATCTTATCGCCCAGGCCTATAAACCATAGGGTCTCTAGCATAAACTTCCAGTTGACCCTATCAAAGGCCTTTTCGGCGTCAGTTGATAGGAATAGAGTTGGAATCTTAGATGTGACAGCTTTACAGACCATGTTTATTGCTCTGGTAGTGTTGTCACGAGCTTCCCTCATAGGCAGAAAGCCAGTTTGGGCTAGATGGATTAATTTTTGGAGATGGGGTAGGAGACGCATAGACATGATTTTGGAAAACAATTTTAAATCCACATTAATCAATGAGATGGGGCGGTAACTTTGGCATTGCGAAGGGTGCTTCCCCTCTTTAGGGACCACAGTGATATGCGCTCTAAGGGTATCATTAGGGAGAGTACGGGATATTTCCAAAGAGTTAAAGGCAGACAGGAAGTGAGCGGATAAGATATCTCAAAACTGTTTAAAATAAGCCAGTGATAGTCCATCCGGGCCAGGGGTCTTCCCAGTTTGGGAATCTTTAATTGCTGCCTGTAACTCAGAGGCCGATATGGGGGTCTCCAGAGCTGAGATAGCCTCTGTAGGGAGAGTAGCTAAACCTGAGGATTCAAGATAGGCTTTCATCGATAGCAAGGACTCAATGGAGTCTGCCTGACCTGAATCACCAAGATTATATAGTGTGTGGTAATATGATTTGAAAGCTTCTGCTATATCTCAAGGGAGGGAGAGTTTCATACCAGATTGATTTGACACGTAGGGTATGTATGAGTTTAACCTAGTTTTACGCAGGGCGAGGGCGAGGGTCCTACCCGGTTTATTCCCATGTTCGTAATAATGTCTCCGACATTTAACAAGAGTAGCCTTTGCCTTGGAGAGGCATAGTGCACGGATCTGATCACAGAGCTGGGTGAGCTCAGCGCCCAACTGCAAGTCCTGAGTATGCTCATGCTGTAGTTCCAAAGTATGGATGCGAGACAGTAAGGCTGCAATCTTGGCGGCCCTCTCTCTCTTCCGTTGAGAACCTGTTTTTATGAAGGATCCTCTAATAAAACATTTATGTGCTTCCCAGACAGTCAGGGGATCGCTCTCAGGTGTGATATTGTGTGCAAAATATTCAGTCAGATCTTTCCAAATTTCAGAGGTGGCCTGTAGGTCCTGCAGGAATGAATCATTCAACTGCCAGTGCCAGGCTCTAGTCTGAAAAGTCGGGAAGGAGAGTGATATAGAGATCAGGACATGATCGGAGAAAGTTATGGGGTCTATCTATGCCCTCGTAAGATGGTCTAGTCTAGCATGATTCAAGAGAAAATAATCCAGTCTGGAGTAGGAGTTATGCGGGTGAGAAAAGAACGTGTAGTCTCTAGATGACGGGTTTAGAATGCGCCATGTGTCAACTAATTGATAGGAGAACAGGAGTTCTTTAAGCTTGGATAGCGCTGAGTGGGGTAAGGAGGTCTGTCCCTTGGAGGAATCTACACGGGGTTCCAGGACTAGATTAAAATCCCCCCCGAGGATTAGCATTCCCTCAGTAAAGTCTTCCAAGGCCCTAAGGGTTCTGGACATGAAGCCCACCTGACCCGTGTTCGGGGCGTAGACTGAAGCCAATGTGACCAGTGTGCCTGCCAGCTTAACTTTAATGAACAAGTATCTGCCTGCTCCATCAGTGCGAGAGTCTATTGAGTCCCAGGAGATAGCGTTAGAGATGAGCATCGATACACCCTTTGCCTTGACATCAGGGGAAGTGCTGTGATAGACATAAGGGAAATGCCTATCCGAGAGTTTCGGGATGGAGGAAGAGTGAAAGTGTGTTTCCTGAATGAAAGCTAATTGAGCTTGTTTCTTCCATAGGAGACGCAAGAGGGAAGATCTCTTTTCGGGGAGATTTAGGCCCTGTGCATTAAGAGAGACCAATGAAACATCAGACATAATGCAATAGTACGTTTCAAAGACCAGGTATACTAGAAGTAGTTATGGGAGAGAAGTGTACTGTCGGAGGGGGGGCAGGAGGGGAGGGTAGGGAACGGGAGGGAAGAGGCAAGGGGAAGAGTAAGTGGAGGAGGAAGGGGGAAGGGAAGAGTAAGCGCAACTGAGGTGAGAACTTGAAATCTGTCCAGTCCGGGATCTGGAATGTCCGTATATCAAGGAATTTGAACAGTTCTGAAAGATCAGCAGGAGAACGAACCAACAGAGAGTGTCCATTGTTATTGCGAAAGATGATGTGGAATGGGTGGCCCCAGCGGTAAGACGCACCAGACACTTTTATAACATCCAACAGGGGTGTGACCATTCTCCTCATGGATAAGGTGAGGTGGGAGACATCTGGCAGAATGGTAATCGGAGAACCTTCATAGAGAAGTTCTTTTTTCTCCCAGGTCTTGCGTAGGATGCGTTCTTTCACAGTGTGAACACGACATATAATAAAGTGAACACGACATATAACGTCCCGTGGTCTGTCCAGGTCACGGATTCTGGGTCCTGTGGTCCTATGCACCCGATCCAACTCAATAGCAGCCAGCGGCGGGTTATCCAGGAGTATGTTAAATATGGCGGTCACAGTAGAGTGTAATTGGTCACCGGGTATGGATTCCGGAATATTACGGAGCTTAAGGTTGTTACGGCGGCCTCTATTCTCCACGTCATCAAGATGTAAGGAAAAATCCCGGAGTTGAGAGGCATGGGAGGACAAGGAAGACGACAAAGAGTTCACCTCAGCAGCTGTGGCAGAGTAATGGCGCTCAAGTGTAGAAAGACGGTCGTCTAGTTGCAGCATGTCGTCTCTGACCGCTTGCAGGGCTTGGGCCTGCTTGGCCTCTATACGGGTCACCTGGGCCTCCAAATCCGACCGGGTAGGTAACGCTCGCACCATTTCCCACAGATCAGTCAGTGTGCGGTCAAGGGTAGACGGAGGCAGCATACCCTGCAGTTCCCCAGGGGGTGCGAGGAGAAAATAGCCGGCATGCTCTGGCTGAGGGACTGGGTGTCTGGAGCGGGCTGCAAGTGAAGAGGGGCATGCTCTGAGACCTGCATGGACTGGCATGGCTCCCCGACAATTCCCCTTGTATTGGACCCCATAGGAGAGGGACAGTGGGCATTGTCTCTCCCAGAGTGGTAAGGGGATCTGTCTGCCTCAGGAGCCACCGCATATGGCAGCGGGGCGAGGGAGGTAAGGCCGTCTCGCTGAGTAGGCCCTGTTGCCGCCTGCATGGCTGTATCCGGGCGGGCAGAGGGAACCTGCGGCACTCGGTGCGGCGTCAGGTCTAATCTAGCTGGTGTCACACCCAGCGGAAGAGAGATGGACCGGTGGGGTATGTGCTCACCCATACTGTTTGTGCTCCGGGTCGGGACTTCCGACGCCGGGGCCGGTGTGAAAGGCTGGGCTGCAGGCCGCAGAGACAGCGTGGCGGCCGCCATTACCGGGGACTCTGTGCCTCCTTGCTGACCGGAGCGGAGGTAGCGACTGATGGAGTTTGCAGGAGGGGCGGCGGGTTGGCTCCTTGATTGTCTCCCCTTGGACATGGCCCGATAAAAGCAGGTGGGAAGGCAATCTCCGTAGGTCTACTGAGCTGGGTCACGGAGCTCTCTTAACATGCTTCTTCACGCTGCCGTGACGAAGCCACGCCCCCTGGAAATATATTTCTAATAAAAATATTGAATAGTATTTATGTATGTATGTAATATTACAGTTGAAAATAGGAAAATATGCCAATTTTTACAAATTTTCATAGATTTTTAAGTTTTTTAATAAAAATATGCATATTTTATCCATATAGTGTGCTCTCCGCTTCACATCCGGCCCCATAGAGAATGAATGGGTCCGCACCAGTTCCGCAGAATGGCGGAATGGATGCGGACCCTTTTGCGGACATGTGAATGGGGCCTTACACTGTGGATATTGGAAGTCAGGATTCTAAAATCGCAAACCCACAGTTTTATCCACTTAAATCACGCACCCATGGTACAGATATTTTCCAAGAGGTTGTAGAGAGGGAACTCGCTTCCATACATAGTCATACATCCGAAATTAATATATATTATAATTTAACTAAAAAACTAAAAATAGCATTAAAAGAGTTGGAAAACACAGACGAAGTGATAATAAAAATGGCGGACAAGGGAGGCTCAGTGGTTGTTTTGGACAGAGAAATGTATTATCAACAAATGATGGATGTTTTGTCCGATGCCTCCACATATCAAAAACTTGATAAGGATCCTTTACCAGATTATCAACAGGAATATATACATATTCTCTGCAGAGGCCGAGAGTTAGGTTATATTAACCACAAACAATTTGGATTTTTGAATGTGGACGCACCGGTGACACCTATCATTCATGTTCTGCCCAAAGTTGACAAGGGTCTGACCCCTCCCACACTTCGCCCAATAGTTTCGGGAATTCTTTAACTGAGAGGTTGGGGGATGGTTAGACTCCTTGCTACAACCGCTAGTCAAGCGAGTACCTGGATATATCAAAGATACATCAGATGTACTCAGATCTTTTTTTGACAAAGAGTGGAAGGTCGAATACACATGGCTAACGACCGATGTCATAGCTAGCGTTGAGCGAACTTGTGTTTTAAGTTCTGCGTCCAAAGTTCAGGTTATCGAAGTATCCCATTTTGAATTCCGCTTCTACGGACCATAACGGAATTTGGAATCCATAACGGTATTCTTTGATAACCCGAACTTTGGACTCCGAACTTAAAAAACAAGTCAACACTAGTCATAGCATTATATCCTTCAATCCCGCATCATGTTGCAATGCTAGCTTTAGAATACCATCTCCATAAATATAGTCGACATACAACAGGTTTTATTGACTATGTTTTGGAAGTGACTTCGTTTTTGCTCACCCATAATTATTTTTCATTTGATCAAAAGTTTTTTTGTTCAAACCAGGGGGGTATCGACTGGGGCCAAATTCTTACCCTCTCTTGCCAATCTCACTATGTCATATTGGGAAGAACGATATGTATATTGTGAAGATAATCCGTTTTCCCATAGGATGACTGGTATGGAAGGTACATCGACGACTTGCTCCTCATTTGGAGCGACGATGTATCTGCCATACCTCTCTTTATGGAGTATCTAAATGATAATCCCTATAACCTTCGTTTTACTAGCTCACAAAATTCCCAAAGTATACGTTTCTTGGACCTTAGATTAACAGGTGTTCCAGATAAGATTATTGAAACGGAAACTTACCATAAACAAATAGTAGCGCTACCATTCATACAATCAAACCGATCCCGGTAGGAGAGTTCATTCGAGCCCGAAGAAATTGCAGCTTGGATGTTGCATTTTAAAAGGAAGTGTCAAAACATTACAACACGTCTTTCTAGTAGGGGATACCAACAATGGATGTTATCCAGAGCTCTGGGTGTTGCAAAAAATAAATCTAGAAAGGACTTATTGTTTGGCACTGCACAGACTGTAAAAGACAAGAAGTCCAACAATCCAAAAGGCCAAGAACTTTGGATGTCCCACACTGGTATTAACCTACAGCTGCCAATTTACACAAATAAAGCAAGCTATTAATAAATGTTTACCAATTCTCTATGAGGATAATTTTTTATATGACACACAAAAAAATGGCTGTAGAATAGTATCGAGATGACCATCCACTATTGGTAATTTTCTCTTTCCTTCTACTTTTACTCGCACCAGTAACTCAGTATCTAACATGTGAATTACTAAATGTGGAAGCCACCCATGTAAAATGTGTAGATATGTTGCATCAGCCAAAACCTTTCATAACTCTGATCACACTAACATCTCCCATTAAAACCTACATTAATTTCGATACGACAGGTATTGTGTACATCATACAGTGCACAGGATGTGATCTCATGTATGTAGATGGTTCGGCCAGAAAATTCAAGACAAGAATAGTGGAACACATCAATTATATCACAAACCCTTCATGTGTAGGCATTTCTAATGCAGCAAAACATTTTATACAGGAACACAACCGTAATCTCAGTAACTTTTGCGCTTTTGCCAAAGTAAAAGTAGGGGTCCCGCCAAGAGGTGGCAATCATAAAAAAATGATCCTTCTAAGGGAAGCTTATTGGATCTTCAGGCTGAACACTAGATTTCCTTCAGGTCTTAACACGAGGAAGGAACTGATGTATTTTTTTTAATTGCTGTCTGTTCCTATTATCTTATGTTTTATTTTATATTATAATTCAATATTTGCCTTTGCCATTGTACCGTTTTTCACAGTATGTTTCGCTTGAAACCATCAATTTGGTTTCTTCTTTTTATCATTTTCTATCCTATTCACACTATGCGGTAATTTCCTTTTATGTACCTGCTGATGTTATTTAAATATATATTTGCAATAGACGGTTTTATACAATGCAGGACATTGCCGCATAGTTGCATAGTATATACATATATATTTTTATACACCTTTTTGAATGTGATTTCATGTGTACTATATGACAGGATGATTAATGCCCCAGCCGGTAAGTGAAGTTTGCACCCTTCACCCTCCCTTGTGGCGGGGAGATGGGTCCAGACTATAAAACGTCCGTATCCGGCATAACATTCAGTTAAGATTAAGAACTTAACGGTTCGAAACGCGTCAACTGCACTGGTATGGATGGATGTGCCCTTATGTGTTAATTTGTTACCTTGAATAAAGAAAGAGCAACACCACAACAACAAAAGTGCTGCAACCAATTTGTTTTGTTCATGATCGGAGGTCTGACCTGTTTTGCTCCGTGTACGAGGGGTGACGAGTATAAGGCGAGCTGGATTTTCACACATGAATCTGATATATTACCCCATGCGTCATGTGACCCAGTGACATGACACATGGGGGACACATCACCAATGCAGCTATTCATTGGCCGCAGCAGCCACCTGACCCGCATCAAACTAGATGTTGACAAGGAGAGACTGAAGACCTGGAGGAGTGAAGGAGTCTAAACCCAGTGGCGGACATCAAGTATGATTTCCTATGCAAGTCCACCCACACTGTAGGATCGGTCCAAAAGCCACCCGGGGAGAAGAAACCATTTAGATATGCTCTAGCCTTGGTACACGAAGGTCCAAATAATGACATGTCTATGGACGTGGCTTCCACTTCCATTCTGACACCTCTAGATTTTTATGCTTCTATTTTTAGCTATGGTGGTCACATTTGACAGATGTACTGGTATAATGCTTTTTTTTCTATTTTTATCCCCTTTACTGTTGCTTTTATGTACATATATAGAGATGTAAAAACTGGAATGTTATCTACTGGTGACTTACTTAGGGGTGCAGCAAGTTCAAATGATACAGTATATTCAAGACCTTGACGATAGATATCTAATCCAGCTACAAATAATAAATGCTGAAGTTTTCTGCTACAGAGGGATCTGGATAGATTGGAGGCTTGGGCAGAGAAATGGCAGATGAGGTTTAACACTGACAAATGTAAAGTTATGCACATGGGAAGGAATAATGCAAGTCACCCGTACATACTAAATGGTAAAACACTCAGTAACACTGACATGGAAAAGGATCTAGGAATTTTAATAAATAACAAACTAAGCTGTAAAAACCAGTGTCAGGCAGCTGCTGCTAAGGCCAATAAGATAATGGGTTGCATCAAAAGGGGCATAGACGCCCGTGATGAGAACATAGTCGTACCACTTTATAAATCACTAGTCAGACCACACATGGAGTACAGTGTACAGTTCTGGGCTCCTGTGAACAAGGCAGACATAGCAGAGCTAGAGAGGGTTCAGAGGAGGGCAACTAAAGTAATAACTGGAATGGGGCAACTACAGTACCCTGAAAGGGTATCAAAATTAGGGTTATTCACTTTAGAAAAAGACAAATGAGGGAGATCTAATAACTATGTATAAATATATCAGGGGTCAGTACAGAGATCTCTCCCATCATCTATTTATCCCCAGGACTGTGACTGTGACGAGGGGACATCCTCTGCGTCTGGAGGAAAGAAGGTTTGTACACAAACATAGAAAAGAGTTCTTCACGGTAAGAGCAGTGAGACTATGGAACTCTCTGCCTGAGGAGGTGGTGATGGTGAGTACAATAAAGGAATTCAAGAGGGGCCTGGATGTATTTCTGGAGCGTAATAATATTTCAGGCTATAGCTACTAGACATCGGTCGTTGATACAGGGAGTTGTTCTGACTGCCTGATTGGAGTCGGGAAGGAATTTTTTCCCCTTAAGTGGGGAAAATTGGCTTCTACCTCACAGGGGTTTTTTGCCTTCCTCTGGATCAACTTGCAGGAAACAGGTCGAACTGGATGGACAAATGTCTTTTTTCGGCCTAATATACTATGTTACTATGTTACTATGTTACAAATGGCAAGATACAACCAAGCTAGTAAGAGTCAACTTTACTACAAATGTTATCAAGGTGGCCAAATGTGTAATACCCCAGAGTGGCAGTGCTGCCTCTTTTGGGCCCCTACTATCTTTTATTTGTTGATCCTGTGTCATCTCATGCATATAATACCATGTCCTGCATAGTGTGTGTATCCATGTCCTTGCAAATTAGTGTTCAAGTGTAATGTTCCTTGTTTACCAGCAGATGGAGGCACTTCTGGCAGAGCTGTGTTAGAATAGAACCCTTCTTCCATTCTATCCCCCTCTCTAGAGAGGAAGGAGTTAGCTAGTGAAAGTCAGTCTAACCTACCCCATCTTGGGGAAAGGATGTGAGTCTTGAGGATCCCCTCCTTGGGGAAGGCAGCAGGCTATGTCCCCTCATGGGCTTGCATTGCCTAAAAAGCCAAGCTAAGTAAGCTTGAAGCCAGGAAAAAGTTCCTAGGATTAAAGTAAGAGATAGACTACAGAAAGTTAAGTTGTAAAGTTCCTATTGAATCCAGCTAACATAGCAGTGCTGAGAGAGTGCAGATGTAGCAGAGCAGAGAGTGTTTGCCTGCCAGAACGTCATGCTAAACCTGCTGATAACCAAGACAAAGTTGGAAGATTGTTCCTTGATGAAAGTTTATGCCAAGTAAAGCTGTGTTCAACTTTAATAGAAGTCTGGATTAAATTTACTATACAAATTCCTTAACTGTTAACCTTTTTTGCACTGCTTTGCCCGACCATGTCTAGGATCGAAGGATATCCAGATAGGAGCACCGTGACAAGTGCTAAAGCCACACCTAAGGGACACAATAGGCGACCCTTACACCACTTAGGCATTCCTACACTGGGTTTTTCCACCATCACATCTACTTAGGGGACTCCATGTCCTCGTTGCTAAAAGGCAACTGGCATCACGACAAGTTGCTCTATCAGAGGGACATATATCGTAAATACCTCTTAAAGGGTAAGGTATATCCCAGACGTTGGTGCTAAGGCCGTTGCAAATGCAGATCAACAGTGCAGCCAATGTTAGGGGGCACACATTCTTCTCATATGAAGAGGTGCTTAAATGTTGCTAAAATAGTCAAACTTAATGGCAATGGTGGATCTCCCTTGTGGTGCAGCAACGATAATCCTCACCTGATACAAGGGTAATTGTGTCTGTAACAGAGTCTCTACTCAGACCTGACTCCTTTTTAGCCTTGGGTCACCCTTGCAGCCTCCTCCTTCTACCATCTTCATATAGAGCTGCCACGTCATCCAGTCTCCCAGCTGTACAACCATAGTGCTAGCACACTCACAGTCTCCCTCCGGAGTCTTCACAGACAACGCATCTCCAGAGACTCGAACTAAGTTGCCTTAAAAATCTGTTACACGGGAATTTGGCTCTTTCTTCTCAGAAGGCCGTCACACCACTGGTCAAATGTGCCCTCATGCAAAAGAACAAGTTTCCCTCCTGGCTAAGATTAGTTTTGAGTCCTTATACTCCTTAATGGGTACTGCAAAGAGAACCAACAGGTTATTTTCTTTCCTGAAATCTTGGATTCTCTTGATATAGACCCTCAAATAATGACCTTGGTCTGTCCATCAAACAGTGGGAGAATACGCTACCTGTTCTCACTGAAGCCAGACAGGGACTTTAGGGACAAAGAAGGGCAATGTTCTTAAACCACTATGTCTGTAAAGAACATTGTACACAGTCAAAGTGACAAAATTAAAGTACATACCGGCCCATCAGAGCTATGAAGGCTGCTATATGGCCCTAAAGGAACTGGGTTCTAACAACGCCTCTAAGAAGTCAGTATATCCAGTAAAGCTATTTTTTGTGACAAAATTTTCAATTTTTTTTTTCAAAACTATGAATTATACTCAAATTGAAACTTCTAGTGGCAGCCCCACTGGCTACTTTCCCATACTTTTTTATGTCTGCAAAAGGAGTGGTAACTACACACTTTTATTGCTGATGCTTCTTTTCTCCTAATCTTCATCGGCATATTTAGCATTAATATAAATGGTGGGAAAACATAAAAACGGACAAAATCCCACTGGAACGACCAAGAAAATGTCTAATTCATGAGGTCATGAGGCAATAAAGTAGGATATGGAATTAACGTTTTAGAAGCCACCATAAGATCTAGTGTATGTTATGGTGGCTTCTTCTTCTATGACGGAATGCATAACGGAATGGCTTTAGAAGTCTATGGCCAGCAAAACGGTCTACATGGTATGCAACCGTAAATGGCGCCATTAGAAAGTACAACTCCCACAAAAAATAAGCCCTCATAAAGCTATGTGAACGGAAAAATAAAAAAGTTAGGACTATGGAAAGGCGGGGAGTGAAAAACAAAAATGCAAAAATGAAAAATCTCAGGGTCCTCTAAGGGTTAAAGGGGTTGCTAGCTGTACATGCTGGGAACAGCACATACATGCAGATAATAATAAGCATTATTAAACTATCAGCACTGATGGTCCAATAGTTTAAATAGCATATGTCAGCATGATCAGCCCTATTAAATCAGGCATGATGCCTGTTAGGGTTGATCAAGCTGATTAAAACAATACCTTCATGATGGTTCGAGCAAGGCCAAGGGGCTGGCCAAAGCCGTTGGAGCACTGCTTTTGTAACACCCCTCTGATGTGGGCATTTCCCCACTGTACCTTGAATGGCAGGATTAGACAATCAAGCAAGGGGAGGAAGGAGCTTCCAGAGAAGATGGGTGTCACAAAAGCAGTGCTTCAAGGACTTCGCCCGAGCCCTTGGTGCTCAACCAGCTCATTTGCATATTACTAAAAATGCAGATATCTCAGCAACACTTCTACCTACAGACTCAAGAAAGGTATTGTTTCAATCAGCATGATTCAACCCTGCCAGGCACCATGCCTGATTTAATAGGGTTTAGCATGCAGACAGAGGTTCTTAATTACAAATAATTCATGTTTACACCCAATTCTCTTTTCCTGCATGCTGGGGCTGCACTGAGGACATGGTCACTGGTGGTGGATCCCTTCCATCAGTGGCCTTCATTCACTTGCACTGGCGAGGGACTGCACACACGCTAATTCCCTTGTCCATCTCCAGTATAAGTGAATGGAGGCCACTGATGGATGGGATCCGCCATCATTGGCCATGTTCCCAGTGCAGCACTGGGAATCCCAACGTCAATTAATTTCCTTATTTTATGCAAATTAGATTGTAGGTAATGCAAATATCTCATTTAGTAAATAATTGAGCTGCATTAGTCCCAGGGGTGGATTGGCCTTAAACCTTACAGTGAAATTTCCCGGTGGGCCGATGCCCAGGAGGCCACCTGAGCACTCTTCACGGCCAACCATTGGAAGTTTTTGGGGATGTTTTTTGCTTCTGCTGGCAGTATTTTGTGATGGACTGTGGTATTTGGCTCTGTTGGGTGGTATAATGTGCCACAATATGGTATTGCTGGACCTGTCTTCCATAAATTTGGACCTGACCTCAAAACTGGGCCACTTTTAGAATTTTTTCAAGGGCCACTTTAAGTTCCCAGTCCGCCCCTGATTAGACCCTATGCACACGACCACATTTTGGTCTGCAGATCAGATCCAGACTAATTTCATTTCAATAGGGCAGCGGACAGCACACCACGTACTGTCCGCTTCTGTGCATTCTGCAGTTCCGCAAAAAAGATAGAACATCTCCTATTCTTGTCCGTTTTGCTCGCAAGAATAAGCATTTTTTAACCCCTTAGGGACCAGGCTCATTTTCAACCTAAGGGCCAAGTCATTTTTTGCAAATCTGACCCTTTATGTGTGAATAACTTTAAAACACTTTTACTTATCCAGGCCATTCTAAGAATGTTTTTTAATCACATATTGTACTTCATGACACTGGTAAAATGGAGTCAAAAAAATTCATTTTTATTTATAAAAAAAGACCAAATGTACCAAAAATTTGGAAAAATTAGCAAATTTCCAAGTTTAAATTTCTCTACTTCTATAATACATAGTAATACCGCCAAAAAAAGTTATTAATTTACATTCCCCATATGACTACTTCATGTCTGGATCATTTTGGGAATGCCATTTTATTTTTTAGGGACCAGTTCAGGTCTGAAGTCACTTTGTGAGGCTTACATAATAGAAACCACCCAAAAAATGACCCCATTCTACAAACGACACCCCTCAAGGTATTCAAAACTGATTTAAACAGACGGTCAAATGTTGGGTCGTTTTGGGGTGGGCACTGTGCATTGTCATTGCAGTGCAGTAATTTCCGAATTGACTCAAATCGCTTCCGGGTCAGGGTCTGACTGTAAAGTGGAGTCTGGTAGAAAATGTCCAAGCTCCAATATTGTCTAACGTTCGGCATCTTTACAATGCCCATATGCAGCACGAGTCCCCAAAACTTCATCATCTCTGCTGCACTTACTGGGGTCCAACCCAAGGGTCTAGCGTATGCTGATGTAGGGTTTTGATCAATGAATTGTTGGGGGTATAAATTGGTTTGGGTCAATATTAAATTTACAAAACTTCAGAGAAGAAGATTTTGAAAAAATCTAGTTCAGTTTAGCCCGCAAAGTCTATCTGTATTCTGGAGCTGCAGAGGAATACCATGTTTCTCTTCAGTGTATACCCACACCCGTGATCAAGGGTTTAACACAGGCACCCGCCGCACGATTGAAGGATTGCTGCCCCATTTCCACGTTTATATATATATAACTACATGAGGAAAAAAAAAAGCTGCACAGTAAACTGAGCAGACCGGTTAGCTAAAAATGAACATATATATATATATATAAACGCTTCTAACTAGTACTTCTTAAAAAAAAAAATTATAAAATATCAGCACCATAAAAAATTAATATATTTAAATATAAGTGACAAAAAAAGTCATAATTAGTTTGCTGTAGGCAAAATCGGATGGGGTCGGGGGGGATAGGGACAGGGATTAGGGCTTGGGAAGCGGGGTGGATTAGGGATCTGGAACTTCTGCTGCTTCTGCTGAAAAAAGTACCAGTAAGCTGTGGTGGTGAACCACAAGTCCCAGCAAGCAGATTTACAGCACAGAGGGGCATAGGTCCACTCTGCATGCCGTCTCCAGCTAGAATGGCTGCATGCAGCGGGATTCTTCCTGTTCCCTCTGCTGCTGTAGCGCTGCAATTGGCAGTGTTGATCCAGCCAATCGCAGATCTGGCAGGGGATGCCACTGGTTGACACTGGAGTCCCCTGCCTGACCTCAGAGGAGACAGGTGCTGACTAGTTCAGCATCGGTCACCTCCACATGACCCTAGCCGCCCTGCAGCTCCATGCTGCTTCCGGCGCTGCGATGTGCCGGTCTTCATTGACCGGCCAATCACAGCGCTTGGAGCTGCAGGTGAGCGGAAAGACACCATCCTGCCCTTACCCGGCATAGATGCCTGCTGGTAAGAGCATACATCGTGCTCCGCTTCCCCCGCGATCCTGCCCCAGAATCCGGCGGCCCTTGAGCCGTACATGTGCTTATGCACACATCCATTTCAATTTTGAGGTCTGTAAATTGCAAATCCACAAAACACAGATACCAGCCGTGTGTTCCGCATTTTCCTCTTTCTTAACCTGTTGGGGACACATGACGTACCAGTACGTCATGTGTACTACCAATCACTGCTCCTCAGCCGGCCGTGATCAGAACAAGGTACCTGCTGAAATCATTCAGCAGGTACCTTGTTACAATGCCCAGGGGAGTCCTGGGGCAGCAATCCTTCAATCGTGCGGCGGGTGCCTGTGTTAAACCCTTGATCACGGGTGTGGGTATACACTGAAGAGAAACATGGTACTCCTCTGTAAAATGTGAAAAAATGTGTCCTTTATTCACACATGTGACAGCAGCGAAGTTTCGGTTCTCTCACAGGACCTTTCTCAGGCCAACTTTTCTCTATATTTAAAATGTATTACAAGTCCCTTCACGTGTGAAAACACAACATATACAACCCTCACACTAAATAAAGGTTTACACATTTCACACATCACACCCCAATAAAATAAAAATGGCCCGTCCGTCCCAACGAGTATACTCAGCTGAAGAGGCATACGCCATGACTCCGATACTGAGTCTGCCAGTGAGGGAGAAGAGGATGCCACTTTCCTCTACTCCTCTACCCCCTCATCATCATCCGCTGATGAGGGACCCTCTAGAACAGGCATGCTCAACCTACGGCCCTCCAGCTGTTGGAAAACTACAACTCCCATAATTCCCGGACAGCCTACAGAAGGGCATAGTGGGAGTTGTAGTTTTACAACAGCTGGAGGGCCGTAGGTTGAGCATCCCTGCTCTAGAAGGGGCCCCAGGGTAGCAGCGGAGGCAGCGCCCCAGAGTGAGCCCACATGGACCCCACCCCCTGACGATTATCAGCCCCAAATTCCTGATTTTGAGGGAAGCTCCAGAATACAGATAGACTGTGCAGGCTGAACTGAACTAGATTTTTTTTTAAAATCTTCTTCTCTGAAGATTTTGTAAATTTAATATTGACCCAAACCAATTTATAGGCCCAACAATTCATTGATCAGAACCCTACATCAGCATACACTAGACCCCTAGGTTGGACCCCAGTAAGTGCAGCAGAGATAATGAAGTTTTGGGGACTCATGCTGCATATGGGCATTGTAAAGAAGCCGAACGTTAGACAATATTGGAGCTTGGACATTTTCTACCAGACTCCAATTTACAGTCAGACCATGACCCGGAAGCGATTTGAGTCAATTCGGAAATTGCTGCACTGCAATGATAATGCACAGTGCCCACCCCAAAACGACCCAACATTTGACCGTCTGTTTAAGGTTAGGCCTGTCATTGACCACTTTAACATCAGGTTTGCGGAGGTGTACAACCCTGATAAAAATGTATGTGTAGAGGAGTCCCTATTACTTTTTAAAGGGAGCATTAGATTCCACCAGTACCTAGCAAACGGGCAAGGTATGGCATAAAGTTATACAAACTTTGTGAGAGTAGCTCTGGGTACACCCACAAGTTCCGCATTTACGAAGGAAAAGATTTCTGGATAGAACCCCCCAATGCCTCCCTGTCCTAGTAGTTAGTGGGAAGATATGCGACGGACCAGGGTCCCCTCTAGTGGTATATAGATGGATATTGTTGTGACACCAGTTGCATTTCAGCAACAAGGGACGGAGTGGTGTAAGGGCAGCCTATAGTGTCCCTTTAGGTGTGGCAGTGCACGTGTCACGGTGCTCCTACCTGGATATCCTAAACCGCATGCGTTGTCGTCCGAAGCAATGCAAATAGGGTGAACAGTTAAGGGATTTGTAGAATAAATTAAGTCCACACTTGTATTAAAGTTGATAACAGTTTTACTTAAATACATTTTAATCAGGGAAGAATCTTCAAACTTTATCTTGGTTACCAGCAGGCTTTGGCGTAAACTTTGGCAGGTAAACACATTTGACTCTGCTACATCGGCTACTCTTTAGCTGTGCTGTGCTATCAGGATTAAATAGGAACTTTTCCTTTGCTGTATGCTGCAACTTAACTGTCTGTAGTCTTACTCTGTCTTTATCTTTATCCTAATCTTTATCCAGGGAACTTTCTTCCTGGCTTTGGAGGCTTTCAGCTTTTTCCACTTGTTCCAGCAGAGTTGATGATACTCTGGTTGGCCTTGGCAGGGCTCGTCCAGCAGGGACGAGGGCCTGCTTCCTACCCCTTAGAGGGGGTAAACTAGACTTTTTTTCACTAACTAAAACTCCTCCTTCTCGAGACAGAGGGCTAGAATGGAAAGGAGGTTCCACTCTAGGAAAACTAGCTCTGCCAAGCTTGCTGCCACCTGCTGGTGAACCAGGCACATCACATGTTAACATAACATTACATGGAAATGGGAATACACATTTTGCAGGCCCTGAGAATTAATGCAGAGAATGACACAGAACTAACCATGGGAGATAATGGAGAGGTGCAAAAGGTGGTAATGCCACTCTGGGGCGTTACATTCCCCGGCACTTAAGACCCAAGCCGCCCTTGGCTTGTGCTTAGCGTAAATATAAATACCTATATAAATATGTTCTCCGGGTACCTGAAAAATACAAAGTGCTGCATAAAACGGACATATACAAAGACTAAAATAAAAGATGGCTACCTCTAGGTTTCTGATTGGGTAGGATGTTTTTTACCGGTTCTTCCTCTCGTAGCGAACCAACCCAATACTTGTACTTCACGTTAAGTACTCAGACTGCACTAAGCGCTCAATACTCCGCAACAACAACCTGGCCAAAGTTATATATGGAGTGTGGGGGTGTCGTGTACTGTAATCCCTTCACATTTTTTGATACGCCCGCAAGCAGAAGGGTGGCTTCATTCTGTAATCACTTCCAAACACCAAGGTCTATCAATAGCTCTTCGCACGGTCACCTTGATGATCACACAGGTAGCTAAACTCACATTTTCTTTAAGGCCGGGCCACCAAACTATAGGACACACTAAACAAGGAGGACGAGCCAGTTCTCTTTCCATACACACAATAGCAGCGGGTTACCCTTAACGATGTTAGACCTGCTTGTGTCTTTTACCACTTGGTTTCTCTGGTGTAGCAATAGACTATGTCTCTCAGGAACCATTAGTATTTTAATGTCCTCAGAGGCAGTCCATAATAAGCAACAGCGATGTTAGATCTGCTTGTGGCGTATGTTAACTGCATAAAGTCCAAAGTCCATACAAAATAGTACACATGAGGTCACATTGTGGAACCTGCGAGAGAATACACACAACGGGAACAGTGCTTAAACGTTGCTGAAACTGTAAAAGGTTAGTGCAAATAGATAAGGCATATTTTTAATACAATCACACAGTGCTATACGGCCAAAAAATTACATTAGAGTCCATTCTTCGGGGCTTCTAGATAAAGTGCACCGAACTAGAACCTTAAGTGCAATAAAGTCCTTTGTACTCCACAGGAAATAATTGTAATTCAAATGAGGTGATAGTTGGAATCCACAAGAGATAACAAAGTCATTTGTAATCCACATAAGGCAAAGATGTAGTAGCAGGGCCGGCCTTTTTGGGGGCGAGCTGTGCAGACGCTACAGCCTGGGCCGGACTGGCCTGCTGCGGCCCTGGTGACAAGTGGGGGCAGCCGGCGGCAGGGCACAGCAGGAGATGAGCGCTTCCATTGCACTCATCTCCATAGTCATCTGTATCGCCATCCTCAGGACGGCAATACAAATGTCTGTGCTGCGGCACTGGAGGGAGAAGTGTGTCCCCTCCCTGTTCCTCTGATAGGCTGCCAGCACTAGGCCGGCAGCCTATCAGAGGCTGATGCAGGCGGCGCGATGACGTACAGCGAGGGACACAGGCCGGAAGAGGCCTGCATCGCATCACCGACATGGAGGTAAGTATAAGTGTGTTTGTTTGTTTTTTGTACAATACTGCCACATGATAAGGGGGGGGGGGGCACTGGCACATGATAGGGGGGGCACTCTGGATACTGGCACATGATATGGGGGGGGCTCTGTCTACAGGCACATAAGAGGGCTACTGGCACATATGGCACATAAGGGGGGTCTACTGGCACATGATAGGGGGGCACTCTGGCTACTGGCACATGATATGGGGGGGCTCTGTCTACAGGCACATAAGAGGGCTACTGGCACATAAGGGGGGTTACTGGCACATGATAGGGGGGTACTCTAGCTACTGGCACATGATAGGGGGTGGGGCTCTGGCTACTGGCACATAAGGGGGCTACTAGCACATAAGGGGGCGCTACTGGCACATAAGGGGGGCTAATGGCACATAAGGGGTGCTACTGGCACATAAAGGGCGCTACTGGCACATGATGGGGGGCACTCTGGCTACTGGCACATGATATGGGGGGGCTCTGGCTACTGGCACATAAGGGGGCTGCTGGCACATGATATGGGGGGGCTCTGGCTACTGGCACATAAGGGGGCTGCTGGCACATGATAATGGGGATCTACTGGCACATAAGGGGGGCTACTGGCACATGATAGGGGGGCACTCGGCACATGATAGGGGGGCACTCTGGCTACTGGCACATGATATGGGGGGGGGGGCTCTGGCTACTGGCACATAAGGGGCTACCGGCACATAAGAGGGGATTACTGGCACATGATAAGGGGGGGATACTGGCACATGCTAAGGAGGGGGCTACTGGCACATAAGGGGGGGCTATTGGAACATGATGGTGAGGGCACTCTGGCTACTTACACATGATATGGGGGGGGCTCTGGCTGCTGGCACATGATGGTGGGGGGCTCTTATTACTGGCACATAGAAATTGTCTAGAGGGGGCCATACAAAGACGTGGGTTGAAGAAATGATGGATAGGCTATACATGCTTAGTGTTGTAAAATGGTTAAATATAGTGCACTGACAACATTGCTCTTGTTTCTACAATACATAAACTGACTTTGTGGATTATACTATTAAAGTGGCACTGTCACTGTCTGGGAATTTGCAAAATTTGCAAAGACCCCCGACAGACAGTGACATTGAAGCTGATCTATAGTTGATCTATACCCTCACTACTGTGTTTAGGTGAACCAGGGGGGGGGGGAATTTGGAAGGGGCGCCACAAGATTAGCTCGCACAGGGCGCCTAGACACCTAAGGCCAGCCCTGTGTAGTAGCTCCCAAATAACCTGAAAAGGGGGGAATCGGCAACATTAAGCATAACTGGGAGGTAGATGAAGATGGGGGGAGTTCTGATTCACATGGCCATCCGGGTGAGAAATAAAAATAAGGGCAACCTAGAAACATAAAAACATATAAAACACGCCAACAACAGGTCCTCACCCTTCAGGCGCAGTCCACGAAGTGGTTCCCAAAAGTCACTGTTCTTTAACTAAACATTTTTAGAAGGAGCAGCTCTTTAGAGGAGAGACTTTAAATCCTCCTCGCTGCTGGACCTGCTGAAGCTCATCAAAGGTTTAGCCTGCCTTTGGTAGTCCAGGTGAGCTTGTGTGATCGAGCGGTACTGCCCTCCTGTTGCAGAACTGGGTGGTCAAATTTTTTACTGTAGCGGCCATTCTCTGCTTCACTGTGGCCGCTGCTCTGGCCCTCCCTAAGGGGTCTAGAACTTCCGGCTGTAAAGGGGCCGGCAAACAAACCTCTTTTCTTGGGGGCGATTCTTGCGCTTCCCTCCTCATAGCGGCTTCCACTTTCCATGGCAGCTGGCAGTTCACTACCGTTGGGCTGATGGTGACCAAAGCTATAGCCACGCATGCTTGTTGAGGCATTGGTGAATTAGGCATTAGTGGCGCTGGTAAGCCTGGTATGAGTAGCTCTGGCTCTGATTGGGGTTTCTCCCTAATGCAAAGCACGCCATCCACTCCCTCCTGTAGGCAGCGCACTCTGCCCGTGGTGGTTGGTTAATGCAGCCATTCTTCCGGAGCAGTTAGGGGTACCCTGGGTCTTGGAAAACAGACTACCGCCACGGCAAATGGACTTTACAGACATTCTATGGGGGTAAACTCGACGGTGTCTCCCTTGTAAAGATTGTGGCGGTCCTGCAGTAGATAAGGCCACTTTACAGAGCGCCGATTCACGTAAAGCTCCAGTCCAGTCTCGGCATCTTGGACGAACCCAGACCCTTATTCGACTGAGAACCAGACTACATACCCAGTCCTCCTTTTAAATACCGGGTCCCAGGGCTGTGGCCGGTCCCATACTCTGATGGCCCAATCCTCTATGGCCCTCCAATACTCCCACATGTCACAAGCATGTGCAAAGATTTATTTGGGGACGATGGAGTTTAGTCCCTCAAATGAGCCATGTTGTCTGGGCGTCGGAGTGGAAACTCCAACCACCTCCACCACGCCAGCTGGCACGGGGAATGCCCACGGTACCTCTGGAGGGGGTCGCTTGATGTGGGCACACCATGTTGCCATCTCCGATACTGGCAGGACAGGAAAAGAAGAAGGGGCTTCCAGGGAGAATCTTTCACTTCCTCTCTTCACACAGTAACATCGCTCCCGATGGGCTGGGCTAAACGTTCCCGCTCTAACCGGGGGCGTACCTGAATTTTCCCACTCTGGTTTCTCATGAAGAAGCTGGGGCATTACATGTGAAAATGGCGGATAAACCCTTCGGGCGCCGGCGTGCTGCGTTGTGCGTCGGTCGTTCCGCAGTACATGCATTAAAGTCATTTTTAAAGGTGGTTTTGGATCTCAAATAAGCTATAAAGTTCATAGGCACACAGATTGAGTTTGTCCGAATCCTGTTAGGATTCAAAATTTTGACACCAAAATTTTTACGGACCAGACTTGGGCCGGGGTCCCCTCTAGTGGTATATTGATGGATATTGTCGTGACGCCAGTTGCATTTTAGCAATGAGGGTGGAGTCCCCCTAAGTAGATGGTGAGGGTGGTACCCAGGTGTAGGAATGCCAGAGTGGTGTAAGGGCAGCCTATTAGTGTCCCTTTAGGTGTGGCTGTGCACGTGTCACGGTGCTTCTACCTGGATATCCTGGACCTCAGGCGTTGTAGTCCGAAGCAATGCAATTAAGGTGAACAGTTGAAGAATTAGGCCTTGGAAGGGCTCATCCAGCAGGGCGAGGACGAGGGACTGATTCCTACCCCTTAGAGGTGGTAAGCTAAACTTTTTTCACTAACTAAAACTCCTCTCAAGAGAAAGAGCTCTAGAATGAAAAGGATGTTGCACTCTAGGCAAACTAGCTCTGCCAAGCTTGCTGCCACCTGCCGGTGAACCAGGCACATTACATATTAACATAACATTACAGGGAAATGGGAATACACATTTTGCAGGCCCTGAGAATTAATGCAGAGAATGACACAGAACTAACCATGGGAGATAGTGGAGTGGTGAAAAAGGTGGTAATACCACTCTGGGACATACTGCACCCACTGCTGGATAAGGGTTAACATATCTATGTGGATAACTATTATACCAGCATACCCCTATTGATGTCCCTAACTGCCAGAGGTACTGTGGCTTGCAAAACAGTGCGCAAAAATCAGAGAGGCCTCCCCAGATCCCTGATAGGGCAACAACTGAAAATGGGTGAAAGCAGGGCTCTCCTCCATGAGAACAAAAGTGTGGTACAAAAAGCTGGCCGTACACATTGTACAGATTGCAATGAGCAATGCGTATGTGCTATTTCAATCTGCAGGCCACACAGGAACTTTCCTTCAGTTCCAAGAGGGGGAGTTCCAAGGCCCTAATTTTTCAAAGCCAGGCCAGGGATGGTCCCAGTACTTCAGGAAGTTACGGTGCCCGTGTTGTACTAGGGCAACATTTTCCAGGTCAAGTCCCCCAGAAAGCAAGGACCTGAAAAAGATGCAGGGTGTGTTCCAAAAGGGGGATAAGGAAAGACACCATTTACCACTGCGAAACCTGCCCTGAAAAACCTGGACTGTGCATACAGGAGTGATTCAGAATCTACCACTCATCCATGAAGTATTCATTTAATTTCATCCTTGATGTACCCTGTAGTTTTACCCAGGGCCACCATCAGGGGGTTAAAGCCAGTACCCCAGTAAGGGGCCCGGACACCGTGGAGGTTTTTGGGCCTTGCACTGGCTCTGCTGGGAGGGGGTCCGGGGCGGCTGCAGGTCACAGGGAGATGAACGCTTCCATTGTGGAAGCGTTAATCTCCATAGTCATCTATATCGCCGTCCTCAGGACAGCGATACAGATGGCTGTGCTGCGGCAGGCAAAGGAGGGGGAGGCGTCTCCCTTCCCTGCTCCTCTGATAGGCTGCGGGTCTTGTGCCGGCAGGCTATCAGAGGCCGATGCAGGCAGCGGAATGACGTCATCGCACCACCTGAGCCGTACAGCGCGGGACACAGGCCGGAAGAGGCCTGCATCGCAGTCTGGAGTGGAGGTAGGTATGAGTGTTTTTTTTTGTTTATTTTTTTTTTAAATACAGTCGCACATGGGGGATTGGGGGGAGCAGAAGGCACTTTATACTGCTCCTGTGTCCATGATCCAGTCCTGCTCCTGTGTCCATGTTCTAGTCTTGCTCCAATGGCATAGCTAAAGGCCATTGGCTCCTGGTTTAAATTACAGTTTGGGGGGAACATAGGGGGAGCAGGAGGCACTTGATACTGGCACATGGTGGGGTGCATTGGCACTTGATACTGGCACAATTGGGGGGTTGTCACTTCATACTGGCATGTGGGGGGAGGCACTTGATACTGGCACATGGGGGGTGCATTGGCACTTGATGCTGGCACATAGGGGGAGGCACTTAATACTGGCACATGGGGCGGTTTGGCACTTGATACTGGCACATGGGGGAGTTGGCACTTGCTACTGGCACATGGGGGAAAGAGAGGCACTTGTTACTGGCACATGGCGGGGTTGCCACTTGTTACTGGCACATGATTGGGGGAATCTTTGGGGGGCACTTGTTACTGGCACATTATTATGGGGCACTATGGGGCTTTCTACTGAGGTCACAAAGAAGGGGTATTTAATATGGGGGGCTTTTTGTGGTACTAGTATTATCAGGGGTATTATCTGCAGTACAGTATTCGGGACCACAGGGGCACAGTATTGGGGGTAGTAGGATGATTTGTCCAGAAGATAGGAGGATGATGGAAAAGTAGTAAACTAAGATTTTTTTTTATTGTCAAACTGCAGAGATGGAAAATGGCGACAAAATGGTGGTCTGGTCTAAAGGTCTGAAAGGAGAAGGCGAGGACAGAGAACATCTACATCAAAGGAGACGTCACTGGATGTATGAGGAATGTCGGGCTGTATTACTGTAGTGATGGGATCAGGGGCGTAATGATCGCGGTGTGAACGAGGGGATGGAGGTGGAATATGGGTGGGGCCTGGAAGGGGGCCCTTGATTTATTTTGCCCGAGGGCCCTGAGGGTTCTCAGTCCGCCCCTGACTTGTGTCGCTGATCTGATCCTGTACTCGCAGGCTGAGCGGGCATGAGTTTAGTCCCTTCGTCACGCTATCCCGCGAGACCTGTGACCTCTGGTGGGTCTCGTGGGATCACGCGACACAGGGGCCCTGTGATCTCCTATTGCCCAAGACTAGGCGCTGGATCCGCCACTGGGGCGGAGGTGGGGGGACCCAGGCCCTGAGCTGTGTAAGGGGCCCCAAAATTTCTGATGGCAGCCCTGGTTTTACCACCTTATATCTCTGTTTTAGTCCGCATAGCTTATAGATCTACTTTTTACCAACCACTACATATTCATTCTGTAAAAGTGCCCTTTCCAGCCCTTAAAATGTTCGTATGGGGGTTCACTTTCCAAAATGGGGTCACTTCTTGTGGTTTTTAATTTCTGGGGCCCTCAGGAATTTTTTTAATGCGACATGGCACCTAAAATCCATGTCTGTTTAGTCAAGCCTGCAAAAACCATATTTTGCACTTTGCCTCTAGAGCCTTGCTGTGCGCCCATACAGCAGGCTACAAGCACATATGGGGTGTTTCCTGAATGGGGAGAAAATGGGGAACACATACTGGGGTGCATTTTCTCCTTTAACCCCTTGTTAATGTTAAAAATTGGGGTCTGCTAGTAATTTTTCATTTTCACAAACATGTGCTTTGAAATCTTTTAACAAGTGTTTCTGCCTTCTGTGAAACACCTGTTGGCTAAAAAGTACCCTTCCCACCACTTAAAATGTTTGTACGGGGGTGCTCTTTCCAAAACGGGGTCACTTCTTGGAGTTTTTAATTTCTGGGGACCTCAGGATTTTTTTAAATGCGACATGGCACCCAAATCCATGTCTGCCAATTCAGGACAGCAAAATCCATATTTAGCTGTTTGCCTCTAGAGCCCTGCTGTGTGCCCATGCATCAGTTTTTGAGCACATATGGGGTGTTGCTATATTCGGGGGGAAATAGGGAACAAAATGTGGGTTGCATTTTGTCCTGTTACCCTTTGGGAAAGTAAAAAATATGGGTGTAAAGCAACTTTTTGTTGTAAAAATGCAGCAATTTTTCATTTTCACTGACAAGGGTTTCCTAATTCTAGGAAACAGCTTTGAGGTCAAAGTGCTAACTTTTTTGGGGTTTCCACTGTAGGGCCACCTCAGGGTATCTTCATATGCGACATAGCTCCCAGTTACAATTCCAGCTAAATCTCTCCAAAAACCATATGTGCTCCTTCCACTCTGAAGCCTGCTGTGGGCCCATACATTAGTTTTTTAGCACACATGGGATGTTTCTGTAAACTCCAGAATCAGGGTAATAGATTTTGAGTTTAGTTTAGTTTGGCTGTTAAAGGGAACCTGTCACCAGGATTTAGTGTATAGAGCTGGGGACATGGGCTGCTAGATGGTCGCTAGCACATCCGCAGTACCCAGTCCCCTTAGCTCTATGTGCCTTCATTGCGTCAAAAAAAGGATTTTTGTGATATGTAAATTACCCTGATATGAGTCCTGTGTCCGGAGATGAGTCAAACTTCCTGAGTGCAGCACTGCCCCGCGTCCTCGGAATCTCCTCCTTACTGGCCGACGTCACATAGCTGGAGCGCCGAAATCTCGCGATGCGCGAGCTAGCGCATGCGCAGTGTCTGCATCATGTTCCTATCCTGTGCTGGCATCAGCACAGGGAACAAACTACGCATGCGCTAGCTCGCGCATCGCGAGATTTCGGCGCTCCAGCTATGTGACGTCGGCCAGTAAGGAGGAGATTCCGAGGACGCGGGGCGGTGCTGCACTCAGGAAGTTTGACTCATCTCCGGACACAGGACTCATATCAGGGTAATTTACATATCACAAAAATCCTTTTTTTGACGCAATGAAGGCACATAGAGCTAAGGGGACTGGGTACTGCGGATGTGCTAGCGACCATCTAGCAGCCCAAGTCCCCAGCTCTATACACTAAATCCTGGTGACAGGTTCCCTTTAACCCTTGATGTGTTGCAGGAATAATGGATTAAAATGGAAAATCTGCTAAAAAATAAAAAAAAGTTAAATTTTGAAATTTCATTCCCATTTTCCTTTAATTCTTGTGGGACACATAAAGGGTTAACTAAGTTTTTAAAAGCGTAGTTTCTAAAATGGGGTGGTTTCTAATATGCAAGCCCCACAATGTGACTTCATAATTGGGTTTTGGAAATGTTCTTTTAAGATTTGCTTCTAAGCTTTCTAACTTCCCAAAAAAAGAAAATGTAATTTACAAAATGATCCAAACGTGAAGTAGACATATGGGGAATGTAAAGTAATAACTATTTTAGGAGGTATTATAGTTTATTTTAAAAGTATAGATATTGAAATTTGGAAAGTTGCAAATTTTTCCATATTTTTGGTAAATTGTTTTTTTTATTTTTTATAAATTAAAATGAAATATTTCACTCAAATTTACCACTGTCATGAAGTACAATATGTGACGAGAAAACAGTCTCAGAATGGCTTGGATAAGTAAAAGCGTTTTAAAGTTATCACCACATAAAGTGACACATGTGAGATTTGCAAAAAATGGCCTGGTCCTTAAGGTGAAAGATAGCAGGGTCCTTAAGGGGTTAATCTATTCAAAAAGTTCAGAAATGAGAGTCTGTGGATAGCGATCCTTTACCGTAATCTTGTCTAGTCTCCAGCAGTCGATACACAGTCTGAAGAATTCATTCATTTTCTAAAAAGAAAAACACCATTCCAGCAGCGGAAGAAGATTTATGGATAAAGTCCCTCATAAAGTTCTCTTGAATATAGTCAACATGGCCTTTAACTCTGGGAGAGACAAAGGAGACACCCAACCTCTAGGTGAAATTCAACTTGGGTGGAAGCAATGAGCACTATTGACCCAGGAGACAAGTCTTTAGTTGAATCACATGGTCCCTTTTGTGGATGGAGAAGCTTGGCCCATGAAAATATCCCACGGTCTTCTGATATAGTGTTGAGCGCGAATATTCGAATAGAGAATTTTTATTCGCGAGTATTGTGGTATATATTCGCTATTTCAAATATTCAATCATTTTTGTTTTTAGCTGTTAATCTTTGTTGCTCTCTGGTTGTCCTCCCACTTCCCAAAAGCTGTTCTTACCTGTCCGGAGGATTCCTGTCTCCCTGCCCGCTCCAGTTAATGCACGTTGCCGCTTCTGCCGACTTACCGTGTGCATGGAGCGTCCCCATCCCAATGGGAACGCCTCCATGCTAAAACGTACTGTCGGATGTGAGAATCACGATCTCACAAATTTGATTAAGTTGTAATCGCAATGCGATTAATATAACCTGAATTATTCGCATTGCGATCTTCGTTATATTCCAGCAATACAACCATTAGGAACTTAGCTCTAAGATCAATTCGTAATGCGAGTATATGTTCGCTTCGTGAATGAAACTTAGAGCTGAGTTGCTAATGGTTGTATTGCTAGAATAGAACGAAGATTGAGAATATAGTGCTATATTCGTGAATTCGTGATATTCGTCATCTTCGTTATATTCTAGCAATACAACCATTAGGAAATGACTCTAAGCTCATATTGCAATGTGATTACATGTTCGCTTCGCGAATGAAACTTAGAGCTAAGTTTCTAATGGTCGTTGCTAGAATATAACGAAGATTGAGAATATAGCGCTATATTCGTGATATTCATTATATTCTAGCAATACAGCCATTAGGAACCTAGCTTTAAGTTGAATTCGTAATGCGAGTATATGTTCGCATCGCGAATTAAACTTAGATCTGAGTTCCTAATGGTTGTATTGCTAGAATATAACGAAGATTGAGAATATAGCGCTATATTCGTGATATTCGTTATCTTCGTCAATTCTAGCAATACAAGTTACAACCATTAGGAACTCAGCTCTAAGTTTAATTCGCGATGCGAATATAAATTCGCGTAACATTCACAATATATAGAATAATGACGAATATTCGATTCGAAATATTGCGAAATCGAATATGGCACCTCTTGCTCACCACTATTCTGATAGGCTGAACCTGTCCATGCTAAACGTTTTATCATACTGCATATCTCAGCTCTGCTATGTCTGTACACAGTGACTTCATACACATTTTAATGTTAGATATTGATTTTACTTTTTAAACTTGAGTTAGAAGGACCTCAGGGTTTTCAAGACAGACACATAACATCAAGAAGTAAAATAACCAACACAAAAACAACCACTTATGAGGTATGGTCCAGGGTCACAGCTTGGTCTATACATGAGGGTCACAGGGCACTGACATATAATGCAGTTATACACTGAGCTCAATATACACGGCGATTTTTACAAAGCCGAGTCACAGGATGCATAAAAGAGATTTACGAGACAAATCTCAGCTATTTTTATCATTGGCTTTTTATGAGACCATACAACGCTCATTAAATCACGACTATGATCATATTTTTTCTGCTTCTACCTGCTGTCCATAATCAGAAACACCAGACATAGCCAGGAACCCGTCTTGTAGGCTTGAAAATTAAAATCCATACCTATAGAAAAGATCATAACAATGCAAAGACATGTAAGGAAAAAGCGCAATACAGTAACTGTACCAAGCAAGCCAGTGGATTTGAAACCACTGCACCAATCACCAGGTTTGACTTTGGGCTACACCTAAGGATGGTCTCCTGGCGATCCCCTGGTTTTCACCCTTTAAAGGGGCTATCCAAACCCTATAATGTCCTCTCACAAAGGTTGTACTTACCTGGCTCCCGGGCACCCACGTTGCTTCTAATACCTAGGGCCACAGCTGCATCTTCCCATTGCGTGGATCAAAGCATCACGGGTGATGCTAGGAAGGCTGATCCCTGTCACGGCCTGTTATTGGCTGCCCCCCATTTGCCAGATGTTTTGATGCAGCGGGCATCAGAAGCGATGCGAGTTCCTGGTAGCAAAGTAAGTACAACCTGTGTGAGGGGCCCGGGCATTAGAGGGGGCATTATAGGGTTTGGATAACCCCTTTAACCCTTATATAGGGATCTTGTCTTTGCTGTAGGAAGGCCACTAGGCTGCTACCTCTTGGATTAGTCCCAGTGTGGCACACTGGGGTCAGAGACACCAGTGCACGTCACTGAGGAGTCAGTAATATAATAGTCCAATAGCAATTAGACTAACCAAAACCACCAAAGATACCAAGTACTAACTAATCATTAACAATTCAAAATCTCTAGTGCCACACCTAGGTACTTACCTGTAGTTAACATACTTCAGTGGTGCCAGCAGTCACGTTCTATGTCTGCACACATCACATTTGAGGCTATTGACTGGCAGCCAGCGAATAGAAAGCACATAACTATTTCTGTCCGGCGGGGGCAAAAAGCTCGGAGCTTGGAGCTGGAATCAAAGGGCCAGTGACAGGTAGTAGGTAAAGGGTCTCCTTGTGGAGATGTAGGGACAGTTCTCTCAAAAGTCGTGCAAATTAGCTATCCTCCAGAAAAAGGACTGCTTATCTAGGTAACTACTCTGTAAATCAAAGTTTGAACCATTAAAGAGCCTTGAAATATAAGTATGTTTTACCATATGTAGCACTAGAGCCCACAAAAGGGGTAAAGGAGTACCTGACATCAGAGAGATTATCTTGAGTTTGGCTTGGTGACCTGTTCCATGTCCCACTTCTTTCTCCTGCCCTACAACTGGACCATACCCAGGATGTTCTCAAGTTTGTGAAGGAACATTAGCTGGAGGCAGTCAAGCCTGACTTGTGGAAATGAAAGACTATCCACAAGCTTATCCAAGGACTGTTCTACGACTGTCACAGCTGTTACTGTGCCTAAAAGACTTGAGCAGGTTGACCAGTGGGCACAATGATCTGCCATGCATGGCAATTCAAGCGGACATTCCCTTGAAAATATCATGCATACTGGTGTACTATGTGATATTAGGGACTGCTCACGATGAGAATATGCCATTGCTCAAGCCATGTTGGATGGCCTGGAAAATAAACTGAGGTTCTGTACCCATTTGGTAACTTATGGACTTTTTTCTTGATATTCATACTGCTGAGGCTATCCAGGAAGCCTGGTGTCCTATGAACCACTTTGTGGCCATAAACTACCTTGTTATCGACTGGGAGTGGATATTTATCCATGACTGCTACGGGCTGGTTCACAGCCTACTCAAAGATTATGCCATCATGGACAGCTTGGACATCAATGAAGAAGAGATTTGTAAATTGTGGGTGGCACACCCTTCATGCTCTTTGAAGGACACAAAAATAAGGCAAGCATATTTTTGCAGCACACTTTAATGAACAATATCTACATAGTTGCACTCCACAGGAGGACATGGTACTTTTTCAACAGATTGAAGAAGAACATACATGTGAAGTTCACATGCTTGACAGTTGCATCACTTACAGTAATATGATGGCATCGTACTCTTGGTCATTACAGTTTGTTAAGGCAGAGTACGCATAATGATTTCCATAGAGGTATAGTCCTTTGACTATCTGGAGTCCAGATGGCCTCAAGTGACCCACTTAGTAAGCCACTTGAGGCCATCTGGACTCCAGATGGCCCCAAGGTAAGCGACTTGAGGCCATCTAAAGTCCAGATGGCCTCAAGTGGCTTACCTTGGGGATCACCTTTCTTTTTGCAGCCATCACACTTGCCCACAGCACTGTCCCTCTAGTTGCTCAGGAACTCCCAGAGGCTGATGCACACACCAGAGCATTGGCTCCTCTTTGACCCAATGGCACTAACTCTACTGCCTCTTCTTCAAGCTGTTTCACCTGGAACATTGGCAAGGAGGACTCTCTCTCCACCCACACTTGCTGGTTATAGACTGATATCCCAGCCTGCCAAGAGCTTAATGAAGGATGAGATTGTTAACCTTCTCCTTCCTCCTCTCACCTTGATGTGTCTGTCCTTCAATAAATCTTTGGGCCTGCAAAAAAATTTAGACTAGCACATCCAAAGTCACAGGTGAAGCAGCATACAAACAGCAAACAAGATATGGCAGCACACCATTACACATGCAAACAATAGAACCAGGGATTAGGGATTATTCTGGATATAACTGGTATTATATCGACTCTACATAAAAAATAGAAGTTCTTTGTGCAAATTTTTGATCAATCGTGTATCGGGCCCATCTACCAGGCGTCAAGGTGACTTCTTAACACTAATGGGTGTTGGGTACTTAACACTAACAGAACTGCCTCTCCTGGGTAGATGGGCCAGACACAAGTTTGATCAAAAACGGAGAGCAGGCCGTATGTCCCGGAGTGGCATCAATCGTGTACACAGGAGCGCACAGCATGATCATATGACTGCGGGACAGTAGTACCTGCGGGCGGCCCAGCGTGTGCAGCATCATAGTAAAGCTGTGTGCTCCTGTGCACATGTGGCCCACATGTATTATATAGTATATTTAGGTGGCACGGAGCATCTGGTACTAGAATTAGGGGCACTGTGTGGGGCACTATATATAGAGGACACAGCATGTGGCACTATATACAGAGGACACAGGGCATATGGCACTATATACAGAGGACACAGGGTATGTGGCACTATATACAGAGGACACAGGGCATGTGCCAATATATACAGAGGACACAGAGCATGAGGTACTATATACAGAGGGAACAGAGCATTTGGCACTATATACAGAGAGCATATGGCACTATATACAGAGGGCATAGGGCATGTGGCACTGTATACAGAGGGCACAGAGCATCTGGCACTATATACAGAGGACACAAAGAGTATGGTATTGGCACTATATAAAGAGGGCATATGGCACTGTATACAGAGGGCACAGAGCATCTGGCACTATATACAGAGGGAACAGAGCATCTGGCACTATATACAGAGGGCACAGAGAATATGGCTCTATATACATAGGGCACAGAGAATATGGCACTATATACATAGGGCACAGAGCATCTGGCACTATATACAGAGGTCACAGAGCATGTGGCACTATATACAGAGGTCACAGAGCATGTGGCAATATATACAGGGGGCACAGAGTATGTGGCACTATATACAGAGGACACAGAGAATATGGCACTATATACATAGGGCACAGAGCATGTGGCACTATATACATAGGGCACAGAGCATATGGCACTATATACAGAGGGCACAGGGTGTGGCACTATATACAGAGGTCACAGAGCATGTGGCATTATATACAGAGGGCATATGGCACTGTATACAGAGGGGATAGGGCATGTGGCACTATATGCAGAGGGCACAGAGCATGTGGCACTATATACAGAGGGCACAGAGCATATGGCACTACATACAGAGGACACAGAGCATGTGGAACTATATACAGAGGGCACAAAGTGTGTGGCACAATAAAAAGAGGTCACAGAGCATGTGGCAGTATATACAGAGGGCACATGGCACTGTATACAGAGGAGATAGGGCATGAGGCACTATATACAGAGGGCACAGAGCATGTGGCACTATATACAGAGGGAAGAGAGCATGTGGCACTATATACAGAGGGCACAGAGTGAATGGCACTATATACAGTGGGCACAGGGTGTGGCACTATATCCATAGGGCACAGGGTGTGGCAATATATACAGAGGGCACAGAGCATGTGGAACCATATACAGAGGGCACAGAGAATGTGGCACTATATACAGAGGGCACAGAGAATATGGCTCTATATACATAGGGCACAGAGAATATTGCACTATATACAGAGGGCACAGGGTGTGGCACTATATGCAGAGGACACAGAGCATGTGGCACTATATACAGAGGTCACAGAGCATGTGGCACTATATACAGAGGGCACAAAGTGTGTGGCACTATATACAGAGGTCACAGAGCATGTGGCAGTATATACAGAGGGCATATGGCACTGTATACAGAGGGGATAGGGCATGTGGCACTATATGCAGAGGGCACAGAGCATGTGGCACTATATACAGAGGGCACAGAGCATATGGCACTACATACAGAGGACACAGAGCATGTGGAACTATATACAGAGGGTACAAAGTGTGTAGCACAATATACAGAGGTCACAGAGCATGTGGCAGTATATACAGAGGGCACATGGCACTGTATACAGAGGAGATAGGGCATGAGGCACTATATACAGAGGGCACAGAGCATGTGGCACTATATACAGAGGGCACAGAGTGCATGGCACTATATACAGAGGGCACAGGGTGTGGCACTATATACAGAGGTCACAGAGCATGTGGCACTATATACAGAGGGCACAGGGCATGTGGCACTATATACAGAGGGCACAGAGCATGTGGCACTATATACAGAGGGCACAGAGAATGTGGCACTATATACAGAGGGCACAGAGAATATGGCTCTATATACATAGGGCACAGAGAATATGGCACTATATACAGAGGGCACAGGGTGTGGCACTATATGCAGAGGACACAGAGCATGTGGCACTATATACAGAGGGCACAGAGCATGTGGCACTATATACAGAGGTCACAGAGCATGTGGCAGTATATACAGAGGGCATATGGCACTGTATACAGAGGGGATAGGGCATGTGGCACTATATGCAGAGGGCACAGAGCATGTGGCACTATATACAGAGGGCACAGAGCATATGGCACTATATAATGAGGGCACAGGGTGTGGCACTATATGCAGAGGACACAGAGCATGTGGAACTATATACAGAGGGCACAAAGTGTGTGGCACTATATACAGAGGTCACAGAGAATGTGGCAGTATATACAGAGGGCATATGGCACTGTATACAGAGGGGATAGGGCATGTGGCACTATATGCAGAGGGCACAGAGCATGTGGCACTATATACAGAGGGCACAGAGCATATGGCACTACATACAGAGGACACAGAGCATGTGGAACTATATACAGAGGGTACAAAGTGTGTAGCACAATATACAGAGGTCACAGAGCATGTGGCAGTATATACAGAGGGCAAATGGCAGTGTATACAGAGGGGATAGGGCATGAGGCACTATATACAGAGGGCACAGAGCATGTGGCACTATATACAGTGGGCAGAGAGCATGTGGCACTATATACAGAGGGCACAGAGTGCATGGCACTATATACAGTGGGCACAGGGTGTGGCACCATATACAGAGGTCACAGAGCATGTGGCACTATATACAGGGGGCACAGAGTATGTGGCACTATATACAGAGGACACAGGGCATATGGCACTATATACAGAGGACACAGGGCATGTGGCACTATATACATAGGGCACAGAGCATATGGTACTATATACAGAGGGCACAGAGGTGTGGCACTATATACAGAGGGCACAGAGAATGTGGCACTATATACAGAGGGCACAGAGAATATGGCACTATATACAGAGGGCACAGGGTGTGGCACTATATGCAGAGGACACAGAGCATGTGGCACTATATACAGAGGTCACAGAGCA
Organism: Bufotes viridis; assembly: GCA_033119425.1. Taxonomy (NCBI): domain Eukaryota; kingdom Metazoa; phylum Chordata; class Amphibia; order Anura; family Bufonidae; genus Bufotes; species Bufotes viridis. Next base: position 41,105,519 of record CM065590.1, on the reverse strand, counting down.
TGTGGCACTATATACAGAGGGCACAAAGTGTGTGGCACTATATACAGAGGTCACAGAGCATGTGGCACTATATACAGAGGGCACAGAGCATGTGGCACTATATACAGAGGTCACAGAGCATGTGGCACCATATACAGAGGGCACAGGGCATGTGGCAATATATCAGAGGGGACAGAGTTGTGGCACTAAATACAGAGGGCACAGAGCATATGGCACTATATACAGAGGGCACAGGGTGTGGCACTATATGCAGAGGACACAGAGCATGTGGAACTATATACAGAGGGCACAAAGTGTGTGGCACTATATACAGAGGTCACAGAGCATGTGGCAGTATATACAGAGGGCATATGGCACTGTATACAGAGGGGATAGAGCATGTGGCACTATATACAGAGGGCACAAAGCATGTGGCACTATATACAGAGGGCACAGAGCATATGGCACTACATACAGAGGACACAGAGCATGTGGAACTATATACAGAGGGCACAGGGTGCGGCACTATATACAGAGGGCACAAGTGTGGCACTATATACAGAGGTCACAGAGCATGTGGCAGTATATACAGAGGGCATGTGGCACTATATACAGAGGGTATAGGGCATGAGGCACTATATACAGAGGGCACAGAGCATGTGGCACTATATACAGAGGGCAGAGAGCATGTGGCACTATATAAAGAGGGCACAGAGTGTATGACACTATATACAGTGGGCACAGGGTGTGGCACTATATACATAGGTCACAGAGCATGTGGCACTATATACAGAGGGCACAGAGCATGTGGCACTATATACATAGGTCACAGAGCATGTGGCACTATATACAGAGGGCACAGAGCATGTGGCACTATATACAGAGAGCACAGAGCATGTGTGTGGCACTATATACAGAGGGCACAAGGCATGTGGCACTATATTCACAGGGGACAGAGTTGTGGCACTATATACAGAGCTCAAAGAGTGTATGGCACTATATACAGTTGGCACAGGGTGTGGCACTATATACATAGGTCACAGAGCATGTGGCAATATATACAGAGGGCACAGAGTGTGTGGCACTATACACAGATGTCACAGAGTATGTGGCACTATATACAGAGGGCACAGAGCATGTGGCACTATATACAGAGGGCACAGATCATGTGGCACTATATACAGAGGGCAGAGAGCACATGGCACTATATACAGAGGGCACAGAGAATGTGGCACTATATACAGAAGGCACAGAGCATGTTGCACTATATACAGAGGGCACAGAGCATGTGGCACTGTATACAGAGGGGATAGGGCATGAGGCACTATATACAGAGGGGACAGGGCATGTGGCACTATATACAGAGGTCACAGAGCATGTGGCACTATATACAGAGGTCACAGAGCATGTGGCACTATATACAGAGGGGACAGGGCATATGGCACTATATATAAGGGCAGGGCACAGGTTATATGAAGGGGCACAGAGTATGTGGCACTACCATTGGGGGCCCTGTGTGTGCCACTAATGCTGCTGTTATATTGAGGGCACAGCATGTGGCACTAAGATGAGTCTGTATTAGTATGCAGGGTGCCAATGTGTTGGTAAAGAGAGAAACTGCAGACATCTTCTCATCAAAATCCGCAGAGCTGTATTGTGGTTGGGAGTTGTCATCATGGTGGTCTGAACCAGATGGAGAAGAACTCAGGAGTCACTAAATGGAAATTATTATCCTGCTACTGACTGTGTATGATGAGAGCTGTAGTCACCTGGAAGATCTACAGCTGATGATGGGTGGTAGCAGGCTGTTTTGTGAAACAACAACTCCCAGCATCCCTTTACTACTGTTCAGACCATACTGGGAGCTGTAGTTTCACAACGCACAAATTTAAATGGCGAGGGCTGACCTGACTACTCAAATGGTATCTGTACTGAATGTTTAAAATCTGTTGATGTATATATGTACTGCACATGGTTCTATTGATGTATATATGTACTGCACACGGTTCTGGTGATGTATATATAGTACTGCACACGGTTCTGGTGATGTATATATTAGTACTGCACACGGTTCTGGTGATGTATATATATGTACTGCACACGGTTCTGGTGATGTATATATATGTACTGCACACGGTTCTGGTGATGTATATATGTACTGCACACAGTTCTGGTGATGTATATATATGTACTGCACACGGTTCTGGTGATGTATATATAGTACTGCACACGGTTCTGGTGATGTATATATATGTACTGCACACGGTTCTGGTGATGTATATTAGTACTGCACACGGTTCTGGTGATGTATATTAGTACTGCACACGGTTCTGGTGATGTATATTAGTACTGCACACGGTTCTGGTGATGTATATTAGTACTGCACACGGTTCTGGTGATGTATATTAGTACTTCACACAGTTCTGGTGATGTATATTAGTACTGCACACGGTTCTGGTGATGTATATTAGTACTGCACACGGTTCTGGTGATGTATATATATGTACTGCACACGGTTCTGGTGATGTATATTAGTACTTCACACAGTTCTGGTGATGTATATTAGTACTGCACACGGTTCTGGTGATGTATATTATGTACTGCACACGGTTCTGGTGATGTATATATATGTACTGCACACGGTTCTGGTGATGTATATTAGTACTGCACACGGTTCTGGTGATGTATATATAGTACTGCACACGGTTCTGGTGATGTATATTATGTACTGCACACGGTTCTGGTGATGTATATTAGTACTGCACACGGTTCTGGTGATGTATATTATGTACCGCACACGGTTCTGGTGATGTATATATATATGTACTGCACACGGTTCTGGTGATGTATATTAGTATTGCACACGGTTCTGGTGATGTATATTAGTACTGCACACGGTTCTGGTGATGTATATATATATATGTACTGCACACGGTTCTGGTGATGTATATATGTACTGCACACGGTTCTGGTGATGTATATATGTACTGCACACGGTTCTGGTGATGTATATATGTACTGCACACGGTTCTGGTGATGTATATATGTACTGCACACGGTTCTGGTGATGTATATTAGTACTGCACACGGTTCTGGTGATGTATATATGTACTGCACACGGTTCTGGTGATGTATATATGTACTGCACACGGTTCTGGTGATGTATATATATGTACTGCACACGGTTCTGGTGATGTATATTAGTACTGCACACAGTTCTGGTGATGTATATTAGTACTGCACACGGTTCTGGTGATGTATATTAGTACTGCACACGGTTCTGGTGATGTATATATATGTACTGCACACGGTTCTGGTGATGTATATATATGTACTGCACACGGTTCTGGTGATGTATATATAGTACTGCACACGGTTCTGGTGATGTATATATAGTACTGCACACGGTTCTGGTGATGTATATATGTACTGCACACGGTTCTGGTGATGTATATATATGTACTGCACACGGTTCTGGTGATGTATATTATGTACTGCACACGGTTCTGGTGATGTATATATATGTACTGCACACGGTTCTGGTGATGTATATTAGTACTGCACACGGTTCTGGTGATGTATATATATATACTGCACACGGTTCTGGTGATGTATATATATATACTGCAGACAGTTCTGGTGATGTATATTAGTACTGCGCACGGTTCTGGTTATGTATATAGGTACTGCACACGGTTCTGGTGATGTAAATATATGTACTGCACATGGTTCTGGTGATGTATATATTAGTACTGCACACAGTTCTGGTGATGTATATTAGTACTGCACACGGTTCTGGTGATGTATATATGTACTGCACACGGTTCTGATGATGTACAGTATATTAGTACTGCACACGGTTCTGGTGATGTATATTGTACTGCACACGGTTCTGGTGATGTATATTAGTACTGCACACGGTTCTGGTGATGTATATTAGTACTGCACACGGTTCTGGTGATGTATATATTAGTACTGCACACAGTTCTGGTGATGTATATATCTACTGCACACAGTTCTGGTGATGTATATATGTACTGCACACGGTTTTGGTGATGTATATTAGTACTGCACACGGTTCTGGTGATGTATATATGTACTGCACACGGTTCTGGTGATGTATGTATGTACTGCACACAGTTCTGGTGATGTATATTATGTACTGCACACGGTTCTGGTGATGTATATATAGTACTGCACACGGTTCTGGTGATGTATATATGTACTGCACACGGTTCTGGTGATGTATGTATGTACTGCACACGGTTCTGGTGATGTATATATGTACTGCACACAGTTTTGGTGATGTATATATCTACTGCACACAGTTCTGGTGATGTATATTAGTACTGCACACGGTTCTGGTGATGTATATATGTACTGCACACGGTTCTGGTGATGTATATATGTACTGCACACGGTTCTGGTGATGTATATATGTACTGCACACGGTTCTGGTGATGTATATATAGTACTGCACACGGTTCTGGTGATGTATATATATGTACTGCACACGGTTCTGGTGATGTATATATAGTACTGCACACGGTTCTGGTGATGTATATATAGTACTGCACACGGTTCTGGTGATGTATATATGTACTGCACACGGTTCTGGTGATGTATATATATGTACTGCACACGGTTCTGGTGATGTATATTAGTACTGTACACGGTTCTGGTGATGTATATTAGTACTGCACACGGTTCTGGTGATGTATATATAGTACTGCACACGGTTCTGGTGATGTATATATAGTACTGCACACGGTTCTGGTGATGTATATTAGTACTGCACACGGTTCTGGTGATGTATATATAGTACTGCACACGGTTCTGGTGATGTATATATAGTACTGCACACGGTTCTGGTGATGTATATTATGTACTGCACACGGTTCTGGTGATGTATATATATGTACTGCACACGGTTCTGGTGATGTATATATATGTACTGCACACGGTTCTGGTGATGTATATATAGTACTGCACACGGTTCTGGTGATGTATATATATGTACTGCACACGGTTCTGGTGATGTATATATAGTACTGCACACGGTTCTGGTGATGTATATATATGTACTGCACACGGTTCTGGTGATGTATATATAGTACTGCACACAGTTCTGGTGATGTATATATAGTACTGCACACGGTTCTGGTGATGTATATTATGTACTGCACACGGTTCTGGTGATGTATATATATGTACTGCACACGGTTCTGGTGATGTATATTATGTACTGCACACGGTTCTGGTGATGTATATATAGTACTGCACACGGTTCTGGTGATGTATATTATGTACTGCACACGGTTCTGGTGATGTATATATAGTACTGCACACGGTTCTGGTGATGTATATATGTACTGCACACGGTTCTGGTGATGTATATATAGTACTGCACACGGTTCTGGTGATGTATATTAGTACTGCACACGGTTCTGGTGATGTATATTATGTACTGCACACGGTTCTGGTGATGTATATATATGTACTGCACACGGTTCTGGTGATGTATATTATGTACTGCACACGGTTCTGGTGATGTATATTATGTACTGCACACGGTTCTGGTGATGTATATATATGTACTGCACACGGTTCTGGTGATGTATATATAGTACTGCACACGGTTCTGGTGATGTATATATAGTACTGCACACGGTTCTGGTGATGTATATATATGTACTGCACACGGTTCTGGTGATGTATATTATGTACTGCACACGGTTCTGGTGATGTATATATAGTACTGCACACGGTTCTGGTGATGTATATATAGTACTGCACACGGTTCTGGTGATGTATATATATGTACTGCACACGGTTCTGGTGATGTATATTAGTACTGCACACGGTTCTGGTGATGTATATATGTACTGCACACGGTTCTGGTGATGTATATATAGTACTGCACACGGTTCTGGTGATGTATATATATGTACTGCACACGGTTCTGGTGATGTATATATAGTACTGCACACGGTTCTGGTGATGTATATATAGTACTGCACACGGTTCTGGTGATGTATATATAGTACTGCACACGGTTCTGGTGATGTATATATATGTACTGCACACGGTTCTGGTGATGTATATTATGTACTGCACACGGTTCTGGTGATGTATATTAGTACTGCACACGGTTCTGGTGATGTATATATATGTACTGCACACGGTTCTGGTGATGTATATATAGTACTGCACACGGTTCTGGTGATGTATATATATGTACTGCACACGGTTCTGGTGATGTATATTATGTACTGCACACGGTTCTGGTGATGTATATATATGTACTGCACACGGTTCTGGTGATGTATATATATGTACTGCACACGGTTCTGGTGATGTATATTAGTACTGCACACGGTTCTGGTGATGTATATTATGTACTGCACACGGTTCTGGTGATGTATATATAGTACTGCACACGGTTCTGGTGATGTATATATATGTACTGCACACGGTTCTGGTGATGTATATATATGTACTGCACACGGTTCTGGTGATGTATATATATGTACTGCACACGGTTCTGGTGATGTATATTATGTACTGCACACGGTTCTGGTGATGTATATATATGTACTGCACACGGTTCTGGTGATGTATATATATGTACTGCACACGGTTCTGGTGATGTATATATAGTACTGCACACGGTTCTGGTGATGTATATATATGTACTGCACACGGTTCTGGTGATGTATATATATGTACTGCACACGGTTCTGGTGATGTATATATATGTACTGCACACGGTTCTGGTGATGTATATATATGTACTGCACACGGTTCTGGTGATGTATATATAGTACTGCACACGGTTCTGGTGATGTATATATATGTACTGCACACGGTTCTGGTGATGTATATATATGTACTGCACACGGTTCTGGTGATGTATATATAGTACTGCACACGGTTCTGGTGATGTATATTAGTACTGCACACGGTTCTGGTGATGTATATATATGTACTGCACACGGTTCTGGTGATGTATATATAGTACTGCACACGGTTCTGGTGATGTATATATATGTACTGCACACGGTTCTGGTGATGTATATATATGTACTGCACACGGTTCTGGTGATGTATATATAGTACTGCACACGGTTCTGGTGATGTATATATATGTACTGCACACGGTTCTGGTGATGTATATTATGTACTGCACACGGTTCTGGTGATGTATATATATGTACTGCACACGGTTCTGGTGATGTATATATATGTACTGCACACGGTTCTGGTGATGTATATATAGTACTGCACACGGTTCTGGTGATGTATATTATGTACTGCACACGGTTCTGGTGATGTATATATAGTACTGCACACGGTTCTGGTGATGTATATTATGTACTGCACACGGTTCTGGTGATGTATATATAGTACTGCACACGGTTCTGGTGATGTATATATATGTACTGCACACGGTTCTGGTGATGTATATATATGTACTGCACACGGTTCTGGTGATGTATATATATGTACTGCACACGGTTCTGGTGATGTATATTATGTACTGCACACGGTTCTGGTGATGTATATATAGTACTGCACACGGTTCTGGTGATGTATATATATGTACTGCACACGGTTCTGGTGATGTATATATATGTACTGCACACGGTTCTGGTGATGTATATATATGTACTGCACACGGTTCTGGTGATGTATATATAGTACTGCACACGGTTCTGGTGATGTATATATAGTACTGCACACGGTTCTGGTGATGTATATATATGTACTGCACACGGTTCTGGTGATGTATATATATGTACTGCACACGGTTCTGGTGATGTATATATAGTACTGCACACGGTTCTGGTGATGTATATATATGTACTGCACACGGTTCTGGTGATGTATATATGTACTGCACACGGTTCTGGTGATGTATATATAGTACTGCACACGGTTCTGGTGATGTATATATAGTACTGCACACGGTTCTGGTGATGTATATTAGTACTGCACACGGTTCTGGTGATGTATATATATGTACTGCACACGGTTCTGGTGATGTATATTATGTACTGCACACGGTTCTGGTGATGTATATATATGTACTGCACACGGTTCTGGTGATGTATATTAGTACTGCACACGGTTCTGGTGATGTATATATATGTACTGCACACGGTTCTGGTGATGTATATATATGTACTGCACACGGTTCTGGTGATGTATATATAGTACTGCACACGGTTCTGGTGATGTATATATAGTACTGCACACGGTTCTGGTGATGTATATATAGTACTGCACACGGTTCTGGTGATGTATATATATATGTACTGCACACGGTTCTGGTGATGTATATATATGTACTGCACACGGTTCTGGTGATGTATATTAGTACTGCACACGGTTCTGGTGATGTATATATATGTACTGCACACGGTTCTGGTGATGTATATATAGTACTGCACACGGTTCTGGTGATGTATATATATGTACTGCACACAGTTCTGGTGATGTATATATAGTACTGCACACGGTTCTGGTGATGTATATATATGTACTGCACACGGTTCTGGTGATGTATATATATGTACTGCACACGGTTCTGGTGATGTATATATATGTACTGCACACGGTTCTGGTGATGTATATATATGTACTGCACACGGTTCTGGTGATGTATATATAGTACTGCACACGGTTCTGGTGATGTATATTATGTACTGCACACGGTTCTGGTGATGTATATATATGTACTGCACACGGTTCTGGTGATGTATATATATGTACTGCACACAGTTCTGGTGATGTATATATATGTACCGCACACGGTTCTGGTGATGTATATATGTACTTCACAAGGTTCTGGTGATGTATATTAGTACTGCACACGGTTCTGGTGATGTATATATGTACTGCACACGGTTCTGGTGATGTATATTAGTACTGCGCACGGTTCTGGTGATGTATATATATGTACTGCACACGGTTCTGGTGATGTATATTAGTACTGCACACGGTTCTGGTGATGTATATTAGTACTGCACACGGTTCTGGTGATCTATATTAGTACTGCACACGGTTCTGGTGATGTATATATATGTACTGCACACAGTTCTGGTGATGTATATTAGTACTGCACACAGTTCTGGTGATGTATATATGTACTGCACACGGTTCTGGTTATGTATATATATGTACTGCACACGGTTCTGGTTATGTATATTAGTACTGCACACGGTTCTGGTGATGTATATTAGTACTGCACACAGTTCTGGTGATGTATATATGTACTGCACACGGTTCTGGTTATGTATATATATCTACTGCACACGGTTCTGGTTATGTATATTAGTACTGCACACGGTTCTGGTGATGTATATTAGTACTGCACACGGTTCTGGTGATGTATATTTGTGATCGGGTCGACTATCAGATAGTTACCGTAACAAGGCAGTTAGAGGTGTGGCGAAACTGCCCGTTGAGGGATGACCTAAAGGGGGCCACCCCATGATGAAGGTTTTAATGAAAAGGGGGCCTGGGTGGGCGGGTGCGTCGAGCCGCAGCGCGATGGGGAGGAGCGCAGCCGTGCTTATGTAGCGGCGGGCCGGAGCCTCCCCTCACACAAATGCGGCGTCTGACGTGCCTATACTTGTGATCGGGTCGACTATCAGATAGTTACCGTAACAAGGCAGTTAGAGGTGTGGCGAAACTGCCCGTTGAGGGATGACCTAAAGGGGCCAAAATAAGTCACTTGACACGGAGTTGCAAGAAAGACGTGTATGTATTCATAACAACAATTTCTGAAAGGCAGTATACATTTCTGTACAAGGATTGGGAATGTATCTAGTATAACATGCGGATCTCCAACGGCCCAACTTTTGAATGACATGAACAGGAATGTTATTTCTGGACGCTGCCGATGCTGCGCCAATTCTAAACGAGTGTCCTGAAACAGACATGGGATTTACTCTAATACTAGACAGTAACAGGCGAATGAGCTTGAGAAAGACTTGAATGGAGAGGGGGCCATCACCATAAGCTAACAACGGAGCATCTGGCGACGCCAGCCTGATGGCGTCTAACCACATATGAAAAACTGCTATTGGGCACCAAGAATTGTCGGTAGGATAATATTTAACCTGCACAGTTTCCCTGGTCGGGCAGTCTTAGAGTGTTGTAGTGACAAAACGAAACAACATCCATCCCAATTGAGATGCCGTTTCTGCAAGAAATCTAAGGAGGATGCAGGACACGTAAATTCCCGGGACGCAAAAACCATAAAAACTCAAGTACAATGCTGTCTTCAACAGAAGGCTATCATAGTGCCCAAAAGGTCGCCTATCCAACATATCAGACATGGATTTGAACATTTCTGCTGTAACTGGTTTACGAGACACTATGGGTTTAGCCGTGGTACGCCGAATACCCTTCAAAGCTGCCTTAACAGGATGTGCTAAGAACAACGAAGGTCTGTCAGGGTGAAGCAGATACAAGAAATGTTGAATGCCAGTCAAATAAAGCTTAATGGTACTATGTGACAACTTCAGATTTTTGTGACAGTAAGTTATGAAAACTAAAATGTACGAGATATGATCTGTGCCCAACTGCGGGACTAGCTGCTGAAACTTAAGAAATTGAGACCAAGCAGCATTATAATTCCGCAAAGTATTTTTGGACAAGGATTGGTTAATGAGTGACCTGGCTGCCTCCAAATATTCTTTCAATCCATGTGAAGTAGGCTGTAATGCGGTGTGGGAGTCGGATGTGGATCCGCATCTGGGAAAACCTGGAAAAAGATTGCATGTTACACCTGGATAAAGCATCTGCCGCCACGTTAACGTTGCCTGAAATATGCACAAACTCGTAATGGAAATGATGCGTCAGAGCCAACCAGACGAACCGTCTCAAAAAGGACATTATTTCACTGGAACTGGACCTCCTCTGTTGACTAAATCTACCACAGTCGAATTATCTGACAAAAATAAAACCTTTTGGTTAGCCCATAAATTACCCCATGCTTGTGCGGCTGCCACAATGGGGTAAATTTCAAAAAGTGGAGAGGTATGGGAAAACCCTGGGATGGCAGCAACCTCCGCTGGCCAACTACTAGCCAACCAATTTTTACCATAGATAGCTGCAAACCCGACAGATGAAGAGGCGTCAGTATGTATGACTGGTGAAGAATTACTGATTGGCGGGATGAACAAAGACACCCCATTCCAGTGGGAGAGGAACTGGTCCCACATAATGAGGTCTGCCATAGCATGTTGATCTAATTGAATAGGAGCCTCTTGATCTGAAGTGGAAGGCAGTAACCGTAAAAGTCTAGATATGAAAGATCTACCTTGAGGGATTATTCGCATTGCGAAATTTAACATGCCTAATAGACTCTGTAGCTCCACTTTAGAAGTGACCCTTGACTGACCCATCCTGTGAACTGCTTGCCTAATCCTAACCAGCTTGTCTACTGGAAGACTAGCTTGGAAAGAGGTTGTATCTAGTTGAATCCCTAGAAAAACAAGTTTAGTACCTGGACCGTCAATTTTATTATCTGCTACCGGTACCCTGAGACTCTTGAAAACCTGAGTCAAAACGTAAAGGTCTCGTGGGCACCGGGATGGATGTTCAATAAGCAGGAAGTCATCCAAATAATGTATGACGTGATATGCGTCAAACCTGTTTTCCAATATCCAATGCAAGGAGCTGGCGACTGGTCAAACAGCCATGGGCTGGATCTCGACCCAAACGTCAACTTGATGGCGAAATAATAATTGCCATCCCACTTGATCCCGTGCCATTGCCATAACTGAGGGTGTATGGGGAGAAGTTTAAAGGCATCAGAGATGTCTGCTTTAGATAACCATGCGTTCCTGCCAAGCGACTGGATGACTTGAATGGCTTGGTCAATAGAAGAATATTTCATTGAATATTCATCCACCGGTATCAGAGAGTTGAGGCTGGGCACATGAGAAGAATGTGGAGCTGACAAATCATAAATTAGCCGTTTTTATTAGAAAACTTGCCTGAAACCACCCCTATAGGATTGATCCTGAAAGATTCAAACGGGGGTGTTAGAAATGGACCAATCAAAAACCCTTGTCTAGTTCTGATTGGATGAGTTGGGACACGGTGTTAGGATCCCTGCTGGCTGATTGCAAATTCTTACACTCATACGGTTCCTGGGGCAGAGCCAACAAACCTGTATGAAAACCTTCTGACAGGCCGTCAATGATGTAATCCACCCACCCCGAATCAGGATGACCTGACAAATAATCTGCCAACACCTGAACATTAACCACGCCTAGTCATGTGGAACTATGACTTTTTTGCGGACAAGAAAGCCTGGGATGAGCCCTGAAACAAATTGCACATAGATGCAATAATCTACATTGGCTGAAAAACATACCCCTGCATTAAAATTATTGCAAATCTGTGTCTTCCCCAAGAATTTGATGGGCCGCCCTAATTTGTCCACCCCATGAGAAGGTCTAGGCAATGACGAATCTGGGGTGCTTTTGGTAGCAGAATTGTCAGTCCTATTATTCGTAGTTGAGCACCACTCGGTAGAGTGTGCATAAGAGCCACAACCGCTGCATGCTGGTGCTTTGAGTCCGGCGAAATGTCGGCAAAATAACTCAGTATCAATCACGGACCAATCGACTGTGTGTTGAAACTGAGCTAATGAAGCTGCCGCCTTAGCCGAAAATGAACGGTGGTACTCATAAAAGCGGTGCCACCATATTTATGGCCTAGTTCCACTACTTTGTACAGATAAAGATCTAACTCTTCTCTACGATTAGGAGAGACAGAGCAAACCACATCCCTATACAGACTAAAAGCCAGTACAAATTCTGTAACACTGAGTTTTCTGTTCAACCTGACGTCTCTGGATTTCAGGATGACCGATACCTCCCCACACGCAATTGTTTTATTATCAGGCACCTCGTGCGAGGCTATCAACAATGAGGCTAAATTAACGTCCTTACCATCCAAAATATCCTTCCTAAGGTTGGCCGGTATAAAATGTGATGGGGCGATGTTAGGGAAGATAGGCGGGTTGTTAGCGGAAGCATTAGATGTGGACGGTGTTGCCACGAGCTGCGTAGCTGGAGCGGGGATGGTTGCCCTATTTTCCATGGCCTCTAAACGGGACTGGAAATTAACCATGGATGACGCCATATTGTTAATAGTGGCGTGTAACTGGGTGAGAGATGTTTGAATTGTATCCATTGAAACAGACTCTTGACTGGGGCCGGGAACAGAATGCAATAAACGATACAACTCAGCCTTCCTGGCTGACGCTGAAAAAGGTATCCCCTTCTCAAGAGTTCGGCCGTGAGTTTAGGAATAGTCCATGACCTCAACGAGGAGTGCAGTCCCTGTCGGACTGAAGGTCCACGCTCCTGGGCGAAGCCGGCAAACCCAGACTCCTCTGATCCTGAGGTACATCCATCTGAAAACAGATTACATAATAATTGGACTCCCTGTCGTGATCAGACCCCGCATGCATGATATACCCAGGGCCACCACCGTGAAGGATGTACAGACCCAGAACCAAAAGGAGGAAGCGGGGGTGGGGGGGGGGGGGTGACTCTGTGGAAGACTATGCACACAATGCCGGGAGTGATGGATACCCACCTGCACTGCGGAAGCAGCATGCGACAACGAAATTTATTAATTTTATATATATACATATAAAATCTGATAACATAATTAACCCAAGTAGTGCCTAAGGGAGCGTGTCAGGACTAGCACCGAGTCCAGACATGAAGACTAACGTAAACGCCTGAAGAACGTGTCAGGACTAACATAGAGTCCGAGAACGTGACGGACTAACGTAATCGCCTGAAGAACGTGTCAGGACTTACATAGAGCCCGAGGACGTGACGGACTAGCGTAATCGCCTGAAGAACGTGTCAGGACTTACATAGAGTCCGAGGACGTGACGGACTAACGTAATCGCCTGAAGAGCGTGTCAGGGCTTACATAGAGTCCGAGGACGTGACGGACTAACGTAATCGCCTGAAGAACGTGTCAGGACTTACATAGAGTCCGAGGACGTGACGGACTTACGTAACAGCCTGAAAAACGTGTCAGGACTGGGTTCATGACCGCTGATAACGGACTTTTACACCAACGAATGTAGCTGAGGCATGTATCTGTGTACACATATACATAGCTATAAATTTTATTAACATATTAATGTGACTACCACATGTACGTAAATATGGACAACTAACCGCCCTTCCAGCATTAAGCAAAGACCATGAAGGTACGATGCAAACGGCTACGAGAATGCTGCCCAAGAGCCCCTGTGAGTCGTAGGTCGCAGTACTAACGCAGTGGTAGGGAGGGTGTTTTTTTTTTTTTTTTTTTACCTTCTTTCACCTTTATAAATATACCTTGCCACCAAAAGAGCCACAGGAATTCTGAAACAAAAGCTAAAGGTGAGTAACGCCCACACGACTAAGTTGACGCCAAGAAGGGAAAATCGACTGTTAATACCTGGCAACAAAATTGTAGTGGCGAGAATATGAAACAACGCCTATAGGTACCGATAACACCTGCAGAAAAGACATAGCAACACAAACATAAGCACAGCATCGAAAAGACCCACAACCTAACTTAAGAAAGCACGCTGGACAACTAGCGCACCCCCCTGGATTGAGTGACGTAACACACCTCCCGACTGTCCCCATATACCACGTACAATGAGTGCCCCATAAGAAACGAACCGTGGCATGATTGACCGTGCCCCAACCCAAAGAAACCCAGGTACTGACCGGGATGAATGCAAAGCCCCCCGTGACCCGAAGCGGTACCTGAGTCGGCGGCACTGGCGTTTACCTCCTCTAGTACGAAGCCGGTAACCAAGGACGCGAGGAGCACACTTCGACGAACGCTGGCGCATGCGCAGAATCCACCCGAACGTGCAGTGCGTCGAGCCGTTGTGCGCGATGGGGAGGAGCGCAGCCGTGCTTATGTAGCGGCGGGCCGGAGCCTCCCCTCACACAAATGCGGCGTCTGACGCGCCTATACATGTACTGCACACGGTTCTGGTGATGTATATTAGTACTGCACACGGTTCTGGTATTGTATATATATGTACCGCACACGGTTCTGGTGATGTATATATATGTACTGCACACGGTTCTGGTGATATATATTAGTACTGCACACGGTTCTGGTATTGTATATATATGTACCGCACACGGTTCTGGTGATGTATATATATGTACTGCACACGGTTCTGGTGATGTATATATATGTACTGCACACGGTTCTGGTGATGTATATATATGTACCGCACACGGTTCTGGTGATGTATATATATGTACTGCACACGGTTCTGGTGATGTATATATATGTACTGCACACGGTTCTGGTGATGTATATATATATACTGCACACGGTTCTGGTGATGTATATATGTACTGCACACGGTTCTGGTGATGTATATATATGTACTGCACACGGTTCTGGTGATGTATATTAGTACTGCACACGGTTCTGGTGATGTATATTAGTACTGCACACAGTTCTGGTGATGTATATATCTACTGCACACAGTTCTGGTGATGTATATATATGTACTGCACACTGTTCTGGTGATGTATATATGTACTGCACACGGTTCTGGTGATGTATATATGTACTGCACACGGTTCTGGTGATGTATATTAGTACTGCACACGGTTCTGGTGATGTATATTAGTACTGCACACGGTTCTGGTGATGTATATATATATACTGCACACGGTTCTGGTGATGTATATTAGTACTGCACACGGTTCTGGTGATGTATGTATATGTACTGCACACGGTTCTGGTGATGTATATATGTACTGCACACGGTTCTGGTGATGTATATATGTACTGCACACGGTTCTGGTGATGTATATTAGTACTGCACACGGTTCTGGTGATGTATATATATGTACTGCACACGGTTCTGGTGATGTATATATATGTACTGCACATGGTTCTGGTAATGTATATATATGTACTGCACACGGTTCTGGTGATGTATATATATGTACTGCACACGGTTCTGGTGATGTATATATATGTACTGCACACGTTTCTGGTGATGTATATATATGTACTGCACACGGTTCTGGTGATGTATATATATGTACTGCACACGGTTCTGGTGATGTATATATGTACTGCACACGGTTCTGGTGATGTATATTAGTACTGCTCACGGTTCTGGTGATGTATATTAGTACTGCACACGGTTCTGGTGATGTATATATATGTACTGCACACGGTTCTGGTATTCATGCAGTGAACATGGTTCTGGTGCTGTATGTATGTAGTGATCTTTGTTCTGGCACCGTATTTGTGTGTTAAAGGAATTCTGTCACCACTTTTCAGCCCTGTGAGATAAACATACGCTCATGTTCAGGGTCTCATTTTGATTCCTAAATTTGCCTTATAAACGAGATCTGTGGCTTAATTTTGCAAAAAAACTGCTTTTACTAACCTGTCAATCATAGAAATAAGGTGCCCAAGGGGAGGTCCGGGGATGCAGGGTGCCCGGCTGCAGCCAACGCCGTTCGTGCCCAGCGCCACCTTCCCAGAGTTTTGTGCCGCCTCCTACTCCTCTGTGCCAGCTCTCCCTCTCTCCTGCTCCTCCCACTGTGAGATGCTGCGCGTGCGCACAGGCTCAGCCTGATGCGCCCGTACGGCCTGCTTGGATCGGCTTCTTCTATGGAAGTTCCGGCGCATGCGCACTACGCTAGAAGGAGCCGTTGCCAGCAGTCTCGGCGGCCCAGTTATTCCTCGTTGACGCGCGGCGCGTCATCTCGCGAGAGGCGCATAGAATATCGGGGAAGGCGCAGGACAAGTTCGTCACCAGCCCGCCAGCCAATGATCAGCGGTGGCAGGCTGGTGTCTTTTAAAAAAACGAATCACAAGCCGTATAATGCATTATATTTATAAATATCATGCATTAAATGGCTTCTGTGCCCTGTGCTGGGTCCTTTTCATCGGTTGGACCCAGCACAGAGCACATGTCACAGTGAGTACACCAGCACCACAGGCCCAGATCACCCCCCATCACCCCAATTAACCCTTTGATCACCCCCTATCAATCACCTGTCAATCAATAGTGAAAGGAAAAAAAGTGATCAGTGTAAACTGTCACATTTTTTTTTTCACCAGTATTGACTGCTTGGGTTAGGTTAGTTTAGACCCCTTTGGTAGGTAGTTAGCTTCCGTTAGCGCCCAGCCCACCGCACCGCAGTCACCGATTCGCTGACTAGCGTAGCGCTAATCAGCATTTGTACTTTTATAGTATCTGTAAGTGATCAGAACTGATCACAGCCAGATCTATAATAGTACTACTGTCACCTTAGTTCGCCCCCTCCCAAAACGCAGTGTTTGCCTGATCAGGCCTGATTGGTCGCCCACACGTGCGTTCACCCATGCCCGCCCCGCCACAGTGACAAATTTTTTTTTTTTTTTTATCACTGCACAATCAATTTTATCACTGCACAAGCGCTGCGGCGATAAAAAAGGGGTATTCGTCTGAAGAGGCCTACAGGATTCTGACCCAGTCGGAAGAGGAATGGGAACCCTCATCTGATGAATCTAGCGGGTCAGAATATAAACCTGTAGAAAGCAGTGGCAGTCTGACCCAAAGTTCGGACGAGGAGGTTGAGGTCCCTGATACCACCAGGCGTACCCGGCCTCGTGTCGCTAGACCACGGGTTGCGCAGGATCCGTTTCAAGGGCAGCAGAGTGGGGCTGGCGCTGTCGGATTACGTGGTGAGACATACACCAGCAGAGCAGCCCATCCTGGACCTAGTACCAGCACTGCCGTAGAAGATGGTGAAGTGGCGAGCACCAGAATGGCAGTTGAAGCTGGTACGGTGGCACGTGCAATAGTTTCCCCGTCGCAGCCACCACGCAGACAGGCCCGTAGAGCCCCTAGAATCCCTGAGGTGCTGGAAAACCCTGATTGGCAGCCCCCAACTTCAGCCGCACCATTAGTTCCCCCTTTCACCGCCCAGTCAGGAGTTCGGGTGGAGACAGCTCAGATCGGATCGGCGCTGGGGTTTTTTGAGCTGTTCTTTACTGCGGAGCTCTATGACTTAGTCGTGGCAGAAACAAACCGGTGTGCCACTCAATTTATAAACGCCAACCTGGGAAGCTTCTGTGCCCAGTCTTTCCGGAGGAAACCAGTCCAAGTTTCCGAATTTAAAACTTTTCTGGGCCTTCTCCTCAACATGGGCCTGACAAAAAAACATCAATTGCGGTCATATTGGTCCACAAACCCAATTCATCACATGCCCATGTACTCTGCTGCCATGTCCAGGACACGTTTTGAGACCATCCTGCATTTCCTGCACTTTAGTGACAACACCACCTCCCGTCCCAGAGGCCACCCAGCTTTTGACCGGCTCCACAAAATTCGGCCCCTCATAGACCACTTCAACACCAAATTTGCAGATTTGTACACCCCCGCACAAAACATCTGCGTAGACGAGTCCCTGATACATTTTACCAGGCGCATTGGCTTCAAACAATAGATCCCAAGCAAGCGCGCCCGGTATGGGGTCAAATTGTATAAGCTCTGTGAAAGGGCCACAGGCTATACCCACAAATTTCGTGTCTATGAGGGTAAAGATCAGACCCTGGAGCCAGTCGGTTGCCCTGACTACCTGGGGAGCAGTGGGAAGATAGTCTGGGACTTGGTGTCACCCTTATTCGGCAAGAGGTACCATCTTTATGTGAACAATTTCTACACAAGTGTGCCCCTCTTCAGGCATTTGCTCCTAGAACAGATTGGCTGCTTTGGCACCGCGCGACCTAGTCGCCGGGGCTTCCCCCAACGGCTCCTTACCACCCGTCTTGCAAGGGGGGAGAGGGCTGCCTTTTGTAACGAAGAACTGCTCGCGGTGAAATGGAGAGACAAGCGTGACATTTACATGCTCTCCTCCATTCACGCAGACACGACAATCCAAATTGAACGGGCAACCAGTGAAAAGCCCCTCTCGGTCCACAGCTATAATTTGCTCATGGGAGGGGTGGACTTCAATGACCAGATGTTGGCCCCGTATTTGCTTTCCCGAAAGACCAGACGCTGGTATAAGAAGGTGTCTGTATATCTTATTCAATTGGCTATGTACAGTAGTTTTGTTCTCTACAGTAAGGCTGGGAGAACAGGATTCTTCCTCAAATTTCAGGAAGAGATCATCGAGAACCTCCTGTATCCAGGAGGTTTCGTGGCCCCAAACCCCAGTGTAGTGAGCCGTCTACACAAGCGACACTTCCCCAGTGTCGTTGCTGGTACCTCAACCCAACCGCCACCCCGAAAAAGATGTCGTGTCTGTAGCAGGAGTGGAATAAGGCGTGACACCCGCTATTTCTGTCCTGACTGCCCTGACCACCCTGCCCTATGCCTAGGGGAGTGTTTCCGGAAGTACCACACTCAGGTACACTTAGGGACGTAGGGACCGCAGGACACAGGTAGTTTTTACATAAGGGTCTCTTAGGATACTAGGTTTTGAGAGACCCTAACACACAGGGGTGCTAGCGTGCTACTGCAACTATGTGAAACGGTAGAAACATCTCCTTTCACTTGGGATAAAGTGCATAATGTACTTCGCACCATCTCTGTGCGATTTACACTTTACACATTGTCCTATGGGAGAGAAGAGGTTTCTGCTAGGAAAAGAAAGAGTGAAAAAAAATATATAATAATTAAACAGGTAGCAAGAAAAAGAAATCTTGAGTTAGTTTAGGTTTTAAAAGTTTTATGATGTTCAAGTTTATAAAGTTCGTAACGTTCAAGTTTATGAGCCTGCTGCTTGTTTTTTCTTCTTTTTTTTTTTTCTAACCACCTTTTATTTTCCAGCTGGACCAACAGACCAACCGATGAAAACGCCGCAGCACTGATGTGAATTCTGAGAGAAGCATTGCACTGCTGTCAGTTTACATGGGAAGTCGGTGTATGCGGCGCTGCAGGACGAGATTTCTTCTCCGCAGTACAGGTACGTTTGCCCAGGCATGTGAGCTGAGGAGAGGTGTTGGAGTTCATATGCTTTGGCAAACACTTTGTATCAAAAATCTGGCAAAGATGTCTTCCTCCACACCGATCGATTGATCGATGTGAATGGAGAAATCACGTTTGCCAGGACATAGGAGCTGAAGTGGGTATGGTTGTTTGGGCGGAGCCCCTATGTCCTGGCAATCGCCAGGCCCCTCTTTTTTTCTTGCATATTTTTTGGCAGAGATTTTTTCATCCACATCGATCAATGCGAATGAAGAAATCTGTGCCGTTCATTTTTTCTTTCAGCCCAGAGGCTGAACGGAAAAAAAATCTCATTACCCGTATGCTCCATATAAGGCCTCATGCACACAACCGTTTTTTTATGCTGTCCGCAAAAAGGGGTTCCGTTGTTCAGTGATCCGTGTCCGTTTTTGCCTTCCGTTGTGTTTCCGTGTGTCTTTTTTAGCGGACATGACCCAAAAGATTTTACCAAAAGACAGGCTGACAATTTTTCCCAAGTGCCTGTCAAGGGATCCGCAAAAAACGGACACGGAACGCGGATGACACACGGATGGCTATCCGCATTTTTTCACGGACCCATTGACTTGAATGAGTCCGTGAACCATTTTTCGCGGACAAGAATAGGACAGGTTATATTTTTTTGACGGACTTGAATCACGGACCACGGACGCGGAGGACAAACGGTGCATTTGCCGAGGTTTCCACGGACCCATTGAAAACCAATGGGTCCGCAGAAAATCCCGAAAAACGGAGCAACGGACACGGAATCAAACAACGGTCGTGTGCATGAGGCCTAAGGAGAACAGCAGAAACTCCTAATGCTGGCCATACAGTTAATGATTGCGGAGACCCTCAAATGCCAGAGCAGTACAAAAACCTCACAAGTGACCCCATTTTGGAAACAAGACACCCCAAGGTTTTTCGCTGAGGGGAATATTGAGTCCATGAAAGATTGAACTTTTTGTCACAAGTTAGTGGAAAGGGAGACTTCAAATTCCGCTAACTTGTGACAAAAAATAAAAACTTCCATGAACTCACTATGCCCATCAGCGAATACCTTAGGGTGTCTACTTTCTGAAATGGGGTCACATTTGGGGTATTTATACTGTCCTGGCATTTTAGGGGCCCTAAAGCGTGAGAAGAAAAATGCGTAAAAATGCCCTCCTAAAAGGTACTCATTGGAATTTGGGCTCCTTTGCGCACCCAGGCTGCAAAAAATGGCACACATGTGGTATCGCCATACTCGGGAGAAGTAGGGCAATGTGTTTTGGGGTGTATTTTTACATATACCCATGCTGGTTGAGAGAAATATCTCTGTAAATTGACAACTTTGCATAAAAAAATGGAAAAAGTTGTCATATACAGGGATATTTTTCACACACAGTATGGGTATATGTAAAAATACATCCCAAAACACATTGCCCTACTTCTCCTGAGTACGGTGATACCACATGAGTGACACTTTTTTTGCAGCCAAGATGCGCAAAGGGGCCCTAAAACCAATGAGTACCTTTAGGATTTTACAGTGCATTTTTACGCATTTGGATTCAAAACTGCTTCTCACGCTTTAGGGCCCCTAAAATGCCAGGGCAGTATAAACACCCCACATGTGACCCCATTTCGGAAAGTAGACACCCTAAGGTATTCGCTGATGGGCATAGTGAGTTCATGGAAGTTTTTATTTTTTTATCACAAGTTAGCGGAAAATGACATTTTTTGAAAAAAAAAATTCAATTTCCGCTAACTTGTGACAAAAAAAAAAACTTCACTATGAACTCACTATGCCCATCAGCGAATACCTTAGGGTGTCTACTTTCCGAAATGGGGTCATTTGTGGGGTGTTTCTACTGTCTGGGCATTGTAGTGCCTCAGGAAACATGACAGGTGCTCAGAAAGTAAAAATGCGGAAATTCACTTTTTTGCACCATAGTTTGTAAACGCTATAACTTTTACCCAAACCAATAAATATACACTTATTGGACTTTTTTTTTATCAAAGACATGTAGCACAATAAATTTAGAGAAAAATTTATATAGTCGTTACATTTTTATTAATAGCAAAAAAAGTAAAAATGTCAGCAACAATAAAATAGCACCAAATGAAAGCTCTATTAGTGAGAAGAAAAGGAGGTAAAATTCATTTGGGTGGTAAGTTGTATGACGGAGCAATAAACGGTGAAAGTAGTGTAGTGCAGAATTGTAAAAAGTGGCCTGGTCATTAAGGGGGTTTAAGCTAGGGGGGCTGAAGTGGTTAAACATGCAGCTGATGCTTTACTTCTATCTAATACTATCCATTCACATCTGAGTTCAGGTCACTGTCACAGATTCTATTAAAAAAAACGGCAAAAAGTCCTGCATTTCATGTCAGAATAACGCGTTTTGAGGCCGAATCACATCAACACACATTTAGACAACACAAAGTAATTTTAAAGGAAAGAAACGCACCAAAACCATAAAGGAAAGGGCATGTTCTGAAGTTCACATACCTACTGTACTTAGTTGTCAGGATACATTCAAGGACACATAGTTAAACCAATATAAAAGAACAACCACTATAAAAACGATTTCATCAAGGTAAAATTCTTTGAGCAATAAATGAATAAAAAGAAATATATATCATTTGAGACGAGCGAATCGAATCCCGCAAAGTGGAATTCGATCCGAATTTCAAGAATTATTCGATTCGGCTAGAAGCCAAATTTCCTACTGCTTCGTGTCAGCGAATTTCAAACTTTCAAAATTATGAATTTCAAACTTTCTGCCTCCATTTGCACGCGAAGGGCCGCCAGCCTCCATCTTGCTTGAAGATCTCAGGCAAAATCCTGTGCTGCGCGAGATTACATCATCACGCCGGCCGGCGTAATTACGCAATCTCGAGCCGCACGTGATTTAGGCCGAGATCTGTAAGCAAGATGGCGGCGGCCTACCCGTCGTGAGCAAATGGAGGCGGTACGTTTGATGTAATGTTTTTTTATGTTAATTTCACACTGTTTGTACACTCAGATGCCGCGATCATGTATGAACGCGGCATCTGAGGGGTACAGTGATGGGGGGCGGCGCTATCGAAGCTCCCTGTCATTGCACCCGCTATGTACAAAATAATGCGCTTCGTGACAATTTGTTTTGTGAAATTCGGCGAATCAAATTTTCAAGAAATTCGCTCTCTCTATATATAATATACGGCATCTCCATATATTACAAACAGATGAACGATGCTTAATAGAACTAAACTGGTCATTGATCACATGCATAGGGGACTATAAGAGCGTATATGTAATTCTAGAAGTAGCCACAAGAGGGCATTAGATCTCCCAAAATGAAAAGTTCAAAAATATATTTAAGAAAAGAAAATGTAAACCGTTATATATTTATTTCACAACAACAATTATTATTCAGGATACATTTTTGATAGTCTAACTAACATGATTAAATTATGTGCTATAGATATGCGTAATAATATTTGACTGATTGGCATAATTTTCAGGGTCTTTATTAGAGATAAGCGAACCTTTTGAGTTTCGGTTCTGTTCCAGTTTTTTAAAAGTTTGGCTCAGATCCGAATTGAACCGGCCCAAACCAAACTTGCTCCAATGTCCCTGGAAATTGGTATATAACACTCTCTAGTCTCCTAGGAAAACACGTCTTTTCATTTATTTTTTATTAAATGTTGTATTTTCCCTCCCTGCTCTCCAAACTCTTGAACGCAATGACAGCGATAGTAAATGATGTCTGGGTGACACTGACATACATAGCTATAAACGCATATGGGTAAACGCATGTTTGACAGCGTTAACATACAGCGTGTTTAAAAATGCCCCACACCGGGGCATGAGTTATTCTTTTTATATTCCAAAGCTTCAAAAAATTATCCTTTATCAGTGGCAGATGTTGTGGGGGACAAAGTGTTCAAAAATGATGCCTTGACAGGGTCGGAATGCCTGCCCATACGACGCGCACAAGTGTTGATTGTCAGAAGATGCTTGTTCTGAACAAGTCTTTTCACAGCAACATCTTTCAAGTGCACTTACCGAATTATACCAGAATGGAACCATAAGGCTACTTTCACACTTGCGTTAGTGTGATCCGGCAGGCAGTTCCGTTGTCGGAGCTGCCTGCTGGATCCGCCGATCAGTGTGACAACTGACAGCATTTGTAGATGGATGCGGGTGCAGATCCGTCTACAAATGCATTGCAAGAACGGATTCGTCCCTCTGCTTGTCATGCGGATGGACGGATCCGTCTTGTCGTCTTTTTCACAGTTTTCCCGGTCTGCACAAGCGCAGACCGGAAGGACGGGTCCTTCCTTCTGTTGTTTCACAATGCCGGATCCGGCACTAATACAAGTCAATTGGAATTAGTGCCGGATCCGGCATTCCGGCGACTGATCAGGCATTTTGGACAGACATAATACCGCAGCATTCTTCAGTATTATGTCCGGCCAAAACGCCTGACAGTGACTGAACGGAAGGCATACTGATGCAAACTGAACGGATTTCTATCCATTCAGATTGCATGGGGATATGCCTGATCAGTTCTTTTCCGGCATAAAGCCCTTTTGAAGGAACTCTATGCCGGAAAAGAATAACGCAAGTGTGAAAGTACCCTCAGGGGACCAAAGGTAATTACAGAAATAGTTAATGCAAACAATGTTTCAGTCTTTCATCTTACTCTTCCCACTTTTCCAAAACCTCCTGCAATACCCCCACATCCATTCACCCAGGGAGGAACTATTCATCTCTCCCTCCATCTTACCATCTCATCTGACGCTTGCACAAACCTGTTTTTTAAAACACTTCCTTCCCAAACACACACAGATACCTCAAGCCCTCTCTTATTCTCACTTACTAACACTTTCTCTGCTTCTCCTTCTTGCTTCTCTCCAAATCCAGGACCCCCTCAGCAAATCCCCACTATCACCTCTACGTCCTACTACAAATCTCCTTCTACAAATTTTTGCAACCCCTTAAACCTAATAACCATTCCTCTGACCGCTGCTCCTTTGGTTCCTCTTTCTGGAGCATTATGGAACGCTCGCTCTGTCTGTAACAAACTCTCCTACATTCATGACCTCTTCATCTCTCAAAAACGTTCCTTTCTGGGACTCACAGAAACATGGCTGACACCCTCCGACACCTCCTCCCCTGCTGCACTCTCTTATAGCGGATTTCGTTTAACTCACACACCCCCCCGACTGCAAACATGGTGGAGGAGTTGGTCTTCTCCTATCGGACACCTGCTCCTACAGCCCAACTCCACTGCCACCCTCCATTGCACCCACTTCATTTGAAGTACACTCTCTTCGCATATACTCTCCTACACCTGGCTCCTACACTTTCTTTCTGCTGACATCCCCACCATCATCATGGGTGACGTCAACATCCCCATTGACACCTGCCACTCAGCCGCCTCTAAACTCCTATCGCTCTCTTCCTCCTTCGGCCTCTCACAGTGGTCCTCCGCTCCCACACACAGAGATGGTCACACTCTGGATCTTATCTTTATCTGCCTCTGCTCCCTATCTAACCATTCTGAACCTTGCCATTTTCTGCGGTTTTTTTTACAATTCTGAGAGAGACAGCAGTGTCATTGCTGTGCTCTGTGCTTTCCACTCATTACATTAGATAGTTAGTTACGTAGCTTATATATATAATACAGATAGTTAGTGGGAGATAGTCAGTGTAGGTTAGATAGTGATATAGTGTAGCTGATGGGTTCCAGTGCAGGGTGTTAGGTAGTGTGATAGGTTCTGCGGTCCATACATACATGCTACATACATAGTTCTGTGATGTCACAAGTTCACAACAATACATAGTGCACCAATCACTAATATGTAGTCAGACCTGCAAAAATGTGAAGTTGCACATATTGCGCAAAATATGCGCATCATTAATTAGCGATTTGTGCAATCGCAAATATATTGGAGCACTCTATCTGCATATAAAGCTATTGTAATGTTCTGTCGTGCCAACCATTTTCTCCAGTCTTCGGAACCTTCTAGCAGCTCAAAAAATGTACCTATAGTGACCCACGCCTGTAGTTCATGCGCATTACGCACATATTACATTGCCAATTTTCACAATCAAGAAAATAACCGCAAATTCGCAAATATATGATGAATATTCTATCAAATATTCGCAAAATATCACAAATTAGAATATTGCCCCTGCCGCTAATCACTATCACACACAACAAAACCCGAAAAATCAACAGGCAACCCGGGCAAACCAACCTGACCAAAAATCTCAGACAAGCTTCCAGGGCTGCAGAGCGGCGATGGAAGAAATCCCATTCTAAGGATCACTTCACCGCGTACAAATAATCCCTCCTCATTTACAAATCCTCACTCGTTGATACAAAACAGGCGACTTCTCATCTCTTATATTGTCCCTGTCCCACAGCCATAAACAACTATTTAACACTTTTAACTCCCTTCTCCGTCCCCCGGAGCCCCCACCTTCACCTCTCATCTCAGCTGAGGACTTTGTCACATACTTCAAACAAAAGATAGTCAACATCAGAGAAAGCTTCAGTTCACAGTCCCCAGAGACCCTCTACACAGCTGCTCAGTCCTCTTCTCCCAAAATCCACTTCTCCACCATTACAGAAGAAAAACTCTCCACTCTACTCTCCAGATCACATCTCGCCACCTGTGCACTTGACCCAATCCCATCCCACCTCATCCCTAACCTCACCACAGTGTTTATCCCAGCCCTAACTCATCTCTTCCACCTATCACTAACCTCTGGTGTGTTCCCCTCTGGTTTTACACATGCTACCATTACACCCATCCTCAAAAAGCCTTCACTTGACCCATCTTCTTTGTCTAGTTTATCGCCCCATATCACTTCTTCCATAAGCCTCTAAGCTACTTGAGCAACATGTCCATTCTGAACTGTCCTCTCACCTCTCCTCCTGCTCCCTCTTTGACCGGCTACAATCTGGCTTCTGACCCCACCACTCAACTGAGACTGCCCTCACCAAAGTCACCAATGACCTACTAACTGCCAAAACCAAAAAACATTACTCTGTCCTCCTTCTCCTTGACCTGTCCTCTGCCTTCTCCATTACTCTGTCCTCCTTCTCCTGGACCTGTCCTCTGCCTTTGACACTGTCGACCACTCCCTTCTGTTACAAACTCTCTCACCTCTTGGCATCACTGACCTGGCCTTCTCCTGGATCACATCATATCTCACAGACCGGACATTTAGCGTCTCCCTCTCTCACACCACCTCCTCGTCTCATTCCCTCTCTGTTGGTGTCCCGCAAGGCTCCGTCCTAGGACCCCTGCTCTTCTCTATCTACACTTTCGGCCTAGGACATCTCATAGAGTCCCATGGTTTTCAGTATCACGTTTATGCTGACAACACACAAGTTTACCTCTTTGGTCCAGACATCACCACCTTACTATCCAGAATCCCACAATGCCTATCTTCCATATCCCCCTTCTTCTCCTCTCGCTTTCTAAAACTTAACATGGATAAAACAGAATTCATCTTCTTTTCCTCCATTTTGCTCAAACCCCCCCCAACAGACCTATCTATCACCATCAATGGCTTCACACTCTCCCCGACCACCCAAGTCTATTGCCTTGGAGTGACCTTGGATTCTGCCCTCTCCTTCCATCTGCACATCCAAGCCCTTTCCACCACCTGCCGACTCCAACTCAAAAACATCTCCCGCATCCGCGCTTTCCTCAACTTTGAATCTGCGAAAATGCTGGTACATGCCCTCATCATCTCCCGCCTAGACTACTGCAACATCCTCCTCTGTGGCCTTCCATCTAGCAGTCTCGCACCCCTCCAATTTATCCTCAACGCTGCTGCCCGACTAATCCACCTCTCACCCTGTTACTCCTCTGCCTCTCCCCTCTGCCAGACCCTTCACTGGCTCCCCATTGTCCAGCGAATTCAGTTCAAAATACTAATAAATACATACGAGGCTGTCCACAACCTGTCCCCTCCCAACATCTCTGAGCTACTTTCCCGATACATCCCCACACACAATCTCCGATCCTCACAGGACCTCCTTCTCTCCTCTTATCCTCTTATCACCTCTTTCCACAATCACCTCCAAGATTTCTCCTGTGCATTCCCCATACTCTGGAACTCGCTACCCCCAACATATCAGACTCTCACCTACAGTGGAATCCTTCAAAAGAAACCTAAAAACCCACCTCTTCAGACAAGCCTACAACCAGTGACCCTGCTGCCTCTATACCGCCACAACCAGCTTCACCCTCACCTACTGTGTCCTTCTCCTACACCATGTAGATTGTAAGCCCTCACGTGCAGGACCCTCTCTCCTTCTGTACTAGTTTGTAACTTGTCTCGTTCATAGTAGTAGTAGTAGTAGTGGCAGATGCATGGCAGTAGGGGATTAGCAATGAAGAGCAGCAGCTGTTTGTGGTGGTGGTGGGAGGGGGGGTGACTCTGCGGGGCGGGGGAGGCAGGCGTCTGCTCGCTAAAAGCTGCGGCAAGCTGCGTACACAGTGTTGTCTAGTAATAACGTAATTTAGCCTCCCTTTCTGCTAGACAAAAACATTTCCCCATAGTTATCATGACTGCTTGATGTCAATGATACACCTTTCACTGCGTAAGCAAGTGAGCATACAGGTCGCTATTCTAGCCAGAGTGCCCAAGAAGCCAGTTCTTTTCAGCTCTGACCCCCCCTCCCCCCACTGCGGCAATTGGGGTTTGTGGCCGGTTTCACTTGCAGGCCAACAATCATCATTTTTCAAGGGAGTGTATCATGCACTCCTTTATGTGTAATAAAGAGTGTATTGGATTCCTTGTAATTTTTGGCAGCCCTTTCACTTAGTGCATAGGCTTTATGAGTGTAGGAGTCCTACTACCTGAACAATTGTACCACAATGTGAATGGAGCCCTCCTTTATGTGATATACAGGTTGTATCGGAGAGCATCTTGCTTGTTATATTTTGCAGCACTTGCACTTTATATACAAGTAATACAGGAAAGAATGTTTCCTAACAATTTTTCCTCTAAGATCGATTTTATCTTTGGTTTTGTGCGTATTATTGTCAGTCTGTAAAAGTGGCGTACTACTCAGACAACATCGTTCCCAGCAGTGACCTGGGAGTCCAAGATGCATCCAGATATCCTCCCCATGCTGTTCCCGAACCATTTCAGTGGTGTTTCCATCAATTTCTGACCTTTTCCTATGAACCAGGCCTCCTCCCCTCTTCAGAGCAGGGGGTGCCTGGTGTAATGCTCGGGTTCTCCCATTGACTTCCAGCAACCGAGCATCCCAATGTGTTTGGCCCGAGAACCAGAGCACTTGGATGCTTGATCAACACTAGTCCTCAGGCCACCACCTTTCTTGCTCCGTTCTCAGTGTAGGTGCGGGTCTCAGAGGTGTAACAATGGAGACATATGCTAGTGATATGCCCCCATTGTCTCATATGAGAATACCCCTTTAAGGTTTTTATTGCAATGACTGCAATAGCAAGTAATTTCAGAGTAACAGTGACTTATATAACTATGGGCAAAAGCACGTTTGACAGTGTTAACAAACGCATGTTTAAAAACACACTGCACTCATTGCATGTGTTATCATTTTTCATATTCCAAAGCATCAAAAAATTGTCCCTTATCGGGGCAGATAGAGTTTAACACACACGGTGTTATGGGTAAAAATAATGCCTGCTCATATTTTTACACACACACATCTAATAAGAAACAGTGGCCTGTTCTGCACAAGTGTACAAAAATTATGCGTTAAGAATGCCTACCTTGGGTTTACACACACACAAAAATTAATTGTCAGAGACTCAGAAGAAATGGTGGCTTGTTCAGAGGTTGAACAAGCCTAGGAAAATTCTCCCTTTTATTTGGAAGCAGCGACAGTACAGTGTGGAGATGGAAAGGGTAAGTTGTGTAGGGGTAATAGTGGCAGCAATATTGATAACCACAAACTGTTTAATCAGTTCTTTTTCCTAATAAGTTTTTCCCCTGGTGGCAGCCTCAAACTGTCCAATCAGTGCTTTATCCTAATGAGATTTTCTTCTGGTGGTAGCCCCATACTGTTCAATCAGTTCCTTTGCCTATTAAGATTCTTTATCTATTGCTCTGTTTCCATGCCTTCGTACCAGGAATCCACCTCTTTCTGGGTAACCTTAGCTTAGCTGTGCAAAAAAAATTAGCTTTCTCTTAATGAAGGGCACTGAGTATGCATGATGAGTATCGTAACCCAGTCAATGCTCCTCTGGGTTTCTGTGAAAAATATATGAAAATTAGCACATTCGCTGACATCTTCTGGCACTAGATAGGTTTATGAAAGCTATTTTGAATACAGTTCCCAGTAACCAAAAGGACGTTTACTGGCCTACAATACTCTGCACACATACTACACATACTAGTGGCTCTCCATAATGAGAAAGAGTACCCCCACACAACACATATATATTGCCTAGAAAGCCATATTAGCATACTAAGGTCTCTTTCTCAAACTTTTTCAAAAATTCAGCAAATCGGACCTGAATGATCTTCAAGAAATTTGCTCATCTCTAATAAAGATACAATCTAGTGTGCAGGATAGAAGGTCAAGGTGGCATTGGTCCTCTGTAGGAGAATAAGCAATGTGAGATAGGATACTGGAGGTTAAATCAAAGAGCATTGAATCCAAAATGTTTTTGGCCTCCAAGACTTTGTTCCAAAAAGTCCAGAGATGAGTGCATTTCCACAGTTTCTGCGAATAGCCCCCACATCACCTTACATTTGTGACATCTGTCACTTTTACTACTATTTTAACAGGCATAATATACAACCTGTATACAATAAAAAAAATTGTGAGAGACACGTAGTAGGGCTGAATAACATTCTTAAACTATATCCCAATACGTTTAGCCATTTAATTTCTGATAGATTTCCCAGCCCCAATGTATTATTGACCTAACTCTCCACCCCCCTAACTAATACAGAATACAGTGGATGATCCAATATATTACTCTCTTGGATCCTCTAGAATTTTCTAAAGGCTCTAAGAGGGAAACTTCTTCACTCATTGTCAAAAATTATTTAAAGGGTTATGTCAATTTTCAAGGGTTTATTCCATGGTTAATGTAAAAAATGAAAGTCAGATACCATATAGTACATGACAATCTCTTTCTAACAAAGCTAGAACCAGCCCTGTACCTCACATGGATCCAGAGATCTCCTCATTCACTGCTCTGCTAGATTTATATCAAACTGGAGGGTCTTTTCTGCAGCAGCTCAGGAGGCGTGTCCATGCTCTCCCTATCACAGCTCAGGGGCATGTCCATGCTCTCCCTATCACAGCTCAGGAGATGTGTCCATGCTCTCCCTATCACAGCTCAGGAGGTGTGTCCATGCTCTCCCTATCACAGGTCAGGGGGTGTGCCCATGCTCTCTCTATCACAGCTCAGGAGGTGTGTCCATGCTCTCCCTATCACAGCTCAGGAGGTGTGTCCATGCTCTCCCTATCACAGCTCAGGAGGTGTGTCCATGCTCTCCCTATCACAGCTCAGGAGGCGTGTCCATGCTCTCCCTATCACAGCTCAGGAGGTGTGTCCATGCTCTCTCTATCACAGCTCAGGAGGCATGTCCATGCTCTCCCTATCACAGCTCAGGAGGTGTGTCCATGCGCTCCCTATCACAGCTCAGGAGGCATGTCCATGCTCTCTCTATCACAGCTCAGGAGGTGTGTCCATGCTCTCCCTATCACAGCTCAGGAGGTGTGTCCATGCTCTCCCTATCACAGCTCAGGAGGCATGTCCATGCTCTCCCTATCACAGCTCAGGAGGTGTGTCCATGCTCTCCCTATCACAGCTCAGGAGGCGTGTCCATGCCCTCCCTATCACAGCTCAGGAGGCGAGTCCATGCTCTCCCTATCACAGCTCAGGAGGAAGTTGAAGGATGAAACTGAGCACATGCGGCCATCTCAGTGAGCAGGACAAAGAAATAAGAAAAGAACAAACATGTAATTACGAAAGTATTCAGATACAGGCATGGCTGCCATCAGAAATTTTGAGGCCCCTTACACAGCTCAAGGCCTGAGTAATTTTCCCCCAAACAAGTTAATTTTGCCCCCAGACAGCCCTCCATTCCCCCCCCTGCCTCATTCTTGTATCGGTGATCCCGGCCAGCTCGCTCCCCAGCACCACCTGGAGGTACCCTTTCCTTTAATCCAGTCTCTGTGCAGCAATCAGGCTTTCCACTGTGCGTCCTGTGCAGCCTCAGCCTGCGCTCAGCAATCTTCTTCAGTCACTCTGGCAGTGACCGAGGGAGATCGCCGAGAGCAGGCTGAGAGGCTGCGCTGCACAGTATGCGCAGTGGAAAACCTGCCTGGCCTGACCCATCGATCAGCTAAATGGCTGGCCGGGGAGGTAAGGGACGGGCCCCGGAAGAAAGAAGGGGAAGAGCACTGGGCCCCAGGCGGCCACAATAAAAAAAAAAAATAAATAAAAAGGCTCGGGACCGTCCGGGCCCCTTACTGGAGTATGGGCTGTACCCCCCTGATGGCGGCTCTGGATCCAGGTGCAGGTTTGAAAACTGTAGAATATTTTTGGTGGGACAACCCTTTCAGTTCAGCCAGTAGCACACTGATCCTAAATTTAAAAAAAGTCCCTCGCCTGTTCCCTGGCACTCCGTTCCAGCTCTTTTTGGTTCCCACGCTTACACATTCAAATGGGTACACCAGTGGCCTCAGGGGTGACGTATCACCATGTGGCAATGACAGTCACCACTGAGGCTGATGCATGTGACCTCGTCCGGAGGCTTATAGGCTGGGAACCGTAAGGAGCTTTACCACAACCTTGCCGATGAAGCAGAGCAGTAGGGAAGAGGTGAGTGACATTGGAACAAATTTCGAGGTAATAACCCTCTTCAAGAATGGTGGGCTGAAGACAATTATCTACATAAGCAGCAAAAAACATCCTCTGGAAGCTATCACAGATGACTTACTGTAAACATGATATAATATTGGAATTTTTCACTGTTAATATAACGTTTCAGTGCAAGCAATAAATACGTCTTCTATTTCGTAATTTATCTTATCATGAAACGTTGCTCTGTATACACACGGGTCCCTGGGACTTGCACAACACTAAGATCCTACGTAATTGGAGATCAACCTCCTTTTCCATTATCTTGACCTAAGGTTCATAACAACAGTATAAAATATATGAAAGTTTCATAATTGTTCCTTTATGGTCAGGTTACTGCTGACCAGAAAATATTGTGTGTAGAGGATCCAACCCCGATCATATCAGCGAATAGAACATACAGAGCATCTGCTTACATGTGGAGCTGTGTAAATATGTCAGAGCATTATAAATACCGCCATATAACAGAAAACAGAAACACAATAGTGACGGCATCCACACTTACCGCAATGGAGTAAAACATACAAAGGGAGATAAGACATAAATTTCCCAGTCTGAACTGTTATACTGTCCATACTCTAGAGAAAAAAATGAAAAATGCAGACAAAAAATAATGAAAAAAGATTGTACAAAAAAAAAAAGCAATTCCCAAATTATCGTTGCTTTGTCATTTCTGGATATCAGATGAATTGTGGCTTGGTTATAAATCCCTAGTCTTTTGTTGTTATGCTGGTAGCCCATGTCCACCTGCGCTGCTCCTCGATGTGAGCCAGTTACTCTTCTGGCCGGCAGTCTGGACCCACTTTTCATTCTCTTGCTTCAGCTTCTTTTGCTGATGCCCGGATGCTCTTCCTCTGGGCCATGGCCCGCTCCTGCTTCCAAGCCCTTTACCCCTGTCCTTATGGATGGTGTGTGCTCTTGAAAGGGACGTCACCCTGATTTGTTCCAGCCTATGGCTTGCCACCTATGTGTACTTAAGGTCCCTTCCCCAGGAAAGGTGTCTGAGCTTCAGGTATTCTAACTTGCTAGTCCTAGTAAAGGTGTGTTTTGTCTGCCAATGTACCGAACCCTTCTATTTACTGATTTTGACCATTTGTTGCCTGCACTGACTTCTATCTGTTTACCATATTGACCCTCAGCTGCCTGACCTCAGGCTTGTTTTATGGATATGCACAATCTTTGCCTGCCCTGATCTCGTCCTGTTTCTTGACTACTAGTACTGACTACGAGTCTCTGATCCCCATGGCTAAGTTGCCAACTACATAGGTTCTATTACAAGAGGATGGGACCTGGTGGCTCCCCTGCAGCAAAGAACAGATCCCTGTATGGTGGTTAAAGGGTGAAAACCACGGGACCACCAGGATAACGACCTTAGCTCTAGCCCTAAGTCAAACCAGTTAGTTAGCACAATGGTTTCACACAACCCCTCCCCCCTCCCCTTTCTTTACATTTGTCAAGGCTCTTTTAACCAACAGGAAGGCAGCCTATAGAGGCACTAATGAAAATGTTTTCTTCCTCCTGGAGGAGAGCTAATTTGCATCCAATAGTTCAAAAAGATATGGCATAGGAAACCATTAATAAAAAATTGATTTATATATTGCGAATATCGGCACTTAGCAACATCCCTAGCAAACAATAGAAAAGTTGCCTACCGCTTAGTGTTGATCGTGAATACTCTAATCGCGAATTTATCGCAAATATATTACATAGCCGATTTTCGCAATCAAGTAAATAATGACTGGAGATCACAGATTCTCGAATTTGCAAATTTATGGTGAATATTCAGCGCAAAAAACCCAAAATATTGCGAATTCGAATATTGCCTATGCCTCTCATCACTAATCCTCATCTCTCACTTTCATGTATCTTAGACATTTATATCTAAGGCCATGCCCTAGTCATTTTTGAATCATCCCTTCACACCCCTATTCCATTTACTTTCTTTGGTTTCCTTCATATCTGATGTACATCTATGGTGGCTAGATTTTGGGACTCTTACAAGCTAGATAATGCTGTGCATTTGGATGACATCAGCTTTTTCCGGTCTGTCTCTAAGGCGTTATTAGAGGCCAACTAATCTCTTATATATCACATCAAGTGAAATAGATAGGCGCACTCACCATCCCTTCGTAGTCTTCTTTATTGCAGAGAAACAAATGGATACAGGGGGACTCACATGGACAGCAAATTCACAAACAACTGCGACGGCCGTTTCGCGGACTCACCGCTTCATCCAGCTGTTCAGTCAATCAAAAGATCGCGCCCGCGCTGGTTATATGCGTTACTGCCGGTGGGACTAAACCTGCCCATCACCTGGCAGCATACGACGCTCAACACACAGCGCCTGCGCTAGATAGTGATTCAAAGAAAGCATATTAAAAACAAACAAACAAGCAGCATATTAAATATATAGAGGGGGACGCAGTAGGTCGCAGTAGACCGCGATCAAATCCATTTCTACCGCGTTCACCCTGAACATATCAGAACGGGTGTCAGGTTCCCATACATATGCAGAGACACGAAAGCACGGACCGCTTTCCGGGCATCATGGGCACGGTGAGAGGCTCCAGTCGCTTGCAAAGCCATTACATGTTGCAACAGCAGCTGGTTTGTCTCCTGCTGCTGCTTGTTGGCCTCCCGCTGCTGTAAATTGGCCTCCACGAGAGCTTTTACAACTGCCTCCATTTTGTCAGGGTTCACGTGTTGAAACTTTGCCGGCTTGACATATGACATTCACTTTTGCTCAGCAAAACAAACAAAGTTCGGCATTCACGCCAGCCTCACTGCGCATGCCCGCAGGGGGTGAACACAAGTGAGGCAGTGGTTGCGGGACAGGGCATCGGCGTTACCCTGCAAGAGGCCTGCCCTGTGTTCTACCGAAAACTTGAAATTCTGCAGCGACAAGAACCACCTGGTGACCCGAGCATTCCTGTCTTTCGCCTGGCACATCCACTTTAGAGGGGAATGGTCGGTCACCAGACGGAACTTTCTCCCTAGCAGGTAATAGCGGAGAGACTCTAGTGCCCACTTGATGGCCAGGCACTCTCTCTCCACTATACTGTACCTGGTCTCGGCTGGGGTGAGTTTGCGACTCAGGAAAACCACGGGATGCTCCTCCCTATTGATTTCCTGAGAGAGTACAGCCCCGAGGCCCACTTCAGAGGCATCGGTCTGTACCACAAATTCTCTCTTGAAGTCGGGCGTCACCAAAACCGGGGACCCACACAGGGCCGACTTCAGAGCAGAGAAAGCCTCCTCCGCCTTCTCACTCCAGCTAACCTTCCCAGACCTTCGCCCCTTCAATAGGTCTGTCAATGGCGCTGCTATTGTGGCAAAGTGGGGCACAAACCGCATGTAGTACCCTACAATTCCCAGGAAGGACTTTACCTGCCTGGCAGTGACCGGTCGGGGCCAGTTACGTATGGCTTCTACTTTAGTTACCTGCGGCTTGATGACTCCCCGCCCAATAACATATCCCAGGTATTTGGTCTCTTCCAACCCAATCGCACACTTCTTTGGATTGGCGGTCAGACCAGCTTTCCTCAGGGCATCTACTACCGCCTGCACTTTGGGCAAATGGCTTTCCCAGTCGGTGCTGTGGATGATTACATCATCTAAGTAGGCCGAGGCGTACCGGCGATGAGGTCGCAGCACAATATCCATTAACCTTTGGAAGGTGGCAGGGCGCCATGCAGGCCAAAGGGTAACACCTTGTAATGATACAGGCCCTGCGGGGTAACAAAAGCGTTTTTTTCCTTGGCCGTCTCCGTTAAGGGTACCTGCCAGTACCCTTTAGTGAGGTCTAGCACAGAAAAATACCGGGCTTGTCCTAAATTCTCAACAAGCTCGTCTACCCGGGGCATGGGATACGCATCGAACTTGGACACTTCATTTAACTTGCGAAAATCGTTGCAGAACCGCAACGTCCCATCCGGCTTGGGTATTAGGACTATGGGACTGGCCCACTCACTTTTCGATTCCTCAATGACATCGAGCTTCAACATTAATTGCACTTCCTCCGCGATGGCCCGTTGCCGAGCCTCGGGTACCCGGTATGGTTTTAACCGGATCTTGGCCTGAGGCTCAGTGACGATGTCATGTTGGATGAGAGACGTGCGGCCAGGGAGGTCCGAGAACACATCCGTGTTCCGACTGCAAATGTACACGAGACATGGCTGTCCCAAAAATTTGCCTGAACCATTGGTCATTGAACTGGAAAACATTGTTTTCCAGGACAAACAATAGAGATTCCTCTATGAATTCCCCGAATAGCGGGTCCCTACCGGTGTGTTCGATAAGCTCGAGAGCTGCGTTGACTCCCATCCGTTGTGGGATGCGGGTGTATAGGCTCACCACGTCCAAGGACACCAGACTCCAACCATCCCGCCACTGAAAGCCCTCCAGTGCCCGGAGGAAGTCGTTGGTGTCATCTAGATACGCATCAAACCTGCGGACAAGGGAGGTAATGTTGTGGTCATGTCACAGGAGTATTATGTGGCTGAGGCAGGGAGGCAATTAAATGATGATTCTACGTATGTAAAGTTGCCCTCGGACCCAATACCTGGCATTAGCAGCAAGTTGGTTGCATTATTGTGGAGATACATTGAGGCGGGCGTCCTACAGGGCAGTACCATTGATAAATTAGTCCCTCCCGCCCCTAGCAAGCCGGCCTGGTATTTCCTCCCTAAGGTGCATAAGTCACTGACCCAACCCCCTGGACGACCTATTGTGTCGGGGGTTGGTTCAGTGACTGAACCCTTGTCGA
This sequence comes from Bufotes viridis, assembly GCA_033119425.1. Classification (NCBI taxonomy): domain Eukaryota; kingdom Metazoa; phylum Chordata; class Amphibia; order Anura; family Bufonidae; genus Bufotes; species Bufotes viridis. Next base: position 41,067,906 of record CM065590.1, on the reverse strand, counting down.
GGTACCTGGACTGGCTGCTGCGTCCCATTTTGTGTAGGTTCCCCACGTATCTAGGTGATGCCAACGACTTCCTCCAGGCACTGGAGGGCTTTCAGTGGCGGGATGGTTGGAGTCTGGTGTCCTTGGACGTGGTGAGCCTATACACCCGCATCCCACAACGGATGGGAGTCGACGCAGTTCTCAAGCTTATCGAACACACCGGTAGGGACCCGCTATTCGGGGAAGTCATAGAGGAATCTCTATTGTTTGTCCTGGAAAACAATGTTTTCCAGTTCAATGACCAATGGTTCAGGCAAATTTTTGGGACAGCCATGGGGACGCCCGTCTCGTGTACGTTTGCAAATATTTTTTTAGGCAGTTTTGAGGGTAATATCAGATAAAGCTTGTCCCGGCATCTTATGCCGATTGGGAGGTCTTAGGGGTTCACTGGTTTTCCATTGAATCCGGGCCAAAGGAAATAGGACATGTACTCATGTTTTTTGTTTCCATTCCTTCTATACGCCTGATGTCTGACCAACTGAGTTCTTGAACATACAAGACTTCCTAAAGACCAAGCCATGGACCAGATGCAGAGGATTCCAAACCAGCCAGCGACCAATGCCACCTCCTGAGTCACCCCCCGAAGGAAAGAATCATCGAGGGACACTGAGCAGCATATGACAAAGAGGAGGGACTGTTATGGAAATTTTATTAGAATGTGTTTTTAATGCCATGTGTTGTCATTATGTCTCTCAGTGTGTAAACCATTGGAGTGGATATCTTACTGTGGATGTAGAGAACAATCAGCTGCCGGGCACAGAGGTCTCCACTGGCAAACAGTCTATGTGCTATGCACTGGGCTGTGGGCCAGGGGGAGACTGAAGCGCTGCAGAGCAGTGTTGTCTTGGGAAATGTATGTGTGCCAGCTAGGGCCCCCGCCCAAAGAGCGCATTTATTGGCTTGGTGTGGATGCATTTATTAAGAAAACAATATATGGAAAGGAACGTGCATTCGTTATTTCCAGTGCGCCTGATCAACCGCTGGAGATGGTGACGCTGTTCCTCTAAGTAGGCTCACATAAGAATCCTGGTGAGCCTTGTTGAGCATTGATCACTGATCGGTGCTGAACAAGATTCCCCTTAGTGGTGATTGAGAGAAATGTTGTGTGTCATCACTTCCTGTATGTTTGTACTGTACAGGTGTTGGGCCTGCCCCTTCCTATTGTAATCCCTTTTGTCTATGTAAATAAAGAAGCAGTCTGGAGGAGAGGGCAGTCTCACCAGATCTCCACCATGAAGCATCTTATCTGATTACTGGAATATTGGGGCCTTTCCTTACACAAAAGGAGCTGATACACGTGCTTGTAAGCACGGGGTAAGGAAATTTCTACAACAAATGTTACCACTAATAATTCATAAAACCGACATACAGCTGCTTCAGAGGACCCTTTTAACTTTTATCTGCGGTAGAGCCAAAAGACATTGTATTGGCTTAGTGAAATTACGAGTGCCTAAAGTAATGGGAGGACTCAACTTACCGGATGTCACATTATACTGTATAGCAGCGAATTTTAGATATGCTTTAGACTGGCTTTGTAGGAGATCTCAGTTTGTGAACGTGGACCTAGAGAGGCAAATTTTCCCTAAATACCATTAGAAGCCTTATTGCATATTTCCGATGATTCACTGCCATACACTATCCGCGACTTCCCAATATTGTGGTCCACCACACAAGCATGGAGAAGGGTTAGAAAACTTTGAAGACAGTCAACACACTCCATCTGGCTCATCCACAGTTTTTGGAGGGCCAACCTCCTAGGGAATGCCACACTCTGGCAGCCCAGGGATGTTCCCTTGCACTAGAAATATTAGATCATAATTTTACAGTTCTACCCTTTGAGATGGCCACCCAGAAGTTTCTGACACATTCCGATAATGTTTTTCATTTTCTGCAAGCACAAAGTTTTGTTAATAGATGTATGAAGGAGGGGCAGGGATTTGGTTGGGGCTTGCTTGAACATATTTCTTAGACAAGCACACTCACAACCCAATTCAACTAGCAGTACTTATCATTTCCTTAGACCATCATGGTCTTGGGATTTGGAACCTACAGGCCCCAATAAATGGATAAGGGATTTGCCTGACAGAGATGTCCAAACTTTCCTGGATGCCACACCGAAAATCCAAAGGCATAACCCGGTCACCAGTTATTGTGATATGGCTCTGCTAATTTTCCATTGCCCATAGATAGGGCAATAAGATGTCTCCAGGGGGCCTTTTTGGCTGTTCTATGTGTGGGGAGCCAAATACTGATCTTTATCGCCATTTTTAGGGGTGCCCTTTAATACGGGATTTATGGAGGGAAATTGGGGCCCACCTACACGCTAAGTATCATATTGTAGTTGATCCAGATCCTTATTGGGCTATCTTTAGTATCCTTCCAGATTTCTTAGTCTCACCTAGAAGTAATAAGGCTATGCTACACATTTGAACGGCAGCCACCAGGAAGAGCATACTTCCCTACTGGCTTAACCTGTTAAACCCTCCTCTCTCTTTGGTTGAGAGTAAGATCAATTTTTTGTTCAAAATGGACTGGATTACACACTTACAGACAAGGAAAAGCAAATACGTTTGGAAAATGAACTTTGCTTATTGTACATTTATCCAGAGAAACTAAATTACAGCTGAAAAATTGAAAATTTTGAACATACCACTTGGTACCTACAGGAAGTTCTTTGTGGACGAACACCTATGTCTGATGTTACTGATCATTGAATGCTTACAGGATTATAAACTTATAGAGCATGGGACGAGGGGGGGGGTGTTGTTTTGGGATTTCTTATCGTATAGTTATTTTCAAAATTGTTTGGTTCAATTATAACTCTGAAAAGTTCTGCCATAGTTAAAAATTAACTTCATTATCTAATTTATTAAAGATTCCCCAAAAGTGTGCCTAAACCTTGAGATTATCCAAGCTATAAATCCAGTTCGAAATATAAAAAATAAATTTTGATCTGAATTTAGATCCCAATGGGGTAAATACTGTACATGTCGAGTAATGCGTTGCATCTCTGAAATATGCATGTGAAGAATATATTCCTTTCTATGGCTTAGTTGACTGAAGCTAGCCAAAGATGTGGAAGTTCTTCTCAAATCTTACTAAAAAAATATTGAGCTTTTTTTACATCTTTGCACATCTTTGTAATGGAGAAACGTGAATAAATTATTTTGTTAATTACTCTTTCAGGAAATTCCAGACTAAACTGACCCATCCCCACCTTATGGCATGATGAATTTTGGCCTAACTGAAGTGCTCAAGTGAAATAACCTTCTAGAGCTCAATGTGGGCTCCCAAAAGCGAGGAGAAGATAATGACAAGACAAATGGCTGTGTTACGCCTACTAACAATCAGACTGTGGCAGTTCCAAGAAATTCCACGCATAATTCAACCATCCCCACCTTATGACATGTTTCTGGTTGAGATGTCCATAGAAAGCTTCAGGAGTGAAAGTACCTTTTACGTGTGAATGTGGGCTGTCAAGAGCTGTGCAAATATGATGCTATAATAAGAGGATGTTTTACTGGCCACTGACAATCGTAAAACCATGTTATGATGGATAAACTCAACACATCCCCAGCCCATGTGTAATTTATAGGGACTGGAGCACAACAAGATCATCTTTGGGCTGGCCAACTGTCTCAGGAAAAGTATCTATAGAGGGCTATATAAGTGAAAGAACCTTTTCTAGCAGCTATAAAACAGGTACCCCAAAAAATAGCTCTTTAAAGAAACATTTCTGGTAAATCTCAGCCACCATCCCAACTCTACATTTATCATGTTGAAAAGTCAAAAGACTGGAGCAGGATAAGATAGACATCAACCATCTGGCCAGGTGCCATGGAAAGTTGTCTATAAGAGGCTATATGAGTGAAAGAGCCTTCCTAATCTCTACATGGACCACCATTTACCATACTCTGGTTAAAACTGAAATGTCTCATCCATGTATTAAAAAAGGCGTGGGGAACAGAGCATAATATGATCCACTTTTGGCTTGCCAAAGGACCTTAGTAGAGATATCAGTGTATGAGTACAAGAGTGAAAGAATCTTCTGCGCACCAGTCAGAGATGTCACAAGTAGTGTTGAGCGAACAGTTCGAGCATAGTTCGGGTTCGTACCGAATTTTGGGGTGTTCGGGACCCGGACCCGAACATTGTCAAAAAAGTTTGGGTTCGGGTTCGTTGTTCAGCGATTTCTTCCTGCTTTCTGAAGGGCTCCACAGCAGCCAATCAGCTATTGTTTTACTTCTTGCTCTAAAAGCCCATCACAGCCATGCCTACTAATGGCATGGCTGTGATTGGCCAAGTGCAGCATGTCACCCAGCCTCTATTTAAGCTGGAGTCACAAAGCTCCGCACGTCACACTGCTCTGATTAGTGTAGGGAGAGGACGCAGCTGCTGTGAGGGCGAGATTAGGCAGGGAAAAGTCTGCAAAAGCACCTAATGAAGTGATCGATCTACAGCTGTGAATGATTGAACTTCTGCTAGTTACTTGCTCACTGGTTTTTAGGCTGCACAGAGCGTTTGTCTGTCACTTATTTTCTGGGGTGATCGGCGGCCATTTTGTGACTTGTGGTGCACCAGAACAAGCTGCCACCAAGTCCATCAATACTAGTTTTTTTTTTGCTATATCCTACATCAGGGGCTTGTCTGTGCTAATTGTCACCCCTAGAAACTCAGGATAGCAATTTCTATATTTTATTAAGGGGTTAAATACAATTGCCAAAATACCAATCCCCTAAATCTGGTGTTCCAGCTTTGGCTAGCCATGAATAATACTGTCTGCTGTTTGGCAAAGGATTGATTATTTTCTGTGGTGAAATTCAATTGTCAAAATAGCAATCCCCTAAATCTGGTGTCCCGGCACTGGCTGGCAAACTATAATAGTGTCCGCCAAAACATATATTTTGTTCTGGGGTGAAATTCAATTGCCAAAATAGCAATACCATAAATCAGTGGTTTCAGCTGTGGCTGGCCAAGTTTCATAGTGTCCTGCAAATCATATATTTTGTTCTGGGGTAAAATTCAATTGCCAAAATAGCAATACCCTGAATCTGGTGTTCCAGCTGTTGCAGGCCTAGTTTAAATCTGTCCGTAACAGGGTATATTTTGTTCTGGGGTGAAATTTAATTGCCAAAATAGCAATACCATAGATCAGTGGTTTCAGCTGTGGCTGGCAAACTATAATAGTGTCCGCCAAAACATATATTTTGTTCTGGGGTGAAATTCAACTGCCAAAATAGCAATACCCTGAATCTGGTGTTCCAGCTGTTGCAGGCCTAGTTTAAATCTGTCCGTAACAGGGTATATTTTGTTCTGGGGTGAAATTCAATTGCCAAAATAGCAATACCATAAATCAGTGGTTTCAGCTGTGGCTGGCCAAGTTTCATAGTGTCCTGCAAAGGATATATTTTGTTCTGGGGTGAAATTCAATTGCCAAAATAGCAATACCATAAATCAGTGGTTTCAGCTGTGGCTGGCAAACTATAATAGTGTCCGCCAAAACATATATTTTGTTCTGGGGTAAAATTCAACTGCCAAAATAGCAATACCCTGAATCTGGTGGTTCCAGCTGTTGCAGGCCTAGTTTAATAGCTGTCCTGCAAAGGATATATTTTGTTCTGGGGTGAAATTCAATTGCCAAAATAGCAGTACCATAAATCTAGTGGTTCCAGCTGTGGCTGGCCTAGTTTCATAGCTGTCCTGCAACAGGATATATTTTGTTCTGGGGTGAAATTCAATTGCCAAAATAGCAATACCATAAATCAGTGGTTTCAGCTGTGGCTGGTAAACTATAATAGTGTCCGCTAAAACATATATTTTGTTCTGAGGTGAAATTCAATTGCCAAAATAGCAATACCATAAATCAGTGGTTTCAGCTGTGGCTGGCCAAGTTTCATAGTGTCCTGCAAATTATATATTTTGTTCTGGGGTGAAATTCAATTGCCAAAATAGCAATACCCTGAATCTGGTGTCCCAGCTGTTGCAGGCCTAGTTTAAATCTGTCCATAAAAGTATACCTTTCAACCAGGGCCTAAATTCTAGCCCTAAAAGAGATATTCCCCAAAATCAGTGGTTACTGCTGTGCCTGGATTAGTGTAATACGCTACATAAATAAATAGGCAGATAGTGTTAGGTGCCTGTAAAAAAAAGGCCTGAATTTGAAATCAATACACTGGGCCAAATATTTTTTTTCTTATTGTGGTGCTTGGTGAACGGTAACAATGAGGAAAACATCTAGTAAGGGATGCGGACGCGGTCGTGGTGGTGTTAGTGTACCCTCTGGTGCTGGGAGAGGACGTGGCCATTCTGCCACAGCCACACGTCCTAGTGAACCAACTACCTCAGGTTCCAGTACCTGCTAGAATTTACAGCGATATTTGGTGGGGCCCAATGCCGTTCTAAGAATGGTAAGGCCTGAGCAGGTACAGGAACTAGTCAATTGGGTGGCAGACAGTGGATCCAGCACATTCACAACATTATCTCTCGCCCAGTCTTCTGCAGAAAGCGCACAGGTGGCACCTGAAAACCAAGCCCATCAGTCTGTCACATCACCCCCATGCATATCAGGGAAACTGTCAGAGCCTCAAGTTATGCAGCAGTCTCTTATGCTGTTTGAAGACTCTGCTGTCAGAGTTTCCCAAGGGAATCCACCTAGCCCTTCCCCAGTGGTGGAAGACATAGAATGCACTGATGCACAACCACTGATGTTTCCTGATGATGAGGACATGGGAATACCATCTCATCGCGTGCCCACCAGGTGGAACTCCACCTTGCACATGCTGTAGAGACTGTGCGAGCAGCAGCAGGCCATAGTGGAGTTTCAGCTGCAGCACGCACGCGTCAGTCGCACTGCGGAACAGCACCACTTCACTACCAATGATTGGGCCTCCATGCGAGACCTGTGTGCCCTGTTGCGCTGTTTCGAGTACTCCACCAACATGGCCAGTGGCGATGACACCGTTATCAGCGTTACAATACCACTTCTATGTCTCCTTGAGAAAACGCTTAGGGCGATGATGGAAGAGGAGGTGGCCCAGGAGGAGGAGGAGGAGGAGGAGGAGGATGAGGGTCATTTTTAGCACTTTCAGGCCAGTCTGTTAGAAGTGGCTCAAAGGGAGTTTTTTTGCAACAGCAGAGGCCAGGTACAAATGTGGCCAGCCAGGGCCCATTACTGGAGGACGAGGAGGATGAGGAGGAGGTGGAGGAGGATGAGGATGAGGATGAAGCAGGATCACAGCGGGGTGGCACCCGACCATCACTGGTGCGTAGCTGGGGGGATACGGAGGACGATGACGATCCGCCTCCCACAGAGGACAGCTTGTCCTTACCTCTGAGGAGCCTGGCACACATGAGCGACTACATGCTGCAGTGCCTGCGCAACGACAGCAGAGTTTCCCACATTTTAACGTGTGCGGACTACTGGGTTGCCACCCTGCTGGATTCCCGGTACAAAGACAATGTGCCCACCTTACTTCCTGCACTGGAGCGTGATAGGAAGATGCGCAAGTACAACCGCACGCTGGTAGATGCGCTCCTGAGAGCATTCCCAAATGTCACAGGGGAACAGGTGGAAGCCCAAGGCGAAGGCAGAGGAGGAGCAAGAGGTCGCCAACGCAGCAGTGTCACGGCCAGCTCCTCTGAGGGCAGGGTTAGCATGGCAGAAATGTGGAAAAGTTTTGTCTCCACGCCACAGCTAACTGTACCACCACCTGATACGGAACGTGTTAGCAGGAGGCAGCATTTCACTAACATGGTTGAACAGTACGTCTGCATACCCCTCCACGTACTGACTGATGGTTCGGCCCCATTCAACTTCTGGGTCTCCAAATTGTCCACGTGGCCAGAGTTAGCCAGTTAGTTTTATGCCTTGGAGGTGCTGGCCTGCCCGGTGGCCAGCGTTTTGTCTGAACGTGTATTCAGCACGGCATGGGGCGTCATTACTGACAAACGCAGCCGCCTGTCCACAGCCAACGTGGACAAGCTGACGTTCATAAAAATGAACCAGGCATGGATCCCACAGGACTTGTGCCTCCCTTGTGCAGAATAGACATTTATAACTGCCTCCCCCTCAATCATGTATTCTTGCTCTCCGGTGCACTTCTTTATTGAATCCTCATTTTTTCAACTTTACCATGATCTTGCGGTGCAACCCAAAGTTGAATGAACCTCTTCTCTGTCTGGGTGCTGGGGCCGAAATAACTGAAAGTGGCCTTCTCCAGTGGTGGGTGATATGACGCCTTATTCCTTGCTGTGGGACCTCTCTACTCTGTCTGGGTGCTGGGGCCTAAATAACTGAAATTGGCCTTCTCTAGTGGTGGGTGAAATGACGCATGATTCCTTGCTGTGGGACCTCTCTCCTCTGTCTGGGTGCTGGGGCCGAAATAACTGAGTGGCCTTCTCCAGTGGTGGGTGATATGATGCATGATTCCTTGCTGTGGGACCTCTCTCCTCTGTCTGGGTGAAGGGGCTAAAATAACTAAAAGTGGCCTTCTCCAGTAGTGGGTGATATAACACCTTATTCCTTGCTGTGGGACCTCTCTCCTCTCTCTGGATGCTGGGGCTAAAATAACTGAAAGTGGCCCTCTCCAGTGGTGGGTGATATGACGCATGATTCCTTGCTGTGGGACCTTTCTCCTCTGTTTGGGTGCTGGGGCCGAAATAACTGAAAGTGACCTTCTCCAGTGGTGGGTGATATGACGCATGATTCCTTGCTGTCTGACCTCTCTCCTCTGTCTGGGTGCTGGGGCCGAAATAACTGAAAGTGGCCTTCTCAAGTGGTGGGTGAAATGACGCATGATTCCTTGCTGTGGGACCTCTCTCCTCTGTCTGGGTGCTGGGCCGAAATCACTGAAAGTGGCCTTCTCCAGTGGTGGGTGATATGACGCATAATTCCTTGCTGTGGGACCTCTCTCCTCGGTCTGGGTGGTGGGCCGAAATAACTGAAAGTGACCTTCTCCAGTGGTGGGTGATATGACGCCTTATTCCTTGCTGTGGGACCTCTCTCCTCTGTCTGGGTGCTGGGGCCGAAATAACTGAAAGTGGCCTTCTCTAGTGGTGGGTGAAATGACGCATGATTCCTTGCTGTGGGACCTCTCTCCTCGGTCTGGGTGCTGGGGCCGAAATAACTGAAAGTGGCCTTCTCCAGTGGTGGGTGATATGACGCATGATTCCTTGCTTTGGGACCTCTCTCCTCTGTCTGGGTGCTGGGGCCGAAATAACTGAAAGTGGCCTTATCCAGTGGTGGGTGATATGACGCATGATTCTCTGCTATGGGACCTCTCTCCAATTGATATTGGTTAATTTTTATTATTTTATTTTATTTTAATTCATTCCACATTTGTTTGCAGGGCATTTACCTACATTTTGCTGCCTTTTGAAGCCCTCTAGCCCTTTCCTGGACTATTTTACAGCCTTTTAAGTGCCCAAAAGTTCGGGTCCCCATTGACTTCAATGGGGTTCGGGTTCGGGATAAAGTTCGGGTCGAGTTCGGATCCCGAACCCGAACATTTTCGGGAAGTTCGGCCGAACTTCTCGAACCCGAACATCCAGGTGTTCGCTCATCTCTAGTCACAAGCTGTTGGGAAGAAATCAGTGAGGAGGCCTACAGGCCTACTCACTAAATATTTATTTTTGGTCCAACTCAACTGAACCTATTAAAGGTGCTCTCTGAGACTGGGAACCCCACTTTATATCTACAGTCAGGGTGTTGGGGTAATCACCGGTAATCAGCACTCCAGTTCCAGCTCTGATCTCTCTTACGTGCAGGACTGAAAGTGTAATGTGCCACCTACATGCACATTGCTGGTGCTGACCAATCAATGGCCTTAGTGGTGATGTGTGCAGACACATTATATGAATGCTGTAGGAAGGTTGTTTCACTCATGTAGCCTATCAAAGACAAGTGAGTCCTTTAAATATGAAAAGGGGTTCCTGGTCTCAGATAACCCATTAAACACATTGGAAAGGCAAGAGGACTGGAGCATGATGCAATCATCTTCAGTCTGGCAGGGTGCTGTCAGAATAACTTTCTATGATAGGATATATGAGTTTAAAAAAAGTAAGGATAGTCTCCAGAAGTTGTCCTGCAGGACTCCTAACAAAGTAGCTCTTTCAAGAAATATTACTGTGAAAACTCAATTATCGCCTCCCTACATTTTAAGGAGATGGGGCCAGGGCTTGACCTTTCAGCTTGGCTGAGAACTATGGTAATAGGCTACAGCTGAAGAACCTTCGACATATTCCAAATATTGCGTGTTGGGAACTCTAAAACATTAGGGATAGGATTAGCGACCAGCTTACTTGAATTTTTTTTTTTAGAGAATATACCCGAAAATATTTCTGAAGGCAATGTTGACAAACTCTTCATCCAAGCTATACACTGCTACACTGTTGTCTACACAACCTCATGCTAGTTCACCCATAAATCCTTTAGAGTAATAACATCTTACAACAAACATAGGTACTTTATATTCTATAAAAATGTCACGAAGGTTGTTTTATTTCTTTACAAGAGTTCTGCAGGTATCAACACTTGTAAAATCTAGTTATTCAATTCCACTTTATTCTAGTGACCCTTACAGCTTACCAACGGTTAGGATTTCTTGACTTTTTTATCATGACTCTAGTCAACTAATCTTAGCTCTTAGAGGAGATGCAAAGACTAGGGTTGGGTTGTTTACCGTGTCAACCATGATCAACACAAAGTCATGATTTTAAACTGGAGAAAACCGGAGTTGGACATGACCCTTGGTACAAAACAAATGACAAAACAAATGTCAGCTATTTGAGAAAGCCAGAGCACTCCCTGGGGCTCTGGTGAACAACACGGCCTCCTCCCAGTCTATCAAGCACAGTTTACATAGTAACATAGTAACATAGTAACATAGTTTATAAGGCTGAAAAAACACATCTGTCCATCCAGTTAGGCCTGTTGTCCTGCAGGTTGATCCAGAGGAAGGTAAAAAAAAAACTGCGAGGTAGAAGACAATTTTCCCCACTTTTAAGGGGAAAAAAAATTTCTTCCTGACTCCAATCAGAATATCTCTCTGGATCAACAACCCATCTCTAGTAGCTATAGCCTGTAATATTATTATACTCCAGAAATATATCCAAGCCCCTCTTGAATTCCTTTATTGTACTCACCACCTCCTCAGGCAGAGAGTTCCATAGTCTCACTGCTCTTACCATAAAGAATCCTCTTCTATGTTTGTGTAGAAACCTTCTTTCCTCCAGACGCAAATTATGTCCCCTCGTCACAGTCACAGTCCTGGGGATAAATAGACGATGGGAGAGATCTCTGTGCTGCCCCCTGTTATATTTATACATAGTAATTATTTCTAAAGTGAATAACCCTAATTTTGACAATCTTTCAAGATACTGTAGTTACTTTAGTTGCCCTCCTCTGAACCCTCTCCAGCTCTGCTATGTCTGCCTTGTTCACAGGAGCCCAGAACTGTACACAGTGCTCCATGTGTGGTCTGACTAGTGATTTGTTAAGTGGTAGGACTATGTTCTCATCACGGGCGTCTATGCCCCTTTTGATGCAACCCATTATCTTATTGGCCTTGGCAGCAGCTGTCTGACACTGGTTTATACAGCTTAGGGTGGGTTCACACCAGCGTTAGGGAATCCGTTATTGCTTTCCGTTATAACATGGTTATAATGGAAAATAACGGAATGCACAGACAGAATGCAAAACAGGACTTTGTTTTCCGTCTTGCATAACGGGAACCAGACGGATCTGTTATGCTTTCCCATAGACTTGTATTATGACGGAAAGCAAATGGAAAGCCTTTTAACCCCTTAAGGACACGGCCCTATTTCACCTTAAGGACCAGGCCATTTTTTGCAAATCTGACCAGTGTCACTTTATGTGGTGATAACGCTTTGTTGGCTGAGAAAACGCTTTTTCTTATCCAGGCCATTCTGAGATTGTTTTTTCGTCACATATTGTACTTCATGACAGTGGTAAAATGAAGTCGAAAAATTTCATTGTTATTTATAAAAAAATATCAAATTTACCAAAAATTTGGAAAAATTTGCAATTTTCCAAGTTTCAATTTCTCTACTTCTATAATACATAGAAATACCGCCCAAAAAGTTATTGATTTACATTCCCCATATGTCTACTTCATGTATCGATCATTTTAGGAATGCTATTTTATTTTTTGGGGATGTTACAAGGCTTAGAAGTTTAGAAGCAAATCTTGAAATTTTTCTGAAATTTTCAAAAACCCACTTTTTAGGGACCAGTTCAGGTCTGAAGTCACATTGTGAGGCCTACATAATAGAAACCACCCAAAAATGACTCCGTTCTAGAAACTACACCCCTCAAGGTATTCAAAACTGATTTTACAAACGTCATTAACCCTTTAGGTTTTCCACAAGAGTTAATGGCAAATGGAGATAAAATTTCGATTTTTTTGGAAAATTTTCCATTTGAATCCATTTTTCCAGTAACAAAGCAAGGGTTAACAGCCAAACAAAACTCAATATTTATTTCCCCGATTCTGTAGTTTGCAGAAACACCCCATATGTGGTTGTAAACAGCTGTATGGCCAAATGGCAGGGCGCAGAAGGAAAGGAACGCCATATGGTTTTTGGAAGGTGGATTTTGCTGGACTGGATTTTTGACACCATGTCCCATTTGAAGCCCCCCGATGCACCCCTAGAGTAGAAACTCCAAAAAGTGACTCCATCTAAGAAACTACACCCCTGAAGGTATTCAAAACCGATTTTACAAACTTTGTTAACCCTTTAGGTGTTCCACAAGAGTTATTGGCAAATGGAGATAGAAATTTCAGAATTTCTATTTTTTGTTACCTTGCCTCAAAAAAGTGTAATATAGAGCAACCAAAAATCATATTTACCCTAAAATAATACAAACAAAACTGCCACCTTATCCCGTACTTTCCAAAATATGGTCACTTTTTGGAGTTTCTACTGTAGGGGTGCATCAGGGGAGCTTCAAATGGGACATGGTGTCAAAAACCAGTCCAGCAAAATCTGCCTTCCAAAAACCATATGGCGTTCCCTTCCTTCTACGCCCTGCCATTTGGCCATACAGCAGTTTACGACCACATATGGGGTGTTTCTGCAAACTAGAGAATCGGGGCAATATATATTGAGTTTTGTTTGGCTGTTAACCCTTGCTTTGTTACTGGAAAAATGGATTAAAATGGAAAATTTGCAAAAAATAGCCATTTTCGGACCGTTTTTATTTTTTGTTATTTACATCGTTGAACTGACAGGTTAGATTGTGTGATATTTCTATAGAGCAGGTTGCTACGGATGGGGCAATACCAAATATGGCTACTTTTTGGAGGGTTTTGTTTCAGTTTTACATAATAAAGCATTTTTGAAACAAATTATTTTTTAGTGTCTTCACATTCTGAAAGCCATATTTTTTTATTATTTTTTGGGCGACTGTCTTATGTAGTGGCTCATTTTTTGAGGGATGAGATGTCGGTTTGATTGGAACTATCTTGGGGTGCATAGGACATTTTTGTCGCTTGCTATTACACTTTTTGTGATGTAAGGTGACAAAAATGGCTTTTGACACCGTATTTTTTTATTTTTTTTTGTTGTGTTCACCTGAGGGGTTTGGTCATGTGTTATTTTTATAGAGCAGGTTGCGACGGACGCGGCGATACAAAATATGTATACTTTTTATTTATTTATTTAAGTTTTACACAATATTATCATTTTTTAAAACAAAACAAATCATGTTTTAGTGTCTCCATAGTCTGAGAGCCATATTTTTTTATTTTTTGGGGTGATTGTCCTATGTGGGGTATCATTTTTGCGGGATGAGATGACGGTTTGATTGGCACTATTTTTGGGTGCATATAACTTTTTGATCGCTTGCTATTACAGTTTTTGAGATGTGAGGTGACAAAAATGTTTTTTTTACATTGTTTTTATTTTATTTTTTAACGGTATTTACCTGAGGGGTTAGATAATGTGATATTTTTATAGAGCAGGTTTTTACGGACGCGTGATACCTAATATGTATACTTTTTATTTATTTATTTTACTTTAACACAATAATAGCATTATAGAAAAAAATTATGTTTTAGTGTCTCCATAGTCTGAGAGCCATATTTTTTATTTTTTTGGGAGATTGTCCTATGTAAGGACTCATTTTTTGCGGGATGAGATGGCGGTTTTATTGGTACTATTTTGGGAGGCATACGCCTTTTGATCACTTGGTATTACACTTTTGTGATGCAAGGTGACAAAAATGGCTTTACACCATTTTTGTTTTTATTTTTACGGTATTTGCGTGAGGGGTTAGGTCATGTGATATTTTTATAGAGGAGATTTTTACGGACGCGGCGATACCTAATATGTGTAGTGTATTTGATTTTTTAATTTTTATTCAGTGATATGTATTTTTCTTATTTTTTGACCCAGACCCACTTGGTTCTTGTAGATCCAGTGGATCTGGTGTCTATATAATACAGTAAGTACACTATATAGTGTACTTACTGTATTTTCACTTACAAAGTCTGAATAGGCTTTTGCCTTTAGCAAAAGCCTATTCAGAGTTTCAGTATCATGGAGAGCAGGGCGCTTCTGAAAGCGTCCTGCTGCCATGGTAACCATCACCCGCTGCCATAACAGAGCAGCGGGTGATGGATAGGAGGAGGGAGCTCCCTCCCTCTGCTATCCCATCCTGTCGGGGGCTGCAAAGGCACAGCAGCCCCCGATGGGAGAAGGAGGAGCTCCCTCCCTGTTAACACCTTCCATACAGCGGTCCGTACGGACCGCGGTATGGAAGGGTTAAACTGCTGACATCTGCAGCACAGATGTCAGCAGTTTATAGCAGGGGTCAGCAATGTGCTGACCCCTGCTATACCCACTAGACACCAGGGAAAGCATTTGAAAGGAGGCAGGCGGGGGATCGCAATTGCCCGCCTGTCGCACCGCCCGCCTCCCACGCCGCCCACCCGCAGCACCGACCGCAATCCCCCCCCCTGCACCGCCCGGGGGGACACTAATATGGCGGGGTGCAGGGGGGGTTTAAAATTTATAAGTTTGGGGCATTTTTTTAGTCTCTGATCCCCTCTGATCAGAGACTGCAGAAAGTGCAGCAAACCGCAGGTCTGAATTGACCTGTGGTTTGCTGCGATCGCTGACATGATTTCAGCAGGCATCTTGTCCCGATTACCGCCACGTGCGCAGCGGTGATCGGATATTCGCAGGGTGTTCATGTACGCCCTTGGTCCTTAAGTACCAGGACGCAAGGGCATACATGTACACCCTTCGTGATTAAGAGATTAAAGGCTTCCGTTTTGCATTCCGTCATAATAGAAGTCTATGGGCAAAAGAACGGATCCGTCCTTCCGTCTTATGGATTCCGTTATGTTTCGTTATAACCACGTTATAACGGAAGGCCATAACGGAAACCATAACGCTAGTGTGAACCCACCCTTAGTTTGCTGTTCACCAAAATTCCTAGGTCCTTTTCCATGTCAGTGTGACCCAGTGTTTTACCATTTAGTATGTACTGTTGACTTGCATTATTCCTTCCCATGTGCATAACCTTACATTTGTCAGTGTTAAACCTCATCTGCCACTTCATCTATCCTGATCCCTCTGTAGCAGCATATTGTCCTCTTCCATGTTAATTACTTTTCACAGTTTAGTGTCATCTTTAAAAATTGCTATTTTACTGTGCAAGCCTTCTACAAGATCATTAATAAATATATTGAAGAGAATAGGGCCCAATACTGACCCCTGAGGTACCCCACTAGTGACAGTGACCAAATCTGAGTGGGTACTATTAATAACCACCCTCTGTTTTCTATTATTGAGCCAGTTACTTACCCACATACAGACATTTTCTCCCAGTCCGAGCATCCTCATTTTATATACTAACCTTTTAGTCCGTTGGATAGTGTCTGTGCTTTGTACTTTAGCTCAGCCCTAATCACTTGAATAGGAATGAGCTGCACCCATGCCATGTGACCGATGAACGTGACGTCACTACGGCTTCTTCATACAGCTAAAGTGTGAGGATGCTGGGATTCAGACTCCCCCCCTCCACCCATGTTAGTGACCTGAGAACAGGCCATCAATATCAAAATCCCAGAAAACATGTCTACACTAGATCTGCATTTAAAGGTTTTGTGGGTCTGTTCTTATTTAAGGAGTCTCGTCAGTGTACGTTTTAACTAGAGATGAGCGAATTTTTTTCAGGAAAAATTCTGTTCGTTCCAAATACAGCGAATTACATTAAAAAAAACTACTATTTCCTGGCTGCAGAGAGCCTTTATAGTGGTGTAGAACACTACCTTACAGTAACACGCATAGGAAGTCTGCTTTGGTAGTGAAATAATACTGTGAGTCCGTATGACACGCAGATGACAGGAGTCACACTTAGAATCACTGCACACTTCACTTATTTGGGCAGTCATGGGGCCAAAACTAAATAACTCAAGTATGAACTCAGCCTTACAGGTCGATGTTAGCGCCAAGAAGAAGCGCACTCCTTTTACACCATCGTCAGCTGATTCCACATAGATGTCTACAGAACCTGTTCTATTAAACACTTATACAAGTAAAGCCCCCTGACAGAGTGTAGTGGGTGTCAGCAGTAAGTTTGAGATGACGTCACTGATTATTTTGCCCTTCCTCTCATCCGTCAGAACAATAACCCCCAAAAAAGCAGATCCTGTCTGTGGAGCATCCACCTTCACTCTGTCAGCATTTGGCACGACGACGAGAGATTGCGGAGGTGGCAGCAGCATGAGGAGGCCACAGAGCGGCCACTTCGTCTATTCATTTATAGGGAATATGGAACAGAACTAAAATTTCTCAACTTCATAAAGTGTTGCTTAAAACACGATTTAATAGTACATGTTCTCCGGCACAAAAGGCTTGGCAAATTGATTGTCCGGGAATTTCTCTCGAAGATTGGGATAATATATTGGCGAATTTAAGTTTACTTTCTTATAATTTTAATCAAGTTTTGGTTCATTTTAGTTCATTTTTTCATTTTAATATTAAATAAGACAGCAGAGAATCGGACAGTCTTCTGTTTATTCAACGACGTGGTTGTGATGGAGAAAGCATTCCAAAAAAAAAAAACAATTTCTCTCCACCTGGAGACGAATCCTGTCAAGATTGACGAGAGCGGTATTGGCTGCTCATCGAGCCAGATACTTCTGGGGGAACCTGCCTGGCATGAACAGGCCTTTAGTAGCTACAGACAATGAGAAGTCGAAGCTTCAAGATTGCTTGGAGCCCAGAAAAGTCTTGAAGTTCATCAAGTCTGTCACATAAAGAATTTCGCCACCAAGTGATTTGGTCCATACCGCAAAAGAAGGTGTACAATCACCCATGAATTTTCCCCAAAAAAGCCTGTTTGACAGAAAAAATGTCACCACTACGTAATTCGGTCCATACAGCAAAAGGAGGTGTACAGTACCCCTGAAATTTCCCCAATAAAGCCCGCTTCACAGAAAAAAGTTCACTGCAAATAGGCCTTTATTTTGTTTAAACTTTTACACTACACAAGGCTTATCAACAGTTACTGAAAATGCAATGATGTACGGCGAATATAATTTTTTTTTCTTCCACTAATACACGGCAAACAGGGCTTCCGAATATATCACTGCACCACTGAGTGACAATTAGGCCTAATTTTTTCCCACTTTTACACAAAAGGCTTTTCAACAGATATATGCAATGCTGGACAGCGAATATATTTTTATTTCGCCACTAATATATGACATACAGGGCTTCAGAATATATCACTGCTCCGCAGAACGGCAATTACCCAAATTTTGTTCTACTTTTACATGACAAGATTTTCAACGAAATAGGCCAGTAAATGCTTTCACCACATATAACTGCAGAAGTGAAGTGCGTATATATTTTTCTTTCTGTACTGAAATAGGCCACTAAAGGCTTTTCAACATACCACTTGCACCCCAATAACAAGAACAAATTGCTGGAATGACAGAGCTGTATAATGGCCATTTTGATCCCCAAATAATCTTTCCCTGCACTTGTAAATCGCTTTTTTAGCACTGTCCCTAGCGCCTTCTGAAGTCTCTCCCTGCACTAAGATGCTGTGAAAAGATTCCTCCCGATCCTTTCCCTGCACTTATAAATAGTTTTTTCAGGGGCTTTTTTCACAATGAGTTTTTTCCTTTTGTTGTCCCTAGCGCCTTCTAACGTCTGTCCCTACACTCAGAACGCTGGAAAATGTCTGAATCCAAGATGGCCACCGTATTTTTATGGCTGTGACCTCACAGGGCTGGCAGGCTGCTGATTGGCTGCATGCATGGCATTATGGGTCATTCCGCCTTCCCAGAGTTCCTTGCCCCATGTCCTCACACGTGTAGCCGCCATTTTAGGAAAAATTGCGATTCGTTTGAAACGAAGCGCGAGGAAATTCGCATTCAATGGGATTCAAGTTTTTCCTGAAATTCGTAACGAATTCCATTTTGTCAGCTTCGATTCGCTCATCTCTAGTTAAAAATGTTTGTATTGTTTAGAGTCGTCTGAGGTCTGAATTTGTTGTAGGTGTCTGTAATGGGTCTGTATTTAGTTAGTTGACCTCTTCTTGGCTTTGTATTTTTACTGTTTACCATAAGACAGCTCAGCTGACAGATCCTGATCTCCGATCTCTTATAAACACTCATTATAGCTCAATGCTTATCTTACTAATACTACTACTAACTACTAACCTCTTAGTAGTTTAGAGATAAGGTTCATTAGATGACCAGCACAAAGTTACAGTGAAAGTACCAGTCACACATCTAGACAAAGAGTTAACTATTTGTGACAGAACGGAATATTTTTAATAAAGACCAATAAAAAAAACAAAATTTACCCCAAAATGAGTAAAATGAAATCATAAGAAAAAAAAAATTTGCCCCGAAAGTGTACCTAGCCTTTAAGCAATTACAGTAAAATAGAAACTCTAATAGAGGCTCTGATCTAAAACTGTAAAGTTGTCTGGTATTTCTTTTTATAACCCTCAAAAATCTCTCTCTACTTGTCCTTGAAGACTGATTTGAATGAAGGAAATATGCAGAGAATGTCCACAAATAGTACAACAAATTCCCAACTGCTGCTAGGATAGCATTGTTCCGACAACAAGATCCTAAAATCTTATTTGTCTCTCGGAAAAAATGCGTTGGCCTAAGCTTTCAAATGCCATCAATCAAACGGTTGTCCTCACCACCTGCCATCACTCTTGGATTTAGTAGTCGGAGAAAGTATATTTCTCTGTCTAGCAATTCTTGTCCTAACAGATATTTATACAAACATAAAATGAATTTGGCTAAAAAATAAATAAAAACAATGCGTGCAAAATTAATTTCCCAACCTCAAAACGTTTTACTTCTGGTCTTTGAGTACTAAGATTGTCAGGCATGGTTTATCCTTGGATGTTCTACCAATTACTTGGCAAAACCATAAGAGCTTTGCTGATATGACATAAGCCGCCTGTACACATAAGATTTGGCTAATCAACCAACTCTCGGATCACTCGTATGATCCCACCTGCACCCTTACAGACGGAACTGGCTACTCGGAGGGTCTGTTTAACAGATTCTGCTAATTTATAGGAGGCAATTGATCATTTTTGCATATAATTATCTAATAATGATTGCCAAAATTGGCCATTTTGTCAATTATCTAGTAAGGACAGCTTTATCCAAGTTGTAAGGGTTGTAAGGTCCAAATAGAAGGGGCGAGGATTAGATTTGGTAATCTATTTTCTAAGTTATTTCGAGATGTTCAAAAGATCTCTTATGAATTCTACACACTGACTTCAAAAAAGGATTTCAAGCTGGAAATTGGATATGTATTCTTGTATAATTATATATATTAATTATTATATATATTTTTTTCCTTTTAAGTTTCAGCTCATCCTTCAGTGGTGCCCTAGACCAGGGATGGGCAAACTGCGGCTCTTCAGCTGTTGCAAAACTACAACTCCTAGAATGCCCAGACTGCCTACAGCAGGGACGGGCAAACTGCGGCTCTTCAGCTGTTGCAAAACTACAACTCCTAGAATGCCCAGACTGCCTACAGCAGGGACGGGCAAACTGCGGCTCTACTGCTGTTGCAAAACTACAACTCCCAGCATGCAAAGACTGCTTACAGCTATCAGCCTACAGCCAGGCATGGTGGGAATTGTAGTTTTACAACAGCTGGAGAGCCACAGTTTGCCCATCACTGGCCTACAGCTATCAGCCTACAGCAGGGCATGGTGGGAGTTGTAGTTTTACAACAGCTGGAGAGCCATCTTAAATTCCAAAAATATATGTTGTCATCCGTTTGCTCCCATCTCAAGTGGGAGTGATCCAATAATAAAGCACAGGAGGTACAACCTAATTCTGAGGTTTACCAGGCAATGGAAACTCAAATGCTGATGGGCAACTTGACCCAAGCAGTAGGGAATTTGGCAGATAAGCTAAAAAAGTTTTTTGCCCTTTATAAACTTTTACTCTAAGGCCTCTTTCACACGGGCGTCATGTTTGACGCCCGGATAAGAGGCGGGTGCGTTGCGGGAATATGCGCGTTTTTCCCACGCAGGTGCAAACGTTTGTAATGCGTTTTGCATGCGCGTGAGAAAAACGCCATGTTTGGTACCCAGACCCGAAGCCGGACTTCATCACTGAAGTCCGGTTTCGGGTCTTCTGGAGAATTGATTATTTTCGCTTATAACATGGTTATAAGGGGAAATAATAGCATTCTTAATAAAAAATGCATTGTAAAATGAAGAGGAAGGGGTTAAAAATAATAAAAGTTAACTTACCTTAGCCACTTGATCGCGTAATCACGATCTCTCCTCTCTTTCCCTGCGTCAGCTAAGAACTAAAGGACCTGTGATGACGTCACCATGGTAAGATGGACCATGTGATGTGACGTCATCACAGGTCCTGTAGCTCATAGATGCTGCAGGGAAAGAGAGGAGAGATCGCAACTACGCAATCAAGTGGCTAAGGTAAGTTAACTTTTATTATTTTTAACCCCTTCCTCTTCATTTTACAATGCATTCTTTATTAAGAATGCTATTATTTCCCCTTATAACCATGTTATAAGGGAAAATAATAGAGATCGGGTCCCAACACTTGCTTGCGGATGCTTGCGATTTTCCCGCAGCCCCATTCACTTCTATGGGGCCTGCGTTGCGTGAAAAACGCAGAAACTGGAGCATGCTGCGATTTTCACGCAACGCAGAAGTGATGCGTGAAAATCACCGCTCATGTGCACAGCCCCATAGAAATGAATGGGTCCGGATTCAGTGCGGGTGCAATGCGTCCTCCTCACGCATTGCACCCGCGCGGAAAACTCGTCCGTGTGAGAGGGGCCTAAAGGTGGTTTTAGATGGCCGCGAAACGCTCGTTCATCGGGTGAAATGATTAGCGGTGCGGACACCTCGATTATCATTCCCGGGCAGCAGTTTAAACAGTACTCTACTGACCAGGAGCAATGATTTTGTATCGGGACGAGCGATAGCAACGAAAGCAATAGCAGGAGCTCATCCTCATACTGTGGTGGTGATCTGCAGCGCCTCAACTCCACTTAACGAGCAGCCGACTGTCGGGAAGGAATACTTCCTTCCTGACAATCAACTTCTTCTCGCCACCCCCCCCCCCAAATCCCCTGTGTAAATCCACCATAACTTTTACAGCTAATAAGACACTTAGTACTGTACGTAAACATACTATCCTGAGTGCAATCGTAGATGACACCACAACTGAGACTTCACATGATTTGTGCTGTCAAAAGTTCTCCATGTTTTATTCTTTTTTAAATTGGAAAAAAAAATGTGAAGTAAAAAATATAACAATTAAAATTATGGAAGCAAAAATAGAACAAAAAGCGTCATTACAATTTAACCTCTTAGGGACACAGGTACGCCCTGATGTCCCTGTATTTAAGGACACATGGCGTACATGTACAGTCGTGGCCAAAAGTTTTGAGAATTACATAAATATTGGAAATTGGAAAAGTTGCTGCTTAAGTTTTTATAATAGCAATTTGCATATACTCCAGAATGTTATGAAGAGTGATCAGATGAATTGTATAGTCCTTCTTTGCCATGAAAATTAACTTAATCCCAAAAAAAAACTTTCCACTGCATTTCATTGCTGTCAGTAAAGGACCTGCTGAGATCATTTCAGTAATCGTCTTGTTAACTCAGGTGAGAATGTTGACGAGCACAAGGCTGGAGATCATTATGTCAGGCTGATTGGGTTAAAATGGCAGACTTGACATGTTAAAAGGAGGGTGATGCTTGAAATCATTGTTCTTCCATTGTTAACCATGGTGACCTGCAAAGAAACGCGTGCAGCCATCATTGCATTGCATAAAAATGGCTTCACAGGCAAGGATATTGTGACTACTAAGATTGCACCTCAATCAACAATTTATAGGATCATCAAGAACTTCAAGGAAAGAGGTTCAATTCTTGTTAAGAAAAGCTGCGGGATCGGAGTGCCACCAGTGCAGAGCTTGCTCAGGAATGGCAGCAGGCAGGTGTGAGCGCATCTGCACTCACAGTGAGGAGAAGACTGTTGGAAGATGGCCTGGTGTCAAGAAGGGCAGCAAAGAAGCCACTTCTCTCCAAAAAAAACATCGGGAACAGATTGATCTTCTGCAGAAAGTATGGTGAATGGACTGCTGAGGACTGGAGCAAAGTCATATTCTCCGATGAAGCCTCTTTCCGATTGTTTGGGGCATCTGGAAAAAGGCTTGTCCGGAGAAGAAAAGGTGAGCGCTACCATCAGTCCTGTGTCATGCCAACAGTAAAGCATCCTGAATGGGTCTTGATTCAGTGCGGGTGCAATGCGTCCTCCTCACGCATTGCACCCGCGCGGAAAACTCGCCCGTGTGAAAGCCTTAGGGTTTGAATGGTTTTAGAAAATCACAGAAAAATGTAATGAGAATGAAAATTAGAGTTTCAACCTGCTAAAAGGGCTGTCTAGTTAAAAACTAAAAAATAAATTTGTATTTTTATCTAGAACATTTTAATGGAAAAGGATCATCTGTTCAGGATCCTCAGCTTTTGACAAGAAGACCTCATTCTGGATGACCTGACCAGCTTACCAAATGATTTACACAAGCCATGTAATACATACTTCCTCCTGTGGGGGCACTGTAGGGAAACTAAATCAGGTTTCCACACTAATCAGGTTTCCACACTGGGTAACGCCAGTGATACATGTCGCTATGGGCTTACTTGTTGGTCTTGGTCAGAAATAGCTTTACATTTGGGTCCTGTAGCTATGTGCCATTAGTAGAATCTATTTTATAACATCGAAATCCTCTTACCATAGTTAAAAAGAACGTGTGGCTTTCCATGAGGGCGATTACAGTACAGTACAGTAAACAGCCATGCCCTTAGAATAGAACCATTACTCATGTCTTCCAGTCATGCAAAAGATTTCCATTATGTAGGCCATGTAGTGTAGCTATTATCGATTGTCTCATTGGGTATAAAACCCACACCAGATACACGTGTAGGGGAATGAGATATTCTCCACTACATATAACCTGGCATGTAAAATCCTTGATGTTTTAATGTTGATGGCCCAGCATGTAAAAGGTACATCTCTATGGAAAATTCCTTCAAATACCTTGTAATTGTCATCAGTTGTGAAGCTCAGGTTTTCTCATGAATGTTTTCGATGCCTACAACCAGTGGTATTGTAGTTCTGGCATTTCTTCTGAGTGCATGTTTTCTGGTTTCATAGAGGAATATGTTTCCCTCTCTCATGTTTTTATTCTAGCCTTCAATTTGAAAGGGGTTGTCCCACGACCCCGTTTCATACTTACCTGCTCCCGGCGCGCCGTTCACTTCCTGGATTCTGGCTGGGGGCTGGCTCCATCTTGATTGACGTCTTCTCCCGGCCAGGCCGCGCGCTGGACTGAACGTGCACGTCGCCGCGCATGCGCCCTGGTGACTTCTTCCTGGCAAGTATACTATACTGGCCAGGAAGAAGTCACCATGGTGCATGCGCGGTGTCGGCATGCGCTTTCAGGACTGCGCGCGGCCCGGCCGGGAGAAAAGAAGAAGTCGTCTGTGCAAGCGCGGCCACCGCGATTTGGGAGGAGAGCGGTGGTCGTAACCAGGGGAGACGGAAGACAACAGTCAGGTAAGTATATCTTAAATTTCTTCTAAGGGGTGGGAATTAGTTAATTAAACATATTTAGAAAAATGATCACTGTTAAATCATTACCAGATTTAACAGTGATCATTAAGATGGGAATACCCCTTTAAAGAACCATATAACCCCATCAAAGGAAGTCTGTCACCTAATCTGAGCGTTTTAGACCACTCAGATCAGGTTATAGACTGTTTGGCCTCCATTACAACGGTAACTCTCTTCTTGGATGTTTTTTTTGCTACTGTCATGTAGCAGTGCGACACCTATAAATTATAAAAATTGGCGCATGACACATGTCGTCGTGTAACCCTAGCCTGAATCTAGGTAACTGAGAGGCCTTGGTTGGTGTATGGGGGGGATACTATTTTTCCTCATGGAGTATTTGGGTAACTGAGAAAAATAGTAGCATAAGGCTAGGTCTACATGACGACATTTTGTCGCATTAATGTCGCGCGACAATATTTATAATGATAGTCTATGGTGTAGCATTGTGACATGCTGCGACTGCGTCATGACAGTCACAAAAAATCCATAGACTATCATTATAAAAATTGTCATGGACAAATGTTGCAGTGTAGTTGTGCCCTAATCAGTTTCTATGAGGAGGTAAGTTCTAGACTTGACAGCGGCGAATCAATGGATGTCGTATATCTGGACTTCTCCAAAGCATTTGACACTATACCTCATAAAAGGTTAGTATATAAAATGAGGATGCTCGGCCTGGGAGAAAATGTCTGTATGTGGGTAAGTAACTGGCTGAGTGACAGAAAACAGAGGGTGGTTATTAACGGTACATACTAAGATTGGGTCACTGTCACTAGTGGGGTACCTCAGGGGTCAGTATTGGGCCCTATTCTCTTCAATATATTTATTAATGATCTTGTAGAAGGCCTGCACAGTAAAATATCTATTTTTGCAGATGACACTAAACTGTGTAAAGTAATTAACACTGAAGAGGACAGTTTTATGCTACAGAGGGATCTGGATAGATTGGAGACTTGGGCAGAAAAATGGCAGATGAGGTTTAACACTGACAAATGTAAAGTTATGCAGATGGGAAGGAATAATGCAAGTCACCCGTACATATTAAATGGTAAAACACTCGGTAACACTGACATGGAAAAGGATCTAGGAATTTTAATAAACAGCAAATTAAGCTGCAAAAACCAGTGTCAGGCAGCTGCTGCCAAGGCCAATGAGATAATGGGTTGCATCAAAAGGGGCATAGACGCCCGTGATGAGAACATAGTCCTACCACTTTACACATCACTAGTCAGACCACACATGGAGGACTGTGTACAGTTCTGGGCTCCTGTGAACAAGACAGACATAGCAGAGCTAGAGAGGGTTCAGAGGAGGGCAACTAAAGTAATAACTGGAATGGGGCAACTACAGTACCCTGAAAGGTTATCAAAATTAGGGTTATTGACTTTAGAAAACAGACGACTGAGGGGAGATCTAATGACTATGTATAAATATATCAGGGGTCAGTACAGAGATCTCTCCCATCATCTATTTACCCCCAGGACTGTGACTGTGACGAGGGGACATCCTCTGCGTCTGGAGGAAAGAAGGTTTCTACACAAACATAGAAGAGGATTCTTTACGGTAAGAGCAGTGAGACTATGGAACTCTCTGCCTGAGGAGGTGGTGATGGTGAGTACAATAAAGGAGATCAAGAGGGGCCTGGATGTAATTCTGGAGTGTAATAATATTACAGGCTATAGCTACTAGAGAGGGGTCGTTGATCCAGAGAGTTATTCTGATGCCTGATTGGAGTCGGGAAGGAATTTTCTATTCCCCTTAGGCCGTATTCACACGTCCGTTGTGTTTATGGATCCGCAAATTGCGGATCCATAAACGCACCTGGCCGGCAGCCCCATAGAAATGTCTATTCTTACCGCAATTGCGGGCAAGAATAGGACATGCTCTACTTTTTGCGGAGCTGCGGCCGTAAGATCGGCGGCGCGCTACGCAAAAACTGATGCGGAGAGCACGGTGTGTGCTCTCCGCATCGTTCCGTGCCCCATTCACAGTCAATGGGTTCGCATGTATTCCGCAGAATTGCGGAATACATGCGGACGTGTGAATAGGGCCTTAAGTGGGGAAAATTGGCTTCTACCTCACAGTTTTTTTTGCCTTCCTCTGGATCAACTTGCAGGATAACAGGCCGAACTGGATGGACAGAGGGCTTTTTTCGGACTTATGTACTATTTTACTATGTGTCGTGTGACAAATGTCATCGGGTAGATCTAGCCTTATACAGATACAATCGTAAGTATTCTTTCCTTTTGGAAGAAGGACTGATTTGTCTGTCTATCACATACAATATCAAATTCCACAAATTCAACCCAAAATGAATTTTTTTTAGAAATTCATTAATCTGTACAGAGTAGGATACAAGGTGCTTCCATGAGCTGCCTTGGATGAGGCTTAGAGGAGATACTGGCTCTCCTTAAAGAGACCAGATGTGTATGAAGACTCAGCAGCAACCCTCTATGGCAGGGATGCTCAACCTGCGGCCCTCCAGCTGTTGCTAAACTACAACTCCCACCATGCCCTGCTGTAGGCTGTGCAGGCATGCTGGGAGTTGTAGTTTTGAAACAGCTGGAGGGCCGCAGGTTGGGCATCCCTGCTCTATGGGGAAACAATATGCAAAGAAGTATCTTCCTGAAAAAAAGAGACCCAGCTTGCTAGTCCCCCGACTCAGCTGTCTCTGAATACATTTATGAGGCCCCTTTCACACTAGCGTTTTTTCTTTCCGTCCTAGAGTTCCGTCCTCGGGTCTCTAGGACGGAAAGATACTGATCAGGATTATCCTAATGCATTCTGAATGGAGAGAAATCCGTTCAGGATGCATCAGGATGTATTCCGTTCAGTTTGTGAACGTTTTTTGGACGTTGACAAAACCGCAGCATGCTGCGGATTTGTCTCCGTCCAAAAATCCGAAAGACATGCCATAACACCGGATCTGGAATTAATGCCCATTGAAGTGCATTAATTCAGATCCGGCATTAAGCTAAACGTCGTTTCGGCGCATCACCAGATGCGACGTTTAGCTTTTGTGAATGGTTACCATGGCAGCCAGGGCGCTAAAGTCCCAGCTGCCATGGTAAAGTGTAGTGGGGAGGCAGGGGAGCAGTATACTTACCATCCGTGCGGCTCCCGAGTCCCGGGGCGCTCAACACTGACGTCAGAGCGCCCCATGAGCATGGATCGTGGAGCGCCCCGGGAGCCGCACGGACTGTAAGTATACCGCTCCCCCCGCTCCCCACTACTTACTATGGCAACCAGGACTTTAGTAGCGTCCTGGCTGCCATAGTAACACTGAAAGCATTTTGAAGACTGATCAGTCTCTAAATGCTTTCAGGTCACTTGCGTTGTTACGGATCCGGCGGGCATTTCCGGCGACGGAAGTGCACGCCGGATCCTCACTACACAAGTGTGAAAGAGGCCTAACTTGGCTTTTTTCGTCATGCTCCAAGGCTTAGTGAAAAGTCAAACTTTGCCTCATAGAGAGTCACTTCCCATAGGCGGTGCCAGCGAGATATCTCTTTGCATATTGCTTCCCATGGAGCATTGCCACTAAATCTCCATACACAGGTCTCCTTAAGGAGAGAAGGTTCCTCCGGAAAGCTGCTCTATTCTATTGAACTATGTGAGTGCAGGATGTGGCTGGGTTCAGTGCTGAATGTGGACAACCCATTTAATATGGTTCCTTGGGAAAAGTACTAATTATTGTTTGTCTTCATACAAGGTTGCACTTCAGTCTGAGTTTTTTTTTTTTTTTTTAAAGAAAAACAGTCCTCTATGCAGGATCTGTTTATTTTTTCTGACAGAGCAGGAGAACTTAAAATGAAATGGTGATGTGAACTCAGTCTAAGGCTCCATTCACACGACCGTATTTTGTCCCATTCACTTCTTTGGGGCCCTTTTCTTCCATTGCACAGCTCAGCAAAAAAAATGAAACACGTCCTATACGTGTCAGTCAAAATCAGGACATGACCCTATTGTAGTCTATGGATCAGCAAAAAAACGGAAGGCAATCCTTTTTTTTGCGGACATGCTGAACTGTCCGCAAAAAAACGGATCCGCATTTTTGCAGGCAGCACACGGTCGTCTGAATGAGCCCTACGTTGAATGACCAATGAATGTGATGTCACTGGTCTAGGAAGAGGCCTCTTCAAACAACTGATCAGATATCGATGAGCTATACCGCTGACAGGTCATCAATATTATATTTCAGAAAAACCCCTTTAAAATTCTGATCCGTTTAAGGGTACTTTCACATTAGCGTTTTGGATTCTGTTTGTGAGATCCGTTTCAGGGCTCTCACAAACGGTCCAAAACGGATCAGTTCAGCCCCAATGCATTCTGAATGGATAAGGATCCGTTCATAATGCATCAGTTCGGCTCCGTTCCGCCTCTATTCCGTTTTGGAGACGGACACCAAAACGCAGCATGCAGCATTTTGGTGTCCATCTGAAGAGGCGGAGCCTAACGGATCCGTTTTTTTTTTACAATGTAAGTCAATGGAGATGGATCCGTTGTCAGTGACACAATATGGTGCATTTGAAAACGGATCCGTTCCCCATTGACTTTCAATGTAATTCAAAACGGATCCGTTCCCCATTGACTTTCAATGTAATTCAAAACGGATCCGTTTTGGACTTTGTCATTTTTCTTTAAAGCTAATGCAATCGGATCCGTTCTGAACGGATACAAACGTTTGCATTAGAGGTGCGGATCCGTCTGTGCAAATAAACAGACAAATCCGCACCAACGCAAGTGTGAAATTAGCCTAACTCTGAAGTTTGTGTGAGATAATAAAGGGGCACTCTGCCAGATTTCCAAAACCTGCACTAGTAGAAAATCTCCACTTTTTATTGCATGGGATATAGATAAACCCAAATTATTATAAAAATGTATTAGAACTAATTTCGATAAGAAACAATTGCAGATGTATAATAATAATAATAAAACGCACAGAAGGTATTCACTATGTCCACACTATCGATCAGTCCACCCTGCTGATACAGTAAATGCATAAAAGGCCAATTAGGGAATCACATAACTCACAGAAAAAAGATGCACCACATGGATAAGCACCTGACAACACTGGCTAATCCCTCACTCTGGTGTTAAAAGCTGAGAGATTCGCCAATATTTCCAATCAGGAACATATCGGAGCCCCTTTAGGCACCACTACACGGTATCTCAGCATGACATGGGGTCCTACCACTAGACTACCTATGGTGTGTGAACAAGGTCTGAACAGGTATTAAGCAGCCTACAGCCCCATCCCACTTACCTGCACTGCAGGACCAACAATGCAATGGGGAACACATGAGGCCGCAAGCTACACCTACAACAGACCATGTGACACCGGCTTCCAGGTGCAACAGAATGTTTACCAGCCATATGCAATGGCACATTCAATACATATAAAACAAGAATCACAAAAATAAACGTGGCCTAAATGGGTGGGACTGCTCCAGACCCCAAACACTGTGGCGTGTTTCTAACTGGGGGCAGTTCCTCCGCATGTGGTTCGCAGCGAACGGCTATCCCCAGCAAAAATTGCATACAATGGAGGATACCGGCGCGAACCACAAGCACCACACAAACATCCTACACAAAATAAAACATGTGCGGATGGAAATATATAAACACATAACTCACAGAAAAAGATGCACCACATGGATAAGCAACTGACAACACTGGCTAATCCCTCACTCTGGTGTTAAAAGCTGAGAGATTCGCCAATATTTCCAATCAGGAACATATCGGAGCCCCTTTAGGCACCACTACACGGTATCTCAGCATGACATGGGGTCCTACCACTAGACTACCTATGGTGTGTGAACAAGGTCTGAACAGGTATTAAGCAGCCTACAGCCCCATCCCACTTACCTGCACTGCAGGACCAACAATGCAATGGGGAACACATGAGGCCGCAAGCTACACCTACAACAGACCATGTGACACCGGCTTCCAGGTGCAACAGAATGTTTACCAGCCAAATGTTTACCAGCCCAATTAGGGAATCAGACAATTAATAAATCCACTTTGCATAAGGCCTCATGCACACGACCGTTGTTTGTTTCAGCGTTCGTTCCGTTTTTTTTTTCACGGATAGGATGCTTCCCCATTCATTTCAATGGGTCTGTCAAAAAATGCTGACGGTCAACCGTTTTTGTTCCGCATCAGTGGCCGGTGTTTACATTCCGTCAAAAAAATAGAGCATGTCCTATTTTTTTCACGTTTGCGGACAAGGATAGGCATTATTACAATTATTACAATCTGCCATAAAAATGGATCCGCCCCAAAAAACGGTCCGTCATGCGTTTTTTTTGGCGGACGCAAAATTTGCAGACGGAACGGATGCGGAAACAAACAACAGTCGTGTGCATGAGGCCTAATGGACGATATTTCACAATACAGTGTCCTCATTAATGAAGCAATGAAACTTGATATACTTCCACTTATGTAAGTAAACAACTGACAACGAATGTCCAAAGTTGTCAGAAAGTGTCCAGACAATATGCTGTTAATATTAAATATCAAGCACCCGTATCCTGAATATAAGATTGCAGTCAAAGATCAATTCAGTTCATAAAAGATAGTGTAATCCACACATACTGAAAGAAGTACGTTACCACTGCGCTCCACAGCCGCCGGTTAGCGTCCTCCTCCTGCCGCTATGACCGTCGGCGTCCCGTATGGTCAGGTCTAGCTTGGCGTATCACGTGACCTAGCGGCTTGGTAGTTTGAAACTTGCTGGTTAGCTGGAAGGAGTCTCGCTGGGTCCTAAAATCCACACCAGGTATAATATTTCGGAGGCTGGCATTTGGCAGAGTATAGCAGTTCAATGGCCCCTCAATTTAACGGGGGAACGGAACATAAAATTTGGATTAAAATCAAATTAAAATCGAATTCACTTGTTGTCCGCACCAAACGCGTTTTGGTGGCAACCCCCTTCTGTCAATGTTTCCCCTTAAACCACTCAAGTTTTGCTTTAGCTGTGTGTTTGGGGTCAGTCCTGCTGGAAGGTGAACCTCCGTCCTAGCCTCAGATCACGCACAGAGGGTACAGGTTCTCAAGAATATCCTTGTATTTAGCGCCATCCATCCTTCCCTCAGCTCTGACCAGTTTCCCAGTCCCATCCCCCCCATGATGCTGCCACCACCAGGTCTCACTGTGGTGATGGTGTTCTTTGGGTGATGTGATGTGTTGGGTTTGCGCCAGACATAGCATTTTCTTTGATGGCCGAAAAGTTCTAGTTTTAGTCTCATCAGACCAGAGCCCCTTCCTCCATACATTTTGGGAGTCTCCCACAGGCCTTTCCACAAACTCACAACGCGCCTTTTTGTTTTTAGCTGAAAGTAATGGCTTTCTTCTGGTCACTCTGCCATAAAGCCCAACTCTATGGAGCGTACGGCTTATTGTCGTCCTCTGTACAGATCCACCAGTCTCTGCTGTGGACTCTGCAGCTCCTCCAGGGTTACCTTAGGTCTCTGTGGGGTGAATACATACGCACATGACAATGTTCTGTTTTCTATTTCTAAGCAATAGTTTTATTTATATATTTTTCTCATTTCACTTCACCAACTTAGACTATTGTGTTCTGATCCATCACAGAAAATTCACATTAACAAAACATTGAACTTAAGACTGTAATGTAACAAAACACGAAAAAGTCAAGAGGGGTGAATACTTTTGCAAGGCACAGTATAGAATTTGCATAGTGCATAGTGCCAAATTGCACCCACTTAAAGGGGTTGTGCCATTAGTAATTCAAGGTCTAACTTTTGGGGCCCCCGCCAGTTACGAGTACAGGCGCCATTTATTACCTAGTTGGGGACGTGTCCCTATCACTATCCAATCAGCGCTGCCAGTGTCATACTCCCAACTGGTAACACCAAACATAACCTTTATTGCAAACTGCTGGCAATTCATTCATAATTTCTAGTAGGAATAAGAGAGGGCACTCCGTAGAGTCATACGAATAGATGCTCTAGAGTTGTTATTACCTGAAGAATGAAATTACTTTCTAAAAAAAACATATCAGGCGAGGTGTGAGGTCCCCTTAAACATTTTGTGTCAAGATAAACATTGCTACTAGTGTTAAGCGAACTTGTTTTTTAAGTTCTGCGTCCAAGGTTCGGGTTCATCGAAGAATCCCGTTATGGTCCGTGGTAGCGGAATCCATAACGGGAGTCTTCTATAAACCCGAACCCGAACTTCGGACGTAGAACTTAAAACACAAGTTTGCTCAACTCTAATTGCTACGCCTGTAGGCACGGAGGATTATCCTTTTTGCTCTAAAATTAAAAGTTAGGCACTTTTTAAGCCACATTCTAATGTGAGCGTTGTTTTTATAAAGATGCAGAATTAAATGGCAGAAAACTGCTTAGGACAGGACCACACGGCAAAGCCGGAGCCACAATTGGCTCTTGCTAATTTATGAAAACTGCATTGTTCATGGCCATTAACAATGCAGACCAACTAAACAGTCAGCTGTGGTCCTCAAACAAAACCACGCCATGTGGTTGTACTCATCTATATCTTAAAACTTATGGGACCCAGAAGGAATCAGTACCTATAACACAGTCAACAAAGAGGAGAGCCTCACCGAGCTTGTAAACTTGGGAAGGAGATTGCAGTATCAGAAGGTGACGCCCCCTGAGCTGTCAGGACAAGGGGTGCAGGAGTCTCGTGTAATCACACCCTCAGCCTCCTCCATTCATCATGTACTGCGCCCCCATGTGGAGGAACAGGTAAGGAGTAACCTCCCTGATGACACAGGGGGATGGGCTGAGCTGGGGGCGCACACATAGAGGCACTCCGCACCATTAGGGAGACATGTGATACATAATATAGCGTATACCATCAGATTTTAGCAAGCAAGGATTACCATTTGGGCTTAATCTGCCATGAAGGAGTGACAACCAAGGTGGGCCGCAGCCCATGAGGCCCAGGCAATAGCTATGATATCATTGTGTCATCCTTGTCTCGGTTTCTCAAGTGGCATGCTGATGTTGTACAAGAACACATGTCCTGGTGTTTTTTTTTAGACATGGGGGCACTACAGGGAGGGGGGCATTATAATACAGAGGGCACTACAGGGGGGCATTATAACTCCAAGGAGCACTATGAGGGCATTATTATTATTATTGGGCCCATTATAAAGGGCATTGATACTAACAGGGACGCTCTTGGGGAGCATTATCACAATTGGGGGCACTATTACTAATGCAGACACTCTGGGGGAGAATTACTATTATTATTGGGGGGCTATCTGTATACTGTGTACTGTTATTTCTGCAATATGGTATTTCAAGGCATTGGGAATCACAGCGGGCACAGTATGGGGGGAAGCAGCAGGCTGACACTGTTGGGGGCACCAGGAGGGGCAGGATGATGGAAAAGTAGGGGACCTCAGATGTCTGTGTGCCAAACTCTGCAGAAAATACAACACACGTGGCTGAAAGAAGTTATCATGGCGGTCGGGGCTGAATGGAGAAGATGAGGAATGAGAACATTCAGGAGACATCACGGGGTATAAGAGGTGTGTGATGCCATATTCTCCTGTATGACTGGTAGCATTGTATGTAGTGTCCATCCAAATATGTATTTAGCAGTAGGACTGGGGAAGAGAGGTTGAATTAAGAATTTGAGGGGAGGGTAGGCACCATTTCAATTTATCATCCAGATTCTTTATCTTTCCCTCATGACTGATTTCCCATCATGCTGTGTGATGACCGGGCCCCGGAGATGATTTGTCTTGGTGTCTTCACCGTATCGTCCAGAGGCTGCAGCAGGAGATAACATCACTATGGATGTTATACTGGAGACATGGAGCTCCCAGTACTGCCCAGTGTATAGATATATTATATATCACACGTCTCCATAATGGTGCGGAGTGCCTCTATGTGTGCGCCCCCAGCTCAGCCCATCCCCCTCTATCATCAGTGAGGTTACTCCTTACCTGTTCCTCTACATGGGGGCGCAGTACATGATGAATGGAGGAGGCTGAGGGTGTGATTACACAAGACTCCTGCACCGCTTGTCCTGACAGATCAGGGGGCGTCACCTTCTGATACTGTGAACTTATCCAAGTAAATGTGTTTCAGTACAGGATATTATATACTGTCATCATTTCCAGACTAAGATTTTTTTTTTTATAGCATAATTTTAAAGGAAACTGATTTTTGTATCTTTTCAATTTGTTAAATGTGTTTGTTTTCTATTATTTGACTGTTTTTTTTTTAGGTTTTTATACCTTACACAGTTAATATGGTTGAAAAAAGACATAAGTCCATCAAGTTTAACCAAGAGATAGGTGGGGTGGTGAATCCCGGAAGGAAGTGAGACTCGGACTTCTACACGTTTTCATAAGCATTCATATAATTTACTTTAAAGAATTCATCTAAACCCTTTTTAAAACCTTCCACTGTTCCTGCTGTGAGCACGTCCTGAGGAAGTCTATTCCACAGATTTACAGTAAAGAAGCTTTGACGCTTCTGGAGACTGAACTTTTTCCTCTCCAGTCGGAGGCAGTGCCCCCTTGTCTTTTGAGGGCATTTTACATGGAACAGTTTTTCTCAGTATTTTTTGTATGGCCCGTTTATATATTTGTATAGACGTCTCTTCTCAAGACTAAATAAATTCAATTCTTTTAGCCTTTCTTCATAACTAAGACCCTCCATGCCCCTTATCAGTTTAGTCGCTCTCCTCTGTACTTTTTCCAGCTGCGGAGCGTCCTTTCTATGGACTTCTATGGATTCCTAGAACTGAACTGCATATTCCAGATAAAGCCTGAGAGACTGTACAAGAAAAGAAAAAGGGGAGATTTATAGTTTTATCAAAAACGGTCTAAATAAAAACGACTTAGTTGCCCCTAGCAACCTTTCAGATCCACCTTTCGTTTTCCAGAGGAGTGCTGAAAAAGGAAGGCTGGAATTTAATTAGTTGCTATGGCCCATGGGTAACTAAGCCAGTTTTATTTTACACTGGTTTTGATAAATCGCCCCCAAAATCTTTTTTTTATGTTCTTTTTTGATTGCGCAAATTACGTCCTCTTGCCATTTTTTTTTTTTAAATATATATCAGATATATAGCTCACGGTCACCGGGGGCAAGCAGAAGGTGCGGTGTGGCCCACCTTCTTTTATTTCTGTTTTGTTTTTGTTTTTTACACCTTGTATCCCACATAAAGATATACAAGACCTCTGGGAGCATGTGACATAATCTGGGGTCTGCTGAGAACCAGCAGCTCCTGCAGTTACCCAGAGCCTACCGATCACCAGGCTGGGAGCAGAAGGCCCCTTCCTGACCTGTACACATGGCACTCATTGAGTGATGGGGAAGGAAGGGAAAGTAATGAATTGTCTCTGCTTTCTCTGTGGAGAGCCTGGCTGTCAATGACTCAAAGATTCGGCATGATCTTCGTGTGGCTGCAAACTCAGTGAGGACATTTAGAAACGTCCTTGCAGAGTCATACGTGGACCTACTAGCTGTCCTCAAATAGTTCAACAGTACAATCATCTATAGCCCCCAAATTCTTGTTTTTCTCTGCAAATAACTCTGTATGCTTGTAAGGGGGTCAGATATTTTTGGCCCTTAGTGCTATGCTTGGCACCCTATTCTAGGAGAGCGGAAGGGACAGTATAAAGCAAAGTGTTCTAGCTGGTCTTTGTGGGGTCCAGGAGACAGGAAGTGAAAGTCAGCTACCCTGGCTTCAGGCTACCCCTCTCCACTGTGGTACTCAGTTCCTTTTTGGACCTGAGGCGGTCACAATGAGGAAAGAGAACATCAGAAGATACATCACGGTATAGGTGTGTGTGCTGTATTCTCCTGTATGACTGGTAGCAGTGTATGTAATGTCCATCCAAATATGTATTTAGTAGGGCTGGGGGAGGAGATGGATTGAGAATTTGGAGCAGCCCCATTCAAATTTTCGCTATAGGCAGCTAGAAGAGAATCCGCCCTACCCTATCGTTATCATCCAGATTCTTCATCTTTCCCTCATGACTGATTTCCCATCATTCTGTGTGATGACCGGGCCCCGGAGATGATTTGTCTTGGTGTCTTCACCGTATCGTCCAGAGGCTGCAGCAGGAGATAACATCACTATGGACGTTATACTGGAGACATGGAGCTCCCAGTACTGCCCAGTGTATAGATATATTATATATCACACGTCTCCATAATGGTGCGGAGTGCCTCTATGTGTGCGCCCCCAGCTCAGCCCATCCCCCTGTATCATCAGTGAGGTTACTCCTTACCTGTTCCTCCACATGGGGGCGCAGTACATGATGAATGGAGGAGGCTGAGGGTGTGATTACACGAGACTCCTGCACCCCTTGTCCTGACAGCTCAGGGGGCGTCACCTTCTGATACTGTGACCCCATCCATGTGAATATATTTCTGTGTGAGGTATAAAGTATTGTTAACCATAATAAGTTCAAGATTGGACTGTTTTATGGTGTGGTTTACTTTTTTCAGTTATTTAAATAATTTTGGCAAATGGGATTTTATTTGTTTAGTTGAGAAAATATAAAAAGAAAAAAGCTGTTTTTCAAAATTACCTCTTTTATAGCACAAATTACCTTCCTTTGTCATTGGGGTGGCCTCAACATTTCACTGGGTCTCCCAGACACCATTGAGGTATCACCATGTGTTGCTCCTCTCTGGGGGGATGGGAAGGTGTGGTGCACCCCAATGGGAAATACTGTAAGTCCCGAGAGTCAGGGTCTGCGGTAAACCAGTGTGCTTCATTACTAGAGGAACTCCAGGGCACTAAGCTGGCTTCTCCAGTCTCCTCCCTGGCAGAAGAAGGGTTTGACGCTGAGGAAAGGCCTGAGCTAGCTGTCCCTCTCGCACTTATATGGCTGGTACCATGGTCAAAGGCTGGTGATCCAGGATCTGCGGCAGAGAATCCCAGTCTCAGCCTCTTCTTCTGGTCACTCAAGTAGTCTGGCAGGGTCTCTTCTTCTAAGGCCTCATGCACACGGCCGTTGTTGGGGTCCGCGTCCGAGCCGCATATTTCGCGGCTCAGCCGCAGACCCATTCACTTCAATGGGGCCGCAAAAGATGCGGACAGCACTCCGTGTGCTGTCCGCATCCGTTGCTCCGTTCCGTGCCCCCGCAAAAAAAATATAGCATGTCCTATTCTTGTCCGTTTTGCGGACAAGAATAGGCATTTCTATAATGGGCTGCATTCCATTCCGCAAATTGTGGAATGGAACGCGGAGCAGCTTCCGTGTTTTGTGGATCCGCGGTTTGTGGACCGCAAAACACCAATGGTCGTGTGCATGTAGCCTAAGCAGTGATCCCTAACTGCGGACATCTAGAGGCTCTGACTGCTCTCCTTATACACATTTCTGGCTGAAGTAGAATCCTCTAGTGGGAGGGGTAGAGTGGAAAAATACAGCCTAAATCGATGCAGTGTTACAATTTCCGTCTGTCATAGACTTGCATTAGAACTTCAATAATAGTCAATGGGAATAACTAAGCAGTTTTGCTTGACAAAAACAAGTCTTCAGACAAAATAACATAGCTAAAGAAGATATCCAAAAGGTCAGTCTGTCTGGTTTTGGTGGTAAACAAATCTGTTCTTTTCCCTCCAAACATACTCTTCTTTACCCCTTATAGTAACTGTGGAAAATCATTAGTTTCTCATTATTTGCTAGAAAGTCCCAAAAAGTCTCTAGCATTCATACATTTTTTCAACACTACAGTGCAAATACAGTGCAAATGAACAGGATATATGATGACTTTGCATAGGGGAAATATAGGCAAATGTCCACAAACGTCCAGACTTCAAAGTACCACTGCTCCGGGGCACTACATTATCACATTCATTTTTGTATATAGGATAAATAGCTTATGGTCACCGAAAAAGGGGCTAAAAGTTGCAGTGTGGCCAGCATCCTTTTACTTGTTTCTTTGTGTTTTTTACACATTGTGCCCCCATAAGTTCATATAAAACCTCTGAGTGCATCTAACATTACATTTTTTTGTTAATGAATGATTTATTGACATATTAGCCCTGGTTACAGGGGAAATACAGCCTCAGAGACCTTACTGCAGAGATGATCTGGGGTCTGCTAAGACCCAGCAGCTCCTGCTGTTACCTGGAACCCACCGATCACATGTTCTACAGCAGGCATCCTCAAACTGCGGCCCTCCAGCTGTTGCAAAACTACAACTCCCATCATGTCCGAACAGCCTACAGGTTATCAGCCTACAGCAGGGCATTGTGGGAGTTGTAGTTTTACAACAGCTGGAGGGTCGCAGTTTGAGGATGCCTGTTCTACAGGCTGGGAGCAGAAGGCCCTTGCCTGAGATACATGAAACTCATTGACTGATGGGGGAGGAAGGGATGGTAATGAATCATCTCTGCCTTCTCTGTGGGGAGCCTGGCTGTTACCTGACAACTGACTTCAAGGATCTGCACAATGTCCGTGCAGCTGAAACTCAGCAAGGACATTTAGAAACGTCCTTGCAGAGTCATATGTGGACCCACTAGTGGTCCTCAAGTAGTTAAATATTACAATTATGTTTTTCTCTATAAATAGCTCTGCATGCTTGGAAGGGGGTCAGACCTTACAGGACATATTCGTTTCACCCTTAGTGGTATGGCTTCCCACTCTAGGATGGCAGAAGGAAACAGTCAGACACAGGCATAAAATAAAATGTTCTAGCTGGTATTTGTGGTTCCAACCTGGTGCAGAAATCAGGAAGTACAAGTCCGATACCTATCTCCCCTGTGGTTCTCAGTTTCTTTCTGGAGTTATGTTCTGAGGTGATTGGGGAAACAACTCTCACCTCCACTTGCTAGCTAGCTACATGAAGGGTTACACTGGTTTTCTCTCTCTATCTCCAGCTCAGCAGTCTTTTCTTTTTTTTCCCTGCTGCATGCTGCCAACTCTCAGCCTGCAGGGCATTGCTACTTATCATCTCGCAGGCACTCACTACAGCTCACAGACCTATATAAATACTGTAGGTCACTTCGTCAAAATGGTCCTCTGCCCCTGACAGCAAATTATCCAACGGCAATAATGCAGTTAGTCTCTAGGTGGCAGCACAACAACAGCACTTTTTACAGCATACATAAACTACAGGTATATGGTCAAAAGTTTTAAGACGCACGTCTTGATCATTGAATTCAGGTGTTTCTTCCAGTAGGCATGGCGGATTATTATTTGTTTAGAATTAAAATGCAATTAAGTTTTGCACATTTTAAGACAAATTCTAATGGGGGTGTTGTTTTTAAAAAGATGCAGAGTTAAATTGCCGAATATTTGGGTACAACCTCACTGGGCAATCGTTTTCCGATATGGCTGTTCTTGTTAACTAATGAAGACTGCACTGTTTAGCCTGTGTACATTGTTAATAGCCAAGCGGTATTGAAGGTGCCACATGGCTATTAACAATGCAGACCAATTACACAATGTTGTCTCATTAGTCAGCCAGCTGAGGCCATACAGTCATTTGATAGTACTCTTATATACCCTACTCATGGGATCCAGGTAAGACCAGCAGCTGTAATACAGAGAGCAACATTGATAAATGAGACCTTAACCTAACTTTTAAACAAAGTCTCAGTACCCAAAGGTGGCACCCCATGAGCTGCCCAGACAAGGGGTGGAGATTTTTTTTTTTATTTTTTTTTTGGCATCACAGACTGAGCCCCCTGCAAAGAGCCAAGTAAGGAGCACATAATAGAGACTCACTGCAACATTAGGGAGATGGGTGATATGTAATATAGTGTGTAACATCAGACCTGCCTCTGAGGGGGCAGCAGTTTAAGGCAGGACTCTGTAGATCAGCCTCAGAAGCCGCTAGGCCTAAAGGCAGTAGAATGGCGCAGGTGGTAGCGATGACTTAATTTCGCACCAGGTCTCAGGTGGTACAATGACGTGATCACAAACACTTGAGTCTTGGTATTTTTTAAAATTATATATGGGGGGCATTACAGCAGTGTTTCCCAACCAGTGTGCCTCCAGCTTTTGCAAAACTACAACTCCCAGCATACCCGGAAAGCCTTTGGCTGTGCAGGCATGCTGGGAGTTGTA
Organism: Bufotes viridis; assembly: GCA_033119425.1. Taxonomy (NCBI): domain Eukaryota; kingdom Metazoa; phylum Chordata; class Amphibia; order Anura; family Bufonidae; genus Bufotes; species Bufotes viridis. The sequence continues at coordinate 41,027,643 of CM065590.1, read as the reverse complement.
GTTTCGCAACAGCTGGAGGCACACTGGTTGGGAAACACAGCATTACAGGGAGAGGGGCATTATAGGGTGCTCCAAAAGGTAGCCTTCTAGATTGTCCTTAATAATACTGAGGTCAAAAGAATTGCCTTATAGAGAGGCATTATTAATATTGGACAAAAAGAACAGGGGGATCATCCAAAGTATAGAAAACTTGCTAAGTACATAAAACTTAACCTTTAATAATTACCATAAAATAAGGTCCTTATGACACACAATAAACACAATACAGTTCAAACCATAACAGAGGAAAAATCCAAAATATTTTGTGCACGGCGGCACCAAAAATAATGATAACCATAGGTCCTACCGCACAATGTGGGTCCCTTCTGTAGGTAAAGAAGCCCCCTTTGACATCCAATGAGGCTTATAGGAGTTTCCAAGCTGGTAGGTATTAAGGTGAAGCGGGTTTAGGCTAGCTTGCCCTGTATGTCCCTGCCTACACCCTACAATAGTGCTGGTTGCCAGGCCACGGAGCCCGTGGCCAGGTACCGACAGGAACATACCCCTGGAATTAATGCGCCCTAATTGACCCTCTGCTGCCAGGTCCCTACATGCACATTTCACTTCGGGGAAAACTGAAGCTCATTAAGGGAAACTCTTGGAGCTTGGGGCTGACACTATGGAGCACACCGGGCAATGCACAGTGTGTTCCACGTTGCTAATCTGGCTTGATGTGGCCTGCGGCAGTGCCGAATACCGCCACCATTTGAACTGTAAGCCCCAGAACGAGGCTTGGTCAGCGTCCCGCCTACTCGAGGAAGCGCTGCGTCTCGAATCGGCGCATGCGCAGACGCTTCCAACACTCACTGTATGGAGGAGATGCTGGTCTCACGCTGGCAAGTAAGATGATCTTGCCGGGTGCAGTCCCTCTCTTTCTCGCAAGACTTGCCTGCTAAACAGGCGACCAGAACGCTTCCCCTGGCTCCTGTCACACGCACGTCTCTTGATGTGGGGGCGTGGTGCAGACTAAAGATGGCATGTAGTGCAGTAAAGATGTTATAACACTACTAAGACATAGCGGTCTCAAACAGATGCCTGATTTATGTGTGGAGGTATTACGGAGATACTTTAATGTAACCCGATTGCAGGGGCAGTTTTAATTAATGAATCGGTAACTAAATAAAGAGACTATAATTGATTTGCTAGTTGAGACCCAAGGGTGAGACTGTCCGTAATAAAAAAAAAAATCCAAGCCTATCCCAGTCTCCTGCACGTACTGGAGGGGCGATTTTCTCAATCCCCAATGCCTTAATGCAATTAAGATTGCCCTGGTGACATTCGTGAACATGTCAGGACACCGCCGTGTCCCTCCTGTTCTCAATGTCACCAATGTGCTCTTCCAGTTTCTGGCGCAATTCTCTTTTCGTCTTCCCTATATATTGCTTATTGCACACACAGGTGATCTTATACAGTATATCATACCCTGGGTCTTGCAATTGATAAACTTCTTTATAGGAAATGTACGCTGTAGGTTTGTGCTATCAAATGTTTTACCATATTGGATTATTTTACAAGCAACACAGCCTCCACACTTGAAACAACCTACAGTCCTACGTTCTAGCCAAGTCCCCCGTTTTGGTGCAGGGGTGAAATGGCTATGGACAAGGGAATCCCTTAAGCTAGTGCCCCTCCTGAATGTAATCTGGGGATAATCATGGATAACATCCCTGATGTCTGGGTCCATCATGAGCACTGGCCAATGTTTTTTAAGGATCCTTCCCATGCGATCCGCGGTACCATCAAATGTGGCAATCAGGCGGATTTTACGATCACTAGCTGGCCTGATTTTAGGAACTAGTAGATCTGAGCGGCCTGTCATGATTGCCCTGTAGTACGCTCTTCTGAGAATCTCATCTGGGTACCCTTTTCTGAGGAATCTCTTCCTAAGATCATCCGCTTGCCTCCTAAACTCCGTCTTCTCAGAGCAGTTGTGCCTTAGGCGCAAATACCGTCCCACTGGGATACCTCTCTTTAGGGGGTGGGGTGACTACTGCTCCAATGTAAGATGGAGTTAGTGGAAGTGGGTTTCCGGAATACTGTAGTTGACAGTTCATCCCTTCCCTTACGGGAGATCACAATATCCAGAAATGGGAGAGTATCAGCACTGACCTCATATGTAAACCTAAGCCCAATATCATCATGGTTCAGGTTATCAGGTTAATATTGGGCACAATATGGAAGGCTTCTAATGGAGGCTCTCTTGAGGAACTATTGGGGGCACTGCAGGGAGAAAATTATTACCATTGGTGGGACTTTAGGGGGGCCAAGTGTGTTATTACATAAGACTCCTGAATCCCTTGTCCTGACAGTTCAGGGGGGGAGGGGGTCACCTTCTGATTCTGTGATCTCATTTATAATTTAATGTGGGATGTTCATTATTTATATTCCATTCGCTTTCAAAAGTAATAACTTCTGTGTCTCTTTTTAGTAATATATGGGCTTTTTATTGTAGTTGTTTTTTTTTCTATAAAAGAAAAAAGTCTTTATTTTTCATTCTTTAAATTATGTTCTTTTGCGGATCCGTCCCCATTGGCTTAGACGGACACCAAAATGCTGCATGCTGCGTTTTGGTGTGTCCGCCTCCAAAACAGAATAGAAGCAGAACGGAGCCTAACTGATGCATTCTGAACGGATCCTTATCCATTCAGAATGCATTGGGGCTTAACTGATTTGTTTTGGACCGTTTGTGAGAGCCCTGAAACGGTTCTCACAAACGGAATCCAAAACGCTAGTGTGAAAGTACCCTAACAGAAATGCATGACTGGGAAAACAGGAAGTGGCTAGGCTGAACTAACTAGAAGCTAAAACAGAGGGGAGGAGAAGAGAGGAGCATACCAATACACAAAGCAAGATACTAAAACAGAACACTCCCCATCTGGTATCGGTAGAAACCACTATGTATATGCATACAATGGAATTATATAAAAAACAATGAATAATGTCCATAAACCTGATGAATAAACAGATGAATAATGTCCATAAACCTGAAAGGGAAACATGCAATGAACATTTATTCAAACCAAAAAGGATATGTCTTTAGTTTAGGTCATAGAGCTGGTACTGGAAACAGTCTTAGAAGATGATGAGTATCTTTGGTAAAAGGGATCTCAACCTGGAAGTTCTGCAGGCATGAGTAACACAACTTCTGTAACAGTTGTTTTTTTCTATAAAAGAAAAAAGTCTTTATTTTTCATTCTTTAAATTATGTTCTTTTGCGGATCCGTCCCCATTGGCTTAGACGGACACCAAAATGCTGCATGCTGCGTTTTGGTGTGTCCGCCTCCAAAACAGAATAGAAGCAGAACGGAGCCTAACTGATGCATTCTGAACGGATCCTTATCCATTCAGAATGCATTGGGGCTTAACTGATTTGTTTTGGACCGTTTGTGAGAGCCCTGAAACGGTTCTCACAAACGGAATCCAAAACGCTAGTGTGAAAGTACCCTAACAGAAATGCATGACTGGGAAAACAGGAAGTGGCTAGGCTGAACTAACTAGAAGCTAAAACAGAGGGGGAGGAGAAGAGAGGAGCATACCAATACACAAAGCAAGATACTAAAACAGAACACTCCCCATCTGGTATCGGTAGAAACCACTATGTATATGCATACAATGGAATTATATAAAAAAACAATGAATAATGTCCATAAACCTGATGAATAAACAGATGAATAATGTCCATAAACCTGAAAGGGAAACATGCAATGAACATTTATTCAAACCAAAAAAGGATATGTCTTTAGTTTAGGTCATAGAGCTGGTACTGGAAACAGTCTTAGAAGATGATGAGTATCTTTGGTAAAAGGGATCTCAACCTGGAAGTTCTGCAGGCATGAGTAACACAACTTCTGTAACAGTTGTTTTTTTTTTCTATAAAAGAAAAAAGTCTTTATTTTTCATTCTTTAAATTATGTACTTTTTCTGTTACATTTGTCTTTATATATGGGATAGTTTCTGTTTGCCGGGGGCAAGACTAGAAACCTTTGTGTGGTTGACCCTTTTTTTTTATTTCCCTTTTTTTTTTACATATTTTGCTGGGAGGTGCAGAGCACTGGTGCCCCAAATAGAGCAGCCCCGACCACAAGTCACTGAAAAAAGTATTTGCAATTAGAGAATCAGATTTGGACCAGCGACGTCTGGTGATAGTTCAGGGTCTCTGCACGGTGATATGCTGACTCTGAAACCCATCCCTACATCCCTTTAAATGTAGAAAAAACATTACATATTTCACAGCTGTAAATTAACCTTGTGAGCAGGGGCGTTGGTAGGGTCTCAAAAGATCCGGGGCCCAAGCCCCAATGAATAAGGCCCAGTTCTCTAAGTCAGCACATACCTATCACATCCAGTGCCTCCAGGGGACGTCTCCTCCAATGTAGATCTTCTCTGTCATCAGCTTCTTCATTTGGTCCGGACAACTTCTCTCAGACGCCTCATCTCTGCAGAGTGTGACACACAGACATCTTAGCTTCCTCACATTTCTATCATCATCTCCCATCCTGGTGTTATCCTGCTGCTCGCTGTGCTCCCCAATACCCCCTGTGGCGTTTCGAAATGTCAGCATTATACAATCACGCATCTGTGTAAGAACAGCCTCTATGAGCACTGAGGTGACTTGTTGAATCAGACATTCTCCACTTAGTTTACACATTAGACACCCAGGAGTTAATCAAGTCATTTTTAATCCGGAGATTGTATTCCAAGATGTGCAGGGAATCCAGATGGTAAAAGAATTATGCCAACAATATTCTCCTTGATAAGATGGAGATTCTCCTCAGAAGTAGAGCACACACTTAGGGTACTTTCACACTTGCGTTGGTGCGGATCCATCTGTTTATTTGCACAGATGGATCCGCACCTAAAAAGCAAACTTTTGTATCCGTCCAAAACGGATCCGTTTTGAATTACATTGAAAGTCAATGGGGAAGGATCCGTTTTTAAATGCACCATATTGTGTCATTGAAAACGGATCCGTCCCCATTGACTTAGACGGACACTAAAATGCTGCATGCTGCATTTTGGTGTCCGCCTCCAAAACAGAATAGAGGCGGAACGGAGCCTAACTGATGCATTCTGAACGGATCCTTATCCATTTAGAATGGACCGTTTGTGAGAGCCCTGAAACGGATCTCACAAACGGAATCCAAAACGCTAGTGTGAAAGTACCCTAACAGAAATGCATGACTGGGAAAACAGGAAGTGGATAGGCTGAACTAAACAGAGCTGAAACAGAGGGGGGAGGAGAAGAGAGGAGCATACCAATACACAAAGCAAGATACTGAAACAGAACACTCCCCATCTGGTATCGGTAGATACCACTATGTATATGCATACAATGGAATTGTATAAAAAAACAATGAATAATGTCCATAAACCTGATGAATAAACAGATGAATAATGTCCATAAACCTGAAAAGGAAACATGCAATGAACATTTATTCAAACCAAAAAAGGATATGTCTTCAGTTTAGGTCATAGAGCTGGAACTGGAAACAGTCTTAGAAGATGATGAGTATCTTTGGTAAAAGGGATCTCAACCTGGAAGTTTTGCAGGCATAAGTAACACAACTTCTGTAACAGGGAGGAAGAAGGTCTTGATTACTCCACCTCTCGCGGTTCTTACTTCCACCTTACAAACTTTCCCATCCGAACTGGATACGACTTTAGTAATAAGTCCAGTAGGCCAGTCGAGACGATCAACTTGTTTGTCTCTTAACAGAACAAAATCTCCTTCCTTTAAATTAGGCCTTGGTTCTTGCCACCTTCTACGTTCTTGCAAGAGGCAGAGGTACTTTCTTCTCCACCTTTTCCAAAGCTGACTGACGAGATGTTGTACCTGCTTCCACCGAAACTTATAAAGGTAGTGCTCTTTGAAAACACCATACGGCACAGGAATATTTCCTATCTTTTCTGGTTTATTCTTGAGTGATCTTTTATGAACCCCAGATGTGGATTTCTTTTTTTTTACTACAGGAGATTGTCTGTTGCTTTCATTAGAAGCTGAGCGAGACTTGGTTCTCCTTGATCTTGCCAAAGATTTAGAGCGACAGCGCTTATTTTGTGAGGGTGATTTAGATGTAGATTGCTTTCTGTTTATGGATCGTAAACGCGAATGCTTTTGTCTGCTTTTCACTTCTGAAATGGGCTCTGTCTTTGTACGCACGGACTTGGGTTGTTGACATGCAGTATTTGTCACGGACAATGGCGGTGAACTTTTCCCTGTGGTTTCCAGAAAAGGCTGAGCAATATGAAGGTGCTCATCTGTTGAAGACTGGGAAGAACTGTGATCCTCTTGGGTGCAATCAACAACTGCAGATGGAACTGAAGGTTCTTGCAAAGTATCTGAAATAAACTCTTCCTCTGTTGAAGGAACCTCCTTTATAGAACATTCAGAAGATACTTCCTTTACAGAATTAAACTCATTGTCAAACGGTTGACTGAAAGGCTCACATTTCTGCGGTTTCTCATCAGAACTACATGAATCAGAAGGCTTGTTGTCAGTGAAGATATAGGATTCATTATGATAAACTGTGTGAGGACTGCAAAGCTGGGAAGGGCTTGAAGAGGGCTCCAATTGAGATCCTGAAGGCCTTTCTACAAGCTGCCCTTCTGTCCAGGAACATTCTTCTGCTGCTGACTCCTTGGGAATTAAGCTGCTTTCTGATGAACAGGTTTTGAGAATATTTGGGCAAGGAACCTCTTGCAAATAGTAGTGAAGTAAGAAGTTCATCCCCCTAATAATACGTCAGTTCTAAAGGAGTGTACTTTGGCAGGGTCTGCTGGCTCTGTCGAGACACACACTCCCCACGATGACCCAACCCACTGTAAGTTTCTGGGCACATTGAGCGTTGAAAGGGCCATTGCGAAGTTCAAGAACCTTATGAGCCTCAAGAATGTCCCTGGCTCAACACGCAGCAGATGCTACCCATGCTATAGTTGCGTGAATTGTAACATGATGATAAAGGGGAGTTCCTTTCGTAATCCTGCGACAAATAAGACAATCAAGATCACACAATACTTGACTTGTGATCCGGCCTACGTGATCTATCTACTATCGTGCCCATGTGGGCTATGGTATGTGGGAGAGACCATGTGGGATGTAAACACGACTCAACCAGCACTGATATTCCATTAGAAAAGAAAAAATGGATTTACCGGTCTCAAAACATTTTAAGGAGGCAGGTCACTCCGAAAAGGTCCTCAGGTTTTGCATCCTGGAACAGATACAGATGGGCAGACAGGGTGGCGACAGGAAAGCCATTCTTAAAAAATGAGAATTATTTTGGATTTTTGCGTTTAATACACTTAAACCAAATGGCCTCAATATTGACTTTAGGGTAATCTAGTGGTGCCCCCCCCTCGGGGTCTCGTGTTGTTCTCCTCCCCTGCTGTAGTTGTCTTTAGGACATGTGTTATATAAATCCTGACTACATTTTGATAATATATTATTTATTTATTAACGTTGCTTTCTCTGTCTCTTGCCAGAATTTACAAGCCAGAAATCCAGTGGACATTCCGGGTGGTGATTGGAACATCTGGGTCCCCATATCAGCGATCCACACTCTGCGCCTTTTTCAATAAAGGATGGCCAGATTAACTTTTCTGTTTTTCTAAGATAATAATGTATATATGAGATATGGTAGAGTGTGAGTTTTTTCTACTGCCATAGATGATCACTTTATTATGTTTTGTTTAGTTACTACTTATGGGATTTGCAGTGGTGCCTTATGGGGGGCTTGGACAGTTCGCCACGGTAACACGTGCCAACGCCTTTGCCTCCCTTAAACGGTGGGGCCCTGACTGATTGTGAGGTCGGATCCTGACTGTGGGACACCTTGCGACCCCATGAGTGATATAATTTCACATTTGGGTCCTCGCGATGGGGTGATGGATGGGGGCGTTTTGCCGCGATGAATCGCGGCGGCGCTCCCCCCACCTACTATCGGTGAACCCCTTGACCGCTGACGCGATTGGGGGTTGCTGGTTGCTATTGTGATCCTGAAATATATCCTCTTGTTGTTATTCTGAGGGGACATTGGCCATCTTTGATTAGGTTTTTTGTAGAATTTTCCTTGCGCTTGAAATATTGCAAGATTGCCTAGATCCCGCGCATGCGCACATGCTGAGTTAGGACACGCTCGGGACCCTGATGCTGCATTACTGCCGATTAAGTGAATGTAACACTGGCTTGTATGGTTTTTAATCAACAGAGTATACTGATAACATATGTGATCACCTAATTAATCATTCGGTATGCAGATGCACTGTACCATGCACTATGTATTTCACAATAAGCACTTGCACTTTATTTTTGAATATACTATGACAAAAGTGTATTGATGATACTTACACAATTAACTGATATATGCTTTTAATGAAATATGACGTTTTTATGATAATTGGATGATTTGCTTTGATGAATTGCCAACCCTTTTTATATCACTGTTGTAACACGTCTGTATAGCTTGAGAAAGACCGCTAAAACGTTGCTGCTATTTGACACTGGGTGAATAAACCACGATTACGCTTTGACTACAACGCAGTGCTGCTGGCTTTTTACTCCTTCTTATTCTTTGTTTGTCTAGAATTAAAATGCAATGAAGTTTTGCACATTTTAAGACAAATTCTAATGGAAGAGTTGTTTTTATAAAAATGCAGAGTTAAATTGCCAAAATTTTGGGTACAACCTCAATGGACAATTGTTTTCCGATATGGCCGGTCTTGTTAACTAATTAGGAGTGCGCTGTTTAGCCTGTCTGCATTGTTAATAGGGCCGCATGGCTATTAACAATGCAGACCAAGGACACAATGCCGTCTTGTTAGTTAGCAAGCTGAGGCCGTATAGACACACAGCACTCAACTACGTCATATGGACTCAACTTATGGGATCTTAACCTAACTAAGGTCTCAGTATCAGAAGGTGACATCCCCTGAGCTGCCCAGACAAGGGGTGCATGATTCTTGTGACATCACAGGCTCTGCCCCCTGCATTCATCATCTATTATGCCACGACACGAAGACACAAGTAAGGAGCGCATGCACAGAGGCACTCCGCAACATTAGGGAGATGTGTGATACATAATATAGTGTGTAACATCAGACCTGCCTCTGAGGGGGCCTGGTCTTAGTTGGGATCCTCTCCTCTTCTACTGGAGGTGAAAACTTGGTCAGGACTATACCCTGTAAAGGAACAACTTTTAACACATGAGGCAGTGGAAAAATGGCCAAAGGGTCATTGAAAAGGGCTTAGGCCCCTTTCACATCTGCGTTTTTGGTTTCCGTCCTAGAGTTCCGTCCTCGGGGCTCTAGGACGGAAATATACTGATCAGGATTATCCTAATGCATCCTGAATGGAAAGAAATCCGGTCAGGATGCATCAGGATGTCTTCAGTTCAGTATGTGAACGTTTCTTTGGACGTTGACAAAACCTCAGCATGCTGCGGATTTGTCTTCGTCCAAAAATTCAGAAGACAAGCCGTAACGCCGGATCCGGTATTAATGCCCATTAAAGTGCATTAATCCGGATCCGGCATTAAGCTAAACGTCGTTTCGGCTCATCGCCGGATCCGACGTTTAGCTCTGCGCATGCGCAGCAGCAGTTCCGATCGGGGCCCCAGTGTAAGCTGGGGCTCCGATCGGTTACCATGGCAGCCAGGATGCTACTAAAGTCCTGGCTGCCATGGTAAGTACTCCGCAGCAGGGTACTTACCTGCGCTGCATCGCCGGGCGCTCCTTTATGACGTCACAGGTCTGGGCAGCGCATTGATCTATGCACCGCAGGGACCTGTGACGTCATGAAGGAGCGCCCAGCGGCCGCAGCGCAGGTAAGTACACTGCTGCGGAGTACTTACCATGGCAGCCAGGATATCAGTAGCTAGGTTGTTTTTTTATTGGTAAGGTATCATGAGATCCATCCAGGTTATTTTAGGATATAAATAGTAAATGGCCAACGTTTCGGTCCTTTTACCGGACCTTGATCACGGCCATGATGTATGCATCCTTGTTGGCATGTTCTGGATGGCGTGCCAACAAGGATGCATACATCATGGCCGTGATCAAGGTCCGGTAATAGGACCGAAACGTTGGCCATTTACTATTTATATCCTAAAATAACCTGGATGGATCTCATGATACCTTACCAATAAAAAAACAACCTATCTACATATGAATGAGTGCCGTGGTCTTCTACTTTGATTTGATACTTCACGACCACAGAGCACCTCTTATTTAAAGGAGCAGAGTGCCATCCAACACAGATTGAAGGATTTCAGTAGCGTCCTGGCTGCCATGGTAACCTGAAAAAATTTCGAAGACTCATCAAGATCCTGATCAGTCTTCAAATGCTTTCAGGCAACTTACGCTCTGTTGGATCCGGCGGGACAGAAGTGTCCGCCAGTTTCTCAAAACGCAAGTGTGAAAAAGCCCTTAGGCAGAAACCCTTCCGTCCTGTGTGGAGGGCCTGGTTTGATCCTTTCTATGGGGCCCTTAGTTCTCTATGTACACCACCGGAGGAGACATCACTGGGTATAAGAGGTGTGTGTGCTGTATTCTCCTGTATGACTGGTAGCAGTGTATGTAATGTCCATCCAAATATGTATTTAGCAGTAATACTGGGGGGAGGGGATGGATTGAGAATTTATCACGGGTGCTGGGGGGTTTGTCATTTCAAATTTTGCCTCAGGAACCAGATGAGCTGGAATCCATCCTACCCTATCATTCATCATCCACATTCTTTATCTTTCCATCATGGCTGATTTCCCATAATTCTGTGTGATGACCGGGCCCCGGAGATGATTTGTCTTGGTGTCTTCACCGTATCGTCCAGAGGCTGCAGCAGGAGATAATATCACTATGGACGTTATACTGGAGACATGGAGCTCCCAGTACAGCCCAGTGTATAGATATATGATATATCGCACGTCTCCATAATGGTGCGGAGTGCCTCTATGTGTGCGCCCCCAGCTCAGCCCATCCCCCTGTATCATCAGGGAGGTTACTCCTTACCTGTTCCTCCACATGGGGGCGCAGTACATGATGAATGGAGGAGGCTGAGGGTGTGATTACACAAGACTCCTGCACCCCTTGTCCTGACAGCTCAGGGGGTGTCACTTTCTGATACTGTGACCTCATCCATGTGAATATGTTTCTGCATGTATAAAAAAAAATTACATCAACTTGCTGTTACATCTGACTTGATATATAGTTTACGGTCACAGAGCTGGAAGTAAAAGCTGCAGTACTGACCATGTCTGCCATACAACATTACATTTTTTTAAAATTGGTCATTTATTGTCATATTAGCCCTGGTTACATGAGGAATACAGCCTCAGAGATCTCACTACAGATCACTGTTCTGATAGTAGAAGGACCATCCCTGACCTGTGTACATGGCACTCCTTCAGTGATGAGGAAGGTAGTGATGGCAATAAAAATAATCTCTGCCTTCTCTGTGTCTCTGACAACTAACTCCATGATTCTGTACAATCTCCATACAGCTTAAACTCATCAAAGACCTTTAATGGAACCACTATACAATTATCTATAGTGCTGAAATACATGTTTTTGTCTACAAATAACTCAGTATGCTTGAAATTATCTTTTTGGTCCTTAGTGGTATGTTTGGCTCCCTACTCTAGGATGGTGGAAGAGACGGCATAAAACAGAGTGTTCTATCTGGTCTTTGTGGTCCCTACCTGGTACGAATTAGCTGATGTGGCACTGAGGAAACAACTCTCACCTCCACTTGCTAGCTAACTATACACAGGGTTAAGCTGGTTTTCTCTCTCTCTCTCCAGCTCAGCAGTTTTCCAGACTTTTCTCAGTCTACAGGGCATTGCTACTTATCATCTCGCAGGCACTCACTACAGTTCACAGACCTATTTAAATACTGTAGGTCACATGGTCGAAATGGTGCTCTGCCAAATTATCCAACGGCAATAATGTAGTTAGTCTCTAGGTGGCAGCATAACTACAGCACTGTTTATAGCATACATGAGCTGTATGATCAAAAGTTTTAAGATGCACGTCTTGAACATTGAATTCAGGTGTTTCATCCAGCAGGAATGGCAGATTATTCTTTGTTTGTCTAGAATTAAAATGACATGAAGTTTTGCACATTTTAAGACAAATTCTAATAGGAGTGTTGTTTTTATAAAGATGCAGAGTTAAATTACCAAAAATTTGGGCACAACCTCAATAGGCAATCGTTTTCCGATATGGCCGGTCATGTTAACTAATGAAGACTGCACTGCTTAGCCTGTCTGCATTGTTATTAGCCAAGCGGTATTGAAGGTGCCACATGGCTATTAACAATGCAGACCAATTACACAATGTTGTCTTGTTATTTAGCCAGGTGAAGCAGTATGGTCACACAGCACGCAACCACGTCATATGGACTCTACTCATTGGATCCGCACCTATAATAGAGATAGTAACATTCATAAATGGGATCTTAACCTAACTTTTAAACTTGTGAACAAGGTCTCAGTATCAGAAGGTGTTATCCCCTGAGCTGCCCTGACAAGGAGCACATGATTCTTGTCTCATCACAGGCTCTGCCCCCTGCACTCTTCACCTACTATACCACCATGTAAAGAAACAAGGAAGGAGCGCATGCACAGAGGCACTCCGCAACATTAGGGAGACGAGTGATACATAATATAGTGTGTAACATCAGACCTGCCTCTGAGGGGGCCTGGTCCTAGTTGGGATCCTCTCCTCTTCTACTGGAGGTGAAAACTTGGTCAGGACTATACCCTGTAAAGGAACAACTTTTAACAAATGAGGCAGTGGAAAAATGCCCCAAGGGTCATTGAAAAGGGCCTAGGCAGAAACCCTTCTGTCCTGTGTGGGGGGCCTGGTCTGATCCTTTCTATGGGGCCCTTACTTCTTTAAGTATACCACCGGAGGAGACATCACTGGGTATAAGAGGTGTGCGGTGCTGTATTCTCCTGTATGACTGGTAGCAGTGTATGTAATGTCCATCCAAATATGTATTTAGCAGCAGGACTGGGGGGAGGGGATGGATTGAGAATTTATCACGGGTGCTGGGCGGTTTGTCATTTCAATTTTCGCCTCAGGAGGCAGATGAGCTGGAATCCATCCTACCCTATCATTCATCATCCACATTCTTTATCTTTCCCTCATGGCTGATTTCCCATCATTCTGTGTGATGACCGGGCCCCGGAGATGATTTGTCTTGGTGTCTTCACCGTATCGTCCAGAGGCTGCAGCAGGAGATAACATCACTATGGACGTTATACTGGAGACATGGAGCTCCCAGTACTGCCCAGTGTATAGATATATGATATATCGCACGTCTCCATAATGGTGCGGAGTGCCTCTATGTGTGCGCCCCCAGCTCAGCCCATCCCCTGTATCATCAGGGAGGATACTCCTTACCTGTTCCTCCACATGGGGGCGCAGTACATGATGAATGGAGGAGGCTGAGGGTGTGATTACACAAGACTCCTGCACCCCTTGTCCTGACAGCTCAGGGGGTGTCACCTTCTGATACTGTGTCCTCATCCATGTGAATTTATTTCTGCATGTCTTATAAAATATTGAAAACTTTAATAAATTCAGCATTAGACTTTTTTTGTTTTTATGGTGTGGTTTAAATTTTTTCACGCAGTCACATAAGTTATTTTGAGTTGATTTTCTGTGGCAAATCAGACTTTACTTTTAGACCTGGGAAAATGTAAAAAGAAAAAAGGCTGTTTTTCACATTTTCTATTATTTTTTTTAAAATCACAAATTACCTTCCCTTGTCATTGCAGTGCACAGGTTTGGGGTGGTCCCGACGCTACGCTGGGTCTCCCAGGCACCATGTGTTGCTGCCCTCTGGGGGGATGGGAAGGTGAGGTGCACCCCATTGGGAAATACTGATGGTTCAGAGAGTCAGGGTCTGCAGCATACCAGGGTACTTTTCTACTGGAGGAACTCAAGTGCTGAACAATACAAGCAAGGCACTGAGCTGGCTCCAGTCTCCTCTCTGGCAGAAGAAGAGTTTGATTCTGAAGAAGGGCCTGAGGTAGCCATCACTCTCTCGCTCATAAGTCTGGTACCCTGGTCAAAAGCTGGTGATCCAGGGTCTGTGGTGGATTATCTCAGGCTCTTCTTCTGGTCACTCAGTATTCTGGTAAAGTCTCTTCTTCTAAGCAATGATTCTTAACTGCAGAACACCAGGGGCTCTGACTGCTCTCCTTCTACACAGTTTCTGGCTGAACTAGAACCTTCTAGTCGGAGGGGTGGAGTGGAGAAACACGGGCCAAATAGATACAATGTTACAATTTTCGTCTGTTATATACTTACATTAGCACTTCAACAATAGTTAATGGGAATGACAAAGCCGTTTTTCCAGACAGAAACAAGTCTTCAGACAAAATAAGGCTTCGTTCACATCACTGTTCAGCCTTTCCGTTCTCCCTCTCCTTTTAGGAGTAGGAGAATGGAAAAGACGAAGAAGGCACGTAACTGAGCCGAACGGAGCCTAAGGACCCCATAGACTATAATGGGGTCCATTAGGTGTCCGCTCAGAAGATGATTTTTGAAGCGGAGACAAAAGCCCTGCATGCACGACTTTTGTCTCTGCTCCAAAATCATCCTCTGAGCGGAAACCTAACGGACCCCATTATAGTCTATGGCTATAATTAGGCTCCATTCGGCTCAGTTATGCGCCGAATCCGTCCTTTCCGTTCTCCTGCTCCTAAACGGAGCAGGAGAACGGAAAGGCTGTACAGTTATGTGAGCGATGCCTAACATAGATAAACCAGATATCCAAAAGGTCAGTCTGTCTGTTTTTTCCCCGCAAATGTACTCATCTTTAACCCTTATAGTAAATGTGGAAAATTATTATTTCTCATTAACTCCTAGAAAGTCCCAAAACTCTCTCAGTATTCATTAACCCTTTCAACAGTGCAAATGAACAGGATATATATCTCAACAAACATATAAAATGCAGTTACACAGTACTAAACAGTATGTCAGTGCAAGTTAACCCTTTAAAAAGCAATAAAGAGTTGATGACTTTGCATAGGGTTAATATAGGCAAATGCCCACAAACGTCCAAACTTCAAAGAACGCCTGCTCCAGGGCACTACATCATCACATTCATTTTTGTATATAAGATATATAGCTTACGATTGCCGAGTGTGAGGCTAAAAATTGCAGTGTGGCCAGCATCCTTTTATTTGGTTTCATTTTTTGCTTGTGTTTTTTACACATTGAGCCTCCCATAAGTTCATAAAAGACCTCTGTGGGCATATAACATTCATTTTTTTAATTGATAATGTATTGACATATTAGCCCTTGTTACAGGGGGATGATCTGGGGTTTGCTAAAACCCAGAAGCCCCAGCAGTTACCAGGAGCCCGTTGATTGTCTGATCACCAAGCTTGGAGCAGAAGGCCCTTTCCTGAAATACATGGAACTCATTGAGTGATGAGGAAGGAAAGGATGGTAATGAATCATCTCCGCCTTCTCTTTGGGGAGCCTGGCTGTCACTGACAACTGACTCCAAGGTTCTGCACAATCTCCATGCATCTAAAACTCAGCAAGGACATTTAGAAACGTCCTTGCAGAGTCATATGTGGACCCACTAGTGGTCCTCAAGTAGTTAAATATTACAATCATGTTATCTCTACAAATAACTCAGTATGCTTGGAAGCGGGTCACACCTTACAGGACAGGTTCGTTTTGGCCCTTAGTGGTATGGCTCCTCACTCTAGGATTGCAGAAGGAAACAGTCGGACACAGGCATAAAAGAAAATGTTCTAGCTGGCATTTGTGGTTCCAACCTGGTGTAGGAATCAGGGAGTAGAAGTCAGTTACCAATCTCCACAGTAGTATTCGTTTTTTTTCTGGAGCTATGCCCTGAGGTGATGCGGCATTGGGAAAACAACTCTCACCTCCACTTGCTAGCTATCCACAAGCAGGGTTAAGCTGGTTTTCTCTCTCTCCAGCTCAGCAGTCTTCCAGCCTTTTCTCTCTCCCATCTGCATGCTACTGACTCTCAGTCTGCAGGGCATTGCTACTTATCATCTCGCAGGCACTCACTACTGCTCACAGACCTATATAAATACTGTAGTCACATGGTCAAAATGGTCTTCTGCCCCCGAAAGCAAATTATCCAATGGCAATAATGTATTTAGTCTCTAGGTGGCAGCATAACCACAGCACTGTTTACAGCATACATGAACTACATGCAGGGCCGGCGCCACCTGTAAGGTGACCTAGGCAACCGCCTATGGTACAATTTAACAGGGGGGCACCGCTGGAACCCAAACCTGGTTGGAAGGAAACTTACACTGGCGGCCAGCACAGTGCCCCGCTCTCATGCTGCGCTGCCTGAGCACTCTAAGAATCCCGCCCGGCGGCCAGCTGCTGCGCATGCGTGTGTGCCGGCCGGCGGCCACTCAATGACCCGGCAACACGGCCTGACCCGGACGGTCACATGATGGGCTGGGCTCAGGGCGGCTGGGACCTGGGGGCGTGAATGAACAGCAGCGGGAATCGGGAAGAGCAGGGGCAGCTAGCCTAGAGCGCCGGAGGCGATGCGATCTCACTCTGACACTCACCAGCAGTCAGCCAGAGAGAGAAGAAGTAGTTGGGTTCCAGCAACTCAGGACAAGACAAGGACAGCCGGTAGGATTGGAACTACTTAGTTGTTCAACTAGAGTCTGTCTGATGGATCATTTTACATCAACATACATCAATATAAGTTGCAGGCATATAGCCTAGGCCTAGCTGCCTAGCCAGGACCTAAAGAGTTGCAAAGCTATAACCCTCAACATGCCCTGACAGGCTCAGCAACAGATTATAAGAGAATGCTGAGGATTGTAGTATCACAGGGATATGGGAGCAGTAAACATGGTAGATGGAGCAGTCACAGATCTTATATGAGGTCATTCTGGCCATTTGGGCCCACTGGGCAGGCTCTATCCCTGTGATACTACAATCCTCAGCATTCTCTTATAATCTGTTGCTGTCAGGGCATGCTGAGGGTTAGACCGCAGATACACACGGCCGTGAGCAGTGCGTGGTATCCCGGCCTGGAATCCTGCAGATTTGGTCATTGGTTGCTATGACGCCGTGCGCTTCGTGCCGCCGCTACACTACTGTAATACACTGGTATGATCTATACTATTGTATTACAGTACTGTAGCGGCGACACTGCACTGCACGGCGTAAATCGTGCGATTTACGAGTAAGTGAACAATCTAATACACAGGCTTGTTTCTTTAGCTATGGCTTAAGTTATGGTAGTTATTCTCCACCATTCCTAATAGGGGGCTTTATTGCAACATATAACTCTCTTTTAATTTAAACGCTGAGAAAGGGGTGGGACATATGTGATGTCATCATATGGGCAGATCATCTGATAAAGGGGGGGGGGGCAATTTTTATCTTGCCTAGGGCGGCAAAAATCCTTGCACCGGCCCTGACTACATGGTCAAAAGTATTAGGACACACGTCTTGAACATTGAATTCAAGTGTTTCTTCCAGTAGGAATGGCAGATTATTCTTTTTTTAGAATTAAAATGCAATGAAGTTTTGCTCATTTTAAGCCAAATTCTAATGAGAGAGTTGTTTTTATAAAAATGCAGAGTTAAATTGCAAAAAATTTGGGTACAACCTCACTGGGCAATCGTTTTCCCATATGGCCGTCCTTGCTAACTAATGAAGACTGCACTGCTTAGCCTGTCTGCATTGTTAATAGCCAAGCGGTATTGAAGGTGCCACATGGCTATTAACAATGCAGACCAATTACACAATGTTGTCTCATTAGTCCGCCAGATGAAGATGTACGGTTATATGATTGTACTCTTATATACCCTACTCATGGTGAGATCTGCAGCTGTAATACAGAGAGCAACATTCATAAATGAGACCTTAACATAACTTTTAAACTTGCGAACAAGGTTTCAGTAACAGAAGTAGACCCCCCCCCTCCCTGAGCTGCCCATACAAGGGGGGCAAGATTCTTTTGTCATCACAGACTCAGCCACCTCCATTCATCATCTACCATGCCATATTATATATTGGGGCATTAAAGGGTGCCTTCTAGATCGTCCTTAATAATACTGGGGTCAAAAGGGGTGCCTTATAGAGGGGCATTATTAATATTGGGCACAATATGGAAGGCATTGGCACTAATGTGGGCACTATTGCTATTGGGGCACTGCAGGGGGCACTATTACTAATGAGGGCACTGTGGGAGAGAATTACTACTATTAGCAGGACTTTGGGAGCAGTGTTACTATGGGGAAACTATCTGTACGGCACTGTCATTTTTGCAGTACAGTATTTAGTGCATTCGGGGACGCCAGGATAAGGGGCATGAGGGAAGATAGGATGATGGAAAAGTGAGGGGCCTAAAAAGTCTGTTTGTAAACTCTGCAGAGACAAGAAGCAGCTGAAAGAAGTTATCATGGCGATCCGGTCAGAACAGAGAAGAGGAGACATCACTGGGTATAAGAGGTGTGCGGTGCTGTATTCTCCTGTATGACTGGTAGCAGTGTATGTAATGTACATCCAAATATGTATTTAGCAGCAGGACTGGAGGGAGGGGATGGATTGAGAATTTATCATGGGTGGTGGGGGGTTGTCATTTCTATTCTCGCCTCAGGAAGCAGATGAGCTGGAATCTGTCCTATACTATCCTTATCATCCAGATTCTTCATCTTTCCCTCATGGCTTAAAGGGTGCCTTCTAGATCGTCTTTATTAATACTAGGGTCAAAAGGGGTGCCTTATAGAGGGGCATTATTAATATTGGGCACAATAGGGAAGGCATTGCTACTAATGGGGGCACTCTTGAGGAGCATTATCGCAATTGGGGGCACTATTACTAATGAGGGCACTCTGGGAGAGAATTATTACTATTAGCTGGACTTTGGGGAGCAGTGTTACTATGGGGAAACTATCTGTACAGCACTGTCATTTTTGATGTACAGTATTTTGTGCATTGGGGAGCCCCAGGATAAGATGGGGGCTCCCCAATGCCCAGGGGCCCAGGGGCACAAGGGAAGGGAGGATAATGGAAAAGTGAGGGACCTAAGATGTCTGTTTAGTAAACTCTGCAGAGACAAAACACAGTTGAAAGAAGTTATCATGGCGGTCTGGTCCGAACGGAGAAGATGAGGAATGAGAAAATCTACTTCAGAGGAGACATCACTGGGTATAAGAGGTGTGCGTGCTGTATTCTGCTGTATGACTGGTAGCAGTGTATGTAATGTCCATCCAAATATGTATTTAGCAGCAGGGCTTGGGGGAGGGGATGGATTGAGAATTTATCACGGGTGGTTGGGGGTTTGTCATTTTTTATTTTCGCTTCAGGAAGCAGATGAGATGGAATCTGTCCTATACTATCATTCATCATCCACATTCTTTATCTTTCCCTCATGGCTGATTTCCCATCATTCTGTGTGATGACCGGGCCCCGGAGATGATTTGTCTTGGTGTCTTCACCGTATCGTCCAGAGGCTGCAGCAGGAGATAACATCACTATGGACGTTATACTGGAGACATGGAGCTCCCAGTACTGCCCAGTGTATAGATATATGATATATCGCACGTCTCCATAATGGTGCGGAGTGCCTCTATGTGTGCGCCCCCAGCTCAGCCCATCCCCCTCTATCATCAGTGAGGTTACTCCTTACCTGTTCCTCCACATGGGGGCGCAGTACATGATGAATGGAGGAGGCTGAGGGTGTGATTACACAAGACTCCTGCACCGCTTGTCCTGACAGATCAGGGGGCGTCACCTTCTGATACTGTGAATATATATCAGTGTTTGATATAAAGTATTGTAAACAACAATAATAAATTGCCTATTAGACTGTGTTAGTTTTTATGATGTGGTTTAATTTTTTCATGCAGTTACTTTTTTATAAGTTATTTTGAGTTGCTTTTCTGTGGTAAATCAGACTTTATTTTTAGACCTGGGAAAATGTAAAAAGAAAAAAGGCTGTTTTTCACATTTTCTATTATTTTTTTTAAAAATCACAAATTACCTTCCCTTGTCATTGCAGTGCACAGGTTTGGGGTGGTCCCGACGCTACGCTGGGTCTCCCAGGCACCATGTGTTGCTGCCCTCTGGGGGGATGGGAAGGTGAGGTGCACCCCATTGGGAAATACTGATGGTTCAGAGAGTCAGGGTCTGCAGCATACCAGGGTACTTTTCTACTGGAGGAACTCAAGTGCTAAACAATACAAGCAAGGCATTGAGCTGGCTCCAGTCTCCTCTCTGGCAGAAGAAGAGTTTGATTCTGAAGAAGGGCCTGAGGTAGCCATCACTCTCTCGCTCATAAGTCTGGTACCCTGGTCAAAAGCTGGTGATCCAGGGTCTGTGGTGGATTATCTCAGGCTCTTCTTCTGGTCACTCAGTATTCTGGCAGAGTCTCTTCTTCTAAGCAATGATCCTTAACTGCAGAACACTAGGGGCTCTGACTGCTCTCCTTCTACACAGTTTCTGGCTGAACTAGAACCTTCTAGTCGGAGGGGTGGAGTGGAGAAACACGGGCCAAATAGATACAATGTTACAATTTTCATCTGTTATATACCGTATTTTTATACCTATAAGATGCACTTTTTCCCCCCCAAAAGTGGGGGAAAAATAGTGCTGCGTCTTATGGGGCGAATGCAGCAAACACTGATACACCGCCGCGCTGCTGAAGAGCGCAGCCAGCGTGTGTATCAATGAGGAGGGGCTGTGGGCGGCATCGTTTGCTAATGACAGTGGGCCCGTGCAGTAACTGTATTCTACTACACCGGCCCGCTGTAGTAATGTTATAGGCGATGTTTAAAACTATTATCTTCATTAAACTTAATGCTGGCAGTAGTACCCTACCTCCTATAATCTACGATCGCAGGCAGGACTGGAATCAGGAGGCTGGACGGGCAGGGGGCGGCAGCGTAACGTCACGTGCCTGCTCCGCCCACTTTATGAATGAAGCAGACGGCACAGGCGCATAACATCATGCTGCCGCCTCCTGCTCGTCCGGCCTCCTGACTCCAGTCCTGCCTGCGATCGTAGATTATATGAGGTAGGGTACTACTGCCAGCATTAAGTTTAATGAAGATAATAGTTTTAAACATCGCCTATAACATTACTACAGCGGGCCGGTGTAGTAGAATACAGTTACTGCACGGGCCCACTGTCATTAGCAAACGATGCCGCCCACAGCCCCTGTATTGGGGGTCATCGCAGCCACTGTTATTGGGGGGGGGGGAATCTGTGGATGACACATAGCATAAGATGCTATGAGTCATCCACAGATTCCCCCCATAGCAGTGTCATTCCCAGATGCCTCCATACAGTGCCATCCACAGATTCCCCCATACAGTGCAAGGGACAGATTCCCCCATACAGTGCCATCCCCAGCTCCCCCACATAACAGCGGTTAACCAGAGATCCCCACATAACAGTGTGTCCTCCACAGATGCCCCCATAACAGTGCGTCATCCACAAATGCCCCCATAACAGTGTGTCCTCCACAGATGCCCCCATAACAGTGCGTCATCCACAGATGCCCCCATAACAATGCATCATAATTGTGTCATGCACAGAACACCATTAGTAAAAAACCCACCAAAAGTACACCTTTTGGTTCAAAATATTTTTTTTCTTATTTTCCTCCTCAAAAACCTAGGTGCGTCTTATAGGCAGGTGCGTCTTATAGGGTGAAAAATACGGTACTTGCATTAGCACTTCAACAATAGTTAATGGGAATGACAAAGCCGTTTTTCCAGATAAAAACAAGTCTTTAGACAAAATAAGGCTTCGTTCACATCACCGTTCAGCGTTCAGATTCGGCACATAAATGAGCTGAACGGAACCTACGGACCCCATAGACTATAATGGGGTCCGTTAGGTGCCCTGCATGCACGACTTTTGTCTCTGCTCCAAAATCTTCTTCTGAGTGGAAACCTAATGGACCCCATAATAGTCTATGGGGTCCTTAGGCTCCATTCGGCTCAGTTATGTGCCGAATCCTTCCTTTCCGGAGCAGGAGAACGGAAAGGCTGAATGGTGATGTGAACTAAGGCAAATACCCACAAACGTCCAAACTTCAAAGTATCCCTACTCCAGGGCGCTAGCATCATCAGATTCATTTTTGTATTTAGGATAAATAGCTTACGGTTACCGAGTGGGAGGCTAAAAATTGCAGTGCATCCTTTTATTTGTTTTGGGTTTTTTTTTGCTTGTGTTTTTTACACATTGGGCCTCCCATAAGTTCATACAAGACAAAGCCGTTTTTCCAGACAAAAAAAAGTCTTCAGACAAAATAACAAACATACTTTTCTTTAACCCTTATAGTAAATGTAGAAAACTATTATTTTTCATTATTTACTAGAAAGTCCCAAAACTCTCGCCGTATTCATTAACCCTTTCAAAAGTGCAGTGCAAATACAGTGCAAATCAACATTATCTATATCTCAACAAACATATAAAGTGCACTGACACAGTACTAAACAGTATGTCAGTGCAAGGACATTTTGAAACGTCCTTGCAGAGTCATATGTGGACCCACTAGTGGTCCTCAAGTAGTTAAATATTACAATCATGTTTTTCTCTACAAATAACTCTGTATACTTGGAAGGCGGTCAGACCTTCAGGATCATTTTGGCCCTTACTGGTATGGGTCCCCACTCTAGGATGGCGGAAGGGAACAGTCGGACACAGGCATAAAATAAAATGTTTTAGGGGGTATTTGTGGTTCCAACCTGGTGTAGGAGTCAGGGAGTACAAATCAGTTACCTATCTCGACAGTAGTCTTCAGTCTTTTTTCTTGAGCTATGTCCTGCAGTGATGTGGCATCGGGGAAACAACAACTCTCACCTCCACTTGCTAGCTAACCACAAGCAGTGTTAAGCTGGTTTTCTCTCTCTCCAGCTCAGCAATCTTCCAGCCTTTTCTCTCTCCCTGCTGCATGCTGCTGACTCTCAATCTGCAGGGCATTGTTACTTATCATCTTGCAGGCACTCACTACAGCTCACAAACCAATATAAATGTAATAGGTCAGATGGTCAAAATGGTCCTCTGCCCCCGACAGCAAATTATCAAATGACAATACTGTATTTAGTCTCTAGGTGGCAGCATAACCACAGCACTGTTTACAGCATACATGAACTATGGTCGAAAGTATTAGGATACACGTCTTGATCATTGAATTCAAGTGTTTCTTCCAGTAGGCATGGCGGATTATTTTTTGTTTAAAATTAAATGCCATGAAATTTTGCTAATTTTCAGGCCAAATTCTAACAGGGGTGTTGTTTTTATAAAGACGCAGAGGTAAATTGCAAAAAATTTGGGCACAACGTGTGGGCCATCGTTTTCCCATATGGCCGTTCCTGTTAACTAATGAAGACTGCACTGTTTAGGCCTCTTGCACACAGGCGTCATGTTTGACGCCCGGATAAGATGCGGGTGCGTTGCGGGAATCGCCGCGATTTTTCCGCGAGTGTGCTAACGTTTGTAGTGCGTTGAGCACGCGCGTGAAAAAATCCGCATGCTTGGTACCCAGACCCGAAGTCAGACTTCATCACTGAAGTCTGGTTTCGGGATGAGTATTCTGTATGTGTAATTATTTTCCTTTATAACATAGTTATAAGGGAAAATAATCGCATTCTAATGACAGAATGCAATGTTCCCTGGGCTTTAAAGGGTTAAAAATAATAAAGAGTTAACTTACCTTTCTCCCATTGTACGCGCAGAGCCCCAGAACGTCTTCTCTCTTGATAGTTTTGATGCTTGAGGACCTGTGGTGACGTCACAGGGTCACATGGTCCACTCAAATGCTTCTATGATTGGACCATGTGACCCTGTGACGTCACCACAGGTCCTCAAGCATCAAAACTATCAAGAGAGAAGACGTTCTGAGGCTCTGCGCGTACAATGGGAGAAAGGTAAGTTAACTCTTTATTATTTTTAACCCTTTAAAGCCCGGGGAACATTGCATTCTGTCATTAGAATGCGATTATTTTCACTTATAACTATGTTATAAAGGAAAATAATAACGATCGGGTCCCCATCCCGATCGTATCCTAGCAACCATGCGGGAAAATCGCAACGCATCCGCACATGATTGCGGATGCTTGCGATTTTCCCGCAGCCCCATTCACTTCTATGGGGCCTGCGTTGCGTGGAAAACGCAGAAACTGGAGCATGCTGCGGTTTTCACGCAACGCAAAAGTGATGCGTGAAAATCACCGCTCATGTGCACAGCCCCATAGAACTGAATGGGTCAGGATTCAGTGCGGGTGCAATGCGTCCTCCTCACGCATTGCACCCGCGCGGAAAACTCGCCCGTGTGAAAGGGGCCTTAGCCTATCTGCATTGTTAATAGCCAAGCAGTACTGAAGATGTCACATGGTCATTAAAGAGACAGACCAAATACACAATGCTGTCTTGTTAGTTAGCCAGCTGAGGCCATACAGTCACAGAGCACTCAACCACATCATATGG
The DNA here is from genome assembly GCA_033119425.1 of Bufotes viridis. NCBI lineage: Eukaryota > Metazoa > Chordata > Amphibia > Anura > Bufonidae > Bufotes > Bufotes viridis. The sequence continues at coordinate 41,003,139 of CM065590.1, read as the reverse complement.
TTGTATTGTAAAGGAGCACATGCAAAGAGGCACTCCGCAACATTAGGGAGACGAGTGATACATAACATAGTGTACAGCATCAGACTTGCAGCAGTTTAAGGAGGAGCACTGCCGATCAGCCTCAGAAGCACGTGAGGCAGTAGAACAGCACAAGCGGTAGCAATGACGTCATCGTAACCTCTTGCACCGGGTCTCAGGTGGCACAATTACGTGGTCAAAAACACTTGAGTCCTGGTATTTTTGTTTTTATTATATATGGGGTCACTACAGGGAGAGGGGCATTATAGGGTGTTCTACAAGGGTGCCTTCTAGATCATCCTTAATAATACTAGGGTCAAAAGGGGTGCCTTATAGAGGGGGATTATTAATATTGGGCACAATATGGAAGGCATTGCTACTAATGGGGGCACTCTTGATGAGCATTATTGCAATTGGGGACACTATTACTAATGAGGGCACTGTGGGAGAGAATTACTACTATTAGCAGGACTTTGGGGAGCAGTGTTATTATGGGGAAACTATCTGTACGGCACTCTCAATTTTTGCAGTATTTGGTTCATTGAGGAGCACCAGGATAACACGAGGGGCATGAGGGAAGGTAGGATGATGGAAAAGTGAGGGGCCTAAGATGTTTGCTTAGTAAACACTGCAGAGACAAGACGCAGTTGAAAGAAGTTATCATGGCGGTCTGGTCCGAACGGAGAAGATGAGGAATGAGAAAGTCTACATCAGAGGAGACATCACTGGGTATAAGAGGTGTGTGTGCTGTATTCTGCTGTATGACTGGTAGCAGTGTATGTAATGTCCATCCAAATATGTATTCAGCAGTAATACTGGGGGGAGGGAATGGATTGAGAATTTATCACAGGTGGTGGGGGGGGGTTGTCATTTTTAATTTTCACTTCAGGAAGCAGATGACCTGGAATCAGCTGAACGCTATCATTAATCATCCAAATTCCTCATCTTTCCCTCATGACTGATTTCCCATCATTCTGTGTGATGACCGGGCCCCAGAGATGATTTGTCTTGGTGTCTTCACCGTATCGTCCAGAGGCTGCAGCAGGAGATAACATCACTATGGACGTTATACTGGAGACATGGAGCTCCCAGTACTGCCCAGTGTATAGATATATTATATATCACACGTCTCCATAATGGTGCGGAGTGCCTCTATGTGTGCGCCCCCAGCTCGGCCCATCCCCCTGTATCATCAGGGAGGATACTCCTTACCTGTTCCTCCACATGGGGGCGCAGTACATGATGAATGGAGGAGGCTGAGGGTGTGATTACACAAGACTCCTGCACCCCTTGTCCTGACAGCTCAGGGGGCGTCACCTTCTGATACTGTGATCTCATCCATGTGGATATATTTCATTGTATAACGTTCTAACATATTGAAAAATATAATGCTAGTTTTTTGTTTTTTTTTAATAACGGGATTTTGTTTTTTAACAGAGAACATATAAACTAAATGGTAAAATACTCGGTATCACTGACATGAAGAAGGACCTCGAAATTTTATTGAACCGTAAACTAAGCTGTAGAAACCAATGTCAGGCAGCTGCTACCAAGGACAGTAAGATAATGGGTTGCATCAAAAGGGGCATAGATGCCGGTGATAAGAACATAGTCCTACCACTTTACACATCACTAGTCAGACCACACATGGAGGACTGTGTACAGTTCTGGGCTCCTGTGAACAAGGCAGACATAGCAGAGCTGGAGAGGGTTCAGAGGAGGGCAACTAAAGTAATAACTGGAATGAGGGATCTACAGTACCCTGAAAGATTATCAAAATTAGGGTTATTCACTTTAGAAAAAAGACGACTGAGGGGAGATCTAATAACTATGTATAAATATATCAGGGGTCAGTACAGAGATCTCTCCCATCATCTATTTATCCCCAGGACTGTGACGAGGGGATTTCCTCTGCGTCTGGAGGAAAGAAGGTTTGTACACAAACATAGAAGCGTATTCTTCACGGTAAGAGCAGTGAGACTATGGAGCTGTCTGCCTGAGGAGGTGGTGATGGTGAGTACAATAAAGGAATTCAAGAGGGGACTGGATGTATTTCTGGAGTGTAATAATATTACAGGCTACAGCTACTAGAGAGGGGGCGATGATCCAGGGAGTTATTCTAATTGCCTGATTGGAGTCAGGAAGACATTTTTTTTTCCCTCTAAAGTGAGGAAAATTGTCTTCGACCTCGCAGGGTATTTTTTTTTGCTTTCCTCTGGATCAACTTGCAGAATAACAGGCTGAACTGGACACATATCTTTTTTCAGCCTCATAAACAATGTTACTAGGGAGAGGGCTAGAAGTTGCAGCATGGCCTAGGTCCTTCTATTTCTTTTTTATATTTTTTTCAATTGATGGTTTAGTGATATATGAGCCCTGGTTACAGGAGGAATACAGCCTCAGAAACCTCACTGCAGAAATGATCTGGGGTCTGCTAAGACCCAGCAGCTCCTACAGTTACTTGGAACCCGCCGATCACCTGATCATTAGGCTGGGAGCAGAAGGCCCTTTCCTGAGATACATGGAACTCATTGAGTGATGGGGAAGGAAAGGATGGTAATGAATCATCTCTGTCTTCTCTGTGGGGAGCCTGGCTGTCACTGACTCCAAGCTTCTGCACATTCTCTGTGCACCTGAAACTCAGGAAGGACATTTAGAAAAGTCTTTGCAGAGTCATATGTGGACCCACTAGTGGTCCTCAAGTAGTTATAATATTGCAATCATGTTTTACTCTACAAATAACTCTGTATGCTTGAAAGCGGGTCAGAACTTACAGGAAAAGATTGTTTTGGCCCTTAGTGGTATGGCTCCCTACTCTAGGATGGCGAAAATGAAAAGTTAGACTCAGGCATAAAATAAAATGTTCTGGCGGGTATTTGTGGTTTCAACCTGGTGCAGGAGTCAGGAAGTACAAGTCAGCTACCTATCGCCACTGTAGTATTCAGTTTTTTCTGGAGCTATGTCCTCAGGTGATTCGGCATTGGAAAAACAATTCTCACCTCCACATGCTAGCTAACCACAAGCAGGGTTAAGCTGGTTTTCTCTCTCTCTAGTTCAGCAGTCTTCCAGCCTTTTCTCTTTCCCTGCTGCATGCTACTGACTCTCAGTCTGCAGGGCATTGCTACTTATCATGTCAGAAGCAGTCACTACTTCTCACAGATCTATATAAATTCTGTAGGTCACATGGTCAAAATGGTCCTCTGCTCTGGCAGCAAATTACCCAATAGCAATAATGTAGTTAGTCTATAGGTGGCAGTATAACCACAGCACTGTTTACAGCATACATGAACTATATGGTCAAAAGTATTAGGATACACGTCTTGATCATTGAATTCAAGTGTTTCTTCCAGTAGGCATGGCAGATAATCCATAACTCTTAAACTTGCAAACAAGGTTTCAGTATCAGAAGTTGACACCCCCCGCGTTGCCAATACAAGAGAACGGGGAGCAAGATTCTTGGGCCATCACAGACTCAGCCACCTCCATTCATCATCATCATCTACCATGCCACTATGTGAAAGAAACAAGTAAGGAGCACATACATGGAGACAAACTGCAACATTAGGGAGACGAGCGATACATAATATAGTGTGTAACATCAGACCTGCATCTGTGGGGGCAACAGTTTAAGGCAGGACACCGCTGCTCAGCCTCAGTAGCCATTAGGCCTGAAGGCAGTAGAACAGCGCAGGTGGTAGCGATGACATCATCTTGCACCAGGTCTCAGGTGGTACAATGACGTGATCACAAACACTTGAGTCCTATTGTAATTATAATTTTTTTTATTATACATGGGGGCACTACAGGGAGAGGGGCATTATAGGGTTCCCTAAAAGGGTGCCTTCTAGATCGTCTTTAATAATACTAGGGTCAAAAGGGGTGCCTTATAGAGGGGCATTATTAATATTGGGCACAATATGGAAGGCATTGGCACTACTGTGGATACTCTTGAGGAGCGTTATTGCTATTGGGGCACTGCAGGGGGCACTATTACTAATGAGGGCACTCAGGGAGAGAATTGTTACTATTAGGCCTCATGCACACGGCCGTGTGCATGAGGCCTTAGCAGGACTTTAGGGAGCAGTGTTACTATGGGAAAACTATCTGTACGGCACGGTTATTTTTGCAGTACAGTATTTAGTGCATTCGGGAACGCCAGGATAAGGGGCATGAGGGAAGATAAAATGATGGAAAAGTGAGGGGCCTAAAAAGTCTGTTTGTAAACTCTGTAGAGACGAGACACAGCTGAAAGAAGTTATCATGGCGATCTGGTCGGAACAGAGAAGAGGAGACATCACTGGGTATAAGAGTTGTGTGTGCTGTATTCTCCTGTATGACTGGTAGCAGTGTATGTAATGTCCATCCAAATATGTATTTAGCAGTAGGACTGGGGGGAGGGGATGGATTGAGAATTTATCACGGGTGCTGGGGGGTTTGTCATTTCAATTTTCGCCTCAGGAGGCAGGTGAGCTGGAATCTGTCCTATACTATCCTTATAATCCACATTCCTCATCTTTCCTTCATGGCTGATTTCCCATCATGCTGTGTGATGACCGGGCCCCGGAGATGATTTGTCTTGGTGTCTTCACCGTATCGTCCAGAGGCTGCAGCAGGAGATAACATCACTATGGACGTTATACTGGAGACATGGAGCTCCCAGTACTGCCCAGTGTATAGATATATTATATATCACACGTCTCCATAATGGTGCGGAGTGCCTCTATGTGTGCGCCCCCAGCTCAGCCCATCCCCCTGTATCATCAGGGAGGATACTCCTTACCTGTTCCTCCACATGGGGGCGCAGTACATGATGAATGGAGGAGGCTGAGGGTGTGATTACACAAGACTCCTGCACCCCTTGTCCTGACAGCTCAGGGGGCGTCACCTTCTGATACTGTGACCTCATCCATGTGAATATATTTCTGCATGTCTTATAAAATATTGAAAACTTTAATAAATTCAAGATTGGACTGTTTTTATGTTGAGGTTTACTACTTTCATGTAGTTACTTAAATATTTTTTTATTCTTTTTTTCTGTAGTAAATGGGATTTTATTTTTGAACTTAGTAAAAAGTAAAAAGGCTGATTTCACATATTCTATTATCTTTTTTTATAACACAAATTACAATGCATTGTCATTGTAGTGGATAGGTTCGGTGTGGTATCAACGCTACGCTGGGTGCCTCGGACGCCATTGAGGTGTCACCTTGTGTTGCTGCTCTCTGGGGGGATGGAAAGGCGTGGTGCACCCCAATGGGAAATACTGTAAGTTCAGAGAGTCAGGGTCTGCAGTAAACCAGGGTGCTTCTTTACTGGAGGAACTCAAGTGCATTGAGCTGGCTTCTCCAGTTTCCTTCCCGGCAGAAGAATGGTTTGATGCTGAGGAAAGGCGTGAATTAGCTGTCCCTCTCGCTCTCATATGGCTGGTGATCCCGGCTCTGTGGCAGAGTATCCTCGTCTCAGCCTCTTCTTCTGGTCACACAAGCAGTGACCCCTAACTGCAGAACACTAGGGGCAATAACCGCTCTCCTTATACACAGTTTCTGGCAGAACTAGAACATTCTCGTGGGAGGGGTATAGTGGAGAAACTCAGGCCAAATATATACAATGTTACAGTTCTCATCTGTCATAGACTTGCATTAGAACTTCAACATTAGTCAATGGGAATGACAAAGCAGTTTTAACAGACTAAGGCCTCTTTCACATTTGTATTGTGAGGATCCGGCGTGCACTTCCGTCGCCGGAAATGACCGCCGGATCCATAACAACGCAAGACAACTAAAGGCATCTCGCAGGCACTTACTACAGCTTACAGACGTACATAAATACTGTGAAGAAGGGTGGCGGAGCGTAGATTTAGATGTATTTGCTGGATTTTATTTTGCACCAAGACAATAAAGTTCATCACTGAAATTTACCACGCTTTTGGAAGATGGATCCATTTTTTCTATATAAATACTGTAGTTCACATGGTCAAAATGGTCCTCTGCCCCTGACAGCAAAGTATCCAACAGCAATAATGTAGTTAGTCTATAGGTGGCAGTATAACCACAGCGCTGTTTACAGCATACATGAACTATATGTTTAGGACACACGTCTTGATCATTAAATTCAGGTGTTTGCGGATTATTCTTTGTCTAGAATTAAAATGCAATGAAGTTTTGCTCATTTTAAGCCAAATTCTAAAGAGAGAGATGTTTTTATAAAAATGCAGAGTTAAATTGCAAAAAATTTGGGTACAACTACACTGGGCAATCGTTTTCCCATATGGCCGTTCTTGTTAACTAATGAAGACTGCACTGTTTAGCCTGTCTGCATTGTTAATAGCCAAGCGGTATTGAAGGTGTCACATGGCTATTAACAATGCAGACCAATTACACAATGCTGTCTTGTTAGTCAGCCAGATGAGGCCATATGGTCATATTCTAAATTATCCTACCTCACTCATGGGATCCAGATGAGATCTGAAACTATAAGACAGAGAGCAACACTCATAAATGAAATCTTAACCTAACTTGTGAACGAGGTCTCAGAATCAGATGGTGACACCCCCTGAGGTAGCCAGACAAAAAATGCAGGCGTCTTGGGTCACCTCAGACTCCTCCATTCATCATCTACAATGCCACCACGTGAAGAAACAAGTAAGGAGCACATGCATAGAGGCACTCCGCAACATTAGGGAGACGAGTGATACATAACCATAGCAAAGGCAGGAGCACTCTGCGGCAATACTAAACCCTCACACTGATGATAAAATTGAGAGGTTAGTTCGACATATCCTACTAGGAGGACATGTCTTAAGCTTGGACACCACGCCAAGGTCTCTCAAGTAGCCTGAGGCCCTATCACTCACCTACCTGTGCCGTATGGGCGATACCAGGGGCCGTTGGGCATTACGGGAGCGTAAGGCCTGACTCACAAACAGCTCACCAGTGACCTCCAGCATGTAACCATGCTTGCAATGGGAGGTGGGAGGTGCCTGTGAGCCCCACCCGAGACCGCCTGATATGGCCCAGAGCCTCCCAGGTGCACCTGAATGTAGCCTGTAGATGAAAAGCAGGCACATTTAAATTGGAGTTTATACACCTCCAAACATATTATACAAACCATTAGAAAACGTGGTGTGGTGTTTAACAAGCAGGATATGCTCAACCCATATGCAGTTGTGCATGTATATAGGGGAGCACATCCTGCACTTGTAGTCCGTTGCTAGGGGCAATCAACAGCAAAAAATGCATACAATGGAAGATGCCAGCAATGGACTACAAGTACCACAGACGAGTGATACATAACATGGTGTACAGCATCAGACTTGCAGCAGTTTACGGCGGAGCACTGCCGATCAGCCTCAGAAGCTGCTAGGCCAGAAGCACATGAGGCAATAGAACAGCACAAGCGGTAGCAGTGACGTCATCGTAACCTCTTGCACCGGGTCTCAGGTGGCACAATTACGTGGTCACAAACAATTGAGCCCAGGTATTTTTGTTTTTATTATATATGGGGGCACTACAGGGAGAGGGGCATTATAGGGTGTTCTAAAAGGGTGCCTTCTATATCGTCTTTAATAATACTAGGGTCAAAAGGGGTGCCTTATAGAGGGGGATTATTAATATTGGGCACAATAGGGAAGGCATTGCTACTAATGGGGGCACTCTTGAGGAGCATTATCGCTATTGGGGACACTATTACTAATGAGGGCACTGTGGGAGAGAATTACTACTATTTGCTGGACTTTGGGGAGCAGTGTTATTATGGGGAAACTATCTGTACGGCATGGTTATTTTTGATGTACAGTATTTTGTGCATTGGGGAGCCCCAGGATAACATGGGGGCTCCCCAATGCCCAGGGGCACAGGGGCACAAGGGGAGGGTGGATAATGGAAAAGTGAGGGACCTAAGATGTCTGCTTAGTAAACTCTGCAGAGACAAAACGCAGTTGAAAGAAGTTATCATGGCGGTCTGGTCCGAACGGAGAAGATGAGGAATGAGAAAATCTACATCAGAGGAGACATCACTGGGTATAAGAGTTGTGTGTGCTGTATTCTCCTGTATGACTGGTAGCAGTGTATGTAATGTCCATCCAAATATGTATTTAGCAGTAATACTGGGGGGAGGGGATGGATTGAGAATTTATCACGGGTGGTTGGGGTTTGTCATTTCAATTCTCGCCTCAGTAAGCAGGTGAGCTGGAATCTGTCCTATACTATACTTATCATCCAGATTCTTCATCTTTCCCTCATGGCTGATTTCCCATCATTCTGTGTGATGACCGGGCCCCGGAGATGATTTGTCTTGGTGTCTTCACCGTATCGTCCAGAGGCTGCAGCAGGAGATAACATCACTATGGACGTTATACTGGAGACATGGAGCTCCCAGTACTGCCCAGTGTATAGATATATTCTATATCACACGTCTCCATAATGGTGCGGAGTGTCTCTATGTGTGCGCCCCCAGCTCAGCCCATCCCCCTCTATCATCAGTGAGGATACTCCTTACCTGTTCCTCCACATGGGGGCGCAGTACATGATGAATGGAGGAGGCTGAGGGTGTGATTACACAAGACTCCTGCACCCCTTGGCCTGACAGCTCAGGGGGTGTCACCTTCTGATACTGTGACCTCATCCATGTGAATATATTTCATTGTATAGTGTTCTAACGTATTGAAAGATGTAAGGCTAGTTTCTTTTTTTTTTTTTTTTTCTAGAGAGGGGTTTTATGTTTTTATACCAGCGAACACATAAAAAAAAAATTTCGCATATTTTTTTTTTTTTATAGAATAAATTACATCCCGTTGCTGTTATACTTGATTTTATATGAGGAGGTAAGTTCTAGACTTGACAGCGGCGAATCAATGGATGTCGTATATCTGGATTTCTCCAAAGCATTTGACACTGTACCGCATAAAAGGTTAGTATATAAAATGAGGATGCTCGGACTGGGAGAAAATGTCTGCATGTGGGTAAGTACCGTATTTTTCGCCCTATAAGACGCACCTGGGGTTTTTTGGGGAGGAAAATAAGAAAAGAAAAAATTTTAACCAAAAGGTGTGCTTTTGGAACTAATGGTGGTCTGTCAATGGCACTATTATGGGGGATCTGTGGATGTCACTGTTATGGGGTGGGGAGGGTCTGTGGATGACACATATATAACAGTGCCATCCACAGACCCTCCCCACCCCATAACAGTGCCATCCACAGATCCCCCATCCAATAACAGTGCCATCCACAGACCCTCCCCCATAAAACTGAGCGAGCGGGAGGGACTGGTGCAGTGACTGTACCCGGCCCCCCCGCTCCAGTGCTGCACTATTAAAATATAAGGTATCTAAATCATCTAAAAGTTCTGGTCCATGCCCCCCACCCCTAATAATACCGACACACGGCTTGTTCAGTTGATAGCAGGCATTCCGGGCGGCCGGCGCCTGCTTCATTCATAAAGTAGGTGGCGCAGGGATGTGACGTCAGTGAGTGACGCGCCGGCCGCCCGGAATGCCTGCTATGAACTGAACAAGCCGTGTGTCGGTAATATTAGGGGTGGGGGGCATGGACCAGAACTTTTAATTGATTTAGATACCTTATATTTTAATAGTGCAGCACTGGAGCTCCTCCTCCCAGTCCCTCCCCGCTCGCGCATACATCGCAGCTGGCGATGTAAAAATGTCAGCATTCGCCCCATAAGACACAGGGGCACTTTCCCCCCATTTTTTGGGGGGAAAAAGTGCGTCTTATGGGGCGAAAAATACGGTAACTGGCTGAGTGACAGAAAACAGAGGGTGGTTATTAATGGTACACACTCAGATTGGGTCACGGTCACTAGTGGGGTACCTCAGGGGTCAGTACTGGGTCCTATTCTCTTCAATATATTTATTAATGATCTTGTAGAAGGCTTTCACAGTAAAATATAAATTTTTGCAGATGACACTAAATTCTGTAAAGTATTTAACACAGAAGATGACAATATACTGCTACAGAGGGATCTGGATAGATTGGAGTCTTGGGCAGATAAGTGGCAGATGAGGTTGAACACTGACAAATGTAAAGTAATGCACATGGGAAGGAATAATGCAAGTCACCCGTACGTACTAAATGGTAAAACACTGGGTAACACTGACATGGAAAAGGACCTAGGAATTTTATTGAACCGTAAACTAATCTGTGGAAACCAGTGTCAGGCAGCTGCTGCCAAGCCCAATAAGATGATGGTTGCATCAAAAGGGGCATAGATGCCCGTGATGAGAACATAGTCCTACCACTTTACACATCCCTGGTCAGACCACACATGGAGTACTGTGTACAGTTCTGGGCTCCTGTGAACAAGGCAGACATAGCAGAGCTGGAGAGGGTTCAGAGGAGGGCAACTGAAGTAATAACTGGAATGGGGCAACTACAGTACCCTGAAAGACTATCAAAATTAGGGTTATTGACTTTAGAAAAAATATGACTGAGGGGAGATCTAATAACGATGTATAAATATATCAGGGGTCAGTACAGAGATCTGTCCCATCATCTATTTATCCCCAGGACTGTGACTGTGACGAGGGGACATCCTCTGCGTCTGGAGGAAAGAAGGTTTCTACACAAACATAGAAAAGGATTCTTCACTGTAAGAGCAGTGAGACTATGGAGCTCTCTGCCTGAGGAGGTGGTGATGGTGAGTTCACTAAAAGAGTCCAAGAGGGGACTGGATTTATTTCTGGAGTGTAATAATATTACAGGCTATAGCTACTAGAGAGGGGTCGCTGATCCAGAGAGTTATTCTGATTGCCTGATTGGAGTCCCCCTAAAGTGAGGAAAATTGGCTTCTACCTCACAGGGGTTTTTTCCCTCTGGATCAACTTGCAGGATAACAGGCCGAACTGGATGGACAAATGTCTTTTTTCAGCCTTATAAACTATGTTACTAGGGACAGGGCTAGAGGTTTCAGCATGGCCTAGGACCTTCTATTTGTTTTGTTTTTTGTTTTTTTTACACATTGTGCCATCCACAAGCTCATAGAAGACTTCTCGGGGCATGTAACATTATATTTTTTTCAATTGATGGTTTAGTGACATTAGCCCTAGTCCAGTGATGGGCAACGTGCGGCTCTCCAGCTGTTGCAGAACTACAACTCCCAGCATGCAAAGCCTGTCTATAGCTATCAGCCTACTGCAGGGCATGATGGGAGTTGTAGTTTAGCAACAGCTGGAGAGCCGCACGTTGCCCATCACTGCCCTAGTCATAGGAGGAATACAGCCTCAGAGACCTCACTGCAGAAATGATCTGGTGTCTGCTAAGACCCAGTAGCTCCTGCAGTTACCCAGAACCCGACGATCACCAGATCAATGGGCTGGGAACGAAAAGCCCTTTCCTGACCTGTATGGCACTCATTGAGTGATTGCCTTCTCTGTGGGGCACCTGGCCATCACAGACAACTGAATCCAAGATTCTTCCTGATCTCTGTATAGCTCCAAACTCAGCAAGGACATTTAAAAACATCCTTGCAGAGTCATATGTGGACCTACTAGCGGTCCTCAAGTAGTTAAATACCGATCTTACAGGAAAGGATCTTAGTGGTATGTTCTAGATAGTCTTTATGGTTCCAACCTTTTGCAGGAGTCAAGAAATGGAAGTCAGCTACCCCTGCTTCAGCCTCTCCCTCTCCACTGTGGTACTCAGTTCCTTGTGGACATATCTATGTCCTAAAATGATGACTGGTATTGGGGAAACAACTCTCACCTCAACTTGCTAGCTAGCTACTCAAAGCTGGTTTTCTCTTTCTCCAGTTTAGCAGTCTTCCAGCCTTGTTCAGTTCCATTGCCACAGGTGTATAAAATCCAGTCCCTGCCTTTACAGACAATTGTCAATGACTACAAAAAAACTGTTCATTTACTGCAGCACTCACCTCCAGTTTTTAAAGTAGACATGGACTATACTGGTCCAGATGTGGCCAGGTAATCAATCTAGAGATAGCAAAAAAACATCCAGCTCCTTTTCCTTAAAAACCAATGCTTTATTCTTTCACATTTTCATTTAAAATCCATGTGTACAAACGGAGAAACTGTAGTAGAATGTGACGCGTTTCGGGGCACTTACATATGGGCCCTTCATCCAGACATCAGATTTTCAAGATTGTGGCCGGATTATAGTTAATGGGGCCGGCGGGCATAATGTCTGCATCCACCAGTGCTGGAGCTGTCCGGCAGGCTGTTCTCTGCTGGAAGAGCCTGCCAGAATCACTAACTCAGATGTGAAGGTAGCATAATACCTCTTACATCCAGTGACGTCTCCTGTGATGTAGATGTTCTCTGTCCTCATCTTCTCCTTTCAGACCACACCACCATGATGATTTCTTTCAGCCATTTCTTCTCTCTGCAGAGTTTGACAAACAGACATCTTAGTTTCCTAGTTTTGCATCATCCCGCCACCTCTAATATTGTGCCTGCTGTGCTCCTTATACTAGTTACACACAGATAGTTCCCCTTCAATAACTATTGGCACACAGTGTCCTAAAAAATAAGTGCTCCCAGGAAACAGTGTCCCTGAGACTAATAGTGTAAGCATAATGTTCCCCAAAAATAATTGTGCTAAGCTGATACCGTGCCAGGGTGCCGACCAACGAAACAGTGCTCCCCAAAGTCCCACCAATAGAAATAATTATCTACCAGACAACACATAGTAGTAATAGTGCCCCTACAGTAATAATGTCCCCACTGTGTCCCAGAAGTAATAATGTTCCCATAGAGCTCATACTAGTATTCAATTTCCTCATAGTCCTTCAACTGTAATAAAGCTCACCATAAAGCCCCTGGTAGTGATAATTCTCTTTATAATGTGTAACAGTAGAGAAATGCCTCCTTATATAATGTGTGCCAGTACATAAAAATGCCCTCTTGTGTGGCTGTATAAAAAATACCTCCTCTTAGTGCCCCCTGTAGAGCCAATGTCCCCATAGTAGCCTCATAATGTGTGCCAATGCCCCCTACGTGTGCCCAAAAAAAACTTTTTGTGCCCCCAGTTGAGCCAAGGTCCCCATAGTGCCCTATAATTTTCGCCAGTATAAAATACTCCTGTATCGTGCACCAAAAGTGCGCCTCCCCTTGTCCCCATGGTGCCTGACAATGTGCCAGTATAAAATGTCCCCATAATGTGTGCCAGTATGATGCACCTATATAATGACCCCAATAGTGCTCCTATTCGCCATAGTGCCCCCATGTGTGCCAGTATATAAGATAGGGTCCCCATAGTGCTCCTCCCCCTTGTTAGTGCCCCCCATGTGTGCCAGTATATAAGATAGGGCCCCCATACTGCTCACCCCCCTCCAAAGTGCCCCCCATGTGTGCCAGTATACAAGATAGGGCCCCCATAGTGCTCATCCTCCCCTGCCGCAGTCAATAAAATGCTTCGCCACAGGCTTCTCAACCATACCCTTCCTAATGGTACTCTTGTCTTTGTTGATCCGCCTAAAACCGATTATAAGATTAGGACTGATCTCTTTCAGAAAATTACTGATAAGAATATACTATTGGTTTGTGATAGCAACCACCCTCGACGTATGGTGGATTCTCTACCATGTAGTCAGTTGTTGCGAGTACGTAGAATAGTGTCAGAGGAGGACAGATTTTAATTTAGGGCTGATGAAATGTGTAACTAAAGGTAAAGTGTCGGCAGTCAAGTGAGATACGGTATTAGGCACATCCACACGTACTAGGGTGGATAATCGGATTGCTTTTGTGTCCATCTTCGGCGGTGACAGTGGTAGTTAGGAACTCAGTTCTAAGTTGAATTCACAATGCGAGTATATGTTCGCATTGCGAATTCAACTTAGAGCTGAGTTCCTAATGGTTGGCTTGCTAGAATATAACGAAGATTGAGAACATAGCGCTATATTCGATATCTTCGTTGATTCTACTAAGCTAACCCAATAGGAATTTTTGCCTGTATACACTGTTCAAAGTTCCAATCGCAATACGCGAATATAAATTTGCGTAACATTCACAATATATAGAATAATGACGAATATTCAATTTCGACGAATATATGACGAATATTCAATCGAATATTCCTGAAATCGAATATGGCACCTCCCGCTCATCACTAGTGAAGAGGAGAAGTCCTGGGGGAAGACGCTATGGTGAGGTCTGCTACATGAGGAGAGGTAAGTAAAGGGAGAGGCAGAGCAATGCTGGGAGTTGTGGTTATTTAACTAGGACTGTATGTTAGGGCTGAAGGGAGGGATGTTATTTACATGGGACTGTATGTTGATGGCGGCTGTGGGAGGGAGTGATGTTATTTACATGGTACTAAATGTTGGATGGGGCTGGAGCAGGGTTATGTTATTTAAATGGGACTGTATGTTGAAGGCAGCTGTGGGAGGGGGTGATGTCATTTACATGGGACTGCATGTCGGAGGGGGCTGGGAGAGGCCGTGATGTTATTTACATGGGACTGTATGTTGTCGGTGGCTTTGGGAGGGAGTTATGTTATTTACATAGGACTGAATGTTACAGGGGTCTGAGGGAGGGAGTGATGTTATTTACATGGGACTGTATGTTGAAGGTGGCTGGGGGGGTGATGTTATTTATATGGGACTGAATGTTAAGGGGGTGATGTTTACATGGGATTGCATATTGGAGGCGGCTGGAGAGGGGGTGATATTATTTACTTGGGACTGTATGTTGAAGGCGGCTGGGGAGGAGGTGATGTTATTTACATGGGATTGTATATTGGAGGGGCTGAAGGCAGGGGAGTGATGTTATTTACATACGACTGTATTTTGGAGGGGGCAGGAGAGATGGTGTGATGTTATTTACATGAGAATAGAGAAGGACCGCCCTTGTCCTGTACCGAAGGAGCTCCTTTTTGCCTCGGGCATCCAGAATAGGTCTCGATGATCAGAGATAAGTTTAGGGGAAAAATGGCAGTAGTACCGGGGCACTAAGATTTAACCACACTTTATTTTAGTACAAAACTAAATATAAACAAAGTGATCGAGTCTTAGTTTAGCTCCGCGTTTCACCGACGTTCCGTCATCTGTGGACAGGCGGCTGCACTTGTCTGTGATAATGCCCTCTTCCGTGCTAAACATACGTTCAGACAATAAACTGGCCGCCGGGCAGGCCAGCACCTTCAAGGCGTAAAGGGAAGCTCAGGCAATGTGCCCAATTTGGAGACCCAGAAGTTGAATGGGGCAGACCCATCAGTCAGTACACATACTGCACACATACTGCTCCACCATTTTGCTAAAATGCTGCCTCCTGCTAAGACGTCACGTAAAAAGTGTACATGTACCTCACACCAAAAATGGGTATATGTCACCCACCGAACTAACAGACGGATTAACTAAATCAATTTCCCTGTCACATATGCAGTGCACGTGTATCTCACACCAAAAATGGCTAGATGTCACCCACCGATCTAACAGACAGATTAACTATATTAATTTCCCTGTCAAGTATAAAGTGCACATGTATCTCACACCAAAAATGGGTATATGTCACCCACCGAACTAACAGACGGATTAACTATTATATTTTTGTGTCAGGGGTGCAAAAATGGTGCATTGCAGCCACAAAAAAACATTATAGGTCACCCACAAAACAAATAGCCAGATTCCTAACACTCTCCCTCACTTCAGCTGCCTGCTTCCTGTCCCTGCACTACTCAGAGCTGTAGGAGGTGCTACACGTGATCCAGCTTGTATAGAGGCTGGGTCACATGATGCACCGGCCAATCACAGCCATGCCATTACTAGGCATGGCTATGATGGCTTCTAAGTGCCCACAGCTTAAAAGCTTGTTGATTAGCTGCCCTACAGCCATTCAAAAGCTTTATTAAATGCCGGAACACAGAAACTCAAACTTTTCTGGCAAAGTTCGGTACGGGCCCAAACTTTTCCATTTCGGGTTCACTCAACACTATAAACCACCCATAAATTACCCCATTTTAGAAACTACACCCCACAAATTATTCAAAACTGATGTTACAAACTTTGTTAACCCTTGAGGTGCTCCACAAGAATTTTAAAAAAATGGATGGCAACTTTCAAAATTTACTGTAACATAGCAAGGGTTAAAAGGAAAATGAATGTCAATAGTTGTTACCCAGATTCTGCAGTTTACAAACAGCCCCCATATGTTTATAATAAAGGACATATGAGCACATGGCAGGGTTCAAAAGGGAAGGAGCGCCATAGGGCTTTCGGAGAACAGATTTTGCAGGAGTGGATTTTGGGAGCAATTTCGCATATGAAGACACCCTGAGGTACCCCTACAGTGGAAACTCCTAAAAGATGACCCCCATCCTGGAAACTACACACCTCAAGGAATATTTCAAGGTGTGTAGTGAGCACTTTGACCCATAAGGCTTTTCACAGAATTAGGAAACACTTGGCTGTAAAAATGAAAAATTGCAATTTTTTCCAGAAAAAGTTGCTTAACACACACAAGTTTAACTTTCAAAAGGGGTAATAGGACAAAATGCACCCCATAATTTTTACCCATTTTCCCCTGAATAAGGCAATACCCCACATGTGCTTGTAGCATGCTATATGGGCGCACAGGAGGGCTCTAGATTTAAACTGCAAAATATGGATTCTACAGGCCTGAATTGGGAGACATGGATTTTAGGTGCCATGTCGCATTAAAAAAAATTCCTGAGGTCTCTAGAAATTAAAAAACCCAAAAAGTGACCCCATTTTGTAAAGTGCACCCCCATATAAACATTTTAAGGGGGGGAAAGGGTACTTTTCAGCAAACAGGTGTCTCACAGAAGGCAGAAACACTTGTTAAAGGATTTCAAAGCACACGTCTGTGAAAATGAAGAATACTATCAGACCCCAATTTTTTACTTTCACAAGGGGTTAAAGGAGAAAATGCACCCCCGTATGTGCTCTCCATTCAGGAAACACCCCATATGTGCTTGTAGCCTGCTGTATGGGCCATACATGGATTTTAGGTGCCATGTTGCATGTTAAAATATTCCTGAGGTCCCCAGAAATAGAAAACACCAAGAAGTGACTCCATTTTGGAAAGAGCACCCCGGTACGAACATTTTAAGCGGCGGAAAGGCCACACCAAAATGGTGTTTTACAGAAATGAATATGTAGTGGTTGGTGAAAAGTGGATCTGTAAGCTATGCGGACTAAACCAGAGATATAAGGTGGTAAAACTACAGGGTACATCAAGGATGAAATTAAAGGGGTTCTGCAGTTTGATACAACTGATGATCTATCCTCAGGATAGATCATCAGCATCTGATCGGCCGGGGTCTGACACCCGGGACCCCCGCCGATCAGCTGTTTGAGAAGGCAGCGGCACTGCAGCACCGCCGCGGCCTTCTCACTGTTTACCTCTGCTAGAGCCCTGCCCAGTAACGTCACGACTTGTATCAAATGGAGCTTAGCCCCGCCCACGCCACTTGATACAAGTCGTGACATCACTGGGCAGGGCTCTAACAGAGGTAAACAGTGAGAAGGCCGCGGCGCTGCTGCAGCGCCGCTGCCTTCTCAAACAGCTGATCAGCGGGGGTCCCGGGTGTCAGACCCCGGCCGATCAGATGCTGATGATCTATCCTGAGGATAGATCATCAGTTGTATCAAACTGCAGAACCCCTTTAAAGTAATACTCCATGGATGAGCGGTAGATTCTGAAGCACTCCTGTACGCGCAGGCCAGGTTTTTCAGGGCAGGATTCGTAGTGGTAAATGGTGTCTTTCCTGATCCCCCTTTTGGAACACACCCTTTTTTGGGTCCTTCTCTTCCTCGCTGTTTGGGGGAGTCACCAGGCAAGCATGGCGTGTGCCTCTTAAGCTGAGTTTACTCGTTGGGACGGACGGGACATTTTTATTTTATTAGGGTGTGATGTTGTAAACCTTTATTAGGGTGAGGGGTGTGTATGTTGTGTTTTCACATGTGAAGGGGCTTGTAATAAACTGGAAATTAAATTTAGGAGAAAAAAAGGGACAGGAAGGGACAGGGATGGAGGGTGGTTTAGGGATCTGGAACAGCTGCAAATAAAAAAATAAAAAATCAGAGCAACAATTCCAGATGTTTTTCTTCTTTTCTTCTTTCAGCAGGAAGAGATGAAATTGCAGCGGTGGTGCACCACAAGTCCCAGCAAGCCAACAAGCAGCACAGAGAAGGACAGAACCTGTGTGCACGCGGTCACCAGCTAGAATGGCTGCCTGCAGACAGGTTCAGTCATTTCCTGTGCTGCTATAGCGCTGTCATTGCAGCGCTGGCAGGGGCCGCCAAACACGGGTGTCCCCTGCCTGACCTCGGGGGAGACAGGTGCTGACTAGTTCAGCACCAGTCACCCCTGTACCACCCCCCTGCAGCTCCATGAATGGTTAAAAAACCATCCGGAGCTGCGATTGGCCGGTCTGCGGAAACAGGCCAATGGCAGCGATCGGGGCTGCAGGGGGGCGGAAAAACCTCCCTGTGCCCCTAGGAAAGATGGCTGCCTGCCGTGCAGGGCAGCCACCATACCCCGGTCACCAAGCGATTGGTGTACGGCGCTGGTATTTTAAACACAGTTCACAGCGCCATACAGTTACGGCGTTGGTAGCGAACGGGTTAAAAAATATTTTAAAAATTTTGAAAATATAAAAATTCAAATCACCCCCCTTTCTGCAAAATAATTATACATAAACAATAAAAAATAAACATCATGGACATTGTCTAATGCAAAAACGCCCATACTATTAAAATATAAAAATATTTATCAGAAAAAAAGTCAAAATGGCTTCACCTCCCACAAAATGCCACAATGAAAAGAACAGATCGCCCCGCGAAAAATGAGACATAACAGAGCTCTGTACACAGAAAAGTTATAGGGGTCAGAATATGACGATGAAAAGAAAAATCATTTTTTTCAGGTTTTTTAAAACGCAAGAAAAAGTATACATATGGCATCACCGTAATCGTACTGATCTGGCGAATGAACACCGTAAAAAAAAACTATAAAACTGTTCTGGAATTGTGTTTTTTTTTTCTAATTTCACCCCATTTGGAATTTTTTAACAGCTCCCCACTACATCGCATGCAATATTAAATGGTGTCATCCGAAAGTGCAATTAGTCCTGCAAAAAGCAAGCCCCCCCTAAGACCTATTGCACACGAACGTAGATGTCCAGTTGCCGTATTGCGGACCGCATATGCGGATATGCAATACACTGGCACCATTCACTTTAATGGGTCCGCAAATCCGGAGCTGCGGAACGGTGCGGAACGGTGCGGAACGGGCTCATGGAACGGAACACTACGAAGTGCTTCCGTGGGGTTTCGTCCCGTACTTCCGTTCCGCGAAAAGATAGAACATGTCCTATCTTTTTGCAGAACCGGCTGATCGTGGACCCATTCAAGTGAATGGGTCCGCGATCCACTGTGGCTGCCCCACGGTTGGTGTTCGTGCATTGCGTCCCGCAATTTGCCACGGGGTGCACACGTTCGTGTGCAATAGGCCTAAGGCTATACGGAAGAAAAAATGTTAAAAGTTAGGCCCCTAAAAAAAAACGAAAAAACCTCCGGGGGCTGAAAGGGTTAAAGGGCATTGTCCAGCTTGGGTAATTCTGATTAATAGAAGGGGTTCTTCCTTATCTATTAGCCAGAAGAATGGTTGCCAAGAGCTCACTATGGAGGACCTCACCTCTCCAGTATAAAACATTCCATGGATTTCAATGGGCTGTGTGTAATTCCTAATTTCCCCTGTGGTGGCGCTGTGGGGGAATTAAACCCTTTCTGCAAGCTGATCGCTGGGGGTCCTAACTATGGGATGTGTTATTATCTCCTTATTTTCAAGGGAAACTTCTAATCTTGTAAATAGAAGTGAGAAGTTGAGAAGTCCTTTAAGTGGGAACCCCTTGTGATGGCCTCCATGCCTCTTACATCTGTTGTCTTCACATTGCTAAGAAACGTCTAAATAACTCTGATCCCCAATTCCCACTTAAATTACAATAGTCCAGTAGAAGGACTTCACATTTCTATTTTTGGCCTGGTGGGAACTCGTCATATTACTGCTAAAATTGGAAGAAATTATAGTTCCAAGCAAGGCTCTCGGCAATTCTCCTCATTATGAGTCCTAGCCCGTCCTCTGTTTATACTGGGGATAAGCTTCTGATAAGTCAGAAATAATATCCGGTGCGCTGACCGAAGATTTATGATTTTCCATACCCAGTGATCACAAAGTCATAGAGATGTCATGAAATCTGTTCAGATTATTTGTGGTGGAAAATGTCACGATGAAGTCACCAGCAGATATAACCCTGTGAGGTCAGGATTCATCTTCATGGTAAAAGTGCATTAGAAAATATGCCCAGGAAACATTCTACAGGAGAGCGGTCCTGCCCAAAAGAGCTTGCACTCTACAGGAGAGAGGTCCCTGACCATAAGAGCTTACACTCTACAGGAGAGAGGTCCCTGACCATAAGAGCTTACACTCTACAGGAGAGAGGTCCTGCCCATAAGAGCTTACACTCTACAGGAGAGAGGTCCTGCCCATAAGAGCTTACACTCTACAGGAGAGAAGACCTGTCCATAAGAGCTTACACTCTACAGGAGAGAGGTCCCTGCCCATAAGAGCTTACACTCTACAGGAGAGAGGTCCTGCCCATAAGAGCTTACACTCTACAGGAGAGAGGTCCTGCTCATAAGAGCTTACACTCTACAGAAGAGATGTCCCTGCCCATAAGAGCTTACACTCTACAGGAGAGAGGTCCCTGCCCATAAGAGCTTGCACTCTACAGGAGAGAGGTCCCTGCCCATAAGAGCTTACACTCTACAGGAGAGAGGTCCCTGCCCATAAGAGCTTGCACTCTACAGGAGAGAGGTCCCTGCTCATAAGAGCTTACACTCTACAGGAGAGAAGATCCTGTCCATAGGAGCTTGCACTCTACAGGAGAGAGGTCCCTGCACATAAAAGCTTACACTCTACAGGAGAGAAGATCCTGTCCATAGGAGCTTGCACTCTACAGGAGAGAGGTCCCTGACCATAAGAGCTTACACTCTACAGAAGAGAGGTCCCTGACCATAAGAGCTTACACTCTACAGGAGAGAGGTCCCTGACCATAAGAGCTTACACTCTACAGGAGAGAGGTCCTGCCCATAAGAGCTTACACTCTACAGGAGAGAGGTCCTGCCCATAAGAGCTTACACTCTACAGGAGAGAGGTCCCTGCCCATAAGAGCTTACACTCTACAGGAGAGAGGTCCCTGCCCATAAGAGCTTACACTCTACAGGAGAGAGGTCCTGCCCATAAGAGCTTACACTCTACAGGAGAGAGGTCCCTGCCCATAAGAGCTTACACTCTACAGGAGAGAGGTCCCTGCCCATAAGAGCTTACACTCTACAGGAGAGAGGTCCCTGCCCATAAGAGCTTACACTCTACAGGAGAGAGGTCCCTGCCCATAAGAGCTTACACTCTACAGGAGAGAGGTCCCTGACCATAAGAGCTTACACTCTACAGGAGAGAGGTCCCTGACCATAAGAGCTTACACTCTACAGGAGAGAGGTCCTGCCCATAAGAGCTTACACTCTACAGGAGAGAGGTCCCTGACCATAAGAGCTTACACTCTACAGGAGAGAGGTCCTGCCCATAAGAGCTTACACTCTACAGGAGAGAGGTCCTGCCCATAAGAGCTTACACTCTATAGGAGAGAGGTCCTGCCCATAAGAGCTTACACTCTACAGGAGAGAGGTCCCTGCTCATAAGAGCTTACACTCTGCAGGAGAGAGGTCCTGCCCATAAGAGCTTACACTCTACAGGAGAGGTCCTGCCAATAAGAGCTTACACTCTACAAGTAAAGATTTCTAAACCCATATTGTCGCCCATCCCATGGTATGAATAATGTCGCCCACTTCCATCCCCCTCCATCGTCAGTTCCTCTTAAGAACGTCAGCGACCAGGACTTCCATCTGGATCAGCACTGTCCTCTTACTATCCTCCATGTATAGGTCTCCGTCTGCATATACTGGTTGCCCTCATCAATGAAGCTGGGACCAGTTTCGGTGAGATGGGTAACCATCCTCTTCATTGTTTGGTTTATCTGAGAAATTGAAAAATCATGAGGATATAAAGATGTGAATTACATCATAAACCGATAGTAAAACTGCTTTCTGTGCCGTGTATTTACACTTTTGGAGTCACATAGTCTCATAATTTTCTTATCTTATTGTAAACAGTGCAGTCTAAAACAGCACAATCACTGATGGACTTATACTTTACCTGTAGGTACGGGGGCGCCAGTCTTCCCACCCCCTACCAGTGTGGGGTTATGCTGCTTTAACTGTTTTTCCAGTTTTTTTCTGCTGATTTTGTCTGCAGGTAATCTGATGTACTGAATATACGTCTGCATTTTTAACTTCTACCACTAGATGGCTCTGTAGTATCATAAACAGGAAAAGTTATATAAAGAGCTGTAAAGCCGGAAGTGAGTCAGTGTGTGGCTGAAGCTCAGGGAAGGTGTCACTCCCTTGCACTTATGTAGTCGTGTGGACTAATGTACAACCCCAATGCCTGAAAAGTTGGGACTGGGCCATGTCTACCATTGTGTAGCATCCCCTCCTCTTTTAACAACAGCCTTTAAACATCTGGGAAGTTAGGAGTAGTTTTGGGAGACGAATCTTGTCGGATTCTAGCTGCTCACCAGTCCTGGGTCTTCTTAGCTGGAATTTCTGTTTTATACACCAAATGTTTTCTATTAGTGATAGGTCTGGACTGCACCTTCTTCTGTGAAGCCATGCTGTTGTGAAGGATGCAGTATGTGCTTTAGCATTGTCTTGCTGAAATGGTGCAATGCCTTCCCTTAAAGAGATGTTGTCTAGAGATGGCCTTGTGGTTCGACCGGCAGTCATTTCGCAGCAAACTCTGCGTGTTCGCGATTCGCCGACATATGGCAATATTCGCATGCGCCATATTTTTTTGCATTGCGCTGAACTTTGACCCATCACACATCCATCAGGTGGGACAGGACAGCCGATTGAGACTTTTCAGCACATGGACACACCCCCACCCTATAAACGAACCCAATCTGGCATCCATTTTACATTCTGTGTTTTGCCAGTGTAGGGAGAGGTTTATTTTGTGGAGCAGGGACAGGCTGTTAGGGACACCAAACACTAGCTAATAGGGCCACAAAAGTCCTTTTAAGGACTGGTATAGGTGTGCTATCAATACTGAGGGTGTGATATACTTATAATATACTTTCTAACATAGAAAGCATATTATAGTGCCTTTGTATAGTGCAACAGTTGTGTGCGGTTCTGCTGTGATACCGCAGCTATATAGAGGGAGAAACACTATTGGAACAACTATTTGCAACGGGTGTGATATACCTGTTGCCCCCCCAAAAAACTGATTGAGGGGTGTGATAGACCTGCTTCCACAAAATAATAATTGATGGCTGCAATATACCTGTCACCCTAAAAAAACAGTGTGGTGTGATATAACTGTTGTGGCAAAAAAAAAATTTGAGGGGTGCGATATACCTGCTTCCACAAAATACTGATGAAGGCTAGTTTCACACTAGCGGCAGGGGAGTCCGTCAGGCTCTTCCGTCGGGTGAACAGCCTGTCGGATCCGTCCTGCCGCTAGTTCACGTGTGCCCCCGGACTGCTTCTCCGTCCCCATTGACTATAATGCATTGACTGCATGTCTTCATTTTAGTCCGGGCGGCCTCTCGCCGTGCTGCCACTGGAACTCCGCCCCTGCCCCAATTATAGTCAATGGGGATGGAGCGGCAGTCCGGAGGCACACGTGAACAAGAGGGGGGACGGATCCGACAGGCTGTTCACCAGCCGGAAAAGCCTGACGGACTCCCCTGACGCTAGTGTGAAAATAGCCTAAGGGGATTCATATACCTGCTTCAACCAAATACTGATTAAGGGGTTCGATATACCTGCTTCCACAAAATATTGATTGAGGCATGCGATATACCTGCTTCCACAAATGCTGCTCTTCTCTAGGGATTTTGGCACAGGGTTATTTTGAAAATGACAGGCAGAGGAAGAGGCAGGCCGTTCCGCAGGGGTGGTAGGGGTCGGGCAGGTGCACCAGGCCGGAGCCTAAGGGGGAAGTTGGAGAAGGCGCGTGCGATTACTTCAAAGGACGCACCAGAGTTGGTTGAGTGGCTCACTCAGCCTTCCGCTTCTGCACCCTCCTTATCCTCTGTATCTGCACCCTCCTCACTCACTGCTGTGTGCACCCGCAAAGACACCACCACCATAGCCCCTCCACTCGAGTCAGAGGAATTATTTTCCCATCCATTCCCAGACCTTACCGATGCGCAGCCATTCTTGGCATCGGATCAGGAAGAGGAGGTAGAAAGGGCTGCCACCCAGCTTTCTGACAACAGTACCCAGATCAGCCCAAGGAGGGAGGTCCACGCTGTTGCTGTGTCCTCTCTAATGTCAGTGGTGGTGAAGGTGAAAAGATGAAGTGTCGATGGACGTCGTTTGGGTGCCCACAAGAGAGGAAGAGGAGGGGAGTTCAGAGGGAGAGACGGAGCAGGAGAAAGGGAGGAGAAGCAGACAGAGCTCGCAGGGCACAGGAGGCAAAAAGCAGACTGCAAATGTATCTGGAGCGAGCCATCCACCATGCACGGTCACTTCTGGCGCTCCCAAGACGCCAGCATATGGCTCCGCAGTGTGGGCTTTTTTAAAGTGTCAGCTGCTGACAATAGTGTTGCCATCTGCAGCCTGTGCTGTCAACTCACAAGTCACGGTAAGCCCAATACTCACCTAGGAACGACCGCCTTAAGAAGGCACCTGGTCTCCCATCATCGAGCCCAGTAGGAGCAACTCCATCAGACCCCACAAAGCCACACTCCCGGCGCTCCACGTCCTGCCTCTTCTCCTTCTCCTCTCTCTTCCCATTTGACCTCCACTCCCCCTTCCATCGTGCCGTCAAGGCAGGCTTCTGTGGCCCAAAGGTTCGAACGTAAAAAGTTGATGATGCCGGATAACCCTCTTGCCCAATAGCTGACTGCTGACTTGTCATAACTGCTAGCCCACCAACTACTGCCATATGAACTGGTGGACTCGGAGGCCTTTGGAAAATTTCTGGCCATTGTCACACCATAATGGAAGGTCCCCGGAAGGAAATATTTCCCCAGAAGGGCATCCCAGAGCTATATGGCCACGTTCAGCGGCAAGTGAATATATCTCTGGCACACAGTGTCGCTGCCAAGATACATCTGACCACAGACACGTGGTCTAGCAAACACGGGCAGGGAAGGTACATAACTTTTACTGCCCACTGGGTGAACCTTCTGATGGTCATCAAGCATGTAACCCGTTGCTCCCATGTGGATTTGGTGTTACCGCCACGGATTGCATGCAGGCCTGCCTCTTCTTATCCTCCTCCATCCTCTGTCTCCTCCCCTGCTGACTCCTCCTGTTCCACTGCTACCGCCTCTTCCGCTGCGCCCCCCAAGCTCCCCAGAACCTATTCGATCTGCCAGGTGAGACGTTGCCATGCTGTTCTGCAGATGTTGTGCCTGGAAACCAAGAGCCACACCGGTCCTGCACTGCTTTCAGCGGCGACACCACTTGCCCCTCAGACGTCTGATTTGTGACAGACCGACGCGCTGGAACTCCACCTTGTATATGTGTCATAGGCTGCTCCAGCAGTAATGTGCCGTTAACGACTACCTGTACAAAGTCTGCAGCAGGACAGGTTCTGGGGACCTTGGTTTCTTTTCACCGCGCCAATGGCTGCTCATGCGCGATGCATGCAGACGTCTGCGGCCATTTGATAAGATCACAAAACTGGTCAGTCGCAGCCAGGGCACCATCAGTGATATTGTACCTTATGCCTTCTTTCTGGAGCATGCATTGCGTCGTGTCATTGATCAAGGTGTCGAGGAGCACAAGCTGGAAGATGAGGAAGTCGAAATGCTGAATGAATTCCCAGGGGGGGTTACTCCATCTGGGACAAGTCAGCAGGGGTCTGAAGAGGAGTCAGAGGAGGATGGTGGCTGGGGGGAGGAGAAGGAAGAGCTGGCTTTAAACTCTTCGAGGATCCCTGGTGTTGTCCGTGGCTGGGGGGAGGAGACCGGGGAGGACCGGGCACTCGGGGGAGGAGACCTGAGCAATGAGCAGGAGCCAGGGCTTTCCACCGCTTCTAATTTAGTGCAAATGGGGGCCTTTATGCTCCAGTGTTTGAAGAGGGACCCCAGTTTAAAAAGCATAAAGGGCAAGGACCAGTACTGGGTGGCAAACACAAAATGTTACCAGCATCACCGAGGGCTGGCAGAATGCAGCATTTCCAGGCCTTGCTGCGAGAGATGCTGCATTCTGCTGTTGCGGGCGCTGGCAGAGGAATTTCCACCCACAGCGAAACAGGATGTACCAATCCTATAACGCATGCAAGAAGAGGGCGGTTTGAAGATTTGTTGGTCACTTCGGATATGAGATCATTCTTGCAGCCAACCCATCGACAGCCGCCCTCCGGATCCAACCTCAGGAAATGCCTAGACTGACAGGTGTCTGACTACATCGGGTTAATGGCCGATGTGGACGCTCTGAGAAGCGAGGAACCCCTGGACTACTGGGTGTGCAGGCTTGACCTGTAGCCAGAGCTGGCACAATTTGCCATGGAACTCTTGGCTTGTCCCTCGTCGAGTGTCCTGTTCGAAAGGACGTTCAGAGCAGCAGGGGGGATCGTGACCGATAAGCGCACTCGCCTAGCTCATGACAGTGTGGACTAACTCACATTTCTAAAAATGAATGAGGCATGGATCTCGGAGGAATTCAACACCTGTGACAACCGTGTGTAATTGAATTTCCTCATGCCAGCCCACACATATCCGCCACCACCCAGAACAAAGAATGGTCCTTATCTTATGTATGTACAGCGGCGTAAAAGGCCTTTTCAGTCCGGTGAATGCCTAATATTTGGGGCCTGTACTCCAATGGCCTACAGTAAAATTGTTATCCACTGACCGCATAATGTACATCCAGCCACATAATCACTTGTTCTTTTCTGTCCGGTGAATGCCCAATGTTTGGGGCCTGTATAAAATTTTTCTAGGCTCCAGCAGGGCACATTTTTGAGAGTTTCCCTGTAAGACGCATAAAAATGGCCCCTGATTAAAATGCATATTTTTTGTGGGAATTGATCCCCCTCTGGTATGTCACTGCCCATGTTGTGGGACTATTTGTGCACTTCTAGTAAGTATTTGGTGGCTGCAAATATGACCTGAAGGTTTTTCAGGTTCGCCTGCCATTAAAGTGAATGTGGCCTGCCGCGAATGTGCGGTTCGCAAACATTTGATCGCAAACGCGTGTTCGCGAAACGTCCTGGCCGATGTTCGTCCATCACTAATGTTGTCTGGATGGGGACATATGTTGTTCTAAAACCTCTATATACTGTTCAGCATTGATAGAGTCTTTCTAGATATGTAAGCTGCCCATGCCATAGGCACTAATGAACCCCATATCAGAGATGCAGGGTTTTGAACTGCACAATGATAACAAATTGGATGGTCCCTTTCATCTTGAGTCTGCAGAACACATAGAAGAAACTGGATGGTCCCTCTCCTCTTGAGTCTCTAGAACATATAGAAGAAGACAGACGGCCCCTCTCTTCTTAAGTCTTCAGAACACAGACAAATCTGGATGGTCCCTCTCCTCTTGAGTCTGCAGAACACATAGAAGAAGCTGGATAGTCCCTCTCTTCTTCAGTCTGCAGCACACATAAAATAAGGTGGACGATCCCTCTCTTTTTAGGTCTGAAGAACACATAGAAGAAGACATATAGTTCCTCTTGTCTGCGGACCACATAAAAGAAGAAAGCTTCAGCACTGCAGCGCGATCTCATAAAAGCAGTTTCTTCTTTATTGCAGCATCTCCACAAAGGTGCAGTACAAAATACAATGAACAAGAAATCGATTCCATGTTTTGGATGAAAAATATCCTTCATCATGGTCACAGTCTAGTACAAGTAATGTGCTAATTTAAAAGCCATGGGAAACCACATGATGCTGATCACTCAGCTAGGAGGGGTCAGAACCAAGTCAAGCAAATTACCCTGGCAAATGATTAAAAACCAGATGGAAAGCAGATGAAACAACAAATAAATACCGTCATATAAATACAGTATAATAATATATACAGAAAACTCGTAATATCAAGAACAATGAAAAAAGGTTGCGGTGACAATTCATTCCATAAGGCCTCATGCACACGGCTATATGTATTTTGCGATCCGCAAAAAATACGGATGACATCCGTGTGCATTCTATATTTTGCAGAACAGAACAGCTGGCCCCTAATAGAACAGTCCTATCCTTGTCCGTAATGCAGACAATAATAGGACATGTTCTATTTTTTTGCGGAAGTA
Source organism: Bufotes viridis (assembly GCA_033119425.1). Taxonomy (NCBI): domain Eukaryota; kingdom Metazoa; phylum Chordata; class Amphibia; order Anura; family Bufonidae; genus Bufotes; species Bufotes viridis. The sequence goes on along the minus strand of CM065590.1, from coordinate 40,974,809 downwards.
AAATATGGACATACGGAAACGAAATGCACACAGAGTAACTTCCATTTTTTTGGCGGACCCATTAAAAATGAATGGTTCTGCATACGGTGCGCAAAAAAAAATGGAACAGACAAGGAAAGAAAATAACTTTGTGCGCATGAGGCCTTAGGCTGACTTGAATGCAATACAAAAATCACACATTCTAACCCCAGAACAAAGAAAAAGGACACGCCCCCTCCGTGGATTTCTCTAAAGTGTTCAGTTAACGCAGAGACATTAGTTACATTGCATTATTATCCGTGAATTTTCTGCTGTAATTTGTAACAAATGTTAGTATATTATCCTCGCTAGCTTCCCCTTTAACCCCTTCAATCCCAGAAGATATTTCTTTCTTTTGTGTTTTTGTTCTTTTACTCCTGGCCATAACTTTTTTTTTTTAATTTTTCCACATATTGTTTTTGGCAGGACAAGTTTAACTTTCTAATAGCACCATTTACTATTGCATACAATGTGGTGGGTGGTGTTGAGCGAATCAAAGTATCCAAAGTCGACTTTGATTCGAAAATCAGGGAAAATTCCCTGAATTGGCGGTAAAAATGCAAAAAAAAAAAAATCATACTCACCCTCATGCATTTGAGCGCGAAGAGGCCGTCGCAGCCATCTTGATTGAAGATCTCGTGCGCAGTGACGTATGACGTATACACGCCGCCCAGCGTGATGACGTCATCATGCACTGCGTGAGATTTCGTGCTGGATCCTCAAGCAAGATGGATCCTCTTCGCGCTCAAATGGATAAGATGAGTATTTTTAATTTAACTGATTAACCCCTGAATGCCCTCATTTTTCATCTCAGATGCCGGCATCTCAGGGGTTCAGTGACACGAGGAGGCGCAATCGCCGTTCCCTGTCATCACCCCCGCTATTTACAAAGAAATGCGCTTTGTGAAAAGTAATTAGTCATAAAGCAAATTTTTTTGTAAAATTCGTCGAAGCAGCCAAATCGAATTTATAGGAACTTCGCTCATCTCTAGTAGTGGGAGGCTGAAAATTTTTTTTTCAAAACTTAAAAAATATTTTTTTTCTTTGCATTGCCATATTCTAACCCCCATAACTTTTTTATTTTTACATCTGTTTTGCTGTGTGAGGGCTCATTTTTTTTGAGAGGTGATCTGTACTTTTCAATGATACAATTTTGTGTGTATGACTTTTTGATCTCTTTTTATTCAATTTTTGCGGGGAGGTGAAGCAATGAAAAAACAGTGAATTAGGCCTCATGCACACGACAGTTGTTTTTAGCGGTCCGCAAAATGGGGTTCCATGATCCGTGTCCGTTTTTGGTTCTGTTGTGTTTCCGTGGTCCGCCAGAAAAAAAGGAAGGAAAAAAAAGTGTAATTTTAATATCTCCACCCAGGATAATGGAATATATATGCAGGTCGCGGACGACAGTCGGATTTTTTCAGGTCCCATTGACTTGAATGGGTCCGCGAATTGTTTTTCGCGGACAAGAATAGGACAGGTTATATTTTTTTGACGGACAGTAATCACGGACCACAGACGCGAAGGACAAACGGTGCATTTGACGAGTTTTCCACGGACCTATTGAAAACCAATGGGTCCGCAGAAAAGAACGAAAAACGGCTCAACGGACACGGAATCAAACAATGGTCGTGTGCATGAGGCCTTAGTCATATTGATTTTCTTTTCCATTACGCTATTCGGCGTATGGGTAAAATACTTTTTTATTGTAATAGTAGAGCAGTTTTCGCAGGAGGCGAGGCCCACAATGTTTATTTTTTTATTTGATTTATCTATTTTTTTTTTTATTTTAGGGAAAGGAAGGAAATGGAGAACATGCACAAGGCCCCAGATATCTGATAACTTACCTTTTTTTTTTTTTTATCAGAAGAAAGTGTAGGAAATGTTAATTAAATACAAATTGTAATAAAAAAAAAAGTTGATAAATCTCCTGCTTCTCTTCTATTTCAAAAACTGCCTGCCTGTAGCCACCACTAGAGGGAGCTCAGTGCATAGGATTTCAATACAGATTCAAGTTCCCTGGTTCTTTTGCAGGTACTCCACTGCGCCTGGCACTACAGTGGTGGCCAGAGGAGCTCCCACTGTAGCTACTCCATTATCTCCGAGTCCTAGCTTGTTCCAACATGACTGCAGAATGCAGTCATGATTTTCTCTGCAGTCATGATGCAGTTAGGAACCACAGCATCTCATTTCCCAGTAGAAGTCAATGGTAAAATAGGTCTCTGAGATAGACATGGGGCTCTCTTGGGTGTGATCACCACACGTGAAACATGTCCTGCTGCCTGCGGCTGCTGGCCACATGGGGTATACAGCTGAGTAGCTGCCAGCAGCATGCATTTCATAACCGCATAACGGTCGCGCCGTGTGGTCGTATCCTTAGAGAAATCCATGAGGGGGGTACGTGTCCTTTTTCTCTGTTCTCTGGGATAGAAAGTGTGTCCAGACTAGTCTCTGGAGGGGATCTCAAAAATAAAAAAAACTTTTTGGAAGAGAATCATATTGGATGTTTCTACTGGACTCAAGATGGCCTTATGGAATGAATTATCACCACAGCCTTCACTGTTATTGATATTATGAATTTCCTGTGTATATTATTACATTTATAGGTTTGTGTTCATGTGTGGTTTGTTTTCTTGTTTTTTGCTTTTTTTTCATCTACTTTTTAATCATGTTCCAGGGTAATTTGCACAACTTTTGAACCTGACCCTTCCTGGGAAAGGGGTCGGCATCATGTGATTTTCCATAGCTTTTAAATTGCACATTACTTGTACTAGACTGTGGCTATGATGAAGGATGTTTTTTATCCGGGAACATGGAAGTGAGTTTTAGTACGCGTGTCGCAGCAAATAGCTCCACCCAGTGCTCACATCTACACACCCCACTCCCCTTGGTGCCCCCACACAGAAGTTATATCTACAGTAGTAATGCCCACATTGTGTCCCCCTTTTAGTAGTACCACCTGTAAAAAAAAAAATGTAACTACTCACCTGGGCATTCTCCCGATGATCCGAGCACATGCACGTGCTCCCCAGCATGCACAATGTGGTCACACAGGGCTCTGCTGGGCTGATTTACAGGCCTACACTTTCCTCCTACATGGCCCAACAGCACAATGTAAGGCTGGGTTCACACGAGCGTGTCCGGATTAGGTCCGGATGCGTTGCGGATGCGTTCAGTAAAAACTGTGCGATTTCACAGGCAAAGCCATTCAGTTTTGCCTGCGATTGCGTTCAGTTGTTTAGTTTTTTCCGTGCGGGTGCAATGCGTTTTGAAGCGTTTTTCACGCGTGTGATAAAAAACTGAAGGTTTACAAACAACATCTCCTAGCAACCATCAGTGAAAAACGCAACGCACCCGCACTTGCTTGCGGATGCAATGCGTTTTTCACGCAGCCCCATTCATTTCTATGGGGCTAGGACTGCGTGAAAAACGGAGAATATAGAACATGCTGCGATTTTCACGCAACGCACAAGTGATGCGTGAAAAAAAACGCTCATGTACACAGACCCATTGAAATGAATAGGTCAGGATTCAGTGCGGGTGCTATGTGTTCACATCACGCATTGCACCCGCGCGGAAAACTCGCCCGTGTGAATGCAGCCTAAGTGTGACCACATTGTGCCTGCTGAGGAGCGCCGGCAGCTGAAGCAGGGAGCGCTGATTGCATCCTAAGGACACAGAGACAGTTGAGAACTGGACTGCCTCCCGGGACCGCGGGACAGCCACTGACATCCAGGATAGTTGGAAGGTATGCCTTTGTGGAGATGCTGCAATAAAGAAGGAACTGCTTTTATGAGATCGCCCTGCAGTGTTGAAGCTTCCTTCTTCTATGTGTCTTGCAGACTCAAGAGGAGAGGGACCATCCAGCGTCTTCTATGTCTGGTGTTCCCTCTTCCTTTGTGCAGGTGAGAAGCCTCCACTTAAAGTGGGAGAGCTGTGATTATTTTTTAGTCCGCAGGAGACGACATCTGTAACTATTTCAGATTTTGATTTATCTGACCACAGTTTTCTATTTTGCCTAGGTCCATTTTAAATGAGCTTTGGCCCAGAAAGATGGCAGTGTTTCTGGATCATAATGACATACGGCTTCTTCTTTGCATGATGAAGAAGTTGTGTTCACAACAATGATTTCTGGAAGTGTTCCTGAGCCTATGCAGTGATTTCCAGTGCCTGTTTTTAATGTGGTGCCTCCTGGGGGCCTGTAGATCACGACCAGATCCCTTGGATTTCTCTTTTGATGATATTATGTACTGTAGATGGTGGGATGTTCAAAGTCATCACAATTTTACAATGAGGAACATTTTCTGAAATTCTTCCGCAATTCTTTGCCATGTTTTTTTGCAGATTGGTGAACCTCTGCCCATTCCTATGCCTCTGAGAAACTCTGCCCCTTTACCACACTCCAGTCATTCATACCCAGTGTCCCGACTTTTTTGGGGGAATTTGGGGTTGTATCAATCCTGGATGCCATCAAACAGGAAGAGGAGGTGTCTGATAAGGGTTTTTTTTCTGCACTTTGTGTATGTGCGTATAGTAAGTGCGTGAGAGACCTGCAGAAAGCAAGAGCAGAGGCTCTAATTCCTGGGAAAGGCAGTGCTCTGGGACTACTCCAGGACCCTCAGAGGTGCCAGAGCCTCAACATACAAGAGGATGTGATTAAAGGGGTTTCTGAGACTTTTATACAGATGACTTATCTTCTAGTAGGTCATCACTGTCTGATCGGTTGGGGTCCAACACCAAAAAACTGGCAAAAATGCATTGATAAATCTCCTGCTTCTTGTCACGTGCCGGAGACCCAAGGCAGACCTCCGGGACGTCAAGGAAACAGGACACAGGTAAAACAGACCAAGGACCAACAAAGAACCTTATTACAAGAGTAATAAGAGCACATGACAGTAAGAAGGTAGGTAATAGTGGTAGCACTACCACAGAACCTAGTGCACCGGCAGACCAGAGGCAAAACCCAGAGAGCCAGTGAGCCACGTTATTCGCAGAGTCCCTGGTGGTGGGGATGAACTGGGTTGACGGCTCACTGGTCGCACCTCCAGAAAGATCCCGATACACCTGGCCCCTACCTGCAGAGAACCATGTTGGTGCAAGCACCAGCGGAATAGACAACACCAGAACTGGAAGCCATACAAACACAGAATGTAAGCATGGCGGTCTCAGGCAGAGCTGCACACAGACAAAAGATTCACACAGACTAGAGACCCTCCCTCCGGAGAACCCAGAGACCCTCTTAAGAAGGCAGAACAAACATGGGACTGGAACAGAAGCAGAAAGGAACTACAGGCAGGGAAGAAGCAGTAGGCACTGTCAGGCAAGAGAAAGGACGGGATACAATCAGAAGCAGTTTAGCACTGCCAGGCTATCAGGTGCAGTAGAGCACCGCAAGGCTATCAGGTGCAGTAGAGCACTGCCAGGCTATCAGATGCAGTAGAGCACTGCCAGGCTATCAGATGCAGTAGAGCACTGCCAGGCTATCAGATGCAGTTTATCACTGCCAGGCTATCAGGTGCAGTAGAGCACCGCCAGGCTATCAGGTGCAGTAGAGCACCGCCAGGCTATCAGGTGCAGTAGAGCACCGCCAGGCTATCAGGTGCAGTAGAGCACCGCCAGGCTATCAGGTGCAGTAGAGCACTACCAGGCTATCAGATGCAGTAGAGCACTGCCAGGCTATCAGGTGCAGTAGAGCACTGCCAGGCTATCAGGTGCAGTAGAGCACTGCCAGGCTATCAGATGCAGTAGAGCACTACCAGGCTATCAGATGCAGTAGAGCACTACCAGGCTATCAGATGCAGTAGAGCACTGCCAGGCTATCAGATGCAGTTTATCACTGCCAGGCTATCAGGTGCAGTAGAGCACCGCCAGGCTATCAGGTGCAGTAGAGCACCGCCAGGCTATCAGGTGCAGTAGTGCACCGCCAGGCTATCAGGTGCAGTAGAGCACCGCCAGGCTATCAGGTGCAGTAGAGCACTGCCAGGCTATCAGATGCAGTAGAGCACTGCCAGGCTATCAGATGCAGTAGAGCACTGCCAGGCTATCAGGTGCAGTAGAGCACTGCCAGGCTATCAGGTGCAGTAGAGCACTGCCAGGCTATCAGATGCAATAGAGCTTTTCTAGGCTATCAGATGCAGTAAAGCACTGCTAGGCTATCAGATGCAGTAGAGCACTGCTAGGCTATCAGATGCAGTAGAGCACTGCTAGGCTATCAGGTGCAGTAGAGCACTGCTAGGCTATCAGGTGCAGTAGAGCACTGCTAGGCTATCAGGTGCAGTAGAGCACTGCCAGGCTATCAGGTGCAGTAGATCACTGCTAGGCTATCAGATGCAGTAGAGCACTGCTAGGCTATTAGGTGCAGTAGAGCACTGCTAGGCTATCAGATGCAGTAGAGCACTGCTAGGCTATTAGGTGCAGTAGAGCACTGCCAGGCTATCGGGTGCAGTAGATCACTGCTAGGCTATCAGATGCAGTAGAGGTGCAGTAGAGCACTGCCAGGCTATCAGGTGCAGTAGAGCACTGCCAGGCTATCAGATGCAGTAGAGCACTGCCAGGCTATCAGATGCAGTAGAGCACTGCCAGGCTATCAGGTGCAGTAGAGCACTGCCAGGCTATCAGGTGCAGTAGATCACTGCCAGGCTATCAGATGCAGTAGAGCACTGCTAGGCTATCAGATGCAGTAGAGCACTGCTAGGCTATCAGATGCAGTAGAGCACTACCAGGCTATCAGATGCAGTAGAGCACTGCCAGGCTATCAGGTGCAGTAGAGCACTGCCAGGCTATCAGGTGCAGTAGAGCACTGCCAGGCTATCAGGTGCAGTAGAGCACTGCCAGGCTATCAGGTGCAGTAGAGCACTGCCAGGCTATCAGGTGCAGTAGAGCACTGCCAGGCTATCAGGTGCAGTAGAGCACTACCAGGCTATCAGATGCAGTAGAGCACTGCCAGGCTATCAGGTGCAGTAGAGCACTGCCAGGCTATCAGGTGCAGTAGAGCACTGCCAGGCTATCAGATGCAGTAGAGCACTACCAGGCTATCAGATGCAGTAGAGCACTGCCAGGCTATCAGGTGCAGTAGATCACTGCTAGGCTATCAGGTGCAGTAGAGCACTGCCAGGCTATCAGGTGCAGTAGAGCACTGCTAGGCTATCAGATGCAGTAGAGCACTGCTAGGCTATCAGGTGCAGTAGAGCACTGCTAGGCTATCAGGTGCAGTAGAGCACTGCTAGGCTATCAGGTGCAGTAGAGCACTGCCAGGCTATCAGGTGCAGTAGATCACTGCTAGGCTATCAGATGCAGTAGAGCACTGCTAGGCTATTAGGTGCAGTAGAGCACTGCTAGGCTATCAGATGCAGTAGAGCACTGCCAGGCTATCAGGTGCAGTAGAGCACTGCCAGGCTATCAGGTGCAGTAGATCACTGCCAGGCTATCAGATGCAGTAGAGCACTGCTAGGCTATCAGATGCAGTAGAGCACTGCTAGGCTATCAGATGCAGTAGAGCACTGCCAGGCTATCAGATGCAGTAGAGCACTGCCAGGCTATCAGGTGCAGTAGAGCACTGCCAGGCTATCAGGTGCAGTAGATCACTGCCAGGCTATCAGATGCAGTAGAGCACTGCCAGGCTATCAGGTGCAGTAGAGCACTGCCAGGCTATCAGGTGCAGTAGAGCACTACCAGGCTATCAGATGCAGTAGAGCACTGCCAGGCTATCAGCTGCAGTAGAGCACTGCCAGGCTATCAGGTGCAGTAGATCACTGCCAGGCTATCAGATGCAGTAGAGCACTGCCAGGCTATCAGGTGCAGTAGAGCACTGCCAGGCTATCAGGTGCAGTAGAGCACTGCCAGGCTATCAGGTGCAGTAGAGCACTACCAGGCTATCAGATGCAGTAGAGCACTGCCAGGCTATCAGGTGCAGTAGAGCACTGCCAGGCTATCAGGTGCAGTAGAGCACTTCTAGGCTATCAGATGCAGTAGAGCACTACCAGGCTATCAGATGCAGTAGAGCACTGCTAGGCTATCAGATGCAGTAGAGCACTGCTAGGCTATCAGATGCAGTAGAGCACTGCTAGGCTATCAGATGCAGTAGAGCACTGCCAGGCTATCAGGTGCAGTAGATCACTGCTAGGCTATCAGGTGCAGTAGAGCACTGCCAGGCTATCAGGTGCAGTAGATCACTGCTAGGCTATCAGGTGCAGTAGATCACTGCTAGGCTATCAGATGCAGTAGAGCACTGCCAGGCTATCAGGTGCAGTAGATCACTGCCAGGCTATCAGATGCAGTAGAGCACTGCTAGGCTATCAGATGCAGTAGAGCACTGCCAGGCTATCAGGTGCAGTAGATCACTGCCAGGCTATCAGATGCAGTAGATCACTGCTAGGCTATCAGGTGCAGTAGATCACTGCTAGGCTAAACAAGGAACAGACAAGGATAACATCACACAGGGCAGGTACAGATCAGACAAGGACATAACCTCAAACACCATCACGGAACAGGTAACAACAAAATCAGACAAAGCAGCAACAATGCATTACCAGGTGACACCACACACAGGGGCAGATGACAAAGACCCCCTGGGTCAGCAGCGAGGGGCTACACCCAGTAAGGCAGTGGCCAGAGACAGACTGACCCCCTGCCCCACAGCTCACGGATAGATATAGCTGAACAACCAGGGCACCTGATAAGCCACACCCAGAAACGGACCAGGGAAAGTTAACCCCATCAGAACCAAACAGGGAGGGGAGCCTGCATGAACAGGGAAGTGAACACAGGCTGCAGTACAGGACGTTTCCCCTGGCAACCAGCATACACGAAGTCCACCGCAGCCAGTACGCTAGAGCACAAACAACCTGTGTCACAGTGACAAACAGAAAAGCATTCATATTCAGACCCTGTTCACACACAATATACTAGGGATGTCCCGATACCGATACCAGTATCGGTATCGGGACCGATACCGGCATTTTCACGAGTACTTGTACTCGTGAAAATGCCGCCGATACCGCTGCCGATACCGGAAGTTCCGGTCCGGCAGCTTAAACCTAACCTGCCCAGTCCCCCTCAGGTCAGGCGCTCAGTCCCTCCATGCTCCTCCAGCCCCGCCTGCCTTCTTCATTCATAAAAGTGGGCGGAGCGAGCAGGCGGGACATGAGGCGCATGGAGGAACTGAGAGCTCAAGCTGCCCGATTCCTCCAAGCACCTCACATCCCTCCTGCGTGCTCCGCCCACTTTATGAATGTAGAAGGCGCGCTGGGCAGGAGGAGCATGGAGAGACTGAGCGCCTGACCGGAGGGAGACCGCATCAAAAGTTAGTCATTCCGGCCACTTGTGTATGGGGATCTCTGGATGACACTGTGGGGATCTCTGGATGACACTGTGGGGATCTCTGGATGACACTGTGGGGATCTCTGGATGACACTGTGGGGATCTCTGGATGACACTGTGGGGATCTCTGGATGGCACTAATGGGGGATCTCTGGATGACACTAATGGGGGATCTCTGGATGACACTAATGGGGATCTCTGGATGACACTATGGGGGATCTCTGGATGACACTGTGGGGGATCTCTGGATGACACTGTGGGGATCTCTGATGACACTGTGGGGATCTCTTGATGACACTGTGGGGATCTCTGGATGACACTGTGGGGATCTCTGGATGACACTTATGGGGTCTGTGGATGACACTAATGGGGGATCTGTGGATGACACGTATATAGCATAATATGCTATATATGTGTTATCCACATAGCCCCTGACAGTGTCATCCAGAGATCCCCACAGTGTCATCCAGAGATCCCCACAGTGTCATCCAGAGATCCCCACAGTGTCATCCAGAGATCCCCACAGTGTCATCCAGAGATCCCCACAGTGTCATCCAGAGATCTCTACAGTGTCATCCAGAGATCCCCACAGTGTCATCCAGAGATCTCTACAGTGTCATCCAGAGATCCTCTACAGTGTCATCCAGAGATCTCTCTATTAGTGTCATCCAGAGATCTCCCTATAGTGTCATCCAGAGATCTCCCTATTAGTGTCATCTAGAGATCTCTCCATTAGTGTCATCTAGAGATCTCCTATTAGTGTCATCCACAGATCTCCCTATTAGTGTCATCCACAGATCTCTCCATTAGTGTCATCCACAGATCCTCCATTAGTGTCATCCACAGATCCCCCATAACAGCTGTCATCCACAGATCCCCATAACAGTGTCATCCACAGATCCCCCATAACAGCGTCATCCACAGATCCCCATAACAGTGTCATCCACAGATCCCCCATAACAGTGTCATCCACAGATCCCCCATAACAGATCCCCCTGGAGGCACATTGGTTGGAAAACACTATTATATTCCCATTTATCAATTTATTAACACTTGTACAAAGGAAAAGAAAAGCCGTTGTCCATAGCAACCAAATTCCAGCTTTAATTTTTTTCATTGCTATCGGCAACTGCGCCGCTATTTATACGAGGTATCGGTAATTGGTATCGGCGAGTACTTAAATAAAAGTATCGGTACTCGTACTCGGTCTTAAAAAAATGGTATCGGGACATCCCTACAATATACACCTACAAAAGGCCCCAAAATATCTCATGAACGGCTGTGGCAAAAAGACAGAGCACTACATCCTATAATTGCTCAACAAGAGCAAGAGAAGACACAACCAAAATATACAAAAGTATAAAGGTTTATTGACAAATAAATCGACAATTAATGACAAATAGATGCACACAATTTGTGCGGTAGAGGAGCACAGAGTTGACACCAAAAAACCACCACTGACGCTAACTATCCCCCACACTACATAAGATAGTTGAAAGCTTAATAGTATATCAACGGTAGGGCTAGAGGTCATAATAAACCTCAAAAATTAAAACGCATAGCCAAAAATGCATGGAATAATAAAACATTCTAGGACACAAATAGCATACCGTTGGCCATAGTATAAGGGGGAAATCAGCGCCAGTGGAACAGACACCCTCGACGCGCGTTTCGCACTTTGCTTCGTCAGGAGGTTTATTTGTCAATAAACCTTTATACTTTTGTATATTTTGGTTGTGTCTTCTCTGTTCACACACAAGGCCACAGCCCGCCTGCAGTCCCAAGCAACCAGCATACACAGGAGTCGGCCTGCAGCCAGTACGCGGGGGAGCTTGCAGCCAGCCTACACAGCACCAGAGCCAGGAACTGCACAGAGATATAGACACGTGGAGTACACACATACACGGCCATAGTTCACACAAGACACCACAGCCAGCACGCAGTCCCAAGCAACCAGCATACACAGGAGTCGGCCTGCAGCCAGTACGCGAGGGAGCTTGCAGCCAGCCTACACGGCACCAGAGACAGGAACTGCACAGGGATACAGACACGGGGAGTACACACATACATGGCCATAGTTCACACAAGACACCGCAGCCAGCACGCAGTCCCAAGCAACCAGCATACACAGGAGTTGGCCTGCAGCCAGTACGCGAGAGGGCCTGCAGCCAGCCTACACAGACACAACTGTCACAGTGAACTGCACCGTGACACTTCTCTTCTATTTCAAAACTGCTTGCCTGCAGCCACCACTAGGGGGAGCTCAGTGCATAGGAATTAATACAACTACCGTGAAAGCTATAATATTCTCTTTCCATAGAGCTTACTGAGTGAAAAAGCAGTGTTTTCACACAGGGAAGAGAAGAACAAGTTCCCGTGCCTCTTTTGCAGGTACTCTACTGCGCCTGGCATTACAGTGGGGGCCAGAGGAGCTCCTACTCTAGCTACTCTATTACCTCCTAGTTTGTTCCAACATGGCTGCCTACAGCACATCAGAATTTGTAGTCCATCCAGCAGAATGTACACTTTAGGTTACGACCACACGGCATGGTTGTGATGCGGTCGCAGTGGCGGATCCAGAGCCTGGTCTCGGGAGGGGCACTTCCGGCAATCGATACGCCCCTGCTCCGATCACTACAGAAATATAGCCCCACTTACCTCTTACATCCAGTGACGTCTCCTGTGAGGTAGATGTTCTCTGTCCTCATCTTCTCCTTTCAGACCAGACCAACAGTTTTCTTCTCTGCAGTTTGACAACAAAAAAAAACTCAGTTTACTACTTTTCCATCATCCTCCCATCTTCTGGACAAACCATCCTACTACCCCCAATACTGTGCCGCTGTGGTCCCCAATATTATCCTGCAGAAACAGATAATACCCCTGATAATACTAGGACCACACAGAGCCCCCATATAAAATACCCCTTCTTTATGGCCTCAGTAGATGTCCCCATAGTGCCCCCATAGATGCCCCCCAATCATGTGCTAGTGAAAAGTGCCTCTCCCCCTCCCCCCCATCATGTGCCAGTAACAAGTGCCACTCTCCCCCCCTCATGTGCCAGTTATAAGTGCCATTCTCTCCCCCCCCATCATGTGCCAGTCTCCTCTTCCCCCCCCTCCATGTGCCAGTGATCAGTGCCATTCTCCCCCAGCATGTGCCAGTCTCCTCTCCCCTCTCATGTGCCAGTGATAAGTGCCACTCTCCCCATAATGTGGCAGTCTCCTCTCTCCCCTCTCATGTGCCAGTGATAAGTGCCACTCTCCCCCATAATGTGGCAGTCTCCTCTCCCCTCTCATGTGCCAGTGATAAGTGCCACTCTCCCCCATCATGTGCCAGCCTCTCTGCAACCCCCTTCCATGTGCCAGTTATAAGTGCCATTCTCCCCCCATCATGTGCCAGTCTCCTCTTCCCCCTCTCATGTGCCAGTGATAAGTGCCATTCCCCCATCATGTGCCAGTCTCCTCTCCCCCTCCTCATGTGCCAGTGATTAGTGCCACTCTCCCCCATCATGTGCCAGCCTTCTCTATGCAACCCCCTTCCATGTGCCAGTGATGAGTGCTACTCCCCCCATCATGTGCCAGTCTCCTCTCCCTCCCTCATGTGCCAGGGATAAGTGCCACTCTCCCTCCCCATCATGTGCCAGCCTCCTCTGCAACCCCTTCCATGTGCCAGTGATGAGTGCCACTCCCCCATCATGTGCCAGTCTCCTCTCCCTCCCCTCATGTGCCAGGGATAAGTGCCACTCTCCCTCCCCATCATGTGCCAGCCTCTGCAACCCCCTTCCATGTGCCAGTTATAAGTGCTATTCTCCCCCCATCATGTGCCAGTCTCCTTTCCCCCTCATATGCCATTTGCCCCCCCATCATGTGCCAGTCTCCTCTCCCCTCCTCATGTGCCAGGGATAAGTGCCACTCTCTCCATCCTCTCAGTCTGCCCCACCCCCCCTCCATGTGCCAGTAAAATTGTCAAATAATAAAATACTAAAAAAATAAACACTTATACTTACCTACATGCGATGCGATGCAGGCCTCTTCCTGTACTGCTCAGGCGGCGCGATGACATCATCACGCCGCCTGAACCGGCCTCTGATAGGCTGCCAGCACAAGGCCCGCAGCCTATCAGAGGAGCAGGGAAGGGAGACGCCTCTCCCTTCCCTGCCGCAGTACAGCCATCTGTATCGCTGAGGACGGCGATACAGATGGCTATGGAGATGAGCGCTTCCACAGTGGAAGCGCTTATCTCCCTGTGCCCCGCCACCGCCGCCACTGCTGCCCACATTCTCGGGGGGGGGGGGGCAATTACCCTGTTGCCCCCCCCTGGATCCGCCAATGTGCGGTCGCGGGGTCGGACTAGACACCATAGTACCAGAGAATCTTCTGATGGGCCCAGGTCTAGGAGAAAACGGAGCTGCCTTTAGAGATAATCCTTGGCCACTAAGGGTCTATTTCTATGATTCAAAACTTATCGATGATACAAGGGTTGGGCCCCGAGAATAATTTCCTCTGGTGGGCCCCAGGAACCCCAGTCCGACAATGTGCAGTCATGATGCAGTTAGGGACCACAACATCTAATTTTCCTGTAGAAGTCAATGGGAAAATAGGTCTCTGGGTGTCGGAGTGCTACCGATCAGAAACTGATGATCTATCCTGAGGGCCCCTTTAAGGCCTAGACAGGGCAGGTAGGGCATAGCCTCCTCTAGTCCCATAGCGGCAGAGAAGGTTTGGTCAGTCATCTTGGGTGCTACCTGATCAGATGGGAACAGCCAGAGCTATAGGAACCATAGCACTTAAGGTGACTGTAACCATCAGGCGTGGTGTGCCTCTGTGTGAGAAGTGTCTACGGCCCTCTCATGGGGCATAGCCGCCAGCATGTAACCCTTCGGTACTCACCTTCAGCTCTACCAGCTCTACCACGAACCCCTCTCATTTGGGTCAAATGCACTGCCAGCCCTGCTCCCGTCTATCTACACGCTCGTCAGTGACCACATCTGTGTGCGTACACTGCTCCAAGTCCCCCATAAATCAGTCAAAAAGGGGCGTTCTGGTGGCCCCCCCTATCTCACAGGGACAGCAGTTCAGGATCCTCATGTATTATGTGAGGAACAACCACAAAGAACATCTCACCCTCTGGAGGACCTGACGTATCTGTGTGCTGCGGGATGATTTCAGTGGGTGTAATACCTCATTTTCCCTGTGGTGGTGCTGTAGGGACAGTGAACACTCGCTAACAGATCAGAGGCGATCACTGGGGATCACAGCAGTGGTGGATCACAGTGACGGCGAACCATTTAGGGACCGAGTGGCCAAACTGCAACCCAAAATCTCAAAGTGCCAACACGGCGATTTAACCTGAATACTGAAAAATACCATCCATGTTCAGCTGTGGGGGCGTGGCTTAGCACAGGCCCCAGCAAAATGAATGCCCCTGTTGGCGCCCCCTAGTATTAAAAATGCCACATGAGTGGCCCCCTGTATTAATAAGGCCCCCATGAGTGGCCCCCAGTATTAATAAGGCCCCCATGAGTGGCCCCCAGTATTAATAAGGCCCCATTACTGGCCTCTAGTATTAATAATGCCCTATTAGTGGCCTCCAGTATTAATAATGCCCCAGTAGTGTCCCCCTGTATTAATAGAGCCCCTATTAGTAGCCCTCAGTATTAATAATGCCCCATTAGTGGCCCTCAGTATAAATAGGGCCCCCATTACTGGCCTCCAGTATTAATAATGCCCCAGTATTAATAATGCCCCAGTAGTGGCCCCCAGTATTAATAGGGCCCCCATTAGTGGCCTCCAGTATTAATAAGGCCCCCATTAAAATTAATGTCCCTATTAGTACCCCCCAAGTAATATGTTTTCTTCATTAGTGGCCCCCAGGATTAATAATGCCCCAGTAGTGGCCCCCAGTATTAATAATGTCCCATTAGTGGCCCCCAGTATTAATAATGCCCCATTAGTGGCCCGACTATTAATAATGCCCCAATGTGGTCCCCAGTATTAATAAGGCCCTAATTAAAATGAATGTCCCTATTAGTGTCCCCCTAATACTTTTTTTCCTCCATTAGTGGCCCCCAATATTAATAATGCCCCATTAGTGGCCCCCAGTATTAATAATGCCCCATTAGTGGCCTCCGGTATTAATAATGCCCCATTAGTGGCCTCTGGTATTAATAATGCCCCATTAGTTGCCCCCAGTATTAATAATGCCCCATTAGTGGCCCCCAGTATTAATAATGCCCCATTAGTGGCCTCCAGTATTAATAATGCCCCATTAGTGGCCCCCAGTATTATTAATGCCCCCATTAGTGGCCCCCAGTATTAATAATGCCCCCATTAGTGGCCCCCAGTATTAATAATGCCCCATTAGTGGCCTCCGGTATTAATAATGCCCCATTAGTGGCCCCCAGTAATAATAATGCTCTATTAGTGGCCCCCAGTATTAATAATGCCCCATTAGTGGCCCCCGGTATTAATAATGCCCCATTAGTGGCCCCCAGTATTAATAATGCCCCATTAGTGGCCCCTGGTATTAATAATGCCCCATTAGTGGCCCCCGGTATTAATAATGCCCCATTAGTGGCCTCTGGTATTAATAATGCTCTATTAGTGGCCTCCGGTATTAATAATGCCCCATTAGTGGCCCCCAGTATAATAATGCCCCATTAGTGGCCTCTGGTATTAATAAGGCCCAAATTAAATTGAATGTCCCTATTAGTGCCCCCCTAATATTATTTTTCCTCCATTACTGGCCCCCAATATAAATAATGCCCCAGTAGTGGCCCCCAGTATTAATAGGGCCCTGATTAAAATTAATCTCCCTTTTCGTGCCTCCATTAGTGGCCCCCTGTATTATTAATGCCCCTTTCCCCCATTCTTCTTGTGCAGAAAATTAAATGAAGCCAGGGCTCTGAGCGCCCCCTCTGCCATAGCTTCCCCACCGCTGTCCTATCATAACCTTATTGTTGAGGAACAGCAAGAAAGGCTTATCACAGCGGACAACCCCTTGAAGTCCTGCTACAGGGCTGCGCCGTCGGGGCCCCTCGGGCTGACAGGGCCTACGTCTTTATGGTAGGTGAACCTGTGCGGGCGGCTGTACAGGCGGAGGACAGCACTGAGCACGTCCCACTACAGGACACATTCACTCAGAGCTCCCCCTGCTTTCCCAAGGGAGTTGGTACAGTCCAAAAGTTTCTGATTGGCCGGAAAGTTAGAGAAGTTTGTGTGCGGGGCAGAGAGCGGCAGAGCTGGCAGGCAGATGGCGGCTGTGGCGGCCCCCCGGGACGGCAGCAGGGTGGGGGCTGGGCTGGAGGCATGACCTGACCACAGGTGAGCGGTGACCACTCAACCTCTGCTGCTGCTGCTGCTGCAGAACCTCTTGTCAGCGAGGACGTTGCATGTCTGTCACTGTTTGAAGGAGGTGCCAAGGAGGAGGAAGGAAAGGGGTTAAGGAGCAGGCGAGGAAGAAGAGCTTTGTGGAGGAGGGGTCACTGTTGTTATTATCCAGCCAGCGTCCAATAATCTGGAAATTCTGATAATCCAGCATTTAGTGAGGAGACCGGACTACAGGAATAGGGACCTTCCTTCAATGCACCATCCAGTAATCCGGAAATTCTGATAATCCAGCAATTGTTTCCAACATAAACCTGTATGATAATAGTAAGAAGGAGACCGGAATAGGGAATTTCTATTAATCCAATAATCCAGAAATTCTGATAATCCAGCATTTATTTCCAACATAAACTGTATAGTAATAGTAAGAAGGAGACTACAGGAATAGGGAACTTCCTTTAATTTGGCATCCAATAATCCAGAGATTCTGATAATCCAGCAATTGTTTCCAACATAAACCTGTATGATAATAATTAGAATGAGACCGGACTACGGGAATAGGGAAATTCCTTTAACCTGGCATCCAATAATCCAGAGATTCTGATAATCCAGCACATTCTTACAACACAAAGCTGTATGGGCTACGTTCACACGACCACAATCGTCGCGCGACAATTTGGGAACCACTACACTGCAACATTTGTAGCGCGACATTGATGTCACATTAATGTCGCGCGACAATTTTTATAATGGGTGTCTATGGTGGTGTCGCACGTGCAACATGCAACATGTTGCGACTGCGACACAACAGTCGCAAAAAATCCATCCCGGATGGATTTTTGCCGACTGTCGTGTCGCAGTCGCCGCATGTCGCATGTCGCACTGCGACACCATAGACTCCATTATAAAAATTGTCGCGCTACAATAGTGCGACTTTTTGTCGCGCGACAATTGTCGCCGCTCTGAACATACCCTTAGGAGTACGTTCACACGGCGACAATTGTCGCATGGCAAATAGGGCACAACTTCACTGCAACATTTGTCGCTGCGACATTTTTATAATGGGAGTCTATGGTGTCGCATTGCGACATGCGACATGCTGCGACTGCGACGCGACAGTCGCAGAAAAACCCATCTTGAATGGATTTTCTCCGACTTTCGTGTCGCAGCATGTCGCATGTTGCACTGCGACACCATAGACTCCCATTATAAAAATTGTCGCGCGACAATAGTGTGACTTTTTGTCGCGCGACAATTGTCGTCGTGTGAACGTACCCTTATAGTGAATATGAATCCGTTTATCTGGCATCCAATAATACAGAAATTCTGATAATCCGTCACTTGTTTCCAACAAAAACCTGAAAAATAATAGTGAATATGAGAGCGGACTACAGGAATAGGGAACTTCCTATAATCTGTCATCCAATAATCCAGAAATCTTTATAATACAGCATTTCCAACATAAACCTGTATGATAAGAGTAACAATGAAACTGTACTACAGGAATAGTGAATCTCCTTTAATCCAGCATCCAGCAATCTGGAAATTCTGATAATCCAACAGAAATTTGTATGATAATCTTCAATTTCCCAAGACCAGGCCTAGGTCTGTATTAATACTAAACTTCCTTTAATCCGGCATCCAATAATCCAGAGATTTTAATAGTGCCTCCAACATAAACCTGTATAGTAAACTATACTACAGGAATAGTGAATCTCCTATAATCTGGCATCTAATAATCCAGAGATTTTAATAGTTGCCTCCAACATAAACCTGTATAGTAAACTATACTACAGGAATAGTGAATCTCTTTTAATCCGGCATCCAGTAATCCGGAGATTTTAATAGTCCCCTCCAACATAAACCTGTATAGTAAGCTATACTACAGGAATAGGGAATCTCCTTTAATCCAGCATCCAGTAATCCAGAAATTCTGATAATCCAACAGAAATTTGTATGATAATTTCCCAAGACCAGGCCTAGGTCTGTATTAATACTAAACTTCTTTTAATCTGGCAATTCTCGCCGTTCTGAGCTCCCGATAGCCTCTCGCTCTCTGAACCTGACATCCTTTCAGCCGTTGAATAATCCGGAACCAGTAGATTGGAAGCTGCTGGTAGTTTTACACACGTATGCGCTGCATTACTCAGCAGATGGCGCCACTGAGCACAGGATCAAACTCCTCCCCCTGTAGAAAGGAGCCATGACGGGAGACGCATTCAGAATGATGGGAATGCCACATAGAATATTATATTACAGAACTGACTTCACCCTGCTGCTCCCGGGCGACTGCTGCACCAATGGTATTAAAATGAAGTGCGGGTGGAGTTGCCCTTTAAATCGGGTTGTTCTCATCGTATAAAGTCCGCTGCAGCTTTGGACGAGAAGAGCTTTGTGTATTTATAGATATTTGTTTGGTCAGGCCTCTATTGCGGTGATTTATGCCGAGCTGTCATGTGCGGGTTTATTTTCCTTTGTGTTGCTGGGACTTGTGGGAAGATTTCTGTTTTCCATTAATCCTCTGTGTAAGGTTTTTGGTGCTTTACAGGGTTTTGGTCTTGAGCCTCCTGGATTTCTTCTTCTGGTCTCTTTCTGAAGTGACTCAGCGCCAGTATCGACTGTGTATTAGGCGGTTATAACCGGGAGTGCTGTGCCTCGTGTACCAATGTGCATCATAACCGCCCTTCATTTGCACGTACCGTGCCTTTAAGAGTTCACTTCTGCTGGTGTCGCACGGTATTTGCAGCACTGGTTCTGGCCACGTGTGTGAACACTGGTGCAAAGTCTGTGTAGGGCAGAGTCAAGAATGCATGGAGTGTGCACCATGTGGCGGTTGTATAGGTAGAGCAGTAGACGGTACAATGTGACAACCTGCACATGACTGGCCTGTCCTGAGGGCGAGAAAGGCCCTGGAGTATACTAGTGCTGCGACCAGAGGCCGAGAGGGAGAGCGCCAGGGTCTAGGAGAGACTGCAACCAATGTGCGGTGTGCCCTCTAAGAGAGAGACTGCAACCAATGTGCTGTGTGCCCTCTAAGAGAGAGACTGCAACCAATGTGCTGTGTGCCCTCTAAGAGAGAGACTGCAACCAATGTGCTGTGTGCCCTCTAAGAGAGAGACTGCAACCAATGTGCTGTATGCCCTCTAAGAGAGAGACTGCAACCAATGTGCTGTGTGCCCTCTAAGAGAGAGACTGCAACCAATGCTGGTGGGTGCTGGAGGGTGCATACTGATGGTGGGGTGCTGGAGGGTGCATACTGATGATGGGGTGCTGGAGGGTACATACTGATGATGGGGTGCTGGAGGGTGCACACTGATGATGGGGTGCTGGAGGGTGCATACTGATGATGGGGTGCTGGAGGGTGCATACTGATGATGGGGTGCTGGAGGGTGCATACTGATGATGGGGTGCTGGAGGGTACATACTGATGATGGGGTGCTGGAGGGTGCATACTGATGATGGGGTGCTGTTGGGTGCATACTGATGGGGTGCTGGAGGGTGCATACTGATGATTGGTTGCTATAGGGTGCTGGAGGGTGCACACTGATGAGGTCTCATTGGTTGGACAGTCAGTTTGATCGGACATAGCTAAATGCCATCATTGACTTTGTTGGGAGCCCATGTGATGTGCTGACGCGGTTTCGATCATAATTTCATGTGAAGGGGCTGCTCCTGAGAAATAATAAAGTCAGTGGGGTTTTGGCGAGGTGCCTGGTGATGTGTTCAGCGGCCGGGCCCGGCGTCTGCCGATATATGATGGCTGCCTCTATCACATATCACTTGCCTTTCCGTATCTGTAATTAATGAGTTAGTTTTGGCCCGGCCGTGTGTGCAGAGGGAGGTGTATACAAATACTGCTGTGTATACGGTATATGTGCGGTGCCTGTAGAACAGGTGTGGAGCCTTGTGTTTGCCGGATCTCCCGTGTGGTTAGTTCCCATAGTGTGTCCTTCCTGTCCTAAGCCCATTTCATCCTACCCCTTTATCATGGGTCGTGGTTCTCGGAGAGGTTATATATGCACTGGGATCAAGGGTCCATTCACACGTCCGCAATTCTGTTCCGCATTTTGCGGAACGGAATTGCGGACCCGTTTGTTTCAATCAGGACAGACGATGTCCCGGCCGGGTCCGCAATTGCGGATCCGCACTTCCGGGTCCGCAATCGCGTTCCCGAAAAATATAGAACATGTCCTATTCTTGTCCGCAATTGCGGACAAGAAAAGGCATTTTCTATGAGAGTGCCGGCGATGTGCAGTCCGCAAATTGCGGAACGCACATCGCCGATGTCCGTGTTTTGCGGATCCGTGGATCAGCAAAACACTTACGGACGTGTGAATGGACCCCAAGGCCGAGCAAGCGGAACAATACTGATACGTTCTCTCTTTCTCTGCCATCTTGGTGCTAGGCCAGTGCGGCATTCAGCATTCCGAGACATCCAACTTCTTCTTCTGCTCCTCATCCTTCCTCTCGTAGCTTGTCGTCTCAGAAAACTGCAGCGGCACCTCCACACATAAAGCTGAAAGCGTACCTGCTCTCTCAAAAAAAGTTTACATAATGGCTGATCATCTTTGTACAATCATAACTGTAAAGGATCAGTTATATTTAGGCTTTTTCAGCAATATTATTCCCTGTTTTAATTGCACAGCTAGATGCATTTCTCTCACATGCGGGAATGTCTTTCTTCTGTAGGATCTGCCAGCACTGTACTGCTGTGACATCCTTTCCTGTACTTCCCCCTATGTCCTCTGTGTGTTTGTTATTGAGGATGGATCTTGCCTGACAACAGGCGGTGGATGAAAGTGAGACCCCTAGTGGCCTCGAAGGATCGAGATGATAGTGATATGGCTGCATGCTGGAGACTTTAGAGGACTTTGTGGTGGTATTATGGGGTTGAGAAGATAGGGTGACAATCTGTACGTATAGAGGAACAGTCGAATGTGTCTTGCATGTTTTGGAATGTTTTTTGAGGACCACCTGCCCCCCTGATGTCTAGAAAGCTATGGTTCTGATATTGGACAAGGTTCCTCAAAAGTGATCAGAACCTTGACCTTCACTTCATTTTGGATGTGATATATCTGACTGATTTTTCTCTATAGTGCACACACAAAAAAAATATTCCTACCCGGAAACCATAAACAAGCAGGATAGTTGCTGTTGATGGATCCCATTATGGTTATGTTCTATTCCAATAGTCTTTGTTACACATCTGTAGTTGCCCCCATCTTCCTTCAGAAGTAGCCGAGTGTCCAAGGTCCAATTTCCCAAAATTTTGTGGCATCACTTTTTGATGATGAAAAGCATCTTGGCAAACTGAAGGAGTAATACATTTCCTACTTCTCCTTCTCTCTTTACTTCTTTCTTTCCCTTATCCTACTCTCCTTCTTCCTTCTCCACATCCGTCTTCTCTCTTGCCTTGTCTTCTTCCTCCTTCCTCGCCTTTATTTTTTCCTCCTCCTGCTTGTACTTCTCTTTCTCCCAGTTCTTCTTTTTCTTCCCCTCTTCATACTTCTTATTGTCTTTTTCTCTTCCGTCCTTTGTTTACCTTTTCTTTTCCTTTTTGCTTCTAAATTCTTTCCTTCTCTTTCCCTTTCTTCTTTTTTCCTTATCTGTTTCCTCCTGCTTTTCTGCTTCTCCGTTTCCTTCTCCCTTTCTTCTCCTTCAGCTTCTCATCTTCCATCTGCTCTGTATTATTGTCCCTTTCCTATTCATTCTTCTTCTTCTCTCTTTTGCTTCACATTGTGAAGTCTTTCTTCTCCCTTTTCTTCTTCATCCTCTTCATTTCACCTTTTCCTGTTTTCTTCCCAATCTTTCACCCCTTACCTATACTTTCTCTTCTCTTTCCTTCTCCTCTTTTTCTCCTTTTCCTTTTCTTCCTATTTCTTCCCTCTTCTCCTAATCCTCATTTCCATGTTCTTTTCCTTCCCCTGTTCCCCTCCTTAGCTTTCCTTTTCCTGTTTTACTTCTCAGTCTTTTCTATTCCACCCTTTTCCAACACCTCCTCTTCTCTTTCCTTTTCTTCCTCCCATTTCTTCCCTCTTTTCATCCTCATTTGCTTCTTCTTGTCCTTCTCCTCTTTCTTTTGCTCATTGTTCTCCTTTTTATCTACTTCCTTCTACTTTGTATTTTCCTTCTCACTTTTTTCTGTTTTATTTTTCATCGTCTTCCCCTTTTCATCTTCCACTACCGGTCAGAGTGTGGGTTCCTGTACAGCAGGGGGCACAGCATTGCTAATGTAAAGGGGGCACAATGGGCATTTATATTATCGAGGGGGCACAGTGGGCATTTCTAATCTGGACTAGGCACAGTGCACAGTGGGCATTATTACTGTGAAGGGGGCACAATGGACATTACTAGCACAGAGGGCATTACTACTTTTAAGGGGGCACAATGGGGATTTCTACTATGGAGGGGACACAGAGGGCATTACTACTCTGAAGGGGGCACAGCATTGCTAATGTAATCGCTTCCCATTGAAATGTATTAATGCCCAATTCGGTACCAAGTGTTCAGGAAATTGCCGCATTGACGGATCCGGTTTTCCGATCTGCGCATGTGCCTAAAAAAATGTAATATTGGATCCGTTTTTCCGGATGACACCGGAGAGACAGATCCGGTATTTCGATGCATTTGTCAGATGGATCCGGATCCAAAAACAAATGATTTCCGTTTGCATACGGATATCCGGATCCGGCAGGCACTTCCGGCAACGGATCCTCACAACCCTCGTGTGAAAGTAGCCTTAGTATAAAAAGATCACTTATTTTTCCAGTATAGTTGCTACGAATGAATCGTGGTGATCAGGGGCGGATTAAGTGCATGATAGGCCCGGGGCTGTCTACCCAACTCGGACCCCCCCCCCCCCCCACTCCATTTTAGGTTTCAGGTTTTTTTTCTGTATAAAGAGGCTGCGGTGCTTTGTAAGCGTCACAGTCTCTTCCTCGGCCATATGACATCACATTCATCGTTCACATGGCCTATCTGCAGCTCTGTCCTATCTGAGTGATTGGGGCTGAGCTGCAATACCAAGCGCAGTGCTATCACATGGACAGCGCCGTGCTTTGTAAGGAGCAAAGAGGCTGCGGCGCTCACTGGAACATCGCGGTCTCCTCTAACAGCTGATTGGCGGGGGTGCCAGGAGTCAGACCCCCACCATCTCATAACTCTCTGAGTACAGATGTCATAGATGTTTCCTGCAGTCCTATGTAACACCCCACATAACACAGTGAATTATTGTGTTATGTGGGGTGTTACCTAGGACTGCAGGGAACATGTACATTATCTGCACACAGAAAGTTATCACTGTTATCTGGGCTGTTACATAGGACTGCAGGTGAAAAATTTAAATTTGAGGTGCCAAATTTAAAATACATATGATTATGATAAAGACTTGGAGGAGAAGATGAGACGCAGGTCACAGCAGTGAGGATACAGCACCACATACCTCTTACATCCAGGGACTTCTCCTGTCATGTAGATCTTCTCTTTCCTCTTCTCCTCCGTTTGACCCAGACCGCCATGACTAATTCCTCCCGCCGCATCTTGTCCCTACAGAGTTTGTTACACAGACATGTTAGATTTCTCATAATTGGGGTCATTTATCAAACTGGTGTAAATTAGAACTGGCTTAGTTGCCCATAGCAACCAATCAGATTCCACCTTTCATTTTCCAGAGGAGCTGTCAAAAATGAAAGGTGGAACCTGTTTCTATGGACAACTAAGCCAGTTCTACTACAACAGTTTGATAAATGACCCCAAAGATCCCTATAGTGTATACAGCAGCTATAATGTCCCATAGAGTGCCCCCAGTAATACTAACATCCTATAGTGTGCTCCAGGTAACAATACCTGTATAGTGTCCCCCAATACCCCACACTACCCCCATATAGTATTTTCCCTTCACACTGCCCCCATACAGTAATTTCCCCCACACTGTCCCCATACAGTAATTTCCCCCACACTGTCCCCATACAGTAATTTCCCCCACACTGCCATCTATTAATTAATTTGCCCCCACACTGCCATCTATTAATTAATTTGCCCCCACACTGCCATCTATTAATTAATTTGCCCCCACACTGCCATCCATTAATTAATTTGCCCCCACACTGCCATCTATTAATTAATTTGCCCCCACACTGCCATCTATTAATTAATTTGCCCCCACACTGTCATCCATTAATTAATTTGCCCCCACACTGTCATCCATTAATTAATTTGCCCCCACACTGCCATCCATTAATTAATTTTCCCCCACACTGCCATCCATTAATTAGTTTGCCCCCACAACTGCCATTCATTAATTTTCCCCCACAACTGCCATCCATTAATTTCCCCCCACAACTGCCATCCATTAATTTCCCCCCACAACTGCCATCCATTAATTTGCCCCCACAACTGCCATCCATTAATTAATTTTCCCCCACACTGCCATCCATTAATTAGTTTGCCCCCACAACTGCCATCCATTAATTAATTTTCCCCCACACTGCCATCCATTAATTAGTTTGCCCCCACAACTGCCATTCATTAATTTTCCCCCACAACTGCCATCCATTAATTTTCCCCCACAACTGCCATCCATAAATTTTCCCCCACAACTGCCATCCATTATTTTGCCCCCACAACTGTCATCCATTAACTAATGTGCCCCCATGGAAACATGCCCCACTGTCCCTTAATATCTCCCCCCCAAGTTAGCACACACACACACAAAAAAATAAAAAGATAATACTTACCTGTATGCTGAATGGTGTGGCAGGCGCGTGTACATCAGAGCGTGCGTGCGCCACTATACAGGCGCACGATGATGTCATCACGCGCGCCGCGCGATGATGTCATCGCGCACGCCGGGCTTATACCACCACATAGGCCTCAGGCCTACTAGGCCTGAAGCCTATGGCGGTGATAGGCGGCGGGGCAGGGAACTATACGCTCCCGTGCCCCGCCGCAGTATGTGGGCGCTCGGGTCGGCATTGGGCCCCCCAGTGATGCCGGGCCCGGGGCTGCCGACCCGAACGCCCCTATGTTAATCCGCCACTGGTGGTGATCCAATTAAGAATAAGTGCGGAGACTACTGGTGACAAAGGAGAGTGCGCCAAGTAGGGCGACCACATGGGTTACGATAAGTCACCATCTATGGACTGATTTATGGGCCTCCTGTGGAATATACACCCCGTGGAGTAAAGCGGGTGACATGCCCCATTTGAAGGGGAGCTGTGTAATACTTAACTTCCCCTGTGGGGGCAGTGCAGGAAAACTGAAGACTTTCTTCCATAGATTACAGCTGATCGGCGGGGATCGCAGCAGATCAGACGCTTTAGTATCAACTTCCTACTAAGGTAGAACCCTGTGAATGGACAGTGTCTGAAGTGGGAGCTCCCTCCTGGACGTGGTCAAGAAATAGACAAGCCCTTTAACCGCTACAGGACCGCCTAACGCAGGGATGCGTCCTGCGGGCGGCCCTGTAGCTCTGTTCCGACGCATCCGCGCGTCATCTTGCGAGAGGCGAGATTTCCTGTGAATGCGCGCGCGTTCACAGGGAAGCGCAGCACAGCAGTTCGGCTACAGCCTGCCAGCGATGATCCATCGCTGGCAGGCTGTAGATGCGAATAAAATCGCATCAAAGAGCTATATCAGACGCTGTTTTATGAACAGCGTCTGATATAGCTGCTACCTGGTCCTCTGGTGGTCCCATTTACTGGGATCGACCACCAGAGGACCAGGTAACACAGTAAAGTTGCACCAAACACTACACTAACCCCCCCACCCCCTCACCTATTAACCCCTTGATCACCCCATCTAGACCCCTGATCACCCCCTGTCATTGATCACACCCCTTGTAAGGCTCCATTCAGACGTCCATATGTGTTTTGCGGATCCGTGGATTCACGGATCCGTGGATTCACGGATCCGCGGATCCGATCCGCAGATCCGATCCGCGGATCCGATCCGCAGATCCTCAAAACACGGACACTGGCAATGTGCTTTCCGCATTTTGCAGATCCGCACATTGCCAGAACTATATAGAAAATGCTTTTTCTTGTACGCAATTGCGGACAAGAAAAGGACATGTTCTATATTTTTGCAGAACGGAAGTGCAGACCCGGAAGCGCGGATCTGTAATTCCGGATCCGAGCGGGACAAAGTCTGCCCCCATACAAATGAATGGGTCCGTTATTCCGTTCCGCAAACAGAATTTCGGACGTGTGAATGGGGCATAAGGGTCCCCTATCACCACCAGTTAGTTAGCTACTTGTTAGGTAGTTAGCGCCCAGCCCACCGCACCGCAGTCACTGATTTTGGCAGAGATTTTTTCATCCACATTGATTGATGCGAATGAAAAAATCAGTGCCGTTCATTTTTTTTTTTTTTCAGCGCAGAGGCCGAACGGATAAAAAAAATCTCATTACCCGTATGCTCAATATACGGAGAATCGCAGAAACTCCTAATGCTGGCCATACGTGTAATGATTGCGGAGACCCTCAAATGCCAGGGCAGTACAAAAACCCCACATGTGACCCCATTTTAGAAAGAAGACACCCCAAGGTATTCTGTGAGGGGTATGGCGAGTTCATGCAAAATTTTATTTTTTGTCACAAGTTAGTGGAATATGAGACTGTAAAAAAAAAAAAAAAAACAATTTCCGCTAACTTGTGCCAAATTTTTTTCTGTGAACTCGCCATACCCCTCAAGGAATACTTGGGTGTCTTCTTTCCACAATGGGGTCACTTGTGAGGTATTTATACTGCCCTGGCATTTAGGAGTCCTAAAGCGTGAGAATCCAAATGCGTAAAAATGGCCTGTGAAATCCTAAAGGTACTCATTGGTTTAGGGCCCTTTGCGCATCTTGGCTGCAAAAAGTGTCACACATGTGGTATCGCCGTACTCAGGAGAAGTAGGGCAATGTGTTTTAGGGTGTATTTTTACATATAACCATGCTGGGTGTAGAAATATCAGCTTTAAACGACAACTTTTAAATTTTTTATTCAAAGTTGTCAATTTACAGAGATATTTCTCACACGCAGCAGGGTATATGTAAAAATACACCCCAAAACACATTGCCCTACTTCTCCTGAGTACGGCGATACCACTGTGTGGCACTTTTTGCAGCCAAGATGCGCAAAGAGCTCAAATTCCAACGAGTACCTTTTAGAGGGCATTTTTACGCATTTTTCTTCTCACGCTTTAGGGCCCCTAAAATGCCAGGGCAGTATAAATACCCCACATGTGACCCCATTTTGGAAAGAAGACACCTCAAGGTATTCGCTGAGGGGCATAATGAGTCCATGAAAAATTAAACTTTTTGTCAAAAGTTAGCGGAAAGGGAGACTTTGTGAGAAAAACAATAAAAATCAATTTCCACTAACTTGTGCCAAAAAAATCTTCTATGAACTCGCCATGCCCCTCATGGAATACCTTGGGTGTCTTCTTTCCAAAATGGGGTCACATGTGGGGTATTTATACTGCCCTGGCATTTTAGGGGCCCTAAAGCGTGAGAAGAAAATGCGTAAAAATGCCCTCTCTAAAAGGTACTCATTGGTTTTAGGGCCTTTACGCATCTTGGCTGCAAAAAGTGTCACTCATGTAGTATCGTCGTACTCAGGAGAGTAGGGCAATGTGTTTAGGGTGTATTTTTACATATACCCATACTGGGTGAGAGAAATATCTCTGTAAATTGACAACTTTGAATAAAAAATTTAAAATGTTGTCGTTACAGCGATATTTCTCACACGCAGCATGGGTATATGTAAAAATACACCCTAAACCACATTGCCCTACTTCTCCTGAGTACGGCGATACCACATGTGTGACACTTTTTGCAGCCTGAGTGCAAAGGGGCCCTAAAACCAATGAGTACCTTTAGGATTTCACAGGGCATTTTTATGCATTTGGATTCTCACACTTTAGGAGCCCCTAAAATGCCAGGTGAGTATAAATACCCCACATGTGACCCCATTTTGGAAGAAGACACCCTAAGGTATTCCGTGAGGGGCATGGAGAGTCCACAGAATTTTTATTTTTTGGCACAAGTCAGCGGAAATTTTTTTTTTTTTTACAAAGTCTCATATTCCACTAACTTGTGACAAGAAATAAAATTTTACATGAACTCACCATACCCCTCACAGAATACCTTGGGTGTCTTCTTTCAAAATGGGGTCACATGTGAGGTATTTATACTGCCCTGGCATTTTAGGGGCCCCTAAAGCGTGAGAAGAAGTCTGGAATCCAAATGCGTAAAAATGCCCTGTGAAATCCTAAAGGTACTCATTGGTTTTAGGGCCCTTTATGCATCTTGGCTGCAAAAAGTGGCACACATGTGGTATCGCCGTACTCAGGAGAAGTAGGGCGATGTGTTTTGGGGTGTATTTTTATATATACCCATACTTTGTGTGAGAAATATCTCTGTAAACGACAACTTTTAAAAATTTTTATACAAAGTTGACAATTTACAGAGATATTTCTCTCTCCAACATGGGTGTATGTAAAAATACACCCCAAAACACATTGCCCTACTTCTCCTGAGTACGGCGATACCACATGAGTGACACTTTTTGCAGCCTGTGCAAAGGGGCCCAAATTCCAACGAGTACCTTTAGCTTTTACATGGCGGCTCACAATTTAGCCCCGCCCAAAATGCCAGAACAGTAAACACACCCCACAAATGACCCCATTTCGGAAAGTAGACACCCTAAGGTATTCACTGAGGGGCATAGTGAGTCCGTCTGAGATTTTTTTTTTTTGCCAGAAGTTATCAGAAATTGAAACTTTTTTATTTATTTTTTTTCTCAGAAAGTGTCATTTTCCGCTAACTTGTGAAAAAAAATGAAATGATACATGAACTCGCCATGCCCCTCCGCGAATACTTTGGGGTGTCTTCTTTCTAAAACGGTGTGATTTGGGGGGTATTTATACTATCCTGACATTCTAGCACCTGAAGAAACATGACAGGTGCTCAGAAAGTCAGAGCTGCTTCAAAATGAGGAAATTCACTTTTTGCACCATAGTTTGTAAACGCTATAACTTTTACCCAAACCAATAAATATACACTTATTGGATTTTTTTATCAAAGACATGTAGAACAATAAATTTAGAGAAAAATTTATATAGAAATGTAGTTTTTGAAAAATTTTACAACAGAAAGTGAAAAATGTCATTTTTTTGCAAAAATTTCGGTCATTTTTGATTAATAGCAAAAAAAGTAAAAATGTCAGCAGCAATGAAATACCACCAAATGAAAGCTCTATTAGTGAGAAGAAAAGGAGGTAAAATTCATTTGGGTGGTAAGTTGCATGACGGAGCAATAAACGGTGAAAGTAGTGTAGTGCAGAATTGTAAAAAGTGGCCTGGTCATTAAGGGTGTTTAAGCTAGGGGGGCTGAGGGGGTTAAGCGTCCCTGTATGTCCATCTGAAATATTAGTAGCTTAATTTCGAATGCACACCCATGTTGACTTTGAGGAGTCGCCCAGAGCGGCTGCGCTCTTCGGGTCATACAATAAACCTGCACCATCCACCATATTGTGCAAATACTCCAGTGACGCTCGGTCGATGCAAACTTCAAAGTCGCCGCAAATCAGGGTGTGTTCTGGTTGATCTGAGCTGCTAAACGTGGCGTGGAACATGCATGAAGTCCACAGCAAGAGGTTTACATTGCTGGGCATGAGAAACGCGTGGGAAGAGGCGTGCACCCGATTTTTCTGCAGACTCGTACACAATGCATATTCCCGTATGCGAGGCATGCTGGTCCTATGATTGGCATGGCCTTGAGATTTTCGTGCCAGGAAGCTTGTCTGCAATGCTCTCTGGACTTGCATTATTCTTTCTTATATTGCAGAGAGGTAATCTGCAGTGCACTATGGTGCGGGTTTATTTTTTATTTTTTGCAATGCTGGCTGCCAGTCCTCAGGAATGACCCCTGCATTGCAGCTTCGGTAATAATTCCTCCACTTGGAGGTGAGCTCATTTGCAGAGCACTTTATTAAATTACTGCAGCAGAGAGCGGCCTTGTTGTGTGCAGTGGGGGAGGCTGGAATAAAAGATGCAGGCCGTATATTGAACGGTTTGATGCACATAGATAAATGAGGATGTCTATCAGCGGAGGGGGTGGGGGGAGAGGTGCTGTGCTACGGACGCCCCATGTCTGCTCCCTGTAATAAGACAGATGCAGGATTAGCGGGTTTGATGTCTGAACAGTTCTCATAAACAGATACTGGCGGCAAATGGAAGATGTGTGACAAGGAGGGTCATCCACATGTATACGACACATGTACATAAAACACATAGATAGTATATAAATGTCACGTTCGGGTGTGGGAGGGGAACACCACACCGAACATAGAAGGGAAAGGAGAAGGACACCTCCTAGTAAAACCCTAATCAAAGTCCTGACTAACTACCAGTATGAACAGACCCCAGAGGTAGGTGAGTTCATACACAGGAATACCTAATGTCCTAACTCACCCTACAGGACCCTGGTACTAATGTCAGGACTGAGACAACCTGTTCCTCCAAAAAGAAGGACGAACAGGAGTCTCCCTCAGGCCTAAAAGGCGTTGTCCGGGGACAGAGAGAACTCAGGCAGCCCCCCTGACAGGAGCATCGGAGCAGTTTATGCGCCGATGCTCTCCTTTGCCTTGAGCAAAAGGTATTTTCCAGAGTTCCGGTGACGAACCGGGCTCTTCATGGGGCTGCCAGGAAGCCTGGTGACGTCACCGGCACTGATGGGCGGGCTTTAGCGCTGCCCTAGCCTGTAAAACGGTTAGAGCAGCGCTAAAGCACTCCCATCAGAGCCAGTGGTGTCACCGAACACACTGCCGGGCGGAAGCTTCCGCCTGACAGTGTGTTATTGTAAACAAAAGAGCCCTTGCCCTGCGCAATCTAGCGCAGGGCAAGGGAGCGCATCGGAGCAAGAGAGGTTCCGATGCTAACATCAGGGGGGCTGCCGGGGTGAAATTATGGGTATGTCCGAGTTCAGCTCTGAACCTGGACAACCCCTTTAATACAAATGACAGGGAAATGCAGCACACAAAATAACCCAAACAAAATACAAAAGGGAAAGAAAACACTTACCTTCAAGTGGCTATGGCAGCACCAGGAACTCAGCCGAGATCCACACACCAGCTATCTACAACTCAAACCGAAGCTATAAACCACATAGTATAGAGGGAGAAACAACACTAAATAGAGAAGGATAAATGACCCTAATAGCCACACTTAGGGAACGAAGGTGCGACAAGCAGCAGAAACAACACAGGCGTCATTTGTTCCAAACGGAAAACATGTCAGATCAAACCACGTGTTGCCAGTATCACCAATCTCCTGCCACCTGTCGCGGGAACGTCTGTGACAATACACATACTTACATATATAAAGCATACATAAATATGTATAAAACACATACATAGTATATATAAAATACGTACATTTATATAAAACACATACATATACACTAGCAGAAGGACCCGGCTTTGCACGGGTATATTTCATCTGTTTCACTTAATGTTTGTGTGTGTTGTTAAAAGATATTGACAGTATCCCCCATAGCAGTGATATCTACAGCACTCCGCCCCTTTAACAGTGAACTCCACAGTCCCCC
Source organism: Bufotes viridis (assembly GCA_033119425.1). NCBI lineage: Eukaryota > Metazoa > Chordata > Amphibia > Anura > Bufonidae > Bufotes > Bufotes viridis. The sequence continues at coordinate 40,942,559 of CM065590.1, read as the reverse complement.
ACCTCTTAACACTGACCTCCCTTCCCCCACACAGTGCCTCACCACTTTAAAATGGGACCTCCACAGCAGCCCATCTCCTTAACTTTGACCTTCATAGCTGCCTGCCCCTTTAACAGTGAGTTTCACAGCACCCTACTCCCTTGACAGTGACCTCCTCAGGGGCCCGTCCCCTTAACACTGACCTCAACAGTACCCTGCTGCCTTAACGGTGACCTCCACAGCAGTTGCCCCTTTAATAGTTAAAGGGACCTCCACAGTGTCCGCCCCTTTACCAGTGACATCCATGGCGCCCTGCCCCTTTAATGCTAGAGCTACACGATGATATGTGTCGCGCGACATTTTGTCTCAACAATTTTTATAATGATGGGCTATGGTGTCATACTGCGACATGTGACATGCTGCCACTGCGACGCGACAGTCGCAAAAAATCCATGCAAGATGCACTTTTCTGCGACTGTCGCTTCGCAGTCGCAGCATGTCACCTGTTGCAGTGCAACACATTAGACTATCATTATAAAAATTGTCGCGCGACACATGTAGCAGTGTAGTTGTGCCCTATGTGTCGTGAGACTTATTGTTGTCGTGTAGCCCTTGCCTAAAGCTGACCTACAGCAGGGAAGAAAAATGGCTGCGTTGTTATGGAAACCTGGAGTAAAACTGTGTGTATGTGGAGACTAAGGGCCTGTGAGCTTCTATTGGCTGATAACGGACATGTGACCGTGTGTATGGCGGTTGGGATATGAAGAGAAAGACTTGCAGGCTTGTATTGGCTAATGCAAGTCATTTTTCGGGAATATCTCAGGAACGGTACGTCCTAGAGAGCTGAGACCCCCCCCACGAGATTTCTCTCCAGGTAGCAAGTTTCGTTGAAATCGATGGTTGTGTTTTTGAGTGATGGCGGAACATACATACATAGATGCACACATATATACGTCCTTCTATCTATATATATAATACATACACATATATAAACACTTACAAATGTATGAACATATACAAATATATAAATAGAAACATAAGAACACTGCTTATATACACACACATACATATAACACATGCATACATACACATACAATGCATACATCCATAGAAAGATACAAACCACATGCATACCTGCAGCACATCTCCTGTACATAGAAGCGCACACATACTGTACATGTACAAGTTCAGTCACCGTTATGCTGACCGGCTTAACATTTTAATGCAACAGAATCACATTACAGCGACGGTGCTGCGTCTGTATGTACAGGACGACCTGACTATGGAGGAAACCTCCGGCTCGCTGGCTCTTTGCGGGCCCATAGAAATGACTGGGTCCGTGTGCAGTGCTCGGTCTCTGTCCGGGGAGCTTTTCAGATCTAGTCACATTGTCCTACATTTACTAAGGAATCTGCGCCAAAGATTGGTCTAAAAAAGTGTCACAATGTGGTGCCTCAAGGGTTTTTTACACTTTTTTTATTTTTTTTTAACATGCCTGCTCAAAAATGCACCATTTTGCGTAATAATTGTGGCGACATTCTGGCGTAAAAATCCGTCAATGTCTGGTATTGAGTCAGAGAAAATTGTTTATCCCTGCGCCAGATTTATCCTCCACCCTGAGCCCTGTGATACATCTGGTGCCGGTCCAAGCTACCGCCATCTATAGGTTTAGTAAATCCGCGGGGCTGCATGGCGGCCGCTGTGCCTGTGGGGTGGTGGGGCTCAGTGCCGTGGAGACAGAGCCTGACTGCAGGGGAGTCGTTGGACTCCTGGGTCTCACCTAGGGTTGCCACCTTCCCCAATAAAAAAAATACCGGCCAAGGTAAGCCACACCCCAAAGGAGGTGTAGTTGTGGGGTGTTAAGTCGCCATATCATAATGTGACTCCCAGTGTGAATAATGCCCCCATTAATGCCCCCTAGAATTAATAGTGCCACCATACTCCCCTCAGTAATATTAGTGCCCCAATTAGTGGCCCCCAGAATAGTGCCACCAGTAATAGTAATGCCCTCATTAGTGCCCCGCAGAATTAATAATACCCCCATTAGTGCCCCTCAGAATTAATAATACTCCCATTAGTGCCCCTAGTAATAGTAATGCCCCCATTAGTGCCCGACAGAATTAATAATGTCTCCATTAGTGCCCCACAGAATTAATGCCCCCATTAGTGCCCTGCAAAATTAATGCCCCCATTAGTGCCCCCCAGGATTAATAATGCCCCCATGTTCCCTCCTCCATTTGATCGCTCCCGGTGAACACTCACTGCTGACTGGTTGTGCAGGACAGGACCTCCGTGAGGTCATCATGCTGGATCGCGGCGCCATCAAATGGTGGAGGTGAGTTGTTGTTTTTTTTTTTTTTTTTTTTTCTTAACATAAGTGGGGGAGAGGTAAAGGCTGTACTAATGAGTGCCCCACAATGGAAGCCTCATTAGTAACATTCCACACGGGAAAATACCGGCAGTTATTATTGCCAGTAGAAAAAAATTACCAGCACCGACAGGGACGCTAAATTACTGGTTTGGCCGGTAAGTTACCGGCCTAGTGGCAACCCTAGTCTCACCCCTTCCAGATTCTGTGTTGTGGCAGAAGTGGTCATCGGCTGGCGCTGTACCAGTTTGGAGTAGGGCCCGCTCATTGGATACCACCTGACGTGGTGAATGGGCCAATGCATGTTGATCAAAGTGTACACAAAGTGCAGCGAATCCGGTTTATGCATAACCCTGAGAGCCAATAGATCAATCTGATAATCCGGCACTTGCTTCTAGCGCAGAACTGCCACGTAGTCCAGGAAACCGATGAGCGGTAGAGTTTGTGTTCATGCGGATATACACAGACACAATACACAGATGTACCCACATCTGGGGACTCGCTACCCTGGCTCCTGGGTACACATAGAATATAAAGTTATCATACAGAATACAAGGAGGGTCAGACTGCAAGAAGTGCTGCCCCCTACTGCCGGATTATGTTAGTACACGAATATTGTAATAAATCAGTCAGGTAAACCCCCTTGTAATTACACTCTATGTACCCCCTTCCTCTTCCCCATTATTCCTTATACCTCCTGTATACTCTATGTACCCCCTTCCTCTACCCCATTATTCCTTATACCTCCTGTATACTCTATGTACCCCCTTCCTCTACCCCATTATTCCTTATACCTCCTGTATACTCTATGTACCCCCTTCCTCTACCCCATTATTCCTGATAACCTCTGTATACTCTATGTACCACCTTGTTATAAGCTATTATTCTGAATACCCCCTGTATACTCTATGTACTCTCTGCTCCATTTTTCCCCATACTGCCTGTACACTCTATGTACCCTCTTCTTCTGCCCTGTTATTACTCATACCGTTTGTATACTCTAAGTACCCCCTTCCTCTGCCCCATTATTTGTAATACCCTCTGTATACTCTAAGTACTAGGGGGTCGACCGATTATCGGTTTGGCCGATATTATCGGCCGATATTGATGATTTGCACAGTTATCGGTATCGGCCCCTAACCAGGCCGATATACCGATAACTGTGCTATAACAGAACATTGCCGCGCTGCTCTCAGCGCGGCCATGTTCCCTCAGCAGCACAGGGGAGAAGGAGGCAGTCCCTCCTTCCCCCTGTGCCGCGCTGCCAGTGGAGAGAAGAGGAGGAGGAGGGGCTGAGGGCGCACTGGCCACCAATGAGCAGAGGAGGCGGGGCTGAGCGCACTGGCCACCAATGATAATAAGGTTTAAGATATTACAAGCACATTGCCCAGACCCTGCCTCTGATAGAGAGCTGCGATCCGCGGCACTTAACCCCTCAGGTGCCGCACCTGAGGGGTTAATTGCTGCGGATCGCAGCCATCTATCAGAGGCAGGCTCTGGGCAATGTGCTTGTAATATCTTAAACCTTATTATCATTGGTGGCCAGTGCGCCCTCAGCCCCGCCTCCTCTGCTCTCATTGGTGGCCATGATCGGTTACCATGGCAGCCAGGACGCTCCTGAAGCCCCGGCTGCCATGGTTCCTGCTGCTGTGTGCCCATAGCACCGGGCAGCAGGGACAGTGTCAGGTCCTATTCACCCTGATAGATCTCTATTAGGGTGAATAGGACAAGGGATGTAAAGAGCCCAGATTCTACCCCTAGGGGGGGAAATAGTAATAAAATAAAAAGTAAAAAAATTTAAAATAGTAAAAAAACACCAAAATATTAAGTATAAATTAACCTTTTTCCAATTTTACATATAAAATATATAAACAATAAATAAAAAAACATATCGCCGTGACCAAAAAGTCCAAACTATTAAAATATATTTTTTTTAAAAAGCGTCGGACACCGTAACAGAAAAAAAAATCCAAAAATTAAAATGCGCAAAATATCGGTATAAAATATCGGCTATCGGCCTGAAAGTTCACAGAATATTGGTATCGGTATCGGCTCTAAAAAATCAATATCGGTCGACCCCTACTAAGTACCCCCTTCCTCTGCCCCATTATTTGTCATACCCTCTGTATACTCTAAGTACCCCCTTCCTCTGCCCCATTATTTGTCATACCCTCTGTATACTCTAAGTACCCCCTTCCTCTGCCCCATTATTTGTCATACCCTCTGTATACTCTATGTACCCCCTTCCTCTGCCCCAATTTTTCTCATACCCCCAGTATACTCTATGTACCCCCTTTTCTGTACTCCATTATTCCTCATACCCCCCTGTATACCCTATGTACCCCCTTCTTCTGCCCCATTATTCCTCATACCTCCTGTATACTCTATATAACTCCTTTCTCTGACCCATTATTTCTCATACCCCCATATACTCTATGTACCCGCTTCCTCTGCCCCATTATTCCTCATACCCCCTGTATACTCTATATAACTCCTTTCTCTGACCCATTATTCCTCATACCCCCCCCCCCCCCATATACCCTATGTACCCCCTTCTTTTTCCCCATTATTCCTCATACCCCCTGTATACTTTATGCACCCCCGTTCCTCTGCCCCATTATTCCTCATACCCCCTGTATACTCTATATACCTACCACCGTGTTAAACCCTATTATTCCTCATACCCCCTGTATACTCTATGCACCCCGTTCCTCCGCCCCATTATTCCTCAAACCCCCTGTATACTTGTCACGGTCCCTTCTGTGACAGAAGTTAGAAGATCGGAGAGACTGGCGGCACGTTAGTTATCTGACAGCCTATCTGTTTTCACTTGTGGCAGTGTTGTTGTTGGTAATGACCACACCTCTTGCCGCAAGTGTAGCTTGTGGTCATTACTGCTCCTCTATTTAATCCTGACTCGCACTTTAGACTGAAGCTACATGGTATTCCTTCTGATGTGGTGTCTGATAGGGGGACTCGGTTTGTTTCCAGATTCTGGAAGGCGTTCTGTACTTGCCTGGGGGTCCAATTGTCCTTCTCTTCAGCCTTTCATCCTCAGTCGAACGAACAGACTGAACGCACTAACCAGAGTCTGAAGACTTATTTGAGATGTTTTGTCTCAGAGAATCAGGAGGAGTAGTCTCCATTTTTGTCTTTGGCCGAGTTTGCCATAAAAAAAACTTAGGCAGGAGTCCACTGATGAGTCGCCGTTTTATGAGGCATATGGGTTCCATCCGCAGTTTGGCACATTTTCTGGTACTGAGACTTCTGGTATACCTGGAGGAAAGATTTTTCTCTTCTTTGTCATCTATTTGGTGAAAAATTCTAAATAATAAAACAAAAAAGTGCAACAAGTATAAACGGATGGCTGACAAGAGACGTATGAGTGGTCCGGACCTGAGAGTGCGTGATTCTGTGTGGCTGTCCACAAACAACATTAAGTTGAAGGTACCTTCTTGGAAGTTGGGTCCAAGGTTTATTGGTCCATATAAGATCTTGTCTTGAACTTCCGCAAGCTTTAAAAATTCATAGTTTTCCACAAATCATTTCTGAAGAGATATGTCGCCAAGATAGTGGACTCACGAATTCTCCGTAGATCCCTCCAGTATCTCGTTCACTGGAAAGGCTACGATCCAGAGGAGAGAATGTGGGTTCCAGAGGTCGACGTTAATAACCGTCTCCTTGTGAAAGCCTTTCACAGGGCTCATCCAGATAAGGTTGGTCCTGTGTGTCTGGTGGTCACCCGTAGAAGAGGGTACTGTCATGGTCCCTTCTCTGACAGAGGCTAGATCGGAGAGACTGGCGGCACGTTAGGTTATCTGACAGCCTATCTGTTTTCACTTGTTGCAGTGTTGTGGTTGGTAATGACCCCACCTCTTGCCACAGGTGTTGCTTGTGGTCATTACTGCTCCTCTATTTTGTCTGGACTCACACTTCAGACCATGCGGTTGATATTATCTGCCTGGAGTTGGAAGAGCTGGTGTGTTGTCCTCATCTGAGTTCCTGCTCATCCATTTTCTATTGAAGATAAGTGTACTTCCCTTTGTATTTTGTTGTTCCCTTTTGCTCACTGTTTACTAGGCCTCAGGGAGACGCTGGTTCGTTCATCTGGGATCATCCAGATAAGGTTGGTCCTGTGTGTCTGGTGGTCACCCGTAGAAGAGGGTACTGTCATGGTCCCTTCTCTGACAGAGGCTAGATCGGAGAGACTGGCGGCACGTTAGGTTATCTGACAGCCTATCTGTTTTCACTTGTTGCAGTGTTGTGGTTGGTAATGACCCCACCTCTTGCCACAGGTGTTGCTTGTGGTCATTACTGCTCCTCTATTTTGTCTGGACTCACACTTCAGACCATGCGGTTGATATTATCTGCCTGGAGTTGGAAGAGCTGGTGTGTTGTCCTCATCTGAGTTCCTGCTCATCCATTTTCTATTGAAGATAAGTGTACTTCCCTTTGTATTTTGTTGTTCCCTTTTGCTCACTGTTTACTAGGCCTCAGGGAGACGCTGGTTCGTTCATCTGGGAAGGAACCAGTAGTCTCAGACCCTGTCACTACTCCTAGGGCTATTTAGGGTTACTAGGGCCTAGGTTTCCGGTGTAGGAAGACTCCCACCTTCAGGATCTATTCATATTGACAGGAGTCAGGGCTAGGTTTAGGGTTTTCTAGGTGGTGACCTTTTTCCTTTCCCTAGCTGTGAGGTCTAGTTTCTGTTTTTTTTCCTTCTGTTGTCATTCTGGTGTTCCTCCCCTCCCCCTACTTTGTGACAATACTCTATGTAACCCCTTCTTCTGACACATTATTACTCATTCTACCTGTATATTATATGTACCCCCTTCCGCTGTCCCATTATTTCTTATACCCCATGTATACTCCATGTACCCCTTCCTCTACTCCATTATTCCCCATACCCCCTGTATACTCTTTGTACCCCCTTCTTCTGACTCATTATTCCTCATCCCCCCTGTTTTCTCTATGTTCCCCTTTCCTCTACCACATTATATCTCATACCTCCTGTATACTCTGTTCCCACTTCCTCTGCCCCATTATTCCTCGTACCCCCTGCATACCCTATGTACCCCCTTCTGCCCCATTATTTCTCATACCCCTTGTACACACTATGTACCCCCTTCCTCTACCACTTTATTCCTTATATCCCCTGTATATTCTATGTACCCTCTTCCTGTGCCCCATTATTACTCATACCGCCTGTTCATTCTATGTACCCCCTTCTTCTGACCCATTATTACTCATTCCACCTGTATATTCTATGTGCCTCCTTGCTCTTCCCCATTATAACTCCTACGCCCTGTATATTCTATGTACCTCTTTCTCTGCTCCAATATTCCTTGTTCTGCCCTATTATTCCTAATACCCCCTGTATACTCCATGTAACCTCTTCCTCTGCCCTTTATTCCCCATACTGCCGGTACACTCTATGTACCCCTTCTCATGCCCTCTGTATACTCTATGTACCTTCTTCTTCGGCCCCATTATTCCTCATACCCCCTGTACACACTATGTACGCCTTTCCTCTACCACATTATTCCTTATATCCCCTGTATATTCTATGTACCTCTTCCTCTGCCCCATTATTACTCATACCCCCTGTATATTCTATGTACCTCTTTCTCTGCTCCATTACTCCTTGTACCCCCTTGTTCTGCCCTCTTATTCCTAATACCCCCTGTATACTCCATGTAACCTCTTCCTCTGCCCTTTATTCCTCATACTGCCGATACACTCCTATGTACCCCTTCTTCTGCCCCGTTATTTCTCATGCCCTCTGTATACTCTATGTAACCCCTTCTTCTTCGGCCCCATTATTCCTCATACCCCTGTATACCCTATGTACCCCCTTCTTCTTCTTCATTATTCCTCAAACCCCCTATTTACTCTATATACTACCTTGTTATACCCGATTATTCCTCATACCCCCTGTATACTGTATGTACCCCCTTCTTCTGACCCATTATTATTCATTCCACCTGTATATTCTATGCACTCTTTTCTGATGCCGCATCATTTCTCATTCCCCCCTGTATACTCTATGTACCCCCTCTTTCTGCCCCATTACTCTCCAGGGCAGAACAGATCCACCAGGAAAACTATAAATATCTTTGTAGAGGAAGGAAATCTCCGGGAGAATCCGAGGGCAGCCATCACTATGTGTGTGTATATATAGAGGGTGAGGGATGGCGGTCTGTGGGGACTGGGGCTGATTCCTGGGTTACTATATATAGGGACCAGTGATGAGCCTGTTGATATATAAAACACCAGGAGCAAATGGAGCAAAGACAAACACAAGACTGAAATAGAGAAAGCAATGAGCTCAGCGTCTCTCCAGGGTCTGCACCGAGTCTACAGCTCATCCTGGAAGTGCATTAGTGAATGGAGGATGTGACCCAGGCATGCAGCAAGTGAACCTGAAGAGCCAGGAGCTCCAGGGTCTATGTATATGCTGATAAATGTACGAAACAGGCAAATAGTGGAGGCTGGCGTCATGCTGCTGGTATAATATCTGGAGGCACTGTGCTGCTGGTATAATATCTTGAGGCACTGTACTGCTGGTATATCTGGAGGCACTGTACTGCTGGTATATCTGGAGGCACTGTACTGCTGGTATATCTGGAGGCACTGTACTGCTGGTATATCTGGAGGCACTGTACTGCTGGTATATCTGGAGGCACTGTACTGCTGGTATATCTGGAGGCAGTGTAGTGCTGGTATAATATCTGGAGGCAGTGTAGTGCTGGTATAATATCTGGAGGCAGTGTAGTGCTGGTATAATATCTGGAGGCAGTGTAGTGCTGGTATAATATCTGGAGGCAGTGTAGTGCTGGTATAATATCTGGAGGCAGTGTAGTGCTGGTATATTATCTGGAGGCAGTGTAGTGCTGGTATATTATCTGGAGGCAGTGTACTGCTGGTATAATATCTGGAGGCAGTGTAGTGCCGGTATGATATCTGGAGGCAGTGTAGTGCCGGTATGATATCTGGAGGCACTGTAGTGCTGGTATAATATCTGGAGGCACTGTAGTGCTGGTATAATATCTGGAGGCAGTGTAGTGCTGGTATAATATCTGGAGGCAGTGTAGTGCTGGTATAATATCTGGAGGCAGTGTAGTGCTGGTATAATATCTGGAGGCAGTGTAGTGCTGGTATAATATCTGGAGGCAGTGTACTGCCGGTATAATATCTGGAGGCAGTGTAGTGCCGGTATGATATCTGGAGGCAGTGTAGTGCCGGTATAATATCTGGAGGCAGTGTAGTGCCGGTATAATATCTGGAGGCAGTGTAGTGCCGGTATAATATCTGGAGGCAGTGTAGTGCCGGTATAATATCTGGAGGCAGTGTAGTGCCGGTATAATATCTGGAGGCAGTGTAGTGCCGGTATAATATCTGGAGGCAGTGTAGTGCCGGTATAATATCTGGAGGCAGTGTAGTGCCGGTATAATATCTGGAGGCAGTGTAGTGCTGGTATAATATCTGGAGGCAGTGTAGTGCTGGTATGATATCTGGAGGCAGTGTACTGCTGGTATGATATCTGGAGGCACTGTAGTGCCGGTATAATATCTGGAGGCAGTGTACTGCTGGTATAATATCTGGAGGCAGTGTAGTGCCGGTATAATATCTGGAGGCAGTGTAGTGCCGGTATAATATCTGGAGGCAGTGTAGTGCCGGTATAATATCTGGAGGCAGTGTAGTGCTGGTATGATATCTGGAGGCAGTGTAGTGCTGGTATGATATCTGGAGGCAGTGTAGTGCTGGTATAATATCTGGAGGCAGTGTAGTGCTGGTATAATATCTGGAGGCAGTGTAGTGCCGGTATAATATCTGGAGGCAGTGTAGTGCCGGTATAATATCTGGAGGCAGTGTAGTGCCGGTATGATATATGGAGGCAGTGTAGTGCCGGTATGATATCTGGAGGCAGTGTAGTGCTGGTATAATATCTGGAGGCAGTGTAGTGCTGGTATAATATCTGGAGGCAGTGTAGTGCTGGTATGATATCTGGAGGCAGTGTAGTGCTGGTATAATATCTGGAGGCAGTGTAGTTCTGGTATAATATCTGGAGGCAGTGTAGTGCTGGTATGATATCTGGAGGCAGTGTAGTGCTGGTATAATATCTGGAGGCAGTGTAGTGCCGGTATAATATCTGGAGGCAGTTTAGTGCCGGTATAATATCTGGAGGCACTGTAGTGCCGGTATAATATCTGGAGGCACTGTAGTGCCGGTATGATATCTGGAGGCACTGTAGTGCCGGTATGATATCTGGAGGCAGTGTAGTGCCGGTATGATATCTGGAGGCAGTGTAGTGCCGGTATAATATCTGGAGGCAGTGTAGTGCCGGTATAATATCTGGAGGCAGTGTAGTGCCGGTATAATATCTGGAGGCAGTGTAGTGCCGGTATAATATCTGGAGGCAGTGTAGTGCCGGTATAATATCTGGAGGCAGTGTAGTGCCGGTATAATATCTGGAGGCAGTGTAGTGCCGGTATAATATCTGGAGGCACTGTAGTGCCGGTATGATATCTGGACGCAGTGTAGTGCCGGTATAATATCTATCTGGAGGCAGTGTAGTGCTGGTATAATATCTGGAGGCAGTGTAGTGCTGGTATAATATCTGGAGGCAGTGTAGTGCTGGTATAATATCTGGAGGCAGTGTACTGCCGGTATAATATCTGGAGGCACTGTAGTGCCGGTATGATATCTGGAGGCAGTGTAGTGCCGGTATAATATCTGGAGGCAGTGTAGTGCCGGTATAATATCTGGAGGCAGTGTAGTGCCGGTATAATATCTGGAGGCAGTGTAGTGCCGGTATAATATCTGGAGGCAGTGTAGTGCCGGTATAATATCTGGAGGCAGTGTACTGCTGGTATAATATCTGGAGGCAGTGTAGTGCTGGTATGATATCTGGAGGCAGTGTAGTGCTGGTATAATATCTGGAGGCAGTGTAGTGCTGGTATAATATCTGGAGGCAGTGTAGTGCTGGTATGATATCTGGAGGCAGTGTACTGCTGGTATAATATCTGGAGGCACTGTAGTGCTGGTATGATATCTGGAGGCAGTGTAGTGCCGGTATAATATCTGGAGGCAGTGTAGTGCCAGTATAATATCTGGAGGCAGTGTAGTGCCGGTATAATATCTGGAGGCAGTGTAGTGCCGGTATAATATCTGGAGGCATTGTAGTGCTGGTATAATATCTGGAGGCAGTGTAGTGCCGGTATAATATCTATCTGGAGGCAGTGTAGTGCTGGTATAATATCTGGAGGCAGTGTAGTGCTGGTATAATATCTGGAGGCAGTGTAGTGCTGGTATAATATCTGGAGGCAGTGTAGTGCCGGTATAATATCTATCTGGAGGCAGTGTAGTGCTGGTATAATATCTGGAGGCAGTGTAGTGCTGGTATAATATCTGGAGGTATTGTATTGCCGGTATAATATCTGGAGGCAGTGTAGTGCTGGTATAATATCTGGAGGCAGTGTAGTGCTGGTATAATATCTGGAGGCAGTGTAGTGCTGGTATAATATCTGGAGGCAGTGTAGTGCTGGTATAATATCTGGAGGCACTGTAGTGCCGGTATGATATATGGAGGCACTGTAGTGCCGGTATAATATCTGGAGGCAGTGTAGTGCTGGTATATTATCTGGAGGCACTGTGCTGCTGGTATAATTGGAGGCACTGTACTGCTCATATAATATCTGGAGGTATTGTATTGCTGGTATAATATCTGAAGGAAAATCGTAAATCCCATTACCCATCACAGAACAACGGATAAACCGTTAGTCTGTTTACCACTGGTATTTTAGATAGATAGGTAGATAGATAGGTAGTTAGATTTTAGATAGATCATCTGAAGGTCAGCTGTGTTCCACAAATGGTTTCTGGATCCTTCTAGAAGCTATGCAACATAAGCTGTGGATTCATTGTGATTGGCCAGCAGAAGTTTTGGTGGGAAACTGTTCTTTAGTTATTCCAGTGCGCCAGTTGAAGCAGTGTCTTTTGAAGAAAAAAGATACCCCCCCCCCCCCCCCAAGTCATGGTAAATATAGATGGTGTAAGTCGTTTATTGGTAATTATATTAAACAGACTTAAAGATGTATGTCAATATTACGGTTGTATCATAGCCCACTATAAATACAATGGCCTTTTTTATTATCCAAAATAATTGTCTTAAGTCTTTTTTATATATTTAGGCATCTATGGTTCCATATGGCAGCCAGCTCCCTGTGTAATAGTTAGCTAGCTAGTGGAGGTGAGTGAAAATTGCAAATTGGTGCACCATCCTAGGGACCTAGTTAGACTAATGGAGGTGAGTGACATTCGCAAATAGGGACACTGTTCTATCGACCTCGACATCCACAGCTGAGAAACATGTCTAGATAACCTCTGACACACCTGGACAGGAGGAAAAGACCAGCCAGCTTGCCACCCAGAGTTAAAAACCTGTATTGACAGTGGCATTTGAAAGTACAAAAATACAGTGCGGTGTCACACACATCGGCATCCTACAATATACCACCTATGATGTCACCACTCATGGTATACCGCATAATTATAGCATGGCATTAATATACAGAGCGTGCACAGTGGTGCACACATCACTTTGCACCCCGCTGACCTCACGCAACATTTTCAGCTCTCCTACACTCGTCATACAGATAAATATTCTCCAGAGTGATCTTCTGGATACACTGAGAAATCTGGTGGGGGGGTGAATATTTTATTTGAGCAATGACTATATACAGTAGCGTTTCCTTAGTTTGTTCCTTCAGATGATGGCAGTCTTCAATATCCTCGACATTGCTCCTCTTGCAGAATTCATCCCATTACAGTAATTAGTTGCAGTGCAGTAACTGGACGGAGTCGCATCAGCAGAAGAGATGCCGGAGGGAGCCTCCCTTTAAATCACCCGCCTGACATTGATGACATGAAGTATGCTCCCGGTATTGACCGTGCACCATCCTGACACTTCACTAATACCAGGCTGGGTGCAGGGAGTCTTCTCGTGTCTGAGGACAGGTGAATCAATTACAGGATTAGTCGTCTTGATTTACACCGCCCTTGTGGATACATCAGTGCTCCAAAATAAAGTCCAGCTTCATTTTGTCTGATGCTCTTTGTTGCCTTCACAAAATGCATTGACTGTTTCCCCCCTCTAGAATGTGTGATGGTACCTCACAGGCCCATGATGGATGGCATACAGTGCCTTGCAAAAGTATTCACCCCCATTTGACTTTTTTTTCTTTTTCACCTATGACAGCACCCGTGGAGATACACCGCCCCCATCCAGGACAGGAAACAGAACACCACACTGCTTTAAAAGGAGGAGTCAAATCCCATCTCACCAGTTCTGTTTCCTGTCCTAAGGGTCAGGTATGGATCCACACTGCAAGAGGATTGAATGCTGCGGGCGCCCCGACCGTTGGTTTTGAGGAGGGCTTACCCGGGCGGTGTAAGTTCTTCTTGGGAAGCAGCCTGCCAAGTCTGGGCAGCTTCATCTTCCTCCGCTTCTGGCTCCCTCTACATGCGGAGGTAATGTCCTTTCTGCCTCCTGCATGGCGGCGATGCGGCCGTGTTCGCGGACCTGGCTGCCGGCTAAGCGCACTTCCGGTGCGAGGCAGCAGAGGGAGGCGTTCTGCGCAGGTCCGGAAGTAGGAGGAGCCGCTCACACGCGCGGCAGATGTAAAGCCCCAGCCAGCATAGGACGGCGTGCTGGTGCAGCAGCAGTCCGCAGTCTCCATTAGGCATCTGCCAGACTGAACATGGAGGAGGGACAGCGTGTGGAGGCCACTGGGACCACCAATGAGCCGGTATTTTGGTGGGGTAAGAGGGGTTTATGCCCCAATCCTTCTTCTGTTGTCCCTTTTACTTATATTTGAGGGCTCTCATTTGTAGATCCCAAAGGAGAGCAAGAAGGGCTCAAGGTCTAAGGACAGAGGATGTGCCCTGTGTAAGAAGAGGCTGGCCTCAAGCTATGAGAAGCCATTATGTCAGCACTGTATAGGAAAATTGGTGCAAGAAGAGACTCCTTCTATGATTACAAATTTAAAACAGATGATCCGGGAGGAGGTCAGGGAGACGGTAAAAGAATCGGTCAGCAGCCTTCTAGAAAACCGTCCTAGTACTTCAGCGGCAGCTTCTTCTGCTCCCTCAAGTGACCTGGATGTATTATCAGGTTTAGAAGAAGAAGGAGAGAGAATTTCATCGGATGAATCCTTTGATGGGGAGTCAGCAGGCAGACCGTTTTTTCATTCTGAAAACATTAACTCTTTACTAAAAATAGTCAGGGCTACGATGGGGCTAGATGACCAAAAGGCTCCTCAGTCTGTCCGTAACTCCATGTTTGAGGGAATAGGCGCTAAAAATCTAGAAGTTTTGATGTTCACGAGAATATAGAAGCCTTAATCTCTAAGGAATGGAATAAGCCTGATAGAAAATTTTTGTTCCCGCCTCTCTAAAACGCAAATACCCTTTTGAGGAGAAGGCGTCAGCTCACTGGGAAAGGGCCCCAAAACTAGATGCTCCTGTGGCTAAGATGTCTAAAAAGCAGCACTTCCCTTTGAGGATTCAGGATCACTTAAAGATATAATGGATAAAAGAGCAGATATATATCTAAAGAAAAATTGGGAGGCTACTACTGCGGCCTTTAAACCAGCTATTGCTGCGGTACAGGTTGCAAGATCCCTTAAAGTCTGGGTCTCTGAGCTAGAGGGGCATATAAAAGAGGGAACTCCTAGGGAGGCTATCCTCTCCTCTTTTCCTACCATTCTAAATGCTGTCGATTTTCTTTCTGATGCTTCCGTTGACTCTCTAAGATTTTCAGCTAGAGCCTCTGCATTATCCAATTCAGCCAGAAGGGCGATTTGGTTAAAGAATTGGAATGGGGACGCTACCTCTAAGGCAAAACTCTGTGGGATCCCCTGTCAAGGAGAGTTTTTATTTGGGCCTGTTCTTGATGAATTACTGGAAAAGGCCTCAGATAAAAGGAAAGGGTTCCCTACTTCTAGTCGTCCACCCGCAAAGAGGCCGTTTCGTGCCCAGAATAGGTTCTATAGGAAGAGAGAGACGTCCAGACAGATCCAGGGCTCCACTAGTAAAGCTAAGGGCTTTCTTTTTCCCGGTCAGAAGCCTCTAAGAAAAAAACAGAATGACGCCAGGTCTCCGGTAGGAGGGCGACTCTCAGAATATCTAAAGAACTGGCAAAAGATTTCAAACAGCCCCTGGATTTTGCAGATCATAGAGGAAGGTTACCAGATAAATTTCAAGAGCCTTCCCAAGGACAGATTTGTAAAAACAGATCTTCGCACAGATCCAGTAAAGCAAAAAGCTTTGGTATCAGAAGTCTTTTCCCTGTTAGAAAAGAAGGTGTTATTGAGAGTACCTTTACAGGAGATGGGAAAGGGTTACTACTCAACTCTGTTTCTTGTAAAGAAGCCAAATGGGTCCTACCGAGCTATAATAAATTTGAAATTGCTGAACAAACATTTAGTGTACGAAAAATTCCGTATGGAGACAATCAGGACGACAGTGTTATACCTTTTCAGGGATGTTTCATGGCCACTCTAGATTTGAGGGATGCCTATTATCATATTCCCATTCATCCCTCACACCAGAAGTTCCTGAGAGCAGCTATTCAGTTAGAAGGGGAACTTCTTCATGTACAGTTCAGGGCCCTACCTTTCGGTTTAGCGCAGGCTCCCAGACTTTTACCAAAGTGGTTGCAGAGATGATGGCTCATATAAGGGAGAAGAAAACGATCATTGTCCCTTATCTGGACGACTTCCTACTGATATCCCACTCGTACAGTCAGTTGGAGAAACAGATAGTGTGGGTCAAGGAAGTTTTGATAAAGTTAGGCTGGGAGATAAATGTAGAAAAGTCCAACTTAATACCAACTCAGAGATGTGTTTTTCTAGGGATGATTTTGGATTCAGTAAATCAGAGGTGCCAACTTCCAAGACCAAAAGCCTTGAACGTAATCAAGGAAATTCAGAGCCTAGCTCAGAGTCAGTCAGTTTCATTGAGAAGAGCCATGTCGGTTCTGGGCCTTATGACTGCTACCATCCCAGGAGTAGAATGGGCTCAGTTTCATTCGAGGCCCCTTCAGTGGCAGATTCTGCAAGAATGGGACAAGAGCCTTGTGTCTCTAGATTCAGTTTTCAGTCTCTCTCCTCAAACCACTCTGTCCCTGGGATGGTGGGAGAACATTCAGAACCTTCAGAGAGGAGTACCCTGGGAGAGAAAGGAGGTTTTGTCTTTAACCACAGATGCGAGCCCTTGGGGTTGGGGTGCCCACTTTCAAGGGTCACTTCTACAGGGGTCCTGGAACAAGGACCTTCAAAACCAATCCCAGAATTTCAGGGAACTAAACGCTATAAAATTAGCTCTGACTCAGTGCCTTCCCCGAGTAAAAGACAGAAATGTGAGAGTTTACTCGGACAATATGACTGCGGTAGCTTATATAAACAGACAGGGAGGGACCAGATCTTCTTCTCTAATGTCCCTGGCTCAGGAGATCTTTCAGCTTGCAGAAGGTTCTCTATTATCAATTTCTGCAGTCTATCTGAGGGGAGAGGAGAATATAACCGCAGATTTCTTGAGCCGTCATCAGCTTCACCAAGGGGAATGGTCCCTGGATCCTTATATTTTCAGGAAGATAGAAGGTCTGTGGGGGTCTCCAGACATAGACCTTTTTTCTTCCAGAAACAACAGGAAGGTGGAGAAGTTCTACTCCCTTTCTCCAGAGGACCATCCTACAGCAGTGGACGCCCTAGCCCAACCTTGGGGGAGGGGTCTCCTTTACGCATTTCCTCCACTGAAACTCATCCCGAGGGTGTTGAGAAAGATCCGGGAGGAGAAGGCACTAGTAATCATGGTGGCGCCCTTCTGGCCCAGAAGAGTGTGGTTTTCATGGCTCCGGAAGTTGTCGGTGGGAACTCCTTGGGTCCTTCCGACAATTCTGGGCCTGCTGAGACAGGGCCCAGTTTATCACCCAGAGATAAAGAACTTGCACTTGACGGCCTGGCTTTTGAAAGGCAGATATTAAAGAAAAAGGGGTTATCGGAGGGGGTTATTACTACCCTGCTAGCTAGCCGCAAGAAGATTACTTCTTCCATTTATTCTCGCATATGGAAGACCTTTTTTGGTTTCTCTAAGTCACCTGTTGATGTGCTAGAACCCCCTCCGATACCTCTAATTTTAGATTTCCTACAGGCAGGTTGGAATAAAGGTCTCAGACCCAGTACCTTGAAAGTTCAAGTCTCAGCATTAAGTGCTCTGTTTGAATTTAAATTAGCCTTTCACCCCTGGATCAAGAGGTTTATCACGGCGGTGTCCAAGTTAGCTCCAGTGACTAAGGCCAGGTTTCCTCCTTGGGATCTCAATATAGTTCTCTCTGCTCTCACTAAAGATCCTTTTGAGCCCTTAGAGAAGATCTCCATAAAAATGTTATCTTTGAAGCTTGTATTACTTTTAGCAGTCACTTCGGCAAGGAGGGTGGGAGAGATTGCAGCTCTCTCGGTGAATAGACCTTACTTAAACATTCTAGAAGATAGGGTAATAATTTCTCCTGACCCGGCCTTCCTTCCTAAGGTTTCTTCCTCCTTTCACCGATCCAAGGAGATTGTTTTGCCATCCTTTTTGCTTCCCTAAGGATGATAAAGAGGCAGAACTTCATTGCCTTGATGTAAGGAGGTGCCTTCTTGTATACCTGGAGGCTACCAGGCCATGGAGGTCTTCTTCCAAGTTGTTTGTCTGTTTTCAGGGGAGGCAGAAGGGAATGGCGGCTTCTTCCCAGTCGATCGCAAGATGGATTAAGCAAGCCATTCAGTTATCTTATTCAGCTAAAGGACTAGAACCTCCTGTTCAGTTTGGAGCACATTCCACTAGATCTATCTCTACATCTTGGGCAGAGAGGGCCTCGGCCTCTATTGAACAGATTTGTGGTGCAGCCACCTGGAGTTCACCTCACACTTTCTTTAAACATTACAGGCTCCAGCTTCCCTCAAATGAGGGGCTGGGTTTTGGCCAGAAGGTGCTTCAGGCGGTTATCCCACCCTAGAGTGTATCTTGCTGATATCTCCACGGGTGCTGTCATAGGTGAAAAAGAAAATTACGATTACACTTACCGGTAATACGTTTTCTTTGAGCCTATGACAGCACCCGCCTAATTCCCTCCCTATATATATATATATATATATATAAAAAAAAAAAAAAAAAAAAGAGTACAGGAGTAATAAGTTTGTATTACACATTCTGTTGTTGTCACTTTCCTTTCCTTAGTTCTTGATATAGTACTGGTGAGATGGGATTTGACTCCTCCTTTTAAAGCAGTGTGGTGTTCTGTTTCCTGTCCTGGATGGGGGCGGTGTATCTCCACGGGTGCTGTCATAGGCTCAAAGAAAACGTATTACCGGTAAGTGTAATCGTAATTTTCGTGTTTTGCTGCCTCACAGCCTGGAATTAACATGGATTGTTTGAGGATTTGCATCATTTAATTTACAGAACATGCCCACAACTATGAAGATGTTTTTTTTTTTTTGTTTGTTTGTTTTTTATTATGACGCAAACAACAAATAGGACAAAATAACAGAAAAGCTCAATGTGCAGAACTATTCACCCCCCTAAAGTCAATACTTTGTAGAGCCACCTTTTATGGCGATCACAGCTCCAAATAACGTTGGATAAGTCTCTATGGGGTGGCCACATCTTACCACTGGGATTTTTGCCCGTTCCTCCTCCTTGCTGCTCCGGCTCCTTTTAGGTTGGACGGTTTGCGCTTGTGAACAGCGATCTTTAACTCTGACCACAGATTTTCTATTGGATTGAGATCTGGGCTGTGACTCGGCCATTCCAACACATTTACATGTTTCCCCTTAAACCCCTCAGGTGTTGCTTTAGCCGTGTGTTTGGGGTCAGCCCTGCTGGAAGGTGAACCTCCGTCCTAGCCTCGGATCACGCACAGAGGGTACAGGTTCTCAAGAATATCCTTGTATTTATCACCATCCATCCTTCCCTCAGCTCTGACCAGTTTCCCAGTCCCCCCCATGATGCTGCCACCACCAGGTCTCACTGTGGGGATGGTGCTTTTTGGGTGATGTGATGTGTTGGGTTTGCACCAGACATAGCGTTTTTTTTGATGGCCAAAAAGTTCAATTTTAGTCTCATCAGCCCAGAGCCCCTTCCTCCATACATTTTGGGAGTCTCCCACAGGCCTTTTCGCAAACTCACAACGTGCCTTTTTGTTTTTTGCTGAAAAGTAATGGCTTTCTTCTGGCCACTGCCATAAAGCCCAACTCTATGGAGCGTACGGCTTATTGTCGTCCTCTGTACAGATCCACCAGTCTCTGCTGTGGACTCTGCAGCTTCTCCAGGGTTACCTTAGGTCTCTGTGGGGTGAATACATATGCACATGCCAATTTTCTGTTTTCTATTTCTAAACAATAGTTTTATTTATATATTTTTCTCATTTCACTTCACCAACTTAGGCTATTGTGTTCTGATCCATCACATAAAATTCAGATTAATTCTGGCTACAAACGCTATCCAAGAAAAAGGCCTTCTTCACTCCTACCCCCACCCCTTAATATAGCCAGAGGCATATAACGGCAAGAGGGTTCCCAAAGCCAAAAACTAAACTGGGCATTCTACTAGGCTGCAAACTCCATGCAAAATTAAGAGGGCCTTGCTCACTCCCACCATCACCCATTCAGTGCCCTCAATGTAGCCAAAGGCATGCAAAGAAGAGAGAATTCCCAGGGCAAGAACCAAAACTGGATCATCTTCTTGGCTACAATTCCCATCCAATAATAAGAGGTTCTTGTTCACTCGCACCTTACACCCCCTTAATGTAGCCACATGCATACATATAAGATAGGGTCCCCAGCAAAAACCCAACTGTGTGCCCCTTTCTTCTCTACAAACTCGGAATAACATTAATCTTACCCCAAACCTTCCCCCCCCCCTCCAGTGCCCCTCGATAAAGCCACGGTCATATGTAGAAAAAAGGGTACATAATGCAAGAACCAAAATAGGCTGCAGAGACCACCCATGAATAAGAGTGCCCTAGTCACTACCTCTCCCTTCCATCCATCGTATTAAATGAATGTAGCCATCAGATTCTTGGTCCTTTTCTTTGGTTACTAATGTTGTATTGCCCGTGGAGAGTTGGAGAAGAAATTGGAGCGACCTAACCCACCTGTAACCACTGTAAGAGGGTGCAAGGTATCATAGTCGATGGCAAGTACGTGTCACCGAGGTTCCTGGCCTCGGTGAGGTGAGAGCCGGGTTTTATGTGTCTGCAGCAGCTAGTGCTGTTTGACTTTGTTACCTAGTTTGGCTGCAAAGCTAATCCAAGCCGGCTCTTACTGGGAGTAGGCAAAGAGCTGGGTGGGTGCCTACTCCCCACGGTCCAGGCCGGACTTTATCCGGGCCTTTAAAAAGGCAGCCTCCTTAGCAGCTGTGTGGTGATTGTCCTGGAGCTGCAAACAGGGCTGTGGAGTTCTCTGACTTAGAGGAAAGAGCTCAGCAAGGAGGTGTTGTTGCTCCTGGCACCCTGAAGGTGGATTCTCCTGCGGCTGGGCCGACAGCCTGGTGCGAACCTGCACCTAAACCTCCCAGGTGACTGAACCTGTGCTCCTGTTTTGTTTTGCCTCCTTATTTCTGATGTGCATGAATTACCACCAAGAGACTGTTTGTCGTTTATTTTTGTGTCAGTGTGAATAAAACACTGTTTATTGCACATTCTGGACTCCTTGTTTTGCCTCGGTACTGCACCTGCACCGCTATCTACCAGAGCGACTCCCCACACCACAGAACATCTAAAGATTGGCACCAGTTTAGGACGCTGCACAGTTTTCCACAAGAAATTTTGATTTGAATTTAAAGAACATAGTGGAGGTCCATAGTTATAGATGGTAGTCGTGTCCAGAACATCTCACAGTCCATGGGGGGGGGGGACATCAACATTGCCCATTAGAAACATTTAATGGCAAATCAGTCAGAATATGGCAAGAAATCAACTGTGTGATTATTAAACCATTTTTGGCCAAGCTTTAATTTGACAGCGGTTTGGGTTACATTTTCAGCAGATTATTCACGTTTGCGATGGTCCCTGACATGGCCATAATCAGCCATGTCTGACGACTACTATCAAGTTCATGGGCAGCTTTAGCAACATGAGGAGTCACTTATAAAAAAAAAAGGTCATGGGAGTGGAGAAGAGCTAATTTGAGAGGCATCTTGGTCTTCAAAGTCCTGAGGACTCAAGGAGACTGGAAACTACTTTAGATGCTCACTATGAGGCCTCAGAGGCTTTCACCCTTAATATAAGGTGACCATATGGGTATTTGTGAAGACTTCTTCTGTATGTGGGCAGGATCATCATATCTCCTGACTACTTGGCCTTATCCTTTCCTTGTTGTAGAGTTGAGTTTGTTGTCATAATTCGTGTTTGGCTGGTTGGTCTTTCTGGAGCTGTTCCTGGTGCTGAATGCTCCCTATTTCTCCCAACCAAGTGTCTACAAACCTTCGCTATCCAAGATTCATGTATACCCCGTAGCTGGTTTTTCTCCTGGATATGTCATATAGAGTGTTATCATGGGATAAGAAGTCCTCTTTGAACTTCGATCTATTATCCCCCTGAGTTACCCTGACTGCTATCTCGGGCATTACTCATATTCTGGACAGCAGAAACAAAGTGCAAGAATGGTACTTGATTCGGAAAGTTAGTCTATGAATGGCCAACGGCAGCTATCTCTCATAACTCTCTCAATCTCTTCCGCTTGGCTGACCATGCAGGCATCCTGAATGGAGAGTCAGAAAGCCGCTGGTTGACTCCTCTGGCAGCATCTCATCTCTCCAAGACTAAAAGCAATGGTCACTTCAACATCCAACTGCGGATATCAGTCAGATGGCCCCATGCACATTAGGTGGTCAGCCAGTCCTGCCGAAGTCGACAAGTTTGGCTCACACTTATGGCCAGCTTTAGAAGTTATGCCAGATCTTCTGATGGGTTGCAGTCAGTGTTGCTCTTCGGTTCTTTGGTCCCACCACAGGAGATGAACCTTGGTGCTTACCCACCATGTAAATAGTAAATAGCGACATGGCACGACTACTCCTAACTGGTCGAATAAGTCATTTCTGTCTCAGCCGAGAGGAAAAACACCCTATTAATTGGTTCCAAAATTGCCTCCAAATGGGGTTGGCTTTGGCTGGACCTTTGAGGCCCATTGGAGAAAGTTCTCAGTTGGCATAGTCTAAGCCTTATTTAGGTCCAGGGTGGTCTCTTCCTCAAGAATCACATCAATCAGTCCTGTCATGAATACTCTCGAAACTTGAGGACTGAGCACTTGAGGTCCTACGTGGGGCTCTGAGCTGAGGGATGCCATAGCTATGACCGAATCCTTTCCATAATATAATTTCTGATGCCATCATATATGACCCCCTTTGCTAGGTACTTTCTCTTTAGCTGTCTCAGTGCTCCACAAGAGACATCAGTCATGATTTATGGCTGAACTCAAGAGTCCTGGAACCATCACTCATTATTCATTTTGACATCACTCAGTTGCTTTTGCTCACATTGAT
Source organism: Bufotes viridis (assembly GCA_033119425.1). Classification (NCBI taxonomy): domain Eukaryota; kingdom Metazoa; phylum Chordata; class Amphibia; order Anura; family Bufonidae; genus Bufotes; species Bufotes viridis. The sequence goes on along the minus strand of CM065590.1, from coordinate 40,919,629 downwards.
AGCGCCCAAGACAGTTCTATGATTGACAATGCAAGGAGCGCTCTCTCCTCTCATGTCTGTCTACTATGTCATTTACGCCCTGCAGTAGAGCAGTCTGTAAGGGAGCTGTCTTATATGCTAGATCCATCTTTAGCTGTCTACTCATAGAAAGCCATAATTGACTACAGCAGTCTCTTATGCTTTCTCCGGCAGTAGCTGTCTCTCCTTTATATGTCATGTCTTGTCTAGAGGTCTATAAGGGAGTACTTTCTAGTGTTGTGTCTGTGTATGGACTGTCTCTTTTCTTATACCGGAGCTTTATATACTGTGGTGCTTGTTTCTAGCTCTCTATCTTGTAGCAGTCTCTGATGTGGTTCATAATGGAGCACTCTAATCCTTAGTATTTTATGTCTGAAGTACTCACTTTCTATAATGGAGTCTCTCTATAGCAGTGAATCTATACCGGTCTCATACTGTATCTGTAACTGTCTCTGTGATGTTTGACCTAATGGAGGATGACTGCTGTCTCATTTATTGTATGGCAGGATGGCCCTCTCTCCTGTTATGTCTGTCTATAGCTGCCTATTAAGTAGGTCTCTTGGTCTATGCATTCATTGTTGTGCCCCTACTACATTCCGTCTCTCTGCTGTGCTCTCTGTCTAGTACAGAAAGTGGTGTGCTCTAGCTGTCTAAATGACTACTGTCATGGTTGCTGTACCATTACGTTAGTCTCAATTCTTCAAAATATGTGCTACTATAGAAGTAGGTCACTCTACCTGTCTCGGTTGCTGTCTATCTCTACTCTGCTGTCTATTTTTTTTCATGATGTGTCCTACTATAGAAGACGGTGCACTCTAAATATCTATTTCTGAGGAGGTCTCTATACGGTGGTCAGTGCTTTACGATGAGTCCTACTATTGAAGAAGGTGTACTCTAGCTGTCATTAGACTGTTGTCGCAAGGGCTGTCTCTCTACTCTGCTGTCTACAACTGTATTGGCCTCAGTTCTAGATTATGTATTCTACAAAAGATATCTACCTAAGATGATGTCTCTGTTTTGGCCTCGATTCTTTACCATGGGTCCTACATTAGAGGAAGGTGCACTCTAGCTGTCAGTTAGACTGCTGTTCCAGATGCCATCTCTCTACTCTGCTGTCTACAACTGTATTGGCCTCAGTTCTAGATGTATCCTACTTCGGAGAAAAATGAACGCAAGATGTCTACATGGCTGCTGTCTCTTTGGTGATATCTTTCTATAGGTCTCTTCGCCTCAAAAGATGATGTGTCCTACTACGAAGAAGGTGCACTCTAGCTGTCTTTCTGGCTGCTGTCTCTGGTGCTGTCTCTTCCAGCCCCGCTGCAGGGAGGGAGAGATGGAGACGAGAGGAGGAGTCACCCAGAGGCTGGAGAGAGTAAGAGACATTGAGATAAGCAGAGGGAGGGAGAGACACACAGGGAGAGAGAGAGTGAATGCAGAGCTAGAGAACCATACACCGACAAGATCTGTTCAGATTGTCTCAGGTAAGAAACTGACGAGCCCGGGTTGATATGTACATGTGCATAAATGTATGTGAGAGGGCACGTATGTGCGTGCACAGGTATTGGGTGGACAGGAGCATACTTGTATATTTAGATTGCAAGCTCTATAGGTAATGGCTTCTTTCATTGTCATGTAGAAGTCTTGGTCAGTATGTCTTGCCGTTGGTCATTTACGGCTTCCCATACGGTGCTGCAGTATATGTTGGCGATATACAAATGCCCGCAGTCGTAATTAGGTTGACCCATGCACATTTGTTGTGTAATCGCCATGCACTCTAATCTGCTGGGTCCACGCACAAGTGTTTGTATGTTTCAAGATGTAGGAATCCACCATCGGTGGAAAGGTGCCTACATGATGCACCCAGGGGTGATGGTGCCCTGGACATCATGGGGGGTTGTTCTGCTGTATCTGATCAAGCATCTGGTTGCCCTGATACCTGCCCGGTCTATAGTGACAGCGCTTGCATTGAGGTGGCATGACATGCATTATTTGTGTGATGGACAGCTTCTGGGTGGAGGAGATGGCATGGATGCTGAATGTTGCCTCTCAGGTGACATTGATCGGCAGTGTTTCTGATTGAAGTAGCAGCGATTGCGGTGGTGTACAATATTTCACTGGAGATGTCGGCATGTAAGGCATAGGCGGGAGACAGCAGAGATGTTGGGTGGTGTTTTTAGTCATCTGTGTTACGACATATGTGTCCTGGCACATAGGATCACCAAGGTGCTGGGATGTCAGTGCTCATTCGAGAGGACCATGATATGTCCTAAGTCCAAAATGTAATGAGATGTGGTGGACGCGTTGCAAAGGGATGGGGTTGTCCCAGTCATGGACAGTTATGGGATATAGGTCCCTTTTTGTAAAGAAGGTTATCGGTGGGGTTCCTGGAATTGGGGACACCAACAATTGGATCCTGCTGGAGTTTTAATGAAGAAATGACTGGGGATGCCTCCACCACCTCTTCATTGAAATCAATATGAATTATGGAACCCTACAAGGTTGGTAGATCTCTACTGATGTCACCCTTATGACATGCCAGTCTTTAGGTACCTCTTTTCCATGTGGGTGCCAAGTTGACTTAACCCATAATAAGTATGCAGTAACCCGTGGTATATGGCCCTCAGAGTAAAGATATCCTTGGTTGTATCAAATATATATATTACGTGAAAGCGGCCAGCTATGTGGGATCGAATGTCACTGGCCGGAAGTCTTGAAGATTAGGTGACACAAGCCACACATTTTTAGGACTAGATGACGGCTGTCCATGGTTGAGGTTAAGTTACTGCTGCTGGATGTGGCTGCAGTGCCTGGAAGCTGTCCCACCGCCTGTCAGGATTTCATGCTCCTTGTTAATAGAAGATTCTACTTGGAATTACCTTACTGGAGTGGAGAGCGGAGATTCCCTTTTAAAGGTGCTCTCCACTTTAGACATTCCTTAATAGTGAGAAGGGTTAACAATAAGCATATCAGAAAGTGTCTCCCCTGCTGAGTCCCCGAGAGATCGGCTCCTATCTGTGGGTAGACCTGGCAGTAAGTGTTACGTTATTCTGCAGCGCCACCACTGGGGGAAGTAAAGTATTACACAGTGCCCATGCCCAATTACATTATTGGGTTGTGTGTGTAATCCAAAATAGATAGAGAGAGAGATATAGATAGGGCTATAGATAGAGAGAGAGAGAGATGGATATAAAAGGAGAGAGAGATGGATATAAAAGGAGAGAGAGATGGATATAAAAGGAGAGAGAGATGGATATAAAAGGAGAGAGAGATAGATATATATAGAGAGAGATATAGAGAGATATGCGATAGATAAATGGAGAGATATGAGATGGATAGAAGTGCTATAATGATAGATAGATAGATATCAGTACACTTCAGTTGACCACTATTGGCCAATGGTATTTGGGTTTAATTGAGTTTAGCTGGTCTTGTTTGGTTAATATCTTGCAGTCCTTACTATTATTATAGTCCAAAAGGTCCAATCTCTGACTGGGAGGTAGGAATCCCCTCTACAGCAAAGATCAGGCTCCCCCTCTTTTTTATAGGCCCAACCCTTCAGCCAGTTCCCACCAAAATGGAGAGGATTAGATAAGAGGGATCTCTGTTTTCTCTATGCAATTTCTGCAAGTCTGTTGATTTCCAGAGCTGACCAATTGGTAGATAGGTGAGCATGCTTAATATGTTCTCCTTAGTTCCAGAGTCTAGCGTCCCTTTAAGTATTGGCAAAGGACATAAGCTCCTGGGCTTCAATGCCAAATCTGTAACAAGTCCCCCAGCCTACTATATGCCAGTGTCTTCTTATGAGGTGGTGGTCTTGAGACCCTTCAGACACCAAAATCTAGGTGCAACAATCTCTGCACACCCAACTGCCCTGAGTTATGGGCGCTGTATTATATTGGTATATTCTAGTGGCCATGAGCTTGGCCAACCCTCTTCCATATGTCCTACTAGACTAGAATAAGGGCAATGGTGACCTCTCTGAAACTGACAGCTAGTCCACCAAGATGGCCATAGCTTCCAGGGTTTGGAGGGCAGTAGGTACCAGTTTTTAGGTTTAGTTTGCTATACGTGGGCATTTTATTTTAGGTTTTTTGATGGTGTCTGATGACGTACGGGGTTGAGTTGTAGCACCATAGAGCAGATATGGCATGAAGCCCCCAGTTGAAGCTAAACCCAAGTGCTCCTTCTTGTCATTTCACCTTCATTGCCTCCTCTGGAATGACACCCTGTCAATTCTTCTTCTGCGTGGCAGTGTTTTTCCTCCCCTCCCGCTCATCCATGCTCTGTCTCTCCTCCCCCCCCCCCCCCTCCTCTTGCTCCCTGTCCAGCAATTTCATTCATTTCATTAGTCAAGTAGGCGACCTGCTACTCTTCCCTAATTAGTGATGCATTTGCAGAGGCCTCCATCTGACAGCTAGCTGCTCATATACACATCTCCAGCCTACAACACAACACAGATACCCTTTCCATGAGACAGCTTGGAGACCATGCAAGGTGATTTGACAAGCCTCGTTCCTATCTGTGAATTATTTCCTGTTTCTTAACAAGCTGCTGTTTTCTATCATCTTGCTAATTGCCGTATGTCTACTGAGCAACAGTAGGCACTAATGACTCTCGGGCTTCTGCAATAGAAAGCTCAACATGCGTGCCTGGCTCTTGATGTATGACTGACAAGAAGGATTGATTGACCTATGGAGGGTTGTGATATTTGTTTTGATCGTTTTTGCCCTTGTATGTGCTTCTAGGATATGTCCTCTAGGCCAGGAACTGTTTAGGACCCCAGTCGGTACCAATCAAGGGACGCAATATAGATTTCTTTATATGCTCCCAGTCATATCAGATGAAATGTGTCCTGTGGCACCAGGGACATAAGTGGGGGGGGAGAGGTGTTCTAGCTCCTTGGAGGGGCCAATGGCCCATGTGCCTCAAAAGAAGACATCTTGGCACATTGTACGTTGGAGGGCCTGGGACTCAATTCAAGCCTCTGGATGACACCCTTGACTAATACTTCTTCTTACACGCCTTTATATGCCCTAATCTAAAGGGGAGTTTCAATTGCCCCTGGGTTCTGATCCACCATTTTAACTCATCAGTAGGCCTCTATGATACTTCTATGATTTTTTTTTTTAACCGTAAGATGCCCAAGGAACGGCTCTTACGTCTTCTGTCCCTGAATGGCATTTGTATAAACCATTTATTTAGGGCAATTGCGCCCCCTAGATATCTCCGAAAGCTTCCCTGGTGACAGCGTTCATGAATTCTGTACCGCCTTCGAATGGCATACATGTAAATGACAATCCCGAACGACAAGGTCTGTACACTCGGCGAGCAGTGAGGCGTATACAGCGCTAGTGTATATATATGCATGTTTATTGAAACGTTATCTGCCAGCTCGCCCAAAATAGACAAGAGACAGCTGCAGGATATGTCTTGCTCCCGGTCTCTTTTTCTGTTTATCCCCCTCCTACCACCACCAGCTGAAGCTGACAGCAAAAACATTCATGGGTAGCTGGGGGGTAACCTGGGTCAGTGCTTCTCAGAAATCACACACCGTAAAATGACCACTATTTGAGGACATCAAAGGGAGATTCCTGAGTAGTCAAGGGGGGTGTCATGGATAATATGAAAGGATATGACCTGCCAAACTATTAATACTTGGATCTTGAAATTTTGGGATGTAAATTCCACTGATCTAGAATTCTTGATAGATGCAGGTTCATCAAATTTTCTGGATTATCAGACGAGCAGAGAATTTAGAGGGAGAAAGCCCAAATTATTATAAACTCTACCCTAAGCATCATCTCACCCACGTTTGAAATTCATGGGAAGCTTTATAAGAAAGAAAGCAACACTGAAAAAGAAGTGTGTAAAAAGAGGCCTTAAAGAGGATGTCTACGACCCCTTTACGTATGGCCTGTTGGGTATATCTTTGTGCTAGAGATAGGAGACCATAAAGATGGCTGAAGATATTGGAGAAATATTGTCCAATTTTCACTGTTTCAGCTAACTAATGTGTATGGAAAGGGGGGTCTTTTGACTCTTCCTCAACAGCAGAAGTTGGAGGTCAATAGTAATTGGATATGTTGAATGTTCTTGGGCATTATATGCTGCCACAAAAGGGTTTCTATTGATAAAACTTGCACATTCAACATGTCGACCATTCGTTTGACCATATCTGAGGTTTCAGGAGCCAAACCCACATCATTCAATGGATCACCCATTATAAAAGACTGGTGTTGGTTCTGGAAGTTGAGGTTTTGGAGGATCCATCCCCAGTAGTATGATACATGGACTTGCTCCATTGAAATGAAACTCTCCTCTGGCTCCTGGGTCTCCCACCAGGCAGACGCTATACAGTTCACGTTGGGTGACGTAAAACAAACCATAACATTTGGTATAGTATTTCATGGGTTGAGAAGGATCCATGTTGCACCCTATCGATCATAAAGTCTTGCCTTGGAATCTAAGTGTAGTGGTATGATGTTGAATTTGTTTGTAGTTTCCATGTTGACGTGAGTCCGGTCTCCTCCCATGGTGCAAAAATACAGCTTTAGGCTAACGGGTCTGGGTAGTACGAGGTAGATGGACAGAGTCACTTTTAGCTCAAATATGCATCCAATATTTCATGATAAATCAACATCACATTTAACAGTAATGGAAAACTGGACAACCTAACTATTACCATCTGTTCAAACTTTTTCCTGGACCTTGATAAAAGGGCACCCCAGCCCACACCATCCCTGTGAACTATGATAAGAGAGGCCCCTACATTCTCCTCCCGTTAGCACCCCCCGCCCCCGCCCCGTTGCTCTCCATAAACCTTCTGTAGCTCCATTTCACATTGCCTGTTAATGGTGAGGTCACAGCTGTTGCAGGGTTCCTGGGGCTAGAAAGACAGAAGGTGGAAGAGAAGAAGGGACAACAATCTTAAAGAAAGGACTAGAAGGTGAGAAAGGTGGAGGGAGAAGCATAGCTGGAGCTGGAGTCTTGGTCTCCTTCGGTTAAATTTTTTTGAATGTCTGGTTATAATCATCTTGACTTTGTCAGGGTTTTCTGAAGTTGTCCATCTTCGTCTTGAACTTCTTGACACTGCTCCACTGCCTTATGTTCTCCCTTTTCCTTATCTATCTCCTTGCAAGAAATTCTCCTTTCTTATCTCACGGCCTCTCGTGTTTTCTTAGAAATTGTCCGCTTTCCATATCATTACAATTTTTTTTTTTCTTGGCTCCTGTTCTGTTTCTTTTACATGTCATCCTTTCATAACTTGAGTTGACGTAGATTCTTTGTGTTTTTCTTTTTCTTTTTTCTCAGGTAATTTCAGTGAGGACCAGTCATGCAGTTCTTGTCACTTATGCTGTTTGGTTTCTGCACCCTCTCTCTCCTCTTGTCTCATGTGCTCGGTCAAAGTGATTCGGAACTCCTGGTCACCACCCGTTCGGGTAAAGTGAGAGGTACCCGGATAGCTGTCCTCTCCAGCAATGTCAGCGGATTTCTGGGAATTCCATTTGCAGAACCACCACTTGGCAAGTTGAGATTTCGACGGACAGAACCAAAAAAGCCATGGAGTGATGTTTTGGATGCCACCAGCTATCCTAATGCATGTTACCAATACTTTGACACCTTGTATCCTGGTTTCTCGGGGATGGAAATGTGGAATCCTAATAGGCCCATGAGTGAGGACTGTTTGTATCTTAATATCTGGGTTCCTTACCCACGCCCTAAAAATGCAACTGTTATGGTCTGGATCTATGGTGGTGGCTTCTACAGTGGATCCTCTTCCCTTGATGTTTATGATGGTCGTTATCTATGTCACACAGAAAATGTCATAGTAGTTAGCATGAATTATCGCGTGGGAGCATTTGGTTTTCTGACACTGACACCAGGAAGTGCAGATGCTCCAGGCAACGTGGGCTTATTTGACCAACGCTTGGCACTTCAGTGGATCCAAGATAACATAGCATTTTTTGGTGGTGATGCTAGGACAGTCACTATCTTTGGAGAGAGTGCTGGGGGTGCCTCTGTTGGCATGCATGTACTCTCTCCAGGTAGCCATCATTTATTCTCTAAAGGTATACTGCAGAGTGGCTCACCAAACACACCATGGGCAACTGTTACACCCCAGGAGGCTCGGCGCCGGACTGAGCTGTTAGGGAAGCTGGTAGACTGTAAGCAGGGTAATGATACAGAACTTCTGAATTGTCTCCGGACAAAAACACCACAGACTCTCATTGACAATGAGTTTTCTGTCCTTCCGGCTCCGAGTGTCTTTCGCTTTGCCTTTGTTCCGGTGGCGGATGGAGACTTTTTCCCAGAAGCCCCTGAAACTTTAATAAACATGGGGCGGTTTAAGCCATGCCCACTGATTGTAGGTGTCAACCAGAATGAGGGTTCCTACTTCCTACTGTATGGAGCACCTGGCTTCAGCAAGAACAATGAGAGCTTGATCACTCGGGAGGAGTTCCTCGGCGGGGTGAGGATGAGTGTCCCTCATGCCAATGACATTGCTCTTGAAGCCGTCGTGATGCAATATACAGACTGGGCAGATGAACATGCCCCAGTAAAAAACAGGGACGCTATGGACCAGCTAGTGGGAGACCACAATGTAGTTTGCCCCGTAACTTACTTTGGTGCAAAGGTGTCAGAGTTTGGGAACAGAGTATATGCATATTACTTCGACCAAAGAGCATCCAACATTGCATGGCCGGAATGGATGGGTGTTCCACACGGCTACGAGATTGAGTTTGTATTTGGTCTTCCCCTGGAGCCAAAACTAAAATACACCAAACAAGAGGCCGACTTTACTCGGCGGGTGATGCGCTACTGGGCCAACTTCGCACGGACTGGGTGAGCGTGAACACCATATAAATTTAGTACAAAATATAAACAAAAAATATGGAAGTAAGAAATGGTCATTCCGTTGTGTATGTGGAATCTAATTCTTTTTATTTTCCTACCAGGGACCCTAATGATGATAGTAACTCCCGCCAAACAAAATGGCCTGTGTACACTTCAACAGAACAAAGGTACTTAACATTGAACGAAAAGCCTGCCCAGAACCTGCAGGGAATAAGAGTCCAAATGTGTACCTTCTGGAACCGCTTCCTGCCCAAGCTCCTCAACATCACAGGTATGATAGAGTTTACGAACTTGGATCTTCATATGTCCATGCCAGTCAATGAATGATGACATTGGCCATGTACATTGAGCTATCCTCTAAGAAGTGCTTCAAGATAGTTGCTTAATTGACATAGACCTTCAACCCAACCACCAGTTGGAGATGGTATTTTCACTCAATTTGAGTGGACATCCACCTAAATGCATTCTTATGCTGGCCAGATCTTTAGCTGAGCAGATTGCATGATAGATGACCTGAGAAGACTGTGAGCAATAAAATATAGTTAGTAAATTCCGTCAAAACTAGAAGGATTGGCTGACAACAGGCTGATGTGTCTGACCAGCTTCCTGCATGTCTAGACAGCCTATTCTCTGCTTTTGTCAGCCTTGCCTATCTAATCTCAGGCAGAACACAAAACCTGCACAAAGAATTCACAGATGCTAGATTATCTCCAAACCCTGTCTTAATTGATGGGATCTGCCAGCAAAAGTCTAATGGCCAGCTTGCCGTGTCCCTGCTCATCTCTGCTATTGTCAGTAGTGTAGTCCTGCCTATCTAGTCTCAGGCAGTACACAAAACCTGCACACAATATTAGTAGACACTAGATTATTTCTAAAACCTGTCTTAATTTATGGGACCTACCAGTAAAATTTTAATGGCCAGCTTGTCATGTCCCTGCTTATTTCTGCTACAGTCAGTAGTGTAGTCCTGCCTATCTAGTCTCAGGTAGCACACAAGACCTGCACACAACATTCATAGACACTAGATTATCTCAAAATCCTGTCTTTATTGCTGGGATCTGCCATCAAAACTCTAGTAGCCAGCTTGCAGTGTCTCTGCTTATCTCTGCTTTGGTCAGTAGTGTAGTCCAGCCTATCTAGTCTCAGGCAGTAAACAAGACATTGGTGCGGTCTTGTGAAACATTCGATTATCTGTAACTTCTGTCAACAAAGGTCTAAAGACTATGGCAATCTTATCGTGTATCATCCATTTTCACCTGCCAGTAGTGTGGTCTTGCCTATTTAGTCTCCAGCAGCACATAAGACTCACAAGCGGTCCTGACAGACGTTAGATGTTCTCCCAACCTCTGTCAAAATGGGCAGGATCCACCAGCATAGCTCAAATGGTAAACATCCTGTGTGTATATATACTGTGACCTCCTGTATCATCAGTGAGTTAACCTGCCTATTTAGTCTCAAGCAGTATAATAGAAAAGTAGTCCATGTATGATGATAAGATCCACTTAACCGTGACTTTTATGGCTCTTGTGTACTAACCAAGTACTATCTAACATTTGTATCTCCTACCTTTCTTTCTTCTGACTGCTCAGATGACTGCTTTTCTTAATACACTGCTTTATGGCTTGCTGCAAAGGCTGTCTCATCCACCATCTAACATCTCAAGAGGGTTCTCCTAAATTTCAAGCATATCATAACTGTCCAATGAGTTGATCTGGAAATGGCCTCTCTATAAAGCCAGGGCACACTTACCATAGAGGCAGCCTATGGGGCCCTTGAGAAACGGGGCCCGTCCCCATTTGTTATAAGGATGGCTCAAGCTGAACTTCATACCATGTGGAGGATGGGACGGGTGTTGAGAAGGGGTGAACGAGGCTCGGGGAGAGCAGAGATGATATCAACTAGAACAGTAAGGGGTCCCTTTGTGGATTTTGCTTTAGGGAAGTCTTTGATGTGGTCGTCTCACGCATCTGAAGCCATCTCTACATCATTCTCAAGACTTATGGGCACCAGACCCCCACTAAGTTTGATATGCTATCACCCTTACATCTCTCCACCATCTTGGAAAGTCATGTGTCCTAATTGTCATGCTGGAACCAGTAGTCACTGAAGGTCTGGAGAACCTTCTACTTGGATTTGGTCTTCCCATTAACCAGCCCATCATTCATTCCACATGAACTTCTCCTAATCTTTAACATCTGCTCTGACCCAAAGACGGTTATAATTTATAGATAGTCATCCAAGATATTTTAGGAATCCACAGATGGTATCAGGTCGAGCCCTGGGATGGCATCACCTCAGGAATGTCCATTATCCCACAGTCCCTGTTATTTAATGGGAAATTTCACCCTAAAGTATCCATTTTCCACTATTCACCTATTACTTTCCAGTAGCCTAAATATCCACCTACGTTAGGGGCTTAGGCTGCTGCTGTGTCCCCATGCTTTATACTGCAGCTTTGCTTTTCCAGCAAACAAATGAAACCAACAGTGAGTGAAACAACAGTATCAAGGAGATGAGACGTTGGGGCAGCCGACTGCTGGGGCGCGGGTATAAGAACGTAGTACGATATATTGATGATTTCATTATTTTCTATAGATCACAGTTGAAACTGTAAGAGAAATCTTGGATACAGAAATATACTAGGGGATTATCATCTGTGCTATAATGTGTGTGTAGGTTCTTCTCCGCTATTAAAGGAAATGTTTTAAAAAGCCCAAAAATTTCAGCGCTTCTGGTGATGTGAAACAAAAAATTATGGTTAAATATAACGGTTCATGTTTTCATTGTGATTTCCTTCGACAAGCGGGAGGCTGTGATATGGACTTTTTTAATCTGACATTTGACTTTCTCCCTTGTAGCGACCAGATGGCCCTGCTCGAACTGCTCCCGAAGCAGCCCCTACCTGCTGCTGCTCACTCTCTGTGTGCTTACAGTGCAGCATAAAACGCCATAAAGCGAACCCCCACCTCTCACACCCCGAATGGACAGTCACTCCTCCTCATACAGTGAGACCAACACACGAAAAACTATTAACGCTACCTCCAACACCCAGATAACCCCTCTCCGCATGCTCCGCTTCCTCATCCATCCATCCATCCATCTGTCTGTTCTGCACGCCTTCCATCGACCATTTCTCTATTTATACGTTGCAATAAATTCAGATTTTTTTTCTACATTTCACTTTTTTTGCCTTTTTATTTTTTTTATGTTAACCATTTCACTTTCTTTAAATGACTAAAAAAATGCACTCAGTCATCTGACCCATCGATCTGCATGCCTTCTCCTTTAAGAGTTACTGATCTTAATTCCTTATATGGTCGGGTATCATGTTGTTTGTAAAATGCAGCGCCACCTAGTGGTTAGATAGTCGTGAAGCAGGTTAAAGCGAGCTAGTCACCATCTAGAGCAGGCATGTCCAACCTGCGGCCCTCCAGCTGTTGCGAAACTACAACTCCCATCATTCCCTGACAGCCTACAGCTATCATCTTACAGAATGGCATCGTGGGAGTTGTAGTTTTACAACAGCTGGAGGGCCGCAGGTTGAGCATGCCTGTTCTAGAGGCTTAAATCCCGCCTGACCTAGTTCTTTGTTACAGTGTATCATCATAGGCAGTCCTTTTTAAGGCCCCTTTCACACGGGCGAGTTTTCCGCGCGGGTGCAATGCGTGAAATCCGCACTGAATCCGGACCCATTCATTTCTATGGGGCTGTGCACATGAGCGGTGATTTTCACGCATCACTTCTGCGTTGCGTGAAAATCGCAGCATGCTCTATATTGTGCGTTTTTCACTTAACGCAGGCCCCATAGAAGTGAATGGGGCTGCGGGAAAATCGCAAGCATCCGCAAGCAAGTGCGGATGCAGTGCGATTTTCCCGCATGGTTGCTTAGCAACGGGACCAGATCTTTATTATTTTCCCTTATAACATGGTTATAAGGGAAAATAATAGCATTCTCAATAAAGAATGCTTAGTAAAAAGGGCACTAGAGGGTTAAAAATAATAAAAGTTAACTTACCTTAGCCACTTGATCGTGTGGTTGCGATCTCTCCTCTCTTTCCCTGCATCAGCTAAGAACTAAAGGACCTGTGATGACGTCACCGTGGTAAGATGGACCATGTGATTGGACCATGTGATGTGACGTCATCACAGGTCCTTTAGTTCTTAGCTGATCCAGGGAAAGAGAGGAGAGATCGCAACCACACGATCAAGTGGCTAAGGTGAGTTAACTTTTATTATTTTTAACCCTCTAGTGCCCTTTTTAGTAAGTATTCTTTATTGAGAATGCTATTATTTCCCCTTATAACCATGTTATAAGGGAAAATAATAAATTCTCCAGAATACTCAACCCGAACCCGGACTTCAGTGATGAAGTCCGGGTCTGGGTACCAAACATGGCGATTTTTCACACGTGCGTGCAAAACGCAAACATACAAATGTTTGCACCCGCGCGGAAAAATTGCACATATTCCCGCAACGCACCCGCCTCTTATCCGGGCGTCAAACATGACGCCCGTGTGAAAGAGGCCTAATTGTTTTCCTTCTTTAAACCCCCCTCTTTTTTATGGGGTGGTGCCCATTTAAGCTCATTCATAGTGCCCTATGTCACTTGTCTTTGCTTATACACTGCAACAAACTCATCTGCAGAAGATTAGGAGGGAATATAAAACACTAGATATAGATTTAAAAAATTTACATTCACTCAGAGCAAGCAGTTATACTGGAGGAGCTGGACAGGAAGCTGAGATATAAGGGGATGGACAGGAAGCCGAGATATGAGGGGATGGACAGGAAGCCGAGATATGAGGGGATGGACAGGAAGCCGAGATATGAGGGGATGGACAGGAAGCCGAGATATGAGGGGATGGACAGGAAGCCGAGATATGAGGGGATGGACAGGAAGCCGAGATATGAGGGGATGGACAGGAAGCCGAGATATGAGGGGATGGACAGGAAGCCGAGATATGAGGGATGGACAGAAGCTTGAGATATGAGGGATGGACAGGAAGCCGAGATATGAGGGGATGGACAGGAAGCCGAGATATGAGGGGATGGACAGGAAGCCGAGATATGAGGGGATGGACAGGAAGCCGAGATATGAGGGGATGGACAGGAAGCCGAGATATGAGGGGATGGACAGGAAGCCGAGATATGAGGGGATGGACAGGAAGCCGAGATATGAGGGGATGGACAGGAAGCCGAGATATGAGGGGATGGACAGGAAGCCGAGATATGAGGGGATGGACAGGAAGCCGAGATATGAGGGGATGGACAGGAAGCCGAGATATGAGGGGATGGACAGGAAGCTCAGATATGAGGGGATGGACAGGAAGCCGAGATATGAGGAGATATTTGGTCCTACTTGACCTACCTTTCCTTTCGTCTGCCGTGTCATGAAAAGAATATGGTAGTCACCAAGGATTTTCTTGTCCTCAAAAATTAGCTACTCTGGTTGGTCCAGGAGTCAAGAATAGACATTTTCTCAGGTTTAGTGGTGGTACTAGGCCTGAGAACACAAATAAGGGCAATTATACCTTCATCATTGTATTTATACAGACATGTAATCATCATTTATGTATAACTGAGGGATCGGGCCCTTTTTTTTATTTATTAGTTAGCCCTAAAGTCCTCTTTCCTGGTCCTCCAATGCAGCATGGTGCTATAATCTTGTAACCAGGGTGGGGCTTGCACCCAGGAGAGGTCTCCATCATCTCTATAATGATAGGAGACAACTTGTTTTCCCTCTACCAGCCATTATCCATAATGCACACAGGCTTTTAAGAGTGAGCTATCCCTTTAAGATCCATAATCAAGGAATCCAGTACAGTATGGGTCTGGTAACTTAAATATCCCCAGTAAATGAAAATACCCAAAAAAATCCTGGGTGACAACCAACGACCTCCATTACATTGCCAGCTCTCCCAGACTCCTGAATGCCAGTTCCGCCTAATTACACAGTAAAATATCTTTCAATACCTTATCAACAAGGGGATGTGCCATGGCGGACCATAGGAACGCTGGGTGACCCCCACGCTGGTGGTCACCCAATTTTCCCAGTAACTATTCACAGGGTGTTACTAGGAGTTTTTTTTTTGATATTTTGGGTGGAAATGGCCTTTAAGTTAATAACATGCATGTTTAATATCATCTTCTTTCTCATCTGCTCTGTCCTTACACTCGTATCCCAATATATTTGCCTTTACCTCCACAAATCATGACACAACATGTGTAGTTTAAAGGGGAACCCCAGAGACAGGCCAGTTCATTTTAAACCCAGGCTATATAATAAGAAGCCACAGAGTATCACCGCGCCCCTAGGTCATACAGGAGACCATAAATCGGCTCATGTTGTCTGCTTACATTATCGGCCTTACGCCCCACCAAAAATGTGTTTAACGAGATATAGGAAATCATAACTGCCAAAGAAGGCACATTAACAGGCTTTTAAATAATTTCTGGGCGATTCACGTAATTTAATCTAACCTTAAAGAGATTCTTCGCAAAAATCTGATTAATACTGCACCTTGACCTGTGAAATTTTAAAGAGACTGGTTGCTAAGGATGCTCTAGACTATGGTCGTCAGGCATTGTATCCCTAGAAACCAGACTGTCCGAGCTGCTTCACAGTAATCACAACATTCCAATTCCCAGCTCAGCCTGCACTATTAATCAGATTTTTCTACAAAATTCATTTAGGAGGGGCAGCTGTGAGACTACATGGTCCATTATGTTAATGCTATTTAAAAGGCTGACGGTTGGAGTTCTCAGCTGCTGAAAGTCCATATACCGGTCCCCGCCAACGACCCAACCTTTTCATAGGTAAATACCCCCCCACTATCAGAGCCTCTTATTCAGCCAAAATGTGGCCCACCATTTTGTAGGCTATTTAGGACCCATTACAACTCTACTTTTTCAGAGTCCTGAATAACAAAAATCTGTTTAGTAGTGCAATGATACATCACCTGCTCTAGTACCGATGCCGAATTTATCCTTCGAGATTCTGGAAAACCGCGTTGACAATGCCGGGATACTCCCTCTTCTCTCAGCCATCTTTTTATGCCTTTCTTATGCTCTTTTTTTCCCTCCCTTCTTCTCTCCCATTTCCTGCTGTCCTCTTCCTTTACAGATAACATCGATGAAGCCGAGCGCCAGTGGAAGGTGGAATTCCATCGCTGGAGCGCCTACATGATGCGATGGAAGAACCAGTTTGACCATTACAGCAAGCAGGAGCGCTGCAGCGAGCTGTGACCTCACTATGACATCACCGAACCAAAACCTCTGCTCTTCTAGCAAAAAATAAATAAACTGTGACATCACTATGACATCATCACAACGCCACTGCACAGATTCCTCATACAAGCAGTGAGAATCAGGGGTTTTGTAGACACTTGTGTCCTTACCGCCCCCTTCTTGTGTGATGTCTTAAAGAGCAAGACACATGTAAGGACATGAATACGATACCACACACGCAAGTCACGTGATTGTTCCTGTCCCTTGTATGTTCTGTATGTCTCCCAATGTCCACCCCAACCCTATGTGGTAAGGGGGGGGGCATATCCCTGTATGACGCTGTGATCCCTCTTGTCCGCATGTTCATCTGTATATAGTGTTCGATGATATAAAGATATAAATATATATATATAATATATACATATTTCTAATATATATATATATGGAGGGAGATTTACATGTAAACTATTTATTCGTGATGCTGTGAACGTCGCCCCCTCTGCCAGGGCCCTGTGCCATGGGGTACCTGCCAGAAGAGGGCCAACGTGCCCCATCCCATACAATATACTGTACTGCAGTTCTCACCTGTCCTATGCCATTTGATGTGTCTACAATGCCCTTTCTGCCATTGTTAAAGGGGAAGTTCACTTTAACATCTGCCGCCCGCTGTGACAGAGACCCCACCTTGAGTGCTATACCTCCTCAGCCGTACTCCCTGAGATATGCTCTAGTCGTACAGTGGGAAACCTCCTAGCACTTCAGTTGCTCAGCCTTATGAGCTCTAGTTGAAATGGACTTCCCCTTTAAGCCTCATCGCCCCATCGCCCTCAGCTGGTTCCTTAGATCTGCTGGAAGCCATATGTAACGTATGGTCTAGCCCAGTGATGGGCAACGTGCGGCTCTCCAGCTGTTGCTAAACTACAACTCCCACCATGCCCTGCAGTAGGCTGATAGCTATAGACAGGCTTTGCATGCTGGGAGTTGTAGTTCTGCAACATCTGGAGAGCCGCACGTTGCCCATCACTGGTCTAGCCCAACCTTTTATGCACTTAATTCCTCACAAGCGATATCATAAGAAAGATCTGGGAACCTCGGCAGGGGACTACAAATCTAAGCATTTTTATGTTCGTGCTGTAAGTGCATTTCCACTATTTTATGCGCACATGATATTTTTATTTTGTTATTGTCTGCATTTTTGTTATTCCACATCATCCACAGAAAAGAGACAAGGCCCTTTAAAATAACGAAGTGGGCTGGTAAATACACTCTCATAACATCCAATCAGATCTCAGCTTTCATTCTCGAAGATGTAACAATCATGCCATTTCCTCAAATTTAAAGGAGAATTACATCAAAATGTATGCCATCTGGATGAGCTGGGCTGTTACCAAAATTATGGGGCCACCCGTCACTCAAACCTACATTAGACCATTCTATACATATAATAATGACTGTTCCATTGACTGCTGGTTCCTAATATTCTCCAGATATGCAAATAGAACCGATCTAACTAATTAAAAATTAGCAAATGCCCGATTAGTTGCTAAAGGTTTGCTCCACTGGAAACAAAATAGTAGCCAGACTTCCTTCCATGACTCTAGAATGTTTGATGCGCATATAAGGGTCTATAGGGAATGTAATGTCCGACAACCAATCACTACATCAGTTTTATGTTCCATGGATAATTTGAGAGGTTTCCTCACTGTTCCATATAAAATATTGACCTACAATGGTAATATATTCATAAGATATGCAGTATTATATTATATTACAGATGATAAAGATATATACATAGATTCCAGAACTATATTTATCTACAATGACTTCACTTCTACAATGGTTCCTGAAAGCGGTCACGTTCTTGAAGACCAAAGCCCTTAGAACTTGGGTCCTCCGAGGCAAGTTTCAAAGGTAAATGGTTTGTCTGGAAAAGGGAAAGACTAAAAGAGCCCAGATCTGGGAACCCAAAGCTATTGTATGACCCAGGTACTACTATTAGAAAGAAGAAAATGAGGCCTTCCCTTCAATGTGTGCTGATGAGGAACAAGCCTTGTATGTGCATCGTTCAATAAAGAACATTAAACCTTCTCCATTTTGTAAAACGTGTCATGTTTTTTTTTTTTGTTTAGTATTTATACTTTTTCTTCAGAATGGTAAATTTTTACCACTCTTCAGCTGTCTCGTAGCTTTCTTCCCCTCCAGCTCATCCTCTTTATGTTCTTGTTCAGCCTCCAAGTGTCTCATAACTTTCCTCCTCCCTATGTTGACCTTACGCTTCCAATTGTCTTGTAAGCTTCATACTATGTTCTTCTTACTATTCCATTTGTCTCATAACTTTCATCTACTGTATGTACTTTTTACTCATCCAGTTGTCTTGTAACTTTCCTCTTCTCCATGTTCTTCTTACTCTTCCAATTTTCTTGTATGCTTCATCCTATGTTCTTACTCTTCCAGTTGTCTCGTAACTCGTATCTTTGTTCTTCTTACTCTTCCACTGTCTCATAACTTTCCTCCTCTGCATGTTCCTATTACTCTTCTTGTCTTGTAAGCATCAGTTACTTCTTACTCTTCCAGTTGTCTCATACTTTCCTCTGTTCTTCTTACTCTTCCAGTTGTCTCATAACTTTCTTCTCTTCCATGGTCTTCTTACTCTTCCAATTGTCTCATAACTTTCTTCTCTTCCATGTTCTTCTTACTCCTCCAATTGTCTCATTTCTTTCCTCCTCTCCATGTTCTTCTTACTCTTCCAATTATTTAGCATCTTTCCTCTTGTCTGTTTTTTTCCTTAAAAGCCTTTTACACGGGGAGATTACTGGCTAAATGAATGTTCGTAGGCACACTTGTTCCTGGTAGCTGCCCCTTTCCAAATGTCATGCATTGGGCCGACAAATTAACATTTCTGTGGCAATAAAAATTACTGTTTGCCGCAGGGCTTCACCCCATGTAAAAAAAACAATAATGTAAATTAACAACCGCACATATTGAACAGTCATTCATGTGATTATTCATGCCCAGTGTAAAAGCTTTTTCTAACAAGTGCTGATCAACTTCCTACCAGTGTTCAGCGAACTTGTGTTTTAAGTTCTGCGTCCAGAGTTCGGGTTCTTGAAGAATCCAGTTATGGATTCCAAATTCCGTTATGGTCCGAGGTATCGGAATCCATAACGGGATTCTTCGATAACCCGAACTTTGGATGCAGAACTTAAAACACAAGTTCACTCAACCCTACTTCCTACAGTATATTGTTGCTCATTACAAAACTGTACTCTTCCAGGTGTCTCGTAACTTTCCACCTCTCCAGCTCCCCTTCTCCTCTTTCCTACAGTTGCCTTGTGCGACTCTCATGTTGACTCTCTCCATGATCTTCAAGTTAGCTATCCAGGTCCCTTTACACTGCTAGATTTACATTCCTTCTAGACAATCAGATGAGCGATGCCATCGCTCGTCCCTATACAGAATCGCAGAGCGTGTTTAGACGGCACAATCTGCTGCAAGCAAACAATGATTTTTGTGCCCACATAAAAGATCCAATTACCAGATGAACAAGAGTTTCGCTTGTTCATTGGGTAATCGTCGGCACCTTTTTAGGCAGATGATCGCTAATTAGTGTTGCTATGAACACTTGTTATCGATGATCTGTCTGATTCTCAGCTACTGTAAAGGGGCCTTAGCTCTCATCCTTGGTTGACCTTCTCCTATTCAGTTTATTAAAGAGCTTCATTAATTTAGCTTTGAGGAACCTGCCCAACCAAATATGGTATTGCTTAGAAGTAGAGATGAGTGAGCTTCTATTTTCAGTTCGGCGTCCAAAGTTCGGGTTATCGTAGAATCCCGTTGAGGATTCCGCTACCGCGGACCATAACGGCATTTGGAATCCATAAGGGGCTGCTTCATTGAACCCGAACCGTGGACAACCCTAAGGACCTGGGGTGACGTCACCGTCGTGATCAGTGCAGGGGGCGTGGCTCAGCACTGGATTGGATAAGAGGTGATCCAGTGCTGAGCCACACCCCAGGTCCTTAGGGTTGTCCACGGTTCGGGTTCAATGAAGCATCCCCTTATGGATTCCAAATGCCGTTATGGTCTGCGGTAGCGGAATCCATAACGAGATTCTACGATAACCCGAACTTTGGACGCCGAACTAAAAATAGAAGTTCGCTCATCTCTACTTAGAAGCCATGAAACTTGTCCAGGAGAACTGGTATCTTGCAGCACTGGATTCTTGGTTCGAATCCGATCAAGGACAACATCTGCACGGTTGTATGTTCTCCTAGTGTTTTCTCCGGTCTCCTCCCACACTCCAAATACTGATAGGGAACTTAGAATGTGAGCCCTCATTGGGAACAACCTGATGCTGTGGAATATGTCAGCGCTATATAAGTGAGCAAAATAAATAATACAGGAAAAAATCTGTCCTCCATATGAATTCTCCTGTGCGCTTGTATTGGTGTTCTGTACCATCTTGCCATGATTCAGTATCTGTTCTCATGGATCTTACACGATTTTGAGACTTTGTGTGTAACCGGAAAGGCTGTGTCCCAATTCATATGTGAGTGTATGAAGACCAAGTCCATTGCCCAAGCATCTATAAATGAGGGGGGAGGAGAATGCCAGCTCTTCTGAGCACAAGCCATAGTTCACACATAAGTTCTCAAAGATCAGCAAAGTTCTTCTTTTATTGTGTTCTCTGCACTTGTCTGTTTTCATGTTCTTCTTTCCATCTTCTGATCTCTTTTCCCAGTCACCCTATTGTCTATTTGTCTGCTAAATGTTAACTTTTTCTTCTTCTTCTTGTCATTTGCTTTTCTTCTATCATTTTTCCTTGGCATGAGGCTAATGCTCTCTCTTTTTTCTTAAAATATCTTCTCCAGTCAATGTATTTTTCATATGTCAGTCTGCTCTAGCTCCAGTTTCTTCTACTCTGTTGTCTTATTGTCTTCTGCTCTCCATCCAGGCCGCATCTACCATGAGGCAAGGTGAGATTTCACCTCAGGAGGCAGCCAACCTGTCTCTATGGGGGAGGCAGTTGGTGGAGAACGGGAGCCTATGACTTCCGTCCCCATGGTTCAGCGACTAGGCTGGAAACCTCTGAAGTAGTAGAACAGTGCAAAGGGTCAAAATCACATCAGCGTGGCCTCCTGCGCAGTGTCACAGGCTGTGCAAATATATGGTCCTGCATCCTGACACAGGCATTTTTTTATCAGACTGCCTGAGACCCAGCACCACGACCGCCTGCCTGTGGCCTTCATCGTGAACGGCAGCAGAGGATGGGAGTCAGGGGAGTACTTTCATTGTTTGTTAATTTATGGAAGCACTAAAATCTGGAGCACTACAGAGGACATTTCAGGCCAGAGGAATATATGGGAGTTTTACAGGCGGGAGCACTACGGGGTGGCAACATAAAACAGCGAGCAGGGATTATAATTAGTGATGAGTAAAGCGAGCTTCGAATCCAAGATCTGAAGTTGCTTCTCTCAAAACTTCGGAATAATGCTGGACGGAGATACGTCTACGTACAGTAGCCCACCTCTTACATCCAGGGATACCTTCATCTCCTATAATGTACAGGTTCTCTTTCCTCCATTGGATGCAGACCACCTTGAAATGCAGTTTCCATGTACAGCATTAAAATCGGTACTAAAGCTGACTTCAGATTCCTATTTTAAAATGTTTTTATATACGCAGATAGGAATAACATTTACCGAAGTCTCACGCAACTTCATCCAAGAGAAAGTTTTCGTACACGGAGCACATACATTTTTGTGCTGTACCGAAACTGCATCACCAACGAAGGGGCACATTTATTAAGACCGGCGTTTTAGACTCCAGTCTTAATAACCCCTTGCGCTGGCGGTGGATCCGTCGAAGTTATGTAAAGGCGCCGGTTGTATTATATCGAAAATGAACATGCTGGATCTGGCATCAAAAACCATTGTAAGTCAACGGCAGCCAGATCTGTTTTTTTCATGTCCGACTTACAACGGTTTTTGATATTGATGGGCTGTTCTCAGGATAGTTCATCTATATCAAATCGGTGGGGTCAGACACCCCCACCAATCAGCTGTTTCGAGCGGAGCAGAGATTATACAGTGGACAGATCCGTTGTGGAGTAGCCACTGTGGAGTACTCCAACTTACTTCCCATTCAAGTCTGTTGTACCTCACAGTACTATAGAGAGATAATCTCCTTACCTAGCTTCTACAGTACATTCAAGGGACTGAAGACTGGACACAGCACCCCTGGTGGCTAGGAGGATTTACAAACCATACATTAGTATGAACATGCATTTTAGGTCACATCTCCAAGTAATCACACTCGCATACCAATTAGATCAGGAAATGAAACAGGATCAACCTGGAAGGAGACCCAGATGTTCAAGTTACTTTCCGTAAGAGCCCTGCTCATAATCCCAGAAGAGACATCAAAGGAAAGAAGCTGTAAGATTACAGTATATGTCACATCAAAGAATGAGACAGCTGAGTACCAAATCAGTCCTCATATCCAGATACTTATGTGGTGGTGTCATCATACTCCGCTCTGCTAACAGCATTTACACAATATTTTATTTGCCCTCATATGCGTAATTGTAAGAACCTAACACCAACAAAACCTGATTCCGATGTATCAATAGCACTAGTAGAATAGATATGGAGGGTGGTGGTCAACCCCACCATGGTGTCTCAGGAGTCAAAAACTAACTAGGTATGGGAGCACTGAGGCATCCATTAGAGATAGAGGGAGTTAAGAGTTTTCCAGTTATTTAGGAGAATCATGCTTCCAGTGTGTCCACCACCGAGGAGAAAAGAAATACCTAGAGATGCAGCGAACATTTCTAACCTCCAGAATGTATGTGGGCTATCATGTGGATGTTCCGAGTATACTAAAGTAGTCACAGGAAAAAGACTATGGGACTGCCATGCACACAGCTGGATTAAGGTTGGTGATGGCTCTCATTCCACCTTTAGAACCATGACCACCATGTTAACCCCAATAGCACCCAGATATAGGAGAGCTGATCAGATAGATAGATAGAAGATAAATAAATAGATAGATATAAGACAGATACTATATTTTTTTGGACTATAAGACACACTTGTTTCCAAAAAATGGGGGGAAGTGGCAGTGCATCTTATAGTCTGAAATATAATGACCGCTTTCATTATGGAAGTGGCCATTAGCATGCAGGAGGCACGGGGAGCTTAGAGCTGCGCTGGCTGGACTCACGTTCCCAGGTCTTCTTCCTGCATGAAGCGATGGAGGAGTGAGTCCTGGATATGCGGCGCCGTCCGGAGCAAGCGAGGTAAGTTATTTTTTTTTGTAAATGTCTCATCTGAGGCTGAGTGGGGCTGGGGATAGGGTGCAATCAGAGGATGATATGGTCTGAGTGGGGCTGGGGGGGTTTGATGTAAGGCTGAGTGGGGCTGGGGGTCTGATCTGAGGATAATAAGGTCTGATCTGAGTCTGATGGGGGCTGGGGTTCTGAAGGGGGCTAAGCTGGGGCTCATGGGGGATAGGGAGTCCCATCAGAGGCTGATTGGGGCTGGGGGGGTCTGATCTGAGGCTAATGGCAGCTGGGGTTTCTGATCTGAGGCTGATGGAGGTTGATGAGGCTGACGAAGCTTGTGGGTCTGATTTTGGGGCCTGATCTGAGGTCTGATAAAGAATGAGGGTCTGATTTGGGGGTCTGCTCTGAGGTCTGTTGGGGAAAAAAAAATTCTTATTTTGCTCCTCCAAATCCTAGGTGCATCTTATAGTCCAAAAATACTGTAAATAGATAGAAGATAAATGATATGCGAAAGATACAGTGCCTTGAAAAATGATTCATACCTATTGAACTTTTCCATATTTTTTCACATTACACCCACAATCATCAATGTATTTTATTGGGATTTTATGTGATAATACAATGAAACATGGTTTGCAAAAAAAAAATTATTAATAAAAATATGGAAAGTGTGGCATGCATTTGTATTCGGCCCCCCTGAGTCAGTACTTTGTAGGACCACCTTTCACTGTAATTCCGGCTGCAGTCTTTTGGGGATGTCTCTTCCAGCTTTGTACATCTAGAAGCTGAAATTTTTGCCCATTCTTCTTTGCAAAATAGCTCAAGCTGAGTCAGATTGGATGGAGAGTGTCTGTGAGCAGCAATTCTCAAGTCTGTCTCCAGATTCTCAATTGGGTTTAGGTCTGGTCTGTGACTGGGCCATTCTAACACAGGAATTTGCTTTGATCTAAACCCTTCCATTGTAGCTCTGGCTGGATGTTTAGGGTTGTGTTTCTGCTGGAGGATGAACCTCCGCCCCAGTCTCAAGTCTTTTGCAGCCTGTAGAAGGTTTTTGACTTTACACTTACTTGCTACCTTGTGTTGGTCTATCACATAAAATCCCAATAAAATACATTTCAGTTTATACTGTGGGTTTAACATGACAAAACTGTGGAAAAGTTCAAGGGGTATGGATGCATTTTCAATGCACTGTACATGCTTTAAGTCTAAATATCCACTAAAGTTCTCTTTTTTTCAACAATGCTTCCCTATTCCCACCCCTACGAAGGCGGGATGTGGCCAATAATCATGAACTTAATGTCCCTCTCCCTATGGCCTGACTCTATGGCTCGTTATCGTTAAGATATTTAAATATGGCGCCGCTTGGGAGTGTAGCGGGCACCACAGTGGCCGGTCCCCCCCCCCCCATCAGACCTCAGATCAGACACCCATATCAGACCTCAGATCACACCCTCAAGTCAGACCTCGGATCAGACCCCCCTATCACACCTCAGATCAGATGCCATATCAGACCTCAGATCAGATGCCATATCAGACCTCAAATAAGACCCCAGACCAGACACTATGTCAGACTTCGGATCAGACCCTCCCCATAAGACCTCAGATCAGACCCCTACATCAGATCTCAGATAAGAACAAAATAACTAAATGAACTTATCTTTCCAGATGGTACCACCACTCTGTACATCCAGGCACTGTTCCAGAAGAAGACCAGAGAGCGGTGACTACAGACAGAGCTTCACTCACCACCTCCAGCCCCTACTGCATACTAGTGAGCACTTGCATAATGACAGGGCTCAGTAGAATCCACTTTATTAGACGCATTGCCATTTCCCCCCAACTTTGGGGGAAAAAAGTGTGTCCTACAAACTGAAAAATCTGTTAATTACTAAAGCATCTTATAGCCAATCATGGTGGGTAACACTGCATTTGACCCGCCCACGAGCATGGCGCAGCTCACGCCTCGCAGCTCACGCCTCGCTTTGACAGGGCAGTGGGGGCATGTGCTCTGTGCGCCTGCGCTAATCGACGTAACAACCCCTGCCCTGTCCACTTGCAGAGATGCCAAGCTCCAGGAGTGTGTCCGCACAGCACATGTTCAGATGAACCTTGTAGGTGACTATCTACAGCACCTAGACAGATGTTGTTTATGTGTTTTATGTGTCTGCACTTGATAACCCTTTACTTATGGCGCATTGATCACATAGCGGATGGTCTGCAGTTTAAGACTGTAATTATGATGATTATTATATTTAATTGATTAACGTACTTTTCGTATTACGTGACACAGGTTTTGGATTAAGCATCAGACCCCCATATGAGACCTCAGATCAGACCCCCATATGAGACCTTAGATCAGACCCCCCTATTAGACCTCAGATCAGACCTCGCTATTAGAGCTTGGATCAGATCCCCATATTAGACCTCGGATGAGACCACCATATCAGACTTCAGATCAGACCCCCTTATCAGACATCAGATCAGACCAAAATAACTAAATGAACTTACCTTTCTGGATGAAGTCGCCATTCTGCACATCCAGCCGCTCTTCCTACATTCAGCATTCCCTTTCTTCTCTGGGTCTGCACGGTTCTGTTACCTGACGTCCCACAGCATCAGGTCCTAGTGCATGCACTACGTCCTGACGCTGTACGCAGTCAGGATAGTGCAATGTGGCACCAAGAAGAAGAACAGAAAATGATGAGTACAGAAAAAAGGGAAAAAAGTTTGTCTTACCAAGTGAAAAATCTGGTAATTACTGAAGCATCTTCTAGCCAATTATGGTGGTCGACGCTGTGTTCGACCCGCCCACGAGTACTACATCACTCGCACCTCACTTTGACAGGGCAGTGGGGGCATGTGCTCTGTGCACCTGCACCAATCTACTTACCATCCCCTGCACTGTCCACTTACAGAGATGCCAAGCTCCAGGAGTGTGTCCACACAGCACATGTTCAGATGAACCTTGTAGGTGACTATCTACAGCACCTAGACAGATGTCATTTATGTGTTTTATGTGTCTGCACTTGATAACCCTTTACTTATGGCGCATTGATTACATAGCGGATGGTCTGCACTTTATGACTGTAATTATAATGATTATTATATTTAATTGATTAGCGTATTTTTCGCATTATAGGACGCAGGTTTCGGAGGTGGTAAATCTGAAAAAATCTATTTTTAATCAGATTAAAGATCAAAGCCCTATATGAAACCTCAGATCAGACCCCCATATGAGACCTAAGATAAGAACCCCTATCAGACCTCAGATCAGACCTCCCTATTAGAGCTTGGATCAGACCCCCATATTAGACCTCGGATAAGACCACCATATCAGAACAAAATAACTAAATAAACTTGCCTTTCCGGATGAGGTTGCCACTCTGCACATCCAGCGCTCTTCCTACATTCAGCATTCCCTTTCTTCTCTGACCCTGCACTGTGCTGTGACCTGACATCCCACAGCATCAGGTCCTAGTGCATGCACTACGTCCTGACGCTGTACGCAGTCAGGAGAGTGCAGGGTGGCACCCAGAAGAAGAACAGAGAGCGGTGACTACAGACAGAGCTTCACTCACTGTACCCCGAACCTACTGCATACTAGTTAGCACTATGCTAATGACAGCGCTTAGTAGTATTCGCTTTATTAGCCGCACCACCATTTTCCCCCCACTTTTGGGAAAAAAAGTTTGTCTTAAAAAGTGAAAAATCCGGTAATTGCTGAAGCATCTTCTAGCCAATCATGGTGGGCAATGCTGTGTTCGACCTGTCCATGATCATGGTGCTGCTGGAACCCCTTTGAAAGGGCAGTCGAGCATGTGCTGCACTGATCGACGTGATGATCCCTGCGCTGTCTAGTTCCAGAGATGCCAAGCTCTAGGATTCGGACGTGTAGCGGGCACCACAGTGGGCGACCCCCCCCCGTCAGACCTCAGATCAGATCCCCATATCAGACCTCAGATCAGACCCCCATGTCAGACATCAGATCAGACTTCAAATCAGACACCATGTCAGACTTCGTATCAGACCCCCCCATCAGACCTCAGGTCAGACCCAAAATAACTAAATGAACGTATCGTTATCTTTCTGGATGGTACCACTACTCTGCACATCCAGTCACTCTTCCTACATTTATAGTTTCCTGTTCTTCTCCAGACCCACATTGCACTGCGGCCTGACATCCCGCGGCGTCAGGTCATGGTGCATGCACTATATCCTGACATTGTACACAGTCAGGACACTGCAGTGTGGCACCCAGAAGAAGACCAGAGAGCGGTGACTACAGACAGAGCTTCACTCACCACCCACAGCCCCTACTGCATACTAGTGAGCACTTTCATAATGACAGCATCTAGACAGATGTCATTTATGTGTCTGCACTTGATAACCCTTTACTTATGGCGCTTTGATCACATAGCGGATGGTCTGCATTTTAAGACTGTAATTATGATGATTATTATATTTGATTGATTAACGTATTTATCGCATTATACGACACAGGTTTTGGAAGTGGTAAATCTCCAAAAAAAATTTTTATCAGATTTCAGATCAGACCCCCATATGAGACCTCAGATCAGACCTCCCTATCAGAGCTTGGATCAGACCCTCGGATGAAACCACCAGACCTCCCTATCAAAACTTGGATCAGACCCTCATATTAGACCTCGAATGAGACCACCATATCAGACTTCAGATCAGACCCCCTATCAGACCTCATATCAGACCCCCATATGAAACCTTAGATAAATATAAGAATTATCATAATTACAGTCATAAAATGCAGACCATCCGCTATGTGATCAATGTGCCTATCAGACATCAGATCAGACTTCGCTATCAGAGCTTGGATCAGACCCCTATCAGACCTCAAATCACACCCTCCATGCAGACTTCGGATCAGGCCCCCTTATCAGACATTAGATCAGACCCCCATATGAGACCTCAGATCAGACCTCCCTATCAGACCTCAGATCAGACCTCGCTATCAGAGCTTGGATCAGACCCCCATATTAGACCTCGGATGAAACCACCATATCAGACTTCAGATCAGACCCAGTTATCAGACTTCAGATCAGACCCCCGTATCAGACCTCAAATCAGACCCTCCTTTCAGACTTCGGATCAGACCCCCTTATGAGACATTAGATCAGACCCCAAGATCAGACAACAGATCAGACCCCCAAATCAGACCAAAATAACTAAATAAACGTATCTTTCCAGATGGCATCGCCATTCTGCACATCCAGCCACTCTTCCTACATTCAGCATTCCCTTTCTTCTCTGGGCCTGCACTGTGCTGTGACCTGATGTCCCACAGCATCAGGTCCTAGTACATGCACTACTTCCTGGCGATGTACGCAGTCAGGAGAGTGCATGGTGGCACCAAGAAGAAGACCAGAGAACGGTGAGTACAGACAGAGCTTCACTCACCGCACCGCGTATTCACTGCATACTAGTGAGCACGACCCTAAGGCCTCTTTTACACGAGAGTGCTCGGATTAGGTCCGGATGCGTTGCGGATGCGTTCAGTTAAAACTGTGCGATTTCCCAGGCAAAGCCATTCAGTTTTGCCTGCGATTGCGTTCAGTTGTTCAGTTTTTTCCCCGCGGGTGCAATGCGTTTTGATACGTTTTTCACACGCGTGATAAAAAATTGAAGGTTTACAAACAACATCTCCTAGCAACCATCAGTGAAAAACGCATCGCACCTGCACTTGCTTGCGGATGCAATGCGATTTTCACACAGCCCCATTCACTTCTATGGGGCCTGCGTTGCATGAAAAACGCAGAATATAGAACATGCTGTGATTTTCACGCAACGCAGAAGTGATGCGTGAAAAACAACGCTCACGAACAAAGCCCCATTCAAATGAATGGGTCAGGATTCAGTGCGGGTGCAATGCGTTCACATCACGCATTGCACCCGCGCGGAAAACTCGCTCGTGTGAAAGGTGCCTAAATGACAGCGCTCGGTAGTATTATTCGCTTTATTAGACGCACTGCCATTTTCCCCTCTCTTCTGGGAAAAAAAAGTTTGTCTTACCAAGTGAAAAATCTGGTAATTACTGAAGCATCTTCTTGCCAATTATGGTGGGCGACGCTGTGTTAGACCCGCCCACGAGCACTACGTCGCTTGCACCTCGCTTTGACAGGGCAGTGGGGGCATGTGCTCTGTGCACCTGCACCAATTGACTTAACAACCCCTGCCCTGTCCACCTACAGAGATGCCAAGCTCCCGGAGTGTGTCCGCACAGCACATGGCAGATGAACCTTGTAGGTGACTATCTACAGCACCTAGACAGATGTCGTTTATGTGTTTTATGTGTCTGCACTTGATAACCCTTTACTTATGGCGCATTGATCACATAGCGGATGGTCTGCATTTTATGACTGTAATTATGATGATTATTATATCTAATTGATTAACGTACTATTTGCATTATACGACACAGGTTTTGTAGGTGGTATATCTGAAAAAAATATATTTATAGTCAGATTAAGGATCAGACCCCCATATGAGACCTCAGATCAGACCTCCCTATCAGACCTCAGATCAGACCTCGCTATCAGAGCTTGGATCAGACCCCCATATTAGACCTCGGATGAAACCACCATATCAGACTTCAGATCAGACCCAGTTATCAGACTTCAGATTAGACCCCCGTATCAGACCTCAAATCAGACCCTCCTTTCAGACTTCGGATCAGGCCCCCTTATGAGACATTAGATCAGACCCCAAGATCAGACATCAGATCAGACCCCCAAATCAGACCCTCCTTTCAGACTTCGGATCAGACCCCAAGATCAGACATCAGATCAGACCCCAAGATCAGACATCAGATCAGACCCCCAAATCAGACCAAAATAACTAAATACACTTATCTTTCCAGATGGCATCGCCATTCTGCACATCCAGTCGCTCTTCCTACATTCAGCATTCCCTTTCTTCTCTGGGCCTGCACTGTGCTGTGACCTGACGTCCCACAGCATCAGGTCCTAGTACATGCACTACGTCCTGGCGATGTACGCAGTCAGGAGAGTGCAGGGTGGCACCAAGAAGAAGAACAGAGAGCGGTGAGTATAGACAGAGCTTCACTCACCGCACCCCACATTCACTGCATACTAGTGAGCATTACCCTAAATGACAGCGCTCGGTAGTATTATTCGCTTTATTAGACGCACTGCCATTTTCCCCCCACTTTTGGGGAAAAAAGTTTGTCTTACCAAGTGAAAAATCTGGTAATTACTGAAGCATCTTCTAGCTAATTATGGTGGGCGACGCTGTGTTTGACCCGTCCATGAGCACTACGATGCTTGCACCTCGCTTTGACAGGGCAGTGGGGTCATGTGCTCTGTGCACCTGCACCAATCTACTTACCATCCCCTGCACTGTCCACTTACAGAGATGACAAGCTCCAGGAGTGTGTCCGCACAGCACATGTTCAGATGAACCTTGTAGGTGACTATCTACAGCACCTAGACAGATGTTGTTTATGTGTTTTATGTGTCTGCACTTGATAACCCTTTACTTATGGCACATTGATTACATAGCGGATGGTCTGCACTTTATGACTGTAATTATAATGATTATTATATTAAACTGATTAACAGATTTTTCACACGCAGGTTTTGGAGGTGGTAAATCTGAAAAATCTATTTTTAATCAGATTAAATATCAGACTCCTATATGAGACCTCAGATCAGACCCCATATGAGACCTCAGATCAGACCTCCCTATCAGAGCTTGGATCAGACCCAATATGAGACCTCAGATGAGACCACCATATCAGACCCCATATCAGACATCAGTTCAGACCAAATAACGAAATGAACTTACCTTTCCGGATGAGGTTGCCACTCTGCTCATCCAGCGCTCTTCCTATATTCAGTGTTCCCTTTCTTCTCTGAGCCTGCACTATGCTATGATCTGACATCCCACAGCATCAGGTCCTAGTGCATGCTCTATGTCCTGACATTGTACGCAGTCAGGAGAGTGCAGGGTGGCACCCAGAAGAAAAACAGAGAGCGGTGACTACAGACAGAGCTTCACTCACTGTACCCCGCACCTACTGCATACTAATGAGCACTACCCTAATGACTTCGCTCAGTAGTATTCGCTTTATTAGCCGCACTGCCACTGTCCCCCAACTTTTGGTGAAAAAAGTTTGTCTTACCAAGTGAAAAATCCGGTAATTGCTGAAGCATCTTCTAGCCAATCATGGTGGGCGATGCTGTGTTCGACCTGTCCATGAGCATGGTGCTGCTGGAACCTCGCTTTGAAAGGGCAGTCGGGCATGTACTGCACTGATCGACGTAACGACCCCTGCGTTATCAAGTCGCAGAGATGCCAAGCTCTAGGATTTGGGCGTGTAGACCTCAGATCAAACCCCCCATGTTAGACATCAGATCAGACCTCAAATCAGACCCCAGACCAGACACATGTCAGACTTCGTATCAGACCCCCCCATCAGACCTCAGGTCAGACCCAAAATAACTAAATGAACTTTTCTTTCTGGATGGTACCACCACTCTGCACATCCAGCCACTCTTCGTACATTCATAATTCCCTGTTCTTCATCAGACCCACGCTGCACTGCGACCTGACGTCCCACGGCGTCAGGTCATGGTGCATGCACTATATCCTGACATTGTACACAGTCAGGACACTGCAGTGTGGCACCCAGAAGAAGACCAGAGAGCGGTGACTACAGACAGAGCTTCACTCACCACCTCCAGCCCCTACTGCATACTAGTGAGCAATTTCATAATGACAGGGCTCAGTAGAATCCACTTTATTAGACGCATTGCCATTTCCCCTCAACTTTGGGAAAAAAAGTGCATCTTACAAACGGATAAATCTGGTAACTGCTGAAGCATCTTCTAGCCAATCATGGTGGGTGAAACTGCGTTTAACCTACCCATGAGCACGGCGCAGCTCACACCTCACTTTGACAGGGCAGTGGGGGCATGTGCTCTGTGCGTCTGCGCTAATCGACGTAACGACCCCAGCACTGTCCACTTACAGAGATGCCAAGCTCCAGGAGTGTGTCCACACAGCACACGTTCAGATGAACCTTGTAGGTGACTATCTACAGCACCTAGACAGATGTCATTTATGTGTTTTATGTGTCTGCACTTGATAACCCTTTACTTATGGCGCATTGATTACATAGCGGATGGTCTGCACTTTAAGACTGTAATTATGATGATTATTATATTTAATTGATTAGCGTATTTTTCGCATTATAGGATGCAGGTTTTGGAGGTGGCAAATCTGAAAAAATCTATTTTAAATCAGATTAAAGATCAAAGCCCTATATGAGACCTCAGATCAGACCCCCATATGAGAACTCAAATAAGAACCCCTATCAGACCTCAGATCAGTCCACCCTATTAGAGCTTGGATCAGACCCCCATATTAGACCTTGGATAAGACCACCATATCAGACTTCCGATCAGACCCCGTATCAGACCCCCAGATCAGAACAAAATAACTAAATGAACTTACCTTTCCGGATGAGGTTGCCACTCTGCACATCCAGCGCTCTTCCTATATTCAGTGTTCCCTTTCTTCTCTGACCCTGCACTGTGCTGTGACCTGACGTCCCACAGCATCAGGTCCTAGTGCATGCACTACGTCCTGACGCTGTACACAGTCAGGAGAGTGCAGGGTGGCACCCAGAAGAAGAACAGAGAGCGGTGACTACAGACAGAGCTTCACTCACCGCACCCCACACTTACTGCATACTAGTGAGCACTACTTTAAATGACAGCACTCAGTAGTATTCGCTTTATTTAGACGCACTGCCATTTTCCCCTCACTTTTGGGTAAAAAAGTTTGTCTTACCAAGTGAAAAATCTGGTAATTACTGAAGCATCTTCTAGCCAAGTATGGTGGTGTCAAGGATGGAGAACAGTTAGTAGGAACTGATAAATAATGACAGACTGGCTTGATCCAAAACTAAGAAGCATATAGGTGAGCCCTTTAAAAACCCTAAGAGCTCTCCCTGACTGCTATACATGCAGAGGCCTCAATGGTAGACGATTGCATGCCCACGTACCTAAGACTGTGTGACACCTGAAAACCCTATAGTAGTGAGGGGAACGGCCACCGGCTCCCTGCACAGAATACGGAGGGAGTCAGGGTCACCTAGAATCAAGCCAGCAAACAAAACACAAAGTAAACGAAATGCACTTATCTTAGAGCTAAACAACTGCAGCCTCCTGCAGCACACACTTTATCCAGGAAGTAATATAAACCGCAAAGTGAGACAGCATGGGAGGGAATATAAAGGAAGCCAATTAATCAAGATAAGAGACAGCTGAGGGAGAGAAAGGAACTGAGCAAAGTGAAACCAAAACAAAGAACGTCATACAGAAGACAGGGAGGAACCTCTGACCGACCGTCTCCCAGAACCGGCGGTGGCAGTACTCCCTTTCTACGGGTGGACTCCGGACACTCAGCACCGAGCTTCTCAGGATGAGACCGATGGAAAGCCCTGATGAGATGAGTGGCCTTAATGTCCGACAGTGGGACCCACATCCTCTCCTCAGGACCATAACCCTCCCAATGAACGAGGTACTGAAGAGAACCGAGGATAATGCGGGAATCCACAATCCTGGAGACCTGAAATTCAAGATTACCATCAACTAAAATCGGGGGAGGAGACAAAGAGGAAGGAACAGTAGGTAGGACATAAGGTTTCAATAGGGACTTGTGAAAAACATTATGGATCTACCAAGTCTGAGGAAGATCAAGACGGAAAGCAACGGGATTGATGACTGATAAGATCTTGTAAGGCCCAATAAACCTAGGACCCAACTTCCAGGAGGGAACCTTCAGTTTGATATTCTTTGTAGACAACCACACCAGATCACCCACATTCAGGTCCAGACCAGGCACATGTCTCTTATCTGCCACACGCTTATATCTCTCACTCATCTTCTTTAGATTACCCTGAATCTTTTGCCAAATAAGAGACAAGGACAAGGAAAATCTCTCCTCATTTGGTAAACCAGAAGAGCCCTTTCCAGAGAATGTTCCAAACTGCGGATAAAACCCATATGCACCAAAAAATGGTGACTTATCAGAGGAGTCCTGACGACGGTTATTTAAAGCAAACTCAGCAAGGGACAAAAAAGAACACCAATTCTCCTGATTCTCCGCAACAAAACAGCGCAGATATGTCTCCAGATTCTGATTGATGCGTTCGGTCTGACCATTCGACTGCGGGTGAAAAGCAGAACAAAACAACAACCGAACCCCCAAGCGAGAACAGAAGGCCTTCCAGAATCAGGAAACAAATTGCGTGCACCTATCAGAAACTATGTCAGAAGGAATGCCATGTAATTTAACAATGTAATCAATAAATGCTTGCGCCAGCGTCTTAGCATTGGGTAACCCAGGAAAGGGAATAAAATGCGCCATTTTGCTAAAACGGTCCACTACAACCAGAATCACAGTCTTCCCCGAGGACCGAGGCAAATCAGATGCGTCCAAGGACGGGAAGGTATGGGTAACGGGAGGAGAGATCCCGATGGCCGTGAATGAGGGACTTTGGCACGAGCGCAGGTCTCACAGGCTGCCACAAACCCCTCAACCGTCTTATGAAGAGCTGGCCACCAGAATCTGCGAGCAATGAGATCCACTGTGGCTCTACTCCCCGGGTGCCCAGCAAGAACACTGTCATGGTGCTCCTTAAAAACTTTGTGTCGCAAAGTGAGTGGCACAAATAACCTCCCCGGAGGACAAAGATCAGGTGCCTCTGCCTAAGCTGCCTGAACCTCTGCCTCCAAATCAGGATAAAGAGCAGAGACGACCACCCCATCAGCCAAAATGGGACCCGGGTCCTCAAAGTTCCCCCCTCCCAGAAAACAACGTGACAGGGCATCCGCCTTCACATTTTTAAGCCCAGGGCGGAACGTAACAACAAAATGAAACCTAGAAAAGAACAAGGACCATCTGGCCTGTCTTGGGTTCAGACGCTTGGCTGATTCCAGATAGGCCAGATTCTTATGGTCGGTAAACACGGTAATTGGGTGTCTGGCTCCCTCCAACCAATGACGCCATTCCTCAAAAGCCAATTTGATGGCCAACAACTCACTATTTCCCACATTGTAATTTCTCTCTGCGGCGGAGAGCTTTTTTGAGAAAAAGGCACACGGTCGCCATTTAGCAGGAGAGGGACCCTGAGATAAGACCGCGCCCACCCCCACCTCAGAGGCATCCACCTCAACAATAAAAGGTAGAGAGACATCAGGTTGTACCAAAATGGGAGCAGAAGCAAAACGCTCTTTAATACTAGAAAAGGCTTGAAGCGCCTCTTCCGACCATGAGGAAAAATCCACCCCCTTTTTGGTCATATCAGTAAGTGGCTTAACAGAGGAATAATTCAAAATGAACTTTCTGTAATAATTTGCAAAACCCAAAAACCGCATCAGCGCCTTCTGATTTTCAGGAAGCTCCCAATCAAGCACGGTGCGGACCTTCTCCGGGTCCACCTGAAAACCAAAAGCAGAGAGAAGAAAACCAAGAAATTGAATCTCTGGAACCGCAAACACACATTTTTCCAGTTTAGCGTACAATTTATTCTCCCGCAGAATCAGCAAGACCTGAGATAGGTGGTCTTGATGATTCTTGAATCATGCTGTTCACAAAATGTTGGAAGATGGCCGGAGCATTCATCAAACCAAAGGGCATAACCAAGTTCTCAAAATGACTCTCCGGGGTATTGAAGGCCGTCTTCCATTCGTCCCCCTTCCTGACCCTGACAAGGTTGTATGCCCCTCTTAAATCCAACTTAGAAAAAACTTTAGCCCCCACAATCTGGTTAAACAAATCCGGGATCAGAGGAAGCGGATAGGGGTCACGAATCGTGATACGGTTAAGCTCCCTGAAATCCAGACAAGGTCTTAAAGAACCATCTTATTTTTTTAACAAAAAAAAAACCAGCGGCAACAGGTGATTTCGAGGGTCTGATATGTCCCTTTCTCAGGCTCTCAGAGATATAAGTACGCATGGCGACTCTCTCAGGTTGAGAGAGATTGTATAATCGTGATTTAGGCAGCTTGGCGCCTGGAATGAGATTAATTGGACAATCATACACCCGGTGAGGGGGCAACTCCTGGACACCACTCTCGGAAAACACATCAGAAAATTCTGACAGAAAAGAAGGTACGGTCTTGGTAGAAACCTCTGCAAGAGTTGCCGTGAGGCAATTCTCTACAAAACTCACTCCAACCATTTATTTGCCTTGCTTGCCAATCAATGGTGGGGTTATGTTTAGTGAGCAAGGGTAGCCCCAACACTAGAGGAGTAGGTAATCCGCTTAAGACAAAACATGACACCTCCTCAACATGATTGTCACCCACAGTCAAACGGATATTGTGAACTATGCCCTTTAACAATTTTTGAGAAAGTGGAGTGGAATCGATAGCAAAAACAGGTATAGCTTTCTCCAAAGTGCACACCTGGTAACCATGTGTAGTAGCAAATTGACTATCAATGAGATTGACAGCTGCTCCACTATCTACAAAAACCTCACAAAGAATGTCCTTGCTGTCTAGCGCCACCCTGGCAGGTAGGAGAAAACAGGAACTACAAGCAAACAGCAAATCTTCAATTTCCGCATTAACCTTGCCAATTGTAGCAAATGGAAAGTTATTAGAAGGTTTCTTTTCCCTTTTCTTTTTATTACCCTCAGAAAACCCTATGAACCTCCTAGAAGGGCAAACATTAGCTAAATGGTTAATACCTCCACAACAGAAACATACCCTCCTCTGAGGGCAACTAAACCCAGCTGCATGGCCTCGTCCTCAGAGGGGATTGAGACAGACTGAAACCCCTGCGCACTGAAAGAGATAGCCCCACTGTACTTGGACTGAATATGACATGAAAGAGTTGTCTCCTTTCTCTCTCTAAGGCGTCTGTCAATACGAACAGCTAGAGACATGGCAGTCTCTAACGACACTGGTCTCTCATGAAATGCAAATGCATCTTTTAATCTCTCAGAAAGACCATGACAAAATTGACTTCGGAGTGCAGCGTCATTCAAACCAGTATCAGCTGCCCATCTCCGAAATTCAGAACAATATATCTCTGCGGACTGTTTACCCTGGCATAAAAGACGCAGTTTAGATTCAGCCAGAGCAATACGATCCGGATCATATATCTGACCCAGGGCTATAAAAAATTAATCTACCGATCGGAGGGAGCGTGCCCCCGCCGGCAGCGAAAAGGCCCAAGACTGATCGTTATCCCTGAGCAGCGAGATGATGATCCCCACCCTCTGCTCCTCATCACCAGAGGAATGGGAACGTAAGCGAAGATGGAGTTTGCAAGCCTCTCTAAAACGAACAAAATTCTCACTACCCCCGGAAAACGTATCCGGAAGAGAAATTTTAGGCTCGGAACAAACTCCATGAGCGCCAGCAGAACCGGTCACCTGAAGCTGAGAGACAGTTTCACGGAGATCTGCTACCTCCAGAGAAAGACCTTGCATGCGGTCAATCAAGGCTGAAACCGGATCCATGCTTGAGACGGTTATGGCGGTTTATAATGTCAAGGATGGAGAACAGTTAGCAGGAACTGATAAATAACGACAGACTGGCTTGATCCAAAACTAAGGAGCATATAGGTGAGCCCTTTAAAACCCCTAAGAGCTCTCCCTGACTGCTATACATGCAAAGGCCTCAATGGTAGACAATTGCATGCCCACGTACCTAAGACTGTGTGACACCTGAAAACCCTATAGTAGTGAGGGGAACGGCCACCGGCTCCCTGCACTGAATACGGAGGGAGTCAGGGTCACCTAGAATCAAGCCAGCAAACAAAACACTAAGTAAACGGAATGCACTTATCTTAGAGCAAAACAACTGCAGCCTCCAGCAGCACACACTTCATCCAGGAAGTAATATAAACCGCAAAGTGAGACAGCATGGGAGGGAATATAAAGGAAGCCAAATCATCAAGATAAGAGACAGCTGAGGGAGAGAAAGGAACTGAGCAAAGTGAAACCAAAACAAAGAACATCATACAGAAGACAGGGAGGAACCTCTGACCGACCGTCTCCCAGAACCGGCAGTGACAGGTGGTCGACACTGTGTTCGACCCGCCCACGAGCACTACGTCACTTGCACCTCGCTTTGACAGGGCAGTGGGGTCATGTGCTCTGTGCGGCCGGCACCAATTGACTTAACAACCCCTGTCCACCTACAGAGATGCCAAGCTCCAGGAGTGTGTCTACACAGCACATGTTCAGATGTGACTATCTACAGCACCTAGACAGATGTCATTTATGTGTTTTACATTATGATTAGCATATTTATTAATTGATCACCATATTTTATGCTTTACAAGACACATGTTTTCGAGGCGGAAAATCTGAAAAAAATATTTTTCATCAGAATTCAGAACCTACCCATCCCTGAATCCATACCCCCCCCCTCCTCTCTGACAGAGACAATGTATAATATCTTAAGACGGCTCCCCTGAAACCAAATTATATGCAAAATCTTAAACTTTCAAAACCAAGATTTCATTCTGCTAGGGAATCCACCGACGTCACTTTTGAGGGTGCTGGATAACTCTTTATCAAGATATCTCTTCAGTGACTCTCCAAAAGCGCCAATGGCTAAAGCCATCACTGATGTGCTGAGGAGCGAGTGTTCCATATTTTGGTTATTTTCTTTTGGTCTGTCCTTTACCCTCCATGAATTTAACAAGGTTATTCGCTCTCCTGATGACCTTCCATACATCTGTGAAGAACTGAGTCTGGATCCTACCACTGTCTCATCCTGGCTTCAAGTCTCAGACGTGACGGATCTCCCTAGCCTGCCTGTGATCCAACCCTGACAATCCGTGAGGGGGTCCCACTTCAAGAAGAGACCTTCCTTGCCTACAGACAGGTGAGTATCCTGGGACTTCCTTCTTTGATCTCAATTATTCTATTGAGCTTTATATTTACATTTTTCAGTTGCATTCATACAGTTAGGAGTTACCGGTTGGGGCTGTTGTCACTGGGATGAATGGGTACATCTGGATTGCCTATCTCAGTGGATGACGGCTCTGTCTCACCCGCCTTCTTTCCAACGGCTTTCATTATTATAGTATGTACTAGCCATTTTTCTTTTGCTTAGTAGGTGTGCACCCCCTCCTCTATATGAGTACAGGGGGTACCTTACTCTTTCTTTCCCTATAGGGAATATTCTTTAAAATTCTACCTTACTTGGTTAGAATCCTAAGAATTGTTTTTCAGTTATGTCTACTGTTAATGTAGTTTCGTGGAATGCTCATAGCCTGAATTCTCCGACGAAGAGATCCAGAGTCTTCCAATTGCTCAGAACAGGAAACCCCTTCCTGTTCCCTGCCTAAGATCAGGGGAGTCTCCATAGCTTTTAAAAAATCGGTCCCTTTCTCTGTTTCTCCTAGTTTAACTGACCCACAGGGCAGATTCTTGTCCTTGAAGGGCACTATTGCCAATACCACTATATCCATTGTGGGTATATACAGTATGCTTCAAATGTCAACCACGTCCGATGGTTAGTAAAGGTATTACAGACGTTTGACTCTTTTACCCCTTATGGACCAGGCTCATTTTTTTACCCTAAGGACCAGGCCATTTTTTGCAAATCTGACCAATGTCACTTTATGTGTGAATAATTTTAAAACGCTTTTACTTATCCAGGCCATTATGAGATTGTTTTTTCGTCACATATTGTACTTCATGTCACTGGTAAAATGGAGTAAAAGAAAATCATTTTTATTTATAAATAAATACAAAATTTACCAAAAATTTGGAAAGATTCGCAATTTTCCAAGTTTCAATTTGTCTACTTCTATAATACATAGTAATGCCGTCAAAAAAAGTTATTAATTTACATTCCCCATATGTCTACTTCATTTTGGGAAAGCCATTTTATTTTTTGGGGACGTTACAAGGAGTTTAGAAGCAAATTTTAAAAAACCCACGTTTTAGGGACCAGTTCAGGTCTGAAGTCACTTTGTGAGGCTTACATAATAGAAACCACCCAAAAATGACCCTATTCTAGAAACTACACCCCTTAAGGTATTCAAAACTGATTTTACAAACGTCGTTAACCCTTTAGGTGTTTCACAAGAGTTTTTGGCAAATGGAGATGAAATTTCAGAATTGCACTTTTTTTGCAAATTTTCCATTTTAATCCATTTTTTCCAGTAACTAAGCAAGGGTTAACAGCCAAAAAAAAAAACAATATTTATTGCCCTGATTCTGTAGTTTGCAGAAACACCCCATATGTGGTCGTAAACTGCTGTATGGCCATACGGCGGGGCGTAGAGGGAAAGGAGCGCCGTGTGGTTTTTGGAAGGCAGATTTTGCTGGACTGGTTTTTAGACACCATGTCCCATTTGAAGCCCCCCTGATGCACCCCTAGAGTAGAAACTCCAAAAAAGTGACACTTTGGAAACTACGGGATAAGATGGCAGTTTTGTTGGTACTATTTTAGGGTAAATATGATTTTTGGTTGCTCTATATTACACTTTTTTTGAGGCAAGGTAACAAAAAAATAGAAATTCTGAAATTTCATCTCCATTTGCCAATAACTCTTGTGGAACACATAAAGGGTTAACAAAGTTTGTAAAATCAGTTTTAAATACCTTGAGGGGTGTAGTTTCTTAGAAGGAGTCACTTTTTTGGAGTTTCTACGCTAGGGGGGCATCGGGGGAGCTTCAAATGGAACATTGTGCCAAAAAACCAGTCCATCAAAATCTGCCTTCCAAAAACCATATGGCGTTCCCTTCCTTCTGCGCCCTGCCGTGTGACCATACAGTAGTTTACAACCACATATGGGGTGTTTCTGTAAACTACAGAATCTGCGCAATAAATATTGAGTTTTGTTTGGCTGTGAACCCTTGCTTTGTTACTGGAAAAATGGATTAAAATGGAAAATTTGTTTTGGGACAGTTTTTATTTTATGTTATTTACAGTGTTGATCTGACAGGTTAGATCGTGTGCTATTTCTGTAGCGCAGGTAGTTACGGACGTGACAATACCAATATGACTACTTTTTGGGTTTTTTTGTTTCAGTTTTACATAATAAAGTATTTTTTTTTTTGGGCGACTGTCTTAGGTAGGGGCTAATTTTTTGCGGGATGAGATGTCGGTTTGATTGGCACTATCTTGGGGTACATATGACATTTTGGTCGCTTGCTATTACACTTTTTGTGATGTAAGGTGACAAAAATGGCTTTTGACACAGTATTTATATTATTTTTTTTTGCTGTGTTCATCTGAGGGGTTAGGTCATGTGTTAATTTTATAGAGCAGGTTTTTACAGACGCGGCGATACCTAATATGTATACTTTTTAGTTATTTATTTAAGTTTTACACAATAATATCGTTTTTGAAACCCCAAAAAAATCATGTTTTAATGTCTCCATAGTCTGAGAGCCATATTTTTTTATTTTTTTGGGCAATTGTCCTATGTATCATTTTTTGCGGGATGAGATGACAGTTGGTTGGCACTATTTTTGGGTGCATATCACTTTTTGATCATTTGCTATTACACTTTTTGTAATGTGAGGTGACAAAAATATATTTTTTTCACTGTTTTTATTAAAAAAATTTTAACGCTATTTACCTGAGGGGTTAGATCATGTGATATTTTTATAAAACAGGTTTTTACGGATGCAGCGATACCTAATATGTATACTTTTTTAAATGTATTTTAGTTTAACACAATAACAGCATTTTAGAAAAAAAAATCATGTTTTAGTGTCTCCATAGTCTGAGAGCCATATTTTTTTATTGTTGGGGGTGATTGTGCCATTTAGGGGCTTATTTTTTGCGGGATGAGATGGCGATTTGATTGGTACTATTTTGGGAGGCATACGCCTTTTTGATCGCTTGGTATTACACTTTTTGTGATGTAAAGTGACAAAAAATGGCTTTTTACATATATTGATATTTTTATAGAGCAGGGTTTTACGGACGTAGCGATACATAATATGTGTAGTTTTTTTTTATTCAGTGATAAATGTGTTTTTTGATTTTTCCTTTTTTTAAAAAATGTTTTACATTTTTTTGACCCAAACCCACTTGGTTCTTGAAGATCCAGTGGGTCTGATGACTGTATAATACAGTACAGTACACTATATAGTGTACTGTATTTTTTACTTTACAAAGTCTGATCAGACTTCTGTCTTTAGCAGAAGTCAGATCGGACTTGCCATTACCATAGCAGGCAGGACGCCTGTGAAGGCGTCCTGTTGCCATGGTAACCATCACCCGCTGCCAGAACAGAGCAGCGAGTAATGGGGAGGGAGGGGAGCCCCCTCCCTCTGTGATCCCTTCAAGAATCGGGGGCTGCAAGGGCACAGCTCCCTCCCTGTTAACCCTTTCCATACAGCGGTCTGTACGGACTGCACCATGGAAGGGGTTAAACTGCTGACATCTGCACCAGCACAGTTCTGCTGACACTCTGCTATACCCACTGGCCACCAATGAATATTACAGAGGAGGCAGACGGGGGATCGCGATCCCGCCCGCCTCCCACGCCGTCTGCAACCCCCTCCGGCACAATATGATTGCGGGCTGCAGGGGGGGGTTAAAAAATACAAATTCATGCAGTTACAAGTTTCTGATCCCCGCAGTCACGGACCGCAGGGATCAGAAAGTGCAGAAAGCACTGCAAACCGCAGGTCTGAATTGACCTGCGGTTTGCAGCGATCGCCTATACGGGGGGGGGGGGGGGCAAGACCGAGTTCCGATCGGAACTATACATGACGTACCGGTACTTCATGTGTCTGGAAGAGGTTAAAGAAGGCCTCTGCATAATTGGAGGTGACTTTAATGTAGCAATAGAACCCCATCTTGACTCTACATACGACTCATATGTAATAGGTCATTTAATAGGTAAAGTAAGGCTTGGAAAGTATAGTCTGTAATTTGATTGAAAACTGGCTGAAGGACCGTGTCCAGAGGGTTGTGGACAATGATTCCCATCAGAGGGCGAGGGGTGCGGCCGGGCACCCTGTATTAACGGACCCCCCCTTGGGCACCTTAGGTAAGTGATTGACAGGTTATAAAAAGCTGATTTTTGTGCAAATAGAGCCACAGTAAGGTATAATAAGGCCATCTTAGGAATCTACTTATTAGTCTGGACATGAACATTATAGGTTATAGGGGTAAAATCTGCTGACAGAATCCCTTTAAGTCACTTCCCAAAAGGGCATATACATGGAGGCCTAATGAGACATTCCTTAATAATGACTCCTATGAGCGTCAGATATTGAATTCACTCACCACTTTTCTGATACAATAATAATCAATCTCTCCAACTATTATTTGGGAGGCTTACAAAGCGGTGATATGTGGTGAATTCCTATCCATTGGAACTTATGCCAAATCTTGCAGGACTAAGGAGATTCATACTGTTCATTCTGATAAACTAGAAGCGACACACGAGCAATCACTGGCCTCTTCGAACTTAGTGGTGTTCACTAGATTTAAGGAGAAACTTTTGAATCTGAGAGAAGAAAAGGCCTATGTCTTCTCCTGACATAGAATGTATCTTCATGGAAATAAGGGTTCTAAAATCTCACCCTTGATGGCTAAGCGCTTCCTACCCTGACCTCTGCCCAAC
Source organism: Bufotes viridis (assembly GCA_033119425.1). NCBI lineage: Eukaryota > Metazoa > Chordata > Amphibia > Anura > Bufonidae > Bufotes > Bufotes viridis. The sequence goes on along the minus strand of CM065590.1, from coordinate 40,875,622 downwards.
AGACAGATCCTATTAGACTCTTTTCCCTTTCAGAATTACCAGCAGAATTTTTGAGCTCTCCCCCAGGGCGAGAGTACAGGCCCCAACGGATTACCAACAACTTATTATAAGCCCTTTCAAGATGTTTTGCTCCCTCACATGTCACATACCTCCAACTCTTTCCTTGATCAGGAGGGCTTTCCAACACAATCACTAGAAGCCGACATAATGATCTTACCAAAAGAAGGGAAGGATCCATCTTCCTGCGGCAACTACCATCCTATCCCACATCTCAATGTAGATATCAAACTATACACAAAAATGTTGGAGAATTGTTTAAATAATTAGCTAGTGGGTTTTGTACAAGGGAGAGAGGGTAAGGACAACATTTGAGTTCTCCAATTGATCTAATTTGCCCGGTCAACGGCGCCACTTGCTCTTCTTTCGATGGACTTGACTTTAGCTAGCTTTGGGTTGCCTAAACAATTTATATCATGTTTCATGGCCTTAAATTCCAACCCCTCTTCTTATGTTAGGGTTAATAGTTCCTTGTCTCCTTTATTTAAAATCACCAATGGAGCTCGATAGGGGTGCCCTTTATCCCATCTGCTCTTTGTACTCACCACTGAGACATTAATTCATCATATTGGACAACATTCTTACGTTCAGGGCATTAGAGTCAGAGGCCACATCCACATCCTTACGGCTTAGGCGGATGACCTTTCAATCCTTACCTTGAACCCAGATGTTTCTTTCCCTGCTTTGCATCGAATTTTGTCTATGTTCCATGATCTCTCGAATTTTAAAATTAACCCGACTAAGTCATCATCGGCGATGAATATCTCTTGCCCTAGGGGGGTTGTCTCGAAAGCTAAAGAGGGAGCTCCCTTCCCATGGTCGTCTACTTCTATGAAATACTTGGGTCTTCAAATATCAGCATCCCCAGGAACTTGATTTTCGCCTAAGTTCCCATGTTGACGCAAGTAACAACAATCATTAGCAATTGGAAAATCCCTTACATCTCCTAGGTGGTGATATGCTTTTCATAATTATAAACCGTTATATATGCTTATTTCATGGGTATAAAACATGGATGTCTACTTACTTTAGCTATAATGGATATTCATTGCCTTTAAGAGCAATGCTTGTTTATACTCATGTTGTAGAAGGATTTAATCATGAGCTTTAGCTAGTGACGCTTGTTCTGTTTCAGTATCTTGCATGGTGTATTGGTATGCTCCTCTCTTCCTCCCCCCTCTGTTTCAGCTTCTACTTGGTTCAGTCTAGCCACTTCCTGTTTTCCCTGTCATGCATTGCTGTTTGTGTGTGCTCCAATTCTGAGGTGATTCTGAGGAAAATCTGAGGTGAATCTGTATCTCATCTTCTTATCAAGGAGAATATTAGTGGCATAATTCTTTTACCATCTGAATTCCCTGCATATCTTGTAATACAATCTCCGGATTAAAAGACTACTTGATTAACTCCTGGGTGTCTGATACGTAAACTGTAAGTGGAGAATGTCTGATTCAACAAGTCACCTCACAGATGCGTGATTGTATAAGGCTGACATTTCGAAACGCCGCAACGCTCAAAGAAGCTACTGTTATTGTATTAATCAAAGATACATTTAAACAGTAGAAGATACACGACACCTGTGTTTAGTTGAGACCTCATTGTATCATTTATCTCATGTATTCCACAGCGTGAGAAGCGTCTCGATGTTCCTCACAGGATACATTTTGTATCAAAGTTTGTTCTTCTGCTCTAAGACAAGGTCTCCAGATGTCAGAAGTGTATAGTGTGAAAATGTTAGGCATGTTAGGCATGTTAACACTTAATGGTATTATGCTAACAGCTTATACAATAGTGCCACCTAGGTATGAGTAGATGACATTACATCAGTAGCCCAAATGCCTTTTGGGTAGTGTTATGACGTCACATTCCTTATCAATGTACACGCCCATCCAAAAGTGATTTGAAAACTCCAAACAAGGAGGGCGGGGTCTTCTGATAAACTTGTGGTTAAGAAACCACGTACCAGGAAGAGAAAAAAAGACTACCAAGAAAAAAAAGAGGCACAACAGATACGTGAGAAGCACGAGAAGCAAAGCTTCTTTATAGCCAAATATCCCCATATTGCGTGGATACATAGTGTTAGACACCTGGTCAAAGCTGTTCGTTTTCTTGGCAAAGATGCATATTGCCAATAAGATCAGACATTGAGACCCAGTCCCTTGGGAATTTCATATTCCCTAGCCTCATACCGAGCTAAAGAATTTATAGTTGGTGTAATACCACCATATACCGAAAAATTTGGTCATAATTGTAGCAGAGCAAAAGGGTTCATATATAATCATTTCCTTTATTGATTTTCTGTGCATATATCAATTGCTTGCATAGTTTTCATATTTGGTTTTGAAACTAAAGAGTGTTGGTAGATTGAGATGTGTCGGCACCATCTTGTGGCACATCTTTGTATTACATTTCATTGTCTATCTCTTGTACTTATGTTGATTTGTATCCAGCAATTGTACAATAAATTCCTATATATTTTTGCCTAGACAATCGTACCTTGTTTGTTACTGATTGCACACAATAGTTAAGGTTCTCGGTCAAGAACTCAAGGTGTTATGTCCACCTTTGCGGATCAATACATTTTGATATTTTTTCCTTTGATCCATTTTTTTTATATAAAGCATTTTGCGCTTTATAACGCACGACAGTAAGAAGAGCTAACCCACTGAAAATTATGACAATAACGAAGATCTTAGAATTGTTTCAAACTATGCCTATACACCACCTTTACATCTTTCTATCTGGTCAAAATGCTGAAACTGGTCATAGGATCGCATATAAAAATTTGACCAAACCTGGCCTTATTATACCTTACTGATGGCCTTTTTATACCTTACTGTGGCTCTATGTGCACAAAAATCAGCTTTTTATAACCTGTCAATCACTTACCTAAGGTGCCCAAGGTGAGGTCCGTTAATACAGGGTGCCCGGCCGCACCCCTTGCCCTCTGGTGCCCAGCGCCGCCTTCCCTGTCTTCAGTGCCGCCTTCCACAGCTCAGTGCCGCCTCCACAATCCTCTCCGTCCCTCTGCCAGATCCCGCGCCTGAGCACTAGGCTCAGTCTGCTGCGCTCGTGCAGACTCCTGGCAGCGGCTTCGTTGAGCGAAGTGCGCATGTGCCGGCATGATGCGCACTTCGCTTAATCCGGATATGCCCTAAAGACTCGCGTCAACCTCTCACTTCGCTCAACGAAGCCGCTGCCAGGAGTCTGCACGGGCGCAGCAGGCATGTTCCCATGTTGACGTTAGTAACAACAATTATTAGCAATTGGAAAATCCGTTACATCTCCTAGGTGGTGATATGCTTTTCATAATTATAAACCGTTATATATGCTTATTTCATAGATATAAAACATGAAAGTCTACTTACGGTACTTTAGCTATAATTGATATTCATTGCCTTTAAGAGCAATGCTTGTTTATAATCATGTTGTAGAAGGATTTAATCATGAGCTTTAGCTAGTGAAGCTCAAAGAAACTACTGTTATTGTATTAATCAAAGATACATTTAAACAGTAGAAGATACGAGACACCTGTGTTTAGTTGAGACCTCATTGTATTCTTTATCTCTGAACATGTATTCCACAGCGTGAGAAGCGTCTTGATGTTGCTCACAGGATACATTTTGTATCAAAGTTTGTTCTTCTGCTCTAAGACAAGGTCACCAGATGTCAGAAGTGTATAGTGTGAAAATGTTAGGCATGTGTAAGTTAACCCTAATGGTAGTATGCTAACAGCTTATACAATAGTGCCACCTAGGTATGAGTAGATGACATTACATCAGTAGCCCAAATGCATTTCGGGTAGTGTTATGACGTCACATTCCTTATCAATGTACACGCCCATCCAAAAGTGATTGGAAAACTCTAAACAAGGAGGGCGGGGTCTTCTGATAAATTTGTCGTTAAGAAACCACGTACCTGAAGCAAAAAAATAAAACTACCAAGAAAAAAAAAAGGCACACCAAATACATGGCCAGGAGAAGCAAAGCTTTGGATTTTATCCGGGATCAGGGAAAACCCTTTTAAGAGCTTATTGTCCCTTGAAGGCTCTGCTCATTATTTGACCCTTGGTAATGTATATATTGTTGGTTGCCTGTGGTATTGACAAATTACCGGTATATAGCCAAAAATCCCAGTGTTGTGTGGATACATAGTGTTAGACACCTGGTCAATGATGTTCGTTCTCTTGGCAAAGATGAATATTGCCAATAAGATCAGACATTAGGACCCAGTCCCTTGGGAATTTCATATTCCCTAGCCTCATACCGAGCTAAAGAATTTATAGTTGGTGTAATACCGCCATATACCGAAAAATTTGGTCATAACTGTAGCAGAGCAAAAGGGTTCATATATAATTGTTTCCTTTATTGATTTTCTGTGCATATATCAATTGCTTGCATAGTTTTCATATTTGGTTTTGAAACTAAAGAGTGTTGGTAGATTGAGATGTGTCGGCACCATCTTGTGGCACATCTTGGTATTACATTTCATTGTCTATCTCTTGTACTTATGTTGATTTGTATCCAGCAATTGTACAATAAATTCCTATATATTTTTGCCTAGACAATCGTACCTTGTTCGTTACTGATTGCACACAATAGTTAAGGTTCTCGGTCAAGAACTCAAGGTGTTATGTCCACCTTTGCGGATCACTAAATTTTGATATTTTTTCCTTTGATCAATTTTTTTATATAAAGCATTTTGCGCTTTATAACGCACGACAGTGAGAAGAGCTAACCCACTGAAAATTATGATAATAACGAAGATCTTAGAATTGTTTTAAACTATGCCTATACACCACCTTTGCATCTTTCTATCCGGTCTCCGCAGAAGGTTGCTGAAACTGGTCATAGGATCGCATATAAAAATTTGACCAAACCTAGGGGGGCAGGTAGCATAGCTCCCACTGACATTGAAGTGTCAGTAATATCATACAGCCGCCTCTCCAAAGTTGTATATCCCTATTAAAGAGCAAGTAGCAGGATTTTCTCTCACTCATATCAGACCCCCATATCAGGTCCTCAGATTAGACATCAGATCAGACCTCCATATCAGACCTCAGATCAGATCCCCATATCAGATCCTCAGATCAGACCTCAGATCAGACCCCCAGATAAGATCCTCAGATCAGACCTCAGATCAGACCCCCAGATCAGACCCAAATAACTAAATTAACTTAACTTCCCGAACAGGGCTGCTATTCTGCACATCCAGCCGCTCTTCCTACATTCAACATCCCTGTTCTTCTCTGGGCCTACACTGTGCTGTGACCTGACGTACCACAGCATCAGGTCATAGTGCATGCACTATGTCCTGGTGCTGTACGTGCCTCGACCGGGCCGCAGGGGCAATATGTGTGAGTAGTGGGCCGATGGGGGTAGTAGTTGGTTTTACTCAGGGTTAGCAGAGCCTCCCTGGGCCGACATGCAGTGATGGGAAGGACAGCACCAGTTCCTTTGGGGCACACTTTGTTGTCCAGGAATTCCTGGTGGTTGAGTTGCCCTTGGTGGAATGGGTTTTAGGTGCCGTGGAGGCAGGGTCCCTGGTGTTCGTGATGCCAGCACCATAAGGTGCAAATAGGTGATAAGTTTGAACAATAAGGAGACCAGTTCTCTTAACAAATTCCCAGTACTTTACTGAAGCTGATCCAAAGGTCATCAATGTGCGCAAAAGTCATTTACAGTAAGGCAGCTTCTACAATGGCTCAGGTTAGTTCCCAAAAGTTGCATAAGGGGTAGTTTTCCTCTATAACAATCAATCCCTTGTTTCAGGCTGGAAGGATAAACTATCTCTGCTGTACTGTATAGTCATATACTTCTGTATCCTCTCTAGGAATACTATCTCCTGACAGGTGGCCTTTCTATCTTTGGTTATGGTGGGCAGCTGGTAGCTTAGAATTTCTCCACCAAATGCAAAGGAGACTAGAGCCTGATAAACGACAATTACCTTCCTCTGCCAATATTCTCACTCCCATTCTGGGTTGCCTGGATCTTCTGTAATCTTTCCCTTCTATGGGCTGGTACATAGAACTAACTCTGGAGTTTCGATAACTCTGAAAAATGGCTGCTAAGGTGCAGCTTTTCCTCAGACATCACACTCTCCTCCTTCTTCTTCTCTTCTTTTCAGAGAGCAAGGCGGAGTCAGCCCTGGGAGGTTTGTTAGAACCTTCCCCTCCCTATGCAACTTTATGGAATTCTGGCACGAGCACATTTTCATGAAACACAATCATAATATTAAGCAGTGTGTTTCAGGACACTGCATTCCCACCTGCTTTAATGTAAGCATACCTCGGCGCACTCTTGCCACGATGGTGCGTCACCTGAAAAATATAAAAAGAGCATGCATGCATATACACAGTGCTATTACCCCATTCTTATGTTTTCTCTTCTTTGGCTATAAGAGAATTGGGTAGGCATATACATCAGGAGCATCACAATATAGCATGGGTGACAAAGGCCGTTGTTTCTCTTGTAACTGGGGATCTGGGGGCGCTGACCTGGCACAGCAAACAGTAAGGACCAGGATAGTCCATAATGTAAACAAAAAGGAAACTTCTCAGGAGGCTCACAGGGTATGAGTTCCCTGGGCATGAAGCATGATGGTTGAAGAACATGACAAAGGGCTTTAGTACGTCAAAGTCCATCTCTGAGCACATGACTTGAACGTTGCAAAACAAGGGCAAAGGAATCTTTAGAGAGTCCTTAGAGCAAGGCAAATAATCCAGGCAATGGGTCTCTTACCCTGGCTCTGTAGCTTCAAATGATGCGGAAATGCAATAACAGTTAATCCTGGTACCGGGCAGGTGGTTTTACCTTGGTAGTCCAGTCAGATCTCCAAAGTGGCTGTGACTTTACAGGCCTTGGCTCTAGGTAACTGGGTTCATCTTGAGCTACCGATGATCCTTCACTAGGTAGTTCTTCTGACTGAAGTGGGGCTGTATTAGTCTTGGTGGGAACCAAGAAAGTTAAGCCACAGTGTAAGGAACCAGTGTAGCGGATCTAAGTCTAATAATAGTTTTGCAATAGACAGTGTTGGGTCCACTGGATCAGGTGACTTTTCAGACGATTGTTCCGTGGTTGGAGCTTCTTCTTGGACCACTTCTTTTAAACACAGCTTGAGACGGTTAAGATGCACTATTTGTGGTGCTCTGTTCTCTTTGGTGATTTCGTAGATATTAATCTCAGGATTAGGAATAGCTGTGATGGTGTAGGGTTCTCTTTCCCATTTACTATCCAGCTTACTAGTGCGATGATTATTTTTCAGCCACACATGGTTACCAGCTTTCAAGGGTTCTGCTTTTGCAGACTAATCATAGTCTTTCTGTTGCTTTTGGCATGCATTCACTATGCTGATCTAGACAATCTCTTGAGCTTTAGCTAGACCTTTTTGATGTTCACTCACCCAATCTGTTTGTGGTAAAGGATTGATGGAATCTGAAACTTGTAGATCTAAGGTGAGATCTGCGTGTAATGTGCCTTGATGGCCAAACAAAGGTAATATGGTGTGTATCCAGTAGAACGATGGATGGTATTGTGGTATAGATACATGAGTTGAGGTAGTAGAGTTGGCCAATCAGTTCTTTTAGCAGGTGGCAGAACTCTCTACATTTCAATCAAGGTTTGGTTCATTTTCTCACAAAGTCTGTTACCTTGAGGCAGTGGCGTAACTACCGGGGAAGCAGGGGAAGCGGCTGCTTCGGGGCCTGGGCTGACAAGGGGCCCGGCGCCCGGCAGCATGACACCAAGTTTATTTATTATCTAAGACAGTTTTTTAGGCCCCTTCCTTCACATACAGTTTGGCGCCGGTGACTTTAGGGGCCCGGACTGCCAATCATCATCTCGACCCCACCCCATCCCGCCTTGTGCATCTTACATCTACAGCCACAGTGCAGGAATCAGGCCGGTACAAGGCCCGCCCACCAAGTCAGTCCTGACCTGAGGAGAGAGAGGCAGGCGCGACAGGCAAGAGGAGCAGCACAAGCAGTGCACCTCAGTCACTGGGTATTTAAGGTATGTCTGTGTGCTCGCTGCCTGTGTGCCCCCCTTACCCTTGTTAGCACAGCCACTGCCAAGCCCCTGGCCTGTGGCCCCCAGGCCCCTGTCTATGCCTCCCTGGCCCCTGGGCCCCAGCAATTTTCTGTGGCCCCACCCCCCGGCCTTTGTCTGCACCACTGTCTGTGCCTCCCTGGCCCTTGTCTCTGCCCCCTTGGCCCCTGCGTGTGCCCCCCTGGCCCTTATCTGTGCCTACCCCTGGCTGTGTCTCCCTGGCCCTTGTCTCTGCCCCCTTGGTCCCTGTGTGTGCCAACATGGCTTTTTCTGTGCCCCCTGTCTGTGCCCCTCTGGCCTCTACCTGCGCCTCCCTTGCCCCTGTCTGCACCTCTGGGCCCTGGCCCTTATTTGTGCTCACCCTGGCATCTGTTTGTGCCTCCCTGGCCCCTGTCTGCTCCTCCCTGGCCCCTGTCTGTGCCCCCCCCCGGCCTTTGTCTGCACCCCTGGCCCCTCCCTGCACCTTCCTGGCCCTTATCTCTGCCCTCTTGGCCACTGTGTGTGCCACCCTGGCCCTTTCTGTGCCCCCCCGGCCCCTGTCTGCACCCTGGGCCCTGGCCCTTATCTGTGCCCCCATTGGCTGCGAAGCGTGAGGGGGCCCCATACAAAAATTTGCTGTGGGGCCCAGTCACTTGTAGTTACGCCCCTACCTTGAGGATAGTAAGCTGTTGTTCTCATCTTCTGACAATTATGAAGTGAACATAGTTCATGGAAGAGCTGGGATTCAAAAGCGGATCCTTGATCTGTGCGAATCTTTTCAGGGCATCAATAGGGCAACAGGAAATTCTTCCAGAAAACGTTTTACGGTTTTGGCTGTCAAGTCTTTAACAGGTACAGCTACTACGAATTTGGTGTAGTGATTAATTATTGTCATGGCGTAGGTATATCCTGAACGACTTGATTATAGCTTCACGTGATCAATGGCCAATATCTCTAGAGATGTTCGGCTTACAATGGGATGTAATAGTGCTCTTTGGTCATCTCTCTCATTTATTCCAATGGAACAAGTAGAACATTCTCGACACAATTTTCAATATCTTCTCTCATTCCAATCCAATAAAATCTTCGGCGGATGGTAGCCTCTGTTTTTTTTACACCAAAGTGTCCTGACCTATCGTGGTACATTTCAAGGACGATTCTGGCATCTCGGCGTGGTACTATAATTTGATGCAGCCAATCATTGGTGACAGAATCTAGGGATCTTCTTAACATTAGTCCTTTCTGCATAAACAGTTGCTTTCTGTCTCTCCATAGCTTGAGCAGCTCTGTATCTGCATTCTTCCTGCGATTCTTTCTGGTGTTCTTCCACTAGTGAAGAAATCTTGTAGTTCACCTAATACTCAACTTTCAGCTTGCAATTTGATCCACCTTTCTTTCTCAACTTGGGGTTCTGGATTTCTCCGCTGTTGGAAGTTGAGGACTTCTTTACCTTTGATGGTGATAACATCTTGTTGGGCAAATTGTTTGTAGAAAGCCGGCATCTCTACTTCTTCCCATATATCTTGCTGTTCAGTAGGGTCTTCTCTGGTAGGCAGATGGGATAAGGCATCTGCATTTTCATTTGACTTGCCTGTTCTGTAATTGACCACGAAGTTGTAGTTGGCAAAACGTGAGGACCATCTTTGTTTTAAGGCTCCTAACTTGGCTGTCCTAACTTTCTGTAGTGAGAATGCTATTATTTCCCCTTATATCCATGTTATAAGGGAAAATAATGAAGATCGGGTCCCGTCGCTTAGCAACCATGCGGGAAAATCGCACTGCATCCGCACTTGCTTGCGGATGCTTGCGATTTTCCCGGAGCCCCATTCACTTCTATGGGGTCTGCGTTGCGTGAAAAACGCTGAAACTGGAGCATGCTGCGATTTGCACGCAAAGTAGAAGTGATGCGTGAAAATCACCGCTCATGTGCACAGCCCCATAGAAATGAAAGGGTCCGGATTCAGTGCGGGTGCAATGTGTTCACCTCACGCATTGCACCTGTGCGGAAAACTCGCCCGTGTGAAAGGGGCCTAAGAGTTCTGATGGCTTAAGCTATTACTCTCTCCCTACCTTCTTGCAATTGAGACAGGACAGCTCCCAGGGCTTTCTTACTGTCATCAGTGTAGAGATGGAATAGCTGTTGGTAATCTGCATAGCCTAAGACAGGTGGTTCGGTTCAGCAATCTTGGCAAAGTGAGGGATGAAACGTCTGTATTATCCTGCAAAACTAATAAAACTTCTCACTTCTTTTACTGTGGTAGGAGTAGGCCAACTCTGGACTGCAGTTATCTTCTCTGAATCTGGCTTGACACTTTCAGAACTAACAACATGTCCCAGGTACTTGACTTCTGGTTTCAGTAGGTAGCACTTAGGGTACTTTTACACTTGCGGCAGGACGGATCCGGCAGGGTATTAAGCCTGCCGGATCCGTCCTTCCGCAAGTGGCCGTGCACTGCCGTGCTGCCGCTCCGACCCCTTTGATTATAATGGGGCGGGGGGCGGAGCTACGGTGCAGCAAGGCACTGCACGGCAAAGATCGCCGGACTAAAAGTCGGACATGCAGGACTTTTAGTCCGGCGATCTCAGCTGTGCACTGCCGTGCTGCGCCATAGCTCCGCCCCCGCCCTATTATAGTCAATGGGGACGGAGCGGCAGCACGGCAGTGCTGACGGCCACTGCGGCAGGATCGGATCCGGCAGGCTTAATACCCTGCCGGATCCGTCCTGCCGCAAGTATAAAAGTACCCTTAGAGGGTTTGATCTTGAGTCCGTGTTTTATGAGGACTTGAAAAACTTTGGCAAGATGTTTTAAGTGGTCTTCATAGGATTTAGAGTAGATGATGACATCATCTAGGTATAACAAGACAGTTTCAAAGTTCTTGTGGCCTAAACAGCGTTCCATTGGTCTTTGGAAACTTCCAGGTGCATTGCAAAGTCCAAAGGGCATGTAATTAAATTCAAATAGGCCTATAGGCGTAGTAAATGCATTTTTTTTCACGATCTTCAGGAGCCATGGCTACCTGCCAATACCCACTGGTTAAATCCAGAGTAGAAAAGTAAGCAGAGGATCCTAATGCTGTCAAGGACTCCACGATTCTTGGTAAAGGATAGGCATCCATGTGGGTAATTTGATTAATCTTCCTGTAGTCGACACAGAACCGAATGTTACTATCTTTCTTTCGGACAAGGACTAGAGGTGCAGCCCATGGACTATGGCTGTCTTTGATGATTTATGAATCCTTCATCTCCTGGATCATCTTTTTCACAGATTGGTACATAGTTGGTGGTATAAGCCGGTATCTTTCTTTAATTGGAGGGTGTGAACCAGTAGGGATGGTGTGCTTGATTACACGGACCTCTCCATAATCTGAAGGATGTTTACTGAAGGCTTGATGATGCTCCTTCACGACTGTTTAGACTCCTTCAATTTGTTCCTCAGGTGTAGAAGTATCTCCCACTTGGATTTCTTTCCACCATAATGTATTTGGTGTATGATCTTGAGTATTCAGTTCTGAATAGACTGTTCAGTCGTAGCTGATGGTACACTGATAACATCTTGAAAAGTGACTTGAATCAGTTGAGCAACAGGGTAGTGCTTGGTCAAGGTTATACTGCTACTACTTAAGTTCAGAAGACAAATTGGCACTTTACCTTGGGAAACAGTCACTAGACTTCTTGCAGCTCGGACTAGAGGATGGTCTTCCAGGTTGATGGGTTCTACCAGGGCCTGGTAGTCTTGACCTTGGATTCCAAGAGCAGTTCGGATCCATAGGAGTGTTTCAGTATTGAGTTTTAGGATCAGTGGTTAGTTACCTTTGATGCGAGCACGGCAAATCTCACCTTTCTCATTAGCAAATTTCTGTTGTGCTCTTAATACACGGATGGTCTGTTGTATCACCTTTTTGGAGGCAGGTGAAGCGGTAAGCATGGACTTGTGTAAAACATTTCAGTATAACAGTTCCTAAGGACATTCATTCCTAGGACTACTGGAGGGTGGTTATCCTCCCTGACTTGCATAGCAATAATACCTTGTTGGGGTATTATAATGCTCAGCCAGGATTCTGGTGGCTGTCAGTTGGTCGTGGTCCCAGTATTTCTCAAATGCAGTCTTTCGGATAGTTGTGACTTGAGACCCAGTGTCCAATAAAGCAACAAAGGGAACCCCATTGATTCGGAGAACCACTTTTGGTCCTACATATCTGGGCATCCAGCTGGGATCTCTTCGACCTACTGCTCTACCTCCCGACGGGTGGTCCTTGGCCACGGGGGTCGACCTCTTAAACTGCCAGCACATCCTTTCTCTACGGCCTGGCTTGTGACAGTATCTACAAATAGGTCGCTTTTGCTCGTTAAAGCGGTCAGTCGGGCGTCTACAATGGTTTCTGGGATAAGTCTCCTTATCATCAGGAGGGAAATGTTTCCTTGGGGACGGTGTCTCATCCTCCAGCAATAAGGGTTTCTCCCACTGTTCCAGTTTTCGCCATACTTTTTCCAGACTTTTGGTTAGGAAGTTGACTTGATCCGTCAGGGCAGCAACTGCGTCAGGAACCGGAGCTTGGGCTTCCTGACTAACTATTGGGTGACATTTTGGAGATGTAGATGGCTTATTCACAGACATTTCAGAAGGCCTAGCAGGGGCTCTTTCCCCAGAATACTAATAGCTAGCTCTTTGAAGTCTAGGAAGGTAGAACTTGGGTAATGTGCAGCTAACACCTTCAATAAATTGTTCTCTGTGTTTTATCTTGATCCTCTGTTTCACGGGGGTCTACCTATAAAACAGCTCGCAGGGCTTCCTGTAAGGATAATGCAAAGTCTCTGAGTGACTCACCGGGCTGCTGTCTCTCTTGCTGAAGAATCTCATCTTGACCTCTGACACAGTCCTGGGTTCAAAAGTAGCATAGAGTCGTTCAAATATCTGCTCCACTGTTCTTTTCTCTGAACTTGGCCAGGATTTCACCTCTCCGAGGGCAGCATCTTCCAATTGTGCAGTGAGGATTTCCATTTGTTGTTCTGCTGACATAGAGTACAATCTGAATACAGCCAAAAGGTTTTCTTTAAATTCTCTTAAAGTATGAGCTTCCCCAGCATATTGTGGGAACCAGGGTGCTCCTAAAAAAATAAGGCATTATTAAGAGCATCATGCTTGCTGGTGCAGCGGCTGCTGCCGGGGAACTGCTAAGGTCAGGCTGCTCACCATCTCTGTGTTCAGACATGGCAATGACAGTCTTTCAATATAATGCTAGTTATGCAGTTTTAGACACTTTTTGTGTTGCGCTGCTATGGGCAACGGCAGTAGAATTGTTGCGTAGCTCCTTTAAGAGTTGCTGCTAGTGCTCAATTTTGTGGAGTATGATGCTCTGACAGGCAGATTATAATCCCTAACAGTCTTTAGCAAGGTTATTTTCCCCAGCAGTACTCACTCAGACCTCTGGATATCGCTTCTCAGAATCCAGGGAAGAAGGAAGTGCATTTACCTTTTTTTCAAAATAGCCGCCGCTTCACTTCCTATAGGAGTGCAGTCTATTTCTTTGTCCTCCTGGGAACTTGTACTGAGCACTTTAGTTCCTTCTGCTGTAAGAATGGTTCCTCTCTGAAGGCGGGCTGTTTTGTTCCCTCCCCTCTGCTGGGTGGATGTTTTCCTCTCAACACAGGATGCCCAAATCCAAGATGGCTGATTACCCCCTAATTTGCCACAGGGCTGCAACTGATGGAATCAAGGTCATGCGAGTGACCTTTGCAGTTCAGAGGAAGAGGTGGTTGTCACACAGCGCTAGCCGCACGGCAAAAGAGGGAGCAGGGTGCAAAAGCCAGTACGCCTGCTACTGCCCACCGCACCCAGGGACCGAGCCCACCAAAGCCAGCTCCAAGGAGTTCCCTGGCGTGGCAGTTCTTCAGACAATGTGCTGACGACAAGACACAAGTGGCACGCTGTGGAGTCAGAGCCTGAAGCGAGGCATAAATGTTCTAAACCTGAGCACCACCTGCATGACCAGGCATCTACATGCGAAGCACAAGCTGCAGTGGAGTACACACCTGAAAAACCACGAAAGATCTCAGGCTCCTCCTGCTCCCTCTTCTGCTGCAGTCTCGGCCTCTTCCTTCCCCTCTGGAATGACAGTGGCACCTGCCACCCCGCAAACAGAGGATGTGGAAGCAACACCACCACCTCCACCACCGTCACCCAGCATCTCCACACTGTCCCATGGAAGTGTTCAGCTGTCCATTTCACAAACACTGGAGAGAAAGAGGAAGTACCCACCTACCCACCAGCGATCCCTGGCTCTAAATGCCAGCATTTCAAAATTCCTGGCCTTTGAACTGCTGTCATTCCATCTGGTGGAGATGGAGACTTTTAAAAACCTTATGCTGCTCTACCTGAGGCCTGCATTACTAAGTGGCTGCTTTCATAAGTGGAGTTGAAGAAACCGGAGTTTAGGAAAAGGAGCAAGAAACAGAGATTCATTAGATCATCCTTGTATACAGTTGGTTTGATTCTAGCTAGTCTTCCTACTGCTGTAAGGGACCACAGTAAGTAAGAATCTTGATATCACTGCTCTATATTGTATTTATTTATTTTTTTCCCTCTCTTTTCCTGTGTAATCCCCATTTAGTATGACTTCCATTATTGACAACGCCGTCCAGTGCACATCTTGTCTGATGTATGCAGTCCTGGAACAGCCGTTCGAGGGTGTATATGTTTGTTCAAAATGTGAGCAAATTACCCGTTTGGAATCGCACATCGAGTCTCTAAGCAGGCGAGTTGCAACACTGAAAGCCACTGACAATTTGGAAAAGAGTTTGCTGCTCACTGAGCAAGCACTCTATGGGGTAGATGTGGGGGAGAGTGAGGTAGTAAGCTGGGTAACAGTAAGAAAGCGGGGTAGAGGGAAGAGTGCCAGGGAGGCTAGCCCTGATCTGACACACCCCAACAAGTTTGCACGGTTGGCAGATGAGGGGGATGTCAGTTCAGGGACAGCACTGCTGCAGCCGGACACTTCCTCTGCCAGTCAGGTGAATGTCAGCTCCAGTAAGCAGGGGACCAGGAGAGCAGGGCAGGCCAGACAGGTGCTGGTAGTGGGAGACTCCATTATTAGGGGAACAGATAGGACGATCTGTCACAAAGACCGTAATCGCCGAACAGTGTGCTGTCTTCCCGGCGCTAGAGTTCGGCACATCGCGGATCGGGTTGACAGATTACTGGGAGGGGCTGGAGAAGATCCAGCGGTCATGGTCCATATCGGAACCAATGACAAAGTTAGAGGAAGGTGGAGAGTCCTTAAAAATGATTTCAGGGATTTAGGTCAAAAGCTTAGGGCAAGGACCTCAAAAGTAGTATTTTCTGAAATACTGTCTGTACCACGAGCCACACAAGAAAGGCAGCGGGAGATTAGGGAGGTTAACAAGTGGCTCAAGAACTGGTGTAGGAAGGAGGGGTTCGGGTTCCTGGAGAACTGGGCCGACTTCTCTGTTGGCTACAGGCTCTACCGTAGGGACGGGCTGCACCTCAATGGGGAAGGGGCAGCTGTGTTGGGGAGAAAGATGGCTAGAAGGTTGGAGGAGTGTTTAAACTAGGGACTGGGGGGGAGAGAAATTACATTATAGGAGGGGAAGATAGTGCAGATAGAGACCAGGGGTGAGGTAGTGTGTCTGGGGGAGGAATGGAAGGAGGGACTAGAAAAGTTCAGAAGGAAAGGTGTAGGGCAAAAAATATGCATAAACCTCTCAAATGTATGTATACTAATGCCAAAAGCCTGACTAACAAGACTGGTGAACTTGAATTAATGATGTGTGAGGAGGACTATGACATAGTGGGAATAACTGAGACATGGCTGGATGATAGCTATGACAGGGGGAATAACTGAGACATGGATAGATGATAGCTATGACTGTGGGAATAACTGAGACATGGCTGGATGACAGCTATGACTGGGCTGTTAATATAAAAGGTTACAATCTGTTTAGAAAGGATCGTCAAAACCGGAGAGGTGGAGGGGTCTGCCTCTACGTGAAGTCGTGTCTAAATCCCGTAATCCGAGAATACATCTCTGAGGGACATGAACATGTGGAGTCACTGTGGGTAGAAATACATGGAGCAAAAAACAATAATAAAATACTAATAGGAGTGTATTATAAACCACCTAATATACCAGAGTCCACAGAAAATCTATTACTAAATGAGATAGACGAGGTGGCAAACCATAATGAAGTCGTTATCATGGGGGACTTCAACTACCCAGATATAGACTGGGAAACTGAGAGCTGTACATCCCAAAAAGGAAACAGGTTCTTGGCAATAGCCAAAGACAATTACCTTTCCCAACTGGTTCAGGACCCCACTAGAGGGACGGCCATACTGGACTTAGTATTAACCAATAGACCTGATAGAACAACAGATGTGCAGGTCGGGGGACACCTGGGAAATAGTGACCATAAAGTAATAACCTTCCAATTATCCTTCAAACGAGAGTTTCTAAAGGGAGGAACAAAAATACCAAACTTCAAAAAAGCAAAATTTAGCCAACTAAGCGAGGCCATAGGCCTAACTAACTGGGACAAAGTCCTCAAAAATAAAAATACAACCATAAAATTGGAGATTTTTAAAAGCATTGTAACATCTAATTGTGAGAGGTACATACCTTATAGAAATAAAAGGCTAAGGAACAATAAGAAACCAATGTGGATAAATAGAACCGTAAAGATAGCAATAAATGACAAAAAGAAAGCATATAAATCGCTAAAACAGGAGGGGAGTCAGGAAGCACTGATAAACTATAATGAAAAAAATAGAATATGTAAAAAACTAATAAAATTTGCCAAACTAGAGACCGAGAGATTAATTGCCAAAGAGAGTAAAACTAACCCTAAAATGTTCTTCAATTATATAAATAGTAAAAAATATAAATCTGAAGGAGTCGGCCCTCTACATAGCAATGAGGGGGGTGTTGCAGAGAGCAACGAGGATAAAGCAAAACTATTAAATATTTTTTTCTCCACTATATTCACTGAGGAAAATAAACTGTCAGATGAAATGCAGAATGTAAAAGTAAATCCCCCATTAAAAGTGCCCTGTCTGACCCTGGAAGAAGTACAACAGCGACTTAAAAAGATTAAAATAGACAAATCGTCAGGACCAGATGGCATACACCCCGTATCCTAAGGGAATTAAGTGATGTCATAGCCAGACCTTTATTTCTGATATTTACGGACTCTATAATAACAGGGAATGTTCCACAGGATTGGCGCATAGCAAATGTGGTGCCAATATTCAAAAAGGGTCCAAAAACAGAGCCTGGAAATTATAGGCCGGTAAGTTTAACATCTATTGTTGGTAAACTGTTTGAAGGGTTTCTAAGAGATGCTATTTTGGAGTATCTCAATGAAAATAAGCAAATAACGCCATATCAGCATGGCTTCATGAGGGATCGGTCATGCCAAACAAATTTAATCAGCTTCTATGAGGAGGTAAGTTCTAGACTTGACAGCGGCGAATCAATGGATGTCGTATATCTGGACTTCTCCAAAGCATTTGACACTGTACCTCATAAAAGGTTAGTATATGAAATGAGGACGCTCGGACTAGGAGAAAATGTCTGTATGCGGGTAAGTAAGTGGCTCTGTGACAGAAAACAGAGGGTGGATCTAGGAATTTTAATAAACAGCAAATTAAGCTGCAAAAACCAGTGTCAGACAGCTACTGCCAAGGCCAATAAGATAATGGGTTGCATCAAAAGGGGCATAGACGCCCGTGATGAGAACATAGTCCTACCACTTTACAAATCACTGGTCAGACCACACATGGAGTACTGTGTACAGTTCTGGGCTCCTGTGAACAAGACAGACATAGCAGAGCTGGAGAGGGTTCAGAGGAGGGCAACTAAAGTAATAACTGGAATGAGGGATCTACAGTACCCTGAAAGGTTATCAAAATTAGGGTTATTCACTTTAGAAAAAAGACGACTGAGGGGAGATCTAATAACTATGTATAAATATATCAGGGGTCAGTACAGAGATCTCTCCCATCATCTATTTATCCCCAGGACTGTGACTGTGACGAGGGGACATCCTCTGCGTCTGGAGGAAAGAAGGTTTGTACACAAACACAGAAGAGGATTCTTTACGGTAAGAGCAGTGAGACTTTGGAACTCTCTGCCTGAGGAGGTGGTGATGGTGAGTACAATAAAGGAATTCAAGAGGGGACTGGATGTATTTCTGGAGTGTAATAATATTAAAGGCTACAGCTACTAGAGAGGGGTCGTTGATCCAGGGAGTTATTCTGATTGCCTGATTGGAGTCGGGAAGGAATTTTTTTTCCCCTTAAGTGAGGAAAATTGGCTTCTGCCTCACAGGGGTTTTTTGCCTTCCTCTGGATCAACTTGTAGGAAACAGGCCGAACTGGATGGACAAATGTCTTTTTTCGGTCTTATATACTATGTTACTATGTTACTTATGGCGGTGGCTGCCCCACAGTATGTGGTACCCAGCCACCACTACATTTCCAGGCGAGCCATCCTTGCCCTGCACAACCAAGTGGCGGACAAAATTAGGTGTGTACTGCGCAACGCCATCTGTAGCAAGGTCCAAATAACCACCGATACATGGACCAAGCACGGGCAGGGAAGTTATATCTTCCCGACTGCACACAGGGTAAATGCAGTGGCGGCTGGGCCTGAGGTGGATCGCCGTTTGGCGCATGTCTTTCCGCCATCGATGGATTGCAGGATGTTTTTCCTCCTCCTCCTACGCTTCCTCCTCTACCACCTCCTCATCTGGTCAGCGTAACACCTTCACCACCAACTTCAGCATAGCCAGGGGAAAACGACAGCAGGCTGTTTTGAAACTCATCTGTTTGGGGGAAAACCCCCACACCGCGCAGGAGCTGTGGACGGGCATGGAACAACAGACCGATGAGTGGTTGGTGCCACTGAGCCTCAAGCCTGGCCTGGTGGTGTACGATAACGGGCGAAATCTTGTAGCAGCTCTGGGCGCTGTTTCAAGTACTCCAGCAACATGGCCAGTGCAGATGACGCCATCCTCAGCGTTACTATCCTACTTCTATGAAAAAACACTTCGGGTGATGATGGAAGAGGATATGGCACAGAAGGAAGAGGAGGAGGAAGAGGGATCATTTCCATGGTTATCAGGCCAGTCATTCACAAGTGGTTCGGAGGGTGGGTTCCTGCGCCAACAGAGGCCAGGTACACAACTGTCCAGCCAGGACACAGTTCTGCAGGATTAGGAGGATGATGATAAGGAGGAACAGTGTTCTCAGCAGGGTGGCATCCAAAGCAGCTCATGGGCATCACTGGAGCATGACTGGGGGGATACAGAGGACACAGACGATACACCTCCCACAGAGTACAGCTTGTCGTTGCCTCTGGGCAGCCTGGCACACATGATCGACTACATGCTGCAGTGCCTGCGCAACAACCGCCGAGTTGCCCACATTCTAACCAGTGCTGATTACTGGGTGGCCACCCTGCTGGATCCCCGCTACAATGACAACGTGCCGTCCTTAACCTCTTAAGGACACAGGACGGGCGCCTTAGCCGCAGGTGTCCACATGACCGGCTCCGCCGTGTGGCGATCGGAGGAGCCGGAGCGCGCCTGTAGTAGCCTGGGTTTCTATGAATGAAACCCAGGCTGCTCTGTAGTATTTCCTATGGAGCCATAGCCTGTAATAGGCTTCATAGGAAATATGCGATTTTTTTCATATATTCCAATGCTATTGCATTGGAATGTATGATAATCGCAATCAGATGATTGTAAGTTATAGTTCCATATGGGAACGATATAAAAGTGTAAAAAAAAAAAAAAAAGATAAAAAAACATAAGTTCAAATCACCCCCCTTTTGCTAAAAAAAAATTAAAAAACTAAAAAAATGTAAAAAATACACATCATGAGTGTCACAATGTGCAAAAACACCCATAGTATAAAAATATAAAAAAATATTCCCCATACGTCAAACAGCAAAACGGAAAAAGGCGTCCAAATGGCTTCGCCATTTTTGGTCGCTTCATTTTCCACAAAAAATTACATAAAAGGTGATCAAAAAGTCATACACACCCCAAAATGGCATCAATAAAAAGATAAGAGTATGACGCAAAAAATGAGCCCCAATACAACTCTGTACATATAATTACAAAAAAGTCATATATAATCAAAACCTGGTGACAAAAAGTAAAACTCATTTTTTCCCACTTTAGAATTTTTTTTTCACTATTAAAACGCAAGAAAACCTATACATATAGGGTATCGCCGGATTCGTACTGACCTGTAGAGTAAAATTAACTGGTCAATTTTATTGCACATCGAACGTCGGAATTTAAAAAGCTGCAAAACTGTGGTGGAATTGCTTTTTTTTTTTGCAATTTCACCCCATTTGGAATTTTTTTCCCGCTTCCCACTACATCATATGCAATATTAAATGGTGGCGTTGGAAAGTAAAACTTGTCCCGCAAAAAACAAGCCCTCATATGGCTATATGAACCGAAAAATAAAAAAGCTATGGCTATGGGAAGGCAGGGAGCGCAAAACGAAAACTAAAAAATTTAAAAACCTCCGGTCCTTAAAGGGTTAAAGGAAGTCTGTCACCAAAGTTGGACATAATAGACCGCTTACATAGCTTTGTAGCATCACTTTAGATTAATGAAATGGTATCTTTGTTGTCTTCTTCAGCGCTTCACCTGCTTCAAAAGCTGACTTTTATTTATATGTAAATGAGGGCTTGCAAGTGCCCAGGGCGGCGTTAAGTTCTTTGGAGCCCAAGCTGCTCAGCCTCTTCAGTTCTTATCCCCGCCCCTGTCTCTGCCAGCCCTTCTATTCCCTTTCTTCCTCCTCCTCTGATAGCGAACTCCTGCGCCTGCGCTCAGCTTTGCCTCGGAGAGCCCACTGTGGGCACGGCATCAATATAGCTACTGCGCATTCCCCGGCTGACGCTGCAAACCCAGCTGTAAGGTGATGGACATGCGCAGTAGCTACATTGATACCGTGCCCACAGTGGGCATCGCAGTGCGCATGCCCCACCGAAGCAAAGCTGAGCGCAGGCACAGGAGTTCGCTACCAGAGGAGGAGGAAGAAAGGCCAAGCAGCCTGGGCTCCAAAGAACTTATCGCCGCCCCTCGGCACTTGCGGGCCCTCATTTACATATAAATAAAAAAGTCAGTTTTTGAAGCAGGTGAAGCGCTGAAGAAGACAACAAAGGTATCATTTCATTCTTTTAAAGTGATGCTACAAAGCTATGTAAGCGGTCTATTATGTCCAACTTTGGTGACAGTCTCCCTTTAATTCTGTCACTGGAACGTGATCGGAAGATGCGCGAGTACAAGCGCACGCTGGTAGACGCGCTGCTGATGGCATTCCCACCTGACAGCGGGGGCTCAGTGGAAGCACAAGGCGAAGGCAGAGGAGGAGGAGGAAGAAGTCGTCACCGCCAGCACCTCAGAAGGCAGGGTTAGCATGGCCGAAATGTGGAAAAGCTTTGTCACCACGCCACAGCAAACTGCACCACCAGCTGATACGGAAAGTCTTAGCAGGAGGCAGCATTTCAGCAACATGGTGGAGCAGTATGTGTGCACACGCCTACACGTACTGAATGACGGGTCTGCCCCATTCAACTTCTGGGTCTCCAAATTGGGCACATGGCCTGAGCTTGCCCTTTACGTGTTGGAGGTGCTGGCCTGCCCAGCGGCCAGTGTATTATCCGAACGCGTGTTTAGCACGGCGGGGGGCTTCATCACAGACAAGCGCAGCCGCCTGTCCACAGCCAATGTGGACAAGCTCACGTTCATTAAAATAAACTAAAACAAAAAAATCGATGAATCCCAGCAGGCGTGTAGGAAGTATACGTTTATTCCAAAGAAAAAAAAGTGACACAGTTTCTTTGGAATAAAAGTATACTTTCTACACGTCTGCTGGGATTCATCGATTTTTTTGATTTTGTTGGGGATAACCCCTTCCCGTGCAATCGTCCCAGTGGTGAGCTGTTTTTGACTTTATATTGACATTAAAATGAACCAGGCATGGATCCCACAGGACTTGTCCGTACCTTGTGCTGAATAGACAAGTATATCGGCCGCACCCAGCCATTGTTAGACTCCAGCGCACTTACTCTTTGCATTCTCTCTTCTATTTCCCAATGTTTTGGGGTCTTCCCAAATTTATAAAAAAAAGTAAAGGAAAAAAAATAAAAATAAAAAAACAACAAAAACAGTGTTGGCTACCTCCTCCTCCTCAACCACCGCTTCTACCTAAACCGCCACGTCCACCACCTCCTCAACCTCCTACTCCACTTTGACCTCCGCCTCCTAGTTCAAGATCATTATTTTTTTAAAAATTTTCTATTCTGTTATTTTATGTAATTTCCCTATCCACATTTGTGTGCAGGGCAATTGTCCTACTCCTACCCCCATTTTGCAGCCCTCTAGTCCTTACTATAACTATTTTACAGGCATTTTAGTGCTCCAAAGTTCGGGTCCCCATTGACTTCAATGGGGTTCGGGGTCAAGTTCGGGTCCCGAACCCGAACTTTGAACCGAAGTTCGGACGAACTCGAACTTCCAGGTGTTCGCTCTTCCCTTCAGAGGATACTAATATCCTGTTTACATAAGGCGCAAGGATTTTTGAATCCTGTTCGTGATGCCAAAAATATGCAGCAACTGGACCGCAGGGGCAATATGTGTGAGTTACGGAGGGCTGATGGGGGTAGTAGTTGTCTTAACTCTCGGTTAGCAGAGCCTCCCTGGGCTGGCATGCAGTGATGGGAAGGACAACACCAGTTCCTTCAGGGCACACTCTGCTGTCCATGTATTCCCGCCAGATAGTGGTTTAGGTACCCTTGGTGGAATGGGTTTTAGGTGCCATGGAGGCAGGGTCCCTGGTGTTCGTGACGCCAGCACCATAAGGTGCAAATAGGTTATAAGTTCGCAGAATAAGGAGACCAGTTCTCTTAACAAAATCCCAGTACTTTACTGAAGCTGATCCAAAGGTCATCAATGTGCGCAAAAGTCATTTACAGCAAGGCAGCTTCTACAAGGGTTCAGATTAGTTTCCAAAAGTTTCATAAGGGTTAGTTTTCCTCTATAACAATCAATCCCTAGTTTCTCCAGGCTGGAGGGATGTACTATCTCTGCTGTACTGTATAGTCATATACTTCTGTATCCTCTCTAGGAATACTATCTCCTGACAGGTGGCCTTTCTGTCTTTGGTTATGGTGGGCAGCTGGTAGCTTAGAATTTCTCCACCAAATGCAAAGGAGACTAGAGCCTGATAAACGACAATTACCTTCCTTTGCCAATATTCTCACTCCCTCTCTGGGTTGCCTGGATCTTCTGTAATCTTTCCCTTCTATGGGCTGGTACATAGAACTTACTCTGGAGTTTTGATAACTCTGCAAAATGGCTTCTGAGGGGCAGCTTTTCCTCAGACCTCACAGTCTCCTCATTCTTCTTCTCTATTCCTCAGAGAACAGGGCGGAGTCAGCCCTGAGAGGTTTGTTAGAACCTCCCCCTCCCTATGCAACTTTATGGAACTCACACACAAGCAATCACAATATTAAGCAGTGTGTTTCAGGACACTGCATATGCAGTCAGGACAGTGCAATGTGGCACCCAGAGGAAGAACAGAGAGCGGTGAGTACAGACAGAGATTCACTCACCACACCCCGCACCTACTGCATACTAGGAGATAGATATTAGATAGGTGGTAGGCAATTAAGATTGCCGTGTTTGTGTGAGGGGAGGCGGGGCTTTGGCTATTTAAACCTGGCTCTCCTGCCCCCACTTGTCAGTTCGAACGCTTTCGAATCGGCTCGTGGTTTGGCTATTCATGCCAGTGAAGTCGTGTGTCTCCTGTGAAAATTCTCGTGGTTGTGTGCGTCGGGCTTTTCTCTGCTAAAAATAGGTAGGCCGGGTGGCTGCCTGCCGTCTCGTTTATTTATGCTTGTCATGCTGCCGTGCGTTTCCCTATGTCCCCAGCCGCACCTCTTTCTGCCCGCACTTTCCTCTCCTGTGTTCAGGCACCCCGCTCACAAGTGCAGCGTCCCCCCAGACAAACTGTGCTACTCACCTGTGGCTCCTCTGCTGCTACTTTTCATCCCCGCACTCATGCCATCGCACGCAACGCATCGTTCACGCCGCTTACCGGCTTCCCAGTGTGGCTGACTTCGGCTTGCTGGCCACCGGCGCTCCAGTAGGTTCCTGTGTTAGGAGAGGGCGACACCTGCTGGCCACTCTTTGTTACTACAGTCTAGGAACTGTGCTCTTTTCTCAGCACTAGTATAGTAATAGCCCACTGGCTTGTCAGCCGCTTCACCGTTCAGGATTGCCACTACACCTCGTGCATGTGGCCTGTTCGCCCATAGCCCGTACGGTACGTTGGCAGTTAGTGGGTCGGTTTCGGGGCGCAGCCGCAACAAGCTGGTTATTAGCTGGGGGGCGGTTGCGTGGGTGAGGGGTCACTCAGCCTGACTCCGCTTACTGACTTGTCTGTCCTTGTTTATTCAGGTCCGCAGTTGTTTGGCTACTTTGCGATACTGCGGGGTTTGTGGCTGTCATGGCCGCCAGGTGAGTCAGGTGTTGTGCGCATGCGTGGGCCACTCCTTTACTCCTGCGTGGGTTGGGGGACTGGGTATGGTGGCCTATCTATGCTCAGGCCCTGACGCGTATCTTGCAGGGTGGCGCCTACTGTCGTGGCCTCTGGTGGGAGGTGGGCATATTGGGTAGGGGGAAAAAAAAAAAAAATCTGCCAGGTCTGTCACGACTACATACTCGTTATAAAGCCCTGCCACGACTGCAGGCATTAGTCTATCACGACTACAGACTCGTTATAAAGTCCTGCCACCACTGCAGGCATTAGTCTCACGTCTACAGACTCGTTATAAAGTCCTGCCAGTCCTGCTGCAGTCGGTGCGGAGGAGTTGCCGATAAGGTTGTGGACCGTCCCTAAGCTAACGGCAGAGTTATCAAGAAAGGGGATTCCGTTCCCGGCCTCCGCAAGGAAGGCTGAACTCTACCACCTTCTGTCTACACAACTGGCGGCTCCTAGCCAGGATGAGGTTTCCCTTAGTACCATTCTGACTTCCCTCACGCAGCTGCATGCTGCTGTCAACGTGATGGGTTCATCTGTGTCAGATATGCAGGCTAGGCTGGAGACCATCGAGGCCTGGCCTGCGGCGTTCGGCACAGGGGTGCAGACGGGGCCCATCGCCGGATCATCAGCCTCCGTGGCGCCGGGTGGGTCCAGTCTTTCTTCAACTATAGCACCATCCCAATTCGTACCCGCTAATGTCCGGCAGGATATTTTGGAAGGCAAGGATGTCAATCTGGCGTCTCTTCTAGTGCCGGCACACAAAGCCCCGGACAACAAGACCAAGAAGGCACCAACTTGCACTAGTTGCGGTTCTTACGCCCACACGGCCGGCTGGTGTTCAGGGAGTGGTAGTGCAACTGGGCCTTCCGTATCTAGCGCTCTCCCCGCCCAGCCGGCTAGTAGGGTTCCCGTGTCCATTGACAAGTTGGGTCGGCCAGTGAAGTACCTCGGTAAGTCACCATTGTGCAACAACTTCAATTATGCAGTATGCCACTACAATCAATGTAGATTGTTACATTTATGTTCCTTGTGTTTCAGGGCCCATCCCCGCGTCGCTTGCATGCAAAGAGGGGGGAGTCACGCATGACTAAGCGTGGTTAACGTGGATCTCCTCGCCAGTTTCCTAGCCGGACATCCAGACTCAGCTTGTGTGCAGTTTGTGCTCAACGTTTTGCGTTACGGCTTCCACACTGGCTTGCTTGCCCTTCCTCAAGCCCCGCACGAGTGCAGGAACTTGTTGTCGGCTACCAGAGATCCCGAAACGGTCACACAATTAATTCAACTCGAGCTAGACAAGGGTTATTTGATCAGCCCAGCGCAGCAGCCCCCGTTCGATTGCTGGAGGGTTAACCCGGTCGGTGTGGTGACTGGCAAATTTTCAAATAAAAAGAGGTTGGTTTACGACTTGTCGGCCCCACATTCCTTACCAGTCCCCAGTCTGAATTCATTGATCCCCTCGGATGAATTCTCCATGAGATACGCCTCCATTGATGAGGCTATTGAGGTCATACTCAAGTTCGGAAGCGGTGTCTGGTTATCTTAGGCGGATATCACAGACGCCTTTAAACTGCTCCCCATCCAGGCGGATCTCTGGCAGTGGCATGGGATTAAGTGGCAAGAGCAATACTACTTTGCCAGCAAGCTGACCTTCAGGTCCAAGTCTAGTCCGTGGCTCTTTGATCAGTTGGCTAGCGCTTTGCATTGGGTGTTGTCAGATGTCCTTAGGGTCTTCCATGTTACCCTTTACCTGAACGACTTTCTTCTTATCGAGCCCCCGTCACAGCAGCCTCAGGACCTACAGCGCTTGCAGACTGTGTTTTCAGATCTCAATGTGCCAATAGCTTCTCACAAAGTAGAAGGCCCCGACACCACCATTACCTTTTTGGGAATATGTTTAGACACAGTGCGCTTGCAAGCGAGTCTCCCATCTGATAAGTTAGACAGGATTAGGCAGGTCATGCATAGGTGGGCTCAAGTGAGAGTGGCTTCCAGAGCAGATCTGCAATCCCTTTTAGGCATGCTCAATTTCGCCATGCGCATCAACCCCCAAGGTAGGTTCTTTATATCTAGGCTCTTGGCGCTGCTCCCGCAGGCCCGTGCTCAGGACGAGATGGTATGTTTAGGTCCAGAGGCCATGGCTGACATGGTGATGTGGGATAGGTTTTTGACACACTGGAACGGTGTGTCACTCTTCGTTCCGGTGGTCTCAAACCAGTCTCCAGTAGTCCACACTGATGCCTCGTCGTCAGTCGGCTTCGCCGCACTGCACGGCAACCATTGGTTGGCTGGTCCTTGGCAGCCGGAGGTCGCGTCCATCCCAGGTTTCTCCTCATGTTCCTCCTGGTTTGAGGTATATCCGTTAGTGGGGGCAGCAGTGGCCTGGGGCGAGCTATGGAGGAACCGTACGGTCCTATTCCTTACTGACAATACGGCAGTAGTGGACATCATCATGAAGGGCAGGTCTAGTTCCAAACTGGTCATGTCATTCGTGAGGAGGTTTGTCAGGCTATCTTTGATGCATAATTTCCGTTTTATATGTAGACACATTAGTGGGGACCACAACATCGCTACAGATGCCCTGTCCCGTCTTAATTTTCAACTTTTCTTTCAGGTGTGTCTAGGGGCAGATCGGTTGCAAACGCCAATTCCTCACCAGTCCCAGTTGCGGTTGGACTAGTCTCTCATCTTACTGTAGCTAAGAGACTGATGGCCAATTCCTTGTCCAGTAATACTCTGAGGGCTTACAAGACAGCTTGGCGCTTGTTTCAAAAATATGAGAACACCTACCCGGCCGCTGGCCTGGGGCCTATCACTCACCTATTGGGCTTCGTCGGGTTTTTCCACTCTCAATTAAACCTATCCTATAGCACTATTAAACTATACCTGGCAGGTGTTCAGCACCATTGGTACATGTTGCATCCGGACAGTGGCCCTGGGAATCGGTGGAGGTCAGGTACTTCCCCACGGCCAACAGGTGGTGTCCGGTGCAGGCCTTGGATGCATGGCTGCTTAGTATTGAGTCCAAACCGGCATGTTCTTCTTTACTCGAACTAGGCAATGTACTGCTAACCACCACGTCTTTTCTCAGGTACATTCGGGTTTTGTTGGCAGGTTCAGGGGTCGATCCTCTCTCGATCACTGGACATTCCTTCCGCATTGGCGCTGCAGCTGCAGAGTCCATGCATAAGGTGCCAGTACATGTCATCAAATGGTTGGGTCGCTGGAGTTCCTACATGCGTTATATCCCGGATCCTCAATAGAAATGTCACTGGCTTTCTGAGATTTGGTTTTATTGTTATGTGTTATTAAAGTCTATTCAAACTCCTATGCATGGTTTCTTTTGGGCCCTTTAGGCTACCCTTCGATAAGCAGTTCCGGCATAACTCTGCTGCTTCCAGGTAGGGGGGGTGTGGTGTGGTGTGGTGTATAGGCTTAGGTAGGGTATCCTTTCATCGTTAGCCGATCCGAGCACAAGTGGTGGGCAATTAAGAGTGCCGTGTTTGTGTGAGGGGAGGCGGGGCTTTGTCTATTTAAACCTGGCTCTTCTGCCCCCACTTGTCGGTTCGAACGCTTTCGACCCACCCAGTAGCGCTCCCTCCTTCTCAGGACTCCTCATTGGTGTAGCCCCTTTAGGCTACCCTTCGATAAGCAGTTCCGGCATAACTCTGCTGCTTCCAGATGGGGGGGGGGGTGTATAGGCTTAGGTAGGGTATCCTCTCATCGTGAGCCGATCCGAGCACAAATAGATAGATAGATAGATAGATAGGTAGATAGTTGTAACCTGACTTCCCCTTGCAGTGCGGAGAGGATAAGGTGACTGTGACAATTCCTGGGCAAGGATCCAGGCAGCTTCTAGTGTTTTCTGAATGGATTTTTAAAGAGAAGCACAGAAAGAACCATGCCACAGAAGAGCGAAGTTTCTTCCAAAATACACTTAGGAAGGAAGATCAAAGTCCTTAGATAGGTTAATGATTCTAAAAAGTTTCTCATAAAAAATTTGTTCCTGATATAATGTTTTCTTTCTAAACTATACTGTAACTGGATCCTGACCAAGTAATATAATACAAGTGATTATATACAGGAGATACCCGGGTTATACCAGCATGCTCCATATGTATACCTTATACCAGCTGTAGATATATAATTATATACAGGAGATGCCCAGGTTATACCAGCATGCTCCATATCACTATATACAAGAAGATGTATAACTTATACCAGCTGTACATATATAATTATATACAGGAGATGCCCAGGTTATACCAGCATGGTCCATATTACTATATACAAGAAGATGTATAACTTATACCAGCTGTACATATATAATTATATACAGAAGATACCCAGGTTATACCAGCATGGTCCATATCACTATATACAGAAGATGTATAACTTATACCAGCTGTACATATATAATTATATACAGGAGATACCCAGGTTATACCAGCATGCTCCATATCACTATATACAAGAAGATGTATAACTTATACCAGCTGTACATATATAATTATATACAGGAGATGCCCAGGTTATACCAGCATGGTCCATATCACTATATACAAGAAGATGTATAACTTATACCAGCTGTACATATATAATTATATACAGGAGATGCCCAGGTTATACCAGCATGGTCCATATCACTATATACAAGAAGATGTATAACTTATACCAGCTGTACATATATAATTATATACAGGAGATACCCAGGTTATACCAGCATGCTCCATATCACTATATACAAGGAGATGTATAACTTATACCAGCTGTACATATATAATTATATACAGGAGATACCCAGGTTATACCAGCATGCTCCATATCACTATATACAAGAAGATGTATAACTTATACCAGCTGTACATATATAATTATATACAGGACATGCTCAGGTTATATTAGTTCAACTAAAACAAAGAAAAAAACAGCTATTAATAATCTTCAACAATTAAAAATTTCCTCTTCAAATTAATCACAGAAGAAAGCATTTCCGTCTGGGGCCCGAAGCTGCCTTGATTATCCGTCCGAGGATTATATCGCTCAGTATCGGGTGCTTGGTAACTCGTTGTTGGATTCATCAGCAAACAGAAGAATCAATTCTTTCCTGGATTAAAGAAAACAGATTTAACCCTTAGCAGGGCATAGATTTTTGGCAGCTGTAAAGTCTTTAGTCAGTTTTGAAACCACCATTGCCGAATGATGGAGAACCCTATAATGTGGACTAATGTGGAGCACTTCATTCTTGCTTCCGTCGTAATGGCCAAGCATAGCTGATCATTGACCGCACAGATGGGCCGTTATCTTGTCTTCCTATTTGCTGTTTGAGCAGATAACAGCCCCTTCCATTTTGCAGCTATTTTTGTGCAGGAACCATGGTAGGGTCTGTCACAAAGCCACATTGGGTCCTAATGAGGGTGGCTTGAGGTCACGAAAAGGAGGAGACGATAAGGAAGAAATCTCGAAGCTCAATTTAAAGAGCTTGCGTAGCTCGAGTCGGCAGTTCTTCCACCACCAGGAGCTTACATTCTAATGGACCACACTCATAAGAGGTCCCATAGTAGACCGAAATTGGATCTCACTCCTGATTCCAACTCCCACCACTGTATCATCAATTACAATACTTAGTTGACCTTCTACCATTCTAGACAAAAACATGGATCCATCCCTTTGATGGGTCTACCACCTATTTTGTAGGGTCTCCTGCATAGAAAGACTTGGTGCCCCATAGAGCTTCTCAATGCCCAAGGGAAAGGAGTAGAGGACCAATCAAAGCTGGGCACCAAAACTGGCCATACAAACTACATCTATGTCTGATGGCCAAATGCACACCCTATCTTCATGCAATTTATAGATGTTTAGGGTAACCTTAACTTTCAACTTGTCCAAAATGTCCCTCATAATCTGCAATCAGGGGCAGTCAAGAGAATCCAATGGTGTTAATATTTTCTGAAGAACTAGATAAAATTGTTAGGTTTGGCTAACTTTCATCTAATGGGCCGACATGCCGACACTTATGGCTACACATGCACAGTCTTCTCCATTCATAGGAGTTCCGAAAGTAGCAAAGTAAGCATGGAGAGAACCATCTCTTCATTCACTGCACCACAAGCAGGGGGTGGGAGACCCAGATCCTCAAGATTTTTGGGTCCCACTTCCTGTGGATATGCCATAATTGTAGAAATTAAATTCATTAAGGGAATCATTTTGGCCAAATGCCCATATAACCCAAACTAGACCCAGTTTATATTCTACTGCACGGTAACAGGCTGGTACAATCAAAAACTACAATCAAAAACTATATAAGATCACATTATAGAGAGATTTTACTGACCTACCTAAATGGTTCTCATACACCTGTGATGAAGGATATGTAAAAATGTAGCCCTGTAATCCACCTGCACCACTGTCAGGTCCCAACCTACTTGCATGATCCACCCTACAACTTGGCGACAATCCCGGACTTGACTAAGTGCAGATGCCTAAACCAAAAGAGGGAAAAGAGTAGTCAAACAGAAAGAGGTCAAAACCAGACAGGCAAAACCAGGATCGGATCAGTAAACCATAGCTAAGTCAAATACACAGCAGAGTGAAACCAGGAGATAACGTCGGAAACAAAGTCAGCAAGCAAAAGCAAGGTCACAAATTTGCAGAATCATATACAAAACAGTGTCCAATGTCAAGCAAGGTCAAATAACAAGTAGAGTCAAATACTAAATCAAATCAGAAAAATCAGAAAAAAAAATAGCAAAGTCAGAGAAATAGGCAAAAGGTCAGTGATCTAGAGTAACAATGCACATAGGGCACAGTGCAGCCAGACTTGCCGCAGGAGGGCAGATGGGTGAGTATGTGACAATATCCATATACAAGTCTAGAAACTGAATGGCTTTTCCTATGAATCAGAAGCAACTTTTTAGGAAAGCTGCTGTTTAAATACAGAGAGAAATAATAAAATTCCTCTATAAGGACGAGTTCACACAACAGTGTTTTGTTCAGTGTTTGGTCAGTAATTTCAGTCAATCATTGCAAGCAAAAACTAAGAGCAGAGCCTCCACAGAGATAAGTTACAATGGAAAGAATGGATTTTGCAGCTGTTTTCTGTTTTTAAACTGTACTTGGTTTTTTTCTCACTAATGGAAATCACTGACCAAACACCCACCAAAATACTGATGTGTGTACTAGGCCTAAAACTCCGATACTTCTCTGCCATCTGTTATAGCAGTAAAGCAGAGGACACGTTACAAGTCTTAATCATCTCCTGTTAGATGACACCAGCGAATGTGAAATGTAATATTCTTCATCTCTGTATAGTGCACCTGTTATTACAAATTACTTGGATCTTTGAAATAGTGATGACATATAAATTTCATATCAAAATTCACCATGTAGAAAAATATAAACACTATAATGCCATCCGCTATGTAAAAGACTAAAAAAGAAATAATTCTTCCTATACTACTGCTATAATACTGCTCCTATTTACAAGAATATAACTACTATAATATTGCTCCTATGTACAAGAATATAACTACTATAATACTGCCTCCTATGTACAAGAATATAACTACTATAATACTGCTCCTATTTACAAGAATATAACTACTATAGTACTGTCCCCCTATACAAGAATATAACTACTATAATACTGCTCCTATGTACAAGAATATAACTACTATAATATTGCCTCCCATGTACAAGAATATAACTACTATAATACTGCTCCTATGTACAAGAATATAACTACTATAATACTGCCTCCTATTGTACAAGAATATAACTACTATAATACTGCCTCCTATGTACAAGAATATAACTACTATAATACTGCGCCTATGTACAAGAATATAACTACTATAATACTGCTCCTATATACAAGAATATAACTAATATAATACTGCCTCCTATGTACAATAATATAACTACTATAATACTGCCTCCTATGTACAATAATATAACTACTATAATACTGCCTCCTATGTACAAGAATATAACTACTATAATACTACTCCTATGTACAAGAATATAACTACTATAATACTGCCTCCTATCTATAAGAATATAACTACTATAATACTGCCTCCTATGTACAAGAATATAACTACTATAATACTGCTCCTATGAACAAGAATATAACTGCTATAATACTGCTCCTATTTACAAGAATATAACTACTATATTACTGCTCCTATGTACAAGAATATAACTACTATAATACTGCTCCTTTGTACAACAATATAACTACTATAATACTGCCTCCTATGTACAAGAATATAACTACTATAATACTGCCTCCTATGTACAAGAATATAACTACTATAATACTGCTCCCTATGTACAAGAATATAACTACTATAATACTGCTCCTATTTACAAGAATATAACTACTATAATACTGCTCCTATGTACAAGAATATAACTACTATAATACTGCTCCTATGTACAAGAATATAACTACTATAATACTGCCTCTTATGTACAAGAATATAACTACTATAATACTGCTCCTATTTACAAGAATATAACTACTATAATATTGCTCCTATGTACAAGAATATAACTACTATAATACTGCCTCCTATGTACAAGAATATAACTACTATAATACTGCTCCTATTTACAAGAATATAACTACTATATTACTGCTCCTATGTACAAGAATATAACTACTATAATACTGCCTCCTATGTACAAGAATATAACTACTATAATACTGCTCCTATGTACAAGAATATAACTACTATAATACTGCCTCCTATTGTACAAGAATATAACTACTATAATACTGCCTCCTATGTACAAGAATATAACTACTATAATACTGCTCCTATGTACAAGAATATAACTACTATAATACTGCTCCTATGTACAAGAATATAACTAATATAATACTGCCTCCTATGTACAAGAATATAACTACTATAATACTGCCTCCTATGTACAAGAATATAACTACTATAATACTGCCTCCTATGTACAAGAATATAACTACTATAATACTGCTCCTATGTACAAGAATATAACTACTATAATACTGCCTCCTATCTATAAGAATATAACTACTATAATACTGCCTCCTATGTACAAGAATATAACTACTATAATACTGCTCCTATGAACAAGAATATAACTGCTATAATACTGCTCCTATTTACAAGAATATAACTACTATATTACTGCTCCTATGTACAAGAATATAACTACTATAATACTGCTCCTTTGTACAACAATATAACTACTATAATACTGCCTCTTATCTATAAGAATATAACTACTATAATACTGCCTCCTATGTACAAGAATATAACTACTATAATACTGCTCCCATGTACAAGAATATAACTGCTATAATACTGCTCCTATTTACAAGAATATAACTACTATAATACTGCTCCTATGTACAAGAATATAACTACTATAATACTGCTCCTTTGTACAACAATATAACTACTATAATACTGCCTCTTATCTATAAGAATATAACTACTATAATACTGCCTCCTATGTACAAGAATATAACTACTATAATACTGCTCCCATGTACAAGAATATAACTGCTATAATACTGCTCCTATTTACAAGAATATAACTACTATATTACTGCTCCTATGTACAAGAATATAACTACTATAATACTGCTCCTTTGTACAACAATATAACTACTATAATACTGCCTCTTATCTATAAGAATATAACTACTATAATACTGCCTCCTATGTACAAGAATATATCTACTATAATACTGCTCCTATGTACAAGAATATAACTGCTATAATACTGCTCCTATTTACAAGAATATAACTACTATATTACTGCTCCTATGTACAAGAATATAACTACTATAATACTGCTCCTTTGTACAACAATATAACTACTATAATACTGCCTCTTATCTATAAGAATATAACTACTATAATACTGCCTCCTATGTACAAGAATATAACTACTATTCGTCCATCTTCTCACTCTACTCGCTGCCCTCTGCCAGAGTACGGGTTAATGGCACACTCTCCCCAGCCTTTCCCATTACTAATGGGACAAGACAGGGCTGCCCTTTGTCTCCAGCCCTTTTTGTTATTGTCATGGAGACGCTACTGGCCAAAATCAGACAAGACCCGGATATCCAGGGGTTAACCTTGGGGTCCCATACTCACCTTACAGCTGCTTTTGCGGACGACCTATTGGTCATCACGTCTAACCCCCTGACCTCCTTTCCTAAACTTCAGGCCCTTTTTGAGGACTATGGACAAGTTTCCAATTTTAAAATTAATTACGGTAAGTCGCAAGCCTTAAATATCTCATGTCCAGTTGCCCATATTGAAACACTCAAACGCACTTCTGCCTTCTCGTGGGCCCCTAAGTCGATCCCTTTCCTAGGCACCCATATATCGGCGAACCCGGAGGACCTTTATGAGCTTAACCAAGCCCCATTGCTCCGCTCTATTAGATCTCACCTACGTTCACTAAAACTACCATTCACTTCGTGGATTGGTAAGAAGAACTATATGTAGCGGACTGGACCCTGTACCAGAGTCTGCCCCAGTTTCTTGGAGAGGCATGCTTGCTAGCCTCTTACCCTGCGACTATGGCCCCAATGACAGTTGGCATTCACAATGGACATTGCTGTGACCTAATCAACAGTCACAATGGACATTACCTGTGACCTAATCATATTCACAATGGACATTGCTGTGACCTAATCAGCATCCACAATGGACCAGCCATGTGGGATTGTGATATATCTGGCTGTATGTTGATTGGTCGCTGTATTTTGTGTGGGAGTGTCTGTGTTTATTGTACGGATTGATTGGTTGTATTTCAAACCCCTGTGGGCCGTACTATGTTTGTGGAGTGTAAATAAAAGAGGCGGTATGCCCCAGGAAGAGAGTTCCTGCTTGACCCTCAAAACGAAGTGTCGTCTCGTTATTGGGGGATTTGACTGTATGCTGATTGCCAGGAGTGTAAGCTGTTCATATTGCTTTTCCTGTTCGGCTGCTTCCAGGGTTCGTGCGTCTCTTGTTCGGAAGTTGGTGAATTCGTGTGGTTTGCAGTTTGGGAAGTTGGTGATTGCAGTAGCTGCTGGTCTATCCGGAAAAGGGAATATCGCCTAAACGGAGTTGTGTGCGTAACGGTCCGTTACATTTGGTGGCAGCGGTGGGATCATTTCCACAGCCCAGAAGGACATCTACAGGGCAACACCATTCCTTGGATTACAAAGTGAGGGCAACGCCAGTACCCGTACAGCGCCCCTATCTACAAAAGAAAGAACTTCAGGAGAACAAGCATGGCACCCAGCTACACGCAGGAGGAATTTGACAGAGAGCTGAGATCACGGCTGATTTTCTTCGGACCCAACCCCCCGGAGAAATCTGTGCAGTTCGTGAGGAGGATAACAGCAGAGTACCTGCAGTTCATGGCAGATGGTATCGTCCGCCCTCCCCAGCGGCTGAGTGCGTTCCGGAGAGCTGAAGGTGCCGTCCTTCCTCCCCAGCGGCCGTGTGTACCCCCGGGAGCTGAAGGTGTCGTCCTTCCTCCCCAGCGGCAGGGTGTATCCCAGGGAGCTGAAGGTGCCGTCCTCCCTCCTCAGCGGCTGTGTGTACCCCAGGGAGCTGAGGGTGCCGTCCTTCCTCCCCAGCGGCAGTGTCTACCCCCGGGAGCTGAAGGTGTCATCCTTCCTCCCCAGCGGCAGTGTCTACCCCCGGGAGCTGAAGGTGTTTCCCTTCCTCCCCAGCGACAGTGTATACCCCAGGGAGCTGAAGGTGCTGTCCTTCCTCCCCCGCGGCAGTGTGTACCCCAGGGAGCTGAAGGTGTCGTCCTTCCTCCCCAGCGGCAGGGTGTATCCCAGGGAGCTGAAGGTGCCATCCTCCCTCCCCAGCGGCTGTGTGTACCCCAGGGAGCTGAAGGTGCCGTCCTTCCTCCCCAGCGGCAGTGTCTACCCCCGGGAGCTGAAGGTGTCATCCTTCCTCCCCAGCGGCAGTGTCTACCCCCGGGAGCTGAAGGTGTTTCCCTTCCTCCCCAGCGGCAGTGTGTACCCCCGGGAGCTGAAGGTGTTTCCCTTCCTCCCCAGCGACAGTGTGTACCCCAGGGAGCTAAAGGTGTCATCCTTCCTCCCCAGCTGCAGTGTGTACCCCAGCAGCAGGACAAAATATTGAAAGGGGAGACAGTTGGTCCCCCCCTCCACCAGCAGAGAGAGGGTCAGGGAGAGGAGCCTGCTACCCGCTCTCCCCAGCGGCAGTCTACAGTTCAGAGAGAGGGGCTTGTTACACCCTCTCTCCAGCGGCAGCCTAACCCACCAAGGGGAGATGTTACGCCCCCCAACGGTGCAGATGGGACCGTGGTCTCTGCACTTGCAGCACAAGGGGCAAGGATGGTCGGTCCTGTCCGCCAGCCACAGAGCGGTTTATCCAGAGGGGAGACAGTCGGTCTCCTCCCCCACAACCAGGCTCCCACCAGGCTACTTCCGTGGTAGCGCTGGCCCCAGGGCAGAGTACCGCCGGTCTCTGCCCACTCAGCAACCCACCTAGGCAGTCTACCAGTCCCCGCACAGCCGTAGTGAGGCACCC
The DNA here is from genome assembly GCA_033119425.1 of Bufotes viridis. NCBI lineage: Eukaryota > Metazoa > Chordata > Amphibia > Anura > Bufonidae > Bufotes > Bufotes viridis. Next base: position 40,838,403 of record CM065590.1, on the reverse strand, counting down.
GGACATGGACAAGTTGCTACTTTATCCAGGTGTAGTAACCATTTATTGTGGGTGGGCTGTACTGCTGTTTGTGCTTCGTGGGTGGGTTGCTGGACTAACCAGGGCACTGACCGGCAGGAGGTCAGATACCCTGTTAGTCTCTTTGGTAAAGGGGAGAAATGTAGCGGACTGGACCCTGTACCAGAGTCTGCCCCAGTTTCTTGGAGAGGCATGCTTGCTAGCCTCTTACCCTGCGACTATGGCCCCAATGACAGTTGGCATTCACAATGGACATTGCTGTGACCTAATCAACAGTCACAATGGACATTACCTGTGACCTAATCATATTCACAATGGACATTGCTGTGACCTAATCAGCATCCACAATGGACCAGCCATGTGGGATTGTGATATATCTGGCTGTATGTTGATTGGTCGCTGTATTTTGTGTGGGAGTGTCTGTGTTTATTGTACGGATTGATTGGTTGTATTTCAAACCCCTGTGGGCCGTACTATGTTTGTGGAGTGTAAATAAAAGAGGCGGTATGCCCCAGGAAGAGAGTTCCTGCTTGACCCTCAAAACGAAGTGTCGTCTCGTTATTGGGGGGGATTTGACTGTATGCTGATTGCCAGGAGTGTAAGCTGTTCATATTGCTTTTCCTGTTCGGCTGCTTCCAGGGTTCGTGCGTCTCTTGTTCGGAAGTTGGTGAATTCGTGTGGTTTGCAGTTTGGGAAGTTGGTGATTGCAGTAGCTGCTGGTCTATCCGGAAAAGGGAATATCGCCTAAACGGAGTTGTGTGCGTAACGGTCCGTTACACTATATTAAGGCTTTCATTGTCCCCAAGCTCCTCTACCTCATCCAAACACTCCCTATTTGGCTACCCCGTTCCTTTTTTGTGGAGGTCCGCAGAGTATTCTCAGCCTTTATATGGTCGAGCAAATCCCCTAGATTGGCGTATAGCACTCTTACTCGGGAGAGGAGAATGGGAGGCTTTGGCCTACCAGACATCTACCTCTATTATAAGGCTTCAATGCTTAACAGAGTCCTGAGCCTCCTCTCTTGGCGCCCTCTCAGTCTTGTCTCTCGACTGGAGTGCGCTATGCTTACCTATAGTGATGAACTGGCTTTATGGGGCCTGCGTAAGTGCACAGCTAACAACAAATACCCCTCTCCTCTATGGAAAGGCTTGCTGTTAGAATGGTCAAAATTGTATGCTACCTCGACACTCTCGTTCCCTAGCCCGAACCTCCCACTGCATCTTCTTCAACACCATATACACCCTGAAACTTTAGCTGCATCCGGAATATGGGCATTGCTCTCTGGTCTTAAACTGCGGGACGTTATCTCCGAGTCCGGCACTTTTGATTGGAGCGCAGTACTGGCTCTCCCTAAGGTTAAGAACGCCTCCTTTTTGGCGGCTATGGCTTTCAAGAAGGATTTGGCGCTTCTTGAGAACTTACCCCGTCCTGCGGCGACTCCCTCCTGGATGGAAGGGAAACTCTCACAACTCCGACGCCCGTGTAAACCTCTTTCCTTGTTGTATAGGGAGCTGCTCTCCTCCGCCCCTCCGGACTTGTGGTTCCTCTCAGCCTGGGAAAAAGAGCTATCTATAACTTTATCGGATCCTGAGAAAGCTTTTATCCTTACGCACTCACACGGATTTAACCGGTGTATTAGGATACAGGCTAACTCCTATAAATTGCTTACAAGGTGGTACAAAACACCTGAGTTCCTTCATAAGCTCAATCCTAGTATCCCTGATTGCTGTTGGAGGTGCGGGGGAGAGACAGGCTCTCTCTCTCATATATGGTGGAATTGTGTGAAAATTCGGCCCTTTTGGCTGGAAGTTGAAGCTACCATAAATAGTGTTTGTTCCACTAAGATTAGTCTCGATGCCAAACTCCTATTATTGTGGTGTCCTAATGGTTCACTTACCCCTGCTAAGTCGAATCTCCCGACTATGCTCATAACGGCGGCTCGCCTACTGATCCCGCTGCTATGGAAAAACGACTCCCCTCCATCCATCTCAATGTGGACTGAGAAGGTCGACCAATTGTACCGGTTTGAAGAGCTTGCACACTGGGAAACACACTCTAGAGCTCTCTTCGTTAAGACGTGGCTTCCCTGGAAGCGTTACCGTTCATTCTGAACTTACAAGCGATTGACATCTATCGTTCCCCTCCCTTCCCCCCATTAGTTCTTTCTTTGCACATGTTATTGTGTTTCTTGTCATACGGCATTCGCCTTAGACTTCATTTGAATATGAGATATATGCTCAAATGCCTTCCCAGCTGCGTCTGGTATTTATGTACTGTAATTTGCCATATGACGATTTACATTTCTTCAATAAAAAGAAAATTGATTAAGAATATAACTACTATAATACTGCTCCTATGTGCAAGAATATAACTGCTATAATACTGCTCCTATGTACAAGAATATAACTACTATATCCACCTCAAGCGCTGGCTGCAGATTCACGTCCCCTCTTTTCACACATTAGGAACTGAATTGGAGCTGCTTCAATTAGACCCCGCACAGAAGGCCGCGCTATGGGGCCTCACACCCTCTACCCTTCACACACATGCTTTACTCAGGGGTACAAGCCTAGTAATGAAACAGCTCATTAAGGAGCACAACTTGCTAAACAACCCTCCTCTTTTCATGCCAGCAGACCTCACCCCGTTTGCAGTAAGATCAAATGTGTCACATTTAGCGCCGATCTGGCTCAAATTACGTAAATACACCACTGGTGAATTCTTGAAGGCAGCATCTAGCTCCTCATCTGATCAACACCCACTAAATGACATCCTGATGTCCTCTAATTTCTTAGAAACGGTGGAGTTACGCTCGATTAGCAAAGTGTTACTCGATAAAAAGGCACTCAACTCAGAAATAACCTGGTTTGAAAGATTTTTCCTCCATTCATCCCCCCCACGTGGGCTAATCTCCCTGCTTTATACAGCCCTGAACAAACCGCTTAATAGCGAACTACCGCAGCATCTGAGGACATGGGAGGCTGACCTTCATACCACATTCTCGGACACAGAGATACGTCGTATCTACTCGGGCTCCCATGGCTTCTCACGTTGTGTCAGAGTTCAGGAGCATTCTTATAAAGTAATGACCCAGTGGTATCAAACGCCAAAGCAGCTTTATATAAAAGGGCTTAGCACCTCGGACAAATGCTGGAGGTGTGGCAAAGAGTCAGGGACACTGTTACACATCTTTTGGTCTTGTCCAGTTATAAAGCAATTTTGGACTGACATCTCAGACGCCGTTCATAAAGTCACGAAAGTGAAAATTGTCCTGACCCCCGGACTGGTACTCCTGTGGCTTCCCACACCCGAATTCTCACCTTCCAAAAGGGATCTGGCAACACAACTGATTCAGGCCGCCAGACTCCTCATACCCCTCAAATGGCTTTGCAGAGACCCACCTTTGTACTCTCAATGGGTTATGAAAGTGGACCACATTAGTAGGATGGAAGAGTTAGCTAGTTGGGAAGTCAGGAAGTATGCCCAATACATTAAGACCTGGAGCCCCTGGAAAACTTTCCGAATCTCAGGGACCGTGCATTAAGTATAGTCTGACACGTATGCAAGGCCTCACACTGTTGCCTCACTAGATGGTACTTCAAATGGGATGTAACCAACACACACAGATCTTAGTTTTATTCTGTATTTGTGATAATTGTGATGACGACCAGTTCCCTTTCCTAATGTTCCCCCATATTACATTCTTGGATTCTGTTCACTGTATTTATGTGACATGTAGATGCTATATTTTGTATTTATCTCTGCCCGCGACTCCTCTGCTGTGGCTGTCGAGGCGGTGTTGTACTTTTATATACTCATGTCTTCAATAAAAAGAAATTTGACAAAGAATATAACTACTATAATACTGCCTCCTATGTACAAGAATATAACTACTATAATACTGCTCTATGTACAAGAATATAACTACTATAATACTGCTTCCTATCTATAAGAATATAACTACTATAATACAGCCTCCTATGTACAAGAATATAACTACTATATTACTGCTCCTATGTACAAGAATATAACTACTATAATACTGCCTCCTATCTATAAGAATATAACTACTATAATACAGCCTCCTATGTACAAGAATATAACTACTATATTACTGCTCCTATGTACAAGAATATAACTACTATAATACTGCTCCTTTGTACAACAATATAACTACTATAATACTGCCTCTTATCTATAAGAATATAACTACTATAATACTGCCTCCTATGTACAAGAATATAACTACTATAATACTGCTCCTATGTACAAGAATATAACTGCTATAATACTGCTCCTATTTACAAGAATATAACTACTATAATACTGCTCCTATGTACAAGAATATAACTACTATAATACTGCCTCCTATGTACAAGAATATAACTACTATAATACTGCTCTATGTACAAGAATATAACTACTATAATACTGCTCCAATGTACAAGAATATAACTACTATAATACTGCCTACTGTGTACAGGAATATAACTACTATAATACTGCTCCTATGTACAAGAATATAACTACTATAATACTGCCTCCTATGTACAAGAATATAACTACTATAATACTGCCTCCTATGTACAAGAATATAACTACTATAATACTGCTCTATGTACAAGAATATAACTACTATAATACTGCCTCCTATGTACAAGAATATAACTACTATAATACTGCCTCCTATGTACCAATTCATTGGCGCGATCCTTACTTTATACTCAGCCCTGTCTGCCAGAATCAAGGTCAATAGTACACTTTCACCCTCTTTCTCCATTTCTAATGGCACGCGGCAGGGATGCCCCCTTTCCCCATCCCTCTTCGTTATAGTCCTGGAGACCCTGCTCTGTAAAATTCGGCAAGATCCCAATATTCAAGGTCTCACCATTAACTCTTAGACCCATGTGACAGCTGCCTTTGCTCATGACCTGTTGATAATGACGATCAATCCCGCAACGCCCTTCCCCTTTTTGACGAATTTGGCTTTATCTCAAATTTCAAAATTAATTATAGCAAATCCCTGGCTCTCAATGTCACTTGCCCAATTCTGTAGTCACAACCCTTAAACATTCTACCCCCTTTCATTGGGCCCCTAGAGAAATAATGTTCCTCGGTGTACATGTTTCAGCTCAGGCTTCCGACATTCTTTCCCTTAATTATGCCCCCTTTTTACACTCAGTCAAAATGCATTTACAGTCCCTGAAAATCCCATTCATGTCCTGGATAGGTAGGAAAAACTTCTCCTCCATTTGGAAGGGTATGCTAGTGGAGTTGTCCAAACAGTACAAGTCCCAAGTTATCTAATTTCCCAACCCCCACATGCCACTTCCTCTACTACAATCCTATATTCACCCCGACAATTGTGGCCCTTCGGGCATCTGGTCCCTACTTGTTGGCTCAACTTTACAGGACATAATAGGTCCGGATGGTGGCTTGGATTAGGAGGCGGTTCTAGATAAACTTGCAGTTAAAGCGCCCTCTTTCCTACACTCCCTGGCCTTCCAAAAAGATATTAAATCCCTTAAGCTCAAACCTCTTAGCTCTGAATCTCCCTCCTGGTTAGAAAAAAGACTAGCTGACAATCGAACGCCTTACAAACCTCTCTCCACGATGTACAGAGAATTGCTCTCCGCTTCACCTCCTGAGCTTTACTTCCTATGTTCCTGGGAAGTGGAGCTCTCCACCCACCTCTCAGACCCACAGAAGGCTTTTATCCTCTCCGACTCTCATGGCTTTAACTGATGTATCAAAACACAAGACAATTCGTATAAACTGCTTACAAGATGTATAGACCCCCTGAATTCTTGCATAAGCTTAAACCTGAGATTTCAGAGATGTGCGGGAGATGTGGCGAGAAGACGGGCTCTCTATCCCACATTTGGTGGTACTATAGGAAGATACGCCCATACTGGTCCAGCATAGAGACCTTGATAAATAAGGTCAACTCTTCCCAGGTCAAACTGGACGCTAAACTGGTCCTTTTATGGTGCCCCAATAACTCACTTTCTCCTTCCAAATCCAACCTACCTACGATGCTCCTCACAGCAGCTCGTCTACTTATCCCTCAGATGTGGAAGAGCACTGTACCTCCCTCCATCTCGAATTGGATAGGCAAAGTTGATCAGATTTATAGGTTTAAAGAATTAGCCCACTGGGAGACCAACTCTCAGCCCCTATTTCTCAAGACCTGCACTTCAGAAAGTTCAGCTGATTCAGTAGAGTCATTAACACACCCCCTCCCCCTTCATTCTCTGTCTTTTCTTTCCATTGCTCACTTTGTTTTTATGGTTAATACTATATGCATACTGGACGCAATGTTACCATGCCTTTTAGTTGTGTTCATCTGTTATACTTACCACATGTCCTCATTACCACAACTGGAGAAGATTGTACTTGATCTGTATGCCTCTTTTCTCAATAAAAAGAGATTTGGTTAAGAATATGTCTACTATAATACCGCCTCCTATGTACAAGAATATGTCTACTATAATACTGCTCCAATGTACAAGAATATATCTACTATAATACTGCCTCCTATGTACAAGAATATAACTAAGATAATACTGCTCCTATGTACAAAAATATAACTACTATAATACTGCTCCTATGTACAAGAATATAACTACTATAATACTGCCTCCTATGTACAAGAATATAACTAAGATAATACTGCTCCTATGTACAAAAATATAACTACTATAATACTGCCTCCTATGTACAAGCACATAACTACTATAATACTGCCTCCTATGTACAAGAATATAACTACGATAATACTGCCTCCTATGTACAAGAATATAACTACTATAATACTGCTCCTATGTACAAGAATATAACTACTATAATACTGCTCCTATGTACAAGAACATAACTACTATAATACTGCCTCCTATGTACAAGAATATAACTACTATAATACTGCTCCTATGTACAAGAATATAACTACTATAATACTGCCTCCTATGTACGAGAATATAACTAATATAATACTGCTTTCTATGTACAAGAACATAACTGCTATAATTCAAAAAACGGAGAAAGAGAAATAGGTAGAATCGCACATCCACAAGCTCAGCTTCTGATTTTTAACTGCTTCTCAGCAAAATTAATATCGCCTCTCGGCGCATTATTGACTGTACTGCCCCCTATACTATGAAAGAGGCATTAGTGTACATTTTGATCAAAATGCATAAGCCCACCCACCACGCCAAGGTTGCCTCTTAGAGTGGGTCCTACTCTAAATTTGGCGCAGCACTGCCTGGCGACCGCCGCCGCAGCACCGCACCAGCGGGCGGCGGGATCCAGCTGCCAAACAGCACCCCTGCTGTCCGGCAATGCCACCATGGCACCTGGTCCTGCCAACCCCCCAGCACCGCGCCACAGCAAACGATGGCCGCCACGCAGTACTGCACCATGTGAACAGTTGGTAAAGCTCACCTATAACATGCTCTCAGGAGCTAAGTCTGAGGGCTAGTAGAACCCTTTCACTCATATATACTTGCTCAGGCTAATTAAAAACACCTGCACCGGATGGGAGGAGTGCTGATCCTCTTGTTATATTCTTGTACATAGTAGGCAGTATTATAGTAGTTATATTCTTGTACATAGGAGCAGTATTATAGTAGTTATATTCTTGAACATAGGAGCAGTATTATAGTAGTTATATTCTTGTACATAGGAGGCAGTATTATAGTAGTTATATTCTTGTACATAGTAGGCAGTATTATAGTAGTTATATTCTTGTACATAGGCGCAGTATTATAGTAGTTATATTCTTGTACACAGGAGCAGTATTATAGTAGTTATATTCTTGTACATAGGAGCAGTATTATAGTAGTTATATTCTTGTACATAGTAGGCAGTATTATAGTAGTTATATTCTTGTACATAGGAGCAGTATTATAGTAGTTATATTCTTGTACATAGGAGCAGTATTATAGTAGTTATATTCTTGTACATAGGAGCAGTATTATAGTAGTTATATTCTTGTACATAGTAGGCAGTATTTATATTCTTGTACATAGGAGCAGTATTATAGTGTTTATATTCTTGTACATAGGAGCAGTAATATAGTAGTTATATTCTTGTACATAGGAGCAGTATTATAGTGGTTATATTCTTGTACATAGGAGCAGTAATATAGTAGTTATATTCTTGTACATAGGAGCAGTATTATAGTGGTTATATTCTGTCTGTACAAGAATAATATTGCGCCGAGAGGCGATATTCATTTTGCTGAGAAGCAGTTACAAATCAGAAGCTGAGCTTGTAGATGTGCGATTCTACCTATTTCTCTTTCTCCGTTTTTTTCATAACTACTATAATACTGCTTCTTTGTACAAGAATATAACTACAATAATACTGCTCCTATTTACAAGAACATAACTACTATAATACTGCCTCCTATGTACAAGAATATAACTACTATAATACTGCTCCTATGTACAAGAATATAACTACTATAATACTGCCTCCTATGTACAAGAATACAACTACTATAATACTGGTCCTGTGTACAAGAATATAACTACTATAACACCGCTCCTGTGTACAACAATCTAACTAATATATTGCTGCCTCCTAAGTACAAGAATATAACTACTATAATACTGCCTCCTATGTACAAGAATATAACTACTATAATACTGATCCTATGTACAAGAATATAGCTACTATAATACTTCTCTTATGTACAAGAATATAACTACTATAATACTGCTCCTATATACAAGAATATAACTACTATAATACTGCCTCCTATGTACAAGAATATTACTACTATAATACTGCTCCTATGTACAAGAATATAACTACTATAATACTGCCTCCTATGTACAAGAATATTACTACTATAATACTGCTCCTATGTACAAGAATATAACTACTATAATACTGCCCCTATGTACAAGAATATTACTACTATAATACTGCCTCCTATGTACAAGAATATAACTACTATAATACTGCTCCTATGTACAAGAATATAACTACTATAATACTGCCTCCTATGTACAAGAATATAACTACTATAATACTGCTCCTATGTACAAGAATATAACTACTATAATACTGCTGTTTGTACACTTGAAACACAAATTTGGCCGATCCAGTAGACGCCCTCATTCAGTAATTCCTGTTGGGTTCTATGCAGGTTCCTCTGGAAGTGTGATAGTTTGGTACGGTACTATGGTAGCCAGTGATACCTGGCGAGTTGACTTTTTTCACTCTACTCAGAAAGGATTGAAGGACTTACCTCAAAACTCTGGACTAAGGTGTATTCTTGTATCCTCTAAGTATCCTTTATGAAAAGTGGTGATGGAGGGTTTGAAAATTAGAATGGCCCATTACTTCTTCTCAATCATCGGATATGTACTTTGAGGTGTCTCGTGCTAGCTGTAGGGGCGCCCACTCATTGAGTTTTGGTATTGACATTTCTCATATGTTGTTAGTTCTGGTGATAGCACAGAGTACATGGGAGACTCGGGGATCCCCCATCTTTGCACCAGTGACCTCCTTGACATGTGAATGGGTTCAGGAGTAACAATTATCACCTAGATTTTGTAAGGAGCAGAGAGTTTATTCGAGGAGGTTGGCAGAGGAAAGAGGACAGGTACTGTGCATCCAATAGGAAGAAAAGGAGATAATGAGATGCACTGACATTCAGTGATCCTGAAAGAGCAAAGTACAAAAAGGAGCAAGGCAAAAAAGTGACAAGAAGGGAAAACTGCAAGAGTCGGAGGAGAGAGCGTTGGGCAAACAGGAGGAGGAGGAGGCTGGAGATAAAGCTTGATACCTGGAGAGGAGCAGAGATAATACAGTCATTGCTTCCAGTGATGCTGCTCCTGTTGACCTGAACTCGCCTTTACCAAAGGCTATGACCATGCAGGTAAGAGAAGGGAATTGCGGAAAACTTCTAATATGCATGAGATGAGATTTACATTACTGAGCTGGAGACATGTGCCAGACATCATGAAAAGGAGGAAATAGAAATTCTTTGTGTGGGACCGATTTCAGGGCTGTAGACTAGAAAGTCCTGTTGGTAGATATCTCTTGGGCAATTAGAAAATGTTTTCGAAACGGTCATAACCCTTTGGAATACGCTGCACAACTGAAATGTCCTATTCCAGTTAGGTATAGATTCATCTACTGAAGTCAATGCTTGATGCCGAGCTGCCATAGCCTTAGAAGTGGACAGATATTGTTCATCGTCTGGCACTCTCGGGGATTTAGATTGGTCATGTCCATGGGCGTAGCTATAGGAGGTGCAGAGGTAGCAGTTGCTACCGGGGCCAGGAGCCTAAGGGGGCCCAAAGACCCTTGTGCCGCATAGGAAGACACACAAAGCACTGAGGGAAGGGGGGCCCAAGCTGAACTCTTGCACCAGGGCCCATGAGCCGTTAGCTACGCCCTGTATAGACTTCAGTTATGTTGGACCAGTTTTTCATGAGGTGCTAAGAATGACCCTGGTGGGTTGAACCTTGGTAGACACCAAGCCCATTACCCTGATCTGATGGAACATTCCTCCTTTATCTCCAAGGAAATGTTCCATCAGATGGTTGGGACAGCTGGTGAGGGTCAGACATGGGCCATGTCTGACCCTCACCAGCTGTCCCAACCATCTGATGGAACATTTCCTTGGAGATAAAGGAGGAACGTTCCATCAGATCAGGGTAATGGGCTTGGTGTCTACCAAGGTTCAACCCACCAGGGTCATTCTTAGCACCTCATGAAAAACTGGTCCAACATAACTGAAGTTTATACACGGGTAAAGATGAGCGACCCAAGTTTTGATTAAACTGAGTGGTTAGTGAGTCAATTCCCCCTCAAGTCTATGTGTAGTGGGATAATATTGAGGGTGCTATCTCATGGGCAAGACTGGCAAAAAGACCTGTTTGAAGAAATGTTTGTTTTCGTGAAAGTTATTTTTGACATGATGGTCTTTTTGAGGCCACAGTTTGGTCTACTCTGAGTTTCCGTCACACCTGGTATGACCTGCATTAATTTTAGACATACCACAGAACATAGCTCTAGCTCAGGTTGGCATCACCCTAGGTAAAACTTGGCAGGGTATCCCAGGTTTACATTTACAAACAAGGGTAGAGACAATACCCAAGGGTCAAATCGCCCTTCTCTTCCATAAGCAGACAAAATGGGAAGAAAATAGGTGCCAGGCTCTCGAGTCCTGGATGGAGAACTTTTTAGTTTGACCTACCATTATAGATTTTGAAAATTATTGGTAATTACCTTCTACGGCAAACACCTTGTAAGATGGTAGATCACTTCGATAAACCATTTGGTACCATAGATAAACAGATTATTTGTGCCAATACTTGACATCAACCTTAGTTATCTCTACATCTATGGTCTGAGGGAACACAAGTAGTTATAGTTATATTGAAAGCTGCCCTTCAAGGAAGTCAACCTACGAAATTGGCCATGATACTTGGCATAGGAAGATTTCAAGCATTGCGTCAATAATTTGTGAACCTACGAACTGTGCACACTCTACAGGGCTGACCATAGCAGATGCTGGGAAATAAGGGGGGTGCAGAAGGGTCAAGGAGGCTTCGTTATTCATTAAGAGGAATTAATGAGGTGGAAACGCTGACTAAGGAAGAAGAACACAGTGTTTAGCGGAGACAAATATGTGTTTTGGTACTATCTGCAGGGGCATGTGAGTATGTCAGGGGGATGGTTTACATGTTCAAGTCAAAAGATTGCAGATTGGTATGTTAGTGTCCCAAATGGACTGATATGATTATGGTTGTATAGCCCTAGCCATAGATGTCTTTAAAGGAGTGGATTGCTTTCATCCACATCTTCTTTGAAGGCTACTTTGGCTAATGAAGAGGGTTCCTCCATGTGGATTCCTCATTGTAGCAAGCTGTCTTACATTTAGAAGTGGCGGTGGATAAACTGAAGTTATGTAGAGGCCAGCGGCTCTACATAACTTTGGCGTATCCACCACCAGTTCTGGTCTTAGGGTACTTTCACACTTGCGGCAGTGTGATCTGGCAAGCAGTTCCGTTGCCTGAACTGCCTGCCTGATCAGGCAAACTGTACTCAAACGCATGTCATTTTTTCAGACTGATCAGGTCTGAAAAATGCCTGATCAGTCAGAAAAATGCATTGCAATACCGGATCCGTTTTTCCGGTGTCATCAGGCAAAACAGATCCGGTATTTTTTTTTTCACATTTTTAAAGGTCTGCACATGCGCAGAACAGAATGCCGGGTCCGTCATTGCGGTATTTTTAATGCCGGATCCGTCACTAATACATTTCAATGTAAATTAATGCCGGATCAGGCATTCCGGCAACTGATCAGGCACTTTGGACGGAGATAATACCGCAGCATCCAGCGGTATTTCCTCTGTCCGAAACGCCTGACAGTGACTGAACTGATGACATCCTGATGCGTCCTGAACAGATTTCTCTCCATTCAGAACGCATTGGTATAAAACTGATCCGTTTTTTCCAGTATTGAGCCCCTAGGACAAAACTCAATGCCGGAAAAGAAAAACGCTAGTGTGAAAGTACCCTTAATAAATGTGCCCCATAATGAATAGAGAATGTTAGATAATTGATGTTATAATATGGAGGTAAAATAGGTAACTTGGGGCACATTTTTAGTAGTTTATTTATCATTTTTATGGCATATAATACATACCCTTGTTGTAACATTGTTTCTCTTTTTTTTCCCGTCTACTTTTAATCTGTCTTCTTCAGACCTTCTTCAATTCTTCAACATTGTGATGGTGGGACCTGCCTAATTCTGTAAACACCCCCTACAGTATGCCCTCCACTTCCTTCACCCCTACTTTTAACTCCTCAACCCCCACCTCATCCTCACCACCAGGTTCGTCATGCCAACTGGATGAGTCCTACAAGCACATCTTCTTGCCAACCTGCTACCTCATCACCTTCCTGCTCAGCATGGCTTTGAACTCCACTGTACTCACACGATGCCTACGACGACCTTGGAACCCATCATTGGTCTATATGTTCAATCTGGCACTCAGTGACCTCATGTACAGTCTGTCCTTACCCTTCCTTATTGCCAATTACATCTCCCGTGACCGCTGGTTGTTTGGAGACCCTATGTGCCGCCTGGTTCGGTTCCTCTTCTACTTCAACCTTTACTGTAGCATCTTCTTCTTGACATGTATCTCGTTCCACCGCTATCTGGGCATCTGCCATCCCATGCGTTCCATGAGGTTAGAAACGATGCGTTGGGTGAGGGCAACCTGTCTACTGGTTTGGGCTGTGGTATTTGCCATGACCTCTCCTATACTTCTGTTTGCTCGTACTGGACCTCTTGAAGGCCCCGAAGATATAGTGACCTGTTGGGATGATGCCCTTGATGCAGACCTTCAACGTTACATGCCATATGGACTCTTTCTACATGCAGCAGGCTTTTTTTTGCCCTTCTCATTGACTGCCTGGTGCTACTCAAGAGTGGTACGCACCCTCTGCCGGACTCTACGTGGAGGTGCTGTACCAGGGCCTGTGCCAGGTGTGACCCAAAGACGCAAATCCATTCGGACCATTGTCACCATCACCCTTCTGTTTGCTCTTTGCTTCCTACCTTTCCATATCACCCGTACCATTTTCCTGACAATGCGGGCTGGTGGCATGGCTTTAGGTGGATGTCGTGCCTTGGGAGTGGTGGCCGTCTGCTACAAAGTAACCCGGCCTCTGGCCAGCGCCAATGCTTTTCTCAATGCCCTGCTGTATTTTCTGACCAAGGAGCCCTGGGGTCGAGCCCTGAGGGGTAAAAAAGAGAAAGCGCAAATGGGTAAGATGGACAAAAAGAGACCCACTAAGAATGGACAACCATGGAGTAATTTTTACCCACAATTACCTTGACGATCTCACAGGAACCGATGGAACGAAGCAATTTTTTTTTTTCCAAGATTGTGAACTCAAGTTTTTGAGTCATCAGCTTCTGGTGGAAATCTGGTTGATAACCAATATGGCCACCATTACAGTTGTCACAGTGGTTGTTTGATCTATTCACCAAGGGTCCTGACTGGGAATGTCCCAGGCCCATAGCTGCAGTGTTAGCAGTCGCTCCAGTCCCTAGTGCCTGAGGGGGCCCAAAGGTCCTTGCCAAAAAAGACACTAGCATTAGAAATGGCACATGGTAGGTGGGGGCCCTCTTTAAAATTCCCCACTGGGGCCCAGGAGTGTGCCACAGGACAATTATATTAAGTTTGCCACTTAAGTCTACCAACTGCGGTGGTACCTGTGCTGTGGCCAAGTTGGTTGTCACCAAGATGTCAAGATGACAAGTGGACTGAATAGAATTTTTTGGAAACTCAAGGAGTTATTTCCTTTTTTTTTTTTTTTTTTGGGGGGGGGTCTGTTTTTAACTATATTATACAATTATTTATCACAATGGGCTGAAGCTAAAGACATGCCGTATATCCCACACCAATGGGAGAGCAGTGGAAAGACGTTGTGCACAGCACGGCCCATAACTTTTTATAGACAAGGACAGAATCTACTAAGAAACAGGCAAAAATAGCTTCCGATGGAAAACAAGATGTGTTTTCTATGTACAGAAAAGCACGAGGAACGATATAATATATATAATATTTTACAATCTTCTACGTTTTTCATTACAACTTGAGCACTAGGTGGCGCTTTTAACTATCATTTGTATTTAAACAATGCAAATATACAGGGAAATGGGATTCTCTGTGTCGAATTGTTTGTGTTTTACTAAATAAAGTTCTCACTGGCCCCGATGTGTATATATATATATGCTATGTAAGCTTGTTTATATGTATGTGCTGTATTATTCAATATGACTGGAGGGTATGTACTTTCCTATGCCGTATGGTGTATTTTATGCATTTGTAGCTATAGTGGTGGCTTAGCGCTACTATACTGGTGGGGGGGAGGGGGTATAGTTTGGGCCTTTGAAGGGTCCCCTTAGGAATCCCACATCAGTGCTTAGCTGTAGACCCCAAATTACTGACAGCTTTTAATGGCCAGCTGAACATATCACATTATGGTGGACCTCCAGGCTCTTCCATCTTTGAGGTTCCTCCTCCAACCTGATAATGTGGTGGAATGTAGAATTATTCTGCTACATGTTCATTTTAGACTCCAAGGCTCCAATAGACTATGCTGATGTTCGGTTGATCTCTGGCAATGAAATACATCCCCTATTTGCCTAACCACTGTCATGGTGACGAACTGAAGCCACCACTAGGGGGAGCTCACGGTTTTTTACAGCCTCTGCTGGGTTAGTCTTAGCAGTATACGGTCACATGCACTTAGCTCCACCTAGTGGTGGTTACATAATGACATAATTTAAGTTTATTCATGTTGGGGTAAAATTGAGTTCTCGGTGAGGGATGGTGCTCATTTTGGGTTTTGCTAAGGGACTGTATGCATGTATTCCAACTGTCCCAGATCCAGTAGGACGGTGCGCTCCTGGTGAACATGTCCCATATGTCCCAATTCAGGAAACAGATACAGTGGAATACAATGGTGAAGCCGGGAGCCGGCGGTGACACCATTCACCCTCTAACCCCTGCCATCACCAGGGAGGCAATAAGGGGCATCAAACTGTTTGTGGAAAAGGGGGCATCACTAACACAACTCTAAGCAGGCATCTTTACTGTGATAAGCGGCACTAAGAAGGCAGCTTAACTGTGAGGGGACATTCAGGGGGTGTCTTTATTGTGAGTGGGCACTAAGGGGCAACGTGATTGTCTGCGGTACTAAAAGGACATATTTACAGTATGGGAGACACAGGGGGCATCATTACTAGGGGAGACACTAATAGTATCATTACAGTGAGGGGGCACTAACTTGGCATCACTACTGTGAAGAGGGCAGCAAAGGGACATTCTTGGTGTAGAGGGGCACTACGGGGACATCAGAACTAAGGTCTGAGAGTGAAGGTGGACTAATGGGGATTCACTACTGTGTAGAGGGCACTAAGGGGCCATTGCTACTGTCTGAAACACTAAGGTGGTATCACTAGAGTGAAGGGGCACTAAGGAGGCATCACTACTGTGTAGAGGGCACTAAGGGGCCATTGCTACTGTCTGAAACACTAAGGTGGTATCACTAGAGTGAGGGGGCAGTAAGGGGGCATTACTACTGTGTAGAGGCCATCAAGGGGCCATTGTTACTGTCTGGGGCATTAAGGGGGCATCTTTACTGTGGGGGGAACTCAGAGGGCATCACTAGAGAGAGGGGTGACTAAGGGAGCAAGACTACTGTGTAAAAGGCGTCAAGGGTCCATCTTTACTGTCTGGGGTATTAAGGGGGCATCTTTACTGTGGGGGGGCACTAAGATTATCACTAGCGAGAGGGGAGTCTAAGGGGGCAACACTACTGTGTAGAAGGCATCAAGATCAAGAGGCCATCATTACTGTCTGGGGCATTAAAGGGGCATCTTTACTGGGGGCGGAACTTAGGGGGTAACACTGGAGAGAGGGGTAACTAAGGGAGCATCACTATTCTGTGGAGGGTACTAAGGGGACATTCTTAGTGTGAGAGGTCACTAAAGGGGCATCACTACTGTGTGAAAGGTACTAAGGGGGTATCATTGCTGGAAGAGGGCACTAAGGAGGCTTCATTACTATATGGTGGCACTATTACTGTGTGCAACACAAAGGGTACTATGACTAAGGGGCACTATTAGAGAGTTAGGACACAAACTGGACTAGCCTGGATGTGGCATGTTTGAACAGGCATTGGGCGGGGTTAGAGGCGTGGCTTGCAGGAGTCGCCCCTTTTTACATCCTTTCAAATTTGGGAGGCATGCATATGATTTCCCTGTAGCCCCTACTGACCCCCATCATCCCTACATAAAACCAAGGAGGCAGAGCGTTGTTGTGACGCAGAGCTCTAGAACCCGTCTAGATCCCCCTATAAGACGGGTCACCCCTCAATTGCCCTCTGTTCTCTCCATCTTTTGTTGTCTCCCACTCTGCTCGCGAATTGTGGAGGGATTGACCTTAGTACCTTATGTAACATGACATCTCCGCTTTACGTGTGAGTCGGGGTCATCGTGTGCTGGAAGTCTGCAATGATTTCCTATCTAGTCACATATTAATGGTAGAACCTGCCAATGACTTCTCCACTGGACGCAGTCATGTTCCCAGTGCCTTAAAGGGATGTTTTTCGGAAACTTTTGATTATTCCATAACCCTTTCAATTTTGTTTAGATTCTCTTACATGACAAAATGAGGGTCCCGTGAATTGGGAGATGTTTTATACACAGAGATGGGCCGGGAACCTAAAGTGGCGCCATGTTGTAGGTGGGTCCAAGTTGACAGAAGGTGGGGCCATCATAAGTAGATGGTGCCAGCAATACCACAATGCAGCACAAAATACCGCCCCAACAGAACCAAATACCACAGTACAGCACAAAAAACTTCCCGATTAAAAAAATATTACTCTCCAGAAGCTGCCCCTCTGTGGTGGACAGTGCCAGCTGACACATTATGTCCTCCTCCTTCTCCAGTGGTCTCTAATAAAGATATGGAGGAGGTGAAATGTGGGCCACAACACCGAGCCAGCCCTACCTTCTGCATCCTGGCTGGTCTTTGAGCTCTACCCAACATACAGGAGAATCCCACACTGTTAGGACAACTTCTTCCAACCATATCTCTTCTCTGCAGAGTTTGCTACACAGACATCTTAGAGTCCTCGCTTGTCCATCATCCTCCCCACCTTCTCAGCACAAACTCCCCATCCTGGTGCCCCAACAATGCCATCCTGCTGTCACCCCTAAAGATGTTCCCACTGTGCTCCCCAATACCCAAAAATACTATACTGCAGAAAAAATAGTGCCCCTAGTAATGATGTCCCCAAAATCCTCAAATAATCATTACACTCATAGTGTCTCATAATAATAACGCCCCTATAATGCTCCTAGTAATAAGAATGCCCACTATAGCAGATCCAGCCCCTAGTATGTCTCTGTAATAATAATGCCCCTATAATGCTCCTAGTAATATTAATGCCCCTATAATGCTCCTAGTAATAATAATGCCCCTAGTATGTCTCTGCAATAATAATGCCCCTATAATGCTCCTAGTAATATTAATGCCCCTATAGTGCTCCTAGTAATAATAATGCCCCTAGTATGTCTCTGCAATAATAATGCCCCTATAATGCTCCTAGTAATATTAATGCCCCTATAATGCTCCTAGTAATAATAATGCCCCTATAGTGCTCCTAGTAATAATAATGCCCCTAGTATGTCTCTGCAATAATAATGCCCCTATAATGCTCCTAGTAATAATAATGCCCCTATAATGCTCCTAGTAATAATAATGCCCACTATAGTGCTCCTAGTAATAATAATGCCCCTAGTATGTCTCTGCAATAATAATGCCCCTATAATGCTCCTAGTAATAATAATGCCCTCTATAGCAGCTCCAGCAATAAAAATTGCACCTATTGTGTCCTTCTAATAATAATGCTCCTAGTAATAATAATGCTCCTAGTAATAATAATGCCCCTAGTATGCCCAGTAAAAATAATACACTTATTTTGCCCCTGTATTAAATTGCCCCTGTACTAAAATACCTCCATAGTGTTCCCCTAGTAATAATAATAGTATCCCTATAGTACCTCCTCCAATAATAATGCCCCCTATTGTCCCCCAGTAATAATGGCAACTAACATCCCCAGTAATGCTCCTATAGCGTCCCTAGTATTAATAATGCCCCTATATTGTGCCCCAATAATAATAATGCCCCAATAGTGCCTCCACCAATAAAAAATGCCCGACAATTGTGACCCAAGTACTCATACTGCCACCAAGGCCCCCAGTATTTAAGTCCCCATAGTGCCCTAGTAGTGTACCCTATAGTGCCCCGAGTCCTACTCCAGCCTGAAAATCCTATGTCCAACAGCAGGCGGTTGCGATGATGTTAACGCTTCCTGACCGCGTGCGCCGTTTTACTGCCTCAAAGGCTTCAGGCCTAATAGCCTGGAATCTTTGAGGGGTGAACAGCGGGAAAAGGAGTCTTTGGCTCTCACGCCCCACCACAGTATTCAAGTACCAGATGGGGATCTTGCCGGTGGTAGGGTCTATGGCCAGTCCGCCCACAGCTGGAAAAAGATGAAGACTGTAGAAGACTATTTTCTATTACACTACTCTTATATGGCCACCAGAGGTCACTGCTTGGTGATGTACAACAACACACGTACTAATATAAAACGGCACAGAGCGACATAAATAATAGAAAATCTACAAGTGGTCCGGGAGCAGGATCACAGAAAGGAGGCCGTGAACATGAATACTAGAGTAGAGAACGCCGATCGTGTCCATGGACTATTATGACAGCCAGTGGCCAAGCAAAGGTTCCTAGGACTGCCATGGCTATATAAGTATTGTGCTTAAAGGGCATTTCCTATTTACCTACAAGATAGGTGACAAATGTATGATCACCTGCATCGGACCGCCGTCACGACTATGGGGATCGTTCATTCCCCTGTGTGAAAGGAGCCGTAGTGAGCAGGCATGTCCACCACTTCTATGCGAGAAGGTGGCCGATCTCTGTACTTCGCAGTCCCATAGAAGCGAATGGAGAGGTGATCGCACCCGCCCATTACTGCTCCCTCGTTCTCATGATCACTTGGCGTCCCAGTGGTCGGACCCCCAGAGATTCAGACATTTATCACCTGTCCTGTGGAGAGGTGATAAATGTTATTTGTGGGGCAGCGCCTTTAAAGGGAATCTGTCACCAGTTTTGACCACGTTAAACTGCTGACAGCGCTGGCGAGAACCGTGAGAGTTTTATCAACAGGAGTAGTGTGAATATGAAGTTTTATTTTGCCGGATTCTGCTCCTGCAAGTTCCCAGGAGGTGGACCTTAAGGGCCTATTCACACGACAGTATATTTGTGTTCACATCAGTTTCGCAATTTGGCAGACCCGCATTCGTACTTTCGTTCCGTGGGCCCGCAAAAAAGATAGAACATGTCCTATTCTTGTCTGCAATTATGGACAAGAATTGTCAATTCTATCATAGGACTGGCCGTTCTGTTCTGCAAAACGTGGAACAGCCACAGCTGGCACCCATGTTTTGTAGATCCACAATTTGCGGACCGCAAAAACGGATACGGTTGTCTGAATAAGCCCTAACTGTGATGTGCTCTCTGCATGCATTGAACTGCTTCATCGACCCACCCATCTGAGTGACAGCTGTAGTATTCTCCTGGTTGGATGCCGCAGCTGTCACTCAGAGCGGAGGAGAGGGGCTGTGAAGCAACTTAATGCAGAGAGCACTTCACAGTGAAGCTCCGCCTCCTGGGCATTTGCAGGAGCAGAGTCTGGCAGAATAAAACTTCATATTCACACCACACCTGATAATAAAAGCTTAAAAAAAAGTATGTCTGTCCAGCTCTCTTCAGCTCCTACCCAGAGCTGTCAGCAGTTTAACATGGTCAAAACTGCTGACAGATTCCCTTAAAAGTAATTACATCCACCCAGACGTACACAGTGCTGGGCAGCTGGGCGGTGCAGAAAATAGAAGAGTCCTGTCTGTCAGTAACTCTCCTCCAATCAGGATCAGCTAACTACAGGGTTGCACAGTGGCTGCCCTTGGCACTGACTAGTTTAACCCTTTAAGAGCAACCGTGTGATATGCACTCTACTCAAGCACTCACTGACCACCTCAGGCACTCATAGGCCAGAGCTATTGGATGTTGTAACAAATTGGCCCTACTCACTTAACCCCTTCCTCTTATCACTGGGGGTAATGTGCCCCATGGGGCCTTTGACCTTGGCATTATGGCAGACATATAGTGCCCCATTTCCCCGCACTGCACATGGGAGTATATGGCTGTCTAGGACTGGTAGATGAATGACAGAAGCTGGTGGGCACACTCATGGAAATGTACTACAGGAATCCGGACAACAGTGCGATACCGCAGCCATCGGGAAGCACTAATATCACCCTATATAGCACCCCCGAATGCAAGGTAACTGACTAATAGACAGTTATACCACTGCAGTGAGGTGACGAGGGGTTAATAGATAGTCAGACGGCTGTGGTGTGGTAATAGAGGGGTTAAAAGAAAGTTATACTGCTGCAGTGTAGTTATAGAGGGGTTAATATTTATACTGCTGCAGTAACATAGAAACATAGTACATAAGACCGAAAAAAGCCCTCTGTCCATCCAGTTCGACCTGTTTCCTACAAGTTGATCCAGAGAAAGGCAAAAAACCCCTGTGAGGCAGAAGCCAATTTTCGTCACTTAAGGGGAAAAAAATTCCTTCCGGACTCAATCAGGCATCAGAATAACTCCCTGGATCAACGACCCCTCTCTAGTAGCTATAGCCTGTAATATTATTACACTCCAGAAATACATCCAGGCCCCTCCTGAATTCCCTTATTGTACTCACCATCACCACCTCCTCTGGCAGAGAGCTCCATAGTCTCACTGCTCTTACCGTAAAGAATCCTCTTCTATGTTTGTGTACAAACCTTCTTTCCTCCAGACGCAGAGGATGTCCCCTCGTCACAGTCACAGTCCTGGGGATAAATAGATGATGGGAGAGATCTCTGTACTGACCCCTGATATATTTATACATAGTTATTAGATCTCCCCTCAGTCGTCTTTTTTCTAAAGTGAATAACCCTAATTTTGATAACCTTTCAGGGTACTGTAGATCCCCTCATTCCAGTTATTACTTTAGTTGCCCTCCTCTGAACCCTCTCCAGCTCTGCTATGTCTGTCTTGTTCACAGGAGTCCAGTGTGGTTATAAAAGGGTTAATAGATAGTTATACTGCTGCAGTGTGGTTATAGAGGGGTTAATAGTTATACTGCTGCAGTGTGGTTATAGAGGGGTTAATAGTCATACTGCTTTAGTGTGGTCATAGAGGGGTTAATAGTTATAATGCTGCAGTATGGTCATAGAGGGGTTAATAGTTATACTGCTGCAGTGTGGTCATAGAGGGGTTAATAGTTATACTGCTGCAGTATGGTCATAGAGGGGCTAATAGTTATACTGCTGCAGTGTGGTTATAGAGGGGTTAATAGTTATACTGCTGTAGTGAGGTCATAGAGGGGTTAATAGTTATAATGCTGCAGTATGGTCATAGAGGGGTTAATAGTTATACTGCTGCAGTGTGGTCATAGAGGGGTTAATAGTTATACTGCTGCAGTATGGTCATAGAGGGGTTAATTGTTATACTGCTGTAGTGTGGTCATAGAGGGGTTAATAGTTATACTGCTGCAGTGTGGTTATAGAGGGGTTAATAGTTATACTGCTGCAGTATGGTCATAGAGGGGTTAATAGTTATACTGCTGCACTGTGGGTTATAGAGGGGTTAATAGTTATACTGCTGCAGTGTGGTTATAGAGGGGTTAATAGTTATACTGCTTTAGTGTGGTCATAGAGGGGTTAATAGTTATAATGCTGCAGTATGGTCATAGAGGGGTTAATAGTTATACTACTGCAGTGTGGTCATAGAGGGGTTAATAGTTATACTGCTGCAGTATGGTCATAGAGGGGTTAATAGTTATACTGCTGCAGTGTGGTTATAGAGGGGTTAATAGTTATACTGCTGTAGTGAGGTCATAGAGGGGTTAATAGTTATACTGCTGCAGTATGGTCATAGAGGGGTTAATAGTTATACTGCTGCAGTGTGGTCATAGAGGGGTTAATAGTTATACTGCTGCAGTATGGTCATAGAGGGGTTAATTGTTATACTGCTGCAGTGTGGTTATAGAGGGGTTAATAGTTATACTGCTGTAGTGTGGTCATAGAGGGGTTAATAGTTATACTGCTGCAGTGTGGTTATAGAGGGGTTAATAGTTATACTGCTGCAGTATGGTCATAGAGGGGTTAATAGTTATACTGCTGCACTGTGGGTTATAGAGGGGTTAATAGTTATACTGCTGCAGTGTGGTTATAGAGGGGTTAATAGTTATGCTGCTGCAGTGTGGTTATAGAGGGGTTAATAGTTATACTGCTGCAGTGTGGTCATAGAGGGGTTAATAGTTATACTGCTGCAGTGTAGAGGGTTATAGTTATACTGCAGTGTGGTCATAGAGGGTTAATAGTTATACTGCTGCAGTATGGTCATAGAGGGTTAATAGTTATACTGCTGCAGTATGGTCATAGAGGGGTTAATAGTTATACTGCTGTAGTGTGGTCATAGAGGGGTTAACAGTTATACTGCTGCAGTGTGGTCATAGAGGGGTTAATAGTTATACTGCTGTAGTATGGTCATATAGGGGTTAATAGTTATACTGCTGCAGTGTGGTCATAGAGGGGTTAATAGTTATACTGCTGCAGTGTGGTTATAGAGGGGTTAATAGTTATACTGCTGCAGTGTGGTCATAGAGGGGTTAATAGTTATACTGCTGCAGTGTGGTTATAGAGGGGTTAATAGTTATAATGCTGCAGTATGGTTATAGAGGGGTTAATAGTTATACTGCTGTAGTGTGGTCATAGAGGGGTTAACAGTTATACTGCTGCAGTGTGGTCATAGAGGGGTTAATAGTTATACTGCTGTAGTATGGTCATAGAGGGGTTAATAGTTATACTGCTGCTGTGTGGTTATAGAGGGGTTAATAGTTATACTGCTGCAGTATGGTCATAGAGGGGTTAATAGTTATACTGCTGTAGTGTGGTCATAGAGGGGTTAATAGTTATACTGCTGCAGTGTGGTCATAGAGGGGTTAATAGTTATACTGCTGCAGTGTGGTCATAGAGGGGTTAATAGTTATACTGCTGTAGTGTGGTCATAGAGGGGTTAATAGTTATACTGCTGCAGTGTGGTTATAGAGGGGTTAATAGACTCTCACAGTACAGCGATATATTCATGTACCACAGCCCAGCAGATTATGAATTATGTATTAACCCCTCTCTGACCACAGGGCAGTGTTCTCTCCTTGTCTGTTGCTATGTTTGCTTTAGGTGTCGTTTTCCTTGTATATTTGCTCCCTAATATAAAACGCTGCAGCTTACGTCGGCGCTATAGCCTGCCAAGACGCCTCAGTACAGTGCCCTGTGACTGAAGTGCAGTACCGGCGATCAGCACTGGATGTCGCCACTGGATCCTCGCTGCTGAAAAATTCAACCTGCATGTAGCATATTCAGAGTCTTTTTTACTCCAGTCACAGGTTTACCTACGGTGGAAGCAAACCATGCGACTGCTATTGGGCCCCTGGTGGGAGGGGGCCCAGCAATAAGCTGCTTTCCCTGCTGCCTGGTATAGCCTCCAGATACCACTAGGTGGAGCTCTTACTGGTCAATACAAACTGTTTAAAGGGGAATTCCCATCACATACAATGGGGCCATATCACTAGGGGACCCCAACCCATGGGCGTAGCTATAGGGGGTGCAGAGGTAGTAGTCACTACCGGGCCCAGGAGCCTGAGGGGGCCCAAAGACCCTTGTGCCGCATAAGAAGACACACAAAGCACTGAGGGAAGGGGGCCCAAGCTGAACTCTTGCACCAGGGCCCATGAGCCGATAGCTACGCCCCTGCCCCCACCTACAATGAGACGGAGCGGGGAGAGCTGTGGCTGAAGGATTTCCCGGGGTCCGTCCACCACCAAGCACTGCTCCTATAGAAGTCAATGGGTGCACACGGCACATGCGCGGCCCCTTCTCCCATTCATCTCTATGGGGCAGACAGAAATAGCCCAGCCAGTGCTCGCCTATTTTCGGCAGCCCCATAGAAATGAATAGAGGGTGGCTGAGCGTGCGCAGTGCGTCTTCCGTTCATTTCCCCGTCATTTAACCCCTCAGATCCCGCAGTCAATATCAACACCGACATCTGAGCGGGGGGTCTTTCGATCGGAGCCCCAGTGGTGAAATTACACGCAGCCTGGGGCCTTGTGAAGGCCTATCCTATAGGATGCCTGCTAAGCCAGTAAAAATCCCATGGACCTTAAAAGTATTCTATTGCAGTCTATGGTAAAAGAGAAAAAAAGATTACAGTAAAACAAAAAAAGTGGAATAAGAAAAAAAACTAAATTAAACTATAAAAAATAAATATCACAGATATCAAAATGTCCAACCATTAAAATATTAAAATATGGATCACGTGTGATGAACACATTAAAAATTAAAAATGTGTGCGTTCGCTAAAATAGGACCATTAAAAACTACGGCTGGATCCGCAAAAAAAAGACAAGCCCTCGCACGGCTCTCTAGATGGAAAATGTAAGGTTCTGGGGGATGGAATACGGCGATGCAAAGGAAAAAATCTTTTAAAGGTTTTTATATTTTTATAAATCACCGTAATCCTCCCGACCCGCACAATAAGGCTATAGAGTGGACACCCTAAAAACCTAAGGCGAGCTGCGTTTTTTTATTTTCCTTTCAGTTTCACCCCACAAAGAATTTTTTTCCCATTTTCTCCTGTACAGAATAAGCCCTTGTATGGCTATGAGAACGGATATGGCTCCTGTCCTTCAGGAGTAGCGGTCAGCTCCCCCTAGTGGTGGCTGCAGGCAGGCAGCATTTTACCCTGGTTCATGGCAGAGCGTGTCTCAGGGCGTGTCCCCTCCGAGGTTTGCTTAGATTTTTAGGGCGCTCAGTGTTTACCTCCAGGCCGGAGGTCTCATGTGTTCCAGCCTGGTCCCCCAGACTTCTTCTCAGGCTCTCTCTCCCCCCTCCTGCTAGGTAGGATATCATCTCGCCTATAGGGGGCACTGTGAGCTGGTGGAGAGGAGGAGCCTGACACATACATTGGTGGTCTCACACTGCCAAGAGGACCACGGGACCACCTCGGGTAGATAAAGGCCACAGAAGTACTGCAGCTCCCCCACCAGCAGGGGGCGCTCAGCGTCTCACTGGATGGCAGAGCTAAGTTCTGCAATACTACATCAATCACCATAGGTTGCCATACAGTCTGCTGAGCTGTGTATCTAAGCCTGTCATGTGTGATACAGTCTGCTGAGCTGTGTATCTAAGCCTGTCATGTGTGATACTGCCTGCTGAGCTGTGTATTTAAGCCTGTCGTGTGTGATACAGTCTGCTGAGCTGTGTATCTAAGCCTGTCATGTGTGATACAGTCTGCTGAGCTGTGTATCTAAGCCTGTCATGTGTAATACAGTCTGCTGAGCTGTGTATCTAAGCCTGTCATGTGTGATACAGTCTGCTGAGCTGTGTATCTAAGCCTGTCATGTGTGATACAATCTGCTGAGCTGTGTATCTAAGCCTGTCATGTGTGATACAGTCTGCTGAGCTGTGTATCTAAGCCTGTCATGTGTGATACAGTCTGCTGAGCTGTGTATCTAAGCCTGTCATGTGTGATACAGTCTGCTGAGCTGTGTATCTAAGCCTTTCCTGTGTGATACTGCCTGCTGAGCTGTGTATCTAAGCCTGTCGTGTGTGATACTGCCTGCTGAGCTGTGTATCTAAGCCTGTCGTGTGTGATACAGTCCGCTGAGCTGTGTATCTAAGCCTGTCATGTGTGATGCAGTCTGCTGAGCTGTGTATCTAAGCCTGTCATGTGTGATACAATCTGCTGAGCTGTGTATCTAAGCCTGTCATGTGTGATACAGTCTGCTGAGCTGTGTATCTAAGCCTGTCATGTGTGATACAGTCTGCTGAGCTGTGTATCTAAGTCTGTCATGTGTGATACAGTCTGTTGAGCTGTGTAACTACTCCATTCATGTGTGATACGGTCTGTTCAGCTGCATATCTAAGCCTATCATATACAATACTGTATTCTGAGCTGGTGTACCTAATGCTGTCATGTGTGATACGGCCTGCTGAGCTGTGTATCTAAGCCTATCCTGCATGATACTGCCTGCTGAGCTGTGTATCTAAGCCTATCCTGCATGATACTCTGTGCTGTGCTAATGTATCTAAGTCTATCCTGCATGATACTGCCTGCTGAGCTGTGTATCTAAGCCTATCCTCCATAATACTGCCTGGTGAGCTGTGTATCTAAACCTATCCTCCATACTACTGCCTGCTGAGCTGTGTATCTAAGCCTATCCTGCATTATACTGTCTGCTGAGCTGATGTATCTAAGCCTATCCTGCATGATACTGCCTGCTGAGCTGTGTATCTAAGCCTATCCTGCATTATACTGTCTGCTGAGCTAATGTATCTAAGCCTATCCTGCATGATACTGCCTGCTGAGCTGTGTATCTAAGCCTATCCTCTACAATACTGCCTGCTGATCTGGTGTATCTAAGCCTATCCTGCATGATACTGCCTGCTGAGCTGATGTATCTAAGCCTAGTCTGATACTGTCTGTTGAGCCTATCCTGTGTGACACAGTCTGCTGATCTGGTGTATCTAAGCCTATCCTGTGTGATGCTGTCTGCTGAGCTGTGTATCTAAGCCTCTCATGCGCGATACAGCGGTTTTGCTGCTGGTGGATGTGTGAGTCTTTGTCTCCCCGGCCTGGGTGTGCCCTGCAGACGTGTGTGCAGTTATGTGCATGTCAGTGAACGGACACCAAGCCTGCATTGGGTGGGAGCTGGGCAGTGGGCGTGACCCTCCTCCCCCTGCCTTCTCTCACTTGCTGAGTAAATCCATTTTGCTTGTGGGCGCAGCAGATTCACCACAGGCTGTGGGAGAGGGAGGGTAGAAGTAATCGCTCTCTATACGTTTATATATACACCCATAGTGTGCAGGAGGCATGCTGGGAAATAGGGGGAGTGCGCCTCTGCGTCCCAGCGCTAGCAGATATTTCCATGCGTACAGCTAACTTCAGCCCTGGGGCCTATATAGTAATGCCGGCCATGTACAGGATCCGAAATAAAGAGAGGAAAATATCCTGACACGTCCCCCACCGCCAGGCACAACACAACTGACTGTACAGAGGCAAACTGGCAGAGGAAAGTAACCCACGGCAACCGCTGTGCCAGTGTGTCCTCATAATACTGCCGACACAGTGCCCTATAACAGGGCCAACCAGTGTCCCCATAATACCGCCGACACTGCCCTATAACAGTGCCAGCTAGTGTCCTCATAATACTGCCGACACAGTGCCCTATAACAGTGCCAACCAGTGTCCCCATAATACAGCCGACACTGCCCTATAACAGCGCCAACCAGTGTCCTCATAACACTGCCGACACTGCCCTATAACAGTGCCAGCTAGTGTCCCCTCAATACAGCCGACACTGCCCTAAAACAGTGCCAAACAGTGTCCTCATAACACTGCCGACACAATGCCCTATAATAGCCAACCAGTGTCCTCATTAATACTACTGACAGTGCCCTGTAACAGTGCCAGCTAGTGTCCTCATAATACTGACACAGTGCCTTATAACGGTGCCAACCAGTGTCCTCATAATACTACCAACACAATGCCCTATAATAGTGCCAACCAGTGTCCCCATAACACTGCCGACACAGTGCCCTATAACAGCGCCAACCAGTGTCGTCATAATACAGCCGACACTGCGCTATAACAGTGCCAACCAGTGTCCTCATAACACTGCCGACACTGCCCTATAACAGTGCCAACCAGTGTCCCCATAACACTGCCGACACAGTGCCCTATAACAGCGCCAACCAGTGTCGTCATAATACAGCCGACACTGCGCTATAACAGTGCCAACCAGTGTCCTCATAACACTGCCGACACTGCCCTATAACAGTGCCAACCAGTGTCCTCATAACACTGCCGACACTGCCCTATATTAGTTTCAACCAGTTTTCCCATAATACTGCGAACAGTGCCCTATAACAGCGCCAACCAGTGTCCTTATAATACTGCCGACACAGTTCCTTATAACAGAGCCAACCAGTGTCCTCATAATACTGCCGACACAGTGCCCGATAACAGTGCCAACCAGTTTCCTCATAATACTGCCGACACAGTGCCCGATAACAGTGCCAACCAGTTTCCTCAATAATACTACAGACCCAGTGCCCGATAACAGTGCCAACCAGTGTCCTCATAATACTGTCAACAGTGCATTATAACAGTACAACCAGTGTCCTCATTAATACTACAGACCCAGTGCCCTATAACAGTGCCAGCCAGTGTCATCACAGTACTGCCGACACAGTGCCCTATAACAGAGCGAACCAGTGTCCTCATAATACTGTCAACAGTGCATTATAACAGTACAACCAGTGTCCTCATTAATACTACAGACCCAGTGCCCTATAACAGTGCCAGCCGGTGTCATCATAGTACTGCCGACACAGTGCCCTATAACAGAGCGAACCAGTGTCCTCATAATACTGCCGACACAGTGCCCTATGACAGTGCCAGCAAGTGTCCTCATAATACTGCCGACACAGTGCCCAATAACAACCAACCAGTGTTCTCATTAATACTACTGACACAGTGCCCTATAACAGTGCCAACCAGTGTCCTCATAATACTAGCAACATAGTGTGCCCTATAACAGTGCCAACCAGTGTCCTCTTAATACTGTCGACACAGTGCCTTATGACAAAGCCAACCAGTGTCCTCATTAATACTGCCGACACAGTGCCCTATAACAGTGCCAGCTAGTGTCCCCTCAATACAGCCGACACTGCCCTACAACAGTGCCAACCAGTGTCCCCATAACACTGCCAACACAGTGCCCTATAACAGTGCCAACCAGTGTCCTCATAGTACAGCTGACACTGCCCTATAACAGCCAACCAGTGTCCTCATAATACTACCAAAACAGTGCCCTAAAACAGCCAACCAGTGTCCTCATAATACTACCAAAACAGTGCCCTATAACAGCCAACCAGTGTCCTCATAACACTGCCGACACAGTGCCCTATAACAGTGCCAACCAGTGTCCTCCTAATACTACCGATATAGTGCCCTATAACAGGGCAAACCAGTGTCCTCATAATACTACCAACACAGTGCCCTATAACATCGCCAACCAGTGTCCTCATAATACAGCCGACACTGCCCTATCACAGTGCCCTATAACAGTGCCAACCAGTGTCCTCATAATACTACCGACACAATGCCCTATAACAGGGCCAACCAGTATCCTCATAATACTTCCGACACAGTGCCCTATAACAGTGCCAACCAGTGTCCTCATAATACTGCCGACACAATGCCCTATAACAGGGCCAACCAGTATCCTCATAATACTTCCGACCCAGTGCCCGATAACAGTGCCAACCAGTGTCCTCATAATACTGTCAACAGTGCCTTATAACAGTGCCAACCAGTTTCCTCATTAATACTACAGACCCAGTGCCCTATAACAGTGCCAGCCAGTGTCATGATAGTACTGCCAACACAGTGCCCTATAACAGAGCAAACCAGTGTCCTCATAATACTGCCGTCACAGTGCCCTATGACATTGCCAGCAAGTGTCCTCATAATACTGCCGACACAGTGCCCAATAACAACCAACCAGTGTTCTCATTAATACTACTGACAAAGTGCCCTATAACAGTGCCAACCAGTGTCCTCATAATACTGCCTTCACAGTGCCTTATAATAGTGCCAACCAGTGTCCTCTTAATACTGTCGACACAGTGCCTTATGACAAAGCCAACCAGTGTCCTCTTAATACTGCCGACACAGTGCCCTATAACAGTGCCAGCTAGTGTCCCCTCAATACAGCCGACACTGCCCTATAACAGTGCCAACCAGTGTCCCCATAACACTGCCAACACAGTGCCCTATAACAGTGCCAACCAGTGTCCTCATAATACTGCCTTCACAGTACCTTATAATAGTGCCAACCAGTGTCCTCTTAATACTGTCGACACAGTGCCTTATGACAAAGCCAACCAGTGTCCTCTTAATACTGCCGACACAGTGCCCTATAACAGTGCCAGCTAGTGTCCCCTCAATACAGCCGACACTGCCCTATAACAGTGCCAACCAGTGTCCCCATAACACTGCCAACACAGTGCCCTATAACAGTGCCAACCAGTGTCCTCATAATACTGCCTTCACAGTGCCTTATAATAGTGCCAACCAGTGTCCTCTTAATTCTGTCGACACAGTGCCTTATGACAAAGCCAACCATTAATACTACACAGTTCCTCATTAATACTACACAGTTCCCTATAACAGCACCAACTAGTGTCCTTATAATACTGGCAACATAGTGTGCCCTATAACGGTGCCAACCAGTGTCCTCATAATACTGCCGACACAGTGCCTTATAACAGTGCCAACCAGTGTCCTTATAATACTGCCGACACAGTGCCTTATAACAGTGCCAACCAGTGTCCTTATAATACTGCCGACACAGTGCCTTATAACAGTGCCAACCAGTGTCCTTATAATACTGCCGACACGGTGCCTTATGAAAGAGCCAACCAGTGTCCTCATAATACTACCAACATAGTGTGTCCTATAACGATGCTGACCAGTGTCCTAGAACAGTGCCAACCAGTGTCCTCATAATACTGCGGACACGTTGCCCTATAACAGTGCTAAGCAATGGCCACATAATGCTGCCAACACAGTGCACTAGAACAGTGCCAACCAGTGTCCTTCTAATAAAGCTGACAAAGTGTGCCCTACAACAGAGCCAATTAGTATCCTCATAATACTACTGTCAAAGTGCCCTATAACAGTGCCAACCAGTGTCCTCATAACACTTCTGACACAGTGCCCTAGAACAGTGCCAAACAGTGTTCTCATAACACTGCCGACAGAGTGCCCTATAACGCTGCCAACCGGTGTCCTCAAAATACTGCCGACACAGTGTGCTAAAACGGTGCCAACCAGTGTCCTCATAAAGTCGCTGACACAGTTCCCTGTAACGGTGTCAACCAGACTCCTCATAACGCCACTGACCCACTGCTTAGTAATGGTGCCAACAAGTGTCCTCATAATAACACCACCACCCAGTGCCCTGTAATAGTGCCAATCAGTGTCCTCAAAACACCACCGGCCTAGTGCTCTATAACAGTTCCAACCAGTGTCCTCATAACACCATGAGCCCAGTGCCCTATAACAGTGGCAACCAGTGTCCTCATAAAACTGACGACACAATGCCCTGTAATGGTGCCAACCATTGCCCTCATAACACCACCGCCTAGTGCCTTATAACAGTGCCAACCCTGCTTTAGACCTATTAAAGCATATAGATAATATAGATTCAGTCTAATATGGACTACCATATTTCTGGCTGACATTTTAACTTTTCAATATGTTTTTATTATATATTTTTCAAAGATTTATGGATTTATATTAATTAATAAGATTTATATTGACGGCCTGACCTTAGGATAAACCATTATTTTTAAATTTGGGGAACCAGAAATAGAACCAGTATTATAGTAGTTATATTCTTGTACATAGGAGCAGTATTATAGTAGTTATATTCCTGTACATAGGAGCAGTATTATAGTAGTTATATTCTTCTACATAGGAGGCAATATTATAGTAGTTATATTCTTGTACATAGGGGCAGTATTATAGTAGTTATATTCTTGTACATAGGAGCAGTATTATAGTAGTTACATTCTTGAACATAGGAGCAGTATTATAGTAGTTATATTCTTGTACATAGGAGCAGTATTATAGTAGTTATATTCTTGTACATAGGGGGCAGTATTATAGTAGATATATTCTTGTACATAGGAGCAGTATTATAGTAGTTATATTCTTATACATAGAAGGCAGTATTATAGTAGTTATATTCTTGTACATAGAAGCAGTATTATAGTAGTTATATTCTTCTATGTAGGAGCAGTATTATAGTAGTTATATTCTTGTACATAGGGGGCAGTATTATAGTAGTTATATTCTTGTACATAGGAGGCAGTATTATAGTAGTTATATTCTTGTACATAGGAGCAGTATTATAGTAGTTATATTCTTGTACATAAGAGCAGTATTATAGTAGTTATATTCTTGTACATAGGAGCAGTATTATAGTAGTTATATTCTTGTACATAGGAGGCAGTATTATAGTAGTTATATTCTTGTACATAGGAGCAGTATTATAGTAGTTATATTCTTGTACATAAGAGCAGTATTATAGTAGTTATATTCTTGTACATAGGAGCAGTATAATAGTAGTTATATTCTTGTACATAGGGGGCAGTATTATAGTAGTTATATTCTTGTACATAGGAGGCAGTATTATAGTAGTTATAATATTGTACATAGGAGGCAGTATTATATTAGTTATATTCTTGTACATAGGAGGCTGTATTATAGTAGTTATATTCTTGTACATAGGAGCAGTATTATAGTAGTTATATTCTTGTACAAAGGAGCAGTATTATAGTAGTTATATTCTTGTACATAGGAGGCAGTATTATAGTAGTTAGATTCTTGTACATAGGAGGCAGTATTATAGTAGTTATTTTCTTGTACATAGGAGGCAGTATTATAGTAGTTATATTCTTGTACATAGGAGGCTGTATATAGTAGTTATATTCTTGTACATAGGAGCAGTATTATAGTAGTTATATTCTTGTATATAGGAGCAGTATTATAGTAGTTATATTCTTGTACATAGGAGGTAGTATTATAGTAGTTATATTCTTCTATGTAGGAGCAGTATTATAGTAGTTATATTCTTGTACATAGGAGCAGTATTATAGTAGTTATATTCTTGTACATAGGAGGCAGTATTATAGTAGTTATATTATTGCACATAGGAGCAGTATTATAGTAGTTATATTCTTGTACATAGGAGGCTGTATTATAGTAGTTATATTCTTGTACATAGGAGGCTGTATATAGTAGTTATATTCTTGTACATAGGAGCAGTATTATAGTAGTTATATTCTTGTATATAGGAGCAGTATTATAGTAGTTATATTCTTGTACATAGTAGGTAGTATTATAGTAGTTATATTCTTGTACATAGGAGGCAGTATTATAGTAGTTATATTCTTGTACATAGGAGCAGTATTATAGTAGTTATATTCTTGTACATATGAGGTAGTATTATAGTAGTTATATTCTTGTACATAGGAGGCAGTATTATATTAGTTATATTCTTGTACATAGGAGGCAGTGTTATAGTAGTTATATTCTTGTACATAGGAGCAGTATTATAGTAGTTATATTTTTGTACATAGGAGCAGTATTATAGTAGTTATATTCTTGTACATAGGAGGCAGTATTATAGTAGTTTTATTCTTGTACATAGGAGGCAGTATTATAGTATTCTTGTATATGGTAGTGGCATACTTTTCCAGAGGAAGCAGTATAATAATATTGACTTGTATGAAGTTGAATTCTTAAGGTCCCTTTACATGGGCCAATTTTCCAGGCGATTGTTGGGAAGTAAGCGTTCCTTCCTGACAATCGTCTGATCCTCAGTGGAGGAGACACATTTACATGCAGCAATCTCCTCCATAGTATGGGGAGGAGAGATCACTAATACCATCGCTCTTCCCCATACAGACATGTTTGACACAGCATGATCTGCTGCTGGCAAACCATGATTTAGATGTCAGTATGAATAGTGCGATTACCCGATGAAAGAGCATTTATCAGGTAATGAGCGGCACCTTTACACCACGAGCGTGAATACTCATTAGCAATTATCTGGCAGATTCTCGACCAGTGTAAAGGGCCTTATAGTCATTTTCTTGTACATAGGACCATTTCTTTGAACTTCAAAAGAAAATTCTCAGGCCTGGACACATCATGTCAGATTTAAATTGGTTAATACGGAAAGTTAAGAACTTTTCATTTATTGACAACAGGACTTAAAGGGGTTGGCAACTTTCTGGTTACCGTTGACCAATGTGTCTGTAAGGGCACTTTCACACTTGCGTTTCTGGATTCTGGCAGGCAGTTCTGTATGCAAACGGATAACATTTGTAGACAGATCCGGATGCGGATCCGTCTCACAAATGCATTGCAATACCGGATCCGTCTCTCCGGTTGTCATCTGGAAAAACGGATCCAGACCATGCGCAGACCAGAAGACCGGATCAGTCAGTAATAGATTTCAATGGAAATTAATGCCAGATCCCGCATTCCGGCAAGTGTTCCGGAATTTTGAACGGAGAAAGTACCACAGCATGCTGCGGTATTTTCTCCGGCCAGAATAAGTAGGAGGGACTGAACTGATGCATCCTGAACGGAATGCTCTCCATTCAAAATGCATTAGGGTTAAACTGATGCGTTTTTTTCCGGTATTGAGCCCGGGGACGGAACTCAATACCGGAAAAGAATTACGCTAGTGTGAAAGTACCGTTAGATGATTATATTGCACTTACTAATGTGGACTTGGTTAAAAATTCTGTACCATTTTCTATATTTCATAAGGTATGCCCCCTTGTTTGCCAAGTCTTTTGTGCTGTCCGCAGAGAGGTCTTGTCCATAAAATGGCCCCTGATGGAGGGTCCTGTGATCAAGCAAATCGCCTCCATGTGATGGCTCCTATATTCAGATACGCCACATCTGTCTTCTGCCCTGTTGCCACCACGCCAGAATCACAAAAAATCCACTTGGTCGGTGGTAGAGAAGTCCTCCTGCTTCATCCAGCTTAAGTAAAACAAAGGCCAACGTTTCGGTCTTGTTCCAGATCCAGACCTTGTTTATGACCTAAATAAACATGTGACTAATTAGTGTACATGGTAATAGTTTATAAATAAAATAACGGCATATGTATATATCATCGGCACAAATCACCATTCTAACACCATAAAGTCTGGAGATCAAAAGAGGGTATGAAAATCAGCTCTTAGCAAGCTCTGCCTTTAATGCCACCAGATGTAAGGCGGCTATCCTATAAGTCAATATTTGACCTTTTAAACAGGCCTTGAAACATGACTTTAACAATGACTAAGCCAGCATCTCATCTGCAGACAGCTGTTTCATCAGTACAGAGCAGAGATTTTTTGCTTAGCTGGGTGAGAGGCTTAGGTTAGGATACTTTATCTTCGTATGGAAAGTTCCTAATTCCTAATTGGAATGAGGTGTCTTATAGTCCAGGCAATACTCCTCTAGAATTCTGGGAAGAAGGGATGCAAATCATCTGTTAACAAACTTTGCCTCAAATGCCACCAGATGTAAGGCAGCTGTCCTATAAGCAAATGTTTGACTTTTTAACAGGCCTTGAGACATGATTTGAATAATAACTTACCCAGCACCTCATCTGCAGACAGCTATTTTGGAGTGATTGCCCCTCATCAGTGCAGAACAGAGAGTACTGGCTTAACAGGGTGGGAGGCCTAGGTCAGGATCCGGGGGATACTATATCTCCTTATGGAGAGCACCTAATCGGTTTGAGGAGACTTATAGGCCAGGCAACGCTCCTTTGGAATTCTTAGAAGAGGGTATGCAAATCCCCATTCTAACACCATAAAGTCTGGACATCTAAAGAGGGTATGAAAATCAGCTCTTAGCAAGCTCTGCCTCTAATGCCACCAGATGTAAGGCAGCTATCCTATAGGTCAATGTTTGACCTTTTAAACAGGACTTGAAACATGACTTTACCAATAACAAAGCCAGCATCTCATCTGCAGACAGCTACTCAATAGATCATGACCTAGGTTGTTAGTACCGCATCTGCAGATGAGGCGCTGGCTTTGTTATTATCCAAGTCATGTCTGAAGGCCTATTTAAAGGGTGAAACATTGACTTATAGCAGGTATGCTGAACCTGTAGTCCTCCAGCTGTTGCAAAACTACAACTTCTATCATTCTTGGACAGCCTACAGCTATCAGCCTACAGGTGGGTGTTGTAGTTTTACAACAGCTGGAGGGCCACAGGTTGAGCATCCCTGACTTATAGGATAGCTGACTTACATCTGGTGGCATCAGAGGCAGAGCTTGTTAAGAGCTCATTTGCCTCCATTTCTTCCCAGAATTCCAGAGGAGCATGCATGGCACATAAATCTCCTCACTCTGATTAAGCACTTTCCATAAGGACATATAGTACCCCCCAATTCCTGACTTAGGCCTCTCATCCAGTTAAGCCAGTACTCTCTGCTCTGCACTGATGAGGTGCAGTCACTCCAAAATAGCTGTCTGCGACACCGGACTCCCCTTTCAAGCACTTCATGGGCAGCTGCCCAATCCAGAAGAAAGGGAAGAGAGTGACTGTGTCCATGCGGAACCCACATATCCCAGGCAAAGACATAGTCACCTACCTGAAGCGCTTCTGCACCGTGGTGAGGGACCCCACCCACATCTTGGACGGAAACGGCTTCTGGACCGGCAAGTGGTCTGTCATCATCCGCCTGAACAAGGATTCTTCAGACCCGGACGGCGTACAGCACCTGCCACAGTCATTCTCTTAGGGCAACTCCTCTGCACTTATCTACTACCCGGACATGCTGCAGACCTGCAGGAAATGCGGAAAAAAAGGCCACGAGCTCAAGAACTGCTAGTAGGATCCTTGCCGAATTTGATGGGTCACAGGCCACGAGACCAAGGACTGCCCCAAGAAGATAGTATGCAACCTGTGCGGTCTGTCTGGCCACAAAGCGCCCAAAGCGGGAACACACATGGGCAGCCGTCGCAGCCAGAGCTCCGGGCAACAATAACCCCACCCAAGCCTCAACTCCGGCGGTGACAAAGCCCACGGTGAAGCCATCAAAGAAGAAGGAAGGTAAGCAGACATCTACCCCTGGCCACACTCCCATTTCCTTCCTTTCCTGGTCCCCCTCCCGCCCAGTCATTACCACCACTGAGGAGATACAAATCCAAATGCCCATTACCCCAATGGCACCTTCCACCGCCCCCAGCCCAAACCTCCCCATGACCACCACTGCAGTAGCACTAATCGCTCCTCCAGCTGCTGCAGTCTCCTACAAGGAGGAATTCCCGCTCTCTTCTCCCTAGGTGTCAACCAAAGGAAGGGGAAGAGAAAGGAGAGGGACAGCCCCGTTGCTGACCACTCCAAGAAAAAGATGATCAAGGCGATGGAAGATCCCCTGCCCGACAAAGAAGAAGAAATGGAGCAGCAGGTGGAGGAACAGGTGGTCGCCAATGAGGCCCCCGAGCAGCAAACCCCCCAGACCACCGAAACCCTCGACGAGACATGGAGGAAATAGTGGCCAGCCCAGCGGGGCAATCACCCATCCGCAAAAACTCCAGAAAACCATAGCCGAGATTGAAGCCCAGTTTCAGCTGTTGCAGAGGCCACTCACAGACAGCGGGCAAGAGAAAGAGAAGCCGCTGGATGACCAGGGTGGTAACTAAGCTGTATTGCTCCCGCTAACCTACTTCTTTTCCTTACATGATAGCAAATTTTAACCTTTTTTTCCATTAATGTTAGGAGCATTAGGGATAGGTCCAGCTTTCAGACGGTATTAAATTTTCTTGCTTTCCAGGTTGCCGACGTATACATGTTGAAGGAGTGTGCTTTGCCCCCCTCTAGTTCTTATAACCATCTGGCCAGGCAGTGGTCCCATGGCCTGAGCTACTGGTCTGGTGGTGTCGGCGGGGGTTGCCATCCTCCTCAGGGAAACGCCTTTACACTTGACTCCGTCCAGGAGCTCGTCTGCGGTGGGCTTCTTGTCGTAGACGGTTCCTGGGCGGGAAAGCAGATTAGGCTCATCAATGTGTATTCCTCCCCCTGACAAGGGTGAGCGACTGCAGCTCGCTACCACTAGGGCCGTAGTGATGGCCGGGGACTTCAACTGCCCGATCGAGGAGGAAGGACGCAGCTCCGGCACTTCAAGCAGGCTAGACGTCACTTCCAAACTGCTTGTTAAGATGGTGACCGAAGCGTCCTTGCATGGAGCCGACCCGATGGCTCACTCTGTTCGAGGATCAACTTTGTGTTTACCTCTCGGGCAGTCAGACGGTGCAGACACTCTATGATCTATTGCTTCTTCACAGGGCCATTTAGGTCCAGTGTGTCCTTGGTAACGGGTTCCTCCCAGGCACAGTCTTGGGAAGAACGCTTGGCCAAAGTCAACCAAAGTATCAGACTGTGGAGCCTCAGGAAACTCACTATTGAGGGCAAAGCACTCGTCCTGCGTAACGAAGTTCTTCCTGTGCTACAGTACACCGCACAGGCATGGGCCCCTCTTGCCACCGTCTCTATGGCCATCACCTGGAAAGTGTTTCGCTTTGTTTGGGGATCCAAGTTGTACAGAGTGAAGCGAGCCATCATGTACAAAGAGCCCCGCAAGGGCGGAAAGGGCACTCCGGACCTGTCCACTTTACTGCGGATCGCCTTTGTTTGTGACAGAGTTTGTCGGACTCTGAGAACGGCAAGTTGCTCTGCGGGCAAGGCTATGTCTCGCTTCTTCCTCCTGCCCCTCTGGAGGGGTCTGGGCTGGGACAAGTGGGACAGCTCCATCCCTTACAACTGGCATGCTCCATGGTACTACGTAGATGTCATCAAGTTTGTGAGGGAACATCAACTGGAGGGCCTCAAGCCCGACTTGTAGAAACTAAAGACTATCCACAAGCTCATTAGAGTAAAGGACATGGTGGAGTCAATTCCAGGGATCCACGATGACACCGTAGAGACAGTATGGACTAATGTGTCGTCAGACAGGTTAACTAATGGGCACAAGGGCTTATCATGGATGGCAATCCAGGGTGGCTTGCCCATCTGGTCATTCATACACGCTCGCAACCTGAGCAAAACCCAGTACTGCCCCAGGTGTCCTTTCAAGGAGGAAACATCGTGCCACCTGTTTTGGGAGTGCCCCTTGGCGCAGGGCCTGTTGGATGCGATGGAACATGAACTCAAACACTCTGTGCCCAGGAACAGCCTGCAATACACTTCGGAGCTTTACGGATATCAGTGCTGTCCTTGGATTCACACTGTGGAGGCCATCCAGGAGGCCTGGCGCCTTATGAACTGTTTTAAGGACGCTATATGGCTTGCAAGGAACCTGCTCATTCTGCCGCAGGCTTATCCACACTCTGCTGGGGGACTACAACATCTTAGACGTCGACGACGAAGAAGAGGACTAAACCCCTCTCCTCCCCCCCGTTTGTTTCTGTCTTCTCAATAAAGCTTCGGGCATGTGATTTCCCCTCCCTACCACCTCCTTCCCACTCTCCATCCTTCATCACTGTCTAAATGCTTTGTTGGAAGGTTTTCTGATTAAAAAGGTATGCTAGTATAGCATGTATTGTGATGTATAGTGTAGGTTAGCCTGTGCTTTACATAACAATGCCATGCTCGCAAAGAAGACTGTAAGTCATTTATTAAGTGCTCCGTCACAGTACTAAAGTATGTATGTATGACGATTGATTGTAATAAAGGTGTTTTAAATCAAAAAATTACTGCCCAAATCTACTGGGAGGAAAGGATTTTTACCTTCTACGTTTTCTTAAAAAAAAAAAAAAAAAAAGCTGTCTGCGGATGAGATGTTGGCTTAGTTAATATCTAAGTCATGTCCTAAGGCCTGTTTACAGGGTTGGACATTGACTTATAGGATAGCTGCCTTATATCTGGTAGCATTAGAGACAGAGCTTGCTAAGAGCTGATTTGCATACCTTCTTCCCAGAATTCCAGAGTTGCCAGGCCTATAAGTTTCATCATGCCAATTAAGCACTTTCCATAAGGAGATATAGTTTCCCCAAATCCTGATTTTGGTCTCTCACCCAGTTAAGCCAGTACTCTCTGATCTGCACTGAATCACCCCAAAACAGCTGTCTGGAGATGAGATGCTGGCTTAGTCATGTCTCAAGACCTGTTTAAAAGTTCAAACATTGACTTATTGGTTAGCTACCTTACATCTGGTGGTATTAGAGGCAGAGCTTGCTAAAAGCTGATTTGCATACCTTCTTTCAATTTGCAGACTTTATGGTGTTATACTTATTATAGTTTTGGTACACTCATGTTGGTTTGTACTGATGATTTATATATATATTATTTTTTTATTCAGAAACTTTTTCTACGTACACTAATTAGTCATATGTACAGTATATATGTTTATTTTATTTGAACAAAGGCTGGGACAAGACCAAAACGTCTGCCTTTTTTTTTTTTACTTAAAAGGGTTTTCCGAGATTTTAATACTGATGACCTTTCATTAGGATCGGTGAAGGCCAGACACGCTGGACCCATGCCGATCAGCAGGGCCGGCTCTAGGTGAAGTGGGGCCTTGGGGCGAAAAACAATAAGGGCCCCCCCCCCCCCTCCATATCACGTCATCACCCCCTTCGCGTCATCCTACTACCCCCAATACTATACTGCAGAAACAGATAATACCCCTGATAATATTAGTACCACACAGAGTCCCCCATATAAAATAGCCTTTCTTTGCAGCCTTAGTAGAAGCCCCCATAATAATGTGCCAGTAACAAGTGCCTCTCTGCCCCCCCCCATGTACCAGTAACAAGTGCCTCTTTAACCCCCCCCCACCCCATGTGCCAGTTACAAGTGCCTCTTTAACCCCCCATGTGCCAGCTATAAGTGCCTCTTTACTCCCCCCCATGTGCCAGTTACAAGTGCCTCTTTACCCCCCCCATGTGCCAGTTTCAAGTGCCTCTTTACCCCCCCCCATGTGCCAGTTACAAGTGCCTCTTTACCCCCCCCCCCCATGTGCCAATTACAAGTGCCTCTTTACCCCCCCATATGCCAGTTACAAGTGCCTCTTTACCCCCCATGTGCCAGTTACAAGTGCCTCTTTACCCCCCATGTGCCAGTTACAAGTGCCTCTTTACCTCCCCATGTGCCAGTTACAAGTGTCTCTTTACCCCCCCATGCGCCAGTTACAAGTGCCTCTTTACCGCCCCATGTGCCAGTTACAAGTGCCTCTTTACTCCCCCCATGTGCCAGTTACAAGTGCCTCTTTACTCCCCCCATGTGCCAGTTACAAGTGCCTCTTTACCACCCCCCCCCATGTGCCAGTAAAAGGTAGTTATATAAAAAAAAAAAAGGTATACTTACCTCCATTGCAGCGATGCGATGCAGGCCTCTTCCAGACTGTGTCCCGCGCTGTAGGGCTCACGTGGCACAAGGCCCGAAGCCTATCAGAGGAACAGGGAAGGGAGACGCCTCCCTCCCCTGCCCCACAGCACAGCCATCTGTATCGCTGTCCTGAGGACGGCGATACAGATGACTATGGACTCGGGCCGGCGCTGGGCGGGTGGTGGGCTTGGGGGCCCCTAAGGACTCGGGGGCAATTGCCCCCCTTGCCTGTATGGTAGCGCCGGCCCTGCCGATCAGCTGAAATGGCAGCGGCACTCACAGTAGCACTGCAGCCAGCTTTTCCTAGGCCGTGTCACATTCATCGGTCACGTGGCCTAGGTGCAATTCAGGCCTATAGAAGTGAATGGGGCTGAGCACGATATCAAGCACAGCCACTGTACGATGCACTGTCTTGTGATTGGTGAGGCCGCAGCCTTCTCAAAACAGCTGATCAGCGGGGGTCCTGGGTGTTGGACCTCCACCGGTCAGATACTTGTAAAGTCTTGGAAAATAAAGGAGCTCTTGATTTAATTGCCCATCGCTTTTCTGTTTCCTATCCTTATTATAGGCCATCAACGTGTGACGAGTGGAGGTCAGCCCCCTTGGGATATATATTCCTTGTTTTTCACAGTAACCACATTTTTGCTTCTATTTATTGTAGACCTTTTTGTTTTATTTGGTTATTTTATAATTCTACATTTTTCATTATTATTTTTAGGCCATCTAGTACTTGTGATGTCTTTGTGAATAGAGAAGCTCAACACTTCTTTCATCCGAATTGCTTTAATAGTTTTCCACTTCCCGTTCTCCTTTCCTGCCTCAGTACGATTTCTTTTTATATTACATACATAAAGCTACAGCGAATGTTTTTTGCTTTTTTTTATATGCTTTTTCTTCACTGTCCTTCTCTTCTGCTTTCCTCTCGACTTCAACTCTTTTTTTGTTCCCCCAACTTTCTCTCCTGCTCTTTATCCCCTCTGCTCTCCCTCCCGTCCTTCTCGTCTTCCAGTTCTATCTTGGCACGAAGTCAAAACACGAGTCAGACTAGTTAACTTCGGGCCTCAAACAACCCCCTCGTTTCCCTATTTTTATCTTGCACCCCGTTTCACCTACAGCCTCCAAATTTGGCACCAGCGCCCCTCTCCCCTTCGCCCGCGCCCCCAAATTTTTTGAGATTTTTCTGTCAAGTCAAACGCATTTGATTTAAGTGTAGAAAGTTGTGTGGGGGGAGAGAAGAGAGTTTTCTGCTGGGAAAGACAGAAAGGGAGAGAGAGCACTCGTCTTGGACGCAACTTCTCCACACAGGGTGAGGGGGTCGAGGGAGACGCCCTATGCAGCCCCCCGAAGTCCACAGCCTTAAATAATGGGGTGCAACAGAGAGTGCAAGAAAGATATGGGTGCCTGTCTGATGTGTCTCAGAGAGAGGATGCGCAGAGGGAGAGGGGGGGTTGAGGGAGCAAAAAAAAAAAAAAAAGCTGTGGGTAGCAAATCTCCAAAAATTAATTATACACCTAGGCAAAAAGGTAAGTGAGCAAACGAGGCGGGAGGGGGGGCCCACCGGAAACGGGCGACAGATATTTTGAAAGAAAGATGTTAAAATAGAAGGTGCTATGCGGAGAAGAGGGGTAAGGTCTGGGCACGGGTCAGCTTCTTTGTCCTTGTGTTGTCTCTGCACTGTGCCCCTTTCTTATTCTATTGCACTCCGAGTGCGGGCGCTTGGCACCCTGGGTCAAGGAGCTTACGATTTTTTTTGTTTTTTTTTCGACATTCCACTGGCACAAATTCGGGATGGCGATTGCCTAATTCTATTAACATGGAACCCACATCTACGTTTTTTTTTTGGCATCTCGAGCTGCCTCCCACATGTAACAGCATTTACAATAGAACAGGGCCGTGCCCACTGCTGGTGGATGTGCCCATGCAATCTATGCTGTATGTTAGGGTGGGCGCTGCCTGATATCAAAATGTAACCAATTGTTTTTGTAATTTCATTTTATTATGTATTAGAATATTGCAAAATATATATATCTATATAACGGTGACGATCTGACGAGCGGAGCTGGCGGGAAGGTCTTCTTATGGATGATATTTATTACGCGAAATTATAATTATTACAGTGTATCCTGAATCCGACTTCCTTAATATAGACAATAGAAGATAGTGCCAGCTTCTATAAATACCCGTGGAAATGCCAGTGTTTTCCAGTGACGCGCATGCGGTGCCAGTCTCGCTATAACGACGGGTATTTGTGCTGCGTATTAGCCCTCGGACACAAGCCATCACCCTGCCAAATCCTGTGTAACACCGAGGACACA
Source organism: Bufotes viridis (assembly GCA_033119425.1). Classification (NCBI taxonomy): domain Eukaryota; kingdom Metazoa; phylum Chordata; class Amphibia; order Anura; family Bufonidae; genus Bufotes; species Bufotes viridis. The sequence continues at coordinate 40,794,359 of CM065590.1, read as the reverse complement.
GTCTGGGCCAGGCTGGGGGTAGGGCATGGCCAGCAGTCCTCAATTTGGCAATCATGCCAACCTTCATAGGCATTCATTTGTGGAAAAGTTACCCAGCAAAATTGGTCATTTATAACAATATTACTGTCATTTTTTATTTTTTTAAGTAGGTCTTCGTCCTACACAGTAGATGGCAGGATGCACGCCCCCAGGACAGCGCAGATGCCAGCTGCATCTGCCAATGGAGATTTCACCGGTGACCATGTCCCTCTAGCAGCACACAGATATTGGCAGTGCCCTAGCGGTTTTTACTGCCAGTTCTGTTTGTGCTGCTTCAGGGTGTTGGAAACAAACACGCTGCGGCTGGACGAAGACAAATACAAGAATTTGTTCAAAAATGTTTAACCATTTTATTTAAAAAAAATGCAATTCACAACTTTAGTACAAGATCGGAGGGGGAAGGGGGGACAGGTCTTCTGGGGTCGATGGCACGAGTCAGGATCTTCAGACACTTCGGGAAATGTGGGGGAGCCTGCTATTTACAAGGGGTGAGCGGGTGCAGGGTCAGCGGGATAACAGCGGGAGGTCACTGGAGTTCATTATAAAACTGGAATCCAAGTTTAGGCTTTCTGCAATGAAAAAAAGAGGAATTAGAGATGGGGGTGCAAGGAGACAAAGGGGGAAGGGATGGTATGGAGCAGGGCAAAGGAGGAGGGTAGACAGGCGCAGGATGGGTGGAAGAGGGGAGCAAGAGTAAAACACGGGAGATGATTGAGGTCCAAAGGGAGAAGGCATGGGGAATATCAGGGATGGTTTGAGCCCTGGGAGATTCAGGTCCAAAGAAAGGAGAAGGAAAAAGGAGAGAAAGAGGAAATATGGGTCCGATGGGAATCCATGGGAGAGCAGGTCTGGTGGGAGGAGAGAGGGGTCTATGGTGAGGGTCAGGAAAAAAGCAGAACCATGGGTGAGATGAAAGGGAAGATGGTGAAAAGGAGGCTCATTGATAGCAGAAAGACAAGTGTCCAGACCACAAGGTCCAATGTAATGCAGGGTCCAGTCTGATAACAGCAGAGGAACAGGGTCTGACTAGGCAAAGTGGAAAAGTGGGGAGAGCAGGGACTGGCGGGAGGAGGGACAGTGGCTTGGTCCGAGGACAGGGACAAGGGCCCTGGTTAGGGGTGAGGGAAAGGAGGGCAAAGTCCAGAGGTGAAGAATAGATGTGTCCAGCTGGGACAGAAGGATGAAAAGTCAGAGAAGGTAAAGAGGGAGTTGACTGCAGGGTCTAATCAAGACGATAGCGTAGGGTCTAGAGATGAGCGGATCGATTCGTACCAAGCGACTCGCTCATCTCTAGTAGAGACACATCAGAAGAGGCCGGACTGGTCAAGATCTGGGCCCAGCTGGAACAGAGGGAGATCAGGGCCTGGACGGAGGAAAAGAAGGAAACAGGAGTCAGGGTGGGGTAGAGGGCGTTACAAGCAGAGTGGACCCAGAGTACAGAGAGTGGGGTCTGGTAAGAGGTGCGTGACCAGGGGAGGACAGCAGGTAAGATCTAGCTATAAGCTGGAAGGTTTAACCCCGTCACTTGCACTTCGAGAATCCCTTTCCCACCAGAAATGGCCCCATCTTTATAGATGAATGTCGCACCCTGATCGAAGTTGAGTTTCTTCACCGTGCTCCTGTCACCCAGTCCCTCGATGTCCACCAAGTCGCTGTTGGCATCGGAGTCATTCAAGGCGCTGAGGGTCACATCTGCGGGAAATAACGGTCGAGTAGCAGTAAGAGCCATAATCCCGCTGACCCCCCCGCCATGTTCCTTCCTTCATTCCAAAGCTCACCGGACGACTTGCGCTTCCTCATGGCGCTCTGAGACCCCTCTGGAAGACTCGTTCCTCCAACCGCTGGTGGCGCCGGCACGGACATGATGGAGGGTACGGAGATCACTTTCTTCACCACTTTCTTAGGGGAATCCGAGGACAGGGGGACGCCGTTGTCGTCGTAGATCTTCCGTTTCACGGCAAACTTGAGCTGAGCCCTATGGGGGGGGGGGGGGGGGACAAGGTAAGATGTCAGGTTACGGCGGAAATATAGGAAAGAAAGGGTGAGACATGGGCAAAACCTGGGTACGACAGGGACCATACAGGAAGGGTCTTATACCCATGGGCGTGCCCCCTGTCCTTCATTCTACCTTCCACCCCTCTCCTTACACTGTCCTCTCTTTGATTACTGAGCTGATCTGATTTAAGTCCTCCCCGAAGCGTCTGACGGCCGCGTGTAACATCTGAATCTCAGTGTCTGTCCAGCGGGCCCTAAGGAGACACAAGGGGAGATCGGGAGTGAAACCAGAGACGGGGGTCAGACATGGAAAAAGAGACAGGGACACACCCTTAATCACACCCAACCCCCTCCCCCATTCCACATGACATACTCCCAATCCAGATGCAAAAATGATTACACCCCCTTAGTCAGAACTTGGGGAACGTGCAGTATATATTTAGGCTTCCGCATCACTTGGGCCCCAGTGCAGTACCTGGGGCTGCCACTAGGGCTGCCCTCACTGTACACCTAGTCACGCTGCACCCCCTTCTAGTTTGGGGGTCTCATTGCTGGGAGGCGCAATAAGACGCTGACTGTAACCTGTGACCATGTCCCTTATGGGTAATTGGTGACTTCCTCCAGGAGGCGGGGCTAGAGGGGGCGTTAAGGGGTTATAGATGTCCCCTTTAAGTTCTATTCCAGTCTATAGGACGGTGATGGGGGATTGATAATAGAGCAAGATGGCAGCTTGAGGTGGTGTTTCCAAAAGTAAGTGCCCCCCCTGAGCTCCACCTTCCCAGATGCTTTATCTCTCCAGCTGATTAAGGCCTCATGCACAGGACCGAATGTGTTTTGCAGTCCACAAAAAAACGGATCCGCAAAAATAACGGGTGACGTCCGTGTGCATTCCGTATTTTGCGGAACGGAACAGCCCTTTCAATGTCCGTAATTTTAATGTCCTATTTTGTTGCAGAAGGAAATTACGGACATACGGAAACGGAATGCACAATGAGTAACTTCGTTTTTTTGGCGGATTGATTGAAATAAATGGCTCCGCATGCGGTCCGCAAAAAAAATGGAACGGACACGGAAATAAAATCCGTTTGTGTGCATGAGGCCTAAAGGGGTTTTCCAGAATTATAAACATATAGCTGCTTTCCTTTAGAAACGGCGCCACATCTGTCCACAGGTTGTGTCTGGTGCTGCAGATCCGAGCGAATGAAGTGAACGGGGCTGAGACGCGATACCGCACACAACCTGTGGACGGGAGCGGAGCTGATTTTCGGAAGAAAGATCTAAACCTACAGATTAGGTATAATAACATGAGTCAAATCTCTATTAGGGATCGTTCACACGAACGTTTTTTGCTTTCCGTATACGGAACCATTCATTTCAATGGGTCCGCAAAAAAAAAAAAATAACGGAATGTACTCCGTATGCATTCCGTTTCCGTATTTCCGTTACGCAACATTTTGAGTCAGGTCCTATTATTGTCCGCAAATCACGTTCAGTGGCTCCAGTCAAGTCAATGGGTCCGTATAAAAAATGGAATGCGTACGGAACACATGTCCGTATGTCATCCATTTTTTGCGGATCCATGCTGTAGAAACGCTATGCCCAGCCCATTTTGCTTATGTGTTTGGTGTTTGCAATGAATACAAAGTTCCTGTTTTTGCAGAAAAACGGAACAGAAACGCAACGGATCCATAAAACAGAACAACGGATCCGTGAAAAACGCACTGCAAAACCATACGGTCGTGTGAACAAGCCCTTAATAGGAAATTAATCTGTAAAAATCCATAGATAAAAACTGAAGGTGCGAGAATGGAGGCGGCATCACTAGAGGGGGGAAAAATCGCGTACCGAAGCTAAAAACGGCTGCAAGCAACATGACTGCAAGGAAGACTGCGGTCGCCAAAAAAAGCGCTGCAGTAACGCTAGTAAAAATAAAAACGGAAGTATGTGAAATCCCCAGCCTCAGCCCCGCTGTCTGTGTAAGGGGACTCGGTTTTGTGTATTTTTTACGTATAACTTTTTTTTATTAAAGCGGTTGGTGGCATAGCGCTAAGATATCTCCATAACGAGACACCCAAAGTGAGCGGCGAGCAGCGGAGCATGCGCAGCCACCCTCCGCTCAATTCTATGCCTCTGCTATCTCCGGCAGAAGTGAATGGAGCGGTGGCCGCGCTTGCGCTGTCCATTCATTTCTATGGGACTTCCATGTTCTCACAGAAACTAATGGAGCGCGCGCCACACAGTGCGCTCTCCTTTACTAGGGCCTGGTTTGGGTCTCAGAGGTCTGAGAAGAGACAACCCTTTAAAGTCCATCTGTCAGCAGTTTTGTCCCTATGACACCGGCTGACCTGTTACATGTGCGCTCGGCAGCTGAAGACATCTGTGTTGGTCCCATGTTCATATGTGCCCGCATTGCTGAGAAAAATGATGTTTTAATATATGCAAATGAGCCTCTAGGGGGCGTTACCATTACACCTAGAGGCTCTGCTCTCTCTGCAACTGCCGCACCCTCTGCACTTTCATTGACAGGAGCAGGCAGTGTAAACGTCCTCACACCGGGCCCTGTCAATCAAAGTGCAGAGGGTGCGGCAGTTGCAGAGAGAGCTGAGCCTCTAGGTGTAATGGCAACGCCCCCGTTGCTCCTAGAGGCTCATTTGCATATATTAAAACTTCATTTTTCTCAGCAATGCGGGCACATGGGACCAACACAGATGTCTTCAGCTGCCAAGCGCACATGTAACAGGTACAAACCTGCTGACAGATGCCCATTTAGGGCTCATGCACGTGAACGTATTTTCTTTCCATTCATTTCAATGGGTCCGCAAAAAAAACAGAAGTTACTCCGTGTGCATTCCGTTTCTGTATTTCCGTTGCGCAAAAAAATAGAACATGTCCTATTACTGCCGGCCTTACGGACAAAGATAGGACTGTTCTATTAGGAGCCCGCTGTTCTGTTCCGCAAAATACGGAATGCACGTGGACATCAGCCGTATTTTTTACGGACTGCAAAATATATACGGTCGTGTGCGTGAGCCCTTAATAAATATCCGACTAGTTTTATTGCACCTCTGTGGTTCCGCGGTATGATTGGTGCACTTTCACATATCAGTTGGGTGCACCAGGCCTATGATGGCATTACCCGTCCCGGGGTGTGAGGTGATAAGCGTGTGGTGATGGAGTACACGCGGGTACATGTACCTATCTCGGGGGCTTATTGATTTTAGAAGCGGCCTGGCCATGTGCTAATGATGGACGAAGCAGATCCACGTCGCGTACATGGGACTGCAACGGAAGTGACAAGAGGCGACACGGACCGACCCCGCATAACGCGATGTGAGCCCGCCGTGATATTTCGCTATGAACTCAGCACCGTCGGCCGGTGGGCGTTCATTTTATTGCCACAGGAGCCCTAGGGCGACAGTTACCCGGCGGGCGAGGAGTCCGTCACAGGGTGCAGCTGCATGGTAAGCTCGCCCAGCTTGGTGAAGGCCGCGCCGGCTGCCGAGAAGATCTCCCCGACCTGGAAATAATAAGGAGAAATCCTTTATTACAACTGCAAACACGTTTTATCTCAGGGATCAACCGGGGTAGAACTACAAGTCCCAGCATACTCCAGCAGCTGTTCAAGGGCATGCTGGGAGGGAGTTGGTACCAAGTTGTCGTAGTCACCGGCTACAGGACTACAACCCCCAGCGCACGCTGTTATATAGGCCATACTGGGAGTTGTAGTTCTGCCCCTCTGACAGGTGCTGCCAGCTACACCCCATGACACCTCACAGCCGCCTCCAGTGCAGCAGATAGTATATACTGGCTTATCTCTGCCTTTCCTGTTTGCGGCTTTAGAACTACGCTTCCCAGCATGCAACGCGGATCGATAGGCGATCACATGACTGCGCCGCACCAATCAGATTTCTATACTGCCAGCAGGGTACCTTGGTCGATGCTGACGTCATGGCGCCAGATCAGAAGATGTCTGTGGTGGGGACGTAACAAATAGCCGAGCTCTCCGCTGCTAGCTCCCCGCCTAGCCGCAGCCGTTTCCCTCTCCGGTGAACCTCTGTATAACCGTCCCCGTTTCCTCCGTTTTTTCCGCTTCCTATTCGCTGTGCGTCCGCCAGTGCCGCGCTGTTATTGGCTCCTTCTGCTGACGCTCCAGCTAAGTCCAGAGCCCGCCCACGCCAATCTCTCGCTACGATAGGCTGCTGCGGGCTGTCAATCACCAGCCAATGCCCCGCCTTAACTTTTCTCTTATTGGAGTGGTGACCTCGGTGCTGCTATCTTATTGGTTGCCGATTGCTTTGCGCTCATTGGTCGCCTTGCGCGCGCGCGTGGATGTAGCAGAGCTGAGGGTGTTATTTTGGCTCCTGTTTTTGTATTGGTACGGAGCGCTGTAGGTAATGGCGAGTCAGCTCTGCTATATGTGCTCACCGCCTGTTTCTGTACTAACGGGTTACAGATTGGGGGGAGACTGGCCCAGAAGGCCTCATGCAGACGGCCGCGGCTTCTCAGGCTCCCAGGATACTATGAGCCTATGATATTAGACCCCACGCAGCCTGGCTGAGTCTTAGCAGGTAGTGGTGTCCGTCTCCACTGTAGTTCTAGCATTATATTCATGAACCAGAAAGCTCAGGCTGAACAGTTTAACAGACTGTATTCCTCTCCTTACACATGAACCATCAGGCCCCCACTTTCCAGGTTTTCTGGCCTGTGCCCCACTTTTCACACATGCCAATAATCCGCCAGCCGTAGCTGCAGCAGACTGACACTGAGCCTTCCTGTTACTTGGCGCCCTCTGCTGGACGAGGCGGTGTCCTGCTCTCGCTCACACCAGCTGGCCAGGAATGGGAGGCGCTCTTCAGACCCCGTTCCAAGTGGTTGTCACTTCCCCTCCCCCACACAGGCTTCAGTGTGAACCCAACCAGGATCCAGCCATTATTATTTACCGTGTTTATGGCTGTAGTCTCCGACCCCCTGCTCGGCAGAACTACAACTCTCAACATGCCCAACCGGCCTTCTGATGTAAATTATGCTTAGCCTCAGCTGCACAGAGTATTTCAGGAGAGGTCCGTGAGAGACGCAGGGACATGCAACCAAACGTGAGGTGGTGGCCTCGAGTCAGACTGGGTGGCAGGTTCTCCAGCAGCGCAGAGTATTTCAGGAGAGGAACATGAGCGGCAGGGACCAAATGTCAGGTGGAGGGCTTCAAGCCAGAATGGGTGGCAGGTTCTCCAGCAGCACAGAGTGTTTCAGGAGAGGAACATGAGCAGCAGAGACCATATGTCAGGTGGAGGGCTTCAAGCCAGAATGGGTGGCAGGTTCTCCAGCAGCACAGAGTGTTTTAGAGGAGCTATGGGAAGCAGCATGATGATGTGACTCAGGCAAAGTCATGATGAAATGAGAGGAATGGAAGGGCACCAGTGGTAGGTCCCCCCAGCAGCACAGAGTATTTCAGGAGACCACTGCATTTTCTGGTGTTGGCGGGGAGGTGGTCACACCCACAGAGCCGTCTTTATATCACACAACTCTCATCACTTTATTAAACATTTACATCTTGTATCTTAAATAACATCTCAGAACATCAAGAAGGGAAAAAGATCTGAGGGGGATGGGGGCGAGGAACCGAGAGGAGATGGGGGCATGGTGGGCTCAGGAATGTACACAGGTCGCTTCTGAGGTAACCATCAACCTCCAGGTCTAGAATCAGTCCTTCAAGAGTGAAGGCCGAGGGCTGAAGACATCTTCTCAGGGTTGGATGAAGGTGGAGACACAACGATGAAGCTCTGGAGGCCGGGCGTAGAAGGGCACCACCACACAGACGATGGGAGTCCTGGATTTGATGGTCTACAGGGAGAAATGTTGGGTGTGAAGCAGCCACGAAGGAAAGTAGGGAAGGTTCAGCATCTTCATCTGTGCCTCATGACATAGTCCTGAAGGTTACAGGAAGGACGCTCAGCGCACCATGTACTCTTTCCTCTTGTTCATCCGGACCTGGCAGAAGGAGAAGCCGCCCAGGACCACGTAGATGGCAGCCGCGATGAAGCAGTTATACGAGACCTGCTCATATAGGCCATACAGCTTGCTGGGAGGCCTGGGGCTGGAGAAGAGAAGACACCATTAATGAGAAGTCAGACATGGGAGAAGACGAGGAGGGAGGACGTGCGAGAATACAGAGCACCCCCGAGGAGGGAGGACGTGCGAGAATACAGAGCACCCCCGAGGAGGGAGGACGTGCGAGAATACAGAGCACCCCCGAGGAGGGAGGACGTGCGAGAATACAGAGCACCCCGAGGAGGGGAGGACGTGCGAGACTACAGAGCACCCCGAGGAGGGAGGACGTGCGAGAATACAGAGCACCCCGAGGAGGGAGGACGTGCGAGAATACAGAGCACCCCCGAGGAGGGAGGACGTGCGAGAATACAGAGCACCCCCGAGGAGGGAGGACGTGCGAGAATACAGAGCACCCCCGAGGAGGGAGGACGTGCGAGAATACAGAGCACCCCCGAGGAGGGAGGACGTGCGAGAATACAGAGCACCCCCGAGGAGGGAGGACGTGCGAGAATACAGAGCACCCCCGAGGAGGAGGAGGGAGGAAGGACGTGCGAGAATACAGAGCACCCCCGAGGAGGAGGAGGGAGGAAGGACGTGCGAGAATACAGAGCACCCCCGAGGAGGAGGAGGGAGGAAGGACGTGCGAGAATACAGAGCACCCCCGAGGAGGAGGAGGAGGAGGGAGGAAGGACGTGCGAGAATACAGAGCACCCCGAGGAGGAGGAGGAGGAGGGAGGAAGGACGTGCGAGAATACAGAGCACCCCGAGGAGGAGGAGGAGGAGGGAGGAAGGACGTGCGAGAATACAGAGCACCCCGAGGAGGAGGAGGAGGAGGGAGGAAGGACGTGCGAGAATACAGAGCACCCCGAGGAGGAGGAGGAGGAGGGGAGGAAGGACGTGCGAGAATACAGAGCACCCCGAGGAGGAGGAGGAGGGGAGGGAGGAAGGACGTGCGAGAATACAGAGCACCCCGAGGAGGAGGAGGAGGAGGGAGGAAGGACGTGCGAGAATACAGAGCACCCCGAGGAGGAGGAGGGAGGAGGGAGGAAGGACGTGCGAGAATACAGAGCACCCCGAGGAGGAGGAGGGAGGAAGGACGTGCGAGAATACAGAGCACCCCGAGGAGGAGGAGGGAGGAAGGACGTGCGAGAATACAGAGCACCCCGAGGAGGAGGAGGGAGGAAGGACGTGCGAGAATACAGAGCACCCCGAGGAGGAGGAGGGAGGAAGGACGTGCGAGAATACAGAGCACCCCCGAGGAGGAGGAGGGAGGAAGGACGTGCGAGAATACAGAGCACCCCCGAGGAGGGAGGACGGAGGAAGGACGTGCGAGAATACAGAGCACCCCCGAGGAGGGAGGACGTGCGAGAATACAGAGCACCCCCGAGGAGGGAGGACGTGCGAGAATACAGAGCACCCCGAGGAGGAGGAGGGAGGGAGGACGTGCGAGAATACAGAGCACCCCGAGGAGGAGGAGGGAGGGAGGACGTGCGAGAATACAGAGCACCCCCGAGGAGGAGGAGGGAGGAAGGACGTGCGAGAATACAGAGCACCCCCGAGGAGGAGGAGGGAGGAAGGACGTGCGAGAATACAGAGCACCCCCGAGGAGGAGGAGGGAGGAAGGACGTGCGAGAATACAGAGCACCCCCGAGGAGGAGGAGGGAGGAAGGACGTGCGAGAATACAGAGCACCCCCGAGGAGGACGAGGGAGGACGTGTGAGGAGACTACATGAAGAATCAAATAAAATAAGAGGACATGAGAAGGTGTGGAGTGTCTACAAAGCGGGGGGAATGTGAGAGAAGACAATACAGAGCACCTCCAAGGAAGGAGGACGTGTGAGGAGACTACATGGAGAATCAAATAAAAGGGAGGAAGACGCGAAGAGAGGGCAAGACGCGGAGCGCCTACAAGGAGAGAGGGCAAGACGCGGAGCGCCTACAAGGAGAGAGGGCAAGACGCGGAGCGCCTACAAGGAGAGAGGGCAAGACGCTGAGCGCCTACAAGGAGAGAGGGCAAGACGCTGAGCGCCTACAAGGAGAGAGGGCAAGACGCTGAGCGCCTACAAGGAGAGAGGGCAAGACGCTGAGCGCCTACAAGGAGAGAGGGCAAGACGCTGAGCGCCTACAAGGAGAGAGGGCAAGGCGCTGAGCGCCTACAAGGAGAGAGGGCAAGACGCTGAGCGCCTACAAGGAGAGAGGGCAAGACGCTGAGCGCCTACAAGGAGAGAGGGCAAGACGCGGAGAGCCTACAAGGAGAGAGGGCAAGACGCGGAGAGCCTACAAGGAGAGAGGACAAGACGCGGAGCGCCTACAAGGAGAGAGGACAAGACGCGGAGCGCCTACAAGGAGAGAGGGCAAGACGCGGAGCGCCTACAAGGAGAGAGGAATGTGAGAGGAGAAGATGTCAAAAGTCTACGAGGAGAGGACATGTGAGAAGAAGACGTGGAGAGTCTACAAAGATGGAGGATGTGTGAAGAGAAGACGTGGAGAATCTAGAAGGATGGAGGACGTATGAGGAATAGATGTGAAGAATCTACACACAGGGATGGCATTTGAGAATCTAGAAGGAGAGGAAAAGATGTGGAGAGTCTATAAGGATGAAGGTCATGTGGGAAGAAGTGAAGAGTCTATGACAGGCATCCTCAAACTGCGGCCCTCATGCTGGTGTAAAACTACAACTCCCACAATGCCCTGCTGTAGGCTGATACCTGTAGGCTGTTCGGCATAGTTTTGCAACAGCTGGAGGGCCGCAGTTTGAGGATGCCTGGTCTATGAGGAGGGAGGACATGAGAGAAGACAGGATCCGCAAGGAGGAGGACATGGAAGAAGATGTGGAGAGTCTACAAGAAGGACTTACTCATCAAACAGATCTTCGTGGCTGAACGGAACGTCTTCTATCAGGACGGCAGAATGGACGTTGAAGAATATTCCGAGCAGCACCTAGAACATCAAGCCAAAAAAAATAAAAAAAAGATTAAGAAATCTCTGGAGTCTCCGGAGACCGCCCGAGGGCCGCAGAGTGTGCGCCGACCAGTCATTACACAGCGCCATTTTAACTCCTTAAGGGGGTTGAACCTCCTCCTCCCGGCCTGCGATGCTCCGCCGGGCTCCCTCAATGAACACAACCGGTAGGACATCCCCGCAGCCGATCCCTGGGCGCGGCAGAGAACGGATCCCCTTTAGTCAAGTGACCATTTGCCATGACATAAAGGGATCCGGTCTCTGCCGCGCCCAGGGATCGGCTGCGGTGATGTCATACCGGGGAGCAGGTAAGTCATCTTCCCGTTACAGGTCCGACCCATTCTTACACAACCCCTTTAATGACCGATCCTGCTTGGACCTGGAGGACACGCTCATTTTTCCGGCCCATGTTTTATGCGGGAGGACAACATTTTAATCTAAATAATCACCGTTTTTGTGGACTTATACATTTTTTTGGCATTCTTTTACGACAGGGATAAGGCAGCTGAACCTCAGCATGCCCCACCCTTTGTTCTCCCAGGGTCCTCTCCATTGGACACATGCATGCTCAGCCGAGGTCCGGAGCCATTAGCTATGTAACGTGTATGGTCACCTTTAGTAGTGCACCCCGACCACTCTGGAGTCCTCTGTAGGTCCAGTGTCCCCGCTGCGGTCCCTCGACTGAGGCAATAAATGGGTTAAACTACTGGGCTCCAAAGTTTCTCCAAGCTCGGCCATTAAGTTAGACCAGGCATCCTCACACTGCGGCCCTGTTGCAAAACTACAACTCCCAGCATGCCTGAACAGCCTACAGGTATCAGCCTACAGCAGGGCATGGTGGGAGTTGTAGTTTTACAACAGCTGGAGGGCCGCAGGTTGAGCATGCCTGAGCTAGACCATTCCCAAACTAACCAACCGTGCCACCTCTCCGATCACTGGGCCGGAGGACAGTCAGAGGGTCATGCGCCCACTTGCATACAGCCGATAGGTGGGGTCACTGGAGGGCCACTTTCCGGCACCCACATGGTGACAGCCCCCCCAGCTATATATAGTGCAACTAACCTCACAAGACACCCCTTTGCGATGACTGCATCCTCCAGAACACGTAATAACCCCTCCCCCCGCGTTCGCAGTCATCTGCCCTTTAATTTCATACGTTACATGCCCTACTTTGCTTAAAAAAACAGGATGCAGTAGATACATGGACGCCCCCTTAAAGGGCAGCTCCATCTAGAACATATTATGCCACCGCTATGGTATTAGGGCGATATGGAATCAAAATCGCCCCCGGATGTCTGTGCCACGGTTCAGGACCACAATGCATCGCCACGACGGGCTCCTTGGAATCGGTGATCCTTCCTGTTCGGTGCATCACCGGTGACTACCTAGGAGCAGCCATTGCTTTCAGAGAGGTATTATCAAGAAGTGAATGATGCTCTCAAGTTTTTGCGAGTCGCTAGCCATGCAGGAAAGCTGGGTGACAACCCTGTGTAGGCGGCCATTTTGTCGTCTCCCAGCTTGTCAGGGAAACGGTTGCAGACTGATCAGGACCGGTTGGTGCCAGGTGCGGGCGGTCCGGGGCAGGCAGCAGCTTTACATGTACACACGGGGGCTGCTTACTGTACACACAGCTCTGCACCTCCTCCTGCGTACAGTCAACACTGCAGCCCACACCCCGCACAGCCTACTGCTCCTCTGCTTGCCATCAGTGAACAGAAACCTCACTGACCTCTAGACCTGCCACGGCTTACAGCTGAGGCTTTGTTACAGTTGCATTCCAGACGCGAGCTGATATGTTTTCTACCATGTATCCGTGTGGGCATCCTACTGAACGCGGTGTCATTGTAACGAACCCTCAGCTGTAAGGCCTGCAGAGTTAGGACTCATTCACATGACCGTTGTAGTTTCGCGGTCAGTTTTTCACGGATCCGTTGTTCCGTATCTGAGGGGTTTTTTGTATGTGTCCGATCCGTTATGCGTATGGTTTCCGTATGCGATCCGTTTTTTTTGGGTCGCAAACGGAAACAGAAAGTTTGTATTCATTACTGTAATGTTTGTGAACAGTAAACACATGGGCAAAGTGGGCACGGATCCGCAAAATACGGATGTGTTCCGTGTGCGTTCCATATTTTTTCCGGACCCATTGACTTGAATGGGGCGTCGGACCGTGATTTGCGGACAATAATAGGGCACGCACTACTTTGTTGCGGAGAGGCCGTGCGGACAAACGGAAACAAAATGCACACGGCGTAACTTCCGTTGTTTTTGCGGACCCATTGAAGGGCCCTTACAGCCTCAGCATTTCCACTCACTGACAGCACGCAGAGATCTCGAGGTAGGGAAGGACCGGACGGCGTTCTTAAAGGGCCCGCAGACAATCGCCCCATTGTAAGCCGCGCAGTGGAACGCGACCCGCTCATGGGATCGCCCTGAAATGCCTTCATTAACCCCTTATTGACCTCCAGATCTAGAATCTATTGGGACCGCCCCTTTAAATGTCATACAAGATTTTGGGGAACTACATGGGGGGGGTCACATGACTCATACACTTAGGATACGGAAACGAGAAGTGGCGGGGCCACCGGGACACTCACGAAGAATCAAGAGCTGACCCAATCGTTTAACCCTTTACTGACATACCCTTTAAGAAATTAAAGGGTCACACTTAAAGGATAACTCCTAATTAAATCACAGTGTGATGGATTAGGGTCCACAGACCCTGTAAATTCCCAAAACGACCCTGCCCCAGCGCCCTCTCTGCCTGGAGGGGTCTATGTGGCTCCCAGGGATAATGTATGAAGGGGAGCCCCCAGCCGTGAGGGGGAGGGGTGTTCACTCACCAGCATGATGACGCCCCACACGCTCAGCACGATCCCGCAGGCGGCCAGCTTGGGCCCGCAGCACAGGAGAGACACCATGACCGACGCCGAGCTCAGCTCTCCTCCAACTACCTAGCCCGGTCAGCTGACGGCCGCTGGAGCAGGCAGCTGCTCGCTCATTGGCTGTGGACGCGGAAGGGGGCGTGTCTACGAAGACAGTACGGCTGAGGGCAGCCAAGTCTTACAGGAAGAGGGAGGGGACAATCCGCGAAGTCGTTTCTCACATGACAGCGGGAGGGGGAATATCACGTGACATGGTGGTGTTGTAGATAGACACCGCCGACATAGACTAATACACATTGCGTATGCTCCTCTCCTGACACATGCACGCTCGGCCCCGTGCTTGAGAGAGCAGGATAAGCGGCTGTTCTCCTCCTCCTCTGGCAGCTGCTTATCTCCTGTAAGAATCCAACAAGCCTGATCCATCATTCCCCGACACCTGCTGTCGGAATTCCGGCACAGGCAAGCTCGGCCGAGCCAAGTGTGCGTGTTTACGGTGAAGCTGAGGGGATCCATTCTCATATTGTTCCTATAGGACATTGGGGGTGGTCAGCTGCCGCTATGTTTGCACAGTGGCGGGCACGGTTATGGGCGCACCGGGTCACGTCTGCAGCAGTGCCGCTCACAGCCTCCGGAGTTGGCAGGTTATGGCACCTGTGGGTTCATCGTCAGTAAAACCCCCTCCTGGGACTTGTAGTGTAACGTTAAACAGGTGAAGGGTCAGGTTCTGGGGCGACGTAATAGAGAATACAATACAGCCATTGGGGGTGCAGAGGTAGCAGTTGCTACCGGGCCCAGGAGCCTGAGGGGGCCCAAAGACCCTTGTGTCGCATAAGAAGACACACAAAGCACTGAGGGAAGAGGGGCCCAAGCTGAACTCTTGCACAGGGGCCCATGAGCCGTTAGCTACACCCCTGATACAGCGTATTGCAGCTTCGGATGTCATTGGAGGACAAGACGTCATAAAGAGACCGATAAAATATAATATACGCTAAGCAAGTCGGCGTTGGGCTACAGTCACACCACAGAGAAAAAATAACGGACGACACTCGCGCAGCACTCCCAGCGTCATGGCGTCACATCATCTGATGTCTCCAATGCTGGGAGCATTGGGTCCTTATGAGAAGCGAGTCTCCACCTGCGTGCAAGCGGGTGACATATATATATTTTTTCTTACAATGTAAGAAATGGGGCCCATCAGGCCATGAAAGACAAAAATATATATATATTTACTGAAATTTGCTGTAGTCAGCAAGTCACAAAAGGGTTAACGCCCCCAGGTACAACCAGTCACTGTGGACCCTATAAGGTTTCTTTCAGATGAGCGTGTCCTTTGCGCAAATCACGCTCCATGTGTGTGCGTGATTCTCTCCGTAATGCGGACAGTAATAGGACACGTTCTACTTTTTTAGCGGAATGGCCATGTGGACACGGAACACATGCAGAATAATTTCCGTTTTTGCAACCCCATTGAGGTGAATGGTTCAACATGCAGGCCGCAAAAAAAAAAAGGAAATGAAAATAAAATACACAAACTGATTTTTTTCTCCTCATCTAATCTGCATTTTTTTCTGGATCCGTTCACTTCAATGAGGCCGCAAAAGATGCAGTCCTCACCCGTACATCGCTTCTGCGGTCCCGCAAACATATAGAACGCGTCCTGTTCTTGACCGTATTACAGACAAGGATAGGTCTGTTCTATAGAAGGACGGACGGTCCGCAAAATGTGGAACACACACGGCGAGTATCCGTATTTTACAAATATGGCAACGGCCATGTGCATGAGCCCTGGAAGGAAGGTCAGGCAGAGACACGCAGCATTATAAAGCTGTGCGCTCCTGCAGAAGGGGCAGTGTCTATAATGGGGAATCAGACTCC
Organism: Bufotes viridis; assembly: GCA_033119425.1. Taxonomy (NCBI): domain Eukaryota; kingdom Metazoa; phylum Chordata; class Amphibia; order Anura; family Bufonidae; genus Bufotes; species Bufotes viridis. The sequence goes on along the minus strand of CM065590.1, from coordinate 40,778,562 downwards.
CACACGAAGCATGATTTTTTGCGCAGGACACGCATAAAGAGCCCGAGCCAGTGTATATTTATAAGGCAATATTACATTTATTAAAAGGGAAAGTTGTGCTGCCCGCAGACTACAGGAAATTAAAATGTTATTTTCCTGGACATCCTATGGCAGCAGAGTCACAAATGGGACTTACCAAGTAGTGTTCAAGAGGGTGGAAGAGAAGACTACCTTCAACTATTCCATGGTAAATAGAGGCCTATGTAGTGAGAATGTGTAATGACCCAGAGGGCTGTTACCACCTCCTTCTGTACTCCCACTGTCTGTGTGATCCTGTGTCATCATATATATTTATTACCATATCCTGCCATATGTATATGTATTTCCTTATAAACTGCTATTTACATGTAATGTGCCTGGTTCACCAGCGGGTGGCGGCAATCTGAGCAGAGATAGCTTCTCTGGAGAGGAACCTTCTAGTTCCATTCCAGCCCTCTTTAGAGAGCGAGGAGTTTAGTTAGTTGGTCAGTCTAGCCTACCCCCTCCTGGGGAAAGGTTGTGTGTTGGCTAGAAGAGCACTGCCAGCTCTGCTAGGCCCCAGAGGCCCTGCCTCTGAAGTCTACATGGTTGCACGTCCCCTCCTGGGCTTGCATTGCCTTAATCCCAAGCTAAGAGAGCTTGATGCCAGGAAGAAGTTCCTAGGATTGAAGTAAGAGACAGACTACAGACAGCTAAATTCCAGCAGAAGAGGAAAAGTGCCTATTTACCCAGCCAGCAGAGCTGAGAGAGCCACCGCATAGCAGAGCTGAGACTGCTGCAGAAGTGTTTGCCTGCCAGAATAAGCCAATACCCACTGATGACCAAGATACAGTTTGGAAAGTGTTTGGCTTACCGTTTATGCCAAGTAAAGCTGTGTTCCACGTTACTACCAAGTCTGGACTCCATTTATTCTGCTTATTCATCACCCAAGTTCAACTACCCCTTTTTGCACTTGCTTCGGACTTTACCACGTCTGGGATCCAATGATATCCAGGTCTGAGCACCGTGACATGGGTCTATAACATCTATAGAGACACTGTAGGACACTCTACACCACTCTGGCATTCCTACCCTGGGTTCCACCAATACCGTCTACAAAGGGGACTCCAAGTCCTCGTTGCTTAACTGTAGCTGGCGTCACGACTACTTGCTCTGACAGAGGGACATATAATCGTAGATACTCTCGAGGGGCAACGGATCCCCCAGACGCTGGCAGTGGGCCGCTGCAAATGTACAGCCTGTAATTCTTACGGGTGAAGATGTTGACTATGCGGTATGGGCCCCAGTTAGGTCCGGGAGATGGCAGGGGAGCAGGTAGAGTGATGGATGAAACCGCACTTCTAAGTACATCCCCCGATTTACTAAGCTACTGTCATTATTTGCTCTCTAGCTCTTGACGTCGTCAGATTTTCTGATGGTATCGCTTTTGGATATATGTTAAGACAGTCCTGACATCAAGGGACCGCCATCTCTCCTGAAGAAGGGACAATCTCCAGATAACATTCTCAAGTATGGGGCAATCAGATAATCCCCTAGATCTCTGAGATAAGGTTCCTTGTATGACAACTCCTACCGCTCACTCATAGGTGATGACATCGATGAAGACTTTAAAATTGATGAATCTGAGAGAAGGGTCTTCTAGTGGCGTAAACTGATGATTAGTCGGTGCAGATAGTCACAAGGAGGTGCCTTGGCATTGACGTGCTGGGCTGAGATTCTTTAAGGCCCTGAGGAAAGTCCTAACAAGATGATGCTTTGCCACTGCGCATTGATGGTCGTAAACTGCACAAGTGTTTTTTTTTTTTTCTTATAGCACTAATACCCTCAGTGAAAATCGGAGGTTTGACAGGTTGTCCATGCCAGCTTCAATGCTGTGAGGCGTAACTTGTGTGGATGAGGAAGGAGAATCCCCTTCTAGGAGGTAATGAGCAGAATGCCTGGCAGACTCCTCCACCTGCCCATGGAAAGTGATCACAGAAGCGAGAACCGGGCCCCGTGAGGGCAGAATGACCAGGACTTCTATCTGCTCCTCCAGACTCGTCCGGACCACTCTCAGCACTAATAGAAGTGGTGGAATACATATACAGCCCAGCCTCTCCTCCCAACTGATTGATAATCTAACGCTAGAGCATGCTGAGAGCACTACAGAGAGTTTTTGTATTTTCGGGCTCTTTCACATTAGCGTTTTTGTTTTCCGGCATAGAGATCCATCGTCGGGGCTCTATGCCGGAAAAATCCTGATCAGGATTCTCCTAATGCATTCTGAATGGAGAGAAATCCGTTCAGGATCCATCAGGATGTCTTCAGTTCAGGACCAGAACGTGTTTTTTGGCCGGAGAAAATACCGCAGCATACTGCACTTTTTGCTCCGGCCAAAAATCCTGAACACTTGCCGCAAGGCCGGATCCGACGTTTAGCTTTTTCTCAATGGTTACCATGGCAGCCAGGACGCTAAAGTCCTGGTTGCCATGGTAAAGTGTAGTGGGGAGCGGGGGAGCAGTATACTTACCATCCGTGCGGCTCCCGGGGCGCTCCAGAGTGACGTCAGGGCGCCCCACACGCATGGATCACGTGATCCATGTGCATGGTGCACTCTGACGTCATTCTGGAGCGCCCCGGGAGCCGCACGGACTGTAAGTATACCGCTCCCCCGCTCCCTACTACTACTATGGCAACCAGGACTTTAATAGTGTCCTGGCTGCCATAGTAACCTGAAAGCATACTGAAGATTGATCAGGATCCTGATCAGTCTTCTAATGCTTTCAGGCGACTTGCGTTCTGACGGATCCGGCGGGACGGAAGTGCCTGCCGGATCCTCAGAACGCAAGGGTGAAAGAGGCCTTCCTCTGTCACCAAAGCCTTCACAGTTGGTCCTTCCACTGAGAAGATCGTAGGCCCCACTCCCCTGGAGGAAGCACTTTGCAGCCTGTTTATTGATATAAACCTTTTGGTAAGTTGTTTGACTGAACAAGCATTCGGTGGTGGTGAGGGTAAGGTTCGAAGAAAGCCAAGGCCAGTCTGGCAGCCCTGAGATCTTTCCGGTGGGGGACAACCCGCTCTTCTTGTGCCTGAAAGTTTACGATGAAACCAGGGTATTTTAGCTCCTGAGTTGGAACTAGCGGTGACTCCTTGTAAATAGAGTTGAGCGAACTTCTGTTTTAAGTTCGTTTTCCAAAGTTTGGGTTATCCAAGCATCCCGTTATAGATTCCGCTACCACGGACCATAACGGCATTTGGAATCCATAAGGGGATTCTTCAAAGAACTCGAACCTTGGACAACACGGCGGACCTGGGGTGACGTCACCGTCATGTGATCAGTGCAGGGGGCGTGGCTCAGTACTGGATTAGATAGGAGGTGGTAGCCTACGACCTCTTATCCAATCCAGTACTGAGCCACGCCCCCTGCACTGATCACATGACGGTGACGTCACCCCAGGTCCTTCACCTCGTGTTCCAAATGCCGTTATGGTCCGTGGTAGCGGAATCCATAACGGGATGCTTTGATAACCCGAACCCGAACTTTGGAAAACGAACTTAAAACAGAAGTTCGCTCAACTCTACTTGTAAATGATCCGAAGCCATAATCTTGTAACATCTGCATGGTTGGGTGAAGATCCATCAGAATCTACTTGCAGGATGCCTTCACCTGCCAATCATCGAGGTACGGGATGTCAGTCACACCTTGCATCCTTAGAGAGCCTGTTAGAATAACTGTGATCAGATGAAATACTGAAGGACGGGCAAGTGAATTACAGATGAAGGACGTCCAAGTCTGTGCGTACTGTGATTCTGGGCACTTTCCTGTGGCTGCGTAATACCGGGATGTGCAGGTAGATATCCATGAGATGTATTATAACCAGAAAATCCCTTTTCTCCAGAACTTTTTGACTAACCAAATGATCTTCATTTTGAGTTTCCTCTTCACCGGGATCTCTGTCTGAAGATGGTACTTCTTCTAATACCACCTTTTTTAAAAAGAATCTCTGGAGAAGATGAAGAACACCGGTATTCTTGTTTCTGTTGGGGAAAAAAAGGCACCTGGAAATCCTCTGAACACGAGTAAATAGATGGTTTCTTATTGTTGTGAAGAGCCAAGTGTCTCATGGAGGCCTGGACCATAAATAGGAGAAATTTTTCAGTCTGGTCCCTATCGGCACATCCATACTCTTGGTGTCAACAATCTGGCAATTTCTGGTTGGGCCTAAACTTGAAGATCTTCTATTTGCTCCCAAAAGGAACTAACAAGGTGCGCTTCTCAGTGTCTGTGAACTCCACGCTTTTAACATTGTTCAGAGACTTCGATTTCTCTACTTGAGGAACAAGCAAGAAACCCGGTTGAAAAGGCAGATTGCAGAAATGATTCTTCGATGGTTCTTTGGGAGACCACGTTTGATCCAAATATCTCATCTGGAAGCATTAGTGAGTGCCAAGGATCCAGAGGACAATTTTACAACGTTCATAGGAGCATCATGGAGGAACTATGATGCCGACTTCAATAAAAGTTCAGTAGGATCTGTCCTCTAGGCAGCCGCGCTTACACATCTTGACGCAACTTACTCAGCCAGATTCACAGTGCTCCTGCCACAGAAAAAGATGTCCGGGACATCCCACAGGCCGCCGAGGCAAAGGATACCGGCTTTACTATCCTTGGGTTCCTTTATTTATGATGACTATTCTGAAGGCAACACAGCTTTTTTTTTTGCATTGGCTTGCTTCTGCTGAATCCACATTTGGGATTTTTCAACCGGACATGCTGCCTCCATCATCTCTTCCTGAATCGTCTACATAGGAGCTTGTACGGATCTGGGGCTCCAGGTTGGCTGTTGCATTCCGGTGGACCATATGATCTGGCGAGTGCGGTTCCACATCGATTGATTCCACATTTGGGACAGCCTTCCACACTTTAGAGAATTTTTCATCCAATTCTGGATGACCGGGAAACATTCTCTCCTTTCTTTTTGGCAAGTAGAACAGTGTCTCATATTTAACCTTATTCGTACATTTTTGCCCGTTTCTGTGGTATCTATCACCAGCTTTAAAGGGGCATTCCTATCTAAGACATTGGGGACATATCGCTAGGATATGTCCCCGTTGTCTGGTAGGTGCGGGTCCCAGCGATCGAGAACAGAGCGGGGAAAGTGGTGGCAGGAGGACCTCGGGTTTTCCCGCCACCATCAAGCTATCTCCCTATAGAAGTTAATAGGACTGCATTGCTCATACGCGGCCACCGCTCCCATTCACTTCTATGGGCCTGACGGAAATTGCCACGCCAGCGCTCGGCTACTTTCGGCGACCGCATAGAAAGTAGTGCACACGCAGTGCGCCCTCCACCACTTTCAGGGCTCTGTTCTCGGTGTAGGTGTGTGTCCCAGCCATGGGACCCGCACCTATCAGACAATGGGGGCATATCCTAGCAATATGTCCCAATTGGCCTTGATAGAAAAAAAAACTTTAATTAATAATGCGGTTCGTCTCTGCATGATCCTCCGATTCAGACATAATTTCTTCCTCATTTGCACAGAACAATACGCAGATGACTTTCTGGCCCTTTAAACTCCAAGACGATTTTACTTCTTCAAGGAAAGCTCCTGCTGAGTGGACGCATGGGTCTTCCATCCATACCAAACCCCAGCTTAACTTCCCACATTGGGCAGGGTCAGGCCGGAGAGGCTGCAGACACACGGGTAAACTAGTTCATAAACCTCTGCCGCACCTTTGGGCCGAGGGCCCCCCTCCTGTACACAGCGCAGTATGCCGGCGGGATCCTGTGATTTCTATGTTGTCTCCATCATGACCTTCTTTCTGCCCAGCTGTATAGGGGCCATGGTGATTAACCTGTCCGGTTGTACCTAAGGGGGGCTTTAACCCCTTTGTGACTGTGCGGCTGTAGGATGTCCTATTTTTCGATGGCCGCTATAGCCCCATAGACTGCAAAGAATTCTGAAAACGGCTGTGTGAATGTAGACTTACACAGATTTCAATGAAATAGGCCAAGGGGAGTAGAGTCGCCTTGTTTTGCTCAGCAACAGAGAACCCGCAGCCGCCCCCATGAACCGCACCGCGTGACCAGACTTCTCCTGCCGGCTACAACGTGCAACAAAGGACAGGAAAGGGCTGACGGCAGTGGACACATGATGACCACTGCTTCCATATCACACACTGAACACATTAAAATCAACCGTCTGATCACCCTTATACTCCAGTCACAGCCAAAGCGGCACCGACAATTTTGCAGAAGTATTCAAGGTATAGTAGGTTGCCCTTCGCTCCCAGCAAAAGCGGTCATTATTCAGATCACATGACCTGCCGGTACCCAGGATCCGACCTCACAGCCATACAGTAAAATTGCTTCAATCCGGCAGCTTCAGGCCTAAGAACTGCCGGATTATCAGATGGCTACGGAAATCTCACATGTAAGGGCAGAGACTGTCCACGACATGATCTGTCGCCATCACTAAGTCCCCCCCGCCCGTTCCAGATTACAAGATGAATATCAGTCTAGAACAGTGATGGGCAACGTGCGGCTCTCCAGCTGTTGCTAAACTACAACTCCCACCATGCCCTGCAGTAGGCTGATATCTATAGACAGGCTTTGCATGCTGGGAGTTGTAGTTCTGCAACAGCTGGAGAGCCGCACGTTGCCCATCACTGGTCTAGAACGATGTCAAAAACTGAAGGAGACGCAGCCACATCCCAGATTTTTATTGTCAAAGAATAAAAAAAAAAATATATGGAAAAAAATAAAATAAAAATTATCACAAGGGAAATAAAAAACAAAACAAAAAACAACCCTAAGTGCAGACGTCATTCACATTCTGGCAGCCAAAAATATCACTATTCCCCTCAAAACCAGAAGGGTACAAACTAAACCAGCCAGAGGACCAGGGTTTAAAAAAAAAAAAAAATAGGAAAAATCCAAAGATGGATGTACAGCCTCCCGAGCTCTGTCTGTGGCAAAACTACAACTCCCATCAAGCCCTGGGAGGTATTGTTTTGCTGCAGTCAGAGCTCTTCATATTACAGCCCCCAATTAGGCGCCTTGTGGGGCACGCTGGGAGTTGTAGTACGGTGGGTAGGCGGGCACTGAACAAAAACAAGCAGCCATGTTTAGGACGAGGGAGGCGCTGACAATGTCACGTGGCGAGGGGCTCCGGGTCTTTGTCGTCATCTGGAGGGCAGTCGATGAAGTCCGCTAACATAGAGTCTGCATCCGGAGGTTCGTCCTGGAGTGGGAAGAGGAAAAAAAAGATGACTGCAATGTGAAGAATGCTATGGTGGGCTCACACTACTCTAGTCACAGCCAGAGCTGCGTTCACAATGGTGCTGTTTATCTTCCCCTTTCACACCTCGCTGCAGTGAATTGTGGGAGATGTAGTGTGCGGCCCCCTCGGCCGAGCGTTGTGCCCAAGTGAACATCAGGACAGGCTGATGGGCGATGTGGGGGGTCTATGCATCACAAGGACAGCCGCCAATTTCTATTGGTGCTGTGTTCTCAATCTGACTGCCGCCAAGACAAGCTAACTGCTAAGAGCGGGTGTCGTCATGTTCCAGCCCCCCCAAGGTCACTGCTGCTGCACTCCCTATAGGTGCTCTCACCTCAGGCTCCTCCATGGCATCTATGTCCTCCTCCTCCTCCTCCACCACCACATGTGGCTTCGGCTTCTTCTCCTCCTCCGGTGATTCTTCCGCTGGCTCTTCCTCCACAGCAGGGGGTTCAGGCTCGGGGACGGGTTCACTTTCTGTGACGTCTGGCGTCTCAGTCTCCTCTTCCTCCTTTGTGGGGGCAGCCAGAGGTGGGCTCAGTACAGGTGGAGGTGATGGGCTGGAGGTGACCTCCGTTTCTGAGAGACGGTCCTGCAGAGCCTCCCCTCCCGTCTCTCGCTCCTCACTCTCTACCAGCATCAGAAGATCCGTGTCTCCGGCCTCATCCTCCTGGACGGGGGACAAACGTGGGGGACCTTCCTCAGCCTCTGGATTGAGCATCACTGGTTGGACTGGTTCTGGCATGGTCTCCATAGAGGGCGTCATCTGCATATCTTCAGCGATTAGCCCATCCTCCTCCTCACCTTCATCTTCCTCCTCTTCCACCTCGGCATCCAGCTCCTCCTCCTCATCATCATCTTCTTCCGTTAGTCCTTCATCATCATCAAATTCTTCTTCCTCGTCTTCCAGACCCTCCAAGTCCTCCTCCTCTTCATCATCGTAATATTCTTCTTCTTCCTCCTCATCATACATGCCTTCTTCATCTTCATCCTCCTCCTCCTCCTCTTCGTCATCTGTGCTATTAATGTTGATGACCATGTCACCCTCTGGTGGAGCCAAGGCAGATGCAGTTGGTGGAGGCGGTGGCGGTAATTCTGCAGCAATCGCTATCTGAGCAGGGGAGGGACCAGGGCAGGCCGGTGGGGGTGGTGCTGCCGCTGTGGTGGGTGATGGCACTACAGGTTGGGCAGGGACCTCCGCCGAGGAGGTCTCTTCACTAGGAGGTTTTGTAGAGGGAGGGGAAGGTTCAGATTTTGGGGCGGGCTTCTGTAGGAGACCTTCAGGGACAATGACCACGCTGTCATCCGAGTCACTTTCCAGGGAGATCTCCACGTCCGACGTCTCTTCCTTCTCATAGTGGATAAAGATGGGACATGGGGTCTTCCCACCAAAAGTCTCTGGAGGCGAGGGGATCGGTGGAGCTGGTGACTCTGCGAGCTGTGGAGGAACAGGGGTCCTGGCAGGAAGATGATTTACAGGTAGAGGGGCAGGAAAAGCAAGCGGAGGAGCCGGGGGTCGCTGCACTGGGACCTCTGCTTGCATAGGAGGCCGAGGGCCGTGCTGTGGAAGAGGGCGTTGGAGGCTGGGCACCCGGGGGTGGATGATGACCCTGCAGATAGCAAGAGCCTCTGTGCAGAACATGGACACCTGCAATAAGACAACAAATGCTGAGAAGGGACCTTGCAAACCCCAGGTCTTTCCCACGTTCATCATGGCCGCGCTCCTACCTGCAAGTTCTCCTCGGTCAACCCCAATCTGAAGATCCTGATGGCACAGTGCAGGGGGGGAGGGAGCCGAGGGCTGGGGGTCAGCGTTAAGGACAACAGCAGCCGATAAAGTTGTTTCTGACACTCGCTGTTGGCGTATGGACCGATCCACTGATCTGGACCTTGCTGGAGACGAATCAGAAGAGGGATGGACAGCTCCTGGAGACGCTGGAGAGAACACAGAGGCACAAATGTGGTATAAAACTCAGAAGATGTAAGGAGCCCTAGAACATCACGGGTGGAATGTCTCACGTCAGGCCACGTGCAATAACGCGGCATCTCCACAAGGTGGCAGCGGTTATAAAACAAACATGCAAGGCTAGGTGCGATACCCCTGCAGCGTGGCACCAGCCATAAAAAGTCCATGCAGACGCTCTTCTTAAAGGGGGATTCCGATTGTGAAAAGTTATCCCCATCCACAGGACAGGAGATCACTATTAGATTGCTGGGAGTCCTACCACTGGTACCCCAACTGATCATGAGTGGGGGCCCCTTGTGCCCCCCCAAAATTAACATGTGCATTGCCACTCCATTCATCCCAGAAACAGCTGAGTGGAGAAGAATGGATCGGCGGTGTGCATGCGCAACTTGCCGTTCCTTAATTTCAGTGGGGGTACGGCCTCCCCATTCTCATGATTGGTGGGGGCCACAGTGGTAGGATAGGGTATAACTTCTTCTTTAAATTGTGTTTATAGTACATTCGAAGTCCCCATTCAATAGGCACAGCAAGCACAGGTACTATCCTGCTTGACGGTACCTCACCATCTTCATGTCACTGATTTGAAACCTTCGTATTTACAACCTGACCGTACAGTCTCCTGCTCACACCGGTGCTGGGTTGTTTTAATGTGTCAGATTAGGTAAGCTCCATCAAGTCTGCTGTTATCAGTCCTGACACATTGTAACAAAACCATCATACGTGCAGGCAGGACTATGGCGGGACCAGTTTTCCCTTCCTTTTTTTGCAGGTGGCTGAGGCCTCAGGTGGCCCAGATGTGCACTCACCCGATGAGTATCCTCTTTGATCAGAGATCCTCCATACAGGATAATGGCGCAGAGGGCTAGGAGGGAAAGAAAGGAAAGCGTAAGCTTTTGCGGACAGGACCAAAGGATCGTCAGCCATAACAGTAAAACAGGATGCACGGATCTGGTCAGGGATGGGTTGTATTAGGCCAAACATGATCAGTACGTTGTGTAGGAAGCAAAAGGATCGGGGTCACCGACAAGAGCCAAAATGTGATGGGCGGACGACTGGCACGGAGGCCGGTCCCTGCAGGGTGTCGCTGGTATGTAGGGGTGTGCCAAAGCGCTCCGAGGAAGGACAGTGGGCAAAAGGGTCATGGGTGCACGTGGGGGTGAGGGCTAGATCTCACAGAACAGCTACTGTAGCACAGAGCCGTGTGTTGGGCGGCACAATGGTCAGGGAGCAATGGAAGGCAGCGGCGCGGTCTAATGAATAACGTCACATCGTGTGGACCGCCGGGTGCGTCACTTACCTGGAGAAGAGATGGCACCAGGATGCACTATGGGAGAAGGACAAGCCGGCGGAGGCAGTGGGGTGCTCTGGGCAATGTTCTACTGGGAAAGCCTGGCATCCAGTGGATGCGACATGTACCCTATGCCTAACCTTTCAGCAATGCCCTGTGGGGTGTGTCCTCTCTTACCTCGTAGAGCTGCCGTACACAGCTCTGTATTTGCGCTGCTTTCCCTCTTTCGATGGCTTTGAAATTCTCCGTTCCCGACCTCCGAGACTTTCTGCTTCTTTGCTCCGAGCTGCACAAACCCAGACATCTGCGGAGAGACAGTGAGTAAAGATCCTGGAGGAGAAGGAGGCGGGGGAGGGGGCACAAGTTCAGCTCACCTTCACGGCGTCTGCGGGCGGAGAGACGTCACTGAGCAGATGTGCCAGCAGGATGTCAGAATGGTGGGACATGCCCTGTAAGATGCCAGAGGAGACTCCACACATCATCACCCAGCGCTCCAGGACCTGGTACACTGACCCCCGGAGAGCGCTGCAAAACAGACACCATTACCGAATCTGAAGACCCCAGTATAGGACAGCGGGGGCTGCAGGAGGTCAGTAGTATCATCCCTTATAAATGACGGAAACCCCCTTTAAGAACCCCTGTCCTGTCTATTCCTCTAGGAAAGATACATCTGCCCACATCCTTGGCGCCATCTGGCACTGCTCACTCTTCACACCCACCTATAAGGCTTTTCCTGACCGGAGGGGAAGCCGCCTGCACTTCTCACAGACGCCCAGGAGCTGAGAATCTGCGGAAATAATCTGCAGATGACGGAGGAAAACGTCAGGAGACGAGAGCCGCACCTGTGAAGGAGGAAGACGAGAGATTACAGCGCAGCCTGCGAGAGCTCCATGCAACATCCAGGGGTGACACTGCACCGCCCTCATACCCTGCACCATCCAGCGGTGACACTGCACCGCCCTCATACCCTGCACCATCCAGCTGTGACACTGCACCGCCCTCATACCCTGCACCATCCAGCGGTGACACTGCACCGCCCTCATACCCTGCACCATCCAGAGGTGACACTGCACCGCCCTCATACCCTGCACCATCCAGCGGTGACCCTGCACCGCCCTCATACCCTGCACCATCCAGAGGTGACACTGCACCGCCCCCATACCCTGCACCATCCAGAGGTGACACTGCACCGCCCTCATACACTGCACCATCCAGAGGTGACACTGCACCGCCCTCATACACTGCACCATCCAGAGGTGACACTGCACCGCCCTCATACCCAGCACCATCCAGCGGTGACACTGCACCGCCCTCATACACTGCAACATCCAGAGGTGACACTGCACCTCCCTCATACCCTGCACCATCCAGAGGTGACACTCCGCTCCTCCCTCATACCCTGCACCATCCAGAGGTGACACTCCGCTGCTTTCTCATACACTGCACCATCCAGCGGTGACACTGCACCGCCCTCATACCCTGCACCATCCAGCGGTGACACTGCACCGCCCTCATACCCTGCACCATCCAGAGGTGACAATGCACCACCCTCATACCCTGCACCATTCAGAGGTGACACTGCACCGCCCTCATACACTGCACCATCCAGAGGTGACACTCCGCTGCTTTCTCATACACTGCACCATCCAGAGGTGACACTGCACGGCCCTCATACCCTGCACCATCCAGAGGTGACACTCCGCTCCTTCCTCATACACTGCACCATCCAGAGGTGACACTGCACCGTCCTCATACCCTGCACCATCCAGCGGCGACACTGCACGGCCCTCATACCCTGCACCATCCAGCGGTGACACTGCACCGCCCTCATACCCTGCACCATCCAGAGGTGACACTGCACCGCCCTTATACCCTGCACCATCCAGAGGTGACACTGCACTGCCCCCATACCCTGCACCATCCAGAGGTGACACTCCGCTCCTTCCTCATAAACTGCACCATCCAGCGGTGACACTGCACCGCCCTCATACCCTGCATCATCCAGGGGTGACACTGCACCGCCCTCATACCCTGCACCATCCAGAGGTGACACTCCGCTCCTCCCTCATACCCTGCACCATCCAGAGGTGACACTGCACCGCCCCCATACCCTGCACCATCCAGAGGTGACACTGCACCGCCCTCATACACTGCACCATCCAGAGGTGACACTGCACCACCCTCATACACTGCAACATCCAGAGGTGACACTGCACCTCCCTCATACCCTGCACCATCCAGAGGTGACACTCCGCTCCTCCCTCATACCCTGCACCATCCAGAGGTGACACTCCGCTGCTTTCTCATACACTGCACCATCCAGCGGTGACACTGCACCGCCCTCATACCCTGCACCATCCAGCGGTGACACTGCACCGCCCTCATACCCTGCACCATCCAGAGGTGACAATGCACCACCCTCATACCCTGCACCATTCAGAGGTGACACTGCACCGCCCTCATACACTGCACCATCCAGAGGTGACACTCCGCTGCTTTCTCATACACTGCACCATCCAGAGGTGACACTGCACGGCCCTCATACCCTGCACCATCCAGAGGTGACACTCCGCTCCTTCCTCATACACTGCACCATCCAGAGGTGACACTGCACCGTCCTCATACCCTGCACCATCCAGCGGCGACACTGCACGGCCCTCATACCCTGCACCATCCAGCGGTGACACTGCACCGCCCTCATACCCTGCACCATCCAGAGGTGACACTGCACCGCCCTTATACCCTGCACCATCCAGAGGTGACACTGCACTGCCCCCATACCCTGCACCATCCAGAGGTGACACTCCGCTCCTTCCTCATAAACTGCACCATCCAGCGGTGACACTGCACCGCCCTCATACCCTGCATCATCCAGGGGTGACACTGCACCGCCCTCATACCCTGCACCATCCAGAGGTGACACTCCGCTCCTCCCTCATACCCTGCACCATCCAGAGGTGACACTCCGCTGCTTTCTCATACACTGCACCATCCAGAGGTGACACTGCACGGCCCTCATACCCTGCACCATCCAGCGGTGACACTGCACCGCCCTCATACCCTGCACCATCCAGCGGTGACACTGCACCGCCCTCATACCCTGCACCATCCATCGGTGACACTCCGCTGCTTTCTCATACACTGCACCATCCAGCGGTGACACTGCACCGCCCTCATACCCTGCACCATCCAGCGGTGACACTGCACCGCCCTCATACCCTGCACCATCCAGAGGTGACACTGCACCACCCTCATACCCTGCACCATCCAGAGGTGACACTGCACCGCCCTCATACCCTGCACCATTCAGAGGTGACACTGCACCGCCCTCATACACTGCACCATCCAGAGGTGACACTCCGCTCCTTCCTCATACACTGCACCATCCAGAGGTGACACTGCACCGTCCTCATACACTGCACCATCCAGCGGTGACACTGCACGGCCCTCATACACTGCACCATCCAGAGGTGACACTGCACTGCCCTTATACCCTGCACCATCCAGAGGTGACACTGCACCGCCCTCATACCCTGCACCATCCAGCGGTGACACTGCACCGCCTCATACCCTGCACCATCCAGAGGTGACACTGCACCGCCCTCATACCCTGCACCATCCAGAGGTGACACTGCACCGCCCTCATACACTGCACCATCCAGAGGTGACACTGCACCACCCTCATACACTGCACCATCCAGAGGTGACACTCTGCTCCTTCCTTACACTGCTACACTGCACCATCCAAAGGTGACACTGCACCGCCCTCATACCATGCACCATCCAGAGGTGACACTGCACCGCCCTTATACCCTGCACCATCCAGAGGTGACACTGCACCGCCCTCATACCCTGCACCATCCAGAGGTGACACTGCACCGCCCTCATACCCTGCACCATCCAGAGGTGACACTCCGCTCCTTCCTCATACACTGCACCATCCAGCGGTGACACTGCACCGCCCTCATACCCTGCACCATCCAGCGGTGACACTGCACCGCCCTCATACCCTGCACCATCCAGCGGTGACACTGCACCGCCCTCATACCTAGCACCATCCAGCGGTGACACTGCACCGCCTCATACCCAGCACCATCCAGCGGTGACACTGCACCGCCCTCATACTCCAGCACCATCCAGCGGTGACACTGCACCGCCTCATACCCAGCACCATCCAGCGGTGACACTGCACCGCCCTCATACCCAGCACCATCCAGCGGTGACACTGCACCGCCCTCATACCCAGCACCATCCAGCGGTGACACTGCACCGCCCTCATACCCAGCACCATCCAGAGGTGACACTGCACCGCCCTTATACCCTGCACCATCCAGAGGTGACACTGCACCGCCCTCATACCCTGCACCATCCAGAGGTGACACTGCACCGCCCTCATACCCTGCACCATCCAGAGGTGACACTGCACCACCCTCATACCCTGCACCATTCAGAGGTGACACTGCACCGCCCTCATACACTGCACCATCCAGAGGTGACACTCCGCTCCTTCCTCATACACTGCACCATCCAGAGGTGACACTGCACCGTCCTCATACACTGCACCATCCAGCGGTGACACTGCACGGCCCTCATACACTGCACCATCCAGAGGTGACACTGCACCGCCCTTATACCCTGCACCATCCAGAGGTGACACTGCACCGCCCTCATACCCTGCACCATCCAGCGGTGACACTGCACCGCCCTCATACCCTGCACCATCCAGAGGTGACACTGCACCGCCCTCATACCCTGCACCATCCAGAGGTGACACTGCACCGCCCTCATACACTGCACCATCCAGAGGTGACACTGCACCACCCTCATACACTGCACCATCCAGAGGTGACACTCTGCTCCTTCCTTACACTGCTACACTGCACCATCCAAAGGTGACACTGCACCGCCCTCATACCCTGCACCATCCAGAGGTGACACTGCACCGCCCTTATACCCTGCACCATCCAGAGGTGACACTGCACCGCCCTCATACCCTGCACCATCCAGAGGTGACACTGCACCGCCCTCATACCCTGCACCATCCAGAGGTGACACTCCGCTCCTTCCTCATACACTGCACCATCCAGCGGTGACACTGCACCGCCCTCATACCCTGCACCATCCAGCGGTGACACTGCACCGCCCTCATACCCTGCACCATCCAGCGGTGACACTGCACCGCCCTCATACCCAGCACCATCCAGCGGTGACACTGCACCGCCCTCATACCCAGCACCATCCAGCGGTGACACTGCACCGCCCTCATACCCAGCACCATCCAGCGGTGACACTGCACCGCCCTCATACCCAGCACCATCCAGCGGTGACACTGCACCGCCCTCATACCCAGCACCATCCAGCGGTGACACTGCACCGCCCTCATACCCTGCACCATCCAGAGGTGACACTGCACCGCCCTCATACCCTGCACCATCCAGAGGTGACACTCGCACCGTCCTCATACACTGCACCATCCAGCGGTGACACTGCACCGCCCTCATACCCTGCACCATCCAGCGGTGACACTGCACCGCCCTCATACCCAGCACCATCCAGCGGTGACACTGCACCGCCTCATACCCAGCACCATCCAGCGGTGACACTGCACCGCCCTCATACCCAGCACCATCCAGAGGTGACACTGCACCGCCCTTATACCCTGCACCATCCAGAGGTGACACTGCACCGCCCTCATACCCTGCACCATCCAGAGGTGACACTGCACCGCCCTCATACCCTGCACCATCCAGAGGTGACACTCCGCTCCTTCCTCATACACTGCACCATCCAGCGGTGACACTGCACCGCCCTTATACCCTGTACCATCCAGCGGTGACACTGCACCGCCCTCATACCCTGCACCATCCAGCGGTGACACTGCACCGCCCTCATACCCTGCACCATCCAGTGGTGACACTGCACCGCCCTCATACCCTGCACCATCCAGAGGTGACACTGCACCGCCCTTATACCCTGCACCATCCAGAGGTGACACTGCACCGCCCTCATACCCTGCACCATCCAGCGGTGACACTGCACCGCCCTCATACCCTGCACCATCCAGCGGTGACACTCCGCTCCTTCCTCATACACTGCACCATCCAGAGGTGACACTGCACCGTCCTCATACACTGCACCATCCAAAGGTGACACTGCACCGCCCTCATACCCTGCACCATCCAGCGGTGACACTGCACCGCCCTCATACCCTGCACCATCCAGGGGTGACACTCCGCTCCGTCCTCATACACTGCACCATCCAGAGGTGACACTGCACCGCCCTCATACCCTGCACCATCCAGCGGTGACACTGCACGCGCCCTCATACACTGCACCATCCAGAGGTGACACTGCACCGCCCTCATACCCTGCACCATCCAGCGGTGACACTGCACGGCCCTCATACACTGCACCATCCAGCGGTGACACTGCACCATCCAGCGGTGACACTGCACCGCCCTCATACACTGCACCATCCAGCGGTGACACTGCACCGCCCTCATACACTGCACCATCCAGAGGTGACACTGCACCACCCTCATACACTGCACCATCCAGAGGTGACACTGCACCGCCCTCATACACTGCACCGCCCTCATACCCTGCACCATCCAGAGGTGACACTGCACCGCCCTCATACACTGCACCATCCAGGGGTGACACTGCACCGCCCTCATACACTGCACCATCCAGGGGTGACACTGCACCACCCTCATACCCTGCACCATCCAGGGGTGACACTGCACCGCCCTCATACCCAGCACCATCCAGAGGTGACACTGCACCGCCCTTATACCCTGCACCATCCAGAGGTGACACTGCACCGCCCTCATACCCTGCACCATCCAGAGGTGACACTGCACCGCCCTCATACCCTGCACCATCCAGAGGTGACACTGCACCGCCCTCATACCCTGCACCATCCAGAGGTGACACTCCGCTCCTTCCTCATACACTGCACCATCCAGCGGTGACACTGCACCGCCCTTATACCCTGTACCATCCAGCGGTGACACTGCACCGCCCTCATACTCCTGCACCATCCAGCGGTGACACTGCACCGCCCTCATACCCTGCACCATCCAGTGGTGACACTGCACCGCCCTCATACCCTGCACCATCCAGAGGTGACACTGCACCGCCCTTATACCCTGCACCATCCAGAGGTGACACTGCACCGCCCTCATACCCTGCACCATCCAGCGGTGACACTGCACCGCCCTCATACCCTGCACCATCCAGCGGTGACACTCCGCTCCTTCCTCATACACTGCACCATCCAGAGGTGACACTGCACCGTCCTCATACACTGCACCATCCAAAGGTGACACTGCACCGCCCTCATACCCTGCACCATCCAGCGGTGACACTGCACCGCCCTCATACCCTGCACCATCCAGGGGTGACACTCCGCTCCGTCCCCATACACTGCACCATCCAGAGGTGACACTGCACCGCCCTCATACCCTGCACCATCCAGCGGTGACACTGCACGGCCCTCATACACTGCACCATCCAGGGGTGACACTCCGCTCCGTCCTCATACACTGCACCATCCAGAGGTGACACTGCACCGCCCTCATACCCTGCACCATCCAGCGGTGACACTGCACGGCCCTCATACACTGCACCATCCAGCGGTGACACTGCACCATCCAGCGGTGACACTGCACCGCCCTCATACACTGCACCATCCAGCGGTGACACTGCACCGCCCTCATACACTGCACCATCCAGGGGTGACACTGCACCGCCCTCATACACTGCACCATCCAGAGGTGACACTGCACCACCCTCATACACTGCACCATCCAGAGGTGACACTCTGCTCCTTCCTTACACTGCACCATCCAAAGGTGACACTGCACCGCCCTCATACCCTGCACCATCCAGAGGTGACACTGCACCGCCCTCATACACTGCACCGCCCTCATACCCTGCACCGCCCTCATACACTGCACCATCCAGGGGTGACACTGCACCGCCCTCATACACTGCACCATCCAGGGGTGACACTGCACCACCCTCATACCCTGCACCATCCAGGGGTGACACTCCGCTCCGTCCTCATACACCGCACCATCCAGAGGTGACACTCCGCTCCTGCCTCATACACCGCACCATCCAGAGGTGACACTCTGCTCCTTCCTTACACTGCACCATCCAAAGGTGACACTGCACCGCCCTCATACACTGCACCGCCCTCATACCCTGCACCATCCAGAGGTGACACTGCACCGCCCTCATACACTGCACCATCCAGGGGTGACACTGCACCGCCCTCATACACTGCACCATCCAGGGGTGACACTGCACCACCCTCATACCCTGCACCATCCAGGGGTGACACTCCGCTCCGTCCTCATACACCGCACCATCCAGAGGTGACACTCCGCTCCGTCCTCATACCCCGCACTATCCAGAGGTGACACTGCACCGCCCTCATACACCGCACCATCCAGAGGTGACACTGCACCGCCCTCATACACCGCACCATCCAGAGGTGACACTCCGCTCCTGCCTCATACACCGCACCATCCAGAGGTGACACTCCGCTCCTTCCTCATACCCCGCACCATCCAGAGGTGACACTCCGCTCCGTCCTCATACCCCGCACCATCCAGAGGTGACACTCCGCTCCTGCCTCGTACACGGCTTCGAGCACTGCCACATACCTGGGAGTAAGACTGAAACCCTCGGATGGCAAGGAATTTGTAGCCCTTTATATGTTGGGGGCGACAGGATGAGTCTCGCCCTCACGCGCTTCACAGGGTGAATGGAGCTCATTCATACATTCACATAAACAGTATTCGGCGAGTTAATCTTACGCTAAGATTGCGGCCTCCAGGATGTCCATGGCGCTCCTGTGGACGCTGGGCAGCAGCAGCAGCTTTAGGGCCTCCTCTCCCTGCCAGCTCTACAACACGGAGACCACAACAATCAGCAGCGTACGTGTGGCTGAACGAACGCAAAGTCACAAACCTATAGCCATCACAAGCCACAAAGCCCCCTTCCAGATTCAAAACCACAATACAGACCCCTCCGGGAGCTACTCACCAGGTTCTTGGCACTCACGTTGACCACTCGACAGACCAGATTGAGGATATCCGAGGCTGGAACCCGCACAGGAGCTGGGAACTGCTCCCTGTAACACACGCACATGTACTTACAGTCACCGGTAGAAATGCAGACTCTGCGCCTTTAAGAAACAGGCTGCACCCTTACCTTAACAGCAGACGGACACACTGCCCCAGGGCTGTGAATCTCCTCACCAGCTGCAGGATACTAGAAGCCCCATCATCCTCCAGGAGAGGGAGCTCCAGCTCTGTGCCAGGACCTTCATAGCGGCTGGTGTCTGAGAAGGGCAGAAAATGAGGAAGCATGGAGGAGGCTGGCGGGCGCGATTCACTTCTGACTAACGGCTGCCTGCGTTACCAGGAGGGGGCACCGATTTAAATATTCCTGGAGGCGTGGAAGGAGGGGGCCATGCTGCCGCCTCTAATGGACATGCCGCTTGCATGATCACTGAGCGGCTCCCGACAGACCCAGATCAGCTCTGCCAGGGACAGCGAGCTCCCATGCACAGTCACGTCCGTATTTCGGACCGCCATTAAGGGGCTTTTCCAGATTTGGGTGCCCTCCTGCAAGACCTGCACATTTACTGTTCCCTGCCGCTGGGTTCCGGCTTCTTGGGTCCCTCACTGACATTGATACGAATGACCGGCTCCAGGAGTGACGTGTCCTCCATGCATCATGTGACACTCGGGCAAAGCGAAGTTTACACGTGGGGAATACATTGCGTCAATGGCAGTGGGGGATCAAAGAAGCCGGAACACAGCGGTGGGGAGCAGGTAAGTGCGCTGCCTACCGCAGCACCAATGAGGTGGGGGCAGGGTCTCACAAAGCTGGATAACCCCTTTAAACAAAAAGGAAGCACAAATTATTATTTTTTTAACTTTTTGTACAGACATTTAAAGGTTTTTTTGGGAAGAGGTTTTGATGTCGATTCTCCTGCAGGTTTTTCAGCCAAGGCCAGAAGTGGATCCAGAAGAGAAGCAGAAGTCCTTCCTTTGCGCTTCCGACCCCTTTTCTGGCTTTGTTCGACTTTCTGTCCGGAAGAAAGCTGCCATTTCCGCCGGATCCCATTGGGGTCTGTGGAGATTCTGGCGGTTCCCGGCATTATCTGGCGGTGACTCTAGTCTTACAAGACGTACTGGGGACACTCACCTGTCTCGGCCGCCTGGTACAACTGCTGGAAGACGGCGTGCAGCGAGCACAGGACGCTCTGGATCTGTCGCTCCCAGTTCTCCGTGTGTTTTATGCCTTGCGAAAAGCCGGAGCCCAGAGACGGCAGGAGACAAAAGCACTGACAGGCCAGCTGCGGACAGACACGGGTGTTACTGCTGTGTCCCCATTGTCCCCTCTCCCATGTCACACGCCGCCCTGTCCGGATCAGTACAGACACAGAGCTCCTGTAGGGCGCAGTCCAACAGCATATACACTGCAGATTTAAAGAGTAACTAAGGGCCCTTTCGCACTGGCGTTTTTGTTTTCCGGCATAGAGATCCGTTGGCGGGTCTCTATGCCGGAAAAATCCTGATCAGGATCATCCCCATGCATTCTGAATGGAGAGAAATCCGTTCAGGATGCATCAGGATGTCTTCAGGACCGGAACGTTTTTTGGGCGCAGCAAATACCGCAGCATGCTGCGCTTTTTGTTCCGTCCAAAAATCCGAAACACTTGCCGCAAGGCCGGATCTTGAATTAATGCCCATTCAGAGGCATTAATCCGGATCCGGCCTTAAGCTAAACGTCGTTTCGGCGCATCGCCGGATCCAACGTTTAGCTTTTTCTGAATGGTTACCATGGCAGCCAGGACGCTAAAGTCCTGGTTGCCATGGTAAAATGTAGTGGGGAGGGGGGGAGCGGTATACTTACAGTCCGTGCGGCTCCCGGGCGTTCCAGAGTGATGTCAGGGCGCCCTACACGCATGGATCACATGGATCATGTGATCCATGCACATGGGGTGCTCTGACGTCATTCTGGAGCGCCCCGGGAGCCGCACGGACTGTAAGTATACCGCTCCCCCGCTCCTACTAATAGTGTCCTGGCTGCCATAGTAACCTGAAAGCATTTCGAAGACTGATCAGGATCCTGATCAGTCTTCTAATGCTTCAGGCGACTTGCGTTCTGACGGATCTGGCGGGACGAAAGTGCCTGCCGGATCCTCAGAACGCAAGTGTGAAAGAGCCCTAAACCTTTATAGCAATTTTTAATATGATGTCCCTAATAACTTATGAATAGGCAGCAGCAGCGTAGCGAGTACAGGCCGGAGGATTACCACCTCCTGGCATAGCACATGGGTATTCTTTACCCATATACTATGCCAGGATTAGCTGAGCGGGCTCCTTCTGCCTGCTCCGCTAATCTAAGAGTCCTGCATGTCCGGCAGAAGCAGGGGCCCGCTCCGCTCAGGATACCCATGTGCTATGCCAGGAGTCAGTAATCTGCGCTCCTGCCTGTACTCCCTACGCTGCTGCTGCCCATTCATAAATTATTAGGGACCTCATATTAAAAATTGCTATAAAGGTTTAGTTCCTCCTTAAATCTTATCCACGAGTTCGGTCAAAAATCAGAGCAAAGCCATGGAAATTGACGCGATTCGGATTTTAAATCCTCAGCAGGTCAATTTATGGCGCAGATTTTCACATTCCCCTTGCGGCACATGATCTGCAGCTAAATCTACGTGAAATCCGCAGCTAAGTCACGTGGACCAGAGGAGACTCCACAGTGGATTTAGTCCTTGCAGCATTGATGAAATCCCAACCATTTTTGGACACTTTGCTGTCCCCCAGTCATCATTTATGGTTGGAGTAACCCTTCGAAGTGTTTTTCTTTTTTTATCCCCCCCCAAAACATTCACCCCCAGCAGTAACTGTGAAGACATCTATGGCTCTGTGGCTCCCAGTCTGTGTCCACTGGACTCCCGGCCCCGCCAATAACAGGACAGCGGGGGCGTGTCCCCAAGCAGCGTGACACTGCTGGGTCACGTGCCGCTGAGGCCAGTCATAGCCTCTAGGCGGAAGCTGACACACAGGGACGGGAAGTCCAGTGAAGACGACCTGGGAGCCACGAACCGAGGATGGAGAGGTGGGTAAAGAGCTCTTCACAGGTAACACAGCCTTAAACAATTCCGGACAACCCCTTTAAGGGCTATGGACAGCTTCATATCATTTGCATCTATTACATGGTATAAATCTGTGTTGATACAAGGTCCTCCTCTCTTCGTCTTCCGCAGCCGGCACGTGTCCTCCTACATTGCCAGCGGCTCACCTCTTTGATATACGTGTTTTATGTGGTCGTAAAGCCGTCGGCTTAGACTAGGATTCAGAAGAGCAGAGAGAGGGGCTACATGATGAGACCTTGTCTGGGGACGAGGACACGCTCCCCAATTACAAAACGGATTGTGATCGCATAATGGATGCGACAACAGCTCCATGAAGCCGTCCATAGCCTTTCCATGTGACATCTCGTGGAACCCGTGCACTGCCGGGACTCCCGCCATCGACATGAGCTTTACCTCTTGGATCTGCACATTTTCTTCATCCAGGACACTGAGAAAAAACGCGGTGAGCTTCCCCTGGAGGAGAGAAGAAGCTTATGTATGAGATCAGAAGGCACGAGCAAAGGCGATAGGAGGGGGCTAAACGTCCGACCCCAGCCTGACACCTCCTAAATATAAAAACGCAACACGTCGCAAGCTGCCGCGAGCCAAGAACGGCAAGAGCCAAACCTCCTGTATCTCTTGCAACTCTCCAGTCGCAGCCAAATTCACCACAGAGATCCAGTCTAACAGGATGGCATCCTTCCTGCCCAATCCCGGACTGTACCCCCTACCCGCCATCACAGGGAATGGAGCCCCTAAGCTCCTGACACCCAGATCTCCCCCTTATGTTCTAGCAGAATCAACACAGACTGCGGCACCCAAGTGATTTAGAGGGAGGGGGGCACCGACACACGTGAAATCGCAGAGTGCCCACGTCGGAGCATGGCAGCCGGGGGCCTAATGGAGGTCCCAGGCCTTCCCTCATGGATCCCCATCAGGCTGTGCCTGTCAGTATAATACCCTGTACTGCACAAGCAGTAAAGTGTATTACAGAAGCGACCATCGCATGTCCCTTGTGGCAGTAATACATTGCAAAAGCTAAATAAAGTTTTACTAAATAAAAAAAATCTCCAGGTTAAAAAAAAAAAAAAAGAAAAAAAAAACATTGGCAATAGTACAAAACTTTTCAATGGAAAAAAAATTGCAAAATAAAATCCCCTCCACGTATTTGGTATCGCTGCATCTCTAACGTGTCATTTAGGCTGCACAGTGAATACCGTAAAAAAATAATAATAATAACACTGCAAAAATTTCTTTTTTTTTTTTATGAATTGCCACAAAAAAAAAAAAAAAAAGACTAAAGCAATCAAAAAGTGCTATGTACCCCAATGAATACGACAAATTGTCCCGCAAAAATCAAGCCCTCTCACAACTCAGAACTAAACAGTTACGGGTTTTTCTCCATTCCACCGCCAGGAAGAGTTAGTCTACTTTCACACTCGCATTTTGGCTTTCCGTTTGTGAGATCCGTTGGGATAAGGCCTCTTTCACACTTGCGTTCTGAGTATCCGGCAGGCACTTCCGTCCCGCCGGATCCGTCAGAACGCAAGTCGTCTGAGAGCATTAGAAGACTGATCAGGATCCTGATCAGTCTTCTAATGCTTTCAGGTTACTATGGCAGCCAGAACGCTATTAAAGTCCTGGTTGCCATAGTAGTAGTGGGGAGCGGTATATTTACAGTCCGTGCGGCTACCGGGGCGCTCCAGAATGACGTCAGAGCGCCCCATGCGCATGGATCACGTGATCCATGGGCATGGTGCGCTCTGACGTCACTCTGGAGCGCCCCGGGAGCCGCACGGACTGTAAGTATACCGCTCCCCCGCTACACTTTACCATGGTAACCAGGACCCAGGATCAGGATTTTTCCGGCATAGAGACCCGACAACGGAACTCTATGCCGGAAAACAAAAACGCAAGTGTGAAAGAGGCCTAAGACGGATAAGTTTTGTCCTAATGCATTCTGAATGGAAAAGGATCAGCTCAGAATGCATCAGTTTGGCTCCGATCCACCTCGGAGGCGGAGTCCGTCTGACGAAGCTGAGCCAAACTGATCCGTTTTTTATTGTGCCAGATTGTGTCAGTGAAAACGGATCCGTCCCCATTGACTTACATTGTGTCAGGACAGATCCGTTTTCACTGACACAATCTGGCACAATAAAAAACGGATCCATCCCCCACTGACTTCCAATGGAGTTCAAGACGGATCTGTGTTGGCTATGTTAAAGATAATACAAACGGATCCGTTCTGAACGGATGCAGACGGTTGTATTATCTGAACAGTTCCATGACGGATCCGCACCAAACGCAAGTGTGAAAGTAGCCTTAAAGGGGTTATCTGAGGCTGGAAACGCCCCCCCCATACTGATTCTACTTACCTGGCTCCCGGCGCCACTCCTAGTCCCCGAATGGCAGCTGCTGCTTCTCCCCGTGGCAGGCGGTGACAGGGATAAGCCTCCCTAACGTCACCCTTGAGGAGAGAAGCGGCGGCGTCCGTGTGGGGACCAGAAGTGGCGCACGGAGCAGGGAGCCAGGTAAGTATATTCAGTGTGAGGTTCCCGGATGTATGTGGGGGGGAGACGGACATTTCCAGACTCGGATAACCCCTTTAATAAGTTAGTCAGTAAATTATGTGAACCCCAAAATGTTGCCTTTACAACCGACAACTTCTCCCACGGCCACAGAGACGGAAAAATAAAAAGGGATGAAAAAAAAAATCACTCGGTTACCAACATACAGGCAGGCTGAACCGTCCCTTTAAGTTTAATAGACGCGGCAGAATACATTACCCGCAGAGAGCCGCAGGCCCGGGGGTACGAGATCATGCAGGAGCGGATTCCTTCCAGCGCAGACGCCAGACACTGGAAGACAAGGAGCATTAGACACACCGACCACAGCTGAAGCGACTCCTCAGACGGGGTCAGCGCCACACTTACCTGGCGCCTCAGGCCCAGCAGCGAGGTGAGGAGTCCCGGGATCTGATTGGTGGAGATCTCTCGGGCTAATTCGGGAAGTGCGGAGGAGTGGGCGAGAAGGGAGCGCAGCACAAACACGGCCAGGCTGATCACCCGCGGAGGGTCCTGGGACTGTGGGGAGAGAAGAAGGCGCGCGGTAATACAGGGAGGTCAGGAGCCAGGCATAGCACCCAGTGGTGGAGCACCCCAGAGCCCAGGACAGAGCAGGGTGCAGAGGGACACAGCACAGTGACCAACGCAGGAGAGGGCACCTGTACAATACTCTTCTTCATCTCCTCCTCATCCATATCCGTTCTACTCTGAAAACAGAATGCATCGGGGTGACCACAGCAGCACAGAGCATTTCAGAAGCGGTGTGTGCCGACAGCGACATCACTCCACGGCCTCAACAATCCAAACCCTGGTCTCGTGCAGCTCAAGACAAGTCGCATCCAAAGGAGCGTCAAGTGGCAAACAGGTGTTGCGTATTCTAAATTGCACTCGCCTGACAGCCATTGGACACCGTAAAGGGAACGCCCAACAAACCCCAACCCCGCAGCGCCTCACCTGTATGACCTGCAGGACGCTGCGGATCCAGGACACACAGTGCTGCTGGAACACATCTGTGGACGACTCTTCCACCACCAGTGAGAGAAGCGAGAGACCATCCGTCCTGCAAAACACAGATCATCACAAGGGGCAACGCCCCCTACAGCACTGAGCGCCACCTGGGGTAAGTGACTGGCACATACCGTGTGGCTGCAGACGACAGGCGGGAGTTACAGCAGCTGAGGAGGCCGGAGACTGCAGCCGAGGAGGCCTGAAACCAAGAGATAGGAAGAATGACCGGAGCAGAACACTAAGGTAGGGTGGGCGCAACTGGGGGGGGGGGGGGGTGTTGTGGGCATGGGGTGCAATCGCTGTGGGGGTAGGGTTACACCCAGGGATATGATAGGGGTAGCAGTACAACTGAGTACAGGTGGAGATGGGACGGGGGTAGGGGTACAGCTGGCGATGGGACGGGGGTAGGGGTACAGCTGGCGATGGGACGGGGGTAGGGGTACAGCTGGCGATGGGACGGGGTAGGGTACAGCTGGCGATGGGACGGGGTAGGGTACAGCTAGCATGGACGGGGAGGTACAGCTGGCGATGGGACGGGGTAGGGGTACAGCTGGCGATGGGACGGGGTAGGGGTACAGCTGGCGATGGGACGGGGTAGGGGTACAGCTGGCGATGGGACGGGGGTAGGGGTACAGCTGGCGATGGGACGGGGTAGGGGTACAGCTGGCGATGGGACGGGGTAGGGGTACAGCTGGCGATGGGACGGGGTAGGGGTACAGCTGGCGATGGGACGGGGGTAGGGGTACAGCTGGCGATGGGACGGGGGTAGGGGTACAGCTGGCGATGGGACGGGGTAGGGGTACAGCTGGCGATGGGACGGGGTAGGGGTACAGCTGGCGATGGGACGGGGGTAGAGGTACAGCTGGAGATGGGACGGGGTAGGGGTACAGCTGGAGATGGGACGGGGTAGGGGTACAGCTGGAGATGGGACGGGGGTAGGGGTACAGCTGGAGATGGGACGGGGGTAGGGGTACAGCTGGAGATAGGACGGGGGTAGGGGTACAGCTGGAGATAGGACGGGGTAGGGGTACAGCTGGAGATAGGACGGGGTAGGGGTACAGCTGGAGATAGGACGGGGGTAGGGGTACAGCTGGAGATAGGACGGGGGTAGGGGTACAGCTGGAGATAGGACGGGGGTAGGGGTACAGCTGGAGATAGGACGGGGGTAGGGGTACAGCTGGAGATAGGACGGGGGTAGGGGTACAGCTGGAGATAGGACGGGGGTAGGGGTACAGCTGGCGATGTGACGGGGGTAGGGGTACAGCTGGAGATATGATGGGGGTAGGGGTACACCCGGGACTATGATAAAAGAGTAGGCTGCAGTGATGGGATACGCCTGCAGGGGGCGTCTGTGGCGGGGGGCACTTCTTGTCCCCGTGTCTCCCGGCCCCGCACACCCGGATATCACGCAGTCAGTGCCGCGCGGCCGGCACACAATGGCGGCTCCCGCTCCTCACCTCTCCCCGCAGGGCTCCGTGCTCCCGCAGCGCCCGGATCGTCTCACCCAGCTCCCCGTCACTCAGCTCATGCTCCAGGAGCCCGCTCACCGCCGCCTCCATCATCCGGACCCCGACACACGTCGCCGCCATCTTCCCGCCACGGCACGTCATCAGCCGGCGCCGCTTCCCCGTGACGTCACCGCTCCTCGCCGCCAGCTGTATCCCTGGTAACGGACGGATCCATAGTAACCAGACCGGCCATCACCATAGCAACCGGAGATAACCACATAGCAACCAGGCAATAGTCATAGAAACTGCTGCTAATCACATGGCAACAGGAGCATCATACCTGCTATTACCTGAGAAGAGAGCTATCAAAGTTGGGTACCTTTTGCCCCGCCCATTTCTGTAGAACACGCCCTCTGGGCACTTCAGTCACAAATATGTCCAGTGCCCCCAAATGTATACAGACAATATACACCAAGCCCTTAAAGGGGTATTCCGGTTACCAAAATCCCCTATCCACATTTTGTACGCGGAACACCCCTTTAAGTATGGAGTGGGGGAAATTGAAGGAAATGTGCAAATTTTGGTGCAGGTCCCATTTTGCACTAAAATTTTTACGAAAATTACCTGATGTTCCCTTAGGCGGCTGCCAGTCCCATAGTTGCCACTGTCCCAAATTTGCAGGGATTGTGTCTAATTTTTAGAGACAGTCCCTGCAAATTCCGGCTGAAAATGGGCGTGGCTTATGTAATCCCGGGGAGAGGTGAGTATGTGGGGAAAGCTGGGTGACTATCAGTACAGTCACCATTACGGGTAGAAAGGAGTTGGCACCCAGCTTTTCCCGCTCTCTGAATATGTAACCGCGCAGATACAAATCATCCAGGCAGGAAGAGGCGGCTGATCGGCCATTGTGAGCCGTGTGAGCGCGAGGAACCTGAGGTACACCGCTTCAAGGAAGATGAAGAGGCGGCAAAACCCATGGGTGGGGATCAAATCCGGAATAGAGGGGGAAAGGTGCTCGGCTGATACAAGCTATGGGACGGCACCCCATTTACTGCCCCTAATTCTCCGTGTCTCTCCGGGAAATGGATCTTGACCTGTTCCATATCTCCTAACTTTTGAAAATCGCAAAGAGGGACAATAGGTGCGGCGCGTTTCACGCCAGTTTTTTTAAAGTCATCTAATTATAGATATTTTAAGGTACAAAGTGTATAAAATAATGAAGTTCTGGTAGAAACCATACGGATAGTTTAGTACATTTTTTAAGGCACGTTTATACATTAATTCCCCAAGTCAAAAAGAGGGACATTTAAGGATCAAGGAACGACATGGGTGAAAAAGAGGGACTGTCCCTCCAAGAGAGGGCCACTTGGGAGGCGATTCGCTGAGGCTACTCTGCCTTCAGAAAGTCTTCACACATTTAGTTATTTTGTGACCCTCGTGCTAAAATAAAATAAAAAACAAAACAAATCCAGTTTTCCCCTCATTCCGCACGCAGTCCCCATAATGAGACAGTGAGAGCAGGATGTTAGACATTTTTACTATTTTATTGAAAAGGAAAAACTAAAATCTCACATTGACATAAGTATTCACACCCTTTACTCCGGACTTAGTTGGAGCCCCTCATTCCAGCCTCCAGTCTTCTTAGGGATGATACCACAAGGTTTACACCTGGATTTGAGGATTTTCCGCCATTCTTTTCGGCAGATCCTCACAAGCTCTGTCAGGTTGGATGGCGGCCGTCGGTGGACAGCCATTTTCAGGTTTCTCCAGAGATGTTCATTGGGTTGAGGGCTCTGGCTGGGCCACTCAAGGACATTCACAGAGTTGTCTTGGCTGTGTTCTTAGGGTTATTATCTTGGTCCAGTCTGAGGTCCAGAGCTCTGGATCAGGTTTTCATTAAAAATATCTCTGTACTTGGCTCCATTCAGCTTTCCTTCCACCCTGACCAGTCCCCCCCAGCATGATGCTGCCACCACCATGCTTCCCAGTAGGGTTGGTATTGAGCAGGGGATGGGCAGCGCCTGGTTTCCTCCAGACATGGCGCTTAGAACTGAGGCCAAAAAGTTCAATCTTGTTCCTCACAGTCCGAGAGACCTTTAGGTTTGTTTTTTTTGTTTTTTACAAAGGCGGCTTTCATGTGTCTTTTACTGAGGAGAGGCTTCTTTCTGCCCAGTCTGCCATGAAGCCCAGATTGGTGGAGACTGCAGTGATGGTTGACCTTCTGGAAGTTTCTCCCATCTGCACACAGGATCCAAGGAGCAACCATCGGGTTATTGGCCACCTGTCTTACCAAGTCTCTTCTTCCCAGATCACTTAGTTTAGTCCTCTAGAAAGAGTCCTGGTTGTTCTTTCAGTGCAGAAGACATTTTTTGTCTCCTTCTCCAGATCTTTGCCTCCACACAACCCTGTCTCTGAGCTCTACAGGCAGTCCTTTCCTCCTCACATCCTGGTTTTTGCTCTGATATACATTGTCTTTCCAAATCATGTCCAATTAACTGAATTTCCCACGGCGTTCCGTTTGTGGCACAACTGACCCACGCCCTTCATTCTGTGGGTCAGTACGATTATAACCATACCCCATATGTAAAGGGTTTTTTATGTCTAAATAGTGTAAAAATAAATTGAAACTTTGAGCAGAAATTTTTTTCTGACCCCCCATAACTTTTTATAGTTATATCTACTGAGCTCTGTAGGGGCTTGTTTTTTTGCGGGAAAATCTGTTGTGTTTATTGATACCATTTTAGAGTGTATGTGACTTTTTGATCACATTTTATTACATTTTTTCGTGTAAGAGAAGCAATGGAAAAATTGAAAATTGGCCATTTTGACCCTTTTTTCTGTTACGCCATTGGCCGTATTGGAAAAATATTTTAATAGTACGGGCGTTTTCGGCCACTGTGATACTGATGATGTTTATATTTTTTGTTATTTATGTATTTTTTTTATTAAACTTTTATATTTTTTTAGTTAACTGTTATTTTTTAAGTTTTTTTATTTTTTTGTTATGATTTTGAAACTCATATTTGAGCCTACAAAATAAAAAAAAATTTAAATTCTGAACAATCATAGATTTTTAAAATCCATTTATTACTGAGAATTGGTCATTTCTTATCTTGGCCTGCCACCTAGTGGCCAAAATAAAAATTGCAGCTTTAATGCTCTGAGTCTGTTCATCGAGACTCTGCGTATTAAAATCAACTACCGGCATCCTCATTCACGCTTCCGTGTTTTTCACCCTTTAGATGCCGTGATCTCCCTTATGAGGAGGTGGGGGTGACATCAGGGTGGCACAGGACACACCGCCGAGGAGCTGAACATGAAGGGTGATCCCACATTTAGATGGGGTTTTTTTTTCTGGGAACCACAGGTAGGTGGTCGTCCTGTAATAAAAAGAAGAATAATAAAGTCTTGAATATTTCATACTAATGATGGGCGGATATATAGTAAATATAGCCCGACCAATCAGAGAGCTCCTGTTATTTTACAGTGAAGATACAATATAAAGCAAACTTCTGATTGGTCGTCACAGGTTTTCTTGGGTTATCTAAGGAAAATTTGTCACTTACCTCAAAGATCTTTGCTTTTATCCAGCGGTAGATCCTCTGTAATACGGTTGGCTTGTCATGGAGAAGTAATAGGTTCACTCAGAACATTTGGTAAAAAAGATTTGACGTCTTAAGGTGACATCACTTGATGGCCGCCATTGGTATCTTATAACATCGATGGTTAAGGTGCCCTCCATAAGGAGATATTGTACCCCCTAAATCCTGGTAATTAGATTAGAAATGGTGTCCCATCACTTCTAGCCTCGACACATGAACGAGATTTACGCTGTAGGGTCCCAGATAAAAAGCCCCAGCCAATGTACCACTCTCATGTCCTGGTATGTGCCAGGAGGATCGTACGGGTCCCCAACTGGGTCAAAGAGCAATCCCTAGAACACAAGTGACAGATGTAACGTATCCTATGCAGCTAACGAGACCATCTATGGAGGTTCCTGGATTATTTGTGTCTTCTCATCTACTTTCGTCTATTGCTTCTGGGAAGGTTGGAGATCTTCTGAACATAAACTATAACGATACAACCAAATACAAGCAAGGAATTCGCCCCAAATTGCTGGATTTAGATCCTAAATGGGACACAACGTCCTCAGACTAGAATTCCTGAAGGCCAAGAAGTGGCTTTAATACCCCAGATAAGAATAGTTAGGTGGGGGTTTGGGTGGACACCACCTTTTCTCAGATTGTAGAGGATAGAGTTGAGCGAACTTGTATTTTAAGTTCGGCGTCCAAAGTTGAGGTTATCGATGAATCCCGTTATGCATTCCGCTACCACGGACCATAACGGCATTTGGAATCCATAAGGGAATTCTTCAATGAACCCGAACCTTGGACAACACTAAGGACCTGGGGTGATGTCACCGTCATGTGATCAGTGCAGGGGGCGTGGCTCAGTACTGGATCACCTCTTATCCAATCCAGTGCTGAGCCACGCCCCCTGCACTGATCATATGACGGTGACGTCACCCTAGGTCCTTAGTGTTGTCCAAGGTTCGGGTTCATTGAAGAATCCCCTTATGGATTCCAAATGCCGTTATGGTCCGTGGTAGCCGAATCCATAACGGGATGCTTCGATAACCCCAACCCCAATTTTGGACGCCGAACTTAAAATACAAGTTCGCTCAACTCTAGTAGAGGACCTACATCTGATCCTGGCTTAAATATCTTGCCAAATCAATGGTGTCCGCTGTTCAAGATGCCGGTTATCCTTCAAAGCTGAGAGACATATTGAGGGAGGGTTTCGGCCACAGCTGGTAGAGGAGAGTCCTCTTTGGGCTTTGGTCTCTATCAGCTCAATAAATCATGGAAACCAGAGAACCCCTCTTATAGGATGTTTGGTGAAAATTAGTAGAAATTGTGGAGATACCCCATAGTTCCATAATTTCTGGGGTTCTCAGGAACCTTCAAGGAATGGAATATATTTTGTTCAGAAGAAAATCTCCTGTAAGAGACAATATTCTCATTATAGTTCTATGTCTCCTGTATATAAGAGCTCGCTATATTCACCCTCCAAATATCTGATATATAAGATGCAGAAGTTCGGGATGTATCTCCAAGGTCAGTCAACTTTCAAATGATGGAAGATGACAAATCCAGTATGAAAAGTCCTGCAAGAGGCAATATAACCATAGTCATGTCCTACACCCAAGAAGACGGGTGAGAGGTGGGGTCTGCTTTTAGGCAGGCATAGTGCAAGGAGCATGTCAGGGACAGGACTGGGGTCCCTACTTATTATCTACGTACCCACAACTGAGAGACAACACCCGCAACTGAGAGATGATCCCCACTGTATCAACTGATCATGAGTACGATGGACCATGTACGATTGAGTACAGTGGCCGCACCTGTTATGACATAAATGCTTCTTCTTGGAGCATTTTTATACATATATTAGTTTTGGGGTTTTATTGTGCTTTTAATCAATTTAGTAAAGGTTATGTTTTAATTAAAGGGGTTGACCGAGTTATGGAAAACAAATATAGCACTGTAAATCTGATCGTTAGCAATATATAACTAAGCTAAGCAGGTTTTAGGCAAAAAAAGATATATTTTCTCATTTCCCTGGTTCTCTTCTGGCCCTTTGTTTACCTAC
Organism: Bufotes viridis; assembly: GCA_033119425.1. Lineage (NCBI taxonomy): Eukaryota > Metazoa > Chordata > Amphibia > Anura > Bufonidae > Bufotes > Bufotes viridis. The sequence goes on along the minus strand of CM065590.1, from coordinate 40,745,190 downwards.
AGTAACAACAATCTCTGCCCCTCCCCCTGCACTGCTAAGGGAGTGAATACAAGAGCTGCCCTTAGTGACATGTCTGCCTGCTGGGAGACTCAGCAGCATGTTGTATGTGTAGAACTACAAGTCCTAGCTGTATAATGACACTGCTAATACACACAGGATCCTCCCCCTACCTGCAATGCTCTGCAGAACTTCTCTTTCAGCTCATGTGCCCAGCATTTGTCTCCTCACTGCCTACAGCTACACAGTAAACACTTCAGCCCTGAGTCTGTGCAGCTGAAGGGGTTAAGAATCCTGGGAGAGAGCAAAAAGTAGCAGCCGGCAGTGAATGGGGGGCGTGGCCAGCACAGTGACGACTCATGTACAGGCTTGTGCACGAACATTATCAGCAGGGAAAGAAGTTGACATCACAGGTCATGTGACCCTCAGTAAAATCTGAGAAACCAGCCACTGGAGATAACGTGAGTTAATTGAAAAGCTGTTACATTTGCCTAGTTAGGAACATACAAAGAACAAAAAAATAACTCGGACAACCCCTTTAAGAGATTTGATTGCGGTGATCTGATTAATTGTTACCCTCTTTGTATTCCCTTTTCAACAGTGATGTGTCCTTCCCATACACAGCAGCATATATGTATATAGTCCTCCCCTATAGATCGTATATCCGCCATATTGAGTAAAAGAGACATACTCACCAGCAGCGCACCGCAAGGTATGGGATAGAGCAAGTTAAAGCATAGAAACATATGGATGAATATCTTTGTCTCCATGGAATCTTTCAGCCCTAATTAATGGCCAATGAAATACAAGGTGCAGGGCCATGTCTTGGTAGGTTTGCAGTTGTGCCATACTCCTTCCAAATTTCGGATTGTTGATTGAACAGTGCTCTGTGAGATGTTCAGAGCTTGGGGTATTTTTTTATTACCTAACCCTGCTTTATACTTCTCTACAACTTTATCCCTGACCTGTCTGGTGTGTTCCTTGGTTTTCATGATGCCGTTTAATCACTAATGTTCTCTACCGAACCTCTGAGGCCTTCACATAACAGCTGTAGTTATACTGAGAATACATTACACACAGGTGGACTCTATTTACTAATGAGGTGACTCCTAAAGACAATTGGTTGCAGTGGATTTTATTTTGGGGTATCAGAGTACAGGGGGCTGAATACAAATGCTTGCCACACTTTTTTAGAAATCTATTTATGAAAATTTTTGAAAACCGTGTATCATTTTCTTCTCACTTCACACATACTTGCTGCTTTGTGTTGGTCTATCACATACAATCCCAATAAAATACATTTAAGTTTGTGGTTGTAACGTGAAAAAATGTGGAAAAGTTCAAGGGGGATGAATACTTTTTCAAGGCACTGTATATTAAAAGTCCTCCCATATAGATTGTATATCTGACATATTAAGGGACATACTCACCGACAGCCTACCACACTGTATGGAGTAGAGCAAGCAGAAGCATAGAAACAATAGGATCAACCAAGGAATGGCCAAAGAAATACGAGGCGCAGTGGGTGAAGCTTCCCTATATAACCCCAGCCAGCAGTGACATCACAATGCCCTCTGTGACATCATCACCCAGTAGAAGTCAGCCAATCACTGAACAGGTTTATTGTTTCTAAAGAAGTGTGCTGTGACTGGTCATTACGGGAAACAAGGCCGGTTTTCTGTTTGGATACACAAGACCGATCATTTCTGGACCTTTTTTAGCAGAAAGACTATGGGGGCACACAGAAACATCCAAATGTCCTATTTTTTTCGGACCCTAAGAAAACTACTTTCCAATATATCATCCTACTATCTCACTACCCCCTTTTCTAAGTCTCCTGGATGCCCCTATTGGTCCTTTCAAAGTGTTGCCCTCAAGGTGAAGCTGTAGACTTTGGGTCAGATGCAGGAGAAAGGTCTGGCCCAAAATGCTCCTCACACAACCACCAGAATTGGGAACCGGAATTGGTCCCTAGGTAATGGGGTCAGCTACTGACTGGCATGGCCCAAGAAACCAGGGTTACAATATGATTCTATTTCATTCTGCCAGGGTTTTGGTATTTCTGTAGTGATTAATCTGGTTATAGCACCATCTAGTGGTGTTAAGTTGTATTACACTTTGTATTTCTTGTTACAAAGACTGCTGCATTGTGGGAGTGCAAAGTATCCTGGGAAAGAGAAGCCTCCAGTCACCAGGGCACATCAGCTGAGCTGTCCTTCTGCATATCTCCTTCTTAAACTCTTAAAATCCTTGTAAAAGCCTAGCTGGTAAGAGATTTACCTTTGATTCAGGGACATTATGTTATGCAGAGCTGTTAAGCTACTTATAATTGTTACTCAGGGAAGTTGTTACTACTGTTAGCTAGACATGTAGTCCTATGTTAGGCAGCCATTTTACCATGTGCTTCTGTGTTATGCAAATGTTACAGTATATGCTATTCTATACGTTATACCTACAGGGAGTGCAGAATTATTAGGCAAATTAGTATTTTGACCACATCATCCTCTTTATGCATGTTGTCTTACTCCAAGCTGTATAGGCTCGAAAGCCTACTACCAATTAAGCATATTAGGTGATGTGCATCTCTGTAATGAGAAGGGGTGTGGTCTAATGACATCAACACCCTATATCAGGTGTGCATAATTATTAGGCAACTTCCTTTCCTTTGGCAAAATGGGTCAAAAGAAGGACTTGACAGGCTCAGAAAAGTCAAAAATAGTGAGATATCTTGCAGAGGGATGCAGCATCCACATAAATTTCATCTTATGTAGGATGTCCATTGTGGTACTTGTAGTCCGTTGCTGGCATCATCCATTGTATGCATTTTTTGCTGGTGATTGCCATTAGCAACGGACTACAAGTGCAGGATGTGCTCCCCTACAGAAATGCACAACTGCATATGGGTATGAGCGCATCCTGCTTTCTTATCACCACACTTTTTGATGGTTTATATATATATATATGTATGGAGGTGTATAAACTCCAATTTAAATGTGCCTGCTTTTCATCTTCAGGTCACATTTGGGTGCACCTGCTAGGCTTTGGGCTATATCAGTCAGACTTGGGTAGGGCTCATAGACACCTCCCACCTCCCATTGCAAGCATGGCCACATGCTGGAGGTAACAGAGGAGATGTTTGTGAGTCGTCCTAATGCTCCTGTAATTGCCCACTGGCCCCTGATATCGCCCATATGGCGCAGGTAGGTGAGTGTTAGGGCCCACGGGCTACTTGAGAGACCTTGACGCTGGTGCCCGAGGCTTAAGACACGTCCTCCTAGTAGGATATGTCGAACTAACTCTCAATTTTTAACATCAGTGTGAGGGTTTAGTGTCACGGCAGTGTGCACCTGTCTCTGGTTCTGTGTTTGTTCTGAATTCTTGCCACATCCACATAAATTTCATCTTATGTAGGATGTCCATTGTGGTACTTGTAGTCCGTTGCTGGCATCATCCATTGTATGCATTTTTTGCTGGTGATTGCCATTAGCAACGGACTACAAGTGCAGGATGTGCTCCCCTACAGAAATGCACAACTGCATATGGGTATGAGCACATCCTGCTTCCTTATCACCACACTTTTTGATGGTTTAGAGCAGTGTTCCTCAATTCCAGTCCTCAGGGCCCACCTGCGGGTCATGTTTTCAGGATTTCCTTAGTATTTAGCAGGTGATATAATTAGTGTCAGTGCATCAGGACTTACCTCAGGTACTCATTCTGTGGGATATTCTCAAATCATGACCTGTAGGTGGGCCCTGAGGACTGGAGTTGAGAAACACTGGTTTAGAGGGATGCAGCACTCTTAAAATTGCAAAGCTTCTGAAGCGTGATCATCGAACAATCAAGCGTTTCATTCAAAATAGTCAACAGGGTCGCAAGAAGCGTGTGGAAAAACCAAGGCGCAAAATAACTGCCCATGAACTGAGAAAAGTCAAGCGTGCAGCTGCCAAGATGCCACTTGCCACCAGTTTGGCCATATTTCAGAGCTGCAACATCACTGGAGTGCCCAAAAGCACAAGGTGTGCAATACTCAGAGACATGGCCAAGGTAAGAAAGGCTGAAAGACGACCACCACTGAACAAGACACACAAGCTGAAACGTCAAGACTGGGCCAAGAAATATCTCAATACTGATTTTTCTAAGGTTTTATGGACTGATGAAATGAGAGTGAGTCTTGATGGGCCAGATGGATGGGCCCGTGGCTGGATTGGTAAAGGACAGAGAGCTCCAGTCCGACTCAGACGCCAGCAAGGTGGAGGTGGAGTACTGGTTTGGGCTGGTAGCATCAAAGATGAGCTTGTGGGGCCTTTTCGGGTTGAGGATGGAGTCAAGCTCAACTCCCAGTCCTACTGCCAGTTTCAGGAAGACACCTTCTTCAAGCAGTGGTACAGGAAAAAGTCTGCATCCTTCAAGAAAAACATGATTTTCATGCAGGACAATGCTCCATCACACGCGTCCAAGTACTCCACAGCGTGGCTGGCAAGAAAGGGTATAAAAGAAGAAAATCTAATGACATGGCCTCCTTGTTCACCTGATCTGAACCCCATTGAAAACCTGTGGTCCATCATCAAATGTGAGATTTACAAGGAGGGAAAACAGTACACCTCTCTGAACAGTGTCTGGGAGGCTGTGGTTGATGGTGAACAGATCAAAACACTGACAGAATCCATGGATGGCAGGCTTTTGCGTGTCCTTGCAAAGAAAGGTGGCTATATTGGTCACTGATTTGTTTTTGAATGTCAGAAATGTATATTTGTGAATGTTGAGATGTTATATTGGTTTCACTGGTAAAAATAAATAATTGAAATGGGTATATATTTGTTTTTTGTTAAGTTGCCTAATAATTATGCACAGTAATAGTCACCTGCACACACAGATATCCCCCTAAAATAGCTAAAACTAAAAACAAACTAAAAACTACTTCCAAAAATATTCAGCTTTGATATTAATGAGTTTTTTGGGTTCATTGAGAACATGGTTGTTGTTCAATAATAAAATTAATCCTCTAAAATACAACTTGCCTAATAATTCTGCACTCCCTGTATACATGTTATTTGTATTCTTGTAGTTTTACCGCACACTTGTACAATCTCTCACTCACGCGCACCACGCAGAGAGTACAACCTGTTGACCAATAAACAAGTTAGACTACAAAGAACAGTCCTCTTATTTGGAAGACAGGAATGGTTTATGCTGAACGTCAGACTGCACACTGTTTGAACGTGTAAGAAGAACATTCTCAGTACTGTTCCCTTTAAATGGGGTTATCCAAACTCTATAATGAACCCCCTAATGGCCAGGCCCCTCAGATAGATTATACTTTATTTAATTGTAGTAAATAAAAAACTAATTTTTATGTTTTTATAGTAATTCTGTCCCCTGTAAAAATAAAATAAAAATTTAACTATAATAACAATAAGTCATTAATAAAATCATAATGAGCGATGTCTTCCCGGCCCAACGTTTTCTCTAATAAGCTTTAGGCCCCATTCACACGTTCGCAATTCTGTTCCGCACTTTGCAGACCTATTCATTTCTATGCGGACAGACTTTGTCCTGCGCGGATCCGGAATTGCGGATCCGCACTTCCGGGTCTGTACTTCCTGTCTGCAAAAATATAGAACATGTCCTATTCTTGTCCGCAATTGCGGACAAGAAAAGGCATTCTCTCTCTAGTTCTGGCAATGTGCGGATCTGCAAAATGCGGAAAGCACATTGCCGGTGTCCGTGTTTTGCAGATCCGTGGATCCGCAAAACACATACGGACGTCTGAATGGAGTCCTAGTCCTAGTTCCTGTACCTATCAGAGGTGTCATCATTATCGTGCTGCCTGAGCCGGGCGGCATAGAGCTCAGGGCATAGAATGGAAGAGGTCCGTGTCTTGCACTGCATCGCTGACAGCAGAATGGAGGTATTTCAGTTTATTATTTTTATTTGGCAACATGGTATTCGGCGACAATGGGGTGGGGGCCATTATTTTGTAATTAGAGAAAGCAATATGGGGACATTGCAGCTGTAAAAAGGAGCATTTTTGTACTGGCACACATTATAAGGGGGCACTATGGGGACATTTGTTGTACTGAGGGCAATAAAAGGGGGTAGTTTTTTGTACTGACACGTTATAAGGGAGCATTTTTTGTACTGGCACACATTATAATGGAGCATTTTTGTACTGGCACATAAGGGAGCATTTTCTGTACTGGCACACATTATAAGGGAGCATTTTTTGTACTGGCACACATTGTAAGGAAGCATTTTTTGTACTGGCACACATTGTAAGGAAGCATTTTTTGTACTGGCTCACATTCTAAGGTTGCCACTATGGGGACCTTTCTTCTACATGGGGCACTAAAAGGGTTTTTCTTGTACTAGAATACGTCATAAGGGAGCATTTTTTTGTACTGGCACACGTTATAAGGCCTCATGCACACGGCCGTTGTTCAGGTCTGCGTCCGAGCCGCATATTTCGCGGCTCAGCCGCGGACCCATTCACTTCAATAGGGCCGCAAAAGATGCGGACAGCACTCCGTGTGCTGTCCGAATCCGTTGCTCCGTTCCGTGCCCCCGCTAAAAAAATATAGCATGTCCTATTCTTGTCCGTTTTGGGGACAAGAATAGGCATTTCTATAATGGGCCGCGTTCCGCTCCGCAAATTGCGCAACGGAAGCGGATCAGCTTCCGTGTTTTGCGGATCCACGATTTGCGGACCGCAAAACACCAACGGTCGTGTGCATGTAGCCTAAGGAGGACACTATGGGGACATTTGTTATACTGGGGCACTAAAAGGGGGTAGTTTTTTTTGTACTGGCACACGTTATAAGGGAGTATTTTTGTACTGGCACATAAGGGAGCATTTTCTGTACTGGCACATAAGGGAGCATTTTCTGTACTGGCACATAAGGGACCATTTTTTGTACTGGCACACATTATAATGGAGCATTTTTGTACTGGCTCACATTATAAGGGAGCATTTTTTGTACTGGCTCACATTCTAAAGTGGCCACTATGGGGACCTTTCTTCTTCTACATGGGGCACTAAAAGGGTTTTTCTTGTACTGGAATACGCATTTTTGTTCTGCCACACATTATAAAGGAGCATTTTTGTACTGGCACACATTGTAAGGGGGTATTTTTTGTACAAGCACACATTATAGGGGGATTATTACTACTGGGGGAAAATGAGGGACATTATTACTATTGGGTGCACTGTTACCACATAGTGCATTCTAGCAGAGAATTATTACTACTGGTGGGACTTTTAGGGGGACTGTTACATTGGGAGGCACCCTGGCACAGTATCAGCTTGGCACAGTTATTTTTGGAGGACACTATGTTTACGCACTATACGTTTCAGGGTCACTAGTTGCTGGGCACAGTTATTTTTAGGGCACTGTGTGCCAATAATTATTGAAGTGGTAATAGTATTTTCAGGGGCATTATCTGTTTCTGCAGTATAGTATTGGGAAGCACAGTGGGCACCGTATTAGAGGTGGCAGGATGGGGTGGGGAGTCAGATGGAAAAATAGTTGTCAAACTCTGCGAAGACAAGAGAAGTCTGAAAGAAATCATCATGGCGGTCTGGTCTGAACAGAGAATATAAAGAAAGAGAACATTTACATCACTGGATGTAAGAGGTACGGGGTGCTGTATGACCCTGTATGTTCTGTAGAGCTGTATGTCTTTAACAGTAGAGCTAAAGGGAAGGGGTTAGGCTGAGAAATTGGTATTGGGAGGGGCGCCATTTTAGTTGTCGCCTTAGACCACAGAAAGGCTTGGAGCACCCCTGGATCCAGGATGGATGCCGTAAAGAAGATAGTGATATGAAACATGCTGGTATAACCTGGGTATCTCCTGTATATAATTATATATGTACAGCTGGTATAAGTTATACACCTTCTTGTATATAGTGATATGAAACATGCTGGTATAACCTGGGTATCTCCTGTATATAATTATATATGTACAGCTGGTATAAGTTATACACCTTCTTGTATATAGTAATATGGAGCATGCTGGTATAACCTGGGTATCTCCTGTATATAATTATATATGTACAGCTGGTATAAGTTATACATCTTCTTGTATACAGTGATATGGAGCATGCTGGTATAACCTGGGTATCTCCTGTATATAATTATATATGTACAGCTGGTATAAGTTATACATCTTCTTGTATATAGTAATATGGACCATGCTGGTATAACCTGGGTATCTCCTGTATATAATTGTATATGTGCAGCTGGTATAAGTTATACATCTTCTTGTATATAGTGATATGGACCATGCTGGTATAACCTGGGTATCTCCTGTATATAATTATATATGTACAGCTGGTATAAGTTATACATCTTCTTGTATATAGTGATATGGACCATGCTGGTATAACCTGGGCATCTCCTGTATATAATTATATATGTACAGCTGGTATAAGTTATACATCTTCTTGTATATAGTGATATGGAGCATGCTGGTATAACCTGGGTATCTCCTGTATATAATTATATATGTACAGCTGGTATAAGTTATACATCTTCTTGTATATAGTGATATGGAGCATGCTGGTATAACCTGGGCATCTCCTGTATATAATTATATATGTACAGCTGGTATAAGTTATACATCTTCTTGTATACAGTTATATGGAGCATGCTGGTATAACCTGGGTATCTCCTGTATATAATTATATATGTACAGCTGGTATAAGTTATACATCTTCTTGTATATAGTGATATGGAGCATGCTGGTATAACCTGGACATCTCCTGTATATAATTATATATCTACAGCTGGTATAAGTTATACATCTTCTTGTATATAGTGATATGGACCATGCTGGTATAACCTGGGTATCTCCTGTATATAATTATATATGTACAGCTGGTATAAGTTATACATCTTCTTGTGTATAGTGATATGGACCATGCTGGTATAACCTGGGTATCTCCTGTATATAATTATAGATGTACAGCTGGTATAAGTTATACATCTTCTTGTATATAGTAATATGGAGCATGCTGGTATAACCTGGGTATCTCCAGTATATAATCATATATGTACAGCTGGTATAAGTTATACATCTTCTTGTATACAGTGATATGGAGCATGCTGGTATAACCTGGGTATCTCCTGTATATAATTATATATGTACAGCTGGTATAAGTTATACATCTTCTTGTGTATAGTGATATGGACCATGCTGGTATAACCTGGGTATCTCCTGTATATAATTATAGATGTACAGCTGGTATAAGTTATACATCTTCTGTATATAGTGATATGGAGCATGCTGGTATAACCTGGGTATCTCCTGTATATAATTATATATGTACAGCTGGTATAAGTTATACATCTTCTTGTATATAGTGATATGGACCATGCTGGTATAACCTGTGTATCTCCTGTATATAATTATATATGTACAGCTGGTATAAGTTATACATCTTCTGTATATAGTTATATGGAGCATGCTGGTATAACCTGGGTATCTCCTGTATATAATTATATATGTACAGCTGGTATAAGTTATACATCTTCTTGTATATAGTGATATGGAGCATGCTGGTATAACCTGGGCATCTCCTGTATATAATTATATATGTACAGCTGGTATAACCTGGGTATCTCCTGTATATAATTATATATGCACAGCTGGTATAACCTGTGTATCTCCTGTATATAATTATATATGTACAGCTGGTATAAGTTATACATCTTCTTGTATATAGTGATATGGAGCATGCTGGTATAACCTGGGTATTTCCTGTATATAATTATATATGTACAGCTAGTATAAGGTATATATCTTCTTGTATATAGTGATATGGACCATGCTGGTATAACCTGGGCATCTCCTGTATATAATTATATATGTACAGCTGGTATAACCTGGGCATCTCCTGTATATAATTATATATGTACAGCTGGTATAAGTTATACATCTTCTTGTATATAGTGATATGTAGCATGCTGGTATAACCTGGGTATCTCCTGTATATAATTATATATGTACAGCTGGTATAAGTTATACATCTTCTGTATATAGTGATATGGACCATGCTGGTATAACCTGGGTATCTCCTGTATACAATTATATATGTACAGCTGGTATAAGTTATACATCTTCTTGTATATAGTGATATGGAGCATGCTGGTATAACCTGGGTATCTCCTGTATATAATTATATATGTACAGCTGGTATAAGTTATACATCTTCTTATATACAGTGATATGGACCATGCTGGTATAACCTGGGTATCTCCTGTATATAATTATATATGTACAGCTGGTATAAGTTACACATCCTCTTGTATATAGTGATATGTAGCATGCTGGTATAACCTGGGTATCTCCTGTATATAATTATACGTGTACAGCTGGTATAACCTGGGTATCCCCTGTATATAATTATATATGTACAGCGGGTATAAGTTATACATCTTCTTGTATATAGTGATATGGAGCATGCTGGTATAACCTGGGCATCTCCTGTATATAATAATATCTGTACAGCTGGTATAAGTTATACATCTTCCTGTATATAGTGATATGGACCATGCTGGTATAACCTGGGCATCTCCTGTATATAATTATATATGTACAGCTGGTATAAGTTATATATCTTCTTGTATATAGTGATATGGACCATGCTGGTATAACCTGGGTATCTCCTGTATATAATTATATATGTACAGCTGGTATAAGTTATACATCTTCTTGTATACAGTGATATGGACCATGCTGGTATAACCTGGGTATCTCCTGTATATAATTATATATGTACAGCTGGTATAAGTTATACATCTTCTGTATATAGTGATATGGACCATGCTGGTATAACCTGGGCATCTCCTGTATATAATTATATATGTACAGCTGGTATAAGTTATACATCTTCTTATATACAGTGATATGGACCATGCTGGTATAACCTGGGTATCTCCTGTATACAATTATATATGTACAGCTGGTATAAGTTATACATCTTCTTGTATATAGTGATATGGAGCATGCTGGTATAACCTGGGTATCTCCTGTATATAATTATATATGTACAGCTGGTATAAGTTATACATCTTCTTATATACAGTGATATGGACCATGCTGGTATAACCTGGGTATCTCCTGTATACAATTATATATGTACAGCTGGTATAAGTTATACATCTTCTTGTTTATAGTGATATGGAGCATGCTGGTATAACCTGGGTATTTCCTGTATATAATTATATATGTACAGCTGGTATAAGTTATACATCTTCTTGTTTATAGTGATATGGAGCATGCTGGTATAACCTGGGTAATATAATTATATATGTACAGCTGGTATACGTCATACTTGTTTCTCTGACCCTGCCTCTCTACATGTACACTTGCTGACACCAGGGGGCACAATATTACCTCATTATAGCAGTATTGTGCATGTTTCAGCAACACTCCCTACTTGGCGGAATTCCTTGTTTTGAAGACACGTTGAGCAATGTTGTTCTATGAGGAGGAGGAGCGTTTTCTGGAGACTATAGCTAATGGGCGCTGCCTTCAAAAAGTTGGGTTTTGTGAGTGAAAAACTGCTTGTGAAGCCTCAGAAGAGGACTTAAAGAGGACCTTTCATGGGATTATGGGTTACAAACTAGTATACTTATAGGGCGGCCCCTACAGATGCTAGCACTTTTTTTTTTCAAAAATACCCCACTGTTTTTGGCGCCTCATATGTTAATTTAGAGTATCGGTACAGGGAGGAGGAGACGGATGGGTTTCTCAATGGGCGTCTCCTTCTCCCTGGCTGTGACGCTCTCCGCTGCGATTGGACCGCTCTACCAGCTTGTAACCCATAATCCCATGAAAGGTCCTCTTTAAGATGAACCAGAAGGGTGGCATGTACACAGCACTCCTCCAGAAGGTTCATATTACGTAGTCTCCCCTCCCTAAACATCTCACTGTAGAAGAAATCTTTGCACAAGGTCTACATCCATACTTGGGCTAGCTTGTTTCAGCCTTTTGGACCTCATCAGTTCAGAACAGAACCCTGGTCAGCTCCGAGGTTATATCTGAGCTTGGTCAACCAGGACCCAGTGCTGATGAAGTCTAACAGATCACAAAAAATGAAGGCTCTGTAGAGCCGCCTACTCTCTGATCTGCCTGCCTCCCTCAATTTGCACCGCTCCCTTGAGTAATATAGTTTTTTTTAATTTTTTTTAAACACCTGATGTGAAAAGGCGGCCATGTTTAACTAAGGGGCGGTCCCCTATCACTTAGCGCTCACAGGAGAAGTGATCTTGTGTGGTAGATTTATCAAAAATGGTGTGACGGAAAACTGGTTTAGTTGTCCGTAGCAACCAATCAGATTCCACCTTTCATTTTCCAGAGCTCGTTTTGAAAATGAAAGGTGGCATCTTGGATTGGTTGGCATAGGACCCAGTTTTACTTTACACCATGTTGATAAATCTCCTCTTTTGTGTCCGGTACAGGCTTTTGGCAAAAGATCGCCCCCGTTACATATTGGGTGCTAAAAACTACCGATAACTCGGGAATGGGGTGAGGGGTTCAACATAGAAAAAAATAAAACACCGCGTTACTCAAGGGAGTGGTGCTGATTGAAGGAGGGAGGTAGATTTTAAAGTTTTACCAGGTGAGAGGTCCTCTTTAAACTTAAAGGGGTTGTTCAGCCAATGAAATAAACAAAAAATTCTTTGGAATATTAAGGCTAGGTCTACACGACGACATGTCGCGCGACACATACGGCACAACTACACTGCGATATTTGTCGCGCGACATTTTGTCGCACCAATGTCGCGCAACAATTTTTATAATGATAGTCTATGCTGTCGCACTGCAACATGCTGTGACGCGACAGTCGCAGAAAAATCCATTCTGGATGGGTTTTTTGCGACTGTCGTGTCGCATTCACAGCAATGCGACACTATAGACCATTATAAAAATTGTCGCGCGACATTGGTGTGACAAAATGTCGCGCGAAAAATGTTGCAGTGTAGTTGTGCCCTATGGGTCGCGCAACATGTCGTCGTGTAGACCTAGCCTAAAAGTAATACAAGAAGTCATACTCGCCTTACCATCTCCTGGTCTACCTCTGGCCTCTACTGTACCTCCTGCCCGAGAATAGGAGAAGACGGCGCCATCGGTCCTATGTGTGATTATAGAGATGGTTCAACTCACCAAACATCAAAAATAATAGGCAATGACATCAATGGAGACCTGCCAACTGCCTTTACCTACCTCTTCTCCAATGTCCACCTCCTTACTTGGTTCCTTTTTCCAGTCCCGTTGTCTTCAGGCTCCAGTTTCCAGACATGTTCTATCTTAGGCAGGGGGCTGAATCTTCTTAAGGAGACCAGACCTACATGGAGACATACTAGAAGTGCTTTATGGTATGGAGACTTATTGGCAGTTCTCCATGGGATACAAATATGTCAAGACGTTATCTCCTAGGTATATCCACTTCCTATTCCCGATCGAGTCCCGATCTGACTTTCCAACAAGCCTTGGGATTTGACAAGGGAATACAGCCAAGCCAGATATCTGTAGACAGCTGCTTCGTTGTGCTTGCCCCTCCGTAGTCGGTGTTGGCGACGTGGTTCTCTTTCATGGGAGATACCTCTTTGCACAGAAATGTTCCAGAAATATGTTCTTTCTGTGACTAGGGTGCAAAATCTAAGGGATCTCCAGGTCATCATTCTTAGCACTTGCAAGAGGAAGTGGTCTTTGCTTCAAGAAGATCCCCAGGTCGCAGTCCACAGAATAGTCATGGATTAGTGGTGGTAGTGGGAGTGTCGTTATAGCATCACCAGGAATGGAGACAAGGACTATCGCAATCCAGAGCATTCAGGATGTGGACATGGCAGGGGCTTATTCGGCAGAGGAACCAAGAGTCAGACACAGGAGTATCAAGATGAGATGAGCAATATCGAGGAGCAACGCAGAGGTCAGGATCATAGACAACCCTGACCAGTAGCCAGGATATGGTATGGATCTAAAATAAAAAAAGCAATGAATGGCAGGATGATTGCCCTTTAAATTGACTGCCAGGATTGAGAAACCTGACGCAACCGAGCAAGGTAACCGTGACTCAAAGCAGGAGCCCCTCAACGAAACATGGGCTGGAGCAGAAGACCATGGCCAATCATCAGGTTGAAGTGATGGAACCAGACAAGGTGGTCTCCTTTTAACATGGTCCATACTGTGGTTGTCATGTCCTGGAACCCAACACTGATCCAACATGGGAACACCTTGTAGCCCTCCAATCTGTTTTGTTGAGATTTTAGGACCTGTTTTTGGGATCAGGGTGGTCCATTCCTGGGTACGAGTCAGTAAAATAACATGGAGACGACAACATAAGGCTTCGGTTGTGAGAAGAACAAATAAAAGGACAGTGTAGCTTTAAGAGCGCTCTTGTACATAGTGATATGGCCGCTGCTAGGGTAGCCTGCAGTTTTTATGATGTCTTTGAGTACATATGGCGGTCGTAAAGGTGATGTTTGTTCTCATGTTACAGCGGACAGCACCTGTTTATCTCCTATCTGCCCCATGAGTGGACTTAATTGGTCATTAAAATGTTGTTTAGGAGTCAGGCCACCTGGCCGGTATCTGTCCATGTTATAACCACCCGTGTATATATGCCGGGGACACTGCGGACATCATTCTTATGACAGTTTATGAGAAGGGGTATCGGAGATTCCGAAGAGAGGGACGAAAAGCCTCAGAAAAAAAAAATTCTTATGCTCCGTGACCCCCCCATCACATCCCAACATAAATACAGACCCCAGACCAGACCCATTAAATATACACCTCAGACCCCTCTTTATACAGACCCGCTCAAAAATATAGACCAGAGACCACACCCTCTAATTAACAATATAGACCCCAGATGAGACCCTCTAAATAACAATACAGACCTCAGATGAGACCCTCTAAATAACAATACAGACCCCAGATGAGACCCTCTAAATAACAATATAGACTCCAGATGAGACCCTCTAAATAACAATACAGACCCCAGATGAGATCCTCTAAATAACAATACAGACCCCAGATGAGACCCTCTAAATAACAATACAGACCTCAGATGAGACCCTCTAAATAACAATACAGACCCCAGATGAGACCCTCTAAATAACAATATAGACTCCAGATGAGACCCTCTAAATAACAATATAGACCCCAGATGAGACCCTCTAAATAACAATATAGACTCCAGATGAGACCCTCTAAATAACAATACAGACCCCAGATGAGACCCTCTAAATAACAATACAGACCCCAGATGAGATCCTCTAAATACAGACCCATAAAAAATATAGACCAGAGACCAGACCCTCTAATTAACAATATAGACCCATCTCTGTAAATGACAACTTTTTAAAAAAAATTATACAAAGTTGTCAATTTACAGAGATATTTCTCTCACCCAGCAGGGGTATATGTAAAAATACACCCCAAAACACATTGCCCTACTTCTCCTGAGTACGGCGATACCACATGAGTGACACTTTTTTGCAGCCAAGATGCGGTCCTGAGGTGGTTAAGGACGCAGCCCCAATATCCATATCTGACACGTGTGACTTTATGTGGTAATAACTATGGAACACTTTTACTTATCCAAGCCGTTCTGAGACTGTTTTCTTATGACACATTGTACTTCATGTTAGAGGTAAATTTGAGTTGATATGTTTTACCTTTATTTATAAAAAAAGAACAAAATTTACAGAAAATCTGAAAAAAATTGCAATTTTCTAAATCCGAATTTCTCTGCTTTTAAGATTAATAGTGATACTTCATAAAATAGCTATTAATTAACATTCACCACGGTGTAAAGTAGAACTCGCTTAGCTTCCCCTAGCAACCAATCAGATTCCACCTTTCATTTTCAGAAGAAGCTGTGTAAAATGAAAGGTGGAATCTGATTGGTTGCTATGGGTAACTAAGCCAATTCTACTGTACACCATTTTGATAAATCTTCCTCATGTGTCTACTACATGTTGTCATCATTTTGTAAATGTCGTTTTATCTTTTTAGGATGTTAAAAGACCTAGAATTTGGGAAGCAATTTTTCAATAAAATTTCATAAACTGATTTTTTTTTTAACTCCTTAAGGACGAAGGGCGTACATGTACACCCTGCGACTATCTGATCACCGCTGCGCACGTGGCGGTGATCGGAACAAGATGCCTGCTGAAATCAATCAGCAGGCACCTTGGCACAATGCCCAGGGGGGTCCTGTGACCCCCCCCATGTCAGCTATCGCAGCAAACCGCAGGTCACTTCAGACCTGCAGTTTGCTGCGCTATCTGTAGTCTCTGATCCGCGGGGATCAGAGACTAAAATATGCCCCAAACTTATAAATATTAACCCCCCCCCCCTGCACCTCGCCATGTTTGTGTCCCCCTGGGCGGTGCAGGGGGGGAGGATTGCGGGCGGTGCTGCGGGTGGGCGGCGCGGGAGGCCATTGCGATCCCCCGCCCGCCTCCTTTCAAATGCTTTCCCTGGTGTCTAGTGGGTATAGCAGGGGGTCAGCACATTGCTGACCCCCTGTTATAAACTGCTGACATCTGTGCTGCAGATGTCAGCAGTTTAACCCTTCTATACCGCGGTCCGTACGGACCGCGGTATGGAAGGTGTTAACATGGAGGAAGCTCCTCCTTCTCCCATCGGGGCTGCTGTACCTTGCAGCCCCCGACAGGATAGGATAGCAGAGGGAGGGGCTCCTCTCCTTCCCATCACCCGCTGCTCTGTTATGGCAGCGGGTGATGGTTACCATGGCAGCAGGACGCTTTCAGAAGTGTCCTGCTCTCCATGGCACTGAAACTCTGAATAGGCTTTTGCTAAAGGCAAAAGCCTATTCAGACTTTGTAAAGTAAAAAATACAGTAAGTACACTATATAGTGTACTTACTGTATTATATGGACACCAGATCCACTGGATCTACAAGAACCAAGTGGGTCTGGGTCAAAAAAAATGAAGAAAAATACATATCACTGAATAAAAATTAAAAAAATCAAATACACTACACATATTGGGTATCACCGCGTCCGTAAAAATCTCCTCTATAAAAATATCCCATGACCTAACCCCTCACGCAAATACCGTAAAAAAAAAAACCCAAAAATGGTGTAAAAAAGCAATTTTTTGTCACCTTGCATCACACAAAGTGTAATACCAAGTGATCAAAAAGGCGTATGCCTCCCAAAATAGTACCAATAAAACCGCCATCTCATCCCGCAAAAAATGAGTCCTTACATAGGACAATCGCCCAAAAAAATAAAGAAATATGTCTCTCAGACTATGGAGACACTAAAACATAATTTTTTTTTCTAAAATGCTATTATTGTGTTAAAGTAAAATAAATAAATAAAAAGTATACATATTATGTATCGCCGCGTCCGAAAAAACCTGCTCTATAAAAATGTCACATTATCTAACCCGTCAGGTAAATACCGTTAAAAAAATAAAATAAAAACAATGTAAAAAAAACATTTTTGTCACCTCACATCTCAAAAACTGTAATAGCAAGCGATCAAAAAGTTATATGCACCCAAAAATAGTGCCAATCAAACCGTCATCTCATCCCGCAAAAAATTATACCCCACATAGGACAATCACCCCAAAAAAATTAAAAAAATATGACTCTCAGACTATGGAGACACTAAAACATGATTTGTTTTGTTTTAAAAAATGATAATATTGTGTAAAACTTAAATAAATAAATAAAAAGTATACAAATTTGGTATCGGCGCGTCCGTCGCAACCTGCTCTATAAAAATAACACATCACCGAACCTCTCAGGTGAACGCAAGAAAAAGAAATAAAAAAATACGGTGTCAAAAGCCATTTTTGTCACCTTACATCACAAAAAGTGTAATAGCAAGCGACCAAAATGTCAAATGCACCCCAAGATAGTACCAATTAAACCGACATCTCATCCCGCAAAAAATGAGCCCCTACATAAGACAGTCGTCCAAAAAAAAAAAATATGGCTTTCAGAATGCGAAGACACTAAAAAATCTTTTTTTTCAAAAATGCTGTATTATGTAAAACTGAAACAAAACCCCCCAAAAAGTAGCCATATTTGGTATTTCCGCGTCCGTAGCAACCTGCTCTATAGAAATAGCACACAATCTAACCTGTCAGTTCAACGATGTAAATAACAAAAAATAAAAACGGTCCGAAAAAAGCTATTTTTTTTGCAAATTTTCCATTTTAATCAATTTTTCCAGTAACAAAGCAAGGGTTAACAGCCAAACAAAACTGAATATATATTTCCCTGATTCTCTATTTTGCAGAAACACTCCATATGTGGTCGTAAACTGCTGTATGGCCAAACGGCAGGGCGTAGAAGGAAGGGAACGCCATATGGTTTTTGGAAGGCAGATTTTGCTGGACTGGTTTTTTAACACCATGTGCCATTTGAAGCCCCCCTGATGTACCCCTACAGTAGAAACTCCATAAAAGTGACCCCATTTTGGAAAGTACGGGATGAGGTGGCAGTTTTGTTTGTATTATTTTAAGGTAAATATGATTTTTGGTTGCCCTATATTACACTTTTTTTGAGGCAAGATAACAAAAAATTGAAATTCTGAAATTTCATCTCCATTTGCCAATAACTCTTGTGGAAAACCTAAAGGGTTAATGATGTTTATAAAATCAGTTTTGAATACCTTGAGGGGTGTAGTTTCTAGAATAGGGTCATTTTTGGGTGGTTTCTATTATATAAGCCTCACAAAGTGACTTCAGACCTGAACAGGTCCCAAAAAAGTGGGTTTTTTAAAATTTCTGAAAAATTTCAAGATTTGCTTCTAAACTTCTAAGCCTTGTAACGTCCCCAAAAAATAAAATGGCATTCCCAAAATGATCGATACATGAAGTAGACATATGAG
Organism: Bufotes viridis; assembly: GCA_033119425.1. Taxonomy (NCBI): domain Eukaryota; kingdom Metazoa; phylum Chordata; class Amphibia; order Anura; family Bufonidae; genus Bufotes; species Bufotes viridis. Next base: position 40,726,312 of record CM065590.1, on the reverse strand, counting down.
GAATGTAAATCAATAACTTTTTTGGGCGGTATTACTATGTATTATAGAAGTAGAGAAATTGAAACCTGGAAAATTGCAAATTTTTCAAAATTTTTGGTAAATTTGATATTTTTTTATAAATAAAAATGAAATTTTTCAACTTCATTTTACCAGTGTCATGAAGTACAATATGTGACGAAAAAACAATCTCAGAATGGCCTGGATAAGAAAAAGCGTTTTAAAGTTATCACCACATAAAGTGACACTGGTCAGATTTGCAAAAAATGGCCGAGTCCTAAGATGAAAATGAGCCCGGTCCATAAGGGGTTAAAGGGGTTGTCCCACAAAAAATATTCTACAGTTTTTAAACCAGTCCCTGGATCTGAACATTTTTGTAATTACATGTGATTAAAAACTTTAGCATAGCCCCTGAGTTAGGCCCCATTCACACATCCGCAAAAGGGTCCGCATCCGTCCCGCAATTCTGCGGAACTGGTGCGGACCCATTCTCTATGGGGCCGGAGGTGAAGCAGAGAACACACTATGTGCTCTCTGCTTCCGCATTTGCAGAGGGCGGCCCCGAACTTCCGGTCCGCGGCTCTGCAAAAGATAGAACATGTCCTATTCTTGTCCATAGCTGCGGACAAGAATAGGCATCTCTATGAGGGGTGCCGGCTGGGTGTGTTGCGGATCCGCAACTCACCACGAACGTGTAAATGGACCCTTATTCAATAAAAAAATGTATCTGCATAGGGCCACTTAATGTCTTATTTCTTTGACCTGCTCACTGAGATGGCCGCACATGCTCAGTTTCATCCTTCAAATGCCTCCTGAGCTGTGATAGGGAGAGCATGGACACGCCCCCTTAGCTGCAGCAGAAAAGACACGCCCCTTGAGCTGTCAGCTCGGTATAAATCTAGCAGAGCAATGAATGGCGAGATCTCTGGGTCCATGTGAGGTACAGGGCTGGTTCTAGCTTTGATAGACAGAGGTTGTGATGTTCTGACTACATTAGTCATTGGAGAACCGCTTTGAAGTCCATTTCAGTTCTGAAGTGACTGAGGGGCTGAAATAATACAAGAAAACACCCATAAATGACCCCATTTTAGAAACTACACCTCTCAAATTATTCAAAACTGAATTTAGAAATGTAATTAACTTTATTAACCCTTTAGGTCTTTCACAGAAATTAAGGCAAACTAGGGGTGACATTTAAAAATGTAATTTTTTGCAGATTTTCCATTTTAATCCATTGTTTTTCCTGTAGCACAGCAAAGTTTAACAGCAAAACAAACAAAGTATTGATTACCCTGATTCAGCAGTTTACAGAAACACCCCATAAGTGGTTGCAATGTCAGACTGCGGTTCGCCCACCAGAGGAAATTATTCTCCGGACCCATCTAGTATAGCATCAATAATGTCTAATAGTTTTTGAATCAAACAAATAGACCATAATGGCACGGGATTGTCTCCAAAGGAAGCTCCAAATAGGTATTGTCTCCTGGACCCTTTGGGACCAACTTTTAAATCAGAGCCTGGGCCCACCAGAGGATCCCCTGGTACTCTGGTGGGTCAGTCTGTCCCTGTGTGGTTGTAAACTGCTGTATGAGCACATGGCAGAGCTCAGACGGGAAGGAGCGCCATTTGGCGGATTTTGCCGGAATGGTTTTTGGGAACCATGACATATTTGAAGAGACCATGAGATACCTCTACAGTGGAAACCCTCAAAACGTGACCCTATTTTGGAAACTACACCCCTCAAGGAACTTTTTGAGAGTTATAGTGAGTGCTTTGACCCAAAAGAATTTTCATAAAATTTAGAAAGACTTGGCTGTGAAAATTAAAAAAAAATTTTTTTGCCCAATAAAATACTGCTTTAGCCCCAAATTTTTCATTTTCACAAGGGGTATCAGGAAAAATAGCACCCTACAATCTGTTACCCATTATCCCCTGAATATGGCAACACCCCAAATATGGTTGTAAATTGCTGTATGGGCACATGGCAGGGCTTGAAAAGTTTTCAGGTGCTATGTTGCATTTAAAAAGATCCTGAGATTCTCCCTACAGGGAAACCCCAATAAAGTGGCGCCATTTTGGAAACTACACCCCTCAAGGAATTTATCTAGGGGTGTAGTGAATATTTTGACTCCCAAAAAGTGGGGGAAAAAATAATAAATAATTGTGGATTAAACAACAGAGGAGCGCCAACTTTACTGGTAAAAGAGGCGTCGCGAAGAGTGCATTTGCCTGTAGGAATGACTATGTAATGCCAACAGAGCTGTTGACCGGCAAATGGAGCCATCACATAGAATGTTCTAGAAATAACCGCCCTGAAGTGAAGGGAAGGATATCTCAAAAATTTATCCGGAGGAAAAATGTGAAGCTCAACAACCAGCCGTCCACAGAATATATAAAGGGGACGCGTCCAAAACCAGTAAAAGATCACTAGGCCTCAAAATATTGGCTTTAGTAGACGTTTAGTTTGTAAAACCATAAAATAATCCATAATATAATGATCATAAAGATAATGGAGGTCCTCCAACTAAACAGCACCATGTCCATATCACCAGTTCTATAAAAAAAAAATAATCATCATCATCACAGCTTTATGTGGCAGTGGCAGAATGCGTCATAATCACAGGCAGCACCAGAAAAAGTGAAAACCTAGTTTTTAAAAGGATGATACATGACTAGGATTACGATTGTGACACAGTTGAGTCACATTATTCTGACCACTTCCTACTTTCGAGGTCGGAAGTGTGTAGATCATAAAGGAAACCACATATGCTGAGGGGGCTCGGTGGGTATGTGAGGTGTGTGGTAGTCTGCACACATATCCCTCGTTACTGTCATGGGTAAAAGAGGCAATTTAAAATTTCATTTTTATGATTGACTTTCAAGCCAAGGGCGGTAGTATTTCTGAAACTGTGCAGTGTGCACTGTTCTCGACCTGGTGTGGTGACAGTGTATGGTGAGTGGACAAATGACACTATTGTAAATAAGAGATGTGGAAACTGTGGCGCACCACGTACCATGGATGTCAGAGGTGAACATCGGCTTCGATGAGATCAAAGTTGAATTTTTTGGTGAAAATGCAAAACGCTATGTGTGGCAAAAACTAACACTGCACATCACCCTGAACAAACCAACCCCACCATGAAACATGGTGGTGGTAGCATCATGTTGTGGAAAGGCTTTTCGTCAGCAGGGACAGGGAAGCTGGTCAGAGCCGATGGGAAGATGGATAGAGCTAAATACAGAGCAATCCTGGAGGAAAATCTGTTAGAGGCTGCAAAAGACTGGGGCGGAGGTTCACCTTCCAGCAAGACAACGACTCTAAACATCCAGCCAGAGCTACAATGGAAGGGTTTAGATGAAAGCATCTTCCTGTGTTAGAATGGCCCAGTCACAGTCCAGACCTAAATCCAATTGAGAATCTGAACAAGACTTGAGAATTGCTGCTCACAGACGCTCTCCATCCAATCTGACTGAGCGCGAGCTATTGTACAAAGAAGAATGGGCAAAAATTCCAGCTTCTAGATGTACGAAGCTGGAAGCAGGGCCGGTGCAAGGATTTTTGCCGCCCTAGGCAAAAGAAAAGTTTGCCGCCCCCCCCCCCCCCTTAACTAACGCCAGTTCTCTCTCCCCCCCCCTTGTCATTCTCTCCCCCCTCTTGCCATTCTTCACACCCCCCCTCTTGTCATTCCCTTTCTCCCTCTTGTCATTCCCTTTCTCCCTCTTGTCATTCTCTCTCCCCTTGTCATTCTCCCCCTCTCCCCTTCTTTGTCATTCTCCCCCTCTCCCCTTCTTGGTCATTCTCCCCCTCTCCCCTTCTTTGTCATTCTCCCCTCTCCCCTTCTTTGTCATTCTCCCCTCTCCCCTTCTTTGTCATTCCCCCTCTCCCCTTCTTTGTCATTCCCCCTTACCTCTAGTGTAGCGCGGCCGAAGTTATGCTGCACGGGTACAGGAGCTTTAGTTTCCTGTACCCGGGGGACTGACATGAAGTGCACACTGTGTGCGCACTTCATGTCAGTCCGGCCGGGTACAGGAGACAGATGCTCCTGTACCCGCGGACCTTAAACAGCTCGGCCACGCTACAATGAGGAACTGACAGGAGGGAGCGCTGAGCGCTTCCCTCCTGTCAGCTCCTCTCTTCATGCTGCGCCCGGGCGGTGCGCCCTCATGGACGCACCAGCCCGGGCAGTGCTGCAGCCGCCAGAGGCTCTATACAGAGCGCTCGGGCGGCTGCAGCATGAGGCAGGGCCGGCGCTCCTAGCAGCGCCCCTTCCCAAGGGGCGCTCTACGCGGCTGCCTATTCCGCGTATAGGACGCGCCGGCCCTGGCTGGAAGAGACATCCCCAAAAGACTGCAGCCGGAATTACAGTGAAAGGTGGTCCTACAAAGTACTGACTCAGGGGGGCCGAATACAAATGTACACCACAGCTTCCAGATGTTGAAAATCATGTATGAGTTTCTTTTCAGTTCAGACATACAGTACTTGTTACTTTCTGTTGGTCTATCACATAAAATCCCAATAAAATACATTTAACTTTGTAGGTGTAAAAAAGAAAAAATTGGGAAAAGTTCAAGAGGTAAAAATGATTTTTCAAGGCAGTATTATAGTAGTTATATTCTTGTACATAGGAGGCAGTATTATAGTAGTTATATTCTTGTACATAGGAGGCAGTATTATAGTAGTTATATTCTTGTACATAGGAGGCAGTATTCTATTAGTTATATTCTTGTACATAGGAGCAGTATTATAGTAGTTATATTCTTGTACATAGGAGGCAGTATTATAATAGTTATATTCTTGTACATAGGAGGCAGTATTATAGTAGTTATATTCTTGTACATAGGAGGCAGTATTCTATTAGTTATATTCTTGTACATAGGAGCAGTATTATAGTAGTTATATTCTTGTACATAGGAGCAGTATTATAGCAGTTATATTCTTGTACAAAGGAGCAGTATTATAGTAGTTATATATTCTTGTACATAGGAGGCAGTATTATAGTAGTTATATTCTTGTACACAGAAATAGTATTATAGTAGTTACATTCTTGTACATAGGAGGCGGTATTATAGTAGTTATATTCTTGTACATAGGAGGCAGTATTCTATTAGTTATATTCTTGTACATAGGAGGCAGTATTCTATTAGTTATATACTTGTACATAGGAGGCAGTATCATAGCAGTTATATTATTGTACATAGGAGTATTTTATTAGTTAATTTCTTGTAAATCTGATTAGCTTCTGTTGGCTGCAGACAATATCTGCACGTCGTGAGGCTCAGATTTCACCACAGTCACATCAACCGTGTAGGCAACAACACTCAGATGCAAGCAGTGGGGGACCGGCACCCCATGAAAACCACACTCCTGCAGTGACCTCAAAAACGGGTCTAAGGCAAACACCTGCAGCAGTGGACTCAATGGGCAACCCTGTCTCACCCCAGCTTCAACTCTGAACATGTCAAGCCAACGATTGATCAGAGGAAAGCTCTCTGCCTCTCTGTACAAGGTTTTCAGCCCATCTATAAATTGTCCCGGAATACCGTACTTTGATAAAGTCAAGACCAACAACATATCTCCCACACCTCAGAGCTTTACATCTCTCAAACATCTCCCTTATCGAGATGACTGCTCCAGAGATGTTCCGCCCTTTTACTGTGCCGAACTGACAGCCTGCCAACAGTGCCCGGGACAAACAAACTAACCTAGAGAACAGAATCTTCCTCTCGACATTTAAGAGGGCAATCGGCCTCCAGTTCTTGAGGTCACTAGGCTCCATACCTTTAGACAGCAGAATTAACGAGGACAATTTTCTAGACGATTTTTGTACACACCCACGAGGATTGGAGACAAGTGATCTTTAAATTTCTTATAAAATTCTGCTGTAATACCATTGGGACCTGGTGCCTTCTTTAGATGTAGTTTATCAATGGCCACTTCACCTCCTCCACTGTCAATTCTGCTGTTAAAGGAGAAAAGTCCAAATTGTTGGTATCAGGTCCTCCTGGAGTTGCCTCAAAGTATTAACCAATCTTCTCTGTATTCAAAACTTTCATCTGAAACAAGTCAGCATAGTAATATCTCACCACCCCCCAGGATACCCTCCCGAGATTCCTGCAAAACGCCCTGGGAGTCGGTGAGACCTGTGACCACTTTGTTTGCCACACGCTCCCGGCAGTTCTCAAAGGGATCAGGCGACCCTAAGGTCCCATAATCCCGTTCCAGAACCAGGGAGGTGTACCTTCTGTACTGATACTGTCTTATCTCAGATTTTAGTCGGTCAATCTTTTGGTTTTCATCCCCACCCGCCGAATAGAGTGACTCCAATTCTTTCCGCAGCCTTAAATACTGGCTATACTTACTTTTGCCTTTCTTGAATGACAGTCTCTTCAAGAGGGATCTGATCTCCTCCTTGACCTCCTCTCACCAGTCATGTTGTCATAAAAGTCCACTCTCTCTAGTTGATACTGAAAAAGAGAGTGTACACAATCCTGAACATAAGGATCCTCCAGAAGATTGGAGGTAAGTCTCCATAACCCCCTACAAAAATCAGGTCGCTTCATGGATTCATGGATCCCAAGCAGAAAAACGTGATCTGAATAAGGGACTACTCCCTCCTTCATCCCACTGACAGTCTCTGCCGGACTAACAAAAGCCAAATCTATCCTACTCCTTCTGTCGGCACAAGAGTAGGTGAAGTTTGGCTTCCTACCTCCCTGGGTGAAGACATCACTGAGGCCTGCCTGCAAGATCATGTTATTTAAGACCTTGGAGTCACTGGTCACTGCTCGGCCAGAGGATCTGTCACCTGATGTTCTAGCAACATTAAAATCTCCAGCCATTACCAGAGGAACTGAGGTAAAGAGATACTGCTTCACCTCACTGAACAACTAGTACCTTTCCGCCACTGACTGTGGGCCATAGATATTAATGAGCCGGAGCCTCCTACTATGAATAGTGACTTCTAGAACCAGACATCTTCCCATCGCCACCTCTGTTAACCAATGTACTGTCACATTATTGGTGGTGAACATGATAGCCACCCCGGCATAAGGCTCCACAGCCAGTAACCAGAAAGAAGGACCAGACCTCCAATCTCTTTCTGCCTCACCTAAAAGCCCTAATGTGGTCAGACGGGTCTCCTGCAAGAAGATGACATCTGCACCCAGATACCTGAGATGGTCGTACAAAGCGTGTCTCGTACTCCTTACTTTTATGCTGTTCACATTACTAGAAGCTTTTTTTTAAAAACACTGCCATCAGAGCATGAAAAAATAAAAGCAGTGAAGTCCCCATCATCATAGGTCAGAGTCTGTCTGCCACTTGTTTCCATGTCTGACTCTACATTATCTTCTATGGCAATGGGTCTCCTTTTTGTTGGGGGGTCTCCTGTGTCGCCTTCACATTCCTTGTCTATCCTTTGTAGCTCTCGCTTATAGTCCCCATCTGACTCTGTCAGAACCTCGTACCTATTAGATTTCATCATTACATCTGCACCTGTATTGACTTTTTTCTTGGCCCATTTTATTGGTCTCAGGCTTACGGGAGGATGCCTCTTTTTTCCTCCGCTTGCTTTTACTCTCTTCAGGTACAGATGGCGATACAGACAAGTCTCCATCGGATTGTGGTTGTTGCTGAGGGACAGTCTCCATGTCACCCTGCACACTCTCTGAGCCCTGATGTTCTGGCTCTACACTATCCGACCTCTGCTGGACTTCTTGCCTGGTCAGTATTGTCCCTGACATCAAGGCCTCCTCCTCAAAAGCCTCTGGCTCTTCCACCAGTTCCTCATCAGGAAGCTCTTCACAGATGTTGGAGATGGGACTTGTGGTGCCTCTGCTAGTTCCTTGGCTTCATGCTCCTGCTCCAGCTGTAGAACTCTGTTGTTGCTGCTGCACAGAGCCTGCTGGGACTTGTGGTGTAAGTCTCTGTGGCTGCTGTTTTATAGTGCCTGCTGGGGCTTGTGGTGTAAGTCTCTGCGACTGCTGTTTCATAGGCCTGCTGGGACTTGTTCTGTAGGTCTCTGTGGCTGCTGTTGCATGGTGCCCACTGGAGCTTGTGGTATATGGCTTTTTTTTGCAAGGTGCCTGCTGGGACTTGTGGTACAGGGTTCTGTTGTTGTACTTGCTTCCCTCTGTGTGTATCTCCTGCTTTGAATGAGAAGCTTGCAGCCTGCAGCACAGGCCGTGTCATCTGCCGGGGCTCATCTGGGGTAATATGTGACCGTGATTCAGAATCAGAGGATCTGGAAGCAAGTACAGTGTTCTGGCTGTATGGGGCAACCTGCTCCTGGTTCCTATAGGACCCATCTTCTCCAGGACACAGTTCATCTCAGCCAGCCAGCTCTTCGCCCAGTTGAGTGCAGTCTGCCATCATACAAGGTCTTACACTTACCCTGGGTTCACACCTGAGCGTTTCTGAGACGCGCGTTTTAGTCGCGCGTATTACAGCGCATTTTTTCAAATAGGAAACGTGCATCATACGCGCGTTCGTGACTCTGGAGACCAATTGAAAAAGGCATATCTACACTTTAACGCGTGTTAAACGCGCATTTTACGCGCGTTCCCATTGAAGTCTATGGGTGCAAACGCGCGACAAAATGCCCCAAAGAAGCTCAAGAACTTCTTTGAGCGTAGGGCGTTTTACAGCGCGTTCAAATGCACTGTAAAACGCTCAGGTGAGAACCATGCCCATAGGGAAACATGAGTTTTCTCCTGTTGAGCGTTTTACAGCGCGTTCGAACGCGCTGTAAAACGCGAAAGTGTGAACTGAGGGTTAGGGTTTGCAGTCTCTGCAGCATTTCCTTCTGGTGGTTCAGCTCCCCCATTCTCTTTACCAGCCCTGGGATCTCCTCCGCCAGCTGCAGCTCAGGTGCACGCGCCGTCTCCTTCACTGGTGGTCTTGCTTTGGGCAAAGTCTGGGGTTGTTTTAAGGCTAGGGCTACACAACGACATAAGTCGCGCGACACAGAGGGCACAACGACCCTGCAACTGCTCCTATGTATAGTTTTTATAATGATAGTCTATGGTGTTGCACTGGGACATGCTGCGACTGTGACGTCACAGAAAACAACAATTTTGGATGGATTTTTTGCTACTGTCACAAGTCACAATCGCAGCATGTTGCAGTGCGACACCATAGACTGTCATTATAAAAATTGTCTTGCGACAAATGTCGTCGTCTAGCCCTAGCCTAAGGCCTCTTGCACACGGGCGTCATGTTTGACGCCCGGATAAGAGGCGGGTGCGTTGCGGGAATCGCCAGGATTTTTCCGCGCGTGTGCTAACGTTTGTAGTGCGTTTTGCACGCGCGTGAAAAAATCAGCATGCTTGGTACCCAGACCCGAAGTCAGACTTCATCACTGAAGTCTGGTTTCGGGATGAGTATTCTGTATATGTAATTATTTTCCTTTATAACATAGTTATAAGGGAAAATAATCGCATTCTAATTACAGAATGCAATGATCCCCGGGCTATAGAGGGTTAAAAATAATAAAGAGTTAACTTACCTTCTCCCATTGTACGTGCAGAGCCCCAGAACGTCTTCTCTCTTGATGGTTGGGATGCTTCAGGACCTGTAGTGACGTCACAGGGTCACATGGTCCAATCATAGAAGCATTTGAGTGGACCATGTGACCCATGTGATCCTAGTGACATCACGGCAGGTCCTTCATCCATGTTGGATGAAGGACCTGCCGTGATGTCACAGGATCACATGGTCCACTCAAATGCTTCTATGATTGGACCATGTGACCCTGTGACGTCACCACAGGTCCTGAAGCATCCTAACCATCAAGAGAGAAGACGTTCTGGGGCTCTGCGCGTGCAATGGGAGAAGGTAAGTTAACTCTTTATTATTTTTAACCCTCTATAGCCCGGGGAACATTGCATTCTGTAATTAGAATGCGATTATTTTCCCTTATAACTATGTTATAAAGGAAAATAATAACGATCGGGTCCCCATTCCGATCGTATCCTAGCAACCATGCGGGAAAATCGCAACGCATCCGCACATGATTGCGGATTCTTGCGATTTTCCCGCATCCCCATTCACTTCTATTGGGCCTGCGTTGCGTGAAAATCGCAGAATATGGAACATGCTGTGATTTTCACGCAACGCAAAAGTGATGCGTGAAAATCACCGCTCATGTGCACAGCCCAAAGAAATGAATGGGTCCGGATTCAGTGCGGGTGCAATGCGTTCACTTCACGTTCGCCCGTGTGAAAGGGGCCTAACTCAGTCCTTCAGCTTCCCCATTCCAGACTTGATGATCTCACTATTGGCTCCAGAGTCTGCACCTGTGATAGTCCTGGAAACTCCAGATTTCCCCTGAGCCATCTCCATAGGCTTCTCCGCATGTTTCGTGCTCCCACCGCCAGCCTGAGATCTCGTGCGGCCTGTGCACGCCATGTTGGACACCAGATCACGCTGCTGCAGGTTCTCCTGCAATGTCAGTCTCTCCAGAGAGGTTCTCTGCTGTCTCTGTAGGGGTGAGCTGCACACCTGCTGCATAGGACGAACTCTGTCTGCCATGCTGGCCACCTTGCTGGATTTTCCTTGTACTTTGTATATTTCCAATAAAAGATTCCTTTTTGGACTCATCTGTTTCTTTTTTAGCTTTCTGCAAACCTTGCATGGCCGACTGTCTATCCTTACTTTCCTTAGAAGCAGTGACTGTAGCTCCTTCTTTAATTCCTTTCCTCATCTCAATATCTTCCTCTCTGTTCCTTGATGTGGAAACACTTGCATCTTGAGCATTTCTCTGCACAAAGTTTTTTGGGGGATTTGAATCCACATTTGGAAAAGTCCGGGAGTTATCTGCCAGTGCAGGCCTAGAAGCCTGGGGAACTTCCTCACCCAGGGTGGCCTCTCCCTGGGATTTCTCCAGACATCAGGAGAGCTACAAAACACAACCTCTCAGCTAGGAGGCAGTATTATAGTAGTTATATTCTTGTACATAGGAGTGGTATTATAGTAGTTATATTCTTGTACATAGGAGGCAGTATTATAGTAGTTATATTCTTGTACATAGGAAACAGTATTATAGTAGTTATATTCTTGTACATAGGAGCAGTATTATAGTAGTTATATTCTTGTACATAGGAGCTGTATTATAGTAATTATAGTCTTGCACATAGGAGGTAGTATTATAGTAGTTATATTCTTGTACATAGGAGCAGTATTATAGTAGTTATATTCTTGTACATAGGAGCAGTATTATAGTAGTTATATTCTTATACATAGGAGCAGTATTATAGTAGTTACATTCTTGTACATAGGGGGCAGTATTATAGTAGTTATATTCTTATACATAGGAGCAGTATTATAGCAGTTATATTCTTGTACATAGGAGGCAGTATTATAGTAGTTATATTCTTGTACATAGGAGGCAGTATTATAGTAGTTATATTCTTGCACATAGGAGGCAGTATTATAGTAGTTATATTCTTGTACATAGGAGACAGCATTATAGTAGTTATATTCTTGTACATAGGAGGCAGTATTATAGTAGTTATAATCTTGTACATAGGAGCAGTATTATAGTAGTTATATTCTTGTACATAGGAGCAGTATTATAGTAGGTATATTCTTGCACATAGGAGGCAGTATTATAGTAGTTATATTCTTGTATATAGGAGCAGTATTATAGTAATTATATTCTTGTACATAGGAGGCAGTATTATAGTAGTTATATTCTTGTACATAGGAGCAGTGTTATAGTAGTTATATTCTTGTACATAGGAGCAGTATTATAGTAGTTATATTCCTGCACATAGGAGGCAGTATTATAGTAGTTATATTCTTGTACATAGGAGGCAGTATTATAGTAGTTATATTCTTGTACATAGGAGCAGTATTACAGTAGTTATATTCTTGTACATAGGAGCAGTATTATAGTAGTTATATTCTTGTACATAGGAGCAGTATTATAGTAGTTATATTCTTGTACATAGGAGGCAGTATTATAGTAGTTATATTCTTGTACATAGGAGGCAGTATTATAGCAGTTATATTCTTGTACATAGGAGGCAGTATTATAGTAGTTATATTCTTGTACATAGGAGGCAGTATTATAGTAGTTATATTCATGTACATAGGAGGCAGTATTATAGTAGTTATATTCTTGTACATAGGAGGCAGTATTATAGTAGTTATATTCTTGCACATAGGAGCAGTATTATAGTAGTTATATTCTTGTACATAGGAGCAGTATTATAGTACTTATATTCTTGTACATAGGAGGCAGTATTATAGTAGTTATATTCTTGTATATAGGAGCAGTATTATCGTAATTATATTCTTGTACATAGGAGGCAGTATTACAGTAGTTATATTCTTGTATATAGGAGCAGTATTATAGTAGTTATATTCTTGTACATAGGAGCAGTATTATAGTAGTTATATTTTTGTACATAGGAGGCAGTATTATAGTAGTTATATTCTTGTACATAGGAGCAGTATTATAGTAGTTATATTCTTGTACATAGGAGGCAGTATTATAGTAGTTATATTCTTGTACATAGGAGGCAGTATTATAGTAGTTATATTCTTGTACATAGGAGGCAGTATTATAGTAGTTATATTCTTGTACATAGGAAACAGTATTATAGTAGTTATATTCTTGTACATAGGAGCAGTATTATAGTAGTTATATTCTTGTACATAGGAGCTGTATTATGGTAATTATAGTCTTGCACATAGGAGGTAGTATTATAGTAGTTATATTCTTATACATAGGAGCTGTATTATAGTAGTTATATTCTTGTACATAGGAGCAGTGTTATAGTAGTTACATTCTTGTACATAGGAGCAGTATTATAGCAGTTCTATTCTTGTACATAGGAGGCAGTATTATAGCAGTTATATTCTTGTACAGAGGAGGCAGTATTATAGTAGTTATTTTCTTGTACATAGGCGTGGTATTATAGTAGTTATATTCTTGTACAAAGGAGCAGTATTATAGTAGTTATATTCTTGTACATAGGAGCAGTATTATAGCAGTTATATTCTTGTACATAGGAGCAGTATTATAGTAGTTATATTCTTATACATAGGAGCAGTATTATAGTAGTTATATTCTTGTACATAGGAGCAGTATTATAGTAGTTATATTCTTGTATGTAGGAGGCAGTATTATAGTAGTTATATTCTTGTACATAGGAGCAGTATTATAGTAGTTATATTCTTGTACATAGGAGGTAGTATTATAGTAGTTATATTCTTGTACATAGGAGGTAGTATTATAGTAGTTATATTCTTGTACACAGGAGGCAGTAAAATAGTAGTTATATTCTTGTACATAGGAGGCAGTAAAATAGTAGTTATATTCTAGTACATAGGAGCAGTATTATAGTAGTTATATTCTTATACATAGGAGCTGTATTATAGTAGTTATATTCTTGTACATAGGAGCAGTGTTATAGTAGTTACATTCTTGTACATAGGAGCAGTATTATAGCAGTTCTATTCTTGTACATAGGAGGCAGTATTATAGTAGTTATATTCTTGTACATAGGAGCCCAAGTTGTCTAACTTGGCCCTTACCGAGGCCGGTAAAGAGGCTCAGGGCCTTCTTTTTGGAGACACCTTTATAAAGGATTTGTCCCGGTTCGTTGGCGCCTTCACGGCCTTAGATAAGGCCCAGACATCCATGAGGAGGGTATTCTATGGCCGGATTTCCTCCAGACCCGCGGCTCGGGTCGAGGCTCCGCATCCTTCCGCAATGCCAACCAAGAATATCGCCAGACGTCCACCTTCTTCCCGTCCCGTGGCTCGACATGGCGCTCCCATGGTTCCAGAGGATCCTACACCAGACGCCCTCTCGGTAAGTCGACCTCTTCCCCGTCCTCTTCGGAGGCCTTAGTAGGGGGCAGACTCATGCATTTTTCCCATCACTGGGCGAGCATATCCTCAGACCCGTGGATCCTGTCCACCGTGCAGGGCTTTCACATAGAGTTGGTGGACTCCCCGACCCGCATTCAGTCACCCCTCCCGCTGATCCTCCCGGGTCCAAAAAGTCTGCTCCTAGACAGAGAATTGTGGGCCCTGTTTCGCAAGGGCGCAATAGAGAGGACCTTCCCTTCCTCAGATCAAGTAATCAGCAACATGTTTCTGGTGGCCAAAAAAGGGGGCCAGATGAGACCAGTGATCAAGCTACGAGCTTTAAATGCTATCGTAAGGTATCGCCATTTCAAGATGGAGGGTATGCATCTTCTGAGGGACATGTTACTCCAGGGGGACTGGTTATTCAAATTAGATCTGAAGGACGCATACTTGATGGTCCCTGTAGTGGACTCTTCCCGGAGACTTCTCTGCTTTCGGTGGAACCGGGAGATTTGGAGATTCACTTGTCTTCCATTCGGCCTTTCGTCAGCCCCTTGGTTTTTCACCAAGTTGATGAGGCCGGTTGTGGCTTGCCTCCGCAGCCGGGGAATTCGTCTGATCATTTATCTGGACGATATGCTTCTCATGGCTCAAGATCGAGCGGTCCTCCTCACTCATCTTTCCTATACCATGGACCTCCTGTCCCATCTCGGTTTCCTCCTCAATCGGGAGAAATCCTGTTTGGTTCCTGCCCGTTCCATGGAGTTCCTGGGCTTCACCATCAATACTGTGACGGAAACACTCAGTCTTCCCACATCCAAGGTTCGGGCCATCCGCAGGGAGCTGCACCAGATGTTATCCCTGCCCCAGGTTTCCATTCGTCTCCTGGCCCGCGTCATCGGCCTACTTTCTGCCTCCATTCAGGCAGTCTTTCCCACGCCTCTCCATTATCGGGCTCTCCAGCGCCTCAAAATAGCGCATCTGAGAGCAGGCGCGTCATATGCGGACACGATCACTTTGGATCGCCCTACCAGGGACGAACTCAGTTGGTGGATTCTGAATTTGGATGTCTGGAACGGCAAGGCCATCTTCGGCCCCCGTCCAGACTTCACCATAGACTCGGATGCCAGCCTTCTCGGCTGGGGAGCGTTTTGCGAAGGTGTGTCCACGAGGGGCAGGTGGTCCCCGGAGGAGTCGTCCCTCCACATCAATTCCCTTGAGCTCCTTGCGGGCTCCTTTGCTGTTCGCAGCTTCTCCAATGGTATCGCCTATGCATGCATCAGGCTCCGGATGGACAATGTGTCTACCGTCCGGTAGGTCGATGCCATGGGGGAAACCCACTCCTCCGTTTTGTCTCTCCTAGCCAGAGACTTTTGGGAGGAACATCACCATGGTAGCGGAGTATCTGCCGGGGCTCCACAACGTTCACGCGGACTGGAGTTCACGTTTTCTCTCCGACTCCAGTGACTGGAGGCTGGACGCGACGGTCTTCGCATCAGTGTGGGGTCCTTTTGTTACAGACCTCTTCGCCTCCAGGCTAAATACTCAGCTTCCCAATTTTTACAGCTGGCGTCCGGATCCAGACGCGGTGGCGGTCAACACCTTCTTACAAGATTGGTCCGGTCAACTCAACTATGCCTTCACTCCGTTCTCGATGATCCCTCGAGTCCTAGCCCAGTCACGCAGTCAACAGGCGGATATATTTCTGATTTTTCCCTTTTGGGCGTCCCAGGCTTGGTTTCCCCAGCTTCTGGAAGCCCTGATCCAGTGCCCTCCTCTACTCCCATCCTTCCGGGATCTCCTTCTGGATCCCCTAGGTCAGCCCCATCCCCTGATCCTGGAGGGGTCGCTGCAGCTTTTAGCGTGCAGGATCTCGGGGATCCCTGGTTTGTCTCAGAAGTTTCGGAATCTACTCAGCGCCTCCTTGAATCCTCCTGGGCTCCTGGAACCAGGCGCTCCTACCGGGCTGCCTGGAGATCTTGGTCTGACTGGTGCCTGGCTAGACACCTGGATCCCTTTTCGGCTCCTGTGACACAGATCCTTCAAATCTTGACGTCGCTTTGTGATCAGGGTAAAGCTTACCGGACAATCAACTTGTTTCGCTCTGCCATCTCGTCTTTTCATCATGGATTCGACGGTTGTCCAGCCGGACAACACCCTCTGGTTTGTCGCCTTCTTAGGGGCTCTCGCTTGTCCGGTCCTCCCAGGCGTCGTTTCTCTTCTACTTGGGACGTTTCTTTGGTCTTGTCCTTTCTGTCGTCTTGGCCTTCTAATCCGGATTTGTCCCTTCGCCAGCTTTCGGCCAAGCTGGTCACTCTGTTTTGCTTAATTTCGTGCAAACGAGTTTCGGATGTCCGAGCTCTTGACCACGACGCTCGTTCTTTCTCTCCTGAGGGAGTGGTGTTTAACACCACTAGGCGCACCAAGATGTCCATTCGTTCTGTCACTTATCCTGCCTTCCCGCAGGCTCCGGCCCTCTGTCCAGTGTCCTGCTTGAAGGAATATGAGACCCGCACTCTTCCTCATCGTTCTCCTTCAGTTCCCCATTTGTTCCTCTCTTACCGTCGCCCTTTTGCCCCTGTCACCACGTTTACCTTAGCTAGATGGGTGAAATGGGTTATGTCCCAGGCCGGAGTGGATACTACGGTTTTCACAGCTCACTTGGCTAGGGCGGCCTCCGCTACCTCTCTAGCGTCTACGGGGATTTCCACTTTCCGGGAGTTCTATTTCCGCCCATCACAGCAATTATTTTCTTCAGTGGTATCTCAACTTTGAACTCGCAATGGGAGCCTCCGTGTCTTGAAATAAAATTGTGGGGTTTTACTAAAATATGACGTAAAGTCATGATTTTATGAAAGACACGGAGGCGAGCATTGCTCCTCCCTAGTTTTTTCCCCACCCTAGCTTCGTTGCCTTTTCTGTCTGAATGTATATGTTTTGTATGATAATGTTTTCTCATGCAGATGTTACTGATTTTAACATACATTTTGGGGTGTTGTTTCCTATTACTACCACGTCTTCCCTCTTTGCTCCTACAGGTTGAGAGACTCCCTGTTTCGTCGATGACTGTTCCCTGCGTTACAGCTCGGTTTCCAGCACTGTTTATTCCTGTTCAGTCGTGTTTGGCCTGAAGCTTGTTGAAGACTGCACACAGTTGGTGTCCCGGTTCCGTTCTGGTTTTCCATCAAAGAAAGAGGAGGAATTCTGGGAGTTCTGGAATCCTATACTGGGGGTGTAAGGGCGGGGTTTCCTGTAACCATGGTTTTCTTGTTTTGTAAACATGGTTCTCTTCTTTGCTGCTAAAAGTTTAGTAAAGATTTTACGTCATATTTTAGTAAAATCCCACAATTATATTCTTGTACATAGGAGGCGGTATTATAGTAGTTTTTTATTCTGTTACCCAGAATATGTGTTCCTCTGTAATAGATATATATTGTGCATGATTGTCCTGACATTTAGCAATAACTGATTTGTCTGATTTCACAAATAAAAGTTACAGTTGTCATTGCAGTCTATGTGACATGTGAAGTGCTTGTGTAGATCTGTGTGACCACATCCGTTTAAGATTTCAAACTTAAAAATGAAATGGTGCAGATGTGTCTGTAGAATGTGCAGGAAACAGGCGTGGTGACCACTATGAGGCTACTGCAAGGGAGAGGTCTGCAATAATGTCAGGGTCTTCTATATACAACATCTCAGAGTCTGTCATCTACTCTGAGCATTTTAGACCGCACAGGTCGCGTTATAGATCTCATCCCCCCATTAGAATAGTACTTCTCATGTTTCTGACCCACATAGAGATCCTGAAAAATATCGCAAGTGCTCAGGGGCAGAGTTACAGCCTCAGCTATGTGACCTTGCAGTCCTCTGTCCCGTCCTCCTCTCCTATTTTGTCCTCCTACTTTGGCTTGGAGATCTCGTACGAGCGGCGGTCACCGCCGGGACTGCGCTCTGCTCTGACTACTATAAGCAGAAGCACTGGTCTTAATAGTGCGCAGGCCCGGCGGTGACCAGCACTCATGCGAGATCTCCTAGATAGATAATAAATAATAAAGAGATATATAAGAAATGGGATAGATATAGATAGATAGATAGATAGATATTATATAGATTTTCTTAATTATAATTTCGTTTTTTACATATTTTATTCCACTTTTCCCTTGTTTTTGTTCCAGTACTTGGACAGCGGGGAGCTGATGACGTCTATATCGCACTTGTCCCTCTGTATAGCAGCGCTCTGTGCCTGTCTCCTATACACCAGATAACCTTCCCCTGATTATCTGTGCTGTATATGGCGGCTTTATTGTATGTACGTGTTGTATGTGACGTCCTGTGATGCTATAGATAATCCATCTTCTACAGAAAGAGGAAGCAGAAAACCACAGACCTTCACAACATCCCTGTCCACTATGTACACTGGTGTATCTAATCCTGCAATGTGTGATACCATCTGCTGAGCTGTGTATCTAATCCTGCAATGTGTGATATAGCCAGGGCACATAGGCATAACTACATTGAGGGGGCACATAACTAGGCATATTACTGTGAGGAGGCACATATCTGGACATAACTACTATGAGGGGGCACAGCGTGGGCATAACTACTGTGAAGCAGCACATATCTGGGTATAGATACTGTGAGGGGCACATATCTGGGTATAATTACTATGAGGGGTACAGATCTGGGTATAACTACTGTGAAGCAGCACATATCTGGGTATAATTACTGTGAGGGGCACATATCTGGGCATATTACTGTGAGGGAGGCACATATCAGGGCATAACTACTAGGAGGGCGCACATCTCTGGCATAACTACTATGAGGGGGAACAGTGTGAGCAAAACTACTGTGAGGTGGCACATATCTGGGCATAACTACTGTGAAGCAGCACATATCTGGGTATAATTACTGTGAGGGGCACATATCTGTGTATAATTACTGTGAGGGGTACATATCTGGGTATAACTACTGCGAGGGGGCACATATCTGGGCATAACTACTGCGAGGGGGCACATATCTGGGCATAACTACTGCGAGGGGGCACATATCTGGGTATAATTACTGTGAGGGATACATATCTGGGTATAATTACTGTGAGGGGTACATATCCGGGTATAACTACTGTGAGGGGGCACATATCTGGGCATAACTACTGTGAGGGGGCACATATCTGGGTATAATTACTGTGAGGGGCACATATCTGGGTATAACTACTGTGAGGGGCACATATCTGGGTATAACTACTGTGAGGGGCACATATCTGGGTATAATTACTGTGAGGGGCACATATCTGGGCATATTACTGTGAGGGAGGCACATATCAGGGCATAACTACTAGGAGGAGGCACATATCTGGGTATAATTACTGTGAGGGGTACATATCTGGGTATAACTACTGTGAGGGGCACATATCTCGGTATAATTACTGTGAGGGGCACATATCTGGGTATAACTACTGTGAGGGGCACATATCTGGGTATAACTACTGTGAGGGGCACATATCTGGGTATAATTACTGTAAGGGGCACATATCTGGGTATAATAACTGTGAGGGGCACATATCTGGGCATATTACTGTGAGGGAGGCACATATCAGGGCATAACTACTAGGAGGAGGCACATATCTGGGTATAACTACTGTGAGGGGCACATATCTGGACATATCACTGTGAGGGGTACATATCTGGGTATAATTACTGTGAGGGGCACATATCTGGGTATAATTACTGTGAGGGGCACATATCTGGGCATATTACTGTGAGGGAGGCACATATCAGGGCATAACTACTAGGAGGAGGCACATATCTGGGTATAATTACTGTGAGGGGTACATATCTGGGTATAATTACTGTGAGGGGTACATATCTGGGTATAATTACTGTGAGGGGCACATATCTGGGTATAACTACTGTGAGGGGCACATATCTGGGTATAATTATTGTGAGGGAGGAACATATCTGGGCATACCTACTAGGAGGGGGCACATGTCTGGGCTCAACTCTTGTGTGGTGGCATAAAGTAGAATAATTACTATGTGGGGGCATTTAGGGGACTGGGTGGGATTATGTGTTTAGTTATAGGCGGAGTTAGAGGCGTGGCCTAGTGCGAAAAACATTTGCCCCTCTTCCTTCTTTTCAAAAGTTTGGAGGTATGGTATTACGACGTCCCGTTCTACATCCTCCTTTGCGCCTCCGGGCAGGTTTTCTACAGGGTTTTTGAAGGTGTCTGAGGGTATTTTTGCCCCCTGTGAGGTCGGACGTTGAGGGTCATCGATGAATATTGTTATGCTAGTTTTTGGAGTAAAAATCTTCACAAGGCCCCTTTTTTGCGACTTTTTAAACACCTGTGTGACTGTTTTGTCTCATGGGTGTTTTTGCGTTGTGTTCCCCTATTTCGGCCCCGCAAATTTACATCTGGTAATAGATATAAAACCGAATGTAGTCAGGGGTCGTCATAAATCAGGCACATTCTCCGGCGGCGCAGGGGAAAACAAAGACTGATCTTGGAGGCCCGGCTCATGGGGGTCATTTACCAAAGGTTGAACGCCTCTTTTTGGCGTAAAATTGTTGCATGGCCCGTTTTTTACACCGCTATCGACACAAAGGAGTGCTGAGGGAGTGGCGGTAATTTTATCATACTAGGCGACGCCTCAATTTCACCGAAAACATAACTATACACACCCAGTCCCCTTAAAGGGGTTTCTCCATCTCAGACAATGGGGGCATATCGCTAGCACCTAGCGAGAACCTACACCGAGAACAGTGCCCTGGAAGTGGTGGAGAGCACACTGCGCATGCACAGCCATCCTCCATTCATTTCTATGGGGCCGCCGAACATAGCCGCGCACTGGCTTAGCTATTTCAGTCGGCCCCATAGGAATGAATGTAGGGTGGTGGCGGCACAAGCGCGGTGCGCTCCCATTCACTTGTATGGGGAGGGCGCTTGGCGGTGGCCGGAAGAACTGAGGTGTTCCGGCCAAGCTCAGTTCTCGGTGTAGGGGCGGTTCCGAGGTGGGACCCACACCTATCAGACAATGGGGGCGTATCATAACGATATGCCCCCCTTGTCTGTGATGAGAATACCCCTTTAACGCTCCCACATAGTAATCAAACCCTCTTTGTGCAGCACACACTAGTAATGCCCACACTCTGCCCCTTCACAGCAGTTATGCCCAGATATGTTCCCCTCACAGTAGTTATGACCAGATATGTGCCCCCCGCACAGTAGGTATGCCCAGATATGTGCCCCCCGCACAGTAGGTATGCCCAGATATGTGCCCCCCGCACAGTAGTGATGTCCAGATATGTGCCTCCTTCACAGTAGTTATGCAGAGCCGACAGCCGAGGACCAGGAAGCGGTGAGTACAAAGCCTTCACCGCTTCCTGGTCCTCCCGTACTAATGAGTGGTTCCATAATGGAAGTGCTCATTACTATTTACCCATACGTCTCATGGGGCAAAAAATACATTATGCCCAGATATGTGCCCCTTTACAGTAGTTATGGCCAGATATATGCCCCCTCACAGTAGTTATGGCCAAATATGATCCCCCATCATTGTAGTTATGCCCAGATATGTGCCCCTTACAGTAGTTATGACCAGATATGTGCCCCTTTACAGTAGTTATGGCCAAATATGTGCCCCTTTACAGTAGTTATGGCCAAATATGATCCCCCGTCATAGTAGTTATGCCCAGATATGTGTCCCCTCACATTAGTTATGTCCAGATATGTGCCCCTCACAGTAGCTTTGCCCAGATATGTGCTGCTTCACAGAAGTTATGCCCACATTGTGCCCCCTCACAGTAGTTATGTAAAGATACCAGATATGTGCCCCTCACAGTAGTTATACCCAGATATGTGCCCCCTCACAGTAGTTATGTGTCCCCTCACAGTAGTTATACCCAGATATGTGCCCCCTCATAGTAGTTATGTGTCCCCTCACAGTAGTTATATCCTGATATGTGCCCCCTCTACAGTAGTTATGACCAGATATAAGCCCCCCTACAGTAGTTATGCTTAGATATGATCCCCCTCACAGTAGTTATGCCCAGATATGTGCCCCTTCACAGTAGCGATGCCCAGATATGTGCTCCCTTTTCAGTAGTTATGCCCAGATATGTGCCCCCTTACAGTAGCGATGCCCACATATATGCCCCCTTTACAGTAGTTATGCCGAGATATGTGCCCCTCACAGTAGTTATACCCAAATATGTGCCTCCTCACAGTAGTTATACCCAGATATGTGCCCCCCTCACAGTAGCTATGCCCAGATATGTGCCCCCTCACAGTAGTTATACCAGATATGTACTCCCTCACAGTAGTTATACCCAGATATGCCCCCCTCACAGTAATTATGCCCTGATATTGCCCCCTCACAGTAGTTATGCCCAGATATGTGCCTCCTCACAGTAGTTATACCAGATATGCCCCCCTCACAGTAGTTATGCCCTGATATGTACCCCCTCACAGTAATTATGCCCAGATATGTGCCCCTCACAGTAGTTATGCCCAGATATGTGCCCCCTTTCCAGAGCGAAAAAAAACCTGTAAATATTTACCTAGATGATCTCTTCTCCCCATCAGCAGGCAGGATACACAGGCTTGACTCCTGTCCTGCCCTGAGCTGGATGGTGAAGTGGGGTGCAGGCGGCTGCCCCACTACAATCAGCTATCCCTGCGTCTTATGGATGCAGAGACAGCTGACAGCAGGCTATACCTCACCCGATCTGGGACCACAGGACAGCCACCGAAATCCAGGACTGTGCTGACTGATCCGGGATGGTTGGGAGGTATGGTTTATGTGCTGATGTTATGGCAGAGGATGTGGACTGTGCAGTTATGGAGTCCGCAGAGCCACACAAACGTTCCATGGTGGTGGATTTTATGCACCTGTGGCAGTGGCACTGACTGACACACCCAGCGGGGGCCCGCTGCACTCACGTGTAATGGGAGCGCTCTTACGGGGCCCGGCATGAAGTACAGTGAGAATGCTGGGCCCCGTCAGAGCACTCTTCAAACATGAGGGGGCCCATCTGGCATGACTACTGTGATGCCATGCGGGTAATCCGCTGCGTGAAAGAGAGCCAAGCCCCGTTCCGGACAGCAGAGACACGGAGCAGTAACAGGATTGATAATGCTCCGTGCCTCTGTGTGACCTTTTTACTACAAAATCCCGGTGACAACTTTATCTCACTGTGATTCTGTAGTAAAAAGATCAGAGAGGCACGGAGCATTATCACTCATGTTACTGCTCCGAGTCTCTGCAGTCCGGAACGGGGCTTGGCTCTCTTTCCCGCAGAGGATTACCCGCACGGCATCCGCGTCTTTGTAAAAATGGGGAGGGGGCCCCGATCCAAAGTGGGGCCCATTACACTCTAGTTATACCTGAATCACATAACCAACACTTCTCTCCATACAGTGTCACGTGACTACACCGTATCTGTCACGCCTTCTGTCATGTGGCCCCTTTTTTCTGTCACTGTCCTCAGGGGCCCCTCCCACATCCCAGTGTATACCTATCAGAAGTACATGACTGATATAGCTGCCTATTACCCAGAGTCCGCCAATCAGAAGGCCGGCGCAGCGAGATAATTTACATATCTGTATGCAAACCACCCCCAACCAATCAGAGGGCTTCAGTCCCGAATCTCCCCCACGGAGATGCCATCAGTCTTTGCACGTCATGACGTCACTACACACCTTCAGGGGGCGGGATCACCGTCGTAGCAATGACGTAGGTGGGCGTATCAGCAAGAAACGTTCTCAGCCAATAATAACTCACGGTGGCTGTGAACGTAGACGGTGGCCCCGCCCTGTGTGAAACCGTACGCGTTCTCGCCTGGGGAGGAGGGCAGTAAGCGCGCCCCCGTGTGTGAGGCGGAGGATCCGGGAAGATGGGGGAGAGAGCGGGAACACGGTGAGTTTTGCACGGAGTGAGTCCCGTATCTGTCATGTGTGTGTATATTACATGTCAGCCTGTGTAGTGTGCGCAGTGTACTGGTATCTGCTGCCCCGGGTGGGTATACACAGTGTACTGATATCTGCCGCCCCGGGTGGGTATACACAGTGTACTGATATTTACTGCCCCGGGTGTGTATACACAGTGTACTGATATCTGCCGCCCCGGGTGGGTATATACGGTGCACTGATATCTGCTGCCCCGGGTGGGTATATACGGTGCACTGATATCTGCTGCCCCGGGTGGGTATATACGGTGCACTGATATCTACTGCCCCGGGTGGGTATATACGGTGCACTGATATCTGCTGCCCCGGGTGGGTATATACGGTGCACTGATATCTGCTGCCCCGGGTGGGTATATACGGTGCACTGATATCTGCTGCCCCGGGTGTGTATATACGGTGCACTGATATCTGCCGCCCCGGGTGTGTATATACGGTGCACTGATATCTGCCGCCCCGCGTGGGTATATACGGTGCACTGAAATCTGCCGCCCCGGGTGGGTATATACGGTGCACTGATATCTGCCGCCCCGGGTGGGTATATACGGTGCACTGATATCTGCCGCCCCGGGTGGGTATATACGGTGCACTGATATCTGCCGACCCGGGTGGGTATATACGGTGCACTGATATCTGCCGCCCGGGTGGGTATATACGGTGCACTGATATCTGCCGCCCGGGTGGGTATATACGGTGCACTGATATCTGCCGCCCCGGGTGGGTATATACGGTGCACTGATATCTGCAGCCCCGGGTGGGTATATACGGTGCACTGATATCTGCCGCCCCGGGTGGGTATATACGGTGCACTGATATCTGCCGTCCCGCGTGGGTATATACGGTGCACTGATATCTGCCGCCCCGCGTGGGTATATACGGTGCACTGATATCTACCGACCCGGGTGGGTATATACGGTGCACTGATATCTACCGACCCGGGTGGGTATATACGGTGCACTGATATCTACCGCCCCGGGTGGGTATACGGTGCACTTAAATCTGCCGCCCCGGGTGGGTATATATGGTGCACTGGTATCTACTGCCCCGGGTGGGTATACGGTGCACTTAAATCTGCCGCCCCGGGTGGGTATATACGGTGCACTGGTATCTGCCGCCCCTAGATGTACCTGTACTAGAGGTCATGTGGGAAGCTGGGTGACGCCCCCTATGGCCACATTACCGATGACTTCTGATAGTCCGCCGCCTGCTATGTAGGATGCGGCTCTCCAGCTGTTGCAAAACTACAACTCCCAGCATTCTCAGTCTGGCTACAGCTATCAGCCTACAGCAGGGCATGGTGGGAGTTGCAGTTTTACAACAGCTGGAGGGCCGCAGTTTCCCTGTCCTAGCTCATGTGTCTGATGGAAGTAATTACCCCCAGGCCTGCCTCCTGCTGTGTGGTGCACTCCTCTGACCCCTCACTGCTGCCATTCAGGACTGTATGAATGTTGGGTTATAACCCGTGTCGGGGGCCTACATTATCGTCTAACTTTCTGCTCATCCTGATCCTCCTGCTGCTCTTCCCTCACGTCCTGCTGCGTCTGCTCATCCTGATCCTCCTGCTGCTCTTCCCTCACGTCCCACTGTGTCTGCTCATCCTGATCCTCCTGCTGCTCTTCCCTCTGTCCTACTGTTTCTGCTCATCCAGATCTTCCTGCTGCTCTTCCCTCACGTCCTGCTGCGTCTGCTCATTCTGATCCTCCTGGTGCTCCCCCAATCTCTGTTCTGTGTCTGCTCATCCTGATCCCCCTGCTGCCCCCCCAATCTCTCTGTTCTGTGTCTGCTCATCCTGATCCCCCTGCTGCTCCCCCAATCTCTCTGTTCTGTGTCTGCTCATCCTGATCCTCCTGGTGCTCCCCCCATCTCTCTGTTCTGTGTCTGATCCTCCTGGTGCTCCCCCAATCTCTGTTCTGTGTCTGCTCATCCTGATCCTCCTGGTGCTCCCCCAATCTCTGTTCTGTGTCTGCTCATCCTGATCCTCCTGGTGCTCCCCCAATCTCTGTTCTGTGTCTGCTCTCCTGATCCTCCTGGTGCTTCCCCAATCTCTGTTCTGTGTCTGCTCATCCTGATCCTCCTGCTGCTCCCCCCATCTCTCTGTTCTGTGTCTGATCCTCCTGGTGCTCCCCCAATCTCTCTGTTCTGTGTCTGCTCATCCTGATCCTCCTGGTGCTCCCTCAATCTCTCTGTTCTGTGTCTGCTCATCCTGGTCCTCCTGCTGCTCCCCCAAACTCTCTGTTCTGTGTCTGCTGTCCGTGTCCCCTATAGAACGGTCTCTTATTCCTTATATGCAGAGAGCGCCCGTGCAGATTCCATTGCAGAGCCTTAAAGGGGCGGCTCCAGTGCTGTATTAATGCCCCCAGTACTGGAATCCTCCTTACGCGGTGAAGTTCTGCTAAATCTCAGCCCGTCAGGAGGGAGCGCACGTCTCTGCTCTCCTGCCCAGTGTCGCCCCCTGCTGGCTCATGTCTTTGTAGTAATTCCTTTAATCCGCCGTTCGTAGCACCTGATAGATGCCGGACTATTCGGTGTTCTGGATTGTTGGACCCTCGTAGAGGAATCTTGTCTAATCCAGATAACAGAGAACACGTCTGATAGTCCGGCACTGCGGTTTGAAGAGGCGCCGGTCCCTGTGGCGGTCTCCGAAGCGATCCCCTCAACGTCTGATAATCAGGCACTGCAGTTTGAAGAGGTGCCTGTCCCTGTGGCGGTCTCTGTAGCGCCAGCTCTCATGTAACCCCCCTCCCCTCCACGTCTTATAGTCCAGCAATGCAGTTTGACGAGGCACTTGGCCGTGTGGAGGTCTCTGTAGCGCCAGCCTCCATATAACCCTCCACATCTGATAGTCCGGCACTGCAGTTTGAAGAGGCCCCTGTCCCTGTAGCGCCAGCTCTCATATAACCCCCTCCCCACATCCGATAGTCCGGTGCTGCAGTTTGAAGAGGCCCCTGTCCCTGTGGTGGTCTCCGTAGCGCCAGCTCTCATATAGGCGACGCCCTTCACGCCTGATAGTCCAGAATTTCTGATAATCTGGCATCTTGATGGACCTAAAGATGTCAGATTAAAGGGATCTTACTGTTCTTGTGCCCCGCCATCTTTGGTTGATAGCGGAGAGCGAGCTGTGGGGACATTTGTCATTGGATGGGGGAGGGGTGGGGGGAAATATTTCCTGTGCGCACCAGGCTTCCTTTTCCGCCGGCCGCTGCGGTCGGATTTCTTGGGTAACATTCACATTTCCCTTTTTTTTCCTGTTCCTTCCTCCTTTTTTGTCGATTAGCGCCCCGTTCTGCCTCCTAACCACCTACCCTGTCAGTCTCCACTGCTGTTCTCGCTTAGTATTCGTGATACGGATTTCCATGTTTTCTATGTCCTCCTTTTTTGCATGGAGCCCCCGCACCCCTCGGCCTGGGTAGATGGCGGTGGTATTACGTACACGGCCTGCTCATTTACCTGTGTACACTATGGAGGGGGGCGCCGCATTTACAAGGGAAACTAGTTGTGCGGCGTGGATGACAGGATTTGCACACAGGCACCTGAACATCCCACTTCTTTTTTTTTTTTAAATAAACTTTATTGGGGTCATTTATAAAACTGGTGTAAAGTAGAACTGGCAACCAATCAGATTACACCTTTCATTTTCCAAAGCAGCTGTGAAAAATGAAAGGTGGAATCTGATTGGTTGCTATGGGCAACTATGCCAGATCTTCTTTACACTTGTTTGATAAATGACCCCCATTTATCTTTGCTGCCTGTCAGGCAATGTGTTAGGCCTGGCCTCCTAGGCACACTGCAGGCCTTTATTTCCTGGCTGTCATGGCCGTCCATAGGCTGACAACATGAGTCCTCTTCCTCTGTCTAACCCCCTAGGTGCCGCAGTTGCTATTGCCGTGGGCGTGCACTCCAGCCACGGGCACCGCTCCTCATATTGGGCGTACAGCCTGCAGGAAAGGGTTAAGGCCCCAGCGTATAGAAAACATTAGGGGAGCGCCATGACAACAGGGCTGCCCATAGCAACCAATCACAGCGCAGCTTTTATTTTTCAGGAGCTGTGTTACACATGAAAGCTGCGCTGTGATTGGTTGCTGTGAGCAATGCCTTCATCATGGCTGTATCTGTCTCTGGGTGAGGCCTGCCGCCGGCCAGGAGTCTGGGAAAGCTGGGTGGGACCTGTGCAGGCAGAGCTTACAATCTATTGGCCTTGTGACTGTCAGAGGTGCTGCTCCCTTCCACGCATTTGTCGCCCTCCTCCTCATCAGCGGGCGTTCAGGAAGGAAGCGCTTCTCAACTGACGGGTCATGAGGCGGGTGGCAGCCCATCATTACATACGCCCGCTGTGGCAGTGTGTGCCGGTCTAAACCTAATCCCCCGTAGGGGCTCTCTAGCTATGTCATGTGTTATGCTCCAGTCACATCCAAAGCTGCCTCCACAATTCTCACATGCTTGCCTGGACGTGTGTGTGCGACGTATCATGACATCACATGCTCGCCTGGATGTGTGTGTGTGTGACGTATGATGACATCACATGCTCGAGCGGACGTTTGTGTGACGTATGATGACATCACATGCTCGCCCGGACGTTTGTGCGACGTATGATGAGATCACATGCTTGCCCGGACGTTTGTGCGACGTATGATGACATCACATGCTCGCCCGGACGTGTGTGTGACGTATGATGACATCACATGCTCGCCTGGACGTGTGTGTGACGTATGATGGCATCACATGCTCGCCTGGACGTGTGTGACGTATGATGACATCACATGCTCGCCTGGACGTGTCTGTTGTATGATGACATCACATGCTTGCCTGGACGTCTATGTGTGTGACGTATGATGACATCACATGCTCGCCCGGACGTGTGTGTGACGTATGATGACATCACATGCTCGCCTGGACGTGTGTGTGACGTATGATGACATCACATGCTCGCCTGGACGTGTGTGTGACGTATGATGACATCACATGCTCGCCTGGACATGTGTGTGACGTATGATGACATCACATGCTTGCCTGGACGTGTGTGTGACGTATGATGACATTACATGCTCGCCTGGACGTGCCGGGTGTATGATGACCTCACATGCTCGCCTGGGCGTCCTGGGTGTATGATGACTTCACATGCTCGTCTGGACGTGTGTGTGACGTATGATGACATTACATGCTCGCCTGGACGTGCCGGGTGTATGATGACCTCACATGCTCGCCTGGACGTGTGTGTGTGACGTATGATGACATCACATGCTCGCCTGGACGTGCCGGGTGTGACGTATGATGACCTCACATGCTCGCCTGGACGTGCCGGGTGTATGATGACATCACATGCTCGCCTGGACGTGCCAGGTGTATGATGACATCACATGCTCGCCTGGACGTGTGTGTGTGACGTATGATGACCTCACATGCTCGCCTGGACGTGCCGGGTGTATGATGACATCACATGCTCGCCTGGACGTGCCAGGTGTATGATGACATCACATGCTCGCCTGGACTATGTGTGACGTAGGATGACATCATATCAATACGAATATTATAACATTAACGTAATTTTTTTTCTTTGCAGAGTTTTCAAGAAATCCAGCCCGAATTGTAGGGTAAGTGCGCCTTGCAGGATCCTTGCCGCCCTGCGGTGAGGAAGGGGTTAGCTCCTAATGTTACTGTCGCCATAGCTTCCCTGGGCCCATGTGGTCCGCCAATAGTAAGTGTAGTCTTATCTCCAGAGGCCTGCGGAGGGTCCCCGGGGTGGGACGGGCAGAGGGAGCGGTAAACACCAGGAGGGTAGAGATAGAGCGCTGCACACGGCAGATAAGGAGCTGCCAGGATGGACCTGTCCGATCTGGAGAGGATCCGCTGCATCCTACCCCGGGGCCTCACCGTCTACAAGAAGCAGCTGCGGGATGTGGTAATGTCACCGGGGGGCAGCAGGGGGAGCTCTACTCAACCGCCTGGGGGGCAAAAGTGCGTTCCTTAACTAACCTCGCCTCCTCTCTCTGCAGCTGACGGTCTACCTGGGGAAGAGGGACTTTGTGGATCACCTTGATCGAGTAGATCCTGTTGGTGAGTACCGGTTTACTCGAGGATGGTGTCTGGGTCTTATGTTTTTGGAGGTCTGCGCCTTTAAGAGAATTTCAGCTGAAAATGAGAAGGCTGACACCCGGGCAGCAGTAAGAGAGGAGCAGCGCAGATAACATGCCATGCAGGGCTCCCGGAAAGCTGAGTGACACTCCAGATCTCTCACCATGTTGTCCCCAAACTTCTGGTGCCCTTGTAGAAGACCAGGATGGCGCAGACACGGCTCCCGGTGTCACTGAGCGCAGGGGCAAAATTCCCAGTAGTGTCCTGCCAGGGCGTTGTCACCTTAAAAGTATTGTCCATGTTGCACACACTGTTTGTTTGAGCTCATCCCCCAAAAGTACAGCTGATGGTTAAGGAAGGAGGTCAAAGATAGAGCTTCAGAGCTGCACTCACTATTCTGCTGGTGGAGTCACTGTGTAAATACATTACATTACTTATCCTAAATTACATCCTGCATTATACTCCAGGGCTGCACTCACTATTCTGCTGGTGGAGTCACTGTATACATACATTACTGCTCCTGAGTTACATCCTGTATTATACTCCACAGCTGCACTCACTATTCTGCTGGTGGAGTCACTGTGTACATACATTACATTACTTATCCTGTACTGATCCTGAGTTACATCCAGTATTATACTCCAGAGCTGCACTCACTATTCTGCTGGTGGAGTCAGTGTGTATATACATTACTTATCCTGCACTGATCCTGAGTTACATCCTGTATTATACTCCAGAGCTGTACTCTCTATTCTGCTGGTGCAGTCACTGTGTACATACATTACATATCCCGTACTGATCCTGAGTTACATCCAGTATTATACTCCAGAGCTGCACTCACTATTTTGCTGGTGCCGTCACTGTGTGCATACATTACTTATCCTGTACTGACCCTGAGTTACATCCTGTATTATACTCCAGAGCTGTACTCTCTATTCTGCTGGTGCAGTCACTGTGTACATACATTACATATCCCGTACTGATCCTGAGTTACATTCTGTATTATACTCCAGAGCTGCACTCACTATTCTGCTGGTGGAGTCACTGAGTACATACATTATGTTACTTATCCTGTATTATACTCCACAGTAGTGATGAGCAGCATAGGCAATATTTCGCATAATATTTGCAAATTCTAGAATTTGTGATCTCCAGTCATTATTTTCGTGATTGCGCAACTTCACATTTGATCAGGTCTGAGTAGATATTACTGATTGGTGCACTAAGTATTGTTGTGACATCACAGCGCTGTGTCTTAGGGTCCATTCACACGTCCGTTGTTAAGTCCCGCATCTGATCCCGATTTTTCGGACTAGTCACGGAATAGTTGCGGACAGAATTCGGATCCATTGATTTTCAATGGGTCTATAAAATATCCGGACAGAGTGCTGTCCGCATAATTTTCTCAGTACATAGTGTCCGTAAAAAAAATAAAACATGTCCTATTCTAATCCGAAAATTGCGGTCCGTCCAACTTTGTTGGAATAGGAAAATGTATTCTTCTATCCGTTGTTTGCGGATCCGCAAAAAAAAAAAACGGATGACAAACGGAAAGAATTCTTGGAAAATAGGATCCGCAAAAAACGGTCCTATTTTCGGATTATAGAAAAACAACGGACGTGTGAGTGGACCCTAACAGAGACACTTATCCCTATCACACTACCTAACACCCTGCACTGGAACCTATCAGCTACACTATATCACTATAACCTACACTGACTATCTCCCACTAACTATCTGTATTATATATATATATAAGCTAACTAACTAACTAACTAACTCACTCACCCGCAGAAAATGGCTGCTGGGGCGGTTCTTATTTAGTAAGGGGTAGGCAACTTTCCTATTGGTTGCTGGGGATGTTGCTAAGCTCAGACAGAGACATCGCAGCCTTCTCATTGGCCCACAAGCAAGAAGCAGGGAGGGATCATGGGTTCAGAGGGAAAAAAACTAAATAATTCGCGAATACGAATATGAAGCGCTATATTCTACATCTTCGAGAATTCTCGAAGTGGCGATATTCGCTATAAAAATTACCAGTTAGAATATTCGCAATCAACACTACTCCAGAGCTGCAGGGAGTATGCAGAGATATCACCTCTGACGCCTGCAGCGTTGTGAATTCAGCACCGGGGGGTGGGTTTACTGGCTCTGCGCCCTGTAATCTGGGGGGGTGTAATGTAGCGTGGTCACGCCCCTCACCCGTTGGTGTCTTGTTTTTGTAGATGGAGTGGTTCTGGTGGATGCAGACTATCTGAAGGACCGCAAAGGTAATTATGGATTTCCCCTCATGTAGATTTATTCACGGCGTTATACATATATGTATTCTATATAACGGAAATCCCCGTGTTCTGCACATGAACTCACGTTTAGCTCTGGAGCTCCCCTTTAATCGTACCCCCGCCACACTATATACACAGTATCATTAGCTTTATGTGCCTTTGTAGAATTTAGAGTTTTGTCCTCGCTCCACAGGCTTTTATTGATCAGGTTGGCTATCCTCCCCTGTGGGTCACCACTGTTTCCGTGCACCTGCTGTGCTACAGACTTCTTCTCGGGCCGCACAGACTTGTTCTAGGCCCGTCCCATGAGAAGGCCGAGTGCATTAGGAGCCCGGTGGCGGTAGCCAGTGCTGATATTCTCCCCCCCTGCACATCACCGAAGACTAGCCTCGCCATTGTTGACCCCTCTTCTTCATTCTCTCCCCGCTTTAGTCTACGTCACCCTGACTTGTGCTTTTCGCTATGGCCGGGAGGACCTGGACGTCTTGGGCCTGTCGTTCCGGAAGGACCTCTTCATCTCCACGTTCCAGGCTTTCCCCCCACTGCCCGAGGAGAAGAAGCCTCTCACCCGACTGCAGGAGCGGCTGGTCAAGAAGCTGGGGAACCAGGCTCACCCCTTCTACTTTACCGTGAGTGTCAGGCCTCCTCATTCCTTGCTTCCTTCCCTTCCCTCCCCGAACCTTTCTTCTGTTACCAGCTGACGCGTTTCAGTCACATTCTTCCTCTTCAGATTCCACAGAACTTACCATGTTCAGTGACGCTCCAGCCGGGACCAGAGGACACCGGGAAGGTGAGTTTCACCTGGGTGGTAGTACTGACATCTCCATGGTGGACCATGTCTACCTAGGGGGGTTGTCTCATGAACACCCCTCCCGCTAAACGCTTTAGCTGCCGCAGGGGGCACGCCCAGTGTTGTACATGCTGACGCCCCCCGTCTTGCATTCCTTCCAGGCCTGCGGTGTCGATTATGAAATCCGTGCCTTCTGCGCCAAATCCATGGAGGAAAAGATGCACAAAAGGTGAGGCTTGGGATCAACCTGCACCTCTCAGTACCCACAGCAACACACCTAGGTACCCCAGTAATGCTACCTGAAAGGAGACCCTTGAGCGTGAAATCAAAATGTGAAAACTCTCGTTGGGTATCTCCTTTCTGTGCTGAGATTTGATCACTCAAAGTTAAAGGCCTGAAACCTGAGGCTGCACTACTGAGAGATCCACACAAAAGGAGGTTAACATTGACGCGGAGCCACCCCCGTAACAAGAAAAAGGAAAGGTCCCTAGGACCTGTCAGTAGTGCAGCCTCAGGCTTTAGGGCCTGTCATTTCTAGAGAGTAGAAATAAGATCGAAAAACACCGTTTTTCCTTTCAGTCTCTTCCTTTTCCGATATATTTTTACTTGTCATGGCGGAGCGGTTTACTAAAACCTGCCGTGGGCGCAGTGCGTCTGCGTCATTTCCGTAATTTATTTCTGTGCGATAATTGCTGGGTTATATCGTCTTGCTTACTACCGGGAGAGATGGAGGTGGCGTCCCCTACGGGCTGAGCAGCGTTGGTTTCTGTGTTTCCCTTTATATACTGTCCCCTATGGGACGCGGCGCCCGGAGACTTCTGTGATGTTGACGCCACGTCTCCATGTAACTACACCCCATACATAGCGCTCATAGGAAATCAGTCCTCCGGAGGGGTCCTTGGCGAACGCTGCGACCCCCATGTTGTGATCTGACCAACCGAGCGGGTTTTTATTAGTCGGGGGTCAGTCGCTGCTCTATCCATTGCTGTAAACCTCTGCATCGGATGTATCCTGTTACAATAATGGCCACACGTATCTCTCAGGCGCCCCCTACAGGACAAGGGTGACCAGGCAGACCCCATCAACCCAGTCATGACCAGTGGGGGGGGGGGGGGCCAATCGGGAGCGGGGCCGTACATAGCCGCAGGATCTCTGACGCTTAACCATTCGAGTGCTGCATTCATAGTATACATTTAAAGGGGCTGTGGATATTGATGACCTATCCTCAGGATAAGGTCATTAATATAAGATCGGCGGGGGTCTGTCACCTGGCACCCCCCCGCCCGATCCTGTTTCAGGCTGCCAGAAATCAGGAACTATACCAGTGTACATGGCAGAAGCACTGCCACTACAGTATGCAGCTGGAAGCAGACGGCGCCATCCCGTGTGTAGTGGCCGTGCCGGGTACTGCAGCTCCCGTTCAAGTGGATGCGCCAGAATCTACACACAGCGCGGCGCATTCTGCTTCCGCACCGTACACTGGTATAGTTCCTGGCCCCAGCGGTTGCCTGAAACAGCTGATCGGCAGGGTTCCGGGTGTCGGACCCCCCACCAATGTGATATTGATGACCCATCCCGAGGATAGGTCACCTCTATCTGTAGCCCGGAGAACCCCTTTAATGTAGGTGTGCCAAAAAGTAGCACCTAGGAAGCAAAAATTTGAGCTCGCGAAGGAAAAAAGCGAGGGGTTAATAAGGAGCGCTTCTATATGGAGGCGTTATTACACAGTCTATATTACAGTGTCGGGGGCCCCCCAGTCTGTGGTCACCCGGCAGGAGGCGGGGTAGTTGACGTTGTGTCGTAACTGCCATGGTTTCCGCTTGCAGCCTGTTACTATTAACGTGAGGGGGAAGTGCACCGAGCGCTCTCTTAAAGGGCCGCTACATCTATAATTAGCCCCGGCTGATACAGGCGTGCTGCACGCCGCTGTTTTTAGATTGCAAGCTCTTGCTTCACTTATGACGTGTCTGGAGATTTGGGAAATAACGGAGTCATCAGAGGGGCGGGGGCTGGGAATAATGCTGTCGTCGGCCGCCTGATAACAGAGAGCAGTAAACTGTATCCGCCTGATCACCTTCAGGTCCCCGCTGGCACAAACGGAGGGGGGCACCGATATCGCAGCGGAGCAGAGTACTACAGCCGGTTCATTATAGACGGCAGAGGGCATCGTGGAGGGCCGCGCCATATGGCTGCCCACAGGGCGTCGGCTGTTTTGGAGAAAACTGGGTGGCAATAAGCAGGGACCATCGCCCAGCTTGCAGGGCTGCTATTGATTTTCCTGCTCGCCAGCTGTCGTGAAGGTCATCGTGAAGGTCCTGCCCGCGGCGGTGTGGTATCAGTGTTTGTTCTAGCGAGGTAAATGTTGGCGTTTGGGGCGGAGCTTACGTCCTTCAGGCCAGCGGAGGTCATGCTTGCTTTCTCCGCTGTCCTTATGGGTGGGGGGGGGGGAGGTGCGGCCCTGTCAGTCTATAGCTATTTGCTGTACTGAGATGTAATAGGGAATTGCATAAATAGCAATCGCTTACTATGCGCCTGCCCCTCGCGTACAGCACAGACCCGGCAGAACCCACGGTCCTGCAGGGTGCCACGAAGAGGTCACGTGAGGTCTCCTTTTTGTAATCGTCCTAAGCGAAGCACATAGCGTCCAGTTCTGTCTTGTTTGACAATGGTTTCAAGATCTCTGCTTGCAGTTGTTTAACAGAAACTTGACTTTTTTTTTTTATGAGAGCTGAAGGTCTGTTACAGTGTAACAACATAGCTAGGGCGCTGTTTACATCCATCTTTCCTTCCCTTAGGGTACTTTCACACTAGCGTTTTGGATTCCGTTTGTGAGATCCGTTTCAGGGCTCTCACAAACGTTCCAAAACGGATCAGTTAAGCCCCAATGCATTCTGAATGGATAAGGATCCGCTCAGAATGCATCAGTTAGGCTCCGTTCCGCCTCTATTCCGTTTTGGAGGCGGACACCAAAACGCAGCATGCAGCATTTTGGTGTCCGTCTGAAGAGGCGGAGCCTAACGGATCCGTTTTTTTTTACAATGTAAGTCAATGGGGACGGATCCGTTGTCAGTGACACAATATGGTGCATTTGAAAACGGATCCGTCCCCCATTGACTTTCAATGTAATCCAAAACGGATCCGTTTTGGACTTTGTCATTTTTCTTTAAACCTAATGCAAACGGATCCGTTCTGAACGGATACAAACGTTTGCATTATAGGTGCGGATCCGTCTGTGAAAATAAACAGACGGATCCGCACCAACGCAAGTGTGAAAGTACCCTAACACGCAGCTTATGTCGCCCTTTGGATCCCCCTTTATGAAATGAAAGCTGAGCACCGATTGGTCGGCAAGCGCATTTCTGACAACTTTCCTCCTAATCCGGTACGTTTTTCTCTGGTGGCAGGAACTCCGTGCGCCTGGTCATCCGGAAGGTGCAGTTCGCCCCAGAGAAGTCGGGGCCACAGCCCATAGCCGAGACCACCAGGCATTTCCTGATGTCCGACCGCTCGCTGCACCTGGAGGCTTCGCTTGATAAGGAGGTACGGGAAGGAGGGGGCGGGCGCCCTGTGGGGGGCAA
The DNA here is from genome assembly GCA_033119425.1 of Bufotes viridis. Taxonomy (NCBI): domain Eukaryota; kingdom Metazoa; phylum Chordata; class Amphibia; order Anura; family Bufonidae; genus Bufotes; species Bufotes viridis. Next base: position 40,689,812 of record CM065590.1, on the reverse strand, counting down.
GATGGCGGATGATGCCCAGAACTAGCATAAAGGAAACTAGAATCTGCTCCGTACTGTACACCGCCATGGCGAGGAGTCCATGTTAGGATTTGTAGTAGTTTTAGTGCTTTTTATTTTGTTTTTGTTTTTTTTGGGGGTTTTTGAATTTTTTATTTTTTTTTGCTGTTTTCATTCAGTTTTACTATTTATTGACTTTTTTTTCCAAGTTTAAATTTTGTCATTTTAATTGAATATTTTTTTTATTTTGTAATATCTGTTAATATCGATATTTTAAAAAATATATATTTGTTTTCTTTTTATTTTAGGGTACTTTCACACTAGTGTTTTGGATTCCGTTTGTGAGATCCGTTTCAGGGATCTCACAAACGGTCCAAAACGGATCAGTTCAGCCCCAATGCATTCTGAATGGTTAAGGATCCGTTCAGAATGCATCAGTTCGGCTCCGTTCTGCTTCTATGCCGTTTTGGAGGCGGACACCAAAACGCAGCATTTTGGTGTCTGTCTGACGATGCGGAGCCTAACGGATCCGTTTTTTATTACAATGTAAGTCAATGGGGACGGATCCATTTTTAATGACACAATATGGTGCATTTGAAAACGGATCCGTTCCCCATTGACTTTCAATGTAATGCAAAACCGTTCTGAACGGATACAAACGTTTGCATTATAGGTGCGGATCCGTCTGTGCAAATAAACAGACGGATCCGCACCAACGCAAGTGGAAAAGTACCCTTAGGCCTTATTCACACGTCCGCAATTCTGTTCCGCATTTTGCGGAACAGAATTGCAGACCCATTAGTTTCAATGGGGACAGACGATGTCCCGGCCGGGTCCGCAATTGCGGATCCGCACTTCCGGGTCCGCAATTGCGTTCCCGAAAAAAATAGAACATGTCCTATTCTTGTCCGCAATTGCGGACAAGAAAAGGCATTTTCTATGAGAGTGCCGGCGATGTGCGGTCCGCAATTTGCGGAACGCACATCGCCGATGTACGTGTTTTGCGGATCCGTGGATCCGCAAAACACAACGGACGTGTGAATAAGGCCTTACTCTTTGTTTTTACCTTTTACCGTCTCATTGAAGATGGCCCCTTTTTTTTCTTTTTTTTTTTTAGGGTGTGGCAGGTCTGCCTCCCTCCACAATCAGTTATATCTAGTCTTAAAGGGGTTGTTTACCTTTGGGGATGTTTTCTACAGACACCCAGTGCCTGCAAAGCCGGCGCGGCAGCGATGGAGCCGGAATCCAGCGGCAGGTAATTGGGATTACCACCGTGGATCCGGACACACTGGGGAAGGAGTCTTCCTCTGCAGGCTGAATGTGGCATTACATGAAGAGTGTAAGGCTGCTGGTGTGATGCTTGAGGAGCAGCTCTGGTTCCTAGCACACGGTGACGTCCATTTTCCCTACGTTATGTCCGTGTGTGTGTAATAATCATCATCCTCCTCTTTCCAGCTGTATTACCACGGGGAGCCCATCAGTGTGAACGTGCACGTAACTAATAACTCCAGCAAGACGGTCAAGAAGGTGAAAGTGTCCGGTACGTGTGGTCCTCAATGCAAAGCCCCCCAAATGACAGCACAGCTTTCTTCTCCATTCACATCCAAAGCGAACAGTCTGATCACCGTATTTACCCTGTACTCTGACCCACCTACCTGCTGTACTGTATTGTGTTCTGACCTCTGCCTGATCACCATACTGACCCCACTGCCTGCTGCACTGTATTGTTTTCTTACTTTTGCCTGATCACCGTATTGACCCTGTACTCTCTGACCCCACTGCCTGCTGCACTGTATTGTTTTCTTACTTTTGCCCGATCACCGTATTGACCCTGTACTGTCTGACCCCACTACCTGCTGCACTGTATTGTGTTCTGACCTCTGCCTGATCACCGTATTGACCCTGTACTGTCTGACCCCACTGCCTGCTGTACTGTATTGTTTTCTTACTTTTGCCTGATCACCGTATTGACCCTGTACTCTCTGACCCCACTACCTGCTGCACTGTATTTCATGAACTCTGCCAGTCCTTGCCCTTTGACCATGCTCTTACTTGTCCTCCTGATGCCACGCATCGGTGTCTCTTGGCGCACATGGGTCAGCAGCCTCTCAACAGAGACTACTTTCAGAGGTAGTGGCCTGATGGTTCCCCTGCAGCAAAGTCCAGATCCCCGTACAGGGGTGAAAGGGTTTATACCTGGGGACCAACTTGACAAAAGGAGTAGCCCCAAGTCAGGTCCATTCACAGGGCGACCCACTGTGTTAGTACAGGAGCGCGCCCTAGTGTCAGTCTGCATAGAGATGCTGATTTAGAGGACACGTATCTTGGTCCTTCGTCCTTGTGAACTCTTGTGTTTGTTCCCCTCCAGTCCGACAGTACGCCGACATATGTCTGTTCAGCACAGCCCAGTACAAGTGCCCAGTCGCCCAGATTGAACAGGAGTGAGTACAGCCGCCCCTTCCCTAATATCTCTGCCCCTGCGCACCCTGCTCCCTCTGACCATCTCTCTCCTCTTCTTCTTCTCAGTGACCAGGTCGCCCCCAGCTCCACGTTCTGTAAAGTTTACACGCTCACCCCCATGCTGTCCAATAACCGGGAGAAGAGGGGCCTGGCCCTAGACGGGAAGCTGAAGCACGAGGACACCAACCTGGCATCGAGTACCATGTGAGTGCTGCTGCGTTACGACGGGCACCGGGTCATTCTGGCGGAGGGGGGTCTTGTAACCTCTGCTTGGTTTGGTTCCAGAGTGAAGGAAGGCTCCAGTAAAGAGGTGCTGGGGATACTGGTCTCCTACAAAGTCAAGGTGAAGCTTGTGGTGTCCCGTGGAGGGTGAGTGTCACAACGGTCATGACTGGTGTTCTCTGTCTGGTGACTGCGCTGCTGAAATCGCTGTTCTGTCCCTCAGTGATGTCTCTGTGGAGCTGCCTTTTGTCCTAATGCATCCAAAGCCCCCAGAGCCGGTGACACGCCCGCTGTCCGGTGAGTGTTATACCCCTGGGGTGAGGGAACCCGCTCGTGTGGATACAGGCATGGCTGCTTGCTGCCACCTAATGGGGAAAACATGGTACTACCCCTGTGCCTCTTGTGACTGCATTATTGTAAGGTCCTATCCAGACGTAGCTCTGCCCCTTATGCCTTTACACCGTAACGATGTTTCACGCGTTTGGCGACCATTTATTAACCGAAGCCAATTTTGGGTGAACTGATTTTCCTCGTTGCTTCTGTTTTATCCTGTACCGCAGGGCTTCTCAGTCTTTTTCTACACGGGGCTCGCCAACCAATCCATGCTAATGCGCGGGCGCACCAGTGAATAAATATTACTGCCCATCCCCCAACCAAACACCACTGTGCAGTGCTTGTAATACCCTCTACCAACTTAAAACACTACAGAGCAGCACAACACACCGCTTCAGCAGCACCAAACAAATATCGCAGTGCAGAACCACTTTGTCCATCTTTCCATAAACCTCCCCCTTGCAACAGCAATGTCCCCCCCTCCACCAGTCTCCACCTCTCTCGCAATGCCATCAACATTGCACCCCACTGCCAGCAGCATTGTCCCCATTTCCACTCGTCTTCCAGCACTGTCCTCTATATGGCAGCAGCAGTGTCCACCTTTCCACCCCCCCTCCACTACCAGCAATGACCAACTTTTCACCCCTCTCCCACTGCCAGCAGTATTGTCCCCCTTTCCACCGGCAGCAGCACTTCCCCGTTCTCATCTCTCGAAGACTGGCCAAAACCCCCCTCCACCCAACAGAGGGCAGAGATTAAATGATACTGAAGCCTGGAGGCTGAACGTCAGGAGATCTCCAGACTCCCACTATAATAATGGTTGTAGGACCTGTGCACTCTTAGTCATGTGACCATGATGTCACTGTAGGTCCTTCACCCCTTCTAGCCACACTGCACTGTTCCTGCAGGGCTGTGCAGTTCCTGTGTTGAGGTTTGGGGGCTCTTGGGGGCACCAGACTGCTTTTCTCCTCCATGCTCTGGTTTGTCTAAACTGAACGTACATAAAGGGGTTAGAGTGCTGGGTCAGATGTCTCAAACGTTCCCGTTTTCTGCCTTCCAGAGTTCCCTCAGACCGATGCCCCGGTGGACACAAATCTCATAGAATTCGATACAAAGTAAGTGAACCTTTCCAGATGTTTCCAATGCATAGACCTCGGTAGAGGGGAAAAACGCTTCAGTTTTGTCCCTATTCATTGTCAGTGGGGACAAAATGTAACTGAACAGAACTGAGCGCTCCAAAATACATTCCGTTCCGTTTAGTTGCGTTCCAAAGACCGGAGAGATAACCACAACATGTATTTTGCTTTCCGTCCTGGGATGCGGAGCAAGATGGATCCGTCCCCCATTGACTTTCAATGGAGTTCATGACTGGTCTGTCTTGGCTATTTTAAAAGATAATACAACTGGATACATTCATAACGGATGCAGGCGGTTGTATTATTGTAACGGAAGCGTTTTTGCTGAATCCTGCCGGATCCAGTAAAAACACTAGTGTGAAAGTAGCCTTAGTATTGTCAGTGGCAACCCACAGAACTGTGACTACAGCTTTGGATGTGACTGAAACATAAGATCACTATTAGGGTCCATTCACACGTCCGTAGAATGGGTCCGGATCCGTTCCGCAATTAAGCGGAACGGTTGTGGACCCATTCGTTTTCAAGATGTGGACAGCACGCAGTGTGCTATCTGTATTTCCGGTCCGCAGCTCCGCAAAAAAATAGAGCACAGCTGCAGACAAGAATAGGAATCCTCTATTAAGTGCCGGCGATGTGCGGCGTCCATGTTTTGCGGAACGTCTGAATGGACCCCTAGTCTCAGTGTGCAGGTGCGTTATGTCCTCTCTCCGACTGACTGTCAGCTCCTTTTGCTTCTGTTCAGTTTCCTTCAGGACGACGACATAGTCTTTGAAGACTTCGCCCGACTGAGGCTCAAGGGATTAAAAGACGACAAGGAGGACGACGAGGCCTACTGCTAGCTGGACCTGTGGAGGCTCCACCCCCTGTCGCTGGAGACTCCGCCCCCTCTGCCACTCCCTGTTCCTGGAGCGGAGACCTCTCACCGATTTACACGCGCACTCTCAATGTGTAGGAATAGGTGTATGTATATAGCCATGGTGGCCAGGGGAGGGGGCCTGCGTACTCCACACGTACACAGACCCTCGCTTGCAGTGCAGGGCACCGGGACGTAGGTGGCGCCAAACCTGGAGTCCGTCTGTATATTGGGAACAATGAGCACGTGGCGAGGTTGTACATAGGGGGCGGGCGGGGGGATCAGCTGCCAATCACTGTACACATGTGGAGACATACGTTGTATATAGCCGGCGGTGGAGCGGCGTTTAATGTGATTGCGTTACTCTCTATAGTCTCGTTTATACCCAGCCGATCAAACCTTTCTACACGAGCTACAAGCGTGCTCATCTGTACATCCCTGTTTGGTTTTTGTGTGCTGTTTTTTATTTTTTTTTATTTTTTTTTGATCATCATTTTTTTTTAATCACCCCTCCCCCCACCCCAGATCCCCGGTACGCACAGACAGCACAGGTAATAATACTGCACTGCCTTCTCGCACCTTTCTATCGATGCCTCCGCACGGTTTTATATTATTAACTGTGAATTAACAAGATCCGGCCTGCGGGGGCGCCCTCCCTAAGGGCCAGTTTTATGTCACTGTCATAAAATTTTACTGGATTTTTTTTTTTTTTAAACAGGGTGGGGGTTGACGCATTTCGAGTCCTGCTGATACGGGAGGAGGAGGGGGGCACAGGGGGATTACATGGTCTCAGGGAGTTCTTGTTCAGCCTCATAGCGGGACAAGTCTGGATCTGCCCTCAGTAAACTCCCCTGGGGGGTGACTGGGGGAGGGTGGGGGCAGGAATGACACACACGCACATGTCGCTTCTGATAACGTGAGGAAAACAACAATTTGTGAGTCTCTTCTGTAATTAACTTCGCACAAACGGCAGGTGCCATACGCCTCTTTTTCCCCGTCCCCCTCCTATTTTTAAATTTTTTTTTTTTTCCGGCTTTGACCCGTAATATATTTTGTCTAAAGATGTAAAATGATCTTTTCTGTGTTGTCGATAAAGCTCCACAGGTTTAAAAAAAAAAAAATAATGCTTTATTTTTTGTGTTTTTGTTTTTTTTTTGTTTGTTTTTTGGCTACAAATATTTGGTGAGGAGCAATAAAATCTGGTGAATAATGGCGGCCTCCGTGTCTGGTGATTGTATGTCTGCGCCGCGCGCTACATGGGAGACTGGAGGGGGGATTACAGGAAAAAAAAGCACAAAAATATGTGTAATTGTGTAAAAGATTTTCTCATCTCATAAATTGGGGGCTTATTGTTAGGGGCGCGTCCCACCTCTGGAACCTGCACCTAGAATGTATCCACAGCGCATGCGCGGACGCCCTCCATTTATTTCTGGTTTCGGCCATTTCCATCGTCCTCATAGAAGTGAAGGGAGAGGTGACTGCGCATGCGCGGAAGTCTCCATTCATTTCTATGGGAGTGCCGAAAATAACCGAGGCAGCGCTCGTCTATTATTGGGAGTCCTATAGAAAGGAATGGGAAGCGCATCGCGCAAGCGCCATCACCTGTCCACTCACTTCTATGGGGCTGATGGAAATGGCCGGGCCAGAAATGAATGGAGGGCGCCCGCACTTGCACTGCGCACCCTCCTTCACTTTGCAGGCTCCGCACCTATCAGACATTGGTGGCGTATCCTAGGGATGAGCGAGGCAAAGGCGCTTTCACACGGTCAGTACTTGTAAGCCACAACCAGGAGCAGAAGAAAAATGTACGTAATGTAAACCGTGGTATGTATTTCCCATTGAAAACAATGGCAAGGGTTTTGGAAGAGTATTACAGCGCATAAAATAGGCATTTTGTGCGGCAAAATACTCCGCACATCTTCCGGTGTGAACACGGCCTAAAGGCTCATGCCCACTTTTTTTTTTTACAGGTCCATATGCTGAACCATTCACTTCAATGAGGCTTGAAAAAACGAAATTAATCTGTGTGCATTCAATGTCCTTTCCGCAAAACCTTGCGGACAAGGACAAGCATTGTTAGAATGGAGCCACAAAAAAAAGATGACACACGGATGTCATCCATTTTATTTTATTTTTTTGTGGACTACAAAATACATACGGTCGTGTCCATAAGCGCTAAGGCTGCTTTTGGCACGATTTTGGAAAATCGGAGCGAAAAACGTGAATTCCCTCAGCCCCTTAGTCACCAGCCTGTTCCGGGCATTGCTTACCAAGCGATTTATTTTTTATTTTTATTTTATAGCATAAATAAACATGATAACCGTATTTTTCCCTTCCCCCCACGACGGCACCACAGAGAGAGAGCGGACCCGCCCCCAGGGACAGGAAACCTGCAGAATAAGAAAGTGGCGCCCCTCTACCCCGTCAGTGGTTTCCTGTCCCTGGAGTGGGAGACCTGCAGTTTTCCTTTAGGTTCTTGCCCATGGCATGGAAGTCCCAGAGAGGCTCTGGAGGGCTATGTGGCACATACCTACTGGGGTCTATCGCCCATATGTTGGGCTGGCAGGAGCCGGTGGTAGTCCGGGGCTGCCACGGGGCTTTTGTGGCAGGTGCGTGTGCGCTCCTCAATGGGATTGAGGCCACGCGGGAGCGCATTGTAATGGGAACAGCCCCATGTGGGGTGTTATATTGCGCCTGTGTGTATGTATGTGTGTGTGTGTGTGTGTGTGTGTATGTGTATATATATATATATATATATATATATACTGGGTGTCCCTCTGCTATTCCTCCTCCTGGTGAGGCGTTCTATCCCTCCACGTCAGGGCTATGTTTGAGCTACCCCATCCTTTTGCCAGACAAACAACCCGGCTCGGAGACATGGAGGAGGAAAAGAGACCAGACCCGGCAGAAGGAGAGATCCCGGCACTTGGCTGATATGGAGTGGATAAGTGCCCAACATTTGATATGAGACTGAAATATGGTTGTGATTTTGCAGTATACTAGACTAACAGGCGAAATGTCTCTGTGAGGTCACGGTGTGAGTATAGGTAGGCCGAGGGTAAAAACAGGGTTCTGGTTACTCATTTTTGTTGTCCTCGGGCAGGCCTGCACAGTTGAGGTGGAGAGCAGCACTGGGTTCTCCGGGGCACACTCTGTTACAGGGGACACCGGCCAGGTGGTGGTTGAGGGGCCCTTGATGGTAATTCAGGTTGGGTGTGCTTTTGCGGCTGGGCCCCTGGTCGTGACTCCAGCACCTTGGCGGTACAAGATGATGAGAGCAGTGGTTCTGTTAATTAAAGACTGAGACAAAGGTTGAATCCAACTCACAACTTTTACTGTATGCTGGTTCTTGATCACAAGTACATCCAAATGTGAACAGTCTCATATGCATATGAAGGTAGAAAGTTGTAAATCCAAGGTCAGTCTTTCTGCATATATGTGTATATCAGGCTAGGATATGGAGATAAGTCTTGACTGGTATCTTAAGCTCTTTGCCTTGTCTTATTCTCAGTAACGGTGGTTTAGATCCTTCCTTCTACATAAGTGCAAATAACAGCTGGCCTGGCTGTAAAACATATTGTAAGTGAGGCTGCCAGAAGCTCAAATCCTTCACCTGGGTACAAAGGCGCCTGTAGCCTAGTATAATGGCTATTGCCCTTCCTTTGTCTTTCTGCAGTTTAAAAAGCTTTTTTTCACTTGTCACCCCGGAAGAGTGGACAGTAGAAGGAGGTCTTACCTAGGCTTTGTTTCTTCGCTTTATAACTTGAGATGGATTGTGGAGCTCCAGAGAGAGCTGAGAGGAAGGGGTCCTCTCTCTCCCCCTTTCCTCCCTCCAGCTCCTCTAACTCCTAGACTCTCATGACTAACAACTAACTGACTAGGCCTGAATTGTAGTGTATATATAGACTATGGTGCTATCCCCATCTAGTGGTGGAACAAGTGTAGTGCACCTAACAGGCTATTACCAGGGATTTCACCGGATAAACCAGATATAAATGGCATGGAATGCAATATTACATAAAATACAACAACTTTGCAGAGCCCACGTATATGAGTGGAACGCTGCACTTTCTCTAGACAAGGCCTAAGAAAGTTTTGGCTAAGAGCGAATAAGAAATGCGCATTGTGTAGATATTCCCTGTCATTCTCATATGCTAAGAAGCTGTGCCAGCAGTGTATAGGACAGATGGTAGAAATCGCCTGGCTTTTTGAAGAATATCAAATCACTTATCAGATCAGAGGTGAAAGTCTACCTAAGGTCATGTAAGCGCCGAAAGAAGTCCATAGAGGACTGGGGGTCACAAGTGGATTCAGCTGATAGTGAGGAAGCTTTAGAAGCAGACGTCTCAGAAAATTCCTCTTCCTAGGAAGATGACCTGGAGGGTAGGCCATTGTTTCCAGTTGAAGACACTCTCAAGTTATTAAAGGCTTTTCTTTCCATCTGGACTTAGACGATGTTAAAGAAAATAAATCCGTGGTTGATTCGGTGTTTGAGGGCCTTCGAGAGAAAAAACATGGATGTTTCCCGTTGCATAAGAGTGCGTTAGCCCTCATTGACAGAGAATGGAAGAGACCGGATAAAAAAGCTTTCAAAGGTTTAAAAGAAAGTATTCATTTGAAGAAGAGTCGTCTTCTTCTTGGGATAGGGCTCCAAAGATTGTCGCCATATCTAAAATTTAAAGAAGTCTTCTTTACCTTTTGAGGATATGGGATTCCTGAGGGAGCTGTTAGATAAAATGTTGATTCCTGTCTAAGGAGCACCTAGGAGGCTGCGGCCTCCGCATTTAGACCTAATATTGCTGCCACAGTTACAGCCAGATCCATGGGTATTTGGTTGGAGCAGTTAGAATGTCAGATTGGAGAGAAATGTCCAAGAAATCAGATTTTAGCCTCTTTGCCTACCCTACGGAAGGCGGTTGATTTCATCGCAGATGCCTCTGTGGACTTGGTAAAGCTGGCGGCAGGGGCCTCCTCCCTGTCCAGTTCTGCCTGCCGAGCTCTTTGGTTGAAGAATTGGAGAGGGGGGTATTTGTCCTTTAAACAGAGATTGTGTAGTATTCCTTGTCAATGTCAGTTTTGGTTTGGCACAGAGTTAGTTTCCGTCCTAGAGAAAGCAGCAGATAAGAAAAAGAGGTTTCCATGATTTCCCCCTGGGGCCTCCTCAACTCCCTTTGCAAGATCCAGACGTCCTTTTCGTTTATCAACCAGATTTCAGAGAAGGGGGTAATTTAGTGATAAAAAACAAAATCCCAGGTGTAAAGGGGCTTGGGGAAAGGGCTTCCTGTTTGGAGGTTCCTCCTCCCAGCCTAAAAAACACAATGACAGCAATGACACCGGAAGTTCTGTGGGAGGAAGACTGAAGCTTTTCCTTGCCGCATGGGAAAGAGTGGCAGGAGATTGGGTAAGGAGGCTCATAAGTGAAGGTTTAAAGTTAGAATTTTGCGTAAGTCCTCCCCAAAAATTTGTAGTCACAGGGGCTCGTGGCTCTCCGATTTATGGAGATGGAAGTATTAAAATTGTTAGAAAATCAGGTGCTAATTCCAGTCCCAGTGGCAGAACAGGGGAAGGGTTTCTACTCTACTGTTTCTAGTAAAGAAACCTCCTTTCACACAATTCAAAAATTAAAGCGACTAAACAAATTCCTTCTCTTCAAGAAATTTAAAATGGAGACAGTAAAATCTGCAGTTCATCTCTTGTATCCCAGATGTTTTATGGCAGTCTTAGATTTGAAAGACTTATATTACCACATCCCCATTCATCCTGAGTATCAACAGTTCCTCAGAGTGGCAGTGACCATAGAGCGAAGTGTTTGTCACCTTCAATTTCAGACTCTTCCGTTTGGGTTTTCTATGACCGAAAGGGTTTTTACGAAGATAGTAGCAGAAAGAAGTAGTAGAACAAGGGAGGATATCTTATTCCTGCCCTATCTGGATGATTTTCTAATCATAGCAAGCTCCCAGCAAAATTGTGTAACAGCCGTGCAAAAGGTGACGGAGATCTTAGAAGAATTAGGATGGATTATAAATCTCAAAAAATCCAGAATTGTACAAGAGACTCGTCAGGTATTTCTGGGTCTGCTCCTAGACTCGGTGGCACAGAGAGTCTTTGTGACACAAGAAAAGATATTACGCATCCAGGCGAAGTTGCAGAAGGTACAATCAGCCCCAAAATTGACAATCCGAAAAGCATTGTCTGTTCTGGAGTCGCTAACTTCCTGTATTCCGGCGGTGGAATGGGCCCAATTCCATACTTGACAACTTCAGAAAGAAATTCTCCCATCACTAAGGAAGATTGGGGAATCTTTGGACTCAGAGAGAGTAATTTCCAAAAAGACACTACCGTAGAAGATCTGCCCTGGTGGGAAGACTTGGAATTGCCCCAACCCAGTAGTGGTGACAACGGATGCTAGCCCTTGGGGATGGGGAGCCCACTTTTAGATCAAGTCATTCAGGGTCAGTGGTCCCCGATGCAAAGAACTTTCTCCTCGAACAGGCAAGACCTGCTAGCAGTAAGATTGGCTCTGAAGACGGCGTTGCCCTTTATTCAGCTAAAACATGTCCGGATAATGTCAGACAACCGGTCTGCAGTAGCTTATATAAATCATCAAGGGGGGGGCAAGAGCTGTTCCAAAATATGGAGAGGATCAGTCATCTCTCTGCTCTCCACATAAAAGGCCTGGAAAACTTCCAGGCAGATTTCTTGAGCTGTCACCAGTTGAAATGGGGCGAATGGTCCCTGAAACCTTCAATCTTCGCAGAGACGGCAAATCACTGGGGCAATTCCTCAATCGGTCTATTTGCCACCAGAAAGAACAAGAAGGTAAAGAAATTTTGTTCTCTCAACCCGAGAGAATTCACAGATGGGGTGGATGCCTTTCTTCAAAAATGGGACTACCCCTTAGGTTACGCCTTTCCCCCATTACAGCTGATTCCTCTAGCCCTAAAAAAGATCAGGGACGAGGGTGTGAGAATAATCATGTTTGTCTCCTTCTGGCCAAGGAGGGCATGGTTTTCTCTCCTGAGGTCCGTGTCCATCTCGGAACCTTGGATCCTCAGATCCTCCTGGAAATCCCGGACCTCCTTGTGCAGGGCCCAGTATGTCATCCAAATGTCAGGGGTCTGCACCTTACGGCCTGGAATTCGAGGTCATTACTGATTAGTCAAGGATTTTGAGAAGCCCTAGTATCTACTTTATTAAAAGTAGGAAAGCGATGACAAATTCTATCTACACTAGCCTTCAAAAGAAATTCCTAGCCTTTGCAGGGATACAGGCAAGTACTTTGCCCTGTGAACTTTCTATTGTTCAGATCCTAGAGTTTCTCCAGAGGGGGTTATCTATGGGGTTAGCTAAGAGCACCCTTAAAGTACAGGTTTCGTCCCTTTCTGCCCTCAGGGGAAAAAACTTTGCCATTGACCCTTGGACAGTAAGATTCTTCAAGGCCGTAGACAGAATTATTCCAGTGAGAGGACCTAGGTTTCCCCCGGGGATTTGAATCTAGTGTTAAATGCCTTAACTAGGGAGCCTTTTGATCCTTTGGCTTCCTGTTCAGTGAAGTTTCTTACCTTTAAACTAGTCCTGTTGGTAGCACTAACATCTGCTAGAAGGGTTAGCTAGATTAGGCTATCTCTATCAACCCTCCTTTTATGTCTATTCTAGATGACCGGGTTATCCTTAGAGCAGACCCAAATTTTTAACCTAAAGTTCCGTCCAGATGTAACAGGCTCCTAAAAATAGTCCTTTCGTCCTTTGTTGCTAAGCCCAAGAACCAAGAAGAAAGGGTTTTTCACTGCCTAGACGTGAGGAGAAGTCTTATGCGTTATCTAGAGATGACCAAAGATTGGAGGAAGTCCTCTGCTTTGTTTGTTCTTTTTTCTGGCATTAATAAGGGTAAGATGGCCTCAAAAAGTTCCATAGCCAGATGGATTGGGACAGCCATTTCTCTGGCTTACTCTATTTCGGGAAGTCCTCCTCCTCTATCTCTGAAGGCACATTGTGCTCGTGCAGATTCTACCTCTTGGGCTGAGAGGGCTAGTGTTTCTATTGAGCAAATCTGTAAGGTTGCCACGTGGTCTTCTCCTTCTACCGTCACTATCGGCTTCATCTAAATCCTGTCTCTGCTCTTCTGTTTGGGAAGAAGGTTCTGGAAGTTGTTTCGCACCCTTAAGGAAGGGGGTTCTCTAATCTCTCTCTGTGGTGCTGTTGTGGGGAAGGGAAAAATGATGATTACACTCACCAGTAATCGCATTTTCCAGACCTCACGACAGCACCCATCCTTATTCCCTCCCTGGTGTTCACGATTCTGGTTGAGTTGCGTAGGGTGTAGCAAAAAAAGAAAAATTTTACATGTTTGGATAAACTAACTCAGGTTAGAGTCCCTCTCATGCTCTGTAAACCACTGAGGTGGGAGAGAGGCTCCACCTTTTTATTCTGCAGGTTTCCTGTCCCTGGAGGCAGATCCTCTCGCGCTCTCTGTGGTGCTGTCGTTTGGTCTGGAAAATCCGATTACCGGTGAGTGTAATCATCATTTTCTGGGTCAGTAGGATTACAATGATACCAAATACATTTTTTTTTACATTTTACTAATTTTGCGTGATAAAAAAACCCTTTTTTTTTTAAAAAAAGAAGAAAAATGTTTTTTGCATCGCCACATCACAAGACCCATACCGTTTTTTACTTGGCTTGATTTTTGCTGGATGTCTTCTAGTTTTCACTGGTATAATACTTTTTGATCGCTTTTAATTAAGTGTTTTTTTTTTGCTTTGTTTTTTTTTGCCACATTCATCACGCGGGATAATTAACATATTTGCAGGTCCTTACGGACGCAGCAATACAATTTGTGAGGATCTAAATGCGATCAATGGAAAAATTACAATAGACTATATTTTGGTTGTTTCTAAAATACATTGCACTCTTTCTACAGTGTGTTGTTTTTTTAATGTCAGTGCTATACTGACATTCACCAGGAGGCTGCGCCAGAGTGGCACAGCCTGCTGGGAAACACTGGAGGCCGGTCTTGAGGCCTACACTAGGTCCCATCCTGCCTTCACTAATATCAGCACCCCGGTATATGGTATATAATCTTGCTGTGATTTATTGTCACATTATAGTGACGTGTTTAAGCACTCTATGTGCCTTTCTCAATAAATCACAGCAAGATTATATACCAACGGTGGGTGCCGTTTCTTTTTTCCAGTTATCTACATGGGACGCCTGCCCTAGGACACGTGCACCGCCACTGTTTGTTCTGTAGTGCCGATCGATACATGATATACATTTACATGTGAAGGTCGCCATTGCCCACAGCATATAAGGTGTTAAACAGCTTGGATCGGTGCCCCTGACGGTCCGGGCTGTTATAGCTCATGTGAGATCTAAGCCCCCCGCTCTCCTTAGACTGCGCTGCCATGAAAAGGTGGCGACTCAGCATAGGGCCCCTTAGTAACCGACAAAAAGGTGTATGGGTGGTCACTAAGGGGTTAATCAGAAAATGGCGTTCACTGGAGTACCGCACCTTCTTCAAACAGGTGATCGGCAGTGGGTGCCAGGAGAAAAACCCCCACCATTCACACACCACCCGAAGCATAGGGCACCCCTATTAAACACTCAAGACTTTTGCACTGACCACTAGGCCTAATAATTGTCATGATTTTCTGTTCAGGTAACTTTCATCAGTCATCACATTATCATTACAAGAAGAATCACAATGACAGATACCACCTCAATACAGGACCCTCTATTAACAATAGGTGATATCACAGCTTATCTGCTCCCTCCTGACCTCTGCACAGGTCAGAGAGCATGCGCAGAAAACTCTCCCATAGAAGTCAATGGAGTCCCCTCTTGTCTGTTGTCGATGGCCCATGTGAAAACTGCAGGATTTTATTTTATTTTTAATGTAGAAGACATGGAAAACGTGAGTGGACCTTCTCTGTCTCCCATTGGCACCCCGCAAATGAGATTGCAGGATGCCGATGTCAGTGCAGGCTGTCCAAGGCCTAGTGAAGGCCCCAGGCCTAGAGAAAAAGAGAAAAAAATGTTTTTTTCCATTGAAAAAAATGCTAAACTAAAATCTCCACATATTTCGAATCGCCACCTCCGTACTACACAATTATCATGTGATTTAGGCCTCATGCACACGACCGTTGTTTGATTCCGTGTCCGTTGCTCCGTTTTTCGTGATTTTCTGCGGACCCATTGGTTTTCAATGGGTCCGTGGAAAACTCGGCAAATGCACCGTTTGTCCAACGCATCCGTGGTCCGTGATTCCAGTCCGTCAAAAAAATATAACCTGTCCTATTCTTGTCCGTTAAAAACGGTTCACGGACCCATTCAAGTTAATGGGACCATGAAAAAATGCGGATGGCCATCCGTGTGTCATCTGCGTTCCGCGTCCGTTTTTTTTTTTGCGGATCCCTTGGCAGGCACTTGCCAAAAATTGTCAGCCTGTCTTTTGGTAAAATCTTTTGGGTCATGTCCGCTAAAAAAAACGGAAGACACACGGAAACACAACGGAAGGCAAAAACGGACACGGATCACTGAACAACGGAACCCCTTTTTGCGGACATCATAAAAAAACGGTTGTGTGCATGAGGCCTTATTTTGTATTGTAAAAGGTAAAAAAAAATGCCCGAATTGTTTTTTGCTTATTTCCCACAAAAAAAGGAATAAAAAACAATCAAAAAAGTAATGTACCCCAAAATGATACCAATAAAAAACTACAAGTCGTTCTGCAAAAATCAAGCCCCCACACAGGATGGTAGAAAGAAAAATAAAAAAGTTATGGGTATTTGTATGTGATGATACAAAAACAATAAAAAAACAAAAGAAAAAGTGTGTCTATACAGTGGGTACGGAAAGTATTCAGACCCCCTTAAATTTTTCACTCTTTGTTAAATTGCAGCCATTTGCTAAAAAATTTTAAGTTCATTTTTTTTTCTCATTAATGTACACACAGTTTCCCATGTTGACAGAAAAACACAGAATTGTCGACATTTTTGCAGATTTATTAAAAAAGAAAAACTGAAATATCACATGGTCCTAAGTATTCAGACCCTTTGCTGTGACACTCATATATTTAACTCAGGTGCGGTCCATTTCTTCGGGTCATCCTTGAGATGGTCCTGCACCTTCACTTGAGTCCAGTTGTGTTTGATTATACAGTTTGGACTTGATTAGGAAAGCCACACACCGGTCTATAGAAGACCTTACAGTTTAGAGGAAACGAGAATCACGAGGTCAATGGAACTGCCTGAAGAGCTCAGAGACAGAATTGTGGCAAGGCACAGATCTGGCCAAGGTTACAAAAAGATTTCTGCTGCACTTAAGGTTCATAAGAGCACAGTGGCCTCCATAATCCTAAAATGGAAGACGTTTGGGACGACGAGAACCCTTCCTAGAGCTGGCCGTCCGGCCAAACTGAGCTATCGGGGAGGAAGAGCCTTGGTGAGAGAGGTAAAGAAGAACCCAAAGATCACTGTGGCTGAGCTCCAGAGATGCAGTCGGGAGATGGGAGAAAGTTCCAGAAAGTCAACCATCGCTGCAGCCCTCCACCAGTTGGGGCTTTATGGGAGAGTGGCCCGACGGAAGCCTCTTCTCAGTGCAAGACACATGAAAGCCGCATGGAGTTTGCTAAAAAAAACACCTGAAGGACTCCAAGATGGTGAGAAATAAGATTCTCTGGTCTGATGGGACCAAGATAGAACTTTTTGGCCTTAATTCTAAGCGGTATGTGTGGAGAAAACCAGGCACTGCTCGTCACCTGTCTATAGATGCAAATGACACCATTTGTAATAAACTAATAAAATCTTACCCACTGATGAATAACGACAGACACAGCAATATGGAATAAAATGGCCGCAATGCTTTATGAAGGGTATACCAATAAATAATATTTAATAAATAATTAAAACCATTAAATTCATTAATCAATAACCACTGTAAACTCCCATAATGACCTGAATCCACTCAGCAATAGCTGAGTGATACAGCCCCTCTAAAAAAAAGCAAAGCGACATAATACAAAAATTTGGGGGAGGGAGGGCGGGGCGACGATCCGGTCTTCTTAACACTGGCCCAGAGGTGCCGCCGAACCCTCAATTTAAGGACCTGAGCTTCCCGCCGCAGGAACAACCACCAACCAGGAGCTCCGAAATCTCCCTCAGCAACGGATCCACCAATCAGCTGTCATCTTGTCCTTCACTCAGGTAAACCGGAATAAACCAGCTGATTGAAGTACATCATTTCTGAAGTAAAAATCCTGTCAAAGAAAGAGCGGGAAACAAAAAGGGGGGAAGGGGGAGAAACAGAACAGAACTAAAAGAATATATACCCTAACATTAGTGTCATTGCCCCCATGTGTCCCCCAAGCTAACCGCTCTGGGGGGCCCGTACAATACAGTCCCAACAGTGATGCATGGTGGTGGCAGGATCATGCTGTGGGGGTGTTTTTCAGCTGCAGGGACAGGACGACTGGTTGCAATGGAGGGAAAGATGAATGCAGTCAAGTACAGGGATATCCTGGACAAAAACCTTCTCCAGAGTGCTCAGGACCTCAGAATGGGCCGAAGGTTTACCTTCCAACAAGACAATGACCCTAAGCACACAGCTAAAATAATGAAGGAGCGGCTTCACAACAACTCCGTGACTGTTCTTAAATGGTCCAGCCAGAGCCCTGACTTAAACCCAACTGAGCATCTGGAGAGACCTAAAAATGGCCGTCCACCAATGTCTAACATCCAACCTGACAGAACTGGAGAGGATCCCCAAATACAGGGGTGAAAAACTTGTTGCTTCTTTCTCAAAAAGACTCATGGCTGTATTAGATCAAAAGAGTGCTTCTACTAAATACTGAGCAAAGGGTCTGAATACTTAGGACCATGTGATATTTCAGTTTTTCTTTTTTAATTAATCTGCAAAAATGTTGACAATTCTGTGTTTTTCTGTCAATATGAGGTGCTGTGTGTACATTAATGAGGAAAAAAATGAACTTAAAAGATTTTAGCAAATGGCTGCAATATAACAAAGAGTGAAAAAATTAAGGGGGCCCGAATACTTTCCGTACCCACTGTGTATATAATCTAAAAGTTCAAATCGCCCTCCTTTCCCTAAAATCAAAATACATAACCCAGTATTAGAATGTATTGGCTCCAATGAGCCAAAGTTTTTGCCTCGCGAAGTCTTGCGAGACTTTGGGTAATAACTTCAGAAATTAATTTGTACTGTAAAAAAAAAACATTTCCCGAACTTGGGTTCGGTTCCAAGTGGAGTAACCGAAAAAAACGGCTGATTCGCCATTGTTTGTCACTTCAACTCAGCAAAACTTTTTAAATAAAAAGTGATCGAAAAGTCCCACACTTCAGAATGGGATCACTGAAAAGTACAGATGGCCCCGCAAAGAATGAGCTTCCACACAGCTCCGTACACATGACTACAAAAAAGTTATAGGGGATATGGTGATGAAGAAAACATTTTTTTCAAGTTTTTTTTTTTCAGTATTAATATGCAAGAAAAATCATACAAGTGTGGTATCATCCTGGAGAATGACGGTAAGGGTCCTTTCACACTGGCGTTTTTGTTTTCCGGCATAGAGATCCGCCGTCGCGTCTCTATGCCGGAAAAATCCTGATCAGGATTATCCCCATGCATTCTAAATGGAGAGAAATCCGTTCAGGATGCATCAGGATGTCTTCAGTTCAGGACCGGAACGTTTTTTGGACGCATCAAATACCGCAGCATGCTGCGTCCAAAAATCCGGAACACTTGCCGCAAGGCCGGATCCGGAATAAATGCCCATTGAAAGGCATTAATCCGGATCCGGCCTTAAGCTAAACGTCGTTTCGGGACACATCGCCGGATCCGATGTTTAGCTTTTTCTCAATGGTTACCATGGCAGCCAGGCCGCTAAAGTCCTGGTTGCCATGGTAAAGTGTAGTGGGGAGCGGGGAGCAGTATACTTACCATCCGTGCGGCTCCCAGGGCGCTCCAGAGTGACGTCAGGGCGCTCTACACGCATGGATCACGTGATCGCATGGATCATGTGATCCATGGGCATGGGGCGCTCTGACGTCATTCTGGAGCGCCCCGGGAGCCGCACGGACTGTAAGTATACCGCTCCCCACTACTACTATGGCAACCAGGACTTTAATAGCGTCCTGGCTGCCATAGTAACCTGAAAGCATTTCGAAGACTGATCAGGATCCTGATCAGTCTTCTAATGCTTCAGGCGACTTGCGTTCTGACGGATCCGGCGGGACGGAAGTGCCTGCCGGATCCTCAGAACACAAGTGTGAAAGAGGCCTTAAAGGTCAACTTTACCGCATAGTGAACAGATCCGTCCTGCGCAGACCGCGAAAACTGTGAAAAAGACTGCAAGACGGATCTGTCCATCCGCATCACAGGATGCAATGCATTTGTAGACGGATCCGCGCCCAGAGCCGTCTACAAATGCTGTCAGTTGTCACACTGAATGGCGGATCCGGCAGGCAGCTCCGACAACGGAACTGCCTGCCGGAACACACTAACGCAAGTGTGAAAGTACCCTAATGAACATAAACTTTTCACTGCTATACAACTTCATTGTCACTCATTTCTTCTCCTTTGCTGCCACCTACTGACCAAACATATTATTGCAGGCTTCTACATAGAACATTGCTCCACACCCTTACACAGCCGATCTCCTCTTCTTTCTACTGTCTTCAGGAGTGGACCTGGCTAAAGGACCTTTGATGATGTCACTGCGCTCATCAGTTGGTCAACCACCATGGTGATGGACCATGTGATGAGCGCAGTGACGTCACCACAGGTCCTTCTCCTCAAAAAAGAAACCAGGCCTGCCGGGCTGCATGTTCAAGTGGATGAGGTGAGTTTATTAATGTTTTGTTTTTTTAACCGCTCCATCACTATTTTACTTAGCATTTCTGCATTATAACCATGTTATAAGGGAAAATAATAAAGATCGGGTAGCCATGCCGATTGTCTCTTAGCAACCATGAGTGAAAATCGCACCGCATCCCCACTTGATTGCGGATGCTTGCGATTTTCACGCAGCCCCATTCTTTTCTATGGGGCCTGGGTTGTGTGAAAAACGCACAATATAGAGCATGCTGCGATTTTCACGCAACACAGAAGTCATGCGGGAAAATTCCTGGTCCTGTGCACAGCCCCATAGAAATGAATGGGTCCGGATTCAGTGCGGGTGCAATGCGTCCTCCTCACGCATTGCACACGCAAGGAAAAATCGCCCGTGTGAAAGGGGCCTAAGGGTTAAAAACTGCAAAACAAGCCCTTATAAGCTACATAGCCTGAAAAATAAAAAAATTTATAGCTCTTGGAAAATGACGATGTAAAAATCGCCAGGTCATTAAGACCTAAAGCAGGCTGGTCACTAGGGGGTTAACTTTTTTTTTTTTTTTTAGGGTAAATATGTCTTTTTATGATCATTTTTTTTTTCTTTCTTTGTGGTGCAGTTTTAGCCATCTGGCGACAGCTGAGCGTCTGCTCTTATGGCCGATACTGGCCGTTTAACCCCTTACAAGCTGCAGTTATTGGTGACTGCGGCACCTAAGTGGTTCTTCCCTACTTGTGATTGCGATGATGCAGTGCCCATGCCTCTACATGGCAGCCAGGGTTCTAATGAAGGCCCCCGTGTCTGTCTTCAGTGTATACCTATTAAGGCAGTGCCAGGGGCAGTCTGTATTCCACTGGGGGTGTAGTACACTCTACTACATATGAAGTACAGTGTATTATAGAAGCGATCATACAATCACATGTTAAAATGAAGAGCTGAATAAACGTTTTCTTTAGAAAAATCACGTAAAACAAAAAGGAAAAATCCACTTTAAATGGGGAAAAATTTTGAAAAAATAAAATCTCTTCCACCTATTTGGTATCTGTGACGACCTGAACTATACAGTGGTCACGCCATTTATCCCGCATGGTGCGCGCACACCCAAAAATAGCCAGACTTGCTGATGTTTAATTACTAGCCTCCCAAAAAATTGAATAAAAAGCAACACCCTCCCCCAAAAAAATGAGTAAAAGTAGGGTTTAAAAAATTTTTTTTTCTTATTTCAAGGGAACTTTTCTTATTGACTGTGGTGTCGGATCTGCGGGTAGGAGGAGCTGAGCAGATTGATGTATTTGTACATCTATTGTATGCTCAGGAGTCCAGTGGGCGGGACCGCTCAGTGATTGACAGCTGCCTCTATATGCAGAGCTGTCCGTCACTCAGTAGGACCGCCCACTGGACTCCTGAGCCTAGAATAAGTGAATAAAATACCAGTTCAATGAATCTTTCTGTAGGTGACTCAGCAGTCCTCGGTGATTGATGGGTGCTACTTATTTGGGTGATTGCGGCTTTTATTGATATTATACCGCTGCGGTGGTCACATGTCCCTATAAAGACGTCACCAGGATTCCGAGATTAACATGGGACATGAGAAGCGGCGGATTGGTAAGTTTATTTTATAGCGTTTTCATGAGGCTGGAGTGCCCCTTTAAATGTAATAATAAATGTGGAACACAGAGCGTCACGGATCTTGTCTTAATCTTATACGGAGCCGCAAGTTGACACAGAGCAGACGTGTCGTAGTTTCCAGTGCTGCAAAGGAGAGGAAAATGATAGGTCTGAATATGCAGAAGTAGTGCAGGATTACAAAAACAGGGCTGCTTTCTTCCTCAAACAGCGCCACGCCTGTGCACAGGTGGTGTGAGGTATTGCAGCTCAGCGCCAAAGAGGTTTTCCAGGACTCCTGTCCTCAGGATAAGAATTGGTCATCAGTAGGGTTGAGCGAACTTGTATTTTAAGTTCGGCGTCCAAAGTTTGGGTTGGGGTTATCTTAGAATCCCGTTATGGATTCAGCTACCATGGACCAATGAACCCGAACGCTGAACTTAAAAAAACAAGTTCGCGCAACCGTCCTTCACTGCTCTACTTCCTTCTTCTCCTCCACACAGAGCACAGGAGCTCCGCCCCTCATGTCACATGATCATTATACCAGGCCCTTTACCACCTCTTATCCAATCCAGTACTGAGCCACGCCCCCTGCACTGATCAGTGACGTCACCCCAGGTCCTTAGTGTTGTCCAAGGTTCGGGTTCATCGAAGAATCCCCTTATGGATTCAAAATTCCATTATGGTCCGTGGTAGCGGAATCCATAACGGGATTCTTTGATAACCCCAACCCGAACTTTTGACGCCAAACTTAAAATACAAGTTCGCTCAACCCTAGTCATCAGTATCACATTGGTGGGGGTCTGACACCTGACACCCCCACAGATCAGCTGTCTTGGGTCAGCGCTAAGACTATAGTGGAGAGAGGTGGACGCAGAAGGCTCAGTTCATTGTGTAGTGGCCGTGCCATGGTACAGCAGCTCAGCTCCCATTCAAGTGAGTAGAAACCGAGCTCCATTGCACATTCTATTTACTGTAGAGTTTTCGGCGCTGTCCAAAGCACCTGATCAACGGGGGTGTCAGGTATCAGACCCCACCAATCTAATACTGATGACCTACCCTGAGGAGAGGTGATCAGTTTTTTGAAGTGTACCTGAGTTTTCAGAAAAGATTTTGCATAATGACTGTACAATCATAACAGTGAAGGCGTGGTTATGTTTGCACAGGCTAGATGCATTTCTCTCAGAAGCAGGTTGTGTCTCACTTCTACCACCATTATATGCAGTGATCTCATTTCCCACTACGTTTGTTTTCTTCTAGGGAGCTCAGAAAGCTGATAAGGAGGGATAAATCAGACTTCCGGGCACACAGGAGCTTCTCGGCTCTTCAGAAGCAGTGTAGAAGCAGTTCTATCAGGCTCAGGAGTTCAGCTGGCTCTGGCACGCCCACATTTCTGTTACCAGGGATGGATCTGGCCTGATAACAGGCAGTGGACTACAACTTAGATGGAAGTGAGACCCCCTAGTGGTCATGACTTTACATCCTCTATTAAAGGAAATTGTGTAAATGCTAGAATATGAGCTGCACTACCATACACATCCTGTGGACAGTTGTGGCGCTGTAAGAAAGCAGCCACCTAGAGGAATGTGTGCAGGTCTATAAAGCCTGTCAGTGAGGGGCGTCTGAATTCACTGCCATCTATTACTGATGTCATATTAGGGGCCGGTGCCCGGTGGTGTAACTGACAACCTCCTCTGACTCTCACACTCATTATAAGGCGGTGCGGTTGGACTGGCGATCTGTGGATCCGTTAATTCACAGCTCAATGCAGGGAGGACAATAGATCATGTCACCCCTGCACCCCTTTCCCTCATCTGTCACCATCACCTCCCAGGTTATAGCAATGGCTTGGGTTTCGGTCTGGATTGAATGAGGGTTTCGCTCCTTTATGACAGGGAACCGATCTCTTCACCTTCCTGTTACTTCATGGGCGTCTGTCAGCAGGAAATTCCCTGATAAACCAGTCTCGTAGGGCCACATCAGCAGTATGTAATAATACCGTTCACTTAGCGATCCGTTGCTTCATTCTAGAGAGAGAGAGAGAACTTTAAATGTAAATGAGCAGTTAAGTGCACTGGGGGCGGGCCCAAGCTGCACTGTGCACTCCTGCTTCCTCTGCCAGCTTCTCCCTCCTTGAATGATAAGGCCAGGATAGATGACTATGCAGGAACCTGTGCCAAAGAAGGAGAGGGAGGGGCAAGAGTGCACAGAGCAGCTTGGGCCCGCCCTCAGTGCACTTAATCCATATAAAAATGAGCAATTATGCAGATGCTAATATAGTCAAAGGATAGAAAGTCCAAAATTATTATAGGATCACTGAAGTTGGCGCCGCAAGTCCCAAGTGTAGTAGGCAAAAACACCACAGTGGATACAAAGTAGAAAAGGACTGCGCTGCTCAGATGTACTTAAGTGTTCGTTCACACTGAATGCGGTATACGGGTGTTTCCAGATTTCGCATATATCTCTCCTTGTACAGTGGTGCAACCTGTGAATAAAATCACTGATAGAGTAGCACCGTCAACCTCTTAGCAGAAAAAGGTGAAAATCTACTCACAGACAGACTGGTCAAAACAGCATATCACATGTAGCTTCCATCAATTGAATCTTCCACGTGGGACGCCGAGTCTCTGTAATTGTAGACCAAGGGCCAGAGATAGTGAAGCACCGCTGATGTTCTTATATAAATATAGGTTTATTATACTCACAATTCAGTGGTATAAAACAGCATAAGACAATAAAGTGACGGTCCAGAAAACGCCCGACCCGGTTTCGCTCAATGGCTTCCTCAGGGCGGGAAGCCATTGGAGCCCTGAGAGCCATTGGAGCGAAACCCGGGTCGGGCGTTTTCTGGACCGTCACTTTTATTGTCTTATGCTGTTTTATACCACTGAATTGTGAGTATAATAAACCTATATTTATATAAGAACATCAGCGGTGCTTCACTATCTCTGGCCCTTGGTCTACAATTACAGAGACTCGGCGTCCCACGTGGAAGATTCAATTGATGGAAGCTACATGTGATATGCTGTTTTGACCAGTCTGTCTGTGAGTAGATTTTCACCTTTTTCTGCTAAGAGGTTGACGGTGCTACTCTATCAGTGATTTTATTCACAGGTTGCACCACTGTACAAGGAGAGATATATGCGAAATCTGGAAACACCCGTATACCGCATTCAGTGTGAACGAACACTTAAGTACATCTGAGCAGCGCAGTCCTTTTCTACTAATTATGCAGATGCTGTTACAGTGTGAGGCTCTATGTGTGATCCAATATCTAGTATGGTGCTCAAAAAAGTAAGCCAAAGATGACTATGTAAAAAAAAAAAAGTGTCGATCAACCTTTTTGCCTGGTGAAGTTAGACTGCTTTATGCGGCGTGTAGCAGATGATATTGACCACCAGATGGCGCAGTTCGCTATGTATAACCTGTTCATCGCTGTTTTTAGGCATCAAAACCGCTGTGCCTCGGAGATGCTCCGTTATATGACATAGCAGAGTATTACTTACTAGACATTATGCCGTTACAATAACGGGCGCTAGAATTGGCTAGCGCGCATCACACTGCACTCTGGCCGATCAGCGCTGCCCCCCACATACTGTCCGCACAGACCATACCCCGTGCGGCGAAGGCGGCGCATGCGCACTGGCTGAACGGTGGCGGAGGAACTGTCTCAGGAGCGGAGGGCGGCGGGGGACCAGCTTATAGGGACACCCTGCAGGGAAACTTGTGAGTAGCATTGTGTCCTCATTGGATGTAGTGCCGCGCATGCCCAGTGCAAAACCGGTGACACACACACGGACACAGCACACTCGCACACGGATTTTATAATATAAGATGTGCGCTATAGCTATATAGGTTATCTACATGAAACAGAAAGAGCGTGTTCACACCTGAATCTTGACAGAATCCACCGACATTCTGCTGTCAGTGCTTGTGAAGTTGTACTCGTCCCGTTCACACCATGCTGAGCACACTTAGGGGCTCACGAACACGGCCGTTCCCCGGCCTATACGGTTTCCACAGACGGATGCAGACCCATTCAACTCGAATGGGTCGTGATTAGTGTTGAGCGAACTTGTGTTTTCAAGTCTGGCGTACAAGGTTCCGGGGATCTAAGAATTCCGTTAAGGATTCCGCTACCACGGACTATAACTTATGGTCTGTGGCAGCGAAATCCATAATGGAATTCTTAGATCGCCGGAACCTTGTACGCCAGACTTGAAAACACAAGTTCGCTCAACACTAGTCGTGATCCGGAAAAAAATAGAACAGCTGTTGCTAGAGCTGATGATCATTTAAGGGGCAGGGTCCCTTTAAGAGCTTTATAAGAGAAGTCCTTCACCGCATGAAATGTCGCAATTTTCACTTCCTAAGAAATGTTCTCCGATTTCACATTCATGCTGACATCAGGTAGCTGCTCCTATAGTCTGACTGTGGGCAAGTATTACGTCATGAGAGGAACATATACAGCAGGACTCCATAGGGCGCCGTATCCCGTCGTTACTGTTCAGGATGGTAACGTTCACCATTTGAGAGCATACACTGCTTCCACTTTGCAGAAGTATTCATGGTTCGGGTCTGGACTCCATCTCCGCTGCGCTAAGCAGTTCTCCAGATCCAGGATCGCTGTACTGCTGGGAAATGTCAGGGATCCAGGTGGTTTGTTAAACAGAGAGACAGAAATTTACAATGGGATTTGTCTTTGCAAAGTAGCCAGCTTCTTAAAGGGAACCTGTCACTGGGATTTTGTGTACAGAGCTGGGGACATGGGCTGCTAGATGGCCGCTAGCACATCTGCAATATCCAGTCCCCAGAGCTCTGTGTGCTTTTATTGTGTAAAAAAACCCGATTTGATACATATGCAAATGAACCTGAGATAAATCCTGTCCCTGAGATGAGTCCAGGGACAGGACTCATCTCAGGTTCATTTGCATATGTATCAAATCGGTTTTTTTACACAATAAAAGCACACAGAGCTATGGGGACTGGATATTGCGGATGTGCTAGCGGCCATCTAGCAACCCATGTCCTCAGCTCTGTACACAAAATCCCGGTGACAGGTTCCCTTTAAGGTAACCGCAACATAGTAACATAGTACCATACACAGTAACATAGTACCATACATAGTAACATATATAGTAACATAGTACCATACACAGTAACATATATAGTAACATAGTACCATACATAGTAACATAGTACCATACATAGTAACATATATAGTAATATAGTACTATACATAGTAACATAGTATCAAGAGCAAAAAGACAAAGAGCGACATGCAAAGGTATTGAAAAATTATCAAAAAGCTTTATTAGTCATATATTAAAAAGTACAAATCATAGAAGGAGGTGACAGGAGAACACAGACGCCACCCTGGACCCTATGGGGAGATGTACAGAACATATCTAGCACCGATGTTACAAAAAAGCCAATCGCTTCACTGTTGTATTGTCAATATAGTGTATCTAGGCCTTACTGAGGCCTGTCAAAGTATCCGCAGATAAAGCCGTAATGAGTATAAGTGTCTCTATACATTTGCAATGCGGATATTGTAAGGCAACAGAAATAACACCAGCAGTGCTAACACAAAACCCAAGAGGGTACTTACCAAAAAATGAATGAAAGTAAGGGACCAGGATGGCGTCAGCCCCGACGCGCGTTTCGGTGAACCTTCGTCCGGGGGTAACGCCATCTCTATGGTCTGTAGCTTAAAAAGACCCACTAACCAATCACACAAAAAAACACTATGACGTATCACAAGACGTCAGAAGGGCGGAGCATCAAATGGGTGCGAAGGATGCATATGAGTAGAGCGCCGAGTGAACGCCCACCATTGACGTCATCGAAAGCGCGGTCATGTGATGTGTCACATGACCGGAACTAAATAGCAAACACAACATAAAGAAATAAAACTACCAAAAGAACTCATGGACTGAAGTACCATGAATAATAGCAATACATGAATGTGCTGAGTAACGGGATTGTTGAAATCATAAAAAGTATCATTTATCAGTGTTTCTGAATTGCTGCACAATAATAGCGTGGGTCTGTGCGGGCGTGAAAAATTTCTTTCCCCATTTAGTATGTGACATGTAGTATGTGCTCTCCCGGTACATGATTCCTTCTAGAATATGGAGCGAGTATTTTATCCAGCTTTCTTGGTACAGTTCTCATGACATTTGCATTACTAAACTATTGTTGTGGACCCACTGTGCCAAGTAATCGGTTTGATGTTGGGCCGAACCCTAAGGGTGTTGTTCTGGCACTCCCCTGGAATTTACCTGCCTTCTCTTAGGCGTGCTGCCTCCTGTCATAGTGGCGGTGTAGTTGGCAGCTGACGTATGGAAGTCTGAGGCACCAGTGCAAAGCACCAGAAGCACAGACAAGGCACTAATAGGGGATAAGGCAAATCCTAAGGAAACACGTAATACAGGCATGAGCCAAAGCATGGAGCACTGGAGGAGAATTAGACTTTAGGAACCCAGGCATGTAGACTTCAGGAACCCAGACACATGGCCTTCAGGAAACCATTCAAAGCAAATACATGTGCAGAAACTTGGCAAGATGGACTTTAGAAGCCCTAGGCAGAAGGAAGCACGACACTGACACTACAAGACATGATTCAGATACAGCAGGTAAAGAAATACAAACAGAGGCGGCACACACAGACAGACGGAAAAAGCTCCATAAGACTCTAGCAGAGCACATACAAATCCGAGACAAGGTCAAGTAAACAGATTACATAGTAATGCATAGAACAGACACAGGGTAACGTCATAAGAAACTAGGTCAGAATTCAGACACAAACTTGAGAGACCAGGACACAAACAGAATCTGAACAGATTCAAGCACAGCTTGTTGCACAACCAGGGCAGTTCACAGAACTCAAGAAACATACCAGACTGACACAGAAGTCAGGAAATACACTACTCACAAAAAGTTAGGGATATTTGGCTTTCGCCCACATAAAGAATCAAATAAAGCAAGTTTGAAACCCCTTAATATTTCAAAATGAATCACAAAAAGGGGGGAATGCTAAAAAAAGACCAAAACAAATTCAATGTGGGAATAAGTGAATAGAAAAACCCTTTTATTAGCTGACACCAAATGCTACTACTCATAAAATGACTTCGAGCTGGGACACTGACTCATTTTCTTTTTTGAAGCCCAAAGGTTGAGATGAAGCCACCCCCAGAGGAACTATCCCTCAAACCAAACCGAGCAGCAATGGTGTAATAATACTGGGAAGTGGAGGTAGGCAGCTTATTTAATATAAACTCTAACGCCCCCAAACCACAGCCAAGATAGGAACTATTTCATTGGAGACTGTTACGATATAATGTGCCCTCAACTCTCCTGGTAGTAATGAGAGCGATCGGCGATTCACCACTTGTGCTGCAGTTCACGCAGCTGGTGAATCACTAAAACAGTCATCTCTATGAAATGTTACTATTGCTGTAGCAATTTACCCTCTATATTCTCAAAGGCTACACATCAACTTATAATTGCCGCTCAACGCGTTTCCACATCTAACACGATGTCTCATCAGGAGCCTGGAATGTAACCTAATATCTAGAGCCAATTCTGAGTGTAAATGGGCAATAACAATATCCAACTATCCAAGTTCCTCTCTTGGTTTTGGTTTGGGGACGTTAGAGCTTATATTACAATTAAATAATCTGCTTACCTCCACCTACCAGTATTATTACACCATTGCTGGCTCTATTTGGTTTGAGGGATAGTTGCCCTGGGCAATGGTGTGCCTAGAGTGTTTGGCACCCCAGGCGGGTCCTTTCTCTGCCAACCCCCCCCCCCCAATACTTTAAATAAAATTGTACCCCCTCCAGTAGTTTTGTACAGATCTGTGCCCCCTTAAAGTAGTTATGCCCACATTGTGCCCCCCTCACAGTAGTTATGCCCACATTGTGCCCCCTCACAGTAGCCCTCTTTGTGCCCTCTTCACAGTAATAATCCCCACTGTGCCCCCTTTATAGTAATAATGCCCACTGAGCCCCTTCATAATAATAATACCCACTGTGCCCCTTCACGATAATAATGCCCATTGTGCCCCCTTTATAGTAGTAATGCCCAATGTGCTAGTAATGCTCTCTGTGCCCTTTTCAAAGTGGAAATCCCCATTGTGCCCCCTTCACAGTAATAATGCCCTCTGGCTCTGTGCCCCCTTCACATTAGTAATGCCCTATGTGTCCCCTCCATAGTAGTAATGCCCTCTGTGCCCCCTCCATAGTAGTAATGCCCTCTGTGCCCCCAGCTGTTTGAAGAGAGGGCAGCGCTCATATGAGAGCTGCTTTCTCTGTTCTGTTCACCTGCTCGCCGTAGCATTTGCAGTGATGAGCAGGTAAACAGAGCAGAGAGGGCAGCGCTCATACAAAAAAAAAGCGGACAACCCCTTTAATGACGTACTTGGAAAACATTACATACAGCTACAGAACATACAGGGTCATACAGCGCCACATACCTCTTACATCCAGTGGCTTCTCTTCTATGATGTAGATATTCTCTTTCCTCTTCTTCTCCTGTTAGACCAGACCACCATGGTGACTTAACAGACATCTTACTTTTCCATCATCCTCCCACCTTCTCAACACCCCATCCTGCCACCCCCAATACTGTGTCCACTGTGCTCCCCAATACTTTCATGCAGAAACTGTCCCCCTGAAAATACCGGTACCACACAGATAGTGCGTCAGTGCAAAAACACCCCTAAATAAAAACGAACCTTCCTTTCAGATCAGACCCCCATATAAAACCCTAAATGAGCTCCCTCAAACTCAGACCAAACCCCCTTTAGACCTCCATGTCAGACCCCGACCCAATATCAGACCTCAGATAAGACCCCCATATAAGACCCTATTAGACCTCCAGACCCACATATCAGACCTTAGACCAGACCCACATTAGACCTCCGGACCCCCATTAGACCTCCACACCCCCCTATCAGACCTCCACACCCCCATTAGACCTCCACACCCCCATTAGACCTCTAAACACCCCAGTCAAACCTCCAGACCACTCATTCAGACCCCCATTAGACTTCCAGACCCCCCAGTCAGACCTCCAGACCCCCAATCAGACCCCTATTAGACCGCTAGACTCCCCCAGTCAGACTTCCAGACCCCCAGTCAGACCTCCAGACCCCCCAGTCAAACCTCCAAACACCCCATAGACTACTCCAGACCCACATTAGACCTCTCCAGACCCCCCCCCCCCCCCATTAGACCTCCATATCAGACCTCAGATCAGACTGTAAAATAATAGAGTAACTTACCTCTCCTGTCGCCACTTCCCCTGTCCTGGCTGTCTTCTCTTCTCAGGGTCCGCGCTGCAGTCACCTGACCTCCTGCAGCGTCAGGTCAGAGTGCGCTCTGTACGTCCTGACACTGCAGGCAGCCAGGACACAGCAGCGCGAGTCCTGAGAAGAGTGAGCAGGAGGAAGGGTAAGTACTGTACAGCGCTCACAACGCTTCTCTTCCCCTTCTCCTGCAGACTAGTGAGCGCTTCCATTATGCATGCGCTCACTAGTATTCCCTTTATAAGACACAGCATCTTATAAAGGGAAAAGCAATGAGAGCTTCCATCTGTATTGATGGAAGCACTCATTGCTTCTGTTCTGGCACCCCCCTGAGAGTCAGCACCCGGGGCGGACCCCCCACCCCACCCCCTGGGCACGCCACTGGCCCTGGGGGTTGCTTCATTTCAACCTTTGGGATTCAAAAAAGAAAATGAAACAGTGTCCCAGCTTGAAGTCATTTTATGAGTAGTAGCATTTGGTGTCAACTAATAAAAGGGTTTTTCTATTCACTTATTCCTACATTGATGATAGTTCAATAAATATTTCCAGGTCGTCCTCCATGACAGCAAACATGTCCTTTATATCTCTAAAGGGACAGGAAGCACAGAGAGGTTAAAAGACCCTCCCTCCCTTCCAATGCCAGTGTTCTTCCTGTCCCTTTGGGTTGGGAGTAACAGAGAGGTTCTCTGTTATGTGGATAGATTTTATCTGTTAAAGGCCCTGATTGGATCAGGGGGTCCTGCCTTCCTTTCCTTTCTATCCTTGGGCCGGCTAGCATCACTCAAGGTGGGGTCCCCTGGCCTTACCAGTAGCCATGATGGCCGCCGGGTCTGGTTGCGATATCCGCATTCCTCTTATGGTGGGAGGCTCTCAGCTTCGCACGGCGCTTCCTTCTCCTTCTTCCTCCGGTGGCTCTACGTGTCTATGCGCGACCATGTTGGAGGCGGGCCCTGGCATGCATCGGAGCGTAAGCACGCTCGTAAAGTCCTCTCGCGAGAAGGACGGACAACCTGGAGCAGCATGGAATCCCATCTGAGGGCGGCATCCATTCTGGGTTTCGCCGGGACACGCTAAAGAAAGCGCGGATTATGGGGGCAGGACTATAAAGGGGTAAGAGATCAGAATTTCTCTCTCTCGCCATGGAAGATCCTGTGTCTGGTCGGTCCTTGCTGAGTTCAGAACCCTCTGCCCAGGGGCATGTAAGTTATATCTATATATTACCCTGTCTGATAAACTTCTGTCCACATAAAAAGCAGTATTCTTATGTAATTTCTGGATGATAAAGAATTACATAAAACTCCATCTGAACCAAAAAAGAGAGTTAAAAGATGTGCTACTTGTACTAAGAAGCTGGCGGAGTCTTATGCTAAGCAACTTTCCAGCTCTTGTATTGATAAACTTATTAAGGAGGAACAACCATCTTTGTTATCTGAAATTACAAAAATCATTAAAGAAGAAGTTCATTCCTCGGTGGCAGGGGCGTAGCTAATGGCTCATGGGCCCTGGTGCAAGAGTTCATCTTGGGCCCCCTTCCCTCAGTGCTTTGTGTGTCTTCTTATGCGGCACAAGGCTCTTTGGGCCCCCTCAGGCTCCTGGGCCCGGTAGCGACTGCTACCTCTGCACCCCCTATAGTTACGCCCATGCTCGGTGGCTAAATTAATACATAAATCTGTTCCACAAACTCAGGCTAAACGGTTTTAAAATTCATGAGATAGGTACAGCTTTTTTTCCACTTCCTCCCATTCCTCCAAAATGAGGGACTTTAAATTTTCATTAACAGGAAAGAGTGACTTCCTTCTTGCTTTAGGTCCCCTGAACATTTCGTCCTGGATAGAACGAAGCTGAGCCACCTCTTCAATATTCATTGTTTGATGGACTGCGGAAATAAGAGTGCCTAAATCTTCAGAGGAGAAGAAGATTTTTTTTCCCTTTTCCGCCGGACCAGAAGCAATATCATCATCATCGTCATCAATCTCTCCTTCAGATCTATTATAAATAGATTCTTCCTCTGAATCTGAGTCTATATCCACTCTAGGTCTCTTAGCCTTTATTGCTGAAGATCCAAACCTATGGGTAAAGACCCCAAAAATAGACATACCCATTGCAAAAGCAATTAAAAAAAACACCTTGCCTTTTGAAGATTCTTCTCAATTAAAAGATCTTCTTAAAAAATCCTGGGGTTACAACAGATGCCAGCAAGTCAGGCTGGGGCGCCCAGATACAAGACTCTTACTTCCAGGGCCATTGGGATCACACTCTCTCCCAGAAGTCATCAAACTTCCGGGACTTGAAAGCAGTCTTGGAGACCTTTCTGAAAGCAGATCTACTACAAGGTCAACATGTTCGAGTTCTCTCAGACAACATTGTAACAGTGTCCTTTCTGAAGCATTAAGTGGGATCAAAATTTCTGCCCCTTCAGCATCTATCAGCACAGATTTTCAGCCGGGCAGAGAAAAATGTTCTGTCAATATCAGCAGTCCTCCTGAAAGGGGAACAAAAAGTTAAGGCAGATTTTTTAAGCAGACACTCCATACAACCAGGAGAGTGGTGTCTCAAGAATGAGACCTTTCATCTACTTTGCAAAAGATGGGGGACGCCGCAAGTGGATTTTTTTGCAATACGGAAGAATTCCCATCTTCCTTATTTCTTCTCACTAAACCCGTGGGACAGACCACTGGCTTTGTCTCAAAAGTGGGACATGGAATTGGCTTATGCCTCCCCCCCCCCGATTCCTCTGATTAGGTCGGTCTTGAAAAAACTCAAATCAGAAAAAACTGCTCTGATCCTAGTAGCTCCCTATTGGCCGAAAAAGATTAGCATTGGGGGTACCGTTGTTTCTTTCCCCAGAAAAAGACCTATTGTCTCAAGGGCCTCTATACCATCCACAAGTGCACAAATTGATGCTGAGATCCAGAGGCTTGTCCGACAAAGTGATTGTGACACAAAAGAGTCACTTCAGCCATCTATTATGAAGATTTGGAAAATATTTTGCTCCTGGTATCAGTGCTTGCATAAGGATTCGGACTCTCCTTCCATACAGGACGTTCTAGAGTTTCTGCAAGGAGGTTTTGATATGGGTCTTCGACCCAGTACAATAAAAGTTCGAATATCAGCCTTAAGTTGGTTTCTTGACTTCCCTCTTGCAGAGCACAATTGGATAACATTTTTTACTCGCGCTATCTCAAGGATCCGGCCTCCGATTATAAAGTCAGTCCCTCCTTGGGACTTGTCGCTTGTCTTAGAAGAACTATGCAAATCTCCGTTTGAGCCATTAGATAGCTGTCACATTAAAATGCTCTCTTTTAAAACAGTTTTTCTTGTGGCCATAACAACAGCAAGAAGAGTGGGTGAAATTCAAGCTTTTTCTTCAAGGGAGCCATATATGAGAATCCTGGACGACAGAATTATCTTAAAGTTAGATCGGCCTTTATGCCAAAAGTTTTCTCTACCTTTCATCGTGACCAGGGAATTGCTGTACCCTCTTTTTGTACTGACCCAAAGAATGTGAAAGAACAGCTTTTTCATACTCTGGACGTTCATCGGGCAAAATTACAATACCTAGAAGCCAATCGCCCCTTCAGGAAGGATTCAGCCCTATTTGTACAGTTTGCAGGGAGGGACAAATGGAAGCAAGCTTCAAAGTCCACTATTGCAAGGTGGATTAAATCAACATTTCAGCAAGCATGTACTTCCCAGATCTTGCCCATTCATGGTCACAGCCCATTCTACCCGATTGGTGTCGGCTTCTTGGGCAGAAAGCGCTAACGCTTCGGCAGAACAAATTTGCAAGGCAGCTACCTGGTCTAGTTTTCAAACTTGTAGACATTATAGATTAGACCTCTCTTCTAATACAGACCTTGCCTTTGGACGCAAAGTCTTACAGGCAGTAGTCCCTCCCTAAAATAGTTATCTGGTATTTGCTCCATGTGTGCTGTCATGGAGGACGTCCTGGAAAACATAAATTAGTCTTACCGATAAATACCTTTCCAGGAGTCCGACATGACAGCACCCTATTTTCCCCCCTCTTACTGCAGATATGTATATATTGTTTACTTAGGAATCTGTTTCTTACATATATTCTGTTACTTGACCGGTGTGATGATTTAGAACACTGGCATTGGAAGGGAG
Organism: Bufotes viridis; assembly: GCA_033119425.1. NCBI lineage: Eukaryota > Metazoa > Chordata > Amphibia > Anura > Bufonidae > Bufotes > Bufotes viridis. Next base: position 40,654,917 of record CM065590.1, on the reverse strand, counting down.
GGAGGGGATTTTAACCTCTCTGTGCTTCCTGTCCCTTTAGAGGTATAAAGGACATGTGTACTGTCATATCGGACTCCTGAAAAGGTATGGTACCGGTAAGACTAAATTATGTTTTTTTTGTTTTGGTCCTTTTTAGCATTCTCCTCTTTTTGTGATTTTAATTTTGAAATATTTAGGGGTTGCACACCTGCTTTATTTCATTCTTTATGTGAGCCCATACTTTTTCAGCAAATTTAATACCGGGATGGCAGGATTTTTGGCGGGAGGATTAGATACAGCGAATTGGGACAGTGAGGCCAGACTGGTCTTTTCTGAGACTAGATCACCTAGTATCTCTAGCTCCTTTAAGGCATTGTCAAACACATGTAAGGATCGCATCAGGGGTTGGTGGGAGATCCAATCACTTGAGGCCTAATTGAAGCTCAAAATTTTCCCACAGGATCTGAGAATTCTCTTATTCCCAGTCACACGTATTCGTTCCCCAACATTCTTAACCAGATGGGAGAAAGAGTCTATTGACGGCTTCCTCCGTCTGATGACTTTATTATTGGAAGAGGAACGAAAGGTATATGAAAAAAATACGGTGACTCTGAATGAACAAATTGAGTCTGTAATTTTTTTTTCCCAACAACCCTGATTTCTCTCGGAAAGAACAGGTGCTTCAACAAACTATTGAGAAGTTTACTTGTCAATTGAAAGATATGAATCACTTTCAGTATGTGAGAGAGAGACCACAGATTTTTTGGGAAGGTCATATATTTGACTATAATAGTAAACAGAATGGGGCATTGGAGTCAGGGACTGAGCCCTCCTCCTCTGAAGCTGAGTCTTAAGCAGAAGCTATCAGACAAGGTCCAACACAACCTCAGGCGTCTACTTCTGGTCGGGGAAGGACAAGGGGTTCATACGCAAGGGGCAATTTTGTAGACAGGGGTCCCCCCCACCTTACGACTACCTGCTCATGGAAAGGAAATGATCCCTGTACAATCCTCTCAATTCTCAGCCACAAGTGAGAAGATGCAAATTATAAATTTATCCCATAGATCACCTAATGTGGATGAGATTAAGCTTTTGAAAAAGGGCATATCCTTTGTACCACACAAATAAATTTGACCTGTTCAGATGGGTCAAAGATCTTAATCTGTATGTGTGTAGGTTGAAGTGGAAGATATTCTTCGCCACGCATGACAGAAGGCAATGCACTGAATTAGGGATCGAAATGGAGGACTTGACAGATGTACAAGTCCTTGCGGAATTATGGGATGAGGGAGGGACCATTTACCCAATTGAGACTGCCGTCATCCAAAAATCCGCCAATTAGTGAACACTCTCCAACGGATGTGTTCCTCAGGGTGGTCACAGATCAATTGGCCACCCTAAATGGACACGATTTTGGGCACAAAAACATGACAAGTGCGGAATGGAATGCTTTAATAACCCTGGAAAATGATAGTTCAATTGTGATAAAACCTTCGGACAAGGGGGGTAATATTGTTATCTTAGATTCTGATCAATATGCAGAGATGTGTCTCAGGATTCTAAATGATAGATCTTGTTATGACATTCTCCCCAAGAATCCGTCCACATCAGATCGAGCTGCACTAAGTGATATACTGACAGAAGCCCTCCATCACAAGCTGATTAGCAATTCTGAACTAGGGTTCCTCTTAGCACCATTTCCACAGATGGCATGTTTTTATGGCCTCCACAAGGGCCTTGAGCCTTTAAAAGGGAGGCCTATTGTGTCAGAGACCAATAGCTTGACTCATCCAATTAATACTTATGTCAACCTAATTCTGAGACCGTTTGTTTTCTCTCTCCCGTCCTTTGTCTGTGACTCCATGGAGGTCATCAAGAGAGTGGATGGCCTCCATGTGGAGCAGGATGTGTTATTGCAAGCTTGGACGTTGAGGCCCTCTATATTCCATACTGCATGATTGGAGATGTGAGGTGTCTTCAACGTTCCTACAGGAGAGAGGCACTCATCTATGGCGACACAATGCATTTGTTCTGAAATTGTTGCGCTTTATCCTTGAACACAACTCCTTCCTGTTTAACAACAAGGTCTACCACCAAGTGAAGGGTGTTGCGATGGGGCACCCATGTGCCCCTACGTTGGGAAAGAGAAGTTGTGTTTGGTGATGACATGGGAGACTTTGCATCATCGATAATCTTGTGGCTTAGGTATATCGACGATATACTGATTTTCTGGAAGGGGAACGTAGATACCTTTTGTACGATTCGTTCAATGCCTTAATATCAACAGCTGAGGGCTATATTTTACATCAGAGGTGCATTCCTCTGCCATCACATTTTTGGACCTCACCATATTTAAAGTTCAGAATGGTAACATAGGCACACGCCTTTTTGGAAAGAGACGGCTACCAACAGTTTGCTGAATTGGCGGAGCTGTCACCCTAGGGCTCTGAAACAGGGGATCCCGAAGGGCAGTATTTACGTCTCCGCTGTAAATGTTTTAGCATGCGGGATTTTCAAGCTTCTGCTGGTGACCTGAGATTGAGATTTAAAAATCTAGGGGATCCTGAAAATGTTTTGAATCAGGCCTGAGTAGTAATAGAGAAGCCTTGCTTAATCCCCGTGTACGGACAGAAGGATCTGACCAAATTCGCATCATTTCGGATTATGATGAAGCCCACAGACACATCAGGCAGATTTTGTGGGCAATACCCCCTCAATTACATTCAGGAGAAGTAGAAATATCAGCGATCGACTTGTCCATAGTCTGCATACCCCTGTTGTGAAGTCCACTAATCCTTTTAGGGATCAGCCTTGTGGGGACCTTCAGATGTGGGGGTTGCATTGCATGTGGCTCCATCAAGAGAGGTAAAACCTCGAGTACCACAAATGGCCACATTTGTAACATCAGATCTTTTATAAACTGTCGTTCTATAGGTCTGGTGCATTTAATCACATGTGAATGTGGGTTACAATATGTGGGCAAAAGACTGTAAGGGAGTGTCGAAGGCGTATTGGGGAACACCCTAATGACATAAAAAAGGAGGCGGATACCCCAGTGGCAAGACATTTGGTAGAATGCCACGCTAGTGATACCAGGGTTATCCGCTTCCAGGGGATTGAAATTAGGGGTCGACCGATTATCGGTATGGCCAAATTTTATCGGCCAATATTCATGATTTGCACAGTTATCGGTATCGGCACCTAACCAGGCCGATATACCGATAACTGTGCTATCACAGAACATTGCCGTGCTGCTCTCAGCGCGGCCATGTTCCCTCAGCAGCACGGGGAGAAGGAGGCACTGTCTCTCCCTCCCCCTGTGCCGCGCTGCCAATGGAGAGAAGAGGAGGAGGAGGGGCTGAGGGCGCACTGGCCACCAATGAGAGAAGAGGAGGAGGGGCTGAGGGCGCACTGGCCACCAATGAGAGAAGAGGAGGAGGGGCTGAGGGCGCACTGGCCACCAATAGACAGGGAGAAGAGGAGGAGGAGGAGGGGCTGAGGGCGCACTGGCCACTAATGGACAGAGAGAAGAGGAGGAGGAGGAGGGGCTGAGGGCGCATTGGCCACTAATGAGAGAAGAGGAGGAGGGGCTGAGGGCGCACTGGCCACCAATAGACAGGGAGAAGAGGAGGAGGAGGAGGGGCTGAGGGCGCACTGGCCACCAATGGACAGAGAGAAGAGGAGGAGGAGGAGGGGCTGAGGGCACACTGGCCACCAATGGACAGAGAGAAGAGGAGGAGGAGGAGGGGCTGAGGGGGCACTGGCCACCAATGGACAGAGAGAAGAGGAGGAGGAGGAGGGGCTGAGGGGGCACTGGCCACCAATGGACAGAGAGAAGAGGAGGAGGAGGAGGGGCTGAGGGCGCACTGGCCACCAATGGACAGAGAGAAGAGGAGGAGGAGGAGGGGCTGAGGGGGCACTGGCCACCAATGGACAGAGAGAAGAGGAGGAGGAGGAGGGGCTGAGGGCGCACTGGCCACCAATGGACAGAGAGAAGAGGAGGAGGAGGAGGGGCTGAGGGCGCACTGGCCACCAATGGACAGAGAGAAGAGGAGGAGGAGGAGGGGCTGAGGGCGCACTGGCCACCAATGATAACGTTTCAGATATTACAAACGCAGGAATTAGAAGCACATTGCCCAGACCCTGCCTCTGATAGAGCGCTGCGATCCACGGCAATTAACCCCTCAGGTGCCACATCTGAGGGGTTAATTGCCGCGGATCACAGCGCTGTATCGGAGGCAGGGTCTGGGCAATGTGTTTCTAATGCCTGTGTTTGTAATATCTGAAACGTTATTATCATTGGTGGCCAGTGCCCCCTCAGACCCTCCTGTCCACAGTATAAAAAACATTGGTGGCCAGTGCGCCCTCAGCCCCCCCTGTCCACAGTATAAAAAACATTGGTGGCTAGTGCGGCCTCCCCCATCCCCCCTTCCTCCCTCCTTTCCCCCCGTCCCTTCAGTATTAATATCATTGGTGGCAGTGGCCACAGTATCCCCCACCGCCTCTCTTCTGATCGGAGCCCCAGCAGTGTAATGCTGGGGCTCCGATCGGTTACCATGGCAGCCAGGACGCTCCTGAAGCCCTGGCTGCCATGGTCAGCTCCCTGCTGCTGTGTGCCCATAGCACAGTGCAGCACAGACAGTGTGAGATCCTGTTCACCCTAATAGAGCTCTATTAGGGTGAATAGGACAAGGGATGTAAAGAGCACAGGTTCTACCCCTAAGGGGGGAAATAGTAATTAAATAAGAAGTAAAAAAATAAAAAATAGTAAAAAAAAAAAACACCAAAATATTAAGTATAAATTAACCCTTTTCCAATTTTACATATAAAATATATAAACAATAAATAAAAAAACATATCGCCGTGCCCAAAAAGTCCAAACTATTAATTTTTTTTTAAAAAAAAGCGTTGAATGCTGTAACAGAAAAAAAGATTCCAAAAATTAAAATGTGCAGAATATCGGTATAAAATATCGGCTATCGGCCTGAAAGTTCACAGAATATCGGTATCGGATCTAAAAAATCAATATCGGTCGATCCCTAATTGAAATCATCCGACCCTCTCTGAGAGGGGGAGATTTTGATAAACGAGTACTACACAAGGAGGCACAGTGGACCTTCCGGCTCGATGCTGTTTGACCGAATGGTCTTAATGACCACACATCCTATCTGTGTTTCCTGTAGGTTTACTAATTGGCTTTGTGTATTGTATTTTACATTTTACTGATGATGTTACAGGAAATGAAGTGCGTGGTTGTGTGGATATTATAGCCATTCTTTTCCTGGATGGTTACTGATTACTATTTTCTTCACCATCTACATGAGGTTAATTCCTCATGTGGCTTCAGCTTGCAGCACCATCCCACTTGGTCTCATTCATGTAATTTTTTGAATGGGTCTATAATTGTGGTTTTATAAAAAAAAAAAAAAGACTTTGTCATCTAATACTTTGGGTTATAAGCATCACTTCATTAGATCACTCTCCCAGTCTTTCGTAATCCTCCAGTAGGGGTTCCTTTTATATCCGCCTTTGTATCCCTGTACTACTTCTGGAGCGCCCTCTCCTAGCGGACCTCCCCTCTTACTTGACAGCGCGGGACTTCATATGGGGCACGTGACTTCTCAGTGCTCGTTGCATCATGGACCCGAATGACTGTGAGGGCGGTCCGCTCCCACATGTGGGGGTAGGTGGAGTTATTCCATTTAAATAGCTGCTGGAGCGCGGTCCCTGTGAGAGGGGCTGCGTATTGTTATTGCCTATTTACTCTCTGAATTGGCTCTAGATATTAGGTTACATTCCAGGCTCCTGATGAGACATCATGTTAGATGTGGAAACGCGTTGAGCTGCAATTATAAGTTGATGTGTAGCTTTTTAGAGTATAGAGGGTAAATTGCTACAGCAATAGTAACATTTCATAGAGATGACTGTTTTGGTGATTCACCAGCTGCGTGAACTGCAACACGAGTGGTGAATCGCCGATCGCTCTCATTACTAACAGGAGCGTTGAGGGCACATTATATAGTAACAGTCTCCAATGAAATAGTTCCTATCTTGGTTGTGGTTTGGGGACGTTAGAGCTTATATTACAATTAAATAATCTGCTTACCTCCACCTACCAGTATTATTACACCATTGCTGGCTCTGTTTGGTTTGAGGGACAGTTCCGCTGGGGGTGGCTTCATTCCAACCTTTGGCCTATCTTGGTTGTGGTTTGGGGACATTAGAGCTTATATTACAATTAAATAAGCTGCCTACTAGAGATGAACAAATAGACTTCGGATGAAACATCCAAAGTCGATTCGCATAAAACGTCGTTCTAATACTGTACGGAGCAAGAGCCGAAGTTATAGCTTTGCTAAGTCTCGCGGAACTTCACGTAATAACTTCATAAATTAATTTGTACTGTAAAAAAACCATTTCCCGAACTCGGGTTCGGTTCCAAGGTACCACTTGGAACCGAACCCGAGTTCGGGAAATGTTTTTTTACAGTACAAACTAATTTATGAAGTTATTACACGAAGTCTCGCGAGACTTCGCTAAGCAGTAACTTCAGCTCATCGGAGTCAATACATTCTAATACTGTACGGAGCTCCTGCTCTGTACAGTATTAGAACGAAGTTTCATCCGAAGTTTATTCGCTCATCCCTACTGCCTACCGCCACTTACCAGTATTATTACACCATTGCTGGCTCTGTTTGGTTTGAGGGATAGTTGCCCTGGGGGTTGCTTCATTTCAGCCTTTGGGCTTCAAAAAATAAAATAAAACAGTATCCCAGCTCGAAGTCATTTTATGAGTAGTAGCATTTGGTGTCAACTAATAAAAGGGTTTTTCTATTCACTTATTCCTACATTGATGATAGTTCAACAAATATTTTTTGTTTTGGTCCTTTTTAGCATTCCCCCCTTTTTGTGATTAATATTTGGCTTTCGGGTGAAATTTATAGAAAATGTAAGATGTTCCCACTCCAGTGATATTACATCATGAGTCGGCCATTTAAGTAAAAGCAGCAATGGTGATTTCCTCATCTCAAACAATTTATTGACACAAAAGCTGACACCAGTGCTGGGTATACCGCCACAAAATGTCAGGGTCTCAATAACTTGTCATGTGGCCTTGAGCATCAATTACAGCTTGACAACGACGTCTCCTGCTGTTCACAAGTCGACTTATTGTCCGCTGAGGCACGGCATCCCACTCTTCTTGAATTTAGGCCCTCAGGTCATTGAGGTTCTGGGGTACAGAGTTATGAGCCTCTACACGGCGACTCAGCTGATCCCATAGGTTTTCAATGGGATTCAGGTCTGAAGAAAGCCCAGGCCACTCCATTTGAAGTCCCCCAGTCTCCAGCAGCCGTTCTTTAATGATGTGACCTCTATGAGCTGGAGCATTGTCCTCCATGAAGATGAAATTAGGCCTGTGTTGTTTTTGAAGAGGCACAATGACTGGATTAAAGATGTTCCTCTAGTACTATGGGCTTGTCACTGGACCAATCACACAGTGTAGGGCAGTTCTGTATTGACTAGACACACCTGCCCACACTGTAACACCACGTCCACCAAAGGCTTATATGGTAAGGTGACAACAGTGGCTGATGCATATCGCTCTCCTTGATGTCTCCAACATCGTTGGCCGCCATCACTTCTGCTCAGCAAATCGACTTTCATCGGTGAACAGCACTGAGGCCCACTGGTCCCTCGTCCAGTGTAGATGCTCCCTGGCCTATGCAAAACGATGACGCCTGTGCCCGGTGGTGTGGTCAGGTTCCCTTGCAGGTCGTGTAGCACGCAGACCACGCTGATGTAAACGGTTTTGAATGGTCTGACATGATACTTGGGTGCCTCTCACCAAACTTAAATGTGCTTGGAGTTGTGTGGGCATTGTTCACAATGAAGCGGTCATAATGTGGGATGTGGCCAAAGCACGTCCAATTCTCTGCCTTTCTGTGACTCTTCCAGTCTCTCTGTATCTCTGATACAACCTGCTGATGACACTCTGTGACACTCTAAGCTTCTGTCTGAGAACACCCTACTTGAAGCCTCGCAATGGCGAGATACTGTTGATCAATTGTTAGGAGTCATCTTGGTCTCATGATGTCAAAATTCGAGCAGCATGATGAGGAGGACTGTTTAAATACCAATTCGAACTGAACCAGGAAATTTATTGGACGATTCATGAATCGAACATCTGTTGTGAATTTTGCCGTTAAGCTCCTTGTTAGAGAACAGCAAGTTGTGCAAAAAGTAGTGAAACATTGAACAGTTGGGCAGAAGTTTGGAGAAGGTCACATTAAGTTCACCTGTAAGGGTTAGAGGGCATTTTAGGTTCATCCTGAAATTTCACCCACAAGCCAAATATCCCTAACTTTTTGTGAGTAGGGTATATAGCAGATGAGCCAGAAAATAATGAACTCTCGTAATACAGGACTGAGAGGAGATACAAGCACATAAGCACAATTCACACCACAAGTAACCAACCCCAGGATACACACAGCAGTGGCAACATGAACCACCGTTCAAAACAATGATGAAAAGTGAAATGCCATTGTAACTCATAGAACAAGTTTTACGTCTTTTTTTGTGATTTATTGCTGACACACTCTGTTGTCTTCCCTGCATTGTCACCCTTGCCTGCATTCACTAAAGTGGACCTTAGACTTTATATGTATGTATAAACAACAGGATGGACAATGCTCCCTATTGTCGACCACTGGAAAAGTCTAAGATCAGACAGGTGGGACATGCAAATATCTGTTCAGTCATTTGCTTCCCCACAAGTAAGTGACATTAGGGTCCGGCCGCCGCTCATCCAACCTTCCTGCGCTTTATAAAAGCAGCAGCAAGTGAATGGGGGTCCTGGCTGATGACTATCTCCAAGTCTCTGCTGCCATAATTGATGAGCATCTGTGAGCAGGATCAACTCTATTAATCCTTTCAGCCCCCGGTGATTCTCTGTGTTTGCATTTATGCTTTTTTATAATTGCTTTTACTATTTTTCTGTTCACATACCCGTTTTTTTTTTTTTGTGGGACAAATGGCATTATCGCTGATCACAGCACAGTATCTTCTTGTGCTAGGCTCAGGGTTGACTAGTGGCCCAATAGTTGTTCCAAACATCCCAAATGGGATGAAATAGTTCTAGTTTATCCTGGAACATAGCAGTAGAGACGGCCCGAACTGTTCGCCGGCGAACAGTTCCCGGCGAACATAGCTTGTTCGCGTCCGCCGCGGCGGGCGAACATATTCGATGTTCGCGTTCGCCCCTATACTTTATTATTGAGCAAACTTTGACCCTGTACCTCACAGTCAGCAGACACATTCCAGCCAATCAGCATACCCTCCCTCCCAGACCCTCCCACCTCCTATCTAAACGCAAGGACAGCATCCATCTTAGATTCATTCTGAAGCTGCAATTATAGTAATTGTAAATCACAATGCGATTAATATAACCTGCATTAATCGCATTGCGAATTCAACTTAGAGCTGAGTTCCTAATGGTTGTTGTATTGCTTGAATATACGTTATATTCTAGCAATACAACCATTAGGAACTCAGCTCTAAGTTGTAATCGCAATGCAAATAATACTTACAATTATTAATCGCTTTGCGAATCCATTTGATGCCTCTATTTGATTGTATATGACGGTTGACTATGACTACCACCAACGTTCTGCTGCCTTCAGCATATCTGAACCCCCCAGGGGCCATTTGGGCGTTTTTGATTTGGTATAGGCAAATATGGTAGTCTAGATCATTACTCTGCCCAAATCTATATTCAGCTACATGGCTTAGAAAATATGCTGTCAAACAATGATCCTAGGTTTTGGTAACGACACATGATCTAGACTACCATATTTGCCTATACCAAATGTAAATATGCAACCAAATGTGGCAAAATACACAAAAAAATAAAATAAAAAATGAAAAAATTGTAAAAACGCAGATGCGTTTTTGATGCGTTTTTTTTTTTTTATCAAAAACGCCCAAATGGCCCTTGGGGGGTTCAGATATCTTGCTTTGGAGGCAGCAGAACGTTGGTGGTAGTCATAGTCAACCGTCATATACAATCAAATAGAGGCATCAACTGGATTCGCACAGCGATTAATAATTGTGAGTATTATTCGCATTGCGATTACAACTTAGAGCTGAGTTCCTAATGGTTGTATTGCTAGAATATAACGTATATTCAAGCAATACAACAACCATTAGGAACTCAGCTCTAAGTTGAATTCGCAATGCGATTAATGCAGGTTATATTAATCGCATTGAGAATTCAACTTAGATCTGAGTTCCTAATGGTTGTTGTATTGCTAGAATATAACGAAGAATATGAATATAGCGCTAAATTCTCAATCTTCGTTATATTCTAGCAATACAACCATTAGGAACCCATCTCTAAGTTTAATTCGCAAATAAGATGTCCCAAACTGTTCACCGGCGAATAGTTCCCGACGAACATAGCTTGTGCGCGTTCGTCGCGGTGGGCGGACATATGCGATGTTAGGTCCACCCCCTATCATTGAGTAAACTTTGACCCTGTACCTAACAGTCAGCAGACACATTCCAGCCAAATAGCATACCCTCCCTCCCAGACCCTCCCATCTCCTGGACAGCATCCATTTTAGATTAATTCGGAAGCTGCAGTCTTAGTGAGAGGAGGGAGAGTGTAGTTGCTGCTGATTTAATAGGGAAATCGATAGCTAGGCTAGTGTATTCAGTGTCCACTCCAGTCCTGAAAGACTCATCATATCTCTGCTGTAAGGACAGCGTCCTGACAGCACCCCAAAAAGCCCTTTTTAGGGCTAGTACATCAGTCTCCCCCCAGACCCTCCCACCTCCTATCAAAAAGCAAGGACGGCATCCATCTTAGATTCATTCTGAAGCTGCAGTGTTAGTAGTTGTAATCGCAATGCGATTAATATAACCTGTATTAATCGCATTGCGATTACAACTTAGATCTGTTCCTAATGGTTGTATTGCTAGAATATAACGAAGATTGAGAATATAGCACTATATTCGCAATCTTCGTTATATTCTAGCAATACAACCATTAGGAACAGATCTAAGTTGTAATCCCAATGCGATTAATACAGGTTATATTAATCGCATTGCGAATTCAACTTAGAGCTGGGTTCCTAATGGTTGTATTGCTAGAATATAACGAAGATTGAGAATATAACGCTATATTCGCAATCTTTGTTATATTCTAGCAATACAACCATTAGGAACAGATCTAAGTTGTAATCCCAATGCGATTAATACAGGTTATATTAATCGCATTGCGAATTGAACTTAGAGCTTGGTTCCTAATGGTTGTATTGCTAGAATTTCTAGCTCTAAGTTGAATTCGCAATGCGATTAATTTAACCTGTATTAATCGCATTGCGATTACAACTACCACACCCTGCGTCAACTGAGTATTTTTCCATGGGAGTTTTGCCAAGGACCCCCCTCCGGCATGCCACAGTCCAGGTGTTAGTCCCCTTGAAACAACTTCTCCATCACTATTGTGGCCAGAAGAAGTCCCTTTTGTTTTTAAAATTCGCCTGTCTATTGAAGTCTATGGCGGTTCGCACTGTTCGCACGTTCGCGAACATTTGCGGAAGTTCGCGTTCGCCGACATCACTACATAGCAGTCGTGTATTCAAGGGTCCAGACCTCCGTCACGTTAGCATATAGGTCGGAGATTGTCGGGGGTCAGGTCGTTTCCAGAAGCGGGCAATAAGACAGCGGGCTGCCGTCAGTACTTGTATTAACAGTTTAAGTGAATGTTTCCTTATGGTGTAATATTAAGTAGGAAGGATATGGGATCAGGTGGTATACTGCCGCCCAAGATATCGCTCAAAAGAGCGCTGACTCTGGATCAGAAGGTGCGTATTAAAGGGCAGTCCCAAAAAATGTGGTGCAGCGTTCCCCTAGTTGTCCCGCACCTCCAACAGACCTCCGCGACTGCTGGGTTCAACCTATCGAGGAGGTCAGGAGTATGATATTAGTACATTAGAATCTTATACTGGTTCTCCTGACAGAGACCTGACATTGAAGACTTCGCCGCTCTCCTCCATACAAGGTGCCATATGGCATTTGCTAGAGATCTCCCCAAGTATTCCTCCCATGGGATCATGTAAGAGTGTCTATGAATCCGTTCCGGGAAGGGGATCAACAAAATAGAGTAAATCTCAGATATTAACCCCTTTATATGCAGCCCTCTTCTACACAGGCGCTCCAATGCCGTTGGGAGAGAGACATTGAGCCCGGAGAAGATAGAATAGGCGAAGTGTCTGATCTGAACATAGAAGTAATTGGTCGAGGCAGGAAGGCTACGTTTGGTCTGTACAGCTGAGAAAGGTAATAGGTCCCTAGTGAATGGGTCTACAATGTCTGCATAGCGAAAGACCCCACCCTGAAACCAAAGCCTAGCTGCTGAAGTGGTGAGATTCACTGGAAGTAGTGGGTGATACAGAAAAGAAGTCATGGAGGAATGGCGGCAGACCAGGTGGGATTTAATACTATAAGTCTCCCATATGGATTTAGTGAAGGCCATGGGCCCTAAAAGTTCCCTAGGTGGAGATGAACTATAGGGGCTAGACCATAGCAGAGAGTTAGGGTGTATGAGAGCCAGAGTCTCTCTATCAGGATCCAGATGGAATAAGGGTGTAGAGATGCCCAGGCTGTGATGCAGCGTAACTGAGCTGCCCAATAATATTTGATCAGGTGAGGTACTCCCAGACCGCCCTGAGGCTTGCTAGACCGGAGCCCAGACCTAGGGATCCTATGGCGTCTCTCAGCCCATATAAATCGGAGGAGCTGTGACTGAACAGATCTTTTAGGGGAACCGGGACGGGCATGGTCTCAAATAAGTACAGGATTTTGGCTAGAATTGTCATCTTTACCGCTGCAATGCGACCTAGAAAGGATATTGGGAGTGTTTGCCATCTGGCCGAGGAGATCCCTTATTCTTTATGTATATGTAGGAAATTACGTTTGTAGAGGTCTGTGTAACGGGGGCGGGGGCGGGGGGGCTGTAAGGTTCACACCCAAGTATCGTAATGAGTCCTCCTTCCAATATAAGAAAAGGTTTGCCTGAAGGGGGCCAAGGGTTATTTGAGGCATATTGAGAGGAAGGACCTCAGTTTTATGGGTGTTGACCTTATACCCCGACAGTCGTCTAAACTTCCAATTTGGAGTGGAGGTTTGGGAGGGAGATATGGAGTTTAGTGAGGGTGAGGAGGACATCGTCCACAAATAGTGACAGCTTGAACTATTTATCCCTGACCATAATGCCCTTGACATCTGGGAAAGCCCTAATTCTAGCCACTAGGGGTTCAATACACATTGCAAATAATAAGGGGGATAAGGGACATCCCTGTTGTGTCCCATTGGCTGCGTGTATTGGTCGAGACTCAGTGAGCGGAAGCTCGATTGTCATCGTGAGGGAGGAGTATAAACCTCGCATGGCCTGGACAAAAGGGCCAGAGAGACCTTATGCCTTCAAAGTTGCAAACAGAAATGGCCAGCTAACGCTTTTTCAGTGTCCAAACTCAGAAGCAATGCCTCCTCCCCCGAACGGACAAGCACCTCCAGCAAGTCAATGGTCCGTATTGTATTATCACTACCCTGCCGACATGGGACAAAACCTACTTAATCTTTATGGATCAATGAGGGGAGAAAAGCGTTTAGGCCAGTATTTTAGTAAATATCTTGAGGTCTGAGTTAAGAAATGCAATAGGCCTATAATTTTGACAGTTGATGGGGTCTTTTCCGGGTTTCGGGATTAACGTGAGATACGAATGGGACATATCAGTAGGCACCTCACCACCTGATAGGAATCGATTTGAGAGATTTGTCATATGAGGGATCAATTCCGTCTTACAAATCTTGTAGTATTTATAGGAAAAACCGTCGGGGCCTAGGGACTTGGCCTCTGGTAGATGGTCAATTGTCTCCTCTATCTCTTCTAAAGGGCATTAATATCTGCAGTCGACAAGGTGGGGAGGTTACATGAGGCCAGGTATGTCTGCAATAAGCGCTCCCTAGCCTCTTCATTTGTGGGGAGGTCGCTAGGCAATTTATAGAGGTTGTTATAGTAGGTCGAGAACCGCTCTGCAATTTCCTTGGGGTCATAGTGGACCGTCCCATCTGCTCCCCTGACTACACATGGACCTGTTTGTGGGGGACAATTTCTTAGTTGCTTGGCCAACAACGTGTGAGGCTTATTCCCCCATGCATAGTACCGTTGTCAAGTAAATAACATTAGTTTGTTGACCCTGCCCAGAGCTATCCCATGCAGATGGGCTCGGGTGTCAACTATGCGCTTAAGCATGCGGCGAGTTGGATGGGCAGACATTGCCTCCTCCAAGTTATGCAAACGGAATTTAAGGGACCGTACTGTATCTATTGAGTCCTTTTTTAGTCTTGTGCCCAGGGCAACACAATGCCCTCTCATGACCGCTTTTTGGGCCTCCCATAGGGAACGTACATCTCTCACTGACCCTTCATTAGGCTCAAAGTATGATTTAAGATGAACGCGCAGTTCATCCAGTAGTAGTGGTCTCTTAAGGAGGGTGTAATCAAGACGCCAAATGACATTATGGGGTGTGTCCCGAACCAAGGTCTATTCTGACCATTACTGGGGCATGGTCGGACCAAGTGATTTGACCCATATCAGCTCCCTTCAGCACACGGAGGGTGGAAATGGTTCCAAAGAAGAAATAAATTTGCATGTGGGTACCATGAGGAGCAGAGTAGAAGGAAAATGACTTATCAGTAGTGTGGTTAAGTCGCCAGAGGTCGTATAATGAGTATCGCCTGATTAATTTGCGAAAATCTCTAGTTAACCGCTGCTGCGTTGAGTGTAAGGGTCTGCCTGGTAGGGCCAACAAAATAATGTTAAAATCTCCTCCCAGTAGGACTAATGGATCAAGAGATCTGAAAAACTTGTGGAACACTGTTAAGGAAACAAATCTGAGATGTGTTCGGGGCATATAAATTACAAAGCGTGATTGACTAACCTGCGAGTTTACCTTTCAGAATAATGTAGCGCCACTGCGGATCTAAGATTGAGGATTCTATTCTGATGGGACAGTGGGCAGATATGAGAATTGCGACTCCTGCCTTCCTACGAGAATGGGTGGCCAAATATGCAGTAGGATATAAGTGAGATGCAAAGCGAAAGGAGGAATTTTCATCAGAGTGGGTTTCCTGGAGAAACACCATGTCCACCTTGAGGGACTTCAACTCCAAAAGCAAAAGTCTCCTCTTGGCGTTGGAGTTGAGTCCCTTGACATTTAGGGTCACACAATGTGCCATGGTTATGTAGAAGAGAGCCAATATTCACCCAGTGTAGTTCTGTGTGTTCCTTGTCCATTAGCCGAATATCCCTGCACATGATGAATTCTCGTCAAGTGCTGGGATCAGGGTTCAGAATTGCTTGGACCCAAGAGTGTGCGGTAGCTGGAAAGGGGGGTGGAAACAAGAGGAAGGGGTAGACAACACAAAACAAGACGGAAGTCAGAGACATATAATTAACAATAAATGGCGATTCCGAGGGACGTATATCCCTGCTAGAGGCAACAACAAGAGCCTCTTCTAGGGTCGCGGTGTCAGAGGTCAACTGACAGAGGCTCCTTGCAGAGCAAAAACAGGCTAACTAGACCTTCTATGGTCAACCAGTGCTTGGGTAGGCCCACACCATGAAAGCGAAAACAAGATAACACTATATAAATAACTGCCTAAATAGCAAATAAGTAAGGCAAATTGGAACATAAATATGAGGGATGTCCACAACAATAAAGAACTACTGCTCATGTGGGTAACTCAGAGGTAGAATCAGGGTCACCCCCCTCCGTTCAGTTTAGAGGGTTCAGTCTGGCGGCCAGTCCCCTGGGGATGGAGATGAACCCGCATTCGGACCCGCTCTTCTCTTCCTTGCCACTTGGGACCAGACGCGAGGTGGTGGTGGTATGGGAGGTTCAATCTCCTAGTCCCTGATTGCAGGTACAGGAAGTCCCAGCATTTCACAGAAAGGGTGCAGATCTGAGAAGGAATGGAGGGTTGCTGTCTTTCCCTGTTGGCGTGCTGACAAGGCAAATCCAGTGAGTGCGGGCCCAGCATGCATGCTAGGATCCACCTTGCTTATTAACCCTTTTTGGTGCCATAACAGCCTCCATTAGATCCAGGGAAGCAGGTACCAACATGCATGCTGAGCCCACTGTGTACTCTTCCTGGAGCCAGATGGTTATCAGTAGGTACTATGAATGCAAGTTCAGTTTTATACTTACTCTGATTCAAAGCAGCTTCTAGGGCAGACAAACTAGTCAGGTGTGCACGACTGAAAGGAGGCCGCCACACCTCCAGCATATACTACACAGAAACACAAGGGGTGTCAGTCAGCACGTCCCTGCATGCAGGTGCACGTAGCCATGGCAAAATATACATACAAACACAGAAATGGAACAGCACTCTGCAACCAGCACTCTGCCCTGACTCTATGCTAGAAGTTATCAGAGGTGTTAGTGTACATTTTGATCAAAAAGTAATAAGCCACTCGTCGAGCCAAGGCCGCCTCTATGAGTGGTCCTAACGCTAAATCCTACCTGTTATGGGCCATGGACCACTCATAGAGGCGGCCTTGGCGTGGCGAGTGGCCTTATTACTTTTTGATCAAAATGTACACTAACGCCCCTTAACTTCTAGCATAGAGGCAGGGCAGAGTGCTGGTTGCAGAGTGCTGTTGCATTTCTGTATTTGACTGTCTCACAGCAGTGTGAGGAGGTATCTCCGTTTTTGCAGGGTAAGCCAAGAGAGGTCAGGGAAAATCTGCACAGGGGCCCCATCAAATTCAAAATTGCATAGGGTCCGGGCCTTCGCCATAATGGCCTCATTGAGAGTATAATCGTGGACACCACAAATTATATCCCTGGGGCCAGAAGTGGTGTCCTTGGGTTTGAGCGCTCTGTTGGCCCTATCCAATTTAATCTTGTGCGAGTACGGTTCTCCAAGAATCATATTAAAAATGGGCTCCAAGGTGGGTGAAGATGTGATGATGTAGGGAGGATCTGTGTCTACTCCTACCCCGCCACGCTGAGCCTCAGCTTCCTCGTTTGACGGAGCTGCTCTGAAGTACCGGAGGTGCTGTTCCTGGGCTAGACAAGCAGATGGCCGGTGGAAGTGCTGCACTTCTGGGTCGGTGCTCCCTGGACTCGTGATGTGCCGGGCTTCCTTGGGTCTCTCCTGTCCCTCCTTACACCGCTCTCTGCAAGCCCCGAAGGTTTGGTGTCGCACTTCTCCTGTCTACTTTTGCCTCCATGCTCCCTCCTGCCTCCTGGTTTAATCCACCATTCCTATGAACTCCGCGCCCCCCTCTGTCATTTGTCTGTTGGCAAGAGGCATATGTATGTCTCCATCTCCTTATAGTCCGCCCTGGTTGTGGTGCTTGTGATCCTGCCATCGGATCTGTGTTGGGGTTGATTTGAATGAAGTGCTGCTGACTTTTCTCCTAGTATAGGAAGATTACTGAGAATTGTTTATATTGGGACTATTTTTTTCTTCTTTTTTTTTTCTTTTTGGTCTTTTTTTTTGTTTTCCTTTAGTTTTTTTTCCCCTTCTTCTTGCTCCTTAACTTCAGAGGGAGGAGCGGGATACAACTGAATTAGAGGGGAAAACTACCTTGTTCAATAACTTGAAAAATAAGTTTAGGGAAGTCCTCAAGGTGGTGATAAGTTTTAGGGGGGGGGGGGGATATATATAAGGGAAGAAGAAATGGCCCCTAAGCAAAATGGCGCTCAGCGGACCTTTTGTCCTCAAAAACGAGGCAGAAGTCATTAGAATTGGCCAAAATTGACCAGTTTTTAAAATCCCCAAATGTAATCACAAGGGCAGGACAAAAAGGAACGTCTGATTTAAATATATAAAAAAAAATGCTGGAGCTAGAGTGGAAGAAGTATTGGACAACTATGACTATCCGCAGGATGAGGGGGCGGAGAAGGAAGGTTTAAATGACCGGTCTAGTCTGGAATCTTCCCCATTAAAAAAAAATCTTGGCTGCGGTTAAAAACTATGGAGAATTAGTACGGAACATCTCGACGCAGCTTGGGGCGATGCAGGTAGACGTGGCCCTGATAAGAGATGAACAAAGTTATGGGACAGAGTTACACCTATAGAAAGATCTGTGGGGGCTCTGGAGAATGGAGCTAAAATATCTAAAGCTGAAATCTCCATGTTGAAGATGGATGTAAACACTTTTTATAAAAAAGAGGTGGATTTGGAGGACAGGTCGAGGAGATGTAATGTGAGAATTTTGGGCTTACCTGAAGGTGCTGAGGAAAAAAAACCTGCTGAAATGATACAGAATTTAATTTTGGAGAAGTTTGGAAAGGAATATTTTTCTCCATTATTTTTGGTGGAAAGGGCGCATCAGGTTCTGGGGAGCAAACCAATTCCTTGAAGGCAACCACGGATACTTTTGGCGAAGATACTTGCTTCGCGAGATAGAGACATGATTTTGAGAAGGGCGAGAGAGTGTCCCCCTATTCTATATAATAGGAGTAAATTGTCCTTTTTTCTGGACTTCTGGAAAAGAGACGCACTTTCATGGCGGTTAAAAAACGGCTGCAAGAACAGGACATTAAGTACTCATTTGTCTATCCAGCGAAATTGAGGATTATATTTAATGGTGAAACCCCTTTTTTTGACACTCCGGATTCTAATGCAGACTGGCTCAATCAGAATAATATCTGAGCAGTTTCCTTATAGGTTCTTTTTTCTTTTTTGTTGCGATACTGGTGGGAGTGGTGGTCTTAGTTGAGAGATCGGTTGCAGAAATGTGGGAGATCAGGAAGTTTGGGGGGAAGGTTTGTGGGGTTGGTTGCGATGCGTCTCCAAGGATGGGGGGTGGGGGGCTGGGACTGTGAGTATATTTGTACTTACTTGTAATGTTCAGGGTCTTGGAGATAAAACGACAGGCGGTCTTTGACCTGGTCCAGAGACGTTTGCCAGCGATTGTCTGTCTGGTGGACACTCACTTCACCGAGGAGTCGGCCCCGTGGTTCGGTAGGGGATGGGCCGAGAAGACTTATCATTCCACTTTTACTAGTTACTCCAGAGGAGTTTGTCTGCGAGGCGTCCTCTATCGATAAGCAGGGGAGATTAGTTTTTTATATGGAAAGCTTTTTGGAAGATTATATATCTTCGCTTTTATTTGTTTTCTCCCCTTTCCTTTATATACTTAAGGGTCAATTCACACGTCCGTTGTGTATTTCGGATGCACAATACACCGGGCCGGCACCCCTATAGAAATGCCTATTCTTGTCCACTATTGCGGACAAGAATAGGACATGTTCTATTTTTTTCGGGAGCCGCGGACCGGAAGATCGGGGACGCGCATTGGAAATGCGGATGCGGACAGCACACTGTGTGCTGTCTGCATCTCTTCCGGCCCCATTGAAAATGAATGGGTCCGGATCTGTTCCGCAACGTTGCGGAACAGATCCGGACCCATTCTACAAACCTGTGAATGGACCCTAATTGTTTATTAACTCAGTGGCCTGAATGTCCCTCAATTGTTAACAGGGACTTTAATAGTGTTATTAATCCAGAGACGGATAGGATTTCTATGGGGGGAGATATATATATATCCCCACCCAAGGGTCCCCTTTGGCACGTTTTTGTCAGGAATCTGGCTTTTGGATATATGGGGATCTCTTGGAAAGGGGAAATTAGCTTATTCCTGTATGAGTAAGTCTGGAAATTCCATGTCTAGGATAGATTTGGCCTCGATAAATAAAAACTATTTGAAATATATAAGACGGATGAAATATGAGGCCAGGTCTCTATCGGACCATGTACCTTTCTCTCTAGATTTAATTGTGAGCGATTATAACAATAGGGTAAGAGCCCCTCATTTCGATTGAACCCCCATTGGATCTCTATAATGGATAATCATGAATTGGTGAAACAGGAGATGGCGCGTTTCTGGGATAATTATAACTCCGCAGAAATCCGACTGGTATGAGATGCATTCAAGGCCTTCATGAGCGGAGTATTTTTTAGTAACATCTCTAACTTAAGAAGAGGGTATGGTAGGAAGGAGAAAGATCTAAAAGAAGCAGCCTGAGTTGCCATGAATGAATTTTCTAGGAACAGAACAACAGCAAATGGGGAAATTATGCAGAATGCAAGTCAGGCATATTCTGACTTTCTCTTGGAAAAGGTCCAGCAGAGACTCTTTTTTTACGGGATAAAAATATTTTTCTGAATCAGGAAGACCAAGGAAACTTCTGGCGAGGGTGATTTCTAATCAGGAGCAAAAAAAGAGATACTCCATATTCGCTCACTCAAGGGTATAATTATTGAAGATCAAGACTGTCTAAAGGGAACTTTTTTGAAGCATTTTTGGGAATTATATAATTCAGACGAGGTCATCTTAGATGAAGAGATGGACTCATATTTGGATTCTGCCTCTCTCCCAGTTCTTACTGACTCCCAAAGAGAACCCCTTTCTCTAGAGGAGTTAGAGGCAGCTCTGAAGGCATGTTCCGGAAAGTCCTCCGCTGGGTCCGATGGATTCTCATATGAATTCTATCATAAATATAGAGAGGTTGTTCTTCCTCGTCTTTTGAAGGTGTTCATCGGATCATTAGAGGAGGGTAGTTTTCCATAATGAATGAAAGAGGCTATAATAACATTAATATTGAAGTAGGGGAAGGACCCCTTACATATGGGGTCATATAGGCCAATCTCCCTATTGAATACTGACATGAAGCTTCTCTCACGGATTCTGACTACAAGGTTATCTAAGGTTATTTCATCAATTATACACCCTGATCAGAATGGGTTTATTCCCAATAAGGTACTCATTATAATTTGCATCGGTTGATATACAGTCCTCCGGGGGGAAAGGGTCTCTCACTCCATTCTGTCTTTAGACGCCGCTAAGGCGTTTGACAGTGTCACGTGCCGGGGGTCCAAGGTAGACCTCCGGGACGTTTTGCGAGCAGGACGCAGGCAGACAGACCAATGATACAGACGTACGCACAGGCGCATTACACGGAACAGCGGGTGTGGACCCACTGGGCCACTGACTGGCAATACTCTGGAGGGGTGTAACTAAGCAAGTCCCTGTTATTCACTAGAGCCTCAGATGGTGAGGATAGACTTGAGCCAGTAAGGTAGTTGCCAGGGGCTACTCCAGAGCAAACCCCGAGTCAGTGGCAACTGGTCCAGACAGACCAGGAGGTATCTGATTAGTTACCGGCAGGAAACGTAAACAGACGGGCACAGACGAAACCACAAGCAACGGAACACACGAAAAACCACAGACAAGGAATAACACAGACAGGAGATCCAGACCGAGCAGGGGTTTCCCCTCCGAGGAAGCTAGGGACTCTCTCATGAAGGCAGGACAGACAGCAAACAGAAGCAGTTACGCACTGCCAGGCTCTCAGACGCCGTTACGCACTGCCAGGCTCTCACATGCCATTACGCACTGCCAGGCTCTCAGACGCAGTTACGCACTGCCAGGCTCTCAGACGCAGTTACGCACTGCCAGGCTCTCAGACGCAGTTACGCACTGCCAGGCTCTCAGACGCTGTTACGCACTGCCAGGCTCTCAGACGCTGTTACGCACTGCCAGGCTCTCAGACGCCGTTACGCACTGCCAGGCTCTCAGACGCAGTTACGCACTGCCAGGATCTCAGACGCAGTTATGCACTGCTAGGCTCTCAGACACAGTTACGCACTGCCAGGCTCTCAGACGCCGTTACGCACTGCCAGGCTCTCAGACGCCGTTACGCACTGCCAGGCTCTCAGACGCAGTTACGCACTGCCAGGCTCTCAGGCGCAGTTACGGACTGCCAGGCTCTCAGACGCAGTTACGCACTGCCAGGCTCTCAGACGCAGTTACGCACAGCCAGGCTCTCAGACGCAGTTACGGACTGCCAGGCTCTCAGACGCAGTTACGGACTGCCAGGCTCTCAGACGCCGTTACGCACTGCCGGGCTCTCAGACGCCGTTACGCACTGCCAGGCTCTCAGACGCCGTTACGCACACTGCCAGGCTCTCAGGCGCAGTTCCGCACTGCCAGGATCTCAGACGCCGTTATGCTCTTCTCCCACTCTTCACACACTGATAGCAACACCGCAGGAGAAATGCTAGCACAGGCTTCCGGTATCTGTAGTTTCAGGTGCTGCACATCTCGTATCTTCACAGCATAGACAATTGCCTTCAGATGACCCCAAAGATAAAAGTCTAAGGGGGTCAGATCGGGAGACTTGGGGGCCATTCAACTGGCCCACGACGACCAATCCACTTTCCAGGAAACTGTTCATCTAGGAATGCTCGGACCTGACACCCATAATGTGGTGGTGCACCATATTTCTGGAAAAACTCAGGGAACGTGCCAGCTTCAGTGCATAAAGAGGGAAACACATCATCATGTAGCAATTTCGCATATCCAGTGGCCTTGAGGTTTCCATTGATGAAGAATGGCCCCACTATCTTTGTACCCCATATACCACACCATACCATCAATTGTTTTGTTCGAACAGTCTTGGAAGGATCTATCCAATGTGGGTTAGTGTCAGACCAATAGCGGTGGTTTTGTTTGTTAACTTCACCATTCACATAAAAGTTTGCCTCATCACTGAATAAAATCTTCTGCGTAAACTGAGGGTCCTGTTCCAATTTTTGTTTTGCCCATTCTGCAAATTCAGTGCGCCGATCTGGGTCATCCTCGTTGAGATGCTGCAGTAGCTGGAGTTTGTAAGGGTGCCATTTGTGAGTAGCTAATATCCGCCGAAGGGATGTTCGACTAATGCCACTCTCCAGTGACATGCAGCGAGTGCTACGCTGTGGGCTCTTGCTGAATGAAGCTAGGACCGCCACTAATGTTTCTTCATTAGTGACAGATTTCATGCGTCCACATTTTGGCAATCCAACACTGAACCAGTTTCACGAAACTTAGCAAGCAGTTTGCTAACTGTAGCATGGGAGATGGGTGGTCTCGTAGGGTGTATTGCATTGAAATCTGCTGCAATGACCCGGTTACTGCGTTCACCAGACATCAACACAATTTCTATCCGCTACTCACGTGTTAACCTCGGCGACATGTCAATGGCTGTAAACAAAGACAAACTTGTAAATAACTCATGAAAGAATAAAGTTACATTAAAACAGCACACCATTGTTTTTCTTGTGAAATTCCCAATAAGTTTGATGTGTCACATGACCCTCTTCCTATTGAAAAAACAAAAGTTGGGTTCAAAATGGCCGACTTCAAAATGGCCGCCATAGTCACCACCCATCTTGAAAAGTTTCCCCCCTCACATATACTAATGTGCCACAAACAGGAATATCACCAACCATTCCCATTTTATTAAGGTGTATCCATATAAATGGCCCACCCTGTAGATCAGTGATGGTGAACCTTTTAGAGACCGAGTGTCCAAATCGCAACCCAAAACCCACTTGCTTATCACAAAGTGCCAATGACAATTTAACCTTAATACTGAGGTTTTATTTTAGAAAAAATCATACATTCACATTTTTTGCTTTGAAAAAAAAAACACAGTAACAGACTTTTCAATGATACAAACAACTTTTCATCGAAAAGTAAAAAGGTAAAGATTGCAATTAATGTGATTTTTCCTGTTGTATGCATGTTGACAATTTGTCAAATCTTGGCTCATACTTTGTAAGTTTGAGAGCAACAGATGCAGCACTGAGGTCGTCTGTTAGTCTGTTTCTGATGTCAGATTTGATATAATTCAAAGCTGAAAACAGCTGCTCACAAGCATAAGACGATCCAAACAAAGTAAGGAAAGCAATCTCAAGTGCTTTCATAGACGTAACGTTATTTGGCAGAGAATTCTTTAAGGATCTCATTTTCAGAACTACCGTAACTGTGCTGTCCTTCCATCTTCTCAAGTGTTTCACGCAGGTCAGAGAATTTATTTTTCCAGATAAAGCTTTCTTCAAATTACAATAGCTCCATTTCCAGACTTTCTAAATCTAACCAGTGTAAGCAGGAAAGATCAAGTTCTTCAAATTTGGCTTTATCTGGAGAAGTGAGAAAACACAGGGTTGTCTCCAATTTACGGAATTGTGAAAATCTTTTACTAAAATTCACCTTCGCGGCTGCTAGGATGCTAGAAAATTCCTTGGAGATTTCCTGGTGGCTGGTAGGATTGTCTGTAAACGCTGTAGCATTTTCTAAATGCTTTTTTAGATTTGGATAATATTTTAGCTGCCCACTTTCAAGGTCTCTTTCAAAAACCTGTAGCTTTCTCTCAAATGTTTTGATATCGCAAAACATCCTTTCTGCTGTTTTCCCTACACCTTGCACTTGTTTGTTCAGTACATTGAAGTGCAGTGTAAAATCTATAAAAAACATGAGATTGCCGAGGCGACTAGAGACAAGCCCTCTAACGATTCCCATTCAAAGCTTAAGTTAATGCTGGATTGGGAGATGGAATTGGGCAAAACTTTTAGATGGGAACAATGGCAGCGATCTATGCTCCTTTCCCATGAGATCTCTGTATCGTGTAACTTACAAGAACTTAATTATAAAATACTTACCAGATGGTATCGGACTCCGGTGAAATTACACCGATTCTATCTCTCGATTTCGGAGTCGTGCTGGAGGTGAAGGGGTGCATGACCCATATTTGGTGGGATTGTCCTAAAATCAATCCTTTATGGATGGATGTATTTAACCTATATAATTTCCTATTTAGAGCCTCGGCACTTCCCTCTCCTTCCATCGCCCTCTTATCTATCTTTCTGGGATGGATATCCCACATCAAGAAAGGGTCACTCAGGCTCTTCGTATTGGCCATGAGACAAATTATTCCCCGCAATTGGAGGTCGACTGAGGGTTTGAGAAGGGTTACTTGGGCCTCCGCACTACACGTTCTGGTCCACATGGAGGAATTGAGTGCTTCTTACCGCTGCACACTTCCGGCATTCCTTCGGGGTTGGGAGCCATGGTTCCGGTTTCGTGCTTCTCCCTTATTCCCAGTTTGGGTGACTTCTGGGGTTTTTCCTCATTCCCGTCCAGGATAGTTCTATACTGTTCACTTACCGTGTCCTCAGCTACTTTCCGTTTCTATCCCACCGTGTTCTGTCTTGTCTCCCCCCCCCCTCTTGTTGTTGGTTTGGTGTTGAATGACGCTTTATTTTAAGCTGGAGTTCTCCCTGGACTCTTTAGGGTCTTGTTACCCTTCCATATATTCCAGCTTATTGTTTATGATCCAGCTTTTCTTGCATAGTTTTGTAAAATTTTATATTATACTGCTGTTTCGCAGCCGCGCTGATCGCTGTATCCTTAAGTGATGACTGCAATGTGTACTGTTTATATTCTACACATACTGTTTAATAAAATCTTATTGGACCATAAAAAACATGAGGTTGGTAAGCCAGGCCATATCGGTGAGCTGTGGACATTTCTGCTCTTTTTCATTCATAAAGAGCCTAATTTCATCCAAACAGGCTACAAATCTCTCCAGGACCCGTCCTCTGCTCAGCCGCCGTACATTTTTGTACATAAGTGAACAATTATACTGGGCCTGAACCTCCTCAAGAAGTGCTTGAAACTCTCGAAAATTTAGAGCGCGAGCCATGATGTAATTCAACATTTTGTGACATCTTGGAGGACATCGTAAAATTTTTGGCTTCTTTCCCTGGCACAAAGAGCTTCTTGGTGTATAATACAATGGAACTGAATGAACCCAGATGTTGCCCCCACCATAGAAGGTGCCCCATCACTAGTAATTGAAACCACTTTTTCTGGTCTCCATCACAGCATTGTAGATATCTATCCCTTGTGTTCTTTTAGGCCAAGACACTAGTTTCACCAGGTCTTCTCTCATGATGTCACCAGCAGCATAACGCAAAATTACTGCTAGCCTTGCATGATTATTTATATCCGTGCTTTCGTCCAAGTACATGGAGTAACAGGCTGCCTTTTGTAAGTCCGCGGTCAGCTGCTGACTAACATCACTGGTCATGCGCTGGACTCTTTGGGAAATCATGGAAAAGGGAGTTTCTCCCAGACAACATGGCCATTTTGATAGATGATTTCATTTAGAAAGGTAGTTGCAAAAACTACGATAGTTTCTTAAATTCCCCTCAAGAAACTCTTTTCTTTCAGTTTCACCAAGTGCGGCAACAATTTTGTGGTTGGTGTCAAAATGCCGTCTGACACTTGATGTGCGACACACAACAGTTTCATTACTCAGAATTAGTGTTGAGCAAACTTCTATTTTAAGTTCGGCGTCCAAAGTTCAGGTTCGGGTTATCGAAGCATCCCGTTATGGATTCCGCTACCACGGACCATAACGGCATTTGTAATCCATAAGGGGATTCTTTATTGAACCCGAACCTTGGACAACACTAAGGACCTGGGGTGACGTCACCGTCATGTGATCAGTGCGGGGGGCGTGGCTCAGTACTGGATTGGATAAGAGGTGATCCAGTACTGAGCCACGCCCCCTGCACTGATCACATGATGGTGACGTCACCCCAGGTCCTTAGTGTTGTCCAAGGTTCGGGTTCAATGAAAAATCCCCTTATGGATTCCAAATGCCGTTATGGCCCGTGGTAGCGGAATCCATAACGGGATGCTTGGATAACCTGAACCCGAACTTTGGACGCTGAACTTAAAATACAAGTTCGCTCAACTCTACTCAGAATACGCTGTAGCGGACTGGACCCTGTACCAGAGTCTGCCCCAGTTTCCTGGAGGGGACTGCTTGCTCGCCTCCTGCCCTGCGACTATGGCCCCATGTATGCTTGTCCTGTTTGAGCGGTGATACCCCAGATAGCTCTGCTATGGAGCCCATTCGTATAATGAAAGACTATGGGAAAGACTTTAGCTCCATGGCAATTGAACTGGATGTGTGTGGTCTGAGCGCCATCCAATAATGTGCGCTCAGACCTAAGCCATCTGGGGATATGTTAAATGTCTGTGTACTGTAAAAGGTGGGACATTGTATATTTGAATAGTGAGGTCTGTCCTATTGTCCCCACGTGTGTATTGGCGATTTCTCTTTGTCCTGAGAGATAATTGAATGACTCCTCGGTTGTCTCCAGGACAGAAGACATTGTGTATTCTCCTGCCTGTGATGATTACATTAACCCGTGTAAGGTAATTGTATCACAGGCAGAGGGGAGGGATATGCTGGGGGTGTGTTTCTATTGTCCCATTGTGTGTGATTGGCTGCTGTATCCCCTGTGTCTCAGTCTTCCTTCTGGTCCCCTAGGGGAGTGTCCACCAGGTGGGAGACCTGCATAAATACCCGGCAGGTAGCCCTCAATAAAGTTAGAGTTCCTGCTTGACCCTCAAAACGAAGTGTCGTCTCGTTATTGGGGGGGGGGGGGGATTTATTGTCTGCTGTTCCAGTTTGACTGCTAGGAGTGTAAACCTATTTGTATGGTTCCTATTCAACTGTCTACAGCATTCAGAGGCTTGAGAGGATTCGTATGCTTCTCAGGTTCGGTGATTGAGGTGTCTGCTAGAGTGCTTGGAGTCCTCAGGAAACGCTAGGAGCATCCTTTAACGGAGGTACCCAGTCGGGGTGCCAGGCGATCCGTTACATACGCTTTCCCATTGCGTTCAATCACTCCAAATGACTCTGTCCAGGCCTCTTGGAATGATCTTCCAATATCTGTTTTTGCCTTTTTTGCTGCACTCATTTTTGGGTGTTCAAGACTTGGAGTCTACAAAAACACAACATAAAAAAAAAATGAAGCACCCAATAACATCTATCCCTATACCAAAAATAGCTAATACTATTAGTTAACACTAAAGAAATGGATATTCATTTAAATCAGCAATCTACGGCAGTGATTCTTAGCTGGGGTTCCATTTCAATTTGCTGACCACCAGCACAAGAGGGAAATGGAAAATGGGTCCTGTTAAAAAAAAAAAAAAAAAAAAAAAAAAAAAAACTATTGTGTGCATCAGTTCTGCATGGTTACTTCTGTCTCGGATCTGTTTTTCAGGTGGAAAAAGTGGAAAGTCAGGCAAGTGGAAGATCATCAGGACAAAAAATGGCAGCATTCTGCGGTTTTTATCCATCCTCCAGTGTTTAGCCAGATGTACCATAGTTTTCGCTCCATAAGACGCATTTTTTTTCGGAGGGAAATGCCCCAGCGAATACTAATTAGCGCTTCCATTATGGCAGTGGCATCCAGAGCAGGAGAGGTAAGTGTTTTTTTTATTTTATATGCTCTGTGGCTTGGGGCTGATGAGAGGCATGGGGGATGACCTGAGAGGCAAGGGGGTTGATCTGAGAGGCAATTCTTAACTGAGGTCTGTTTGGGGCACATTCACATTTGGGTCTGAGCTGAGGTCTGATTGAGGGTCTTACTAAAATTGGGGGTCTGATTGGTGGTCTGACCTGAGGTCTAATGAAAAATATTTTTTTCTTATTGCCCTCCTCTAAAACCTAGGTGCGTCTTATGGGCCGGTGCCTCTTATAGGGCGAAACATACTGTAAATGCAATGTCATTTGTACCCCATTATACTTCAACGGGGTCGGAAGATATTGCATTTTCATCCGGCAGCGCTGAATCAAGTTCATCCTGGCGGGCTGTTCTTAGAGGGAACAGCCTGCTAGAATGCAAAGCGCGGGTGTGTAAGTAGCCTAAAGGATCACACAGAAATGGCTCAAATAAATGCTAAATGTGCAACTGATGCGCAGGATTCGTTTTTTTTACAGTATCCTTTTTTTTTTTTTCTTTATTCAGAAGAATGGAAAAATAATGGTAATTTGAACACTCCCTAACTTAGGCTACTTTCACACTAGCGGCAGCCTTCTCCGGCAGAGGACCGGCCTGCCGGATCTGTAATTACCACGTGCACTACCGGAAGTTCAGCTGGCCCTGTTCACTATAATTGGGGACCGGAGGAGATCTGGTTTTGGGAGGGTGCGCTCACTAAAATAACGTGAGCGGACCAGATGTCCCGGACTGGCTTTGATCGTGTGCAGGGGAGCACACAACATCATAGGTTACTGTGATGCTGTGCATGTTGGGCTGCCAGCGGGATAAGATCTTATGAGTGCGGGACAATAGTCCCGCGGGCGGCCTGAGGTGCACAGCATCACAGTATTCTATGATGTTGTGTGCTCCCCTGCACACGATCAATGCCAGCCGGGACATATGGCCCACTCAGACTAGTTGTGTGCATGGGCCCTTAGGGAGGAGGACCCCCCTCTACCACCTCCCATACACTGGGGGAGGGGGGAGGGGAGTTGTAATACAGCAGGTTAGTGTGCGCCCCTGCAATGTTCCGTTCGGTCCTCTAGCTCTGCCTCCGCCCCTCCCATGTCACATGTTGTGAGCTCTCTGCTTCCTGATTACAGGAGGCGCGCAGTGATGTGAGTCCCTCCCCTCTCACTGCCATTTGTCTTTGTCGATTTTATTACTTCAGCGCTGGCGCTGCATATGCAAAACGGGACGGCGATACTGCTCTCTCTACATGTGGGCTAGGGCATGCGTGCTGACAGAGAAGGCTCTGCGTGCCATAGGTTCGCCATCATGGCACTAGATGGATAAGGCTGGATAATGAGGGTAACTGAAAAGCCCCAAACAGGCACAGATCAGGGGAGTTAACCCCAAGATAACCAAAGCTCAGAACAACAAGACACACAGGTACAGAAGCGGGTATTACCCCTGGCAACCGACATACACGGAGACACCCGCAGCCAGCACGCCAGAGCACAACCAACCCGGCACCACAGACAAAACGGAAGCATCACAGGGAAGGCCAACGTCCCGTGACACAGCAGACATGACGACACGGGGAGAGAAACGTACACAGGCGGGTTCACTTGACGCCGCAGCCAGCATGCCACCCCAAGCAACCAGCCTGCACAGGTTACAGCCTGCAGCCAGTACGCAAGGGCGCATGCAGCCAGCCTACACGGACAACTGCCACAGTGAACCGCACCGTGACAGACACGGTGGAGTGGGGATTCCTCTGGAGGGTTTTAGGGAAAATGGGATTCGGTACCAGATTCATAAACATGATTAAGCTTTTGTATAAGTCCCCTACTGCAAGATTGAATATTAATGGGAGTTTGACAAGGAGTTTCTCCTTGAGTAGAGGTACCCGTCAAGGATGTCCACTTTCTCCATTATTATTTGATATTTATATTGAGCCTCTTGCTGGTAGGGTTAGGCAGGACTCCGGGATTGAGGGGTTTTGGATATTAGGAGTAGAGGATCGTGTTTTTTATAAATCATACTAATACCGTACTTCCAGAACTTATCAGAATAGTTAACTGCTTTGGTGCAGTCTCAGGCCTTGATATTAACTGGTCAAGGACAACGCTTGGGCCTGTAGATAGACCCGAATATTCTCTTCATGGGCCCTTGAGTATGTTAAAGATCGCTGACTCATTTGAATACTTGGGTGTGATGATATCTCCCAGGACTGAAGATGTTTTACAGCTTAATTTGATTCCATTGATTAGTAAATTGAGGTAAAAAATGACGGTATGGCTTCGACTTCCCTTATCTAGAGCTGACAGAATATCCCGGATGAAGATGGTGATACTACCCCAACTCCTCCATATCCTTAGCAATTCTCCAATATGGATTGAGGCTAAGTTTTTTAAACTAATTGAGAGAATTATTAATGAGTTACTCTGGGGGAGAAAGCGGGTAAGGTTAAAGTTGGAATATCTTTATAAGCCAATGGAACGGGGAGGGCTGAATCTTCCCTATTTTAAGGCTATTTTATTCTTGCACAGCTATGGCTTTATTGCCAATGGGAGAAAAGTTTACCCTGTCGGACCTTGGTGAGGAGTTCCTTACATGATAATATGTTTCCGCTGTTAGAGTCCGGGCGACTATCCAGTATCCAACGGGATTATAGAGAGTCTAGGAAGCTATTTACTAAAGCGTGGGGTACTATTAAAGCATGGATGGGAATAAGGGGATCTCTTTACTGTACGCCCCTCTGGCACAATCATTACCACAATCATTACCTACAGGAATTAGGCGACTTAGCTGGGAACAAGTATTGGCAAAAAAAACAACAATATTTTATACATTGCACATGTGGTGAGAAATGGCGCTATACTCCCATCCTTGGAGTTATTTTATCTTGGTTTAGGTATCTTCAGTTACGTTCGGCGCTCTCTAGTGTAAAGGGAAAGTTTATGTTTGAGATAGATACTTCTACACCTTTGAATGATTTGATGGGAAACTTGGGTCAGAAGGTCAAGATTTCCCAACTTTATAAATTGTTATTGGAAGCACTATTTAATAACATACGCTCCCCCGGACAAAGGGCTTGGGGGACGGACTGTTCACTGATTCAATTAGGTGATTGGGAAAATATATTGGCTAATTTAAGATTAGTGTCTCACAATTTAAATCACGTGGTGGTTCGATTTCATATTTTACATAGAATTTATGTGACCAACTTTCAAATTTCAGTGACCAACATAAAGCTGTACTACTGACCAGTAAGAAATTGATGCTGAGAATACGAGGGACCATCTGGTGCAGGACATCAGAAAAACCACTGATCAACAGACACCAATTGTACCGTCAATGACCAAGGACTATATGCTGGTTGGATGGTCAATGATCTCCAAGAACTGGAGGGTGACTGTCCCACTAACCTCCAGGTACCAGTTTATTTCTGTCCCACTGACCGCCTGGCATTGAACAAAAAATACACTCTATCTATAGGAACTGATTATAACCACCATGGCTGGAGGAGGACTGTAGCACTAACCACAATGGACCACTTTATCTCTGTCCTTGGAACTACTCTGTTGACTGACAGGTCATGGAATGTACTCCTGGTCTACAGAAAATGATGTACTGGTACCACTGACCACCATGGACTTCATGCTAAATATCTATCTTGCCTACCTCTGACTCATGGTAAGTATCTAGAGTAGGGGGGTGATGATCACTGTCCTTACACTAGGTGGTACTGTAACAGCTTTGGGGATGACTGGTAAGGATGGGGGGGGGGTCCAG
This sequence comes from Bufotes viridis, assembly GCA_033119425.1. Lineage (NCBI taxonomy): Eukaryota > Metazoa > Chordata > Amphibia > Anura > Bufonidae > Bufotes > Bufotes viridis. Next base: position 40,622,943 of record CM065590.1, on the reverse strand, counting down.
ATCCAGCCTGAGCCCCATAGCTTCAGACTCGGCTTAAAGCAATGTCCTCCAGCCAGGCCACCTTGGTAGGTTTTCTCCAGAAGACAGAAGCATCAACAGTTTACAATCCCCACTTGTCAGTGGAAATGACGCTCAATACTTGGGGTCATACCCACTTTTCAAGGACTCCATCAAGTTCACCCTATTCCCTTTGCAGTGTTGATCCAGAAGAAGGCACAACAAACCTAAACTTCCTCCTATAGATCCTTCAGTTGCACAATGCAAATTTGTTTTACCCACAATTCCACGTCTAGTTCTTTGAGGGCTCATCTTTTTGATTTCTTCAGGTCAGTGCTCACCAGCTTGGGGCTTTTCATCTACTTTGACACTACGATCCCACCATGGCACATTATGGCTTTCAATAAATAGTTTTATTGACTTTGATGTAAAAAAAAAACAAAAAGCAGAAACACAACATTTACACACTGTCCTATGGTATCATACATTTCCTTCTTAAAACAGAAGACATATACAAACATTTCCAAAAATAAGGGGTTGAAATCATGCATTTTCCTTCGTGGACGGAGTAATGTGTTCCTTTCTGACCCTTTGGTCACTGACTCTCCACCGAAACGGACAAGAATCTGACATGTTCTATAATTATAGTTCTAGAATGGGACATGTTCTATAAGTTGAATGGATGAGATCCTCCATCAGCTGCCTCCATTCACTTATACTGTGGAGGAACTGCGCATGCGCTAGTTCCTCTGTCTGTCTCAGTATAAGTTGAATGGATGGGATCCTCCATCAGTTGCCATCTTCCCTGTGCAGTGTCAACCCTTTAAACCGTCCACTGCTCTCTAAAACCTGGAATTTTTGCATCGGTAAATCCACGGCTGAAGTCCTGCAGCCGGATAAAAGCAGCGAATGCAGATCCTGAATGAAGAGCAGTGAAGCCCCCACCCCTTAGACCTGCCAGTTGTTCCCTACCACACTGGTTTAGGCTCGATCCCCTGGAGCAATAACGGGACATGCAGCAGATGTTCTCTTGCTCCAAATTGACAATTGTCTTTGTGTCCACAGGCCCAAGGGGGCCCGCTGCATGTGCACCATTTTCCCTAGGGTTACAGCAGCTCTGACCAGGGTGCTAGGATCTCTACAAAAAGCTGAGGAGTCGGACACCACCGATCGGACACTGATGACCTAGCCTGAGGATAGGCCATCAATATCTAAATCTCGGAAAACCCCTTTAATGATCGGGACCATTGGGGTTATCAAGGTGCTAATGAGATGTTAGAAGCACAGCCAGTGTCTTAACAGGGCACCATTATAAACTTAAGAATAACAGATCTATCAACAGCAACTTGATACTGATTTCGATGTAGAATAATCTGCAGGAAAATTAACCAGAAAGTAAGTCAAAACCACAAAAAATGCTTAATGTATACCGGAACAACGTGAATAAATCGGGTCCTCGAATTCACCGTGGTAGCCCTTTAGATGGTGAAATATGGTTGTTTTTTTTTGTTTTTTTTTTTACAGAAGTTCCTGTTTCGCGATGACAATGGTGACATCATTATAGTCCCACAAGACCGGTCCTATGATACCAAAAAATTCCCTCTGAAGCAAAAAGAGAAGTTGAGTCGTTTCAGACACCGCAGGACTCTCAGTGGTAAAAACAATGTTTAACTCCTTCATGTCTATACTGATAAAATGAGACTGGTCAGATTCCTTATTCTGAACTTTGATCCCGAGGTTGACAGATGTCCAGGTATCGTCACAGCTGTCCATGAATGAACCCTTTATTACAGGGCTATCAACTTATTTCGGTCATCTCTAAGAGCTATAGCAAACCTTAAAGGGAGTTGTAGGCAGCAAATATAATGATATATTTTCTGTGTCTGCATCCCCCTAGGTGAAAATCTGAAGTCCTGTCCACTCAATCAGAACTACAATTGGCCTTTCTGAGTATAGAAGTGTTTGCTGATGGTATTTTCGAAGCTGGTTGAGTGTTGGAGAAGGTGGTTACTACTTCAGTTTATGGTTGGTTGTGCTGAGACTTCCTGCTGTGTTAGAGGTAGAGAGAGCTTCTGCACTGACAGAGCTAATCATCTGGCCACTGTAGCAACCTCACAGTAGAAAATGAAGATCGAGAATTTGTGTTTAAAGCTCCTCCCAGGTGACTCAGTCCTAACTTTCCTATGAATAGAATTGCAAAAAGGTAAATAATAAGCATCTATGAGTAAGAGGAAGTCAGTGCAAGCCATTCTGGAACCAATCAGCAATTTGTAGGCTAGTCTTATCTTCTAGAAAACAAGGTGCCTTTAGTGATTTCACCATCTAGACGTCATGGTCCTGGCTCTATTTTGTCCTTTAAAGGTGCTGGTTGTTACAGCACACTTTTTTGGCAAGGTCTCCTACATTCAGAGAACCTCACCATTCGGCACCAAACATACACTCCAACAGACGTCATTACCAGGACAATTAAAATTAACGAGACAATGGCCGTCGTCATTTGTTTCATTTTGCTCTTCGCATTGGGCTGATCGGTTGAAGGCTCATTACCTGAGTGAGAGGAGATAGAAAGAGCATTAGAGGGATACAAGTTTAGATACCAAAGATCAAATAATTGTTGATCAATTCCTGAGGACTTAAAGATACCCACAGACCATCTTATGCCCCCCCCCCAAGAAAAAACCTTACTTCATACTCTACTGATAACTTCTAATATTCAGCCAATTTAATTATTAGTGTGTGGCGATGCCACCAGTCCCACTTTGGAATCCACCAGTCTATCCCATGGTCTACAACCAACTTTCATACCATGCAGTAAGTCGTTTTTCTGTTCTGAATCCGGGGTAGTGATGGAGAGACCTATCGTGGTCATTAGGATTTTTTGTGTGGTGTAAATCTCTTCTGAAGGTTTCGATGTTCCTCCTTTCCAGGTCTGTGTGGACCTGGCTGTAGATGTTGTAGTTTCAAGCGTTGTTATAGGTGGTTTCTCGTTGGAGCCTTTGGAAAAATCTTTCTGACTCTCAGACTGCTTTAGGCAAGAATCTCTACCTGCAAAGAAGAGACCAAGATTATTAGACATGGCCACAACATAGATAGTAATTCAGATAAGATTATGCAATTATAATCTCCTTTTTTAGAACTTCCTTACAGCCAGAAAAACATTTGATGACTAGTGGTAAGGATGTCATCATTCAAATTGAGTGTCTTATTGCTCATAGAAGATGGAGAATCTCACCCTGTTCAATGCACTTGGTGACGTTGTTCACCCATGATTCCGTTTTCTCGCCACAGAAGATTCCTCCTTTTGGCAGCTGAAATCTGAAAATGTGTAGAAAATAAACAAAAAGGGATAAGAGTGAGAACAAAGGATGAGAAAACCAATATACAAGCATGTATATAGACCAGAGGGACTTCTAACCATGATGTTAAGGTTCTTCTAACCATGAGTCATATGGAGGTGCTCCTCACAATGATGGAGTCATAAAAGAGGCACTGCTCTCCACGATGGGGTCAGATACAAGAATCTCTCCTAACCAGGATAGAGCATAGACAAGAAGTTCTCCTCGCTATGACAGGGCATAGACAAGAAGTTCTCCTCGCTATGACAGGGCATAGACAAGAAGTTCTCCTCGCTATGACAGGGCATAGACAAGAAGTTCTCCTCGCTATGACAGGGCATAGACAAGAAGTTCTCCTCGCTATGACAGGGCATAGACAAGAAGTTCTCCTCGCTATGACAGGGCATAGACAAGAAGTTCTCCTCGCTATGACAGGGCATAGACAAGAAGTTCTCCTCGCTATGACAGGGCATAGACAAGAAGTTCTCCTCGCTATGACAGGGCATAGACAAGAAGTTCTCGCTATGACAGGGCATAGACAAGAAGTTCTCCTCGCTATGACAGGGCATAGACAAGAAGTTCTCCTCGCTATGACAGGGCATAGACAAGAAGTTCTCCTCACTATGACAGGGCATAGACAAGAAGTTCTCCTCGCTATGACAGGGCATAGACAAGAAGTTCTCCTCGCTATGACAGGGCATAGACAAGAAGTTCTCCTCGCTATGACAGGGCATAGACAAGAAGTTCTCCTCGCTATGACAGGGCATAGACAAGAAGTTCTCCTCGCTATGACAGGGCATAGACAAGAAGTTCTCCTCGCTATGACAGGGCATAGACAAGAAGTTCTCCTCGCTATGACAGGGCATAGACAAGAAGTTCTCCTCGCTATGACAGGGCATAGACAAGAAGGGGTCTTGAGTAGCAGCACTCCTTTAGGTACAAAGATTACCACCAGTGCTATGGAAAATGGGCAGTACAGGTCCCAAAAGGGTTTGAGTCCATTTTGCTGTACCTACTGGTTGATGTTAAGGCTGCAGGCAATCATAACGCAGGGGATTTTGAGCTCTGTAGGAAAATGGAGCTCCACTCACTCTAATGATATATGCAAGAGTGGATTTTCACATCACGGTGCAGTTTTACAATATGAGGAGGGACATAGAAGACTAGATGTCTCTCTTACCTGATGATGTTGTTTGGGCAGTCTATATAATTCGCCTTTCTAACCAGAGTCTGATAGAACATTGGTTTCACATCCTTTCCCGTAAGCATCCTTTTGCATTCATGACAAACTTTGAAGAGACTGGCTCCCTGGAAGTCACCTGAGAAGAAGGACAATAGACAATCGATCAGAATAATGAATTCAATCTACACACAAAGATATATCTCCCAAGAAAGAGAACCATCTCACCAGTGACACCTATTGGAAGTGTCTCCTTACGAGTCAAGATCCAACTTTCCAAGAAGCCTTGGGATTTGACAAGGGAATATAGCCAAACCAGATATCCATTCGTACACAGCTTATTTACATGTAACGTACAAGACAGAGAGTCCTACATTATACATTCTTACCACATCTACATCTACTATCCTGGACAGTAGAAGGTAAAATGTATAAATAATCGGATCAGAATTTTAGACCACTAGCCCTTTGAATATTTGCTTCAGTTGGACTATGAAGGTGTAAACCAGTGGAACCATGATAGTGTGCACTGGTAGAATGGTTAAGGTATCAGTGGACCTGAGAACGCAAAGTGACCTGGGAAAGTGAGCACTGGTTGGACTGTGTAACTGTTTGAAGAGGTGGGACTGTGAAGGTGGCCTCCAGCAGGTCTTTTCGGGCACGGCCACGCGTTCAGGATTCTTAATGGATCATGAAAGGAGAGAAAGTATTAAGGACTACTATTTCTTCTCCAAAACTTCCTCAGGAAACCTGAACATGTGGCCATCCCCTTAAGGAAGGCACCTGTGGGACTTGTGGGGGTGTGCACTGGTAGAATGGGAGACTTTTTGATACTAGAACTGTCACAGTATGGACATGTAGGACTTTGAAGGCTTGCCCCAGTGGTTCTGTGATGGTGTGCACCAGGAGAATTTTTCCGGTATGTAAGTGACGTGCACTGGTAGGACAGTAAGCCTTTAAAGAGTTTTATTAGCACGATGGTGAAGGTGACACCACCTTCAGTAATGTAAAACAGTGTACTTATGTTTAGGAAAGTCCCTTTAAGGATGATCACGGGAGAAGTTCTGAAAGACACATTCTTCTGACTCATGAGTTGTTAAAGGCACAAGAAACGTAGCAAAAGTCTGATCTTCTGTTATCACCTTCAGATGGTTAATAATTAAGCCCTAAGTAGCGTAATAATCTTGTATTACCACCTACGTAATGTTCTGTCAGCCTCGGAAATTCCAAATTAGGTGGAGCCACTTTTGGTAGATGGTGGTAATCTGGTGGTCACTTTCCCAAACCTCTTCCACCCCTTCTAACAAATAATTTCATGGTTTATTAAACCTTTTTCTGGTCTGAGATGGACTCAAACCTGTTGGCTTCAGTAAGTGTACTCAAAGGGTAGTCACCCAGACAGGAAGTTAATTAGTTGGTAGAACTATTATGACCCCTGGAAAAACAGGAGACTAAAAAAAATAGAGAAAAAAAAAAAAAACAATGAATTCTGATAATGTGTATAATATGTGTACGCAGCGACTGTGGTGGAGTCGTCCTTTAATTTTGTGTCAAACATTTTGGGTCAAACATGATCTCCTCTGGAGACAAGACCAACAGATTTGCCTCGAAGTGCTTGTCCATAGGTAGAAAAAAAGCGCCACACTTGTTCACAGGTGGTATCTGGTATTGCAGCTCAGACTTATTGGAGCTAAGCTGCAATATCACACACAACCTGAGGACCGGAGTGGCGCCATTTTTGATAGAAACCTTCTTCCGATCCTTGAAATATTTTTAAAAGCAAAATGTCCACATCTCACTTCCACCCCATCTTACCTGTACCCCAGTTTAGAAAACACATTTGTATATAGTTTGCTAGGGATTTTAGGGTTAATAGAGGGGGTCCTCTATTCAGGATCCTCATCTCTTGTTCGTAATGTGGAGTGGTTACATGGAGCGTCTCTCACTCTGGAGGACCTGTCCTGTCCTATATTACACAAACGACCCATTGATGTGAATAGGCACAGTGTAATGCTTCATTTCCCCTGTGGGGGCACTGCTGGGAAAATGAGCACTTACTGCCAGGTTTCTCCACAGATTACAGCCAATGCCCCGAGGGTCTTGGCAAGGGATCACTTTGAGATCTGCTAATGTTCGAGAGACATATCTAACAAGCAGCGATTGTCCAAAACCAAAAACTTTAACTTTCACATTTCCTTCCAGTTATAAATGGTCCAGGGAGAACAGATGTCCCATTACATATGCCGTGACTGTCCCGGAGTATAAACATCCCCCAGCGTTACCCCACTTAATAAAGGACATCTGGAAGTCTAGGCTTATTGTCTCACATTCCAGATTCCCCGCTTCTCGGTTTCTGTCCCCCGCTTCCCGCTTCACTATTTCTCAGTGAGAAGAAGGCATCTCAGCTGGAATGTTTCAAGTTGGACAGCAATGGGTCACGAGTGAAGCTGAAGGAGAAGCTACACCAGATGTTTTACGAAAACAGAGAACATCCACACAAGCGTGAGCTGAACCTACAGACGCTATGCTGATAGTTGTGTGATTCATAGGGTTGAGCGAACCCGAACTGTAAAGTTCGGGTTCGTACCGAACTTTAGGGTTTTTGGTACCCGGACCCGAACATTTCTGTAAAAGTTCGGGTTCGAGTTCGGTGTTTGGCGATTCAATGGCGCTGGTTGAAAGGCTGCAGGGCAACCAATCAACAAGCGTTTAATTAGTGTGCCCTAAGAAGCCATCACAGCCATGCCTACTAATGGCATGGCTGTGATTGGCCAGTGCAGCATGTGACCCAGCCTCTATATAAGCTGGAGTCACGTAGCGCCGCACGTCACTCTGCTCTTCTCAGTGTAGGGATAGGATCCTGCTGCTGCTGTGAGGGAGAGATTAGGGAAGAATTCTGGTCTGGTGTACTTGGTGTTAAGTCTGCAAACTACAGCGATTATTTTTATGGGTGCTCTGCTAGTTTTTTTTACCCATGAGCCCAGTGCCACAGAGAAATAAGTTTTATCCGTCTTATAGGTAGGTATCGGTGGCCATTTTGTGCAAGTGTAGTGCATTTGCAGCTGCATATGTGCCAGGGACAATAATTTAATCCTGTTCTTTTAGTTCAGTGAGCAACATATACCCATTTTTTAAGTGCACCTGCACGGCATATGCGCCAGGGAAAGGGAAAATAATATAGGCAATCCGTCTGTGACTTTAGGGCTTTGGGGGGCGGGGGACATATTCCCACTTTTTTCTGTGAACTACCCCTGTGCTGCATATGTGACAGGGAAAATCTATTCATTAAATCCATCTGTTAGATTCTAGGGGGACAAATTACCTTTTGTTGGCGGTCAAGTACCCCTGCGGCCTGCAGTACCTACCTGGCAGTGAAAATAATTCAATTACATAAGTCTGTGACATATTTGTGTGACCTAAAACGATTTTTTCTCTTTCTGACACCGGCACTGCATGTCTGACAGTTAAATAAAACCAGTCAATACCGCTGTTACATTGTCGGTTGACAAATTCCCATTTTTTGCGCTAGATAGTAAATTTTTTGTCCTGCGCTGCATTTCTTACAGTCCAATAAAACCATTAAATACCGCATTTACATTTTTGGTAGAAAAAAAACAACCTTTTTGTGCCAGATAGTACATTTGCGGCCTGCGCTGCATTTCTGACAGTGAAGGAAATACACTTAAATCCATCTGTTTCATTGTATGTGGAAAAAAACACCTTTTTTGGGCGATAAAGTACCTTTGCGGCCTGCACTGCATAGCAGTCTGTTAATTTGCTGGATGACATTGAACCATTTTTGCAGTATACAAACCCCTGTTCTACATAGGTGACAGAGAGGTAAATTTCTCAAAATCCTCTGTTCCATTGGTGTGTGACATTAACCCAGTTTTGCCGGTGAAAAACCCCTGCGCTGCATAGGTGACAGGGACGTAATTTAGTAAAAACGTCTGTTAAAGTACCTTTGCGTCCTGCACTGCATTTCTGAGAGTAAATATAATCAGTAAATCCAGCTCTTAGATTGTGGGTGGACATTTCCACGGTTATCAGACCAGTCATTCACAAGTGGCTTGGAGGGTGTGTTCCTGCTGCACTGCATACCTGACAGGGAAATATATTCTGTAAATTTGGCGGAGTTTAGATTGTTGGGTGATCTATACCCCTTACAAGCACATGCTGGTAGATGAGCTGCTGATGGCATTCCCACCTGACACCAGGGCCTCAGTGGAAGCACAAGGCGAAGGCAGAGGAGAAGGAGGAAGAGGTCGCCAACGCAGCTGGGGCACTGTCAGCACCTCAGAAGGCAGGGTTAGCATGGCCGAAATGTGGAAAAGCTTTGTCAGCACGCCACAAGAACCAGCACCACCAGCTGATATGGAACGTCTTAGCAGGAGGCAGCATTTCAGCAACATGGTGGAGCAGTATGTGTGCACACGCCTACACGTACTGACTGATGGGTCTGCCCCATTCAACTTCTGGGTCTCCAAATTGGGCACATGGCCTGAGCTTCCCTTTACACCTTGAAGGTGCTGGCCTGCCCGGCGGCCAGTGTATTGTCTGAACGTATGTTTAGCATGGCAGGGGGCATCATTACAGACAAGCGCAGCCGCCTGTCCACAGCCAATGTGGACAAGCTTACATTTATTACAATGAACCAGGCCTGGATCCCTCAGGACTTGTCCGTACCTTGTGCAGAATAGACATGTATACCGGCCTCACCCAGCCTTTGTTAGACTCCAGAGCACTTACTCTTTGTTTTCTTTTATATATTTCACAATGTTTTGTGGTCTACCCAAATTAAATAAAAAAAAATTAAAAAAAGGTGTTAGCTACCTCCTCCTCCTCCACCGCCGCTTCCACCTACACCGCCATGTCCACCGCCTCCTCAACCTCCTACTCCATATGGACCTCTTCATCCTAGTTCAAGATTATTATTTTTAATTTTTATTTATTTTATGTCATTTCCCTATCTACATTTGTTTGCAGGGCAGTTGTCCAGCTCTTACCCACATTTTGCAGCCTTTAGCAGCCCTTTAACATGACTCTTTTAAAGCTATTTTAGTGCCCCAAAGTTCGGGTCCCCATTGACTTCATGGGGGTTCGGCTCAAGTTTGGGTCCCGAACTCGAACTTTGCAATGAACATAGGAGATGTTTGTGAGTCGTCCTAATGCTCCTGTAATTGCCCACTGGCCCCTGATATCGCCCATACGGCGCAGGTAGGTGAGTGTTAGGGCCCACGGGCTATTTGAGAGACCTTGACGCTGGTGCCCGAGGCTTAAGACACGTCCTCCTAGTAGGATATGTCGAACTAACTCTCAATTTTTAACATCAGTGTGAGGGTTTAGTGTTACGGCAGTGTGCACCTATTTCTGGTTCTGTGTTTGCAATGAAGTTCGGCCGAACCCGGTGAACCCGAACTTGCAGGTGTTCGCTCAACTCTAGTGATTCAGACACTGGTCACCATTGCTGTCAGGCTACGCAATGTGCCATCATCGCGTCACCCAGGAGTAAAGAGTTGGCAGAGGGTACAACGGTGACCATTGCGACCTCCCAAACTTTTGGAACTTCGGAAGCTGAGAATGTTCTTGTCTGTGCAGGCTGACATTGTCCATGCATGCATTATTCATGGTAGACCCAAATGTTCTCTCTGGTGAGTAGACCTGGGCACTGTACCCTCTAAAAAGTTGGGTGAGTTAAAAACAAACGATAGTTGGGCACTTCTAATGGTAGATCTGTAGAGTGCTCTCCATAGTGGCATCAGAGTGCTCTCCTTAGTGCCATCAGAGTGCTCTCCATGGTGCCCTCAGAGTGCTCTCCATACTGCCATCAGATGCTCTCCTTAGTGCCATCAGAGTGCTCTCCATGGTGCCCTCAGAGTGCTCTCCATAGTGCCATCAGAGTGCTCTCCATAGTGCCATCAGATGCTCTCCATAGTGCCCTCAGAGTGCTCTCCATAGTGCCCTCAGAGTGCTCTCCATAGTGCCCTCAGAGTGCTCTCCATGGTGCCCTCAGAGTGCTCTACATAGTGCCATCAGAGTGCTCTCCATAGTGCCCCCAGAGTGCTCTCCATACTGCCATCAGAGTGCTCTCCCTGGTGCCCTCAGAGTGCTCTCCATAGTACCATCAGAGTGCTCTCCATGGTGCCCTAAGAGTGCTCTCCATAGTGCCATCCGAGTGCTCTCCATGGTGTCCTCAGAGTGCTCTCCATGGTGCCCTCAGAGTGCTCTCCATGGTGCCCTCAGAGTGCTCTCCATGGTGCCCTCAGAGTGCTCTCCATGGTGCCCTCAGAGTGCTCTCCATGGTGTCCTCAGAGTGCTCTCCATAGTGCCATCAGAGTGCTCTCCATGGTGTCCTCAGAGTGCTCTCCATGGTGTCCTCAGAGTGCTCTTCATGGTGTCCTCAGAGTGCTCTTCATGGTGTCCTCAGAGTGCTCTCCATGGTGTCCTCAGAGTGCTCTTCATGGTGTCCTCAGAGTGCTCTCCAGGGTGCCCTCAGAGTGCTCTCCATAGTGCCATCAGAGTGCTCTCCATGGTGCCCTCAGAGTGCTCTCCATGGTGTCCTCAGAGTGCTCTCCATAGTGCCATCAGCGTGCTCTCCATGGTGTCCTCAGAGTGCTCTCCATGGTGTGCTCAGAGTGCTCTCCATGGTGTCCCCAGAGTGCTCTCCACGCTGCCCTCATGGTATGGCCCAGAGGAGCTCGGTAATGCTGCCATGGACTTCTCACACAGGCATCCGGCTTCACCGAGACCCTGTCAGGACAAGCTCTGTGGTATGTGCGGTGCTGCCCCTAGGACAACATTCCTTGTCCAGCGCTCTACAGTCATAAAGCCGTCTAGTAATCATGGCGTATCTAAGACCAGGACTATCAGCTAGAATGATGCCCCCTAGAAGGTGTCTGTACAGAGCAAACCAGACATGCCCCCGAGATCTCCCAGTGGTGCCAGTCACAGGTACCCCATGTTGTGAGTGTCTCCGATACCACCGCTGGAGTCTCCAGTCACCAGTACTCCCGCCTGCACCGGTCACCAATACCCCCGCCTGCACCGGTCACCAGCACCTCCGCCTGCACCAGTCACCAGTACCCCAGCCTGCACCTGTCACCAGAACTCCGCCTGTCGGGGTCACCAGCACCTCCGCCTGCACCGGTCACTAGTACCCCTGCCTGCATCAGTCACCGGCACCTCCGCCTGCACCAGTTACCAGTACCCCAGCCTGCACCTGTCACCAGTACCCCAGCCTGCATCGGTCACCAGCACCTCCGCCTGCACCGGTCACTAGTACCCCCGCCTGCACCAGTTACCAGTACCCCAGCCTGCACCTGTCACCAGTACCCCAGCCTGCATCGGTCACCAGCACCTCCGCCTGCACCGGTCACTAGTACCCCCGCCTGCACCAGTCACCAGTACCCCCGCCTGCACCTGTCACCAGTACCCCAGCCTGCACCTGTCACCAGTACCCCGCCTGCACCAGTCACCAGTACCCCCACCTGCACCTGTCACCAGTACCCCCGCCTGCATCGGTCACCAGCACCTCCGCCTGCACCGGTCACCAGTACCCCATGCTGCACCGGTCACCAGTACCCCCGACTGCACCAGTCACCAGTACCCCAGCCTGCACCTGTCACCAGTACCCCCGCCTGCACCAGTCACCAGTACCCCCACCTGCACCTGTCACCAGTACCCCCGCCTGCATCGGTCACCAGCACCTCCGCCTGCACCGGTCACCAGTACCCCATGCTGCACCGGTCACCAGTACCCCCGCCTGCACCTGTCACCAGTACCCCCACCTGCATCGGTCACCAGCACCTCCGCCTGCACTGGTCACCAGTACCCTCGCCTGCACCGGTCACCAGTACCCCCGCCTGCACCGGTCACCAGTACCCCCGCCTGCACCCGTCACCAGCATCTCCGCCTGCACGGGTACCCCCGCCTGCACTGTTAACTAGTACCCCCGCCTGCACCAGTCACCAGTACCCCCGCCTTAAATAAAAGAGCCCTTGCCCTGCGCGATCCTGCGCAGGGCAAGTGAGGCATTGGAGTATGAATTTCTCCGATACTCATGTCAGGGGGGCTGTCTGGGTGAAATTATGGGTATGTCCAGGGTCAGCTCTGAACCAGGACAACCCCTTTAAGGAGCAAAGAGGGACAGAGGGACTTGAGTCAGAAAGAGGGCCACTAGGGCGGTCTGATCTAATCCTATCATGAGTGATACTGTCTGCTGTATAGAACATGTCCTATTATTGTCGGCACTACGGATAGGACTGCTCCATTAGGGACCGGCTCTTCCGTTCCACAATATACTGAATGCACACGGATGTCATTCACGGGTCCGTGCGCATGAGCTCTAAAGCAGGAAATCAGGTCTACATTATGTGAGGACCCAGCGCAGCCAATCAGGAGAGCTCGGGGCGCAGCGTCATCAGTTGCTGGGAGAAAATGCAGCAGCCAGGATACAGAAGCGGCAGCTCCTCTGGAATGTGTTTGCTTCATTTAAAGGGGCGCTCCACTAATAACCCAGGATACAGAGGCCTCTGTCAGAACGCAGTGCCCGTGGCTTTAACACTGTATAGAAACATTGAAACCCCAGGTTATCACTGTCCCTGACTGCAGCGAGCAGCACAGAGGATGTCAGGAGCGAGTGTGACCACTGAGCTCTCCGCCGTGTGATGTTAGGACAGAGCCCTTTGTGACAGGGGAATTGTCGGGATGGGGTGAGGGGACAGATCAGGGTCCTCAGCAGCACAGAGGATTTCAGGGAGGTTGTATGTGGCTGAGATCTGTGTGCGGCAGGTAATACAACTCTCATCGGAGCCCCACCTCGCTGAATACACAGGTGCGGGCCCCGGCTTGTAGAGCGCATTCCTCAGGAGACCACATTACCAGGAGGCCTCTCCTCCCCGCTCGGTATCTGGGTCCCTCACCGTCCACCATCTTGTAGAACCGCAGGGGGTGCAATATGTGAACTCAGTGAGCCCCAATAGGATGGAAAACAAAGAGCTGCCCCCCAACTGTATAACTACAACCGCAGATCAGTACCATAGAGCCTACAGAATACTGCCATACAGTGCCTATATAATACTGCCATACAGTGCCTATATAATACCGCCATACAGTGCCTATATAATACTGCCATACAGTACCTATACAATACCGCCATACAGTACCTATATAATACTGCCATACAGTGCCAACATAATACTGCCACACAGTGCCTATATAATACTGCCACACAGTGCGTCCATAATACTGCCGTACAGTGCCTATATAATACCGCCATACAGTATCTATATAATACCTCCACACAGTGCCTATATAATACTGCCGTACAGTGCCTATATAATACCGCCATACAGTATCTATATAATACTGCCAGACAGTGCCTACATAAAACTACCATACAGTGCCTATATAATACTGCCATACATTACCTCTATAATACTGCCATACAGTGCCTATATAATACTGCCATACATTGCCTATATAATACCGCCACACGGTGCTGAGTTTGTCAGATTCAGCAGACCAGGGTTTGTGTGTGAGATGTAGCAGTGAACCAACCAACACTGCACCGACACCACTCCTCTGTAACAGCATTAACTCTTTATAGCAAGCCACAACAGGCAGGACACAGCGTTTCCGTGGAGCTCGCCTCCAAAATCAGTTGCAAACATGAAGCAGACCAGGGTTTGTGTGTGAGATGTAGCAGGGCTGAGTTTGTCAGGGTTGTAAGATCTTGCAGGATATCAGGCTGAACTGGATGGACAGATGTCTTTTTTCGGCCTTATTTACTATGTTACTATGTAGATGTAGCAGAGCTGAGTTTTCCTATCACACTACCTTGCTGGCAGTCTTCGTAAATCTGCAGTGAGGTAGCGTACATGAGGACACGCTCGGCTCTGCTACATGTGTGAGGGGAGGACGTACCTGGCTGTTGACTCAGCTCCAGAATCAGGAGAAGGAGGAAGGACGATGGCCCCGGACCCCACATCGTCAGAGGCTCCGTCCCGCAGCGTGCGGCGCGCTGACTGTCTCCGGGTGTCTCCTCCGCCCGCTCTTCTCCTCGCCCGCTCTCCGCCTTTCACGCCCGCTTCTGACCCGTCCCCTCCGCCGCCTGACTCTGGCATCGCTTTCACTTTCGTTGTCCTGGACTTTCCCATGACTGATGTGAAATCCCCAACGAGCCGTGGACGCCCACAGCCAGTGACTGGAGGGGACACACTCAATGTCACTGCTTTCAAGATCTCTGCTTGCTGTCAGTGAATGGATGCATGGAAAGATTATTTCTATCCAGAGGGTGAAAACATATACAGACCTAACCTTTCTCACTGCTGAGGGTTTGTTACAGTTGTATCTAGTCTAGAAAATCCTCTGAGGTCTCCACAATGATATATTTACCTCCGCTTGCTGTCAGTGACTGGATACATTGAAAGATTCTGATTTCTATCCAGAGAGAGAAAACTTTTACTGAACTAACACTTCTCACTGCTGAAGGTTTGTTACAGTTGTATCCAGTCTAGACAATCCTCTGAGGTCTCCATAATGATACATGTTACCTCTGCTTGCTGTCAGTGAGTGTATACATTGAAAGATTCAGATTTCTATCCAGAGAGAGAAAACGTATACAGACCTAACCTTTCTCACTGCTGAGGGTTCGTTACAGTTGTATCCAGTCTAGACAATCCTCTGATGCATGTTACCTCTGCTTGCTGTCAGTGAGTGGATACACTGAAAGATTCTGATTTCTATCCAGAGTGAAAACTTATACAGACCTAACCTTTCTCACTGCTGAAGGTTTGTTACAGTTGTATCCAGCTCCCCATAAAAGCGATGCCCTTTTGGTCACGCAATACAATCCAAAAAATGACACAGGGTGCAAACAACGTCTACGCGTTTCGGATCATGGGAGTATTATTAATGACATGAGTGGGATGACAAGATGTAGCTAAAAGGGCGGAGTTAGGGGGAGTTCACATCTGCGTTTAGATTTCCGTTCTTCCCGTATTTCCGTATCAGGGATAGAAAAACGAAAAAAAACAACGCTTCCAATATTCTGCCTAGTCGAAAGAATAGGACAAACCTATGTCATCCGATTGCTGCTTGCATCTTTTTTTTCTCCGACGTAAAAAGACGGAATAAAACGGAAAGTGACGGTTCCATTTTGTTTTAGATTAAAGTCAGTGGCGTGACGGATACCTCCAAAGGGATACGTTTTTTCTTTTCACGCATGCGCAACAGATAGAACGAAAACGGAGGCGTAAATAACACTATGTTCCGCCATTAGGACGGATCCGTTTAAAATAAGATAAATTGAGTTTCCGATTTGACAGATCCGTATATAAAAATACTGCAAATTTGCTTCCGTTTAGACGGATCCGTTATAACGACGCAGATATCAACCCTGTATGTAGCGGTATGTACCGACTGACCGTCATGGTCATCCCATCCCGCAAACGCAAATCCAAATATAAAATAGAATGTGAATTATGATGCATTTCAAGGAAATAATCGCCAAAGAGAGGTATGACCGCCACATCGCCCGACCATACAAATAGCAGGTCGTCGATGTAGCGGCCATACCATCCCAGGTTATAAAAAAACGGATTTGTGTCCGCAAAAAGAAACTGGCTTTCCCACCAGGCCATATAGAAAATGTCTTTCTCTTTATTCTGTGACCATCCGCCTTCCATCTCTTCTGTCCGCCACCGCAAACTCTCATCCTCCGTATCGCAGCCCCATTAAGACGGTCATCTCAATAGTGAAGGTCCGCTAACACAGATCGCGCATGATAAACGTATAAAAATCCACTCCGGCAGAACACGGTCGTGAGTGGCGACTTTTGAAAAATACGTATTGGCCCGAACCGGGTTTCGTCAGGTGCAGAAACAATGGCAAAAAAAAACGGCAACCTCCAGGACTCTAGCTGCTGTCAAACTACAACTCCCAGTATGCACACTTTCTTGGCTGTTCTTGGAACGCCCATAGGATTGAATGAAGCATGCTGGGAGTTGTAGTTTCAGAACAGCTGGAGGGACGGAGGTTGCCGATCCCTGCTCTATCCATAGATACACATAAAGGCACTATGATCTCCACAGACCCTCACTCGGCAGTATAATCTGAGCGGCAGCTCCTGGGTCTTCTCACTCCGCTCTTCGGTCCTCTCGGTATACGTGGACATACCCGGCCGCTGCTTCGTAAAACTCTTCTTTTTTTCTCCACATTTTGTCTTCATTTATACTCCACAGTAATACCGCGTGCCCAGGACAGCCCGCCACGTGTCTACCCCGAATGACGGCATATCCATTATATCAATATCATTTAGAAGTAGGGATGAGTGAACCCGTGGAAGTTCGGGTTCGTCGGGTTCACCCAAACTTCAGGTCAGAGTTCAGGTTCGGGACCCGAACTTGACCCCAAATCCCACTTAAGTCATGGGGGACCCAAACGTCACTTTATTATTTTCCGTTAGAACATGGTTATAGCGGAAATATAATAATATGGACATTTAAGGGTTAAAAAACCAAACAAACAAAGCTCACCTCGTCCACTTGATCGCGCTGCCGCAGTGTCTTCTATCTTCTTTCAGCAGGACCTGCCAAAGGACCTGCGATGACATCATGCAGGTCCTGCTGAATGAATATAAAGGGACCATGTGGTGAGCGCGGTGACGTCATCGCAGGACCTTTGGCAGGTCCTGCTGAATGAAGATAGAAGTGGATGTCACGATCAAGTGGACGAGGTGCGGGTTTTTTTAACCCCTAAATGTCCATATTCTTTTGCATTCTGCTAATATTTTCCGCTATAACCATGTTCTAATGCAAAATAATAGAATCACCGAACCCGAACCCGGACGTCAGTGAAAAAGTCCGGATTCGGGTGCGGGTACCCGAACTCGCAAAGTTCTGTACGAACCTGAACTTTGCCTGTTCACACCATCCGCCTCCGGATTGTGGACCCATTCAAGTAAACTGGTCGACGTCCGTGATGTGGCGAGCTTCGATACTGAGGCCCGGAGGTTGCACTGTATTGAGGTTGTATATCCGCTAACCAGATCCCCTCCATTCATTCAACACCAACTCCACAAACCTCTGGGATTTTTCTCACAGCTGAGGGTTTGTTTCAATTGTTTCCAGCCTGGACAATCCTCAGTGTGGATAGTTTGTTACAATGTATCAGCCCAGAGTCCGGCTTGTCTAGACTGGAATGGATATGACTGTAACAAACAGGGACAAAAGTTTTAGGCAGGTATTTAGTGACAGCAAGCAGAGATGTTGACAACAGAGAGACTTCATTTTTTATCCCAGATTCACTGCCAATGTTGCCATTCACTGACAGTAAGCAGAGACAGGAAGCTAACAGTGTTGGAAAACCAGTATGTGAGTGGCCCTGCGTCCTGGTGTCATGGTATAGCAGCTGTAGGATATACTATGTGCGCCAGCTGCACAGGAAGCAGAAGAAACAGCGGAATCCTGAGGAACCAGTTACTGAAATAATCTGAGAAACTGTGACCTGATAAAGAATTCACCCCCCGAGTCACCACTACATGTGTAATGTACAGCGCCACCTCTGTCAGAGCGGCATGGGAGCCCCGACGATGTCACTCTGTCAATGAGCGGCCGGCTTGGTGACTGGTACTGGTATGGGGGCACTGTGGATGTCACTGTTATGGGGGCGCTGAGGATGTCTCTGTTATTGGGGCACTGTGGATGTCACTGTTATGGGGGCACTGTGGATGACACTGTTATGGGGGCACTGTGGATGTCACTGTTATGGGGGCACTGTGGATGTTACTGTTATGGGGGCTCTGTGGATGTCTCTGTTATTGGGGCACTGTGGATGTCACTGTTATGGGGGCACTGTGGATGTCACTGTTATGGGGGCACTGTGAATGACACTGTTATGGGGGCACTGTGGATGTCACTGTTATGGGGGCACTGTGAATGACACTGTTATGGGGGCACTGTGGATGTCTCTGTTATTGGGGCACTGTGGATGTCACTGTTATGGGGGCGCTGTGGATGTCACTGTTATGGGGGCGCTGTGGATGTCACTGTTATGGGAGCACTGTGGATGTCACTGTTATGGGAGCACTGTAGAGGTCACTGTTATGGGGGCACTGTGGATGTCACTGTTATGGGAGCGCTGTGGATGTCACTGTTATGGGGCACTGTGGATGTCACTGTTATGGGGCACTGTGGATGTCACTGTTATGGGGCACTGTGGATGGCACTGTTATGCGGGGCACTGTGGATGTCACTGTTATGGGAGCACTGTGGAGGTCACTGTTATGGGGGCACTGTGCATGTCACTGTTATGGAGCACTGTGGATGTCACTGTTATGGGGGGATCTGTGGATGTCACTGTTATGGGGGCTCTGTGGATGTCACTGTTATGGAGCACTGTGGATGTCACTGTAATGGGGGCACTGTGGATGTCACTGTTATGGAGCACTGTGGATGTCACTGTTATGGGGGGATCTGTGGATGACACTGTTATGGAGGCACTGTGGATGTCACTGTTATGGGGGCACTGTGGAGGTCACTGTTATGGGGGCACTGTGCATGTCACTGTTATGGGGGGATCTGTGGATGACACTGTTATGGAGGCACTGTGGATGTCACTGTTATGGGGGCACTGTGGAGGTCACTGTTATGGGGGCACTGTGCATGTCACTGTTATGGGGGCACTGTGGATGACACTGTTATGGGGGATCTGTGGATGACACTGTTATGGGAGCACTGTGGAGGTCACTGTTATGGGGGCACTGTGCATGTCACTGTTATGGGGGCACTGTGGATGACACTGTTATGGGGGATCTGTGGATGACACTGTTATGGGGGCTCTGTGGATGTCTCTGTTATTGGGGCACTGTGGATGTCGCTGTTATGGATGTCACTGTTATGGGGGCACTGTGGATGTCATTGTGGATGTCACTGTTATGGGGGCTCTGTGGATGTCTCTGTTATTGGGGCACTGTGGATGTCACTGTTATGGGGGCACTGTGGATGTCACTGTTATGGGGGCGCTGTGGATGTCACTGTTATGGGGGCACTGTGGATGTCACTGTTATGGGGGCACTGTGGATGTCACTGTTATGGGCGCACTGTGGATGTCACTGTTATGGGGGCACTGTGGATGTCACTGTTATGGGGGCTCCATGGATGTCACTGTTATGGGGACACTGGATATCACTGTTATGGGGACAATGTGGATGTTACTGTTATGGGGGCACTGTGGATGTCACTGTTATGGGGGCACTGTGGATGTCACTGTTATAAGGGCACTGTGGATGTCACTGTTATGAGGGCACTGTGGATGTCACTGTTATGGGGGCGCTGTGGATGTCACTGTTATGGGAGCACTGTGGATGTCACTGTTATGGGGCACTGTGGATGTCACTGTTATGGAGCACTGTGGATGTCACTGTTATGGGAGCACTGTGGATGTCACTGTTATGGGGACAATGTGGATGTTACTGTTATGGGGGCACTGTGGATGTCACTGTTATGGGGGCGCTGTGGATGTCACTGTTATGGGAGCACTGTGGATGTCACTGTTATGGAGCACTGTGGATGTCACTGTTATTGGGGGCACTGTGGATGTCACTGTTATGGGGGCACTGTTGATGTCACTGTTATGGGGGCACTGTTGATGTCACTGTTATGGGGGCACTGTTGATGTCACTGTTATGGGGGCGCTGTGGATGTCACTGTTATGGGGGTGCTGTGGATGTCACTGTTATGGGGGCACTGTGGATGTCACTGTTATGGGGGCACTGTGGATGTCACTGTTATGGGGGCACTGTGGGTGTCACTGTTCTGGGGGCACTGTGGATGTCACTGTTATGGGGGCACTGTGGATGTCACTGTTATGGGGGCACTGTGCATGTCACTGTTATGGGGGCGCTGTGGATGTCACTGTTATGGGGGTGCTGTGGATGTCACTGTTATGGGGGCTCTGTGGATGTCACTGTTATGGGAGCACTGTGGATGTCACTGTTATGGGGGCACTGTGGATGTCACTGTTATGGGGGCACTGTGGATGTCACTGTTATGGGGGCACTGTGGATGTCACTGTTATGGGGGCACTGTGGATGTCACTGTTATGGGGGCACTGTGGATGTCACTGTTATGGGGGCACTGTGGATGTCACTGTTATGGGGGCACTGTGGATGTCACTGTTATGGGGGCACTGTGGATGTCACTATCATGGAGGTACTGTGGATGTCACTGTTATTGGGGGCACTGTAGATGTCACTGTTATGGGGGCTCTGTGGATGTCACTGTTATGGGGCACTGTGGATGTCACTGTTATGGGGGCGCTGTGGATGTCACTGTTATGGGGGCGCTGTGGATGTCACTGTTATGGGGGCGCTGTGGATGTCACTGTTATGGGGGCACTGTGGATGCCACTGTTATGGGGGCACTGTGCATGTCACTGTTATGGGGGCAGTGTGGATGTCACTGTTATGGGGGCACTGTGGATGTCACTGTTATGGGCGCACTGTGGATGTCACTGTTATGGGGGCACTGTGGATGTCACTGTTATGGGGGCTCCATGGATGTCACTGTTATGGGGACACTGGATATCACTGTTATGGGGACAATGTGGATGTTACTGTTATGGGGGCACTGTGGATGTCACTGTTATGGGGGCACTGTGGATGTCACTGTTATAAGGGCACTGTGGATGTCACTGTTATGAGGGCACTGTGGATGTCACTGTTATGGGGGCGCTGTGGATGTCACTGTTATGGGAGCACTGTGGATGTCACTGTTATGGGGCACTGTGGATGTCACTGTTATGGAGCACTGTGGATGTCACTGTTATGGGAGCACTGTGGATGTCACTGTTATGGGGACAATGTGGATGTTACTGTTATGGGGGCACTGTGGATGTCACTGTTATGGGGGCGCTGTGGATGTCACTGTTATGGGAGCACTGTGGATGTCACTGTTATGGAGCACTGTGGATGTCACTGTTATTGGGGGCACTGTGGATGTCACTGTTATGGGGGCACTGTTGATGTCACTGTTATGGGGGCACTGTTGATGTCACTGTTATGGGGGCACTGTTGATGTCACTGTTATGGGGACACTGTGGGTGACACTGTTATGGGGGCACTGTGGATGTCACTGTTATGGGGGCACTGTGGATGTCACTGTTATGGGGGCACTGTGGATGTCACTGTTATTGGGGGCACTGTGGATGTCACTGTTATGGGGATCTGTGGATGTCACTGTTATGGGGGCACTGTTGATGTCACTGTTATGGGGGCACTGTTGATGTCACTGTTATGGGGACACTGTGGGTGACACTGTTATGGGGGCACTGTGGATGTCACTGTTATGGGGGCACTGTGGATGTCACTGTTATGGGGGCACTGTGGATGTCACTGTTATTGGGGCACTGTTGATGTCACTGTTATGGGGGCACTGTGGATGTCACTGTTATGGGGGCACTGTGGATGTCACTGTTATGGGGGCACTGTGGATGTCACTGTTATGGGGGCACTGTGGATGTCACTGTTAAGGGGGCACTGTGGATGTCACTGTTATTGGGGCACTGTTGATGTCACTGTTATGGGGGCACTGTGGATGTCACTGTTATGGGGGCACTGTGGATGTCACTGTTATGGGGGCACTGTGGATGTCACTGTTATGGGGGCACTGTGGATGTCACTGTTATGGGGGCGCTGTGGATGTCACTGTTATGGGGGCACTGTGGATGTCACTGTTATGGGGGCACTGTGGATGTCACTGTTATGGGGGCACTGTGGATGTCACTGTTAAGGGGGCACTGTGGATGTCACTGTTATTGGGGCACTGTTGATGTCACTGTTATGGGGGCACTGTGGATGTCACTGTTATGGGGGCACTGTGGATGTCACTGTTATGGGGACACTGTGGATGTCACTGTTATGGGGGCACTGTGGATGTCACTGTTATGGGGGCACTGTGGATGTCACTGTTATGGGGGCACTGTGGATGTCACTGTTATGGGGGCACTGTGGATGTCACTGTTATGGGGGCACTGTGGATGTCACTGTTAAGGGGCACTGTGGATGTCACTGTTATTGGGGCACTGTTGATGTCACTGTTATGGGGGCACTGTGGATGTCACTGTTATGGGGGCACTGTGGATGTCACTGTTATGGGGGCACTGTGGATGTCACTGTTATGGGGGCACTGTGGATGTCACTGTTATGGGGGCGCTGTGGATGTCACTGTTATGGGGGCACTGTGGATGTCACTGTTATGGGGGCACTGTGGATGTCACTGTTATGGGGGCACTGTGGATGTCACTGTTATAAGGGCACTGTGGATGTCACTGTTATGGGAGGACTGTGGATGTCACTGTTATGAGGGCACTGTGGATGTCACTGTTATGAGGGCACTGTGGATGTCACTGTTATGGGGACACTGTGGATGTCACTGTTATGGGGGCGCTGTGGATGTAGCTGTTGTGGAGACACTGCGGAGCTCTCTGTCACACTGCTCAGACACTCCATACTGTGAGTTTCTAGTGCAGCTCCTGAAGGGGCGGAGCATGACACCACTCAGAGAATCACCCTGCTTTCCTCTAGTTTTGAATAGCCTGTCTGCTTCTTTATGCTGCAATATGGCAATGCGGGGGAGGGGTTGTAACTAGGAAAGCTGGGTGACAACTTCTCTGTGAGTTCTTCTAGTGGCCGTAGTAGTAGTCACCCAGCTTTCCCAGGATCTTATATAACAAGCTGAACACAATAATGCTGATTATGTGCCTGCTCGTCCCTGCCCCCGGCTCTGACCACCCATGTGACTATGAAATACCGCACTGCTCTGTACCAGGGATTTCCTATGTAATGAAAGAGTGCAACTGAAACTGAAAGTCCTGCAGCCTGGCAGAGAGCGGCCTGTCCCCCCCATATCATGCATGGAGCAGAACATGGGGGCATCTGTGCATTCCTGCCCCCCAATAATTCCACCAGCAGAATAGTGAGCGCAGCTCTATAGTATAATACAGGATGTAACTGAGGATCAGTACAGGATAAGTAATGTATGTACACAGTGACACCACCAGCAGAATAGTGAGTGCAGCTGTGGAGTATAATACAGGATGTAACTCAGGATCAGTACAGGATAAGTAATGTAATGAATGTATACAGTGACTCCATCGGCAGAATAGTGAGTGCAGCTCTAGAGTATAATACAGGATGTAACTCAGGATCAGTACAGGATAAGTAATGTAATTTATGTACACAGTGACTCCACCGACAGAATAGTGAGTGCAGCTCTGGAGTATAATACAGGATGTAACTCAGGATCAGTACAGGATAAGTAATGTAATTTATGTACACAGTGACTCCACCGACAGAATAGTGAGTGCAGCTCTGGAGTATAATACAGGATGTAACTCAGGATCAGTACAGGATAAGTAATGTAATGTATGTACATAGTGACTTCACCAGCAGAATAGTGAGTGCAGCTCTGAAGGTTAATACAGCATGTAACTCAGGATCAGTACAGGATAAGTAATGTAATGTATGTACAGTGACTCCACCAGCAGAATAGTGAGGGCAGCTCTGGAGTATAATACAGGATGTAACTCAGGATCAGTACAGGATAAGTAATGTAATGTATGTACACAGTGACTCCACCAGCAGAATAGTGAGGGCAGCTCTGGAGTATAATACAGGATGTAACTCAGGATCAGTACAGGATAAGTAATGTATGTACACAGTGACTCCACCAGCAGAATAGTGAGTGCAGCTCTGGAGTATAATACAGGATGTAACTCAGGATCAGTACAGGATAAGTAATGTAATGTATGTACATAGTGACTTCACCAGCAGAATAGTGAGTGCAGCTCTGAAGGTTAATACAGCATGTAACTCAGGATCAGTACAGGATAAGTAATGTATGTATACAGTGACTCCACCAGCAGAATAGTGAGGGCAGCTCTGGAGTATAATACAGGATGTAACTCAGGATCAGTACAGGATAAGTAATGTAATGTATGTACACAGTGACTGCACCAGCAGAATAGTCAGTGCAGCTCTGGAGTATAATACAGGATGTAACTCAGGATCAGTACAGGATAAGTAATGTATGTACACAGTGACTGCACCAGCAGAATAGTGAGTGCAGCTCTGAAGTATAATACAGGATGTAACTCAGGATCAGTACAGGATAAGTAATGTAATGTATGTACATAATGACTTCACCAGCAGAACAGTGAGGGCAGCTCTGAAGGTTAATACAGCATGTAACTCAGGATCAGTACAGGATAAGTAATGTATGTATACAGTGACTCCACCAGCAGAATAGTGAGGGCAGCTCTGGAGTATAATACAGGATGTAACTCAGGATCAGTACAGGATAAGTAATGTAATGTATGTACACAGTGACTGCACCAGCAGAATAGTGAGTGCAGCTCTGGATTATAATACAGGATGTAACTCAGGATCAGTACAGGATAAGTAATGTATGTACACAATGACTGCACCAGCAGAATAGTCAGTGCAGCTCTGGAGTATTATACAGGATGTAACTCAGGATCAGTACAGGATAAGTAATGTAATGTATGTACACAGTGACTCCACCAGCAGAATAGTGAGGGCAGCTCTGGAGTACAATACAGGATGTAACTCAGGATCAGTACAGGATAAGTAATGTAATGTATGTACACAGTGACTGCACCAGCAGAATAGTGAGTGCAGCTCTGGAGTATAATACAGGATGTAACTCAGGATCAGTACAGGATAAGTAATGTAATGTATGTACACAGTGACTCCACCAGCAGAATAGTGAGTGCAGCTCTGGAGTATAATACAGGATGTAACTCAGGATCAGTACAGGATAAGTAATGTAATGTATGTACACAGTGACTCCACCAGCAGAATAGTGAGGGCAGCTCTGGAGTGTAATACAGGATGTAACTCAGGATCAGTACAGGATAAGTAATGTAATGTATGTACACAGTGACTCCACCAGCAGAATAGTAAGTGCAGCTCTGGAGTATAATACAGGATGTAACTGAGGGTCAGTACAGGATAACTAATGTAATGTATGTACACAGTGACAGTACCAGCAGAATAGTGAGTGCAGCTCTGGAGTATAATACAGGATGTAACTCAGGGTCAGTACAGAATAAGTAATTTAATATATGTGCAGAGTAACAATATTTTATCAAAATTATAATTATTCATGATGTGTAAATTGTGGGCGTGCCCTTTTAGTGGCTGTACTGGGGTCACTGCAGTCAGCTTTTGGACATTTCTATTAAGTTCCGCATAGTACCATTTTCTGAATGTCTCGATGTGAGGGGTGGTGATGATTGGGTGCAAAATATGCATTGAGGAATGATCTAACCATTCAATGATAAAAACCTGATTGTTTCGGCAGTGGGTGTGGACCCAATGTGTCATCTAACCGGTATGGATGTGGGCTAGTTGTAATGTGGGCTAGTTGTAATGTTGTGGTTGTCGGCTGACTCACGGGGGTCAGAGACAACAGCACTGAGTGGTCAGACGATATGTACACGTAGTCTGGACACAGGCCAAGGTCGTGGCAGGCAGTGTACAAACGAATCCAAGAATCAAGTCTGAGGTCAGGGCAGGCAACAATGGATCAATACAAGAAAGGTGCTAAGGTCTGGGCAGGCGGCGGTGAGAAGCCAGAGTCGGTTGTCAGGTTTGAGTATGGTACGTGGTGTGGGTAGTCAGACACAGAATGATACCATTGCTGGTAACTAGAGAGTAGGTAACCTAATGCTCAGGCTGGTTAGGGCGCCTTAAATATCTGGAGATGCTCAGTCATTAGCTCCTAGATTAATTTTTTTCGGTAATATCTGGGCGATGAACAATGGGAAAAGCCGAAGAAGGAGCCTGCTTCATAGTTTAAGAAGCTGATGCCTCTGGAGTCCACTTCTTGGCATCAACTCCTGTGTGGGTCAGAGCAGATATAGGTGCTCTAAGGTGGAGAAGCAAGGGAGGAAATGTCTAGAATATTTAGCGAACCCCGGGAATCACTGAATTGCACATAAGCTGGATGGTCAAGAACAATTCAAGAAGGTGGACATCTCTTCGGGATCCATTTGAAGACCTTGTTCGGAAATTATATAACCAAGGGATAGGGAGGGAGCTTTTTTTGAAGATGCATTTGCCGGATTTTGGGTAGACTCTGTTCTGTTGACGTTGCGATTAAGGATTTACTCCGAAAACCGTCAACGTCTGTCCAGATGGTGGTGGACCCGGATCGATGTATTGCTACTGAAATGTCGAAATAAAGCCTAAGGAACATTCAAACGGTGCCGGATTTTCCTTTTTCTGGTGTTGACGTTCTCTGGTCGGACCTGAGAGGCAAGTGAGCTGGAGTACTTTACTGTTTGATAGACCCTGTTCTCCCCTTCCCTGCTAGAGCGCGGGGCGGACATGTTTGTGATGAAATATGAGGTCGGCTGAGAACATCAGGATGTAGTCGAGGTACACCACTACAAAAACACAGAGGAGATCCCTGAAGATATTATTTACAGACTCACCAAAGTCATTAACAAATACTCATGGTGTTCATCTTTAGTCTTGGAGGCAGTCTTCCATTCATCACTTTTGTGGATATGCAGTATGCCAGACCGACAGGGGAATTATATGTGAGGTCACGGTGAGAATAAAGGTAGTCCGAGGGAAAACACAGTTCTGGTTACTCACCGTTACGTCGTCCCTGGGCAGGCTTGCATAAGTGATGAGAAGAACGGCACAACGATTCTCTGGGGCACACTCTGGTGTAAGGGACACAGGCCAGATGGTGGTCCGAGGTGCCCTTGGTGGTCCGTATTAATGTGCCTATCGCAAGGTCCCTGATTGTCGTGACGCCAGTACCTTTTGTGGTGGTACAACCATTTACTGTAGTGTTAACTGAGAAATTGGAGACTGAGACAAAGATGGTGCAATCCAACTTATGACTTTTACTGAACGTTGTTCCTGGTAACAGTTACATATAAGTATAAAACAGTCTCTAGTACATCCAGATATGAAATACTGTCTCTCATGCATACGAAGTTAGGGAACTGTAAGTCCTCAGGGAAAGCAGGCTCTTTGTCATTTATATATATGAAAGCTACTGCTTCAGACTAAGTGGACTGAATGGACTTGGAGAGAGCCTTCCCTTCAACAGTTCTCAGAAGTTTGTAATTAGTATTTTTGTAGAGGGGCACTCAATACCTAGGCCAATAATCAGAAACTTTAAATAAAAGCATATATATGTGTTTAATTAATAAACTCTGGATATCTCAAATCTCACAATCTCATATTCCTTTAGATACATATAACTCTAATTGCACCAAAGAAGTAAATATATTATGCAGAGGTAAAATTGTAAATGGACCAACTTTATAAGTCCCAATGCACCCCGGGTATTATTCCAATCCGCTTTGTAGGTGCAATTGATGGTAATATATGGACCGACCACAACCTCGGAACCCAATGCTGGTATTTGGATCGTAGAATTGCACTTAATATTTTATCTGATAGTCCCAATCAGTTGTGCGATATCACATAAGCAGTCCTGTGCTAAGTTACACAGTTAGAATAAATGTATTGAGCATACGGTACTTTACCGCTCAAAAGATCACCGCCGGCCGTTCGTGCGCTGTTGCTCTTGCTCTTCCAGGAGCTGTCGCGCCGTCCCACGTGGTCCTCCGCGTCATACACCGTGGCGTCCCACGTGATGCGTGCTTCCAATGCCGATTGGCTCAGCTTAAATCAATGCTCCACTATAATGAAGCTATTATCGTAGATTCTTTTGAAGTAGCGATTTTTTCAAAGTGCGGCTTCAATGTGGTATTAATCCTGAAGGCTTCAACTCTCACTAGTGTTCAAAACACAGACGCGTTTCGGAACGTGAAGCTGTCCCTTCCTCAGTGGTAACGTTGTACATGGTAACAGTTACATATAAGTATAAAACAGTCTCTAGTACATCCAGATATGAAATACTGTCTCTCATGCATACGAAGTTAGGGAATTGTAAGTCCTCAGGGAAAGCAGGCTCTTTGTCATTTATATATATGAAAGCTACTGCTTCAGACTAAGTGGACTGAATGGACTTGGAGAGAGCCTTCCCATCAACAGTTCTCAGAAGTTGTTGCATTGCTATCCAATATTGATTCACTATGGCCTGATGCAGGAAGTTTCCTGCCGAACCAGAATCAAGAAGCGCCGATACGGTGTACCAAGTACCAGGGAAGGACATAGTCACATGCAAAGCCAATCTTAGAGAGAATTGATCTTCACCTATGGTAGACTCTCCTACTGCACCTAAGTTCTGTAGTTTCCTGGCTTGAGAGGGCAGTCAGAAAGCAAACAGAAATTTCTCAAAAAGTGGAGTATCTTTATTCTAGCTCGATGCATTTTGAGGAGAAAGTATTTCCCCTTCATCAGGAATAAAAACCTGAACAAGATCCTCATGTACTTACTTTAAATAGGTAAGGAGGAACAGCGTAAGCGACTTGATGCATTTCAACGTGGAACACAACGGAAGTGTAAAGTATATAAAGCGTTCCAGTCTGGAACACATCGCAACCGGAATATCCAGAATGTCTCTTTTCTACACAATTGTTGGAATGAACCTGATTTGGGTTCAGTTGGAGTAATTTTGAATCCTGTGCATGGTACTGGAGAACATGTCTCGAGAAATACTCTTTCTCACAGTGGCTGAGAAGCTCATCCAATATACATGAGGCCACAAGGGCACTCCAGCATATAAGTCACAAATCTAGACCCACAGTCCAAGAGTGTTTAATCTAAAAGGTCTCCCGACGGTTCCTGATTGTAGTGGTATGGGTGTTATGTGTGATTTTAGAACTTGGGCATAGCAAGAGCAGGCAGCTGGGGCACGTGCCCCGGGTGCAGAGGCTGGGGGAGTGCAGTTCATTTCCAGGGTGAATCAGGGGGTTGTCTGCTCCCAGCTTCACTGTTCTGCTGGTCTGAGGCCCTCCCCTCTCAGGTCACACATCACCATCCCGCTGCTGGATGTGCCGATCATCAGGGAAATGGGCAAGTATTTGTGTTTTTTTTAATGGTGCTGGAGAGGGCACTAGGGGCCAAAGGAGGGCACAAGGAGGACATAACTAGACTGAGAGTGCCATAATAAGGACATAACTACAGTGATGGACCTTAAGGAGGACATAACTACAGTGAGGGGCACAAAGGTGGGCATTACTATTATAAAGGAGCTACAGGGAGGACATAATTACTGTGAAGAGGCCACAAGAAGGACATAACTACTGTGAGGGGGCATAATGTGGGCAGAACTGCAGTGAGGGGGGCACAATGTGGGCATCGCTACTGTGAGTGGGCAAAATGCAGGCATAACTACTGTGAGGGGGCACAATACAGGCATAACTACAGTGAGGGGGCACAATGTGGGCATTAGCTACTGAGTGGTAACACTTATGAGAAATGCCCTAGATTACCCTGTTATACATTGGGATGGCTCAGTCTTACAGGCCGGCACAGATATTTAACATGGACAGTCGCCATCCCTTCCTTATGTGATTATTCTTTTTTCACCACAGTGACCTTGTTCCGGATGCAGCGGACGTCATACCTACACACCAGCAACACCCTGGATGAGGTAGGACCAGTTGGTTCTTCTATATGTTGCAAGGTGTATTTGTCCTGATGTGTACCCGATGATAGATTTTATTAGGTGGGACTGGGTGAGTATAGTTATGCATTGGGAGGAGTTAGACGAGTGGCTTAGTCTAAAAAAAATTACACACATCGCTGAACTTTTTCCTCTTTATGTAAATTTGAGTGGCACGTGTCCAGGGCTTTAGGTGGGTGGGGTGGGCGCCATGCTGAATCATTGTCCCAGGTGCTGGAAAGCCTAGCTACACCTCTGTGTTAGAACAACATTTAGTCCGCACTTATAAACACCCATGTCCTAAAGGTATTTACCGGGATCTTAGGATTTTCAAGATGCTTTCATTTTGGGTATGAGGGAGCCACCAGATTCTTCAAAATACGGGCTCTCCTGTCTTCGGTCTAAAGGGCACTAGATCCTTCAACAGTGGATCTCCAAAAATGATTGGTCAAAGGGATTCAAAAACAGTTTGTCTATGGCAGTGGTTCACCTGCCATTTTAGGTAGTCACTCTTAGCCTTATCTATAGAATCTCCAAGTAACTTCCTTGGATATCCTTTTGGAAGAAAACAAGTTGGCTCTCTAGATGAGTATTATGTAAGCATCTACCCTGAATTCTCCTCCTTTGGCTGTAAGGGATGTTTTTTCTCCACTTACGGTAATGCCAACTGTTATAATCTAAATGTTGGAATCAAGCTTCTTAAAGTGGGTCCTAGTTGTAATGATGTTACTGTAAGAAGAAAGGTGTAGACCTTAGGAAACCATTTTAATTGGATCTATGTGTGCTGTAAATTCA
Source organism: Bufotes viridis (assembly GCA_033119425.1). NCBI lineage: Eukaryota > Metazoa > Chordata > Amphibia > Anura > Bufonidae > Bufotes > Bufotes viridis. Next base: position 40,592,017 of record CM065590.1, on the reverse strand, counting down.
ATCCAACTATAAACGTCATAAGCTTGTCCTTTCCCAATAAAGATGATATCATCGATATAACGTTTGTAGAAGACCACATCCATGTGGCTTAAAAAACCTAATCTTTCCTCGAGGGCACCTATAGCATAGCAAGGGACAAGCTTTGTCCCCATAGCTGTGCCTTTAAGTTGTATATAAACGAGAGATAGCTATGTTGTAAAATAAAGTTTATAACCATTAAGATAAAGTCTTCATCAGAGTCTGGCATTGATGGGTCAGATCTAGGGAATTTGTCTACTGCGCTAAAACCTAACCCATGTGTGATTTTTCTATAGAATGAGCTCACATCAAGGCTCACCTACATTCCATCCTTCCTGAAAAACTCCCTCAGTAAAGAGATAAGATGACTAGAAGCTCTCGTATAGGAAGGTAATTTGAGAGGAAACCCTTGGAGCTTGTTGTCTGGATTCGGAAAGGTTCTTGGTAAGGAAACCAACCCCTTATATTGTCTGATCTCCGAGTGGTTTAGTTAAAGATTTATGAATTTTTTGTAAAAACAAAGAATATTGAATAGCTGGGTGGAAGATTTTAATATATCTCTTTAAATATTCATGGAGGGATTTGGTGAAATTGGGGGTTGGGTCCTCCTCCATTTTGGCATAATATTCTGCATACAAGTTCTTCCTGGTGGTAATCGGCGGAGTTCATGATACCAATGCCCCCACCTTATTGTGCGTTCTTAATCACGAGTTTAGGGTTAGTTCTCAGGTAGTCAGTGGCCAAAGATTGTAGATTGTGGCTTTGAGACATTCTTGTGACCAATATCCCAGTGGGTCCCCCATGGACCTTAGATCAGTCAAGACCATATTATTAAATGTTTTAAAGTGGAGGCTCTGACTCTCAATGGTGTAGAAAGAAGACTTACTGTACTTTTAAGGCCAGAAGGAATGTGTTCTTCCTGAGGTACGCTGATAAGGTTCTGACTTTCAGTTTAAAAGGTCCCACCCGTAGAGTCAATATCTGAATAGAGAAGAATGGGCACCCTAGGGACCTTCAGTTCCTTCCTCTTTCGATAACTTCTCCCATTAAGCTTCTTAAGGATAAAACGTCTCTTCAGGGTTAATTTAGGAATAAACTGGTTTAGGTCAGCAAATGAATCAAACAAATTAGTTTTTTTAGCGGGACCAAAGGATAGTCCTTTTCCTAAAGGCCTCTTTACACAGACTGAGAATCTGCCAGGTAGTCGCTAGTGTTTATAGGAACGCTTGTTACCGATTACTCTTAGTCATTTTTTTTGTGTAGGCACCTAAATCATTGTTCGCTGGCAGCAGATCGTGGTGTCTAAACAGCATCTACTGCCGGCAAACAATGAGTCAGTATGGGAACAAGCAATTGCATTGGTGATCTCTCCTCCCTATACTGTAGAGGGGATCGCTGCATGTAAAGGTCTCCTCCACTGACGAGCAGGTCATTGTCGTGAAGGAACACTTCCTTCAATACAATTGTCTGCTAAATTGTCCCGTGTAAGGCCTCTTTCACACTTGCATTGTTAGGATCCGGCGTGCACTTCCGTCGCCGGAAATGCCCGCCGGATCCGTAACAACGCAAGTGACCTGAAAGCATTTGAAGACTGATTAGTCTTCAAAATGCTTTCAGTGTTACTATGGCAGCCAGGACGCTATTAAAGTCCTGGTTGCCCATAGTAAGTAGTGGGGAGCGGGGGAGCGGTATACTTACGTGATCCATGCGCATGGGGCGCCCTGACGTCACTCTGGAGCGCCCCGGGAGCCGCACAGACTGTAAGTATACTGCTCCCCCGCTCTCCACTACACTTTACCATGGCAGCCAGGACGCTAAAGCCATGGTAACCATTCAGAAAAAGCTAAACGTCGGATCCGGCGATGTGCCGAAACGACGTTTAGCTTAAGGCCGGATCCGGATTAATGCCTTTCAATGGGCATTAATTCCGGATCCGGCCTTGCGGCAAGTGTTCAGGATTTTTGGCCGGAGCAAAAAGTAGGGATGTCCCGATACCGATACCAGTATCGGTATCGGGACCGATACCGGCATTTTCACGAGTACTTGTACTCGTGAAAATGCCGCCGATACCACTGCCGATACCGGAAGTTCCGGTCCGGCAGCTTAAACCTAACCTGCCCAGTCCCCCTCAGGTCAGGCACTCAGTCCCTCCATGCTCCTCCTGCCCTGCCTGCCTTCTTCATTCATAAAAGTGGGCGGAGCGAGCAGGCGGGACATGAGGCGCATGGAGGAACTGAGAGCTCAAGCTGCCCGATTCCTCCAAGCACCTCACGTCCCTCCTGCGCGTTCCGCCCACTTTATGAATGTAGAAGGCGCGCTGGGCAGGAGGAGCATGGAGGGACTGAGCGCCTGACCGGAGGGAGACCATATTAATAGTTAGTAATTCCGGCCACATTAATAAAGATTAAGTTTAGGTCAATAGTGTATGGGGGATCTCTGGATGACACTATGGGGGATCTCTAGATGACACTATGGGGGATCTCTGGATGACACTATGGGGGATCTCTGGATGACACTATGGGGGATCTCTGGATGACACTATGGGGGATCTCTGGATGACACTATGGGGGATCTCTGGATGACACTATGGAGGTCTGTGGATGACACTATGGGGGTCTGTGGATGACACTAATGGGGGATCTGTGGATGACACGTATATAGCATAATATGCTATATATGTGTCATCCAGAGATCCCCACAGTGTCATCCAGAGATCCCCACAGTGTAATCCAGAGATCCCCACAGTGTCATCCAGAGATCCCCACAGTGTCATCCAGAGATCCCCACAGTGTCATCAGAGATCCCCATAGTGTCATCCAGAGATCCCCACAGTGTCATCCAGAGATCCCCATAGTGTCATCCAGAGATCCCCATAGTGTCATCCAGAGATCCCCATAGTGTCATCCAGAGATCCCCCATAGTGTCATCCAGAGATCCCCATAGTGTCATCCAGAGATCCCCCTATTAGTGTCATCCAGAGATCCCCCTATTAGTGTCATCCAGAGATCCCCCATTAGTGTCATCCAGAGATCCCCCCATTAGTGTCATCCAGAGATCCCCCCCATTAGTGTCATCCAGAGATCCCCCCATTAGTGTCATCCAGAGATCCCCCATTAGTGTCATCCACAGATCCCCCATTAGTGTCATCCACAGATCCCCCATTAGTGTCATCCACAGATCCCCCATTAGTGTCATCCACAGATCCCCCATAACAGCGTCATCCACAGATCCCCATAACAGCGTCATCCACAGATCCCCCATAACAGCGTCATCCACAGATCCCCCATAACAGCGTCATCCACAGATTCCCCCATAACAGCGTCATCCACAGATCCCCCACAGTGTCATCCAGAGATCCCCATAGTGTCATCCAGAGATCCCCCATAGTGTCATCCAGAGATCCCCATAGTGTCATCCAGAGATCCCCTATTAGTGTCATCCAGAGATCCCCCTATTAGTGTCATCCAGAGATCCCCCATTAGTGTCATCCAGAGATCCCCCATTAGTGTCATCCAGAGATCCCCCATTAGTGTCATCCAGAGATCCCCCATTAGTGTCATCCAGAGATCCCCCATTAGTGTCATCCAGAGATCCCCCATTAGTGTCATCCAGAGATCCCCCATTAGTGTCATCCAGAGATCCCCCCATTAGTGTCATTCAGAGATCCCCCATTAGTGTCATCCACAGATCCCCCATTAGTGTCATCCACAGATCCCCCATTAGTGTCATCCACAGATCCCCCATAACAGCGTCATCCACAGATCCCCATAACAGCGTCATCCACAGATCCCCCATAACAGCGTCATCCACAGATCCCCATAACAGCGTCATCCACAGATTCCCCCATAACAGCGTCATCCACAGATCCCCCATAACAGTGTCATCCACAGATCCCCCATAACAGATCCCCCTGGAGGCACACTGGTTGGAAAACACTATTATATTCCCATTTATCAATTTATTAACACTTGTACAAAGGAAAAGAAAAGCCGTTGTCCATAGCAACCAAATTCCAGCTTTAATTTTTTTCATTGCTATCGGCAACTGCGCCGCTATTTATACGAGGTATCGGTAATCGGTAACGGCGAGTACTTAAATAAAAGTATCGGTACTCGTACTCGGTCTTAAAAAAATGGTATCGGGACATCCCTAGCAAAAAGCGCAGCATGTTGCTGTATTTTCTCCGGCCAAAAAACGTTCCGGTCCTGAACTGAAGACATCCTGATGCATCCTGAACGGATTTCTCTCCATTCAGAATGCATGAGGATAAAACTGATCAGGATTTTTCCGGCATAGAGCCCCGACGACGGAACGCTATGCCGGAAAACAAAAACGCAAGTGTGAAAGAGGCCTAAAGGGAATTTTACCCACTAATTTATTCTCTATTGAATAAAAGTTCCTTTGGTTCTCCTTTTTGCCCTCAATTTTTTGTTTATCGGGTTCCTTCCTCTTCCCCTCTACATCCCTGTCTTCTGAGTTTAATCTATTTTTGTTGTGTTGTTGGAGGAGACTGTGAAATGTCTTATATTGGTGGATTGGACAGTCGGGAACCTCAGTTTGGGTGTCGAGTAATAATAGGAGTCAGTAATTGGATGCTGGTCAACACCGTCCTCGAAGTCATTGGTTGGGGGGAAGGACAAAGTTGATTGAGAGGACGGTCCTCGGAAAGGTTGGTGGCAGAGAAGGTATAATATGGACTGAAATATTAGATGGTAGTAGTGTATTATCCTAATCTATGCAAAAAAGGAGGGCTACTAGGTGTAGGTGCTGATGGATCGGAGGAAGAAACCTCGATAAAGACAATCTGAATAATGTGTATTGTTGAATAGCATCTAAGAACATCTAAGATAACATCTGAATGAGGCAGCAATAAAACCTCAGAATCAGAAACATCATAAGAATGGATTTTTGGATCTATGGGTGGAGTAGTCTTCATGAAACCATATGTTCAAGGAGTAGGAGGTTCTAGGCAAGCGACTAATGGTGAAGGGTCAAGTTGAGTTTTTTTTGGGGGGAATGGGTTTAAATGAGTTACTATTGTGAAAGACACAATGTCTATGAATGCGAAGCTACTTGGGTGTAGGTTCTAGTAAGGGGCCCGGCTCGCTGAAACTTTCCGGTAGAATGGAGTGATGAATCCCTAACTTTCGTTCTCATAACCTAACTCTATTGCTATGTTAATCCATAATACTGTTTATCACTTTAGATTATTTAGATTGCTTTTTCATTACTTTATTATATTCAAATCTCCTAAAAAGATAACATTTTTATATAAAGAATCAATACTTCTCTCTGCATGCAATAAGCATTTCTTAAAGGGAACCTGTCACCTCCAAAACACCTATTAACTGACATCATTACCTTACAGTAGCCCCCAGTGTGTTCCTAATCATGTGTTTCATTCCTCCATCGGTTGCTGCATACTTTATAAAAACGCTGTTTTAATCTCCGTTTTTGCTATCTTCAGAGTCATCTTGAAGTCAAGGGGGCAGCGGCCTCCTTGCTTCAAGTCAAGCTAAGCCCACCCCTTACCCGTCCTCTCATCACTTTGAGTGACATTCTGCCTTGAGGCTGGGATCGCTGAAGTCTGGCGCATGTGCGGTGCGCTCCTTGCTACTGCACGATCCCGTCTCCGGCTCCCACAGTCGGCAGGCTGCTATCGTATCACTGCGCATGCGCCGGCCATTTCCATCGTGCGCGGGCCCGGCAATTCTGGTCCTCAGCGTCAGCGTGAAAATTGGCTTCTGAACATCACAGGAGATCTGTCTCCTTATATGTTCTGTGAGCTCCAGAGCTGAAAGGACGTCACAGCTGTACAGTGCTGGCAGAAGGGATATGCTTCCTGCTTCTGAGTGAGATGCATCTAGCTGTTCAGCTGAAACAGGGAATAATATGGCTAAGAAAACATTAGAGAAGCCCACATAAAGTTGTTCCTTCCCAGGCATGATTGTACAGAGAAGCACAGCCATTATTTAAAATGTTTTTTTTTTTTAAAACCCATGTACACTTTAAGTCTCCCCATTAAGTCTTCACATAAATGAGTCCATGTATTGAAAATCTTGAAGTCAGATTTCGATTTTTATCTTGTGGTCATTGTATGGTTAAAATGACTCTTAAATAAGAGACATCCCTCAGGATATAATTTCTTCCTGAGGCTGCGAAACTATCGTTGAAGGGAGCGGAATCGGTAGTCCGGTCTGTCATGATAGGTATCCCCCCCCCTCAAAAAAAAAAAGAGATAACGGTTATAAACCTTATACCAGGCGACACTGAATATAAATATGGGAAGGAGGGGGCAATAAAAAGTGGAGGACCATCAATCAATGATCAGAAGTCCAACCAAGGAGGCACTCTTGTGGGCATCACTGATGTTTCCCATGTATAATACCAGGAACCATGTGACCCACACCAATAGAGACTATCATGGGGAGGGCATATCCAGTGTCCCACACCTCTCTTGCCAAAATCTCTTGTAGCTGGAGCCCACAATCAGAGAGCAAACAGACACGTTTTCAAAAGTGGTGTAGCTCAACGCGTTTTGGCCAGCCAATACTTCCCTTTCATCAGGAGTAAAAACCTATACAGGATCCTCATGTGCTTATGTTAAATATGCCATCCTCATACCTCACTTCTCTTGTTTGGGAGGGCAGGGGAAAAAAATCGCATATGGTGCTCCGGAAAAAGTAAATGACTTGCAACGGGAGTATGAGGATAGACGAGGTCTGCGCTGTGCACTATATAAATTTGGCAGAAAGCTTCATACTTTGTTTTGCTGACCATCCCTTCCGGAAAGTTGACCAGTCCAGTATGCCCATAAATTTACCAGATCATCCCATGATAAGGTATTAATTCACTCAATGCTTCTTTGTGTAGATGTTGCTGTTACATACTTGTTATGGTGGGCTCTGGTGTTACACACTTGTTATGGTGCCCCCTGGTGTTACACACTTGTTATGGTGCCCTCTGGTGTTACACACTTGTTATGGTGCCCCCTAGTGTTAAACACTTGTTATGATGCGCTCTGGTGTTACACACTTGTTATGGTGCCCCCTAGTGTTACACACTTGTTATTGTGCCCCCTGGTGTTACACACTTGTTATGGTGCCCCCTGGTGTTACACACTTGTTATGGTGCGCTCTGGTGTTACACTCTTGTTATGGTGCCCCCTGGTGTTACACACTTGTTATGGTGCCCCCTGGTGTTACACACTTGTTATGGTGCCCCCTGGTGTTACACACTTGTCATGGTGCGCTCTGGTATTACACACTTGTTATGGTGCGCTCTGGTGTTACATACTTGTTATGGTGCACTCTGATGTTACGCACTTGTTATGGTGCCCCCTGGTGTTACACACTTGTTATGGTGCCCCCTAGTGTTAAACACTTGTTTTGATGCGCTCTGGTGTTACACACTTGTTATGGTGCCCCCTAGTGTTACACACTTGTTATGGTGCCCCCTGGTGTTACACACTTGTTATGGGGCCCCCTGGTGTTACACACTTGTTATGGTGCGCTCTGGTGTTACACACTTGTTATGGTGCCCCCTGGTGTTACACACTTGTTATGGTGCCCCCTGGTGTTACACACTTGTTATGGTGCCCCCTGGTGTTACACACTTGTCATGGTGCGCTCTGGTGTTACACACTTGTTATGGTGCCCTCTGGTGTTACACACTTGTTATGGTTCCCCCTAGTGTTAAACACTTGTTATGAAGCGCTCTGGTGTTACACACTTGTTATGGTGCGCTCTGGTGTTACACACTTGTTATGGCACCCCCTGGTGTTACATTCTTGTTATGGCACCCACTGGTGTTACATTCTTGTTATGGCACCCTCTGGTGTTACATTCTTGTTATGGCCCCCCCCTGGTATTACATACTTGTTATGCCGCCCGCTGGTGTTACGTTCTTGTTATGGCACCCCCTGCTGTTACATACTTTGTATGGCTCCCTCTGGTGTTACATACTTGTTACGGCGACCCCTGATGTTACGTATTTGTTATGGCACCCCATGGTGTTACACACTTGTTATGGTGCCCCTTGGTGTTACATACTTGTTATAGCACCCCCTAGTGTTGCACACTTGTTATGGTGCCCCTTGGTATTACATACTTGTTATGGCGCCCCCTCATGTTACACACTCATTATGGTGCCCCTGGGTGTTACATACTTGTTATGGCACCCCCTAGTGTTAAACACTTGTTATGGTGCCCCCTGGTGTTGCATTCTTGCTATGGCACCCCCTGGGGTTACCTACTTGTTATGGCGCCCCCTGGTGTTACACACTTGTTATGGCGCCCCTTAATGTTACATATTTGTTATGGCGCCCCCTAGTGTCACACACTTATTAGGGCTCCCCCTGGGGTTATATTCGTGTTATGGCACCCTTTGGTGTTACATTCTTGGTATGGCACCCCCTGGTGTTACATACTTGTTATGCTGCCCCCTGGTGTTACGTTCTTGTTATGCTTCCCCCTGGTGTTACATACTTGTTATGCTGCCCCCTGATGTTACATACTTGTTATGGGCCCCCTGTTGTTCTTTAGATTTCCTCACGTTAACCCTTTCCCAACCAACGCTGTAATAGTATGGTGCTGGCCGGGTCTTTAAAGATGGCAGCCCTTCCTGAGTGGAGCGGGTGCCATAGCCACGGGTGGCCTGCTGTTTCTTATAGCAGAGACCTGCGGCTAATGTCCGCAACCGGCAGTAATGATCAGTAAAGATCGCGGACTCTGAGCTTCTGGTGATGCTCCGGCTCCCCCGTGCGGCGATTGGAGGAGCTGAAGGGTGTGTGCAGCAGCCCCTGTCTTTGTGAATGACAGGAGGCTGCTGCATAGTATTTCCTATGGAGTCTATGCTAGTGCATTGGGGTCTATGAGAATAGCAATCTAATGATTGCTTGTTATAGTTCCCTATGGGAACTATAAAAAAGTGTAAAAAAAAAAAAAAATGAAAAAAAAAAAAATGAAAAAAAAAAAATTCAAATCACCCCCCTTTTCCCACAATAAAAATAAGAGTTAATTTTTTTAAAAAAATACACATCATGGGCGTCGGCATGTGCGAAAACGCCTATAGTATAAAAAAATATTCCCCATACGGCAAACAGCAAAATGGAAAAAGGCGGCAAAATGGCCGTTTTTGGTCGCTTCATTTTCTACAAAAAAATAAATAAAAAGTGTTTAAAAAGTCACCCCCAGAATAGTATAAATGAAAAGTTCAGATTGCCCCGCACGGCTCCGTACACATAATTACAAAAAAATGTATAGGGGTCAAAATATGGCGTCGAAAACTTTAAACAGATTTTTACCCCTCTTTTTTTATTATTTTATCATAAACTTTATCAAAACTTTACATATAAGGCATCGGCGGATTCGTACTGACCTGTAGAATGAAAGTAACCGGTCAGTTTTATCGCAGATCGAACGTTGTAAATAAAAAACCCGTAAAACTGTGGTGGAATTCCTTTTTTTTTTGCAATTTCACCCTATTTGGAATTTTTTTCCACGCTTCCCACTACATCATAGGCAATATTAAATGGTGGCGTTGGAAAGTACAACTTGTCCTGCAAAAAACAAGACCTCATATGGCTATGTGAACAGACAAAAAAAATAAAGTTATGGCTCTGGGAAGGCAGGGAACGCAAAACGAAAAACAAAAAAAACCTCCGGGGTAGAAAGGGTTAATTTTATCTAATGTGTCAGCGCTGGTGAGAAGAGGCGGCTCTAGTGCCAATTCATACTGGTTGCACACATAGGAGGAATTACTCCACTGCCCATTTACAGGTGGCACAGAGCTACTGACCATGTATGACCATGAGCTCTGGACACATCAGACGGACCTTCTAAGAGGGAATAAAAAAAGTAAGAAATCTCTGTGTCCTGAACGGCCAAAATGCCAGATCTGGGGGGCTTAAAGGAATAGAGAGTTACAGGACGTGTTCATATGACACATATGTCCGCCCCTCATGACCCTGACAATGGACATGTCCTGGCTGAGCTGTGGAGGAGCCTGCAGGAAATAACACAGGAAGCTTCGCTCCTTGGAGTAGAGAAGAATGTGCAGAGAGCCCTTCTGCATCACTGCTCGAGATGCTGCTCCAGTTTCTGTATGTCGCCCCCTACTGCAGCAAGATTGCACCATTGTTATAACTATTTTAAAGTCGCAGTTTTTAAATCTCGAATGTACTTAATGTAGATAGCTAACCACACCCACTTCCACACAAAAGTGACGAGAGCGGTGTAAAACCCAAAAAGTTGCAAACATGGCTTTCACCATCACTTGGGACTTTTTGACGCTGATTTTCTGCCACAAATGGAATGATGAACTCTTGATTTTATTTGTTTCATCAGAGAAACAAAAAAAAAAAAAAAACACAATCGCGGTAAATATGCATGCAGTTGCGTTTTTTTACGGCAACATGAAAACCCAGCTTTAATTAAAATAAAGCTGCTAGATTTTTGATTCACAGAGGCTGAAGAGAAGGATGTAGAGCTAGCTGAGCTAGCCGGTCTCCCATGGGGTCAAACTGGGTTTACACTTGTCCACCAATTAGAGTGTCTCTGCCAAGAAGTATAACTGTCAAGCGTAGTGCCTCTGTAAAGAAGTATTGTAACCAGTAAGCCTGTGAGAGAGAGAGACTGGAATCACTAGTCTCAGTAGTGGGTTCCTGTTGTCCTGTCAGTCTCTGCTACATTTTTCTGTGGGCCACAGAGTTCAGGTCAGAGGACAAAGGTCTACAGAAAACTGAAGAATTCAGAATTCATCATCTGGTTTTAAAGTTTAGTGCTAAAAACAAGCAAGACTGTCAGAATATCTGGACTTTGGGACTTTACATATCTCATTGCCACATATAAATAGAGAGAGGATAGATCTGAGATGTATAGATATGTTCCATGGTAGAGCGTCCTCCTCTGGTCATATTTGGGACTGTTACCAGTGGTTTAGCTCTTTCTGCCGAGTTGGGTAGTTGGGTTTTTATATGGTTCCTCAAGAGGTAAACTGTATTTAACCTGTTTTTCCCAGCTCACCACACTCGATTTAGCCAAATTTCCTGGGTGTCACCCAGGTTTTCGTCCCCTCACCCGCTCACCTTTGCCATTCACCCAGTAGAGATACATCGTTAATTTTTGTTTATTGCAAATTTTTAACATCTCTGGTAGAGCCCCGAGAGACCCACATGTAATTATTAACATCCCTGTGTTTTTGTGGGAAAATTCCCACCATTTTGGTCCACCATCTCCGGGCAGATTTGCTGGGACGGTGGTCTGGGTTTATTGGCTAGCTATTTTGCCTATCCTGATTTCGATTTTGTTCCCCCAGTAACAGAAGGCCATTGGGGCTCAGAGTTTGGCATATGACCGGCTTGAGCTATTTAGTTCGGACTTTTTCTAGGTTGGTGGGCCTGTTTGCTCATCCAGCCTGGAAAGGCTAATGCTGGTGGTCTTCTTTTTATGTACCTAATGGAGCCTTTGATCTTGGAACTGTGGAGACGAGCTGCCAATGCCGAATCCCCTGCCATGACTGACACAGTCTTCGTGTTCCCCCTGATGTTTGGTCCAAGAGTTCTGAAGAGTGGTGTTGCTGCCACCTCCATACCACTGGCGAGTGGAGCTGAGATCCAAGAGACAGATGCAGAGATATTCTCCTTCTCTTGGACATGATCTGGCACACTCCTGGACTTCTGGTCCCCCTGTTGAAGGTACCAAACTGCCATTTCCAGTGTACAGAGATGCGCTAGTTCCAAGGGGTTTAAGCTGGTCGTCCCTCTCTTCCAACAGCCCCTGTATCACTTGTAGTTGCTGTGTTCAGTGTAACATAAGGATCAGCAGTGAAGAAGTCAGTCTCGGACCCCAGTGAGCCAAGAAGAACATCAGGACCAGCAGTGGACACATTCAGTGGGCCTAGGTCACAGTCTGGTGAGTTGACTGCTTTACTACTTCTTGATCTGGTTCCCCTAGGCCCAATAATAATATTGCCAGTGCTTGGTGACAGTGAGGGCGAGCCAGGTTAAGTTCGGCCTTGCCCTCCTTCTGCCATCAAAAAGGAGCGGTTGAGTCCTTTGATAAGGTTCCCCTGAGGTGTGTATGTGGAGGGTGGTAGGGGCAGGTTCTTTAGTGTGCCCGGTGGTACAGGTCAGGAACCATACCAGTGTCAGTTTATCACATAGCCTAGGTTGTGTAATGCTGGACGATCTGACTTGCACTGCTGTGGTCCCGGCTTTAAAGGGGTTTTCCCACTAATAGGATAGGGGATAAGTGTCTGATTGGATGTGGGTTAACCACGTGGACCTCTTTACAGCCAACATCTACATGGTGATGATGTGTCCCACTGCATTTTGCTCCAAAAACTTCAGATTACATCCGTGCCAAAAACCAACCGTTTTGGCAATAAGTCAGGAGTAGATAAAAATACTTTAATTTTCACATAGATAATACACGGGAATAGCGGTGATACTGGAGCGTCATCACACTGCTCTGACAAAGAGAGGTAGGGGCCATATAAGCTCTGGTGGTATATATCTCTAGGGGTTCTGGTGTGCGACCTTGTGTAGTGTGCTCACCCGCTGGGGGTACGGGTCAGTCACTGCTGCTGCAGTCGCTGGGGGGAAGGCAGTGCAGCAGGATGCTGCCACAGATGAGAGCGGCTGTGAGCTAGGGAGACAGCTGCAAGCAGAAGAACTGTGAGATCCCGAGACTGCCTGGCAGGATTGAGAGAGAGACCCAGGGCTGGAAGAGATCACAGGCTCAAGAGATAGGTCCTTGTGTGGATACTGGTGGTGTCAATGCCGCTGCACCAGGAAGCTATACACAGACTGACGAGCAGCTGCCCCGTACCCCGCTGATGTCAGGGGCTGTGTATAGTTTGAAGTATATATCATAACTGAAGACTGTGCTTATACTAAGTAACCACCAAGTGTTATGTGCCTTCTGATAGACTGTAACCATAAGGCGTGTATATTAGATGTTGATTGTGAAGTACCGGTCCCCCTGCAATTATTACGTGCCTCAAAGTTCCTGCAGGGCACCACCACCTGGTTTATATCAATGGATATTGTCAGCAGGGTCCGGACCCCATGAAGAGACGACTTCAGACTTTTCAGACACTTCAGACTTCAGACCCCCAATATACATTTCAGAATAAAATACTATAGATAATGGATAGATAGATCAGTAGATAGATAGATAGATAGATAGATAGATAGAAGATAGATAGATATGAGATAGATAGATAGATAGATAGATAGATAGATAGGAGATAGATAGATAGATAGATAGATAGATAGACAGATAGATAGATAGGAGATAGATAGATAGATATTAGATAGATAGGAGATAGATAGATAGATAGATAGATAGATAGATAGATAGATATGAGATAGATAGATAGATAGATAGATAGAAGATAGATAGATATGAGATAGATAGATAGATAGATAGATAGATAGGAGATAGATAGATAATAGATGGATGATAGATAGATAGATAGATAGATAGATAGATAGATAGATAGATAATAGATGGATGATAGATAGATAGAAAGATGATAGATCAGAGATGCCCAACCTGCAGCCCTCCAGTTGTTGCAAAACTACAACTCCCAGCATGCCTGGACAGACTACAGCTATCAGACTATAGCAGGGCATGGTGGGAGTTGCAGATGGAGGGTCGCAGGTGGAGCATTCCTAAAATAGATGATAAATAGATAGATAGATAGATAGATATGAGATAGATGATAGATAGATAGATAGATAGATAGATAGATAGATAGATAGATATGAGATAGATGATAGATAGATGATAGATAGATAGATAGATAGATAGATAGATAGATAGATAGATAGATAGATAGATAGATATGAGATAGATGATAGATAGATAGATATGAGATAGATGATAGATAGACAGATAGATATGAGATAGATAGATAGATAGATAGATAGATATGAGATAGATAGATAGATAGATAGATAGATAGATATGAGATAGATAGATCGATAGGAGATAGATAGATAGATAGATAGATATGGGATAGATAGATGATAGATAGATAGATAGATAGATAGGAGATAGATAGATAGATAGGAGATAGGTAGATAGATAGGAGATAGATAGATAGATAGATAGATAGATAGATAGATAATAAATAGATATGAGATAAATAGATATGAGATAGATAGATAGATAGATAGATAGATAGATAGATAGGAGATAGATAGATAGATAGGAGATAGGTAGATAGATAGGAGATAGATAGATAGATAGATAGATAGATAATAAATAGATATGAGATAAATAGATAGATAGATAGATAGATAGATAGATAGGAGATAGATAGATAGATAGGAGATAGGTAGATAGATAGGAGATAGATAGATAGATAGATAGATAGATAGATAGATAATAAATAGATATGAGATAGATAGATAGATAGATAGATAGATAGATAGATAGATAGATCGATAGATAGATAGATAGATAGATAGATAATAAATAGATATGAGATAGATAGATAGATAGATAGATAGATAGATAGATAGATAGATAGAATGTTCTCTCCGTGTGTCTGTCGTTTCCTCCCACACTCCACAGACATACTGATAGGGATCTTACATTGTGAGCCCCACGGCCCGATGTTAATGTCTGTAAAACGCTCCGGAATATAAGTGCGTAAAATAAATAAATAGATTAAAAAAATAGATAGAAGTAATGAAATACCGTATTTTTTGCCCCATAAGCACCTGCCATATGAGGTAGTTGAACGTACAGAACGTGCGGCAGGCACTCGCCTTCTCTTACGAGACATTTCCATTTATTGATACATAGATTATTTCACACCAGAAACCATATAACAGTGATTTACTACTAGTGAAGAGAGGAACAGGGGGCGGGGCTGTGACTACCTGTCCTTTAACCTAGGGAAGCTGTCTGACAACCAACATGGTGTTCAGTGAAGGCCCCACAGGGGATGTTGTCAAGCCTTCCTGGATGGTAAACCTGCCTTCTTAGGAAGTGATACATATGTGATGTGCCATTCCCAACTGTGGGAAAGCTGGATCATGGGACAACCACGGTGGTGGCCATACTGGTTGTCACCCAGCCTTCTCAGGAACACCTGCAGAGTGAGGGCACCTCCGGGAGTGCTGGTAAGTGGCTGGAGGCAGAGGACTCTGGACGGGTGGACTCCAGCCTCAGTTGTGGCATCCGAACAGCATCAGATCATCTGCAAAGGTTTCCATCTCTCTGCACTCCTTCTTCCTGGTGGTGGTGCACTCCTGATCGGAGGGGACACTCTCAAACCACGTGCCACCATTGATGACATAGGACATCCTGAGGAAGGGAAGGCACACAGTCACGGACAAGCAGAGAAAATCCGTCTATCTATCTATCTATCTATCTATCTATCTCATATCTATCTATCTATCTATCTCATATCTATCTATCTATCTATCTATCTATCTCCTATCTATCTATCTATCTATCTATCTATCTATCTATCTATCTATCTATCTTCTATCTATATCTATCTATCTATCTATCTATCTATCTATCTATCTATCTATGTATCTATCTCATATCTATCTATCTATCTATCTCATATCTATCTATCTATCTATCTATCTATCTCCTCCTATCTATCTATCTATCTATCTATCTATCTATCTATCTATCTATCTATCTATCTATCTATCTATCTATCTATCGTATGTATATATCTATCGTATCTATCTATCTATCTATCTCATATCTATCTATCTATCTATCTATCTATCTATCTATCTTCTATCTATATCTATCTATCTATCTATCTATCTATCTATCTATCTATCTCATATCTATCTATCTATCTATCTCATATCTATCTATCTATCTATCTATCTATCTATCTATCTATCTATCTATCTATCGTATCTATCTATCTATCTAGTGGTTCAAAAAATTGCAAAGCAGCACTCCAATCTTCAAACGTGCATTTTTGCAATTTGCACATTTGGCACAATTTAGCACTTTATAACTTTATTTGTATACACTTCATTGTAATCATGCTTTTATTACTAATTAATTGATGATCATGTGACTTGATTATATATACTGCACTGAGCACTTTATTTAGTATGGCTTGAGAAAGATTGTAGTGAACAATTGAAACGTTGCCACGCTGGGCTGAATAAACACTTGCACGTTTGAAGATTGGAGTGCTGCTTTGCAATTTTTTGAACCACTATCTGAGGACCTCGTTGCTGGTCGTCGGCAGGCTTTGCACCCGCTATTGCTAAGTGTGCTGCTTTCTCATTTTTCATCTTCTATCTATCTATCTATCTATCTATCTATCTATCTATCTATCTGTCTATTTATCTCATATCTATCTATCCATCTATCTATTATCTATTTATCTATCTATTATCTATCTATCTATCTATCTATCTATCTATCTATCTATCTATTTCATATCTATCTATCTATCTATCTATTTCATATCTATCTATCTTTCTATCTATCTATCTATCTCCTATCTATCTATCTATCTATCTATCTATCTCTCTCCTATCTATCTATCTCCTATCTATCTATCTATCTATCTATCTATCTATCTATCTATCTATCCTTTGTTCCGCCTGTACTCACTTGTTCTGCATTTCCCACATATCTTCTCTGCTCCCCCAGATGATGTAGGTTTGGCCCGCTTGGACCTCCACTGAGTCTCTGCAGCTTTTGTGGATGAAAAATCGCCGTTTGTCACCATCCTGTAGTTCATCAGATCCTATAAAGAGAAGATCGGGAGGTGACGTCAGCGGGCCCAGTATTTACAGTAGTTAACCACTTGGTGCAGAAGTTTGCGCTCCGGAGCTGTACTTGAATGGGGCAGGTACAGCCACAAGCAGCCATTGTGCTCCGGATGGATCCTAATACTGTTAGTTACTCCACTAGACACGAGTTGGCAGCACACCGCTAGGAATAAAGGTGTAATATGGAGAGACAGGAGCACCCGAGGCAGAGGTACCTACCTCTCTTGATGACACGTATGACCTCCATGATGTAGATGTCATAGGCCCCCGTCTTCTCAATCATACCCAGTTTACACTTATATACTGTAATAAAGAGAGAGAAAATATCCATTATAGTCTGGAGATCCGTCCTGACAGCCCGGGGACAAGACCTCACCATGGAGCCCAAGCCATGGGAAAATAGATAGATAGATAGATAGATGATAGATAGATAGATAGATAGATAGATAGGAGATAGATAGATAGATTAATAGATAGATGATAGATAGATAGATAGATGATACATAGATGATAGATAGATAGATAGATAGATAGATAATAGATAGATAGATAGATATGGGATAGATAGAAGATAGATAGATAATAGATAGATAGATAGATAGATAGATAATAGATAGATAGATAGATAGATAGATAGGAGATATATAGATATGAGATATGTAGATAGATAGATATGAGATGGATGGATAGATATGAGATGGATAGATAGATAAATAGATAGATAGATGTGTAGATAGATAGATATGGGATAGATAGATAGATAGATAAATATGAGATGGATAGATAGATAGATAGATAGATAAATATGAGATGGATAGATAGATAATAGATAGATAGATAATAGATAGATAGATAATTGATAAATAGATAGATAGATAATTTGAGAAAGATAGATAGATAGATAGATAGATAGATAGATATGAGAATGAACTCTCCTCACCGTAGTCCACCCCGGGAAGACAAGCTAAATTCAGTCGTGACGCAGAGTCCAGATTTCCCTTGTAGGAGTTCTTAAGGTTGCATCGTTCTGGAAGACAAATATTTAGACTTCTATTTAGTATTTCATTTGCCTAATCGCATGTACATGGGGCCAATTCATCAAGACCAGCGCTGCCCCAGCCATTTGTGCCTCAAGAGCTGAATTCATGTATACGAGGCTCTGTATGCCTCGATTAGATAAATATGGCTGCTGTCCTACCATACCTGCTCACAGCCACATTTCTCTGATCCTGGAGAACCCCTTTAGTTCTGTTCACGTAGAATACTCAGTCAAGATCTGCTTTTTCTGGTTGGCTTCTGTGTATAAGCACAAGGCCATCGGAACTTCTTCAGGACGTCAGTGCACGGAGAGTTGAGCTTTGATGAAATCTGTGGCTATAAGGAGTTGTCCCAAGATACAAACTATCCACAGGACAGGGGATGAGTATTTGGTGGGGGTCACTTGTACCCTGCTACTCCAGTCATTCCCTTTGAGAGTGCTGGAAATAGCCAAATGTGCATGTACCGGGTATGAGGGATTTGGAAGGAATAGGTGTCTACCGAACAACCATCGGAGATGAATCAACCTGATCAACGGAGACTCGTGACTCATTGGTCTACAAGACTAGGAAAAATCGTTCTAGTTCAGAAGCCGTGGTGCCACGAATGGTATAACTTCTATTCTAAGGTCAGCAAGATCATAGAACACAAATAATAAGGCCATTCACACAAAGGAACCCTTGATCTTGTACATAGAACCTTACAGATAGAAATTATGGCACCACAAAGTTCAACTTGACGTTCAACTTGACGTTCACCACCACCATGGTAGTTCTGCGGTTCTAGAGTAACCAATTTAAGGATACTGTTAGACAGTTCTTTGGCCACCAATTTTAGGGCTTTGAAGACCAGATAACAAGGCTCTGAGATCACCAAAGGGACAACCCATGTGCATATGCCCTGTCAGGACATATGGGCACCACAGAGGGGATCCCTTGCCGAAGACTCTGTAAGATCGGCTCCAAATCTGACAGTCCTAGAAGGTCAATGAAATACCAGGAAAGATCTTTTGTCTGGCTACTGGACAAAAATACTGACCGTGGCTGACTTCTTTAATGGTCTGTCATTAGTTGGATAAAACGATTACAATTTCAAACAATGAACATACATTTTGGCTGAAAGTGACTGTTTCGATCAATTTTACACTAATGTGTATGGCCCCCTCTTGAGGCATAGCTGAAGGAGTACAGGAATAGGCTGCACCTGGACGTTGGTAACAGAGGAGGCCCAAAGGTCTCTCTGCTGCATAAGAAAACAACAGGTTTATAATGACTACATATTATCGTTAGGTAGACTTGTTGCCCATTTTGGGGCCCAGCTACTCCTCAGACATTACCCTAACCTTTAATAGTAATCCCTGTATCCACAATATCATATCTATTACCTGAAATACAGTGACATTCAGCGTCCTTGCAGATCTTTTTCAGCTCTCCTCCTTCCTCAGTCGGATGATAAAACTTGGTACACCGGTTTTCTAGAGGGTTAGAAGGACATTTTTGGATTATCCTAATATGTGACTCCTGGTCAGATGGAGGTCTCAATATGAAGTTACTGTTACAGCAGTGTCCTGTGGCTGCTATCCATTGCTCAGCTGCTCTTGCACTCCTGGTTCCCACTGCTTGGACCCACCAGACTCTCTCTCCTCTTTCCAGCAGACCCGGCTGACAGAGTAACCCTATCCCTTCCCGCAGACCACAGGCCTACTATTTGCCCGCTTGGCGCCTCTGCCTGTAGGGTGGCACCAGTGGCGTAACTAGAAATGACTGGGCCCCACAGCAAATGTTTGAATGGGGCCCCCTTCCCCAGTAAATTTTTCACAACCCCTTCCTTTCATGCCGCCCCCTTTCCTGTGGCTAGTAAAGATCGCTCTCTCAGACCAGGCTCGGCAGCTGTTCCATCCGTTTTCTGCACTGTCTATACTGCCACTGTATATCATTTTATTGTGTAATAATGTTGAGGGGCCCTGACAAAATCTTTTAGTACTTCTCCTCCTCTTGGATGGGGCCCTTCTGGGTCAGGGCCCCAAAGCAGCCGCTTCCCCTATAGTTATGCCTCTGGGTGGCACTCCTTCCAGCTCTAATGGGCCAGAGCTCTTACCCTATTCTTCCCCAGCCAATGGCTTACTACCCTGGAGTACTTAAGGCTCCTTCCTTTATGGGAAGGTGCCTGAGCAATAGGTTCTAGTCGGCTAATGTCCTGCAAAAGTGTGTTGTTACATGTTTGTCTTCCTGTGTATTGACTTCTGCCTGAGATGCCTGTCCTGACTTTGGACTTTTTTTTCGGTTTGCACAAATTCTGCCAGCCCTGGGCTTGGCCTGTCCCTGACTACAGTTTTGTCTGCTTCCTTGGTGCTCCGAGAGGTAGCTGCCTGGAGGTTCCCCTGCAGCGAAGTCCAGATCCATGTACAGGGATTAAAAGGGTGAAGACCAGAGAAGCCACTTAGATAACATTAACAGGAGTAGCCCCAAGCCACATCTGTTCAAGAGACACAGCAGATCCACAGTCACTTTGTCACAGTTACCTAAAGCATAATATTCATAGATGGTGACCGTTGCTGGTTGTAAGATTCCAACTTCGAAATTCTGATGGATCTTAAACTTTAGACATTCCATCTCGCGGTTTGACACCTATAGGGATTAAATCAGAAGGACATTAAAATATGGCAGAACAAAATGGACAATAGAGACGTTTACAAAAAAAAAAAAAGATGAAATATGTCACGAGACACAAGCTGGAGAAGGACAGTAAATGAATGCTGCAGTAGGAGAAGTGTAGGCGTACAATGGTCCACCATAGTTAGAACAAAGTTAGAAGACAAGAAAAAAGTGACAAGGATCATGAGAAGAGAAGATAAATAATCAAGAACAAGTTCGCATGAATTATTTAGACTGGGCTCTTCTTGAGTGATCTCTTACCTTGTCCAGATATAAAATCAAGGACCCCCGTTCGGAACGTTCTGTATCCATCTCATATTTAGAAATATATTTGTCCACATTATTTGTCAGCTAGAACAAAGTTTCGAAACAGAATCAGAATATATTACCATGTCTATTGTTTAATAATCGCAGAACATTCTAGCAATTCCCTCTGGATCCAGAGGACTATGTTAAACCTCATCAATTAGGATGGTCATAGGCATGAAGATACTTTTCTGTGAATTTTTTTTCCATGGAAACATCTATTGTAGGAAAAGATATACACATTCTTTACCTTAACTGGGAATTTCATTTTGTTTGCCCTAAATGGGAACTGCCCTTCAGGTATCTCAGATACTTCAATAAGTTTTCTTACAGAAAGAAAGGCATTGTAAAAGGACATTGTTGCTGCATTAGTGAAGTCAAATCGTCCTCCAGGGCAACATTCACTTGAGGGGCTCGTGAACTGAGGATTCCCTTTACTATTTTATAGTTCCCAACAATGCATATAAAAAAGACTGTCTAAAGTGGACAATCCTTTTATGGACCGCCTTATATTATAGATGACTATCACCGCGAATGGCTAAGGATTGGGTCTTCACTTAAGGGTGCCATAGAATATGCTATCAGATGCAATGAAAAGTCAAAAACATATATTTAGGTTAGGCTCCCCAAAAGCTTTGAATCTAGACTCATAAAATCTATCTTTAGCAAAGATAACAACAAACCCTATTCAGATCCTCCTTGTCAGGCGTGAAGCCTGTGAGAAGAGTCAAATCCACAAGGGTCATTGTAGAGTCACTGTCTCCTAGGTATCTGCAATAGAAACACCATCATGATGATGACACCACAAGAGTGACAAAAATCAAGTCCCTCCCCAAAAAAATCCCAGTGTCCTTACTTCATACAGATGGTTATGAACATGGATTTTTTGGCTCCAATGGGCATCACTCCTGAAAAACATAAAAAAAAAGGAAAAACAATTTAAATCCCTACATTTTCGGACTGAGCAAGGTCTACTTTTTGGAAAGTTTGGTGTCAATGACCGGAGAAGGAGGAGATTTCAGACTCAAGGGAGGTCATTGTGAAAATGTATTTCTGCTTGAAGGAATATTTACATCTAGAAGCGCAACGGTCCCCCCTCAGACACCAGGGCTGAGTGCCACTGCCACCTCTACACGCTCCATAGCTACGTATCTGCCCATGACTAGCCAAAGAGCAATTTTTTTCTTTCTAGAAATTCCAAGACCCTACATTTTATTAAGTAAATGTTCACCATTTAGTGCATCCTCTAGCTTGACAGAGAAATCAAATTTCTTGCAGGGCGCGGTTCCGTCAGCTAATGGTGCATAGTAGACGGACATCACCTGGAATGAGATGGGTCAGACATGAGACACCAGTAATAAGGAGACAGAAGAGGTGCTGTTATAGGCTCTTTTACATGGGTCAATGATTTGGAAAGAACGTTCACATGACTGCTCGTTGGACCGTTCATTGACCTGTCGATCAATCAATAAATGACCGATTGGCTGGTCAGATATTTTATATTGTTTGTCAGGTACAAATCATTCCAAAACCAAAATGTTCTTCAGATTATGGATCATCTCCTTCAGGATTGTTTTATAGAAAACAAAGAAGAACCCAAAGGACTATCTCAAAATGGGAAGAACTCACTTGGTCAGTTATCTTTAGGAACAAACTGATCACCATTGTTGAATTGCATGGCCAAAAACAATGCTAACCAAGAGGAGCTAAAGCAGGGCTGGCCAACCTGCGGCTCTCCAGCTGTTGCAAAACTACGACATGGTGGGAATTATAGTTTTGCAACAGTTGGAGAGCCGCCGGTTGGCCAGCCCTAAGCTGAAGACATGTCTCAAAATTGTGAAAAGCCCCCCAAACCTTCTGGGGAAATGTTCTGTGGTTTTATGATTCGAAAGTTACATTTTTTTTTTTGAAGACATGGGTCCTACTAAATCTGGCAAGAGTATTCCTCGATAAAGTTGTTATTCATGGTGTTGTCAGTCTGAGCGTATATGGGGTGAGACCTTTTTGCAATTAACAGAACCATACATTTTCCTGTCCACAGGAAAATCCTAAAGGTGATGTCCAGTCACCCAGCCATAATCTGGTGCTTGTGCTTTGGGTCGTTACCTGGCTCCACAACAAAGCCTAAGTCCTGCTACTCAGGAGAAACAAAGTGGAGTTTTGACTCTTGACTTGAACCCTATTGTGGCAGGATCCTATTGATCGTTTCATGGTCGAAAGCTTCCAGTGGTGCTTAACTAAAGCAATTCTGCAAAGAAGAACAGTCCAACATTCCTCCATAACTATGGAAAGACTGATCCCCAGTTCTTTGAAGCATTTGCAGCCATAATTTGGTATAAAATTGGTTGTCTTGAAAGGAACGTTGTAGCCAATAGTCTTAGCCGGGCAATCAGCTGTTAATCTACATCTAGGTACTTATTTCACCTGCAGCGATCTCTGCAGGGGAAATGGAGCATTACGTTCCAAAGAAAGGTGGTTTGTGTAATTTACGGATGAACTTAGTCCGCTAGAGCAGGAACTGGTTTTACAGAGCAGCTCTCCTTTCTGGCATATAACGGAGCACCCCGACTGAGAACTGCCTTTATGATATTCCTGGATGTAAACAATGAGATGTTTTCTTAGAAGTATTATTAGTATCATCACCCCTTTCATCATTATTATAATTACTGCTATCATGTTCACACAAGTTGAATACCTTGTAATATTGCATTGATTACAAGAAGAGACGTCATCGGTGAATCCGCCATATGGTTACTTACCGTTAAGGTTCCCGTTCCCCTTCCTTTGGCAGTGACTTTAATCTTGTCTTTCATTCTGGTCTGAATGTGAGATAAAACACAATGGTCACCAGAGCCCATCCACACTGGGGGGCACCAAGCTACTTCTTATCTGACCCACCCCAATATTGTAGTTTACAGGCACTGGTTGAAAGTGCCACAGACTATTGCACTACCATCCATTGGCATGACTTTCTAAGAAAGTGTCTCCAGAGACGTTGGTTAAGTTTGCAGGACACTTGAACAGATTTGTACTGCAGATGTTTGTGCCATGGTGGTTGTGGCCCACGGCATGCAAAGAAACTGTCGAAGAGGGTCCCAAGAGTTTGAGCCCACCATTAATGACATGATGGCATATCTTTTGGTTGGACTCAGTATTGATAATTGTCCTTAGGATTGGTAATTGGCATTTGATCGATGGACACTGGCATTTGATCGATGGGCCTATAGGGTGCTGTGCCTGTGTAAACAATCGACTGAGCCGCAGCGCTCTCTGCAATGTGATGACTGTAAGATTTGTATCCCCATGGAACCAATATTGAAGGCCTGTCTCATCTTAACACCCCTTAACATGGAAATATCCCGTTAACGACATTTTCATATATGACACCTTTTATCAAGGTTTAGTATTTTTATCCTAGACGACAGAGCTGTATACTGAGGTCACCTTCTCACTGCGCTGGAGCATAATATTCTGTGTGTTGATCTTCCAGGTAAGATCTGCTGCTCTCCCGGGAAGAGACAGAGTCACATCCATGTCAACTTCATTGATTTCAGGTGCAAGAGTCTGGTACTCTGACATAGCCTGGAACACCATGATGGTGGCCTGGGACAATGACGAGACAAAGATAAAGATGTTGGGTGAGGGTCATGTACAGGTTTTCTAAATTTAATAACCATAGTTTAAAGGCGGCCTACCTGTGTGGAGCCATAGCCTCCTCCATAGAATCTCTGCTCGGTCAACCATCGGGCGACCGGCTCAGCCGAGGTGTAGTCACCGATCTTGAGGAGAGCAAGCAGAGCGTAGGAGGTTGATTCAATCATGTAGAGATCGGAGGAGTAATCATCCCAGTGGGTTCCATCTAAGTATAGGAGGAGTCATAAAGTGATGTCCTATGTGTACTGATCCCCCCCTGCTTAACGGTAAACTACATGGAGAGATAGGTTCCTTCATTTGGTACATCATCCACATAACAGTACCACCAGTATATAGTATATGTATGATAGGTTATACTTTGCTCACAAATTGGGGTCCTGATGGCATTTCAACAATCCTATCAAGTTAAAAAGAGATGGCCATGCATTGACCCAACTCTAAGGCAGTGGCTGTCTCAATTACTTCAGTGGAGAGGTCTATGCACAGAAAGTTAAGTGAGACCCCAGATCTCAAAGGAGGGATGAGGACACTTGTCAACTTTTATCTGGTCCTGGCTACCACTTCCATAACATTCATATTATTGGAAGTGTGGTCTACCCTGGTTCACAACAAACAGTTTTTAGAATTTTCACTTAGGCATTATCAAATGGCTTGAAATATTTGAGGGATCAGGAAGAAGATGCAACCTTCCTCCTCAAGGTACTCCTGTGATTTTTGAGGGAGAAATTAAGTTTGATCTTTATTGTTCTTGTAGTTGACCACATTAACCTAATATCAGTCTATTTTATGTGATGGAGAGTTGCTTTGCAGCCATATGTCCTATTTGCTGTCAATAAATCCATCACGATCTCCTCTTTCAGTGGCATCACTTGACGTTTTTGCAGTCCCAATGCAAAATCTATAACACAGCCCCCATCTACCATGTGACATTTATAATACTGATGTCTTCTTATGTAGCAGAGGGACCTTTGCGTCCCCTCAGCACCAGGGTCTGGGTGAGACTGGTACCTCTGCACACTCTAGAGCTACATCTCTACACTCTATCACCAATTGATATTTTATAAAGCAAAACATATAGGATGAGACTTCTTTGATACGACTACCCAAATTGGCCAAAAAAATGGTATACATAGGGAATCTGTAAAAAAAAAGAGTAAGTAATAGCCCGAGGAATGTCTTTGAGATGGCTACAACAAATCGCAATGAGAGGGCCAATATACATAATAATCTAGTCTAGGGCACAGGTGGTTTTCTTAAATAGGTTTCGAAAAAAGACAAGACTGAACCATCCAGGATGGATGATGTCATAAATAGCATTGAACCAACACAATACTAACCGGTTGAGCTCCTCATAAGTCTATGGTTATTGGGGAGTCTGTCAACCAAGGACAGCGCGTAGGATGTGATGCAGATACTATACGGTTTCTTCAATGTCTTCACCCGGTCCTCCAAGTAAGCAGCACTCTTATCCAGGCCAGACTGCAGGTTCTAAAAGATGATTTTATGATTTAGTTCTTTCTCCATTGGCAAAACATGACATCATTCCACACTCCTAAGAGGCTGGGTAACAGCAGATACTTAAATCATCGCTCAGACTCTAGTCAACCATTAATTGTATCATATAGTGAGGCCTAAGGCCTGTGGTCCCTATGACTAGGAAGCGCTGTCTTGAGGGAACCAAAACCAAAAAAAGGTCTTGTCACAGAAAAAAAGATATTATCCTAGTTTTCTAGGTATGTCAACAGCATGAGATGCCTTGGTACTTGGACACATAACTTACCGGGACATTGTCTTTACAAAAACTCTTTGCCTCCACAAGGGCAATCAAGACAAATGCTGTCAGGCTGGCATCGGGTTCAGTGTTTCCAGTTCCACCCTACAGAGAAAGGACAGGACCTTACAGATATTTCAAGATTCGAGTTGTCACAGTAGAGTGCTATGTGTGGTCTTAGGCTACTTTCACACTAGGGTTTTTTTGCGGATCTGTCATGGATCTGCAAAAATGCTTTCATTACAATAATACAACCGCATGCATCCGTCATGAACGGATCCGGTTGTATTATGTTTTCTATAGCCATGACGGATCCGTCTTGAACACCATTGAAAGTCAATGGGGACAGATCCGTTTTCTATTGTGTAAGAGAAAATGTATCCGTCCCCATTGACTTACATTGTGTGTCAGGATCCATCTTGCTCCGCACCACATTGCGGACAGAAAAATGCTGAATTGATCAATAGCGGAATTGAAAACGCTAATGTGAAAGTAGCCTTATTCGGACTGCATTATTTTAACAGGCACCAACCATTACAAAATTCTTTCCTCTTGCAGTAGACATGACTCACTTTCTGTTGCCACCACTAGAGGGCGAGGTATATACAGCTGTTTCCACCTCTTATTGGCTGGTATACAGACACAGCCACCACCTAGTGGTGAAAACAGTCAGCTGAGATTTTTCTAGGTGTATAAAAATTTATTTTACCAAATGTTGTAGGAAAATGCAGTAAAATACAGTATTTATTCTGCCGGTTTCTTAGAGAAACTGCATGACATATAGATGTATGACAATGTGCGACTTGTGGTGTCAGCATGTCAGGTAAACCCTTATCCTAACTGAGAAGGCTGGATGTCAATCCCTATGGGGATATCTTATTTACTAGAGATGGACATAACAATCATGGACTCATCCCCAACGTACCACCATCTCTCCATGTATGACAGGGGCATCCTCCTTGAATATGCCATTCGGTAGCTGTTTCTCATTAAGGAGCCATTTGATGGAACCACATAGAATGTCTTTATCTATGTGAACCAACTTATAAGCCATTGAGAAGACCTTTACCACATATGCCGTAAGCCTGCCAGGAAAAAGCATGGGGGAGATAAACAGATAAGTGGTTAACTGGAGAACATTTTAAGGAGCATGGCAATTTTCAGAATTGAGTTGACCACCTCAATACAGATAGACTAGTTGCTAGGAAGACACTTCCCAAGAGCTACATCCATAGGAACCAGTCTGTCTTGGATTATTAAGGTCTTACTCAAACGCTCAAGTCAAGGTTGAATTGGGTTGGAGAACATTTTCAAGTGTTGGCCTATGTCTATCTCACCAGGTGCTTCCTGGTCGGTTGGTAAACGCAGAGTAAGAGTTGTCAGTTTTCCGATATACCAGCTGCTGTATATATCCTGAAAAACAAATATATTTTGGTAAAAAACATAATTTCTCATCACTCATTGCCATTCCTACCCTTTTCCGTACTATCTTCACTCACCTTGGTTAATGTTCTTAATTGCTTCATCTCGGCGCTCCACCCCAATTTTTATCCATTGGTTGGTGACGTCCAGGTAATGGGTGGCAATCACAGTTGGCGTCATGCTCATCATGTTCTGTTCTCCACAACCAGATGGCACAGTGATTAGGTTCTTCAGCTTGGCACCATCAATGGAGTTCTCCAGTGTTTCTCCAAGAAGACCACCTGATGTTAAAATTTTGTTAAAAGGATCATCTCTAGCTAGAGTCAAGTCAATAACCTGAAAGGGCCACAAACCTAATCTTTAGCCCATGCTACTGTTGAGACCTCTAATACAGAGCAATGACACTGCTAGTCCAAAGTCAGAATGGAAAGTCCCAGTCAAAAACTCAACACCATGATTGTTTCACGAGTGGTGGCTTATGTCTTAAATGCCAAAGAACCCTTCCCTCTGTCCTTTATCCTAAATAATATGATCCTTACCTTTGACACTGACATAGGTCTCTGGCTCGGTGTTAGGTACAATATCATTTGGTGGAACTGTGTCAACAGTTAATACCTGGAGTCCAGGAACTGTAGGGATATCATGAAAAAATGGATGATTAGGACAATGGACATTAAGTTACCCAAAAAATGAATGAGAAGTAACAGAAGAGACATCAACTAGAGAACAGCTGAAGTCAACCAAAGTACGGCTTTAGAGATAAAGAGTTTGTTATACTCTGACTGCATCGCCAGATGATCTTACCATCGCCTGAACGTAGAGGCTCCAGGATGACGCTCTGGATATTTTTAAGGATCCTCATTCCTTCTGGCTGCGACAAAATAAATTAATATTAAGGAAATGATCTATGTTATAGTCATTATATTTTTGCACGTAGGGGATAATATTATAATTATATATACTTGTACATAGGAGCAGTATTATAGTATTTATATTCTTGTACATAGGAGCTGTATTATAGTAGTTATATTCTTGTACATAGTAGTAGTATTATAGTAGTTATATTCTTGTACATAGGAGTAGTATTATAGTAGTTATATTCTTGTACATAGGAGGCAGTATTATAGTAGTTATATTCTTGTACATAGGAGCAGTATTATAGTAGTTATATTCTTGTACATAGGAACAGTATTATAGTAGTTATATTCTTGTACATAAGAGCAGTATTATAGTAGTTATATTCTTGTAGATAGGAGCAGTATTATAGTAGTCATATTCCTGTACATAGGAGGCAGTACTATAGTAGTTATATTCTTGTACATAGGAGCAGTATTATAGTAGTTATATTCTTGTATAGGGGGACAGTACTATAGTAGTTATATTCTTGTACATAGGAGCAGTATTATAGTAGTTATATTCTTGTATAGGGGGACAGTATTATAGTAGTTATATTCTTGTACATAGCAGCAGTATTATAGTAGTTATATTCTTGTACATAGTAGCAGTATTATAGTAATTATATTCTTGTACATAGGAGCAGTATTATAGTAGTTATATTCTTGTACATAGGAGCAGTATTATAGTAATTATATTCTTGTACATAGGAGCAGTATTATAGTAGTTATATTCTTGTACATAGTAGACAGTATTATAGTAGTTATAGTCTTGTATAGGGGGACAGTATTATAGTAGTTATATTCTTGTATATGGGGACAGTATTATAGTAGTTATATTTTTTTTATACAGGGACAGTATTATAGTAGTTAGTAGGAGTCTATATTATTGTAGGGGACATTATATATATATAACATTTCCAAGTTGGTGGAAAGAGCATTTGTCTCTGTAACTTACTACAACTTTTAGTTGTTTAACCACTCCATCGGTCATAAAATGATCCTTGACTGATGCTTTTACTTCAATCCGAATGTTCCCAATCTCTAGAGGAACAATAACAAATGGGATAACCAGTGAGGCCATCGGCTCCAATTTGACCACTTGGCGGAAGTTGGCTTCTTTCGTTGCTGAGCTGCACATCTTCTCATTGTGCATCAGATCCACTCGCACCTAGGAAGAATATGATTTCACATGATTTCAAGAAGGACAGCAATTTCTTTTGAGTAGGCCTGATCCTTCATAGTACCCTCCACTTAAGGAAGTAATCTGGTAATTAGTAAGATATTTTGGTACTTATAAGGATAATGGCATAATAAAGGGGCGTAAAATAGAAAATACTTCCAAATACTTCCCTGTGCCTCGAGGGTGAGGTACATTCAGTGGTGGGAGTTGAATGGCTTTGGAACTGATGTACACATGGTGGTATATCATAAGTGTTCTCTGTATGCTGCAGGATTCAAGGTACCCTGAAAAGCAGCCCCTAGGTGTAATCATTTTATTTTATCAAGAGCCTTAACAAGATTTTTTTGTATTTCACTTGCAACTGTACTGAGCAAATCTATGGAAAGGTTCAGGCTGTATTTCTGGTTGACCTTTTCAGAAAGGGTTCCCTGGCCTAATACCAACTGGGGCAAGAAATTAGTCCTACGAGAATGGCAATAGCGAAAAGCAGGCCCTACTAAACATTAGTAAAAAAAGGGGGATAAGGTCGGGACGTGATTAAGAAAGCCAGTGCTTGAAGAAATAGACAACCAGCTTGTTGCATCTGAAAAGCTGGGGCTCCCCAGGGAATGACCCATATGAGTGGCAGACCTAACATCTAGTGTCATCCAATCCACTGAACATTACCTCAATTTTTGTAGACACATAACTGTACAGGATGGCTCGGATCTCCACTTGCTCGTTTCGGACCACTGAATATGGAAGCCGAAGATCGATGAAGAAGTCTTTCCTGACCAGCATTTCATAGGGTTTTGCAACACAGATTCCTGTAAGCCAACAAACAATTCATCAACTTGTATCAACCACGTAAGCATGGACTTGTCATACGTTGGAATTATTTAACCATCTGGATACATATAGTCATGTTTCCATAGACCACCATTCAGAATCGTACAGCCATATACCTGTCCATGTTTAATACTGCCTATTCATTTCTCTTCCGTGGTAATGAGGACCTATGGGAATGTGTTGGTGCCTCTACAGTAGATGTACAATGATGTGGACACATCTTCTGGGTGTCTATCCAATAATGTTGACAACATATCCAACATGAACACTTCATGGTCTCCAGTTATAGTGCTACCTCTATTAATCAACTTCTAATGAAGTCAACTCCTTTAGGGTATTTCTACATACTCACATCTAATTATGTGGGCACTTCTATAACCCTCAGTGATCAGCTGCAATCTGTGGATGAATCCAGCAGCTGGTGTTCAATTTGCCTGCAGCGCCGCCACAGGGGAAGTAGAACATTACATGATTTTCAATAAAACCTGTGTCCTGTTTGCATGATGCATTGATGAACAAGGTCCTCCAGAGCAAAGAAGCTCTATATCCACTCTGGAAAATAGGTACTCTAAATCGGAGCCATGTCAACACCTCAATGTTAATATAAAGCCATGTCAGCATCTCTAGTATCTGATGGTGCTCATAGCGGAAGGTATTAAATAAGGTGGGCATCTATTGGATGCTGGGACCATCCCTAATCAGTATAACAAAAGGTACCCTTAATCTCAGGATCAGAGGGACAGCAGAGTCCTACAAATATTGGTTGACTAGGAGGATAATGTGAAGTAAATAATGTTCAACTCTTTCCACTTTTTATAAACTCGGTTTTTGCAGTAGGCAGAGGTTTTCATACGTTCTGTAGATATTAAGGTCAACATAGGCAATGGCCAAGAGGAGGATGCTTAAGTGCCTCCACTGTCTGGAGGACATTACCTGATTTGGGAGAAATACCGATGGCCAAAAATTGCCAGGTGGTGATTGACTCTGGTAAATTGGCATTAACGACCTTTGATGAAAGCCTGTGTGAGATAAAACAGAGAAGACTCAGTGAGCTCAGAGGAAGGACTGGACTATATCACAATGACTTCAGTTGACCGTAGTCATGAGATATCGGTTGGCAAATCCAACCAATTGTGGTTAGACCTGCCAGTAATCTAATATCTATAGGTCAATAACTCCTAAGTCTATTGCCCCAGGTTCTTAGTGCCTAAAGGGCATCTGTCTCTTTCATTCTATGGTATCAATAAGGGCTTACTCCGGATATATGTGGGCTCTTGAGTTAAAATTAAAGTTAAAAAAAGGGAATGTCTACTACGAGTACCATGAGCCCTCCAAGCCCAGTAGTCCTGCCATCTCCCCAGTGTCCATGACCTTTCATCTTCTCATCTGTGTCAATGGCAAGTTGAAGGATAGCTAAAGCTTCAAAGTCATTGTGGCAACTGGATGGTTGAGGCTCATGCGCCACTGCACCATTTACCTTGGTCAGAGTCAGGATGGGAATGGAAGGGCCCAGAATGATAATGAACGAAGCTGGGGCCCCCAAGTACATATTATACTACAATTGTAAGGTGTACACTTACCCATTCGAATCTGCTTTCATGGGGAGAGTCTCTACTTTCCACAGCCAGCTCTCATAAAAAATACTGCGTGAATTGATGTTTTCCATCTTTTCGTATAAATCATCTTCTACGTCATCTGATGCTGTGTTGGAAGGGCGGACTAAAAGAGGTCAAAGATAGAATAGAACAAGATCTCAGAGATACAAAGAAGAACACCAGAAAAGGATGAACAAGGTAAAATATCGTTGCAGCCTGGGCTGTGCTCTTGACCCATAAAGAAAAATTTTTCCTAGATGGACTGTACCCCTATTTTGTCCTTTGTTGCCCTTTTTTCTCATGCCCCTGGAGCCTCATGGCATTTTTATTGTCACACATGTGTGCTCACAAATGCACGTATTACAGTATCCCACGAGGAAGACCGTCGACTAGGGAGACAATGCAATGGGTTTCCAAAAACAGTAGCTTACTACATATGAAACCAGCCATGACTGTTTGAGTCATAAAATAGGGACATTTGTTGACATGTACTGGAGGAAAAATCATTATAATATAAGATCGAGTTCATGCAACCTACTTCACTGCAGTTTTCATCCAGAGGAAGACAAAAAGCCCTACAAGAAGATGCAAATTGTTCTTTCCAATACCTAACATACTTAGAATAAATACCCGAATCAAAGACCCAGCAACTACTAGAAGTACTCAGTAATGTTATGTAAGGACTGAATCGAGACACCTCAAGGCAAAGAAGTGCAACAAACATAGTGCCCACATGATAGTGCCAAACAATACCCCGTGCTGATATAATACAGCTAGAAATTTAAGAAGACCCGCAAGAGTAGACAGCTTGATGTGGTGGTCCTGGAGCATTTTCCCCATTGCTATGCCCTAATCTTGGCCTCGATTATGTCTTACAAGAATTTCATCCAGAGCCCAGTAAAAAAAAAAGAGATTTTTGGCAAAATCCTGTGGCAGAGAACCATACCGTGACTGCTCTTACAAGTAATAAGACCTTCCTACACACTGGTGCCTAAAATTGTATAATCCATACATGGTCTAAAGACACTTGTATACATGTTTTGATAGCCAAATATATCCTGTTCACGGCACTATGGAATACGTCATTATTTAGATTGTCATACTTACAAACCGTCATGTCCTTCATAGACAGCCTTTGCAGTTTTCTTCTGACAATTTGGCGTTCAAAGATGAGCTTGCAACATTCCAAGAAGACCTTGGCACATTCCCCACCCTCTAAGACAAACTCATAACGCTTAGTGCATGTGTAGCCCATGGGGTTCTCCATCATTCCATCTTGACAGCACTTCCTCAGGTACAGATCCGTATATTCAGACG
The DNA here is from genome assembly GCA_033119425.1 of Bufotes viridis. Taxonomy (NCBI): domain Eukaryota; kingdom Metazoa; phylum Chordata; class Amphibia; order Anura; family Bufonidae; genus Bufotes; species Bufotes viridis. Next base: position 40,558,558 of record CM065590.1, on the reverse strand, counting down.
CTGGTGACATAAAAGAGGAAAGACATTTTACCGATGATTTGTCACCAGGTGTGTACATAGAGTAGGGGTAGGGCTGCATCTGCCATGAGGCAAGATGAACATCTCGCCTCAGGTGGCTGCTGAAATTTCTCTGAGGTGGTGGCATTTGAATAGTTGCCGATGGCTCTCGTCCCCGCTGTTTGCTCTCATAAGCCACTAGACCTGAAGCTATGCAGGCAAGCAGGCGGTAGAACATTGCGGGTACTCTTGAAGCAATGATATCAGTGTGACCTCCTGCATCGGGACTCAGGCACTTGGGCATGTGATTTACATGGAGCAGGAGTCAGGTGAGTATTTTACTGAGACCACTACAAAGAGGCATTGTAAATGCTGAGGAGACTACGGGGGTAGTATTATAACTGAAGGCACTATAGGGGGTATCATAAATACTGGGGGGCACTATAAATACTGGGAGCACTACATGGGGAAATTATGGGGGCACTATAGGGGTGTTATAAATACTGGAGGCACTACAGGGGAGCATTATATATACTGGGGCACTACAGAGGGGCCCTTGTACTACTGTGGGCTCTATAGTGGTGTCTTATAGAGGGGTCTTATTACTTCTGGAAGGACTATGAAGACATTATTATTACTGGGGGTACTGTAGGGATGCATTATTATTATTGGGCACAACATGGAGGGCACCACTACTAATGGGGGTACTCTCAGGGAGCATTATCACAGTAGGGAACACACCTAATAATGAGGGCACTCTGGGAGAGCAATATTACTATTGGTGGGACTTTTAAGAGCACTATTACTATGAGGGACTATCTGTTTGGCACTATTATTTCTGCAATATAGTATTTAGTGACATTGGGGAGCATATTGGGCACAGTACCAGCAGGATAATATTTTTGAGGAACCCAGAGGGGGGCAACGATGGAAAACTAAGGAACCTAAGATGTCTGTGTGACAAACTCTGCAGAGACAAGGCATGGCTAAAAGAGGTTGCCATAAAGGTCTGGGGCAAACGGAGAAGAGAAGGCATCACTGGATTTAATTGGTATGTGGTGCTGGATTCTCCTTTAGGTTTTGCAGCATTGAATGTGATATCCATCCAAATATGTCTTTAGAAGTAGGACTGGTGTGTGTGTGCGGGTGGATTGAGCGCACATGCATTGATCTTTTGAGACCTTCTTAAATTTTGGTTTAGATCTACAAGTGCAATGAATTGATTAAAAGGTTGGCTACTTGGCTTTCCTACCTTACATTTTTATTTCAGTGGGGTGACATTTAAACTTTGACTTCAGCCAGCAGAAAAAATTGAATCAGCCCTGAGCAGGGGTGCAGCATGAGGGGGGAGAACCCTCCTAAGAGCACAGTGATATTGTAAATGGCACGTAGAAGGTGGGGAGCCTTCTTGAATTGGAGCCCAGGAGCTTCAAGTGAGACCACATCTGCTATAGAGCCCCTGGAGAAAGGTGCCCCATTCCAGGTTGAGTTTCCACCCATTTTAATGCATTATGAGAAGCTGTACAGGGATGTGGTCTACACCCCCCCAAGTCATGAAAAGGGGATGTTGTTACCAGGACCTCCTGTGTTGGGTGGTTAGCATTGGGGTGGTGTTAAGCACTTAATTATTATCTTTGTATGTTCATAGTGCCCCGTTTGCCCTCTTTCCCTCCTACGATACTACACACCAATAATACACCACGACTGGCCTGCCGCTGGTGTTACTCAAAGTCTTTGTGAACCATGGATGAAAGCAACACCACGTGTCAGTCAAATACCTTTCTTGGCTTTCCTTTGAGAGAACTCTGACCGCTTTCTTCTCCGACGTTCTTCCTGATGTAAGTCTGTAGATAAACAATCCATTAAAAAGAGTTGAAAAATACTCACCAACACAGTGTTATGGGATAAATAAAAAGGCATTAGTGGCAGCAGCCGTACAGAACGTGATGGTAGGTAGGCAGACAGCAACTGTGGCAAGATGTGGCACCGGCAGCATAGAGAGGTCTATTGATCACATTCAGCCTGAGCTGTGATTTCTGTATTAATACAGTAATCTCGTACGTATGCCCCCTCATGAAATGTAACCCTCCTCCCCAAACAAACCCGACACCAATCCCCGGAAAAATTTTTTTTTACATTTCACCTCTGTGGAGTGAGTACACGGAAACTGACCCTCAGACATTAGTGGCATGCTGAAGGCTGCAGCAGCAATCGTAAAGAATGAGCAAGTGGCAGACAGACAGCAACAGTGGCAAAATGGGGCACCACCATAAATGGTAGGTGGGCGAGGTCTATATATCGGAGTGTGAAAATCCTCCTTAAGCCAGGATATGTTCATTTTGACAAAAGTAGTGTTTTGGACACTAGTGGAGGACAACTTGGTCCATTTGGTTGTCACCACACCTGCTGTTGGGGATGGGAACATGTCTATGATGGCAGATAAGTGCCTGGTGTGGGGGCCAGGCTGACACAATCGTTGAGGGTCAAAAGGACCTGGTCTCGTTGCCAGGGTGCTGGATCACTGCTGCCGGAAAAAACATTTACCCAGTAGACTGTGAAAGCATGTACTGTTCCTGCCTGTAAGAGCTGCTCCAGGTGTCCACTGTGGCATGAACCTTGCCGCACATTGCGAATTGCAGGGAGTGACCCATGTTGTGGCTTTTTGGGAGAAATAATGCCGGCTGGGAATCTTCCAGAGATGCTGGACACACGCTTTAGCTCCCTAAAGGCAGCAGACTTGACTAAGTAGTACGGCAGCAACTGCACCACCAGCAACTTGGCCAGGTGGGAATTAAGAGTTGTTTCCTGGCCCCGCATTCCGTTTCGATGGCTGACGATGGAGTGGTGGAGTCTGAGCGGGATAATGATGATGTGAAAGACACTGTACTGCTCGTGGATGCGACCTGGCTGCCGTAAACTGGACCAGGACCAGGCTGGCTGACACCTCTGTTTGCCCACAGGATGGGGTGATGCTGCTTCATGTGGTTTTATACAGCTGTGGTGCCTGCGACTGTGTTTGCCTGCCCATGTTTTATTTTGCTCTTGCACAGCTTGCACAAGGCAATGCTTTTGTCTTCCGGCAGCATGGAGAAAAACTGCAAGACGGGAGATCTTCAGATCCTGAAGCAGACGTGGTCCTGGCTGTTCTTTAGGAGGTACGTAGCTCTTAACCCTCATAACCCTCCATCACCCTCCTTTTCTGTTGCCTTCTCCTCAGCACCCTGATCCGGCTCCCAGGTCCTGTCCAGTACACAATTGTCATTGGATTCCTTACCCTCCCTTTCTCTTCTATCAGACTGTGGGATATCATGGTGGGTTCTTTGGCCCCCTTCCCTGCTCTTCCTCCACTGCCACTGATGCTGTTCCAAGGCCAATAGTGCGGCTATGGGGGGCCACTACTACTACCACCACCAACACATCTATGCCTGGGATCTGCAGCCTCCTCCTCCTCAGGGCAGCACAATCACTGACTACTCTCACATAACTCGTCAACAGGGAGACTCTCTTGACTATCTGCTGTAGGGCGTGGTGTTTTTTTTTTTGCCACTTCTTAGGAAAAAGTGAAGACTGGGAGGAATCAACTGAAAGCCTTCTTTGGGCTGCAAGGAGGAGAATCAGGAAGAACGCTGTGACCCCTGGATCCACGGCACGGTGTCTGACTCTGAAGTCAGCTCCATGTCATCCTGCGACTGAAAGAAGGAGTGACCCATCTAATCCATTATCTCATCCTCTTTCTCCTCAACTATAATGTTGCGCCTTTCAGAAGGCAGCAGGGGCTACTAAACTACTACTAAACTACTACTAAACTACTACTCCTGCTCCTGCTTCTACTCCTCCTAGATAATGTTGTGCACTACCCTGTGTATTGGTGTATTAAACATGTATATATGCTGTAAGTTTCAATATAATCAATGATCCCCCTAAAATGTTGAAATAAGGAGGCCGATTTGGACCTAAATTCATTATCACTCCCAGATAATTTTATGTGCTACCCGTGTATTGGTTAGTAATCGTATATATTCTGGTTTAGTTACATTTAAAGAGGACCTTTCACCCCTCCTGATATGTCTGTTTTAATAGCTTCATGCATTCCCCATGTAATAACAATTCTGGAGCATCTATTCCTATGGCTCTATGTTGTGTCATTCCTTTATTATTTCTACTAGAAGCTATGAAAGAATTGCTAGCAGTCTGCAGTAAAGGTACAGAGGGGAGGTAACCAGTTAGGGGGTGTCTACCTGCACAGCCTGAAAATGACAGCACTGATTGGATAGAATGAGTCGGTGAAGGTACACACCCCCAACTGGTTACCACCCCTCTGTGCCCTTACTGCAGACTGCTAGCAATTCATTCATAACTTCTAGCAGATCATTAACTGATGACACATTCCCTTTAAGCTGGTTGCCCAAGTGATTGAGTTCCTGAATTTTCGGTTTTCACAGCTTCTGTCCTATCCGTTCTCAGATACACAGCGTTCTATTGCTGCAGGTGATCATGTGACTGATGATATGATCGTCGGGATGTTGGTACTAGGAGAAATCATAGTCACTGAAACACCAGATGTCCCCTGTAACTAAGGATTGCTGTGCAGGTACAGAGGAACAGTAAAAATAAAACGTATGGGACAGACTATAAAAAATATAAAAGTAAAAACACACAATAATTGAATGGAAAAATCATATACGCTACTCCCTCAGAAAAAGCCTGCCCCCATCAATCATTATCATAATGATATCATAATGATATATGACAATGATTGACTTAAAGAGTTATTCCTATCTCAGACATTGGGGGCAAAGAGCTAGGATATGCCCCCAATGTCTGATAGGTGCACCTTAGCTTAGAACGGAGATCACAAATTCCTGGAGGCCACCTTCCATTCTGATGCAGCCATTCACCACGCTCCATTCACTCCTATGGAAGCACCAAAAAAAACACACTTGGCCATTTCTGGAAGTTCCACTGAAATGAATGGGATGCGCCAACACTCCATTCACTTCTATGGGGCTAATGGGAATAGCCGAGCCAGCGTTCAGTGATTTTCGGTGCTCTTAGGAAAGAATGTAGTGTGGCGAGCATGCGCGGTGCGACTTCCAGGACTTTGTGGGCTCCGCTCTAAGCACAAGCTGTGGGACCTGCACCTATCAGACATTGGGGGCATATCCTAGCGATATGCCCCCAATGTCCGAGATGGGAATAACCCTTTAATTACCTCAGCATAGACATGTAATATATCAAATTTGTTGGTATATCATAAAGACAAATAATAAGTTAACACTAAAGTGATGCTATTTGATGACCAGAAAAAAAATTGTATAAAAGGTAAAAAAAACAAAAACATTTTCTTACTTTTTTTTAAAACTACACACTTAAAAACCCCATAAAAAAGCAAAAATGAGATGTATAAATTAATAAAGAAAACCTGCAGTGGTCATGAAAATAGTAGCCTGAAAAAATAAAAAAGTTCTACTTTATAACTAATGCCTACAAAAAACTGCTGAGCTGTGACCCCAAATACTTAAAATATCCAAGCCTCACCTAATCGAGTTGGATTTTTAAGGCCCATATTGGATTCCACAGAAAGCCCAGCATCTGTAAAGACCCCTGCATTGTCAATGCCACCACCTGGGGTATATCCAAGGTCACTTTTCGCCACCTGATCCCAAACCTTAAGAGAAGCAGAAAATACAGGCTCAATTTTTCTTCTATGTACGGGTACAAGTCCACAAGTTAAAAGTCATGTGACAACCAATATGGCAGCCATTACATAGGCATCAGGCAATGCCACATAGTTTTTCCAGCTTCGTGTTTCGGGGCATTATTGATTGTCACTCAAATTTTTATAACTCAAGATCTTTTATTTACTGGTAAATTTAGGGCTCATCATTAGTGTTAGATGTCTAACCTTGTCCTGAGACATCCGATTCTTCTTGTTCAGGACAAATACAGCTTTGTCCACAGCCACCAGCCCAACACTGGCTCCAGGTTCTCCTGTTATTTTCATTGGCACCATTGACCCTGGTTGAGGCTCGGAGACTCCTCTTCTTGGGTCCGGAGAGAAGTCAAGCTGCACCAAAAAACATACGAATAAAACAAAGTTCATCACATACCTTATATAGATACTATCTATTGATGTGAGCTACTGCTTCTATAATAGATCTGGATCCAGATTCTCTAGGAAGAAATCCTTGGCATTGGGGGAAGAATTTTTAAGAGTGAATTCATTGGAGTGAGTTCCATCAAAATCCATCAAATTTACTAAAATGTCCATGCCTCAAGAAATTTGCTGTGCCCTTCATGGTCATCCCTGCTTTTCCAACTGGTGGCAAACTTGGCACAAAGAGTGAACAATTTGCCAGATCCTGAAGACGAACCAAGAAAAGTATTCTTGTTTTGGGTGACTTTGAGAAGGCAATGGGTGATCTAGCGAACCCACCTATGCTCAGTGCGGAGGGTTATCCTAAAGATATGTTGTGACTACCTAAAAATTTGATGCCAAACAGAAACCATAAGGACTGTCCTACAATATTGAACCTCACCTTTTGTATGCAAGAGTTCACCATGTCCACCCACACAGAATCCGACACAATTTCCTGCTGATTGCCTGGTACGGTGTAATAGGCCACAATGCGGAAGGAAGGCATGTATATTTCAGAGACCAAGAGTGTCATCACAGTAAGGGTCTGTTCAGGATCTCGAGGTTGTCGTTCCATTTTTATGACTTGACCTTTACTCAATATCTGAGAGGAAATGAGACTATCAGCTCCATGTTGTTAACAATGAAGAAAGACATTAATGTTGTAGATAGATGCTGTGTGTTACCATATAGGTGATGTATGTGAAGCTTCTTTGGATGTTTGCATTCTTGGTCTTCACCAGAAACTGAACTTGCAGAGTGTCCCCGGGACTGACTTTAGTTGATGGAACGCTAATATGCAAATAATTCTGAGATCCATGCAGAGGTTTGTAAGCATTCACAACTAATGTGGCAGCTGTCTGTCTATGATCAGGAATACCTACAGCCTTAGTTCTCATCTACATAAAAAAGGAACAATTGCAGTCATTATTCATAGGGAAAATAATATGACTACTAATATAGCTACTATAATACTGCCTCCTATGTACAAGAATATAACTACTGTAATACTGCTCCTATGTACAAGAAAATAATTACTATAATACTGCTCCTATGTGCAAGAATATAACTACTATAATACTGCCTCATATGTACAAGGATATAACTACCATAATACTGCTCCTATGTACAAGAATATAACTACTATAATACTGCCTCATATGTACAAGGATATAACTACCATAATACTGCTCCTATGTACAAGTATATAACTACTATAATACTGCCTCCTATGTACAAGAAAATAATTACTGTTATACTGGCTCCTATGTACAAGAATATAACTACTATAATACTACCTCCTATCTACAAGAATATAACTACTATAATACTGCTTTCTATGTACAAGAATATAACTACTATAATACTGCTCCTATGTACCTGAATATAACTGCTATAATACAGTTCCTATGTAAAAGAATATAACTACTATATTACTACCTACTATGTACAAGAATATAACTACAATAATACTACCTCCTATGTACAAGAATCAAACTACTATAATACTGCTCCTATGTACAAGAATATAACTACTATAATACTGCCTCCTATGTACAAGAATATAACTACTATAATACTGCTCCTATGTACAAGAATATAATTACTATAATACTGCTCCTATGTACAAGAATATAACTACTATAATACTGCCCCCTATGTACAAGAATATAACTACTATAATACTGTTCCTATGTACAAGAATATAACTGCTATAATACTGCTCCTATGTATAAGAATATAACTACTATAATACTGTCTCCTATGTACAAGGATATAACTACTATAATACTGCTCCTATGTACAGGAATATAACTACTATAATACTGCTCCTATGTATAAGAATATAACTACTATATTACTGCCTACTATGTACAAGAATATAACTACTATAATACTGCTCCTATGTACAAGAAAATAGCTACTATAATACTGCTCCTATGTACAAGAATATAACTACTATAATACTGCCTCCTATTTACAAGAATATAACTACTATAATACTGCTCCTATGTACAATAATATAACTACTATAATTCTGCTCCTATGTATACCAATATAACCACCATAATACTGCCCCCTATGTACAAGGATACTACAGTGCTGGTGTTCTTCAGTCACGTACCTGGATTTGCATTTCCTGGATGTTGGGGTTGGGGTTGAGGACAAGTTGGGTTTCTCCTTCCCTGTTTGTTTTCGCACATTGGTTGTCCACTGTACAAATCTCGATGTCTGATGCCGCTGATCCATCTGGTTTCTTTAGCAAAAGCTGGAAAAGAACAGTTTTGGAATTTGTAGCTTTTAGTATTGGTCTACTTTTTTTTAAAGGGGGAGTCATTTAGCAGCATAAGAGAAGCACAATTTTAATTTTTCCTTGGAGCACAGCTTAAAGGGCTTCTCTGCTTTTGACATTCTGTAGGATCTGTAGGGTCACTTGACTACATGCTGATCCCAAAGGGTCTGCCTTCGGGGAGCGATCAGCTGTAATTTGTATGGAAACCTGACTATACGTATTCAGTTTCCCTGCAGTGCCACCACAGGAAAAATGAAGAATTACATTGTTCCCTTAAAATCTATGGGATTTCTCTGTGATGTGGGACAGGACTGGTCCTCTAGGGCGAGACACTCTCAAGAGATGAGGATCTTGGACATAGGACTATATATGAAAATGGGATGGGCAACCCTTTTTCCACATGATGCATATGCGAGAAACCCAAGAGAGGAGGAGAGTGTTTGTGATGGCATTGGCAAGGTTGGGGGTGGCAGTAATCACCTTGGTCCTCTGCGCACCTTGCAGTGATAGGAAGAACGTCTGGTTATAAATAAAGTCTCCCTTTACTGAATAAATGATGGGAGTTGCAGTACATACAGATGCAATAGGCACAGTTCTGAGGTATATTACAGAATTGGCTCTTCTCAATAGCTGTGTGTTGGAGGTAACAATCATGGTAGCTATCCTCCTTGAGTCTCTATCTAAGTTCACTTTGCAATCTTCCCAAATATCAATTCCATTCTCATTAACTCTTTTGACAATGTGCAGGTGGCGTTATGCAGAACTTAGATTGGATGGCCAGTCCTTCTCAAAGTGTGGTGGGTGCCTAAGGAAATATACCCTCTCCATGAGCAGTAAAGTCTTTTGCCATAAACAAGCAATACCATACTGTCTGTCCAGCATGGCCTTGAAATGGTATTACAGGGTTTTTCTGGGATTTTTAACTGATGACCTATCCTCTGGATAGCACAAAAAACCAACAGATGACCGCAGCATATCCAAAACGAGGGTCCTCTGGACAGGTCATCAGTATCTGATCGGCGGGAATCTGACACCCATGATCCCCTCTGGTCAGCTGTTTTTCGAAGGCACCTGTGCTCGCAATAGCGCCTCGGCCTTCTCTCAGCTCACCAAGCACAGCCTGTACATTGAATAGCGGCTGAGCTGCGCCTAGGCCATGTGACCGGTGAACGTGAGGTCACATGGCCTAATCAAAGTTAAACCATCAAAAAATGTGGTGATAAAAAAGCAGGATGCGCTCATACCCATATGCAGTTGTGCATTTCTATAGGGGAGCACATCCTGCACTTGTAGTCCGTTGTTAATGGCAATCACCAGCAAAAAATGCATACAATGGATGATGCCAGCAACGGACTACAAGTGCCACAATGGACATCCTACATAAGATGAAATTTATGTGGATGTGGCAAGAATTCAGAACAAACACAGAACCAGAGATAGGTGCACACTGCCGTCACACTAAACCCTCACACTGATGTTAAAAATTGAGAGGTTAGTTCGACATATCCTACTAGGAGGACATGTCTTAAGCTCGGGCACCAGCGTCAAGGTCTCTCAAGTAGCCCGAGTCGTCCTAATGCTCCTGTAATTGCCCACTGGCCCCTGATATCGCCCATATGGCGCAGGTAGGTGAGTGTTAGGGCCTCGGGCTACTTGAGAGACCTTGACGCTGGTGCCCGAGCTTAAGACATGTCCTCCTAGTAGGATATGTCGAACTAACCTCTCAATTTTTAACATCAGTGTGAGGGTTTAGTGTGACGGCAGTGTGCACCTATCTCTGGTTCTGTGTTTGTTCTAATCAAAGTTAAGAAAAGGCCGCTGTGCGGCAGCTGATCGGCGGAGTCCCTGGTGTTGGACTCCCACTGATCACATACTTATGACCGATACAGAGGATTGGTCATCAATAAAAAAAACTCAGAAAACCCTTTATAACCTTCTACGAAAGACTGTTCTTTTTCCCTCAAGGATAGTCTCTCTTAAAGTACTTCTTTGGTATGGAGTTTGTCTGGACCAAGCTTCAGTTTAGACTTACTTTTAAGGAGGTCACACATGCATGTGTTGTGTCTAGCCTTTTCACAAGCATACTCCCTTCTCGAACAAGCCAGGAAGCAGGTGGATCCTGTCTCCCAGGAACCTAACAAGGACTGTCAGTGCTAACTATTTGTTGCCCATACATAGCCATTTGAGATATACATAGTGCATAAGAAAATGAGTAGCTAGAGATGCATTCTGGCTGAAATTTACCATCAAGGTCTATCAAGGACTATTTACATCTGTGATCTTTGGTCTGTACTTAGGTGACTTGTATAGTCATCTTGTTGGGTTCTCCAGACAGTGTAAGGAACACTAGAAGTTTATGGTCCCTCCAGGAGCCCATGGTATACTTACATTTCCTATGTAGGGTAAGCCAGGCTTGAAATATTTGGAGGTTTTGGTGAAAAGCACTTTGAATGCGGTCTTCACTATTGGAATGTCGATCTTCTCAGCCTCCACGAAATCACTGCCTGCAAGTTCATCACAAAGTGCGAAAGTATTTTACTGACTGTACCGTAAAGTGATGGGACCTGCTGCCCTATGCTAGCTATGAGAAGGGGTTAGATATCTGTCTTGGGAAGCACGATATAAAGGTTTACTGGTGTTAAGGTAGAATATGGAACTAGTGATCAGTCCGATTGTCACTTTGGGTAAGGAAGCATTCTTCGCTATCACTGGAAAATTTAGGTAGTTTTTGCCTTGGATCAAATGATATTTGTATGAACAAAAAGGTGGAATCTGACGTACTTAATTCAACCTACTTAGGGTATGGACACATGTTGTGGCCAATGCATGAAGCTGAAACACCGTGCACCTGCGGTGACCAATGGCCACACACTTTTGCCGGAAATATTCTTCAAAAAAAGTGTAGCTATAGACCACCTCAGGTGGCCTGGGCTTTGGCCCTGCATGGTTGTCACAACGTGTTAAAATGTTGAGCATAAAAACTCCTATCCTTGGTTGTATCCCTCATCACAGAGCTACATGTTGTCTCTGGACGTGACATCCGCTCAAGAACTACATGTCAGGATCGTCCATGGTCCAGCAGCTACACACAAGCCTACGGTCACCATGCACGATAGCAGGTGTTGACTGTAGTGGTGAAACACAGTGTCTGAGGAGAGGTACCACCTCTAACTATCTGGCAGTATGAAGGGTTAATCTGGGTTAGGTGGATATCCGGAGAATTCTACCTATCAGTATTTATAGTTTAGGTGGCATAGTGGTCTAGAGCTGTATATGGCCATGTTTCCGTACTACTGGCTGCAAGAGATGGTGTCAACCAACTATTCTGCCATGGCCAGGGTATTGAGATAGAGGACAACTATGAAAGGATTCAGCCAACCTGATCTGAGATCCCTATTCCAGGGACCCTCATCTTGTTCCTAGACTACGGGGCATGGATTGAGTGATGTAAATTCTGATACATGAGCCCTCATGTCCCCTCCATACCTGCGTTGGTTAACACCTTGACGCTGACGTAGAGTGAGTTTCCAAGGAGGAATTCAAGGTTCGGGTATCGGCTGGTGATCATATAACGATGCAGAGTGGCTTGTCCTCTCCCACCTGTCACCTGTTAGGATGACTATACATTGGTTTCCTAAAACTTACACAATTATGATGAAAATTTTTTAAAGCGATGCATAAAAAAAAGTATCTCCCACGAGAGAGAACCATCTCCACTCCCTGTGAGTCAAAATCCGGCTTTCCAACAAGTTGTAGAAGACAATTCAACGTGCGGCATCTGAGCAGTTAGAGACAGAGGGAGGCAGCACCCTATGTCCTCCAATTGGAGTCCCCGTAATGCAGTAGCTGGATTTCAAGCAGATGTTATGGCAGCCAGGGGCTGTGAAGGCCTCAGACTTGTCAAGTTAAAAGGTCACTGACAAACTTTTATTTTGTCATAGAGACATATGAAAAGTGTAAATCGTGGAGTCCTGAACGCTGAGACCCTCAAGATCTCGAGAACGAGAGGAGAGAAGCATGTGCATATTGCACTCTCTCTCCTCACTGTATAAGGCAGGCTCTATAGCCCGTCTCAATTTTAGAAAAAGAGCGTGATATGCATATGACATATGAAAAGTTGTTTGAAAAGTTAGTGACCCTTTAAGACCTCTATTACAGGCAGGGTGTAATAGAATGTTGGTGAATTCACCATACACTGCAATGCATTATTTCCGTGTATGGTACAACAAATCGAGTGATCACATGCTCAAGTCCCCGAGGGAGGATAAAAAATACATTAGCAAAAATGTTTTTAAATTATTTGTAAAAACATAAAGAACACAACCAGCCCTTTCTTTATTTATCACGTTAAAATAAGAAACCATAATAAAAACCAGCTGGTATCCAAACTACTAAAATATCATTCACAGGAAAAAAATTTGTGGCAGAATTCATCAGGTCAGCTCACCTCTCCAAAAAAATAAAAATAAAATGCAATACAAAAATCAAAAAGTTGCATGATGCCAACAAACACTACAGCTCACCCTGAAGGGAATGAGCTCTCACTTACCTACGTTGACAAAATTTTTTAAAAGTTATGGGTGTCAGGATATGGGGGTGGCGACAAACCTGAACACAAGTTGCGCCCTTGTGGCACAGAGGGGCCTTTCTCCTTACCGTGATGTTGGTCACCGAATGTGGTAAACTGATTTTCACATTGTTAACAATTACGCCAAACACCACATATCCATAACCATCCACCGGCTTCCCGTGCAAAAACCTAAAAACAAAAATAGTCCAAAATTTTATTTTAAAAAATTCTTAAGTTACAAATATGAAATTATATGACAGAAATATGTGTCCTCTGTAAGACTGAACAATAATATACGAAGATCAACCCATGAACGAGGGTGGCGCTATTTCTAAAAGAAAGTAGCTATGTTTTTCTAATTTCATACAACCCCTTTAAGGCTAGGCCTCGACGGTTTGTCATTGGGGGAACGCGGTACAATCATAAGCGACTTCAACTATTACTCGATCTCGCTGTTTCCCTGTGAAGGAAAAATGTGTGTGCCAATTTCAAGGCCAGGACCCCATGGTGCACTTTGGAATCCTTAAGATTTTTTCTCTACAGAGGTCATCAATCGATCTACTACTTCTTTAGAAGGCAACAATGACCTCTACAGGACAGGAGGTGACAGCGCAATCTTATAAACTCAAACAATTCAGCAAATCTACTCTTCCTGCTGAAAACATGAGAGGTTGGAGGAACTCTGAGAACAGCTTCCCTGCCTTTGTTCCCATGTCAGCGCTTCTTGTTCCAGAGCCTCATAGGATCCAGTCATATATCTTCTTATATTTATTGGTTGGTATAAGGCAGGCATCCTCAAACTGCGGCCCTCCAGCTGTTGTAAAACTACAACTCCCACAATGCCCGGCTGTAGGCTGATTCCTGTAGGCTGTTCGGGCATGCTGGGAGTTGTTGTTTTGCAACAGCTGGAGGGCCGCAGTTTGAGGATGCCTGGTATAAGGTCTAGTGTCCTGTTGATAACACTGCCCTGTGAGAGCAGATGGGTAAGAAGGCTTGTCATGGGGACAAAGATAAGCTCTTCTCATAGGCCTTCTGACTTTAAATGGTCACCAGATTTAGAAAATAATACACATTAGATCATAAAAATGTTTTAAACAAAATGAAAAGATTATTGAGAATCAGTGGAAACGAGTCCTTAGAATGTACAAGTTTTCCTTGTGGACATCCGGCTGGTGTATTTTTACAAGCAATGCCACCTGGGAAAAAGTATGAGAATTAGGTCTCCTCAAGGAGGAAGAAAACTGTCTAGTGCCCTCTATAGATAATTCTCTGTAAAGCAATGTCAGATACATGAAAGACAACATTTGCGGCATAGCTATCTGGCAGGTGAACAGCCTGCCGGATCCACCATGCCACAAGTACCCGTGATGCCGCTCCGTCCCCATTGACTATAATGGGGCGGGGGGCGGAGCTATGACACAGCATGGCAGTGCACGGCCGGAGATCGCCGGACTAAAAGTACTGCAGGTCCGACTTTTGAGTCCGGCGATCTCCGGACGTGCATAGTCAATAGGGATCGAGCGGCAGCACGGCAGTGCACGGGTACTTGCTGCATGGCGGATCCGGCAGGCTGTTTACCCGCCGGAACAGCCTCCCGGATAGCTATGCCGCAAATGTGAAAGTGCCATAAGGACATCACTTTATGTTTCAAGACTCTTCAATGGTTTGAAAAGACTTAGGGTACTTTCACACTTGCTGCATGGCTATCCGGCAGGTGAACAGCCCGCCGGATCCGCCATGCCGCAAGTACCTATGTGCTGCCGCTCCGTCCCCATTGACTATAATGGGGGCGGAGCTACGGCGCAGCACGGCAGTGCACAGCCAGAGATCGCCGGATTAAAAGTACTGCATGTCTGACTTTTTAGTCCGGTGATCACTGCCGTGCTGTGCAGTAGCTCCGCCCCCCACCCCCATTATAGTCATCACGCGGCAGTACGGCACACGGGTACTTGCGGCATGGCGAATAGCGATGTCGTAAGTGTGAAAGTACCCTTAGGGTGGATTTACATGGCCCGATTGTTGGGCAGATTAGCGGAATGAACGTTCCTACGAACACTCGTTCCCGACAATCTGTCCGTGCTGCCGATCACCTGCCGCAAAGCGGGTGATACTGGCGTTCATGCAGGCACGTCAATCATCACTCCTGGGCAGCAGGTCGTGGTGTCTAAACAGCAATCTGCTGCCCAGAAACAGAGCAGATGTATGAGGACGAGCAATGGCAATAGCCATCCCTCATCCTCATACTGTGGAGGAGATTACTGCATGTAAATACAGTGGTCTCCTTTACTGAATGAGCAGCCGACTGTCGGGAAGGGTCGGCACGTGTAAACCTGCCTTAAGTGTAGCTACCACAAGGTGGCACTAGAGAGACTATCAAGTGTTTTTTTCCTTCTGGAGCAGAGCTAATTTGAATACAATGGAAAGGAGCAAAAATGTGTTGACTATAAAGAAAATCTGATAAAATGCGTACTGCAGATCCATATACTCCATCATTCTTGGAAATTTTTTCATCAATGTTTTTGTGCCCACTTCCAGATGTACACTGTTCCTTTATGAACACAATATTTCTTACAGGTACGCTTTGGGAGTGAAAGGTCTTACTTTGCAGTAATATCCACGGTGAAGTGATCGTCATCCACAAAGTAGTAATTCTGTGGGGTTTCCATAAAAACCTCAAAACTTGGCAGAACTAAGAAGGAGAGAAAAGGTTATAACAATATGATGGAGTATGTCCCTGTCTAATTACAAACTCTGCAAGACTGCAACTCCTACCATTTTCAAGATGTCTGCTTACTGTAAGTGTTTATCTTGAAAATGCATGTGAAAGCAATGCTGCTGTGCACCAAACCAACAGCAGCACAAACCTTTCCCCTGCCCTGGGCTCCAGTGTAAAACCTCTTAACTAAACGGTTGCATTGTAATAAGATGCTACCCTTTACATATCCCTTGGGGTGATTTCTTCTACCGATATTTCTTGATATTGCTTTTGTACAAGGGTCCTTCAGAGGTTTCTACCACCAAACAGCACAGCGGATGGGATCAACCCTAACGGGACAGTCTTAAGGGGCCCCCTATCAGCTGCATAAGCTATTTCTATAGTAGGGCAGCCTTGACTAGAGCTATGCGGAGCATCTGACAGATGTTGGTGGCGCAAAACTATCATTTGCCATGGTAGTAGATCCTGCTCATAAGGCGAGAGTCCATCCATAGCTCTTCATGTAATGCCTCCAAGCTTCACTGAACTGTATATATCAGTTAGGAATTGACTGGAGTATTTGAAGATCTGGGCCATCTCACCAAGAACAAGAGCGTGTGAAATTACCATATAGGCATACTTATGACGGTAGGGACAGCATAGTTCTACAGTAGGTATGGAATTTCACTAATTCTGCTCACCATATTCCTTGACCTCAAATTCCGTCTGGAAAACTTCTTGAGGAGCCACCTGAAATTTGCCAGTAATCCGCCATATTCCCTCACTGTAAAGTAAACACATGGCATCATATATCTATTGGATTACTCAGTCAGACTATATAGTGAACATAGCTGAATAGTGAACAGAACTGAAAGCTTTCTACCCTGACCATTCACAAAATGTGTAGGTGATCAAGAAGTTACCTGACATGATCAGGGCAATGGTGTCATCTTCACCCCTATATTGAGAAAGTCAGCCCTGGCACCTCCAGTTAAGATATGTCTCCAAAATATATCCCTTCCTCATTCCCCAGATTTCTAATCCCTGCCACTATAATTACTCACCTTGACTACTGCAACCTCCTCCTGCCCGGTGTCTCAATAATAAAGTGTCCTCTACTTCAATAAAGTCACAGTACTGCAAAGTAAACCAGTAATAATGGATGGGGCCATGTGGGGTTCAGATGGTTCTACCCCCTCTCCAGAACATTATCAAGGTCATACCATCCATGAGATAATAAAGGTGCAGGACAAAATAAGCCCCACGTTTTCCTGTCTGAGGTAGGAGTTGGGTGACCCATTTCGGTTTTTAGTTCTGAAGCCCACATTTTGATTTATATGTCCCTACACATTAGTCAGTGATGGACCCTTATTTACTGCTTACTCGGTTGGTATATATACTCACTTAGCAATTTCTGGAAGGGTGAAGCTCTTTTGAATTATCACACTTTGCTCATTGGAAGAATACTGGTTTTTCAACACAACTATGCCATCAGGATTCTGAAAAGTAGGAAGTATGAAAGTTATGGGAGCTCGGAGATCCAAATAATTCCTTATTCATCCCTAATCTGATGCTATACAGTGTGTGGTCATGGAGGTGTCAGCGTGTATAAAATTACCCTCGTCCAGCCCCCAGCTTTCAGCTCCCGATCCACCCATATACATGCCCAGTGGACTGTCCTGAGTATGCCTGTATTGTCAATGATCTCAGATACCTCCCAGCAAAGGAACATATTGAAATCCAACATCCATTTCTGACCCTTCTTTCCTCGAATATCTTATGCCGGGTAAAAGGACACCTCCTTGGCCAACATTAATCTAATGTACATGGTCAGCTTATTCCTGACTTTCCACCTTTGTTTTCTGGAATTCTAGTGAATTCAGTGATTAGGGATGATTCAACTTTATCAAACATGGCTACAACCCAGTTGAAGATTAGTCCAGCTGCACCACTCATTGTTTGCATTGCCCCACATGGGAAATTCTCGGCTTGAAAACCACCACCATGCAAGAAAACATATTGACTTTGATGAAATTTGATGGTCTTTTCATCAAGAGAGAATTACCCTACCAGTGGTCATTATAGGTCACATCTAGGCATCTTCAGCCTTGATTGTTCATTAAAAGTTGAACCAATAGAAATGGATGAAATCCCAAATGGTCTACAACCTCTTAATAGTATGGGGTTTTCTCGTTCCCATCATATTGCAAATTCAGTGCTAGTCATTTGAAAACGATGTCACCAGAGAGGTCTATGAAGGAGGAGGGCATTAACAATTGTCCACCCAATGTCAAACTATGGCCAACATTGTAAAGAAATCATTTACGGCTGGAAAATCCATACAGTTGTAATGGCCAGTGGGTGCAAACCTGCTGTCCCACATAAGGAACCTCGTCAGAGGGCGATATCTAAGTGCACCCCTCATTCTTTACAAAACCTCTGATGATGAGGATAGACTTTCCTGAGGGATGCACCACGTGCTACCTCTGAGTGGGGGTTGGAACACAAGAACCTGGGTGTGGACCCATTGGATTTACCTCCAGATGGTATCGTACGGGACACCCAGAGAGTGCTGGGGAGACCAGAGGCTGATCAGGCGGTGGTAAGGCAAGGTCTGAGTCTGAGATCCAAGGTCGGGGCAGGCGGCAAAATAACAAAATCCGTAAATGTAATCTGAAGTCAGGGGAAGCAGCAATGTAGTCAACCAATTGTCCCCAAAGCTAACTCCTATAATCTAATCCGTACATACCAACTGTCCTGATTTTTCACAGGAACCAGACAGCAAAAGGGGCTATCAAAAATGGGCACTAACGGCAGTTTCTGGGTGTTTCTTGGTCATGGAAATGCTGGCAAATATGAATGGTCTACAGAACATTCATTCTGCTCTGTTGGATTTACAGTCAGCGGTCAAGTTTTCCTTCAGTGAGGGGCTATATTTAATAAAACAACAGCCCCTTCCTCCTAAAAAGTCTTTCCCCCGCATTGGTACTTGGTGAAAGAAGCTGAATCTGAGGAAAGAGGAGGTCGCAGGAGAACAGGATTAGTATTGCAAGGTCAAAAAGGAGCACATGCCCTGGCAGGAGTGCCATTCCCTAGGGGCCTTGACTTGGAGGGGCAGGTAGCTCATGGCCACTTCTCGCCAGAGCCCTGAAGATACAGTGGAGCAGAGCTGCAGAAAAGAGACCCCGGTTAAAGAGGATATGGGCCTAGGACAAATACCTATTGTCTCCTGCATTGTAGGAGGGGGTGTACATCTGAAGACTAGTTTCCATGGAAGGTCTATATGTACTTTGTGCTTTACAATAATGCCCCTAGGCCTTCATCCAGATCTTATCTTATGCTGCCACAATCTAAATCCCTGTGTGTAGATCTTATCTGTATTCGCCTGAGCTCAGCTGAAAGGAGAGATTGCCTCATTCTGTTTACTTCCTGATAAATGCCAAGTCCTCTGTCATTTCCCATCATTTGCTTTGAATGAAGGCATCAGCTATGACCACATAGTTTGTTTTTCTTGTTTTCGGGTTTTCTCCCAATCTGTGTACTCAGTTGCACAATTAATGGAAATTACAAGGGTGATTTTTTTTTTAAGCTAGAACCCGTGGAATAAACGGTGGCCTTAACCCTTAAACTGATCAGACACATTAAAGGTATGTTGACGGACTCAATTTCTGATGGACCAACCAACCATATGATGTGTATGGTGATGTTGTGACTCTTCTCAGACAAAAGACTTTGGGGTAGACAAGGACTGTTGTTTTTGAGAAGATAAGTAGCTTCCGGCCATGGCTTCCTCCTCTCTTTTCACTTAAAACACTTTCATGCTTGACCGAGTCTAGGGGCAGAATTGATTTAAGAAGGAAGCATTACTTAGCCAATCAATAGCCCCAGCGTTGGCATCTCCAGACATGTCCTGTAGAGCCATGGACAGAAGACCAATGGGGACACAGTAACCTTCTAAATGGTTATTATTGATTATTGGGGTGAAAAATTATTTTCTTTTTTTATTAACCCTTATTTAAAAAGTTTAACCGACTAGAGAATTCCTTTAAAATGAAGAACAGTTTTAATTTAGATGTCCAAAACATGAGGAGACGCTGAAGTCAAAGACATATTTCTACGTGGACTATGAGTGGACCTCTACCTACTGTGTTGATAGTGGAGGCTGCAGATCTCCAAAGTAATGCCCTACAACCAACCCATTGGTGATTTTGCCTACTCTTTGGATCAACTCTAGGGCTCAACATGACCACCCCAATCTTGAGATGTCCCAAGATGTCCAGTTATAATGCCCAACAGGGGAACATAAACACTTTTTCCCCCAAAGCTGGTTATTTGTGGATATCTGGATCCGAGAGGAAAGATGAGGAAGAACCTATCTGTAGTGGCATGTCCTCATGTTTTAGATCGGGTTGGCCATTCCCGGAATTAGATAGGGATATCTCATCAGTTTTAAAACTTGTGGCTGCATTACGTTCAGTCAGTGGAGGCTACGACTAGAGGCTTTATATGTTATGTTGCAGATCTCACCGTAAACTCCACATCCACCGTCCGTGTGTTGGGCTCCAGGGAGAGTCCAGTGACGAAGAGACGAAACAGAACTAGAGAAGGCAAAAGAGAAGACATCACAGAAGATTGTGTAATCACTTATCTAGAAGTAATCCAGGGATACATTTTTCACTGTGCTAGTTCTGCTGAATGCTATCTCTCCGGAGCCCCCCACACATGCATGCCTGGAAATTCTTCTCTACTCAGACATCTGCCATCGGGGGAGAGCTGGAAATCAGCAGGTTCGGCCTCCATTAGTGTAATGTGTGGCCTATGGTTATACTTCAGTCACTTCCAGAACTAAACTGATTATACTCCAGTCACATTCAGAACTAAGCAGTGCCTTGCCAGCAGATTACTGGGCCTCTGTATAAACTCAGTATCCCCTGTTAGAACATACAGCAGGGGGTGTTGTAATTACAATAATGGTCTGCCCACTGAGCGCTACAACAAGATGGCTTACTGCCCCTCACCTGTAGTCCCGGGGTTGTAGATGGGCTTGTCGGTCTGTATGAAGATGTGTCCGATGTGGAATGACAGCAGCACAATTTTCTGGAGGCTGCAGGTGTCCGACCTCACAGACACCGAGACGAACTGCTTCTGCTTAGAGTCTCTCGCAAAAAGGTCAGCGGGAATCTAGAAAGTAACCAGATGAGAAGACATCACATGGGGGGCGCTACCACCAGCTCACTGCAGGGGAGGGTCTGCACCTTCTAATCAACTTCATGATGTCCTAGAAGTAATGTCTACGATTACAGAAACGCAAAGTGCAAGGAAATAGTTCTCTGTAACAATATACCCTGTGGTCAGGTGCGGTATGACAGACTTGGATGTGACTGGAGTATAATCAGCAACCTAGGTTGCTGATTATACTCCAGTTGCATCCAAAGCTAAAGTGATTATACTCCAGTCACATCTAAAGCTAAAGTGATTATACTCAAGTCACATTCCAAGCTAGAGTGATTATACTTTAGGCAGGGTCTCCATGGGAACTAATGTGCGACAGCCTAATATCACTCAGGAGGACAGAGGCTGCCGCACACTACATCCAGCTCCCATGATCCCCGCTAGTGGAGTGTGTGCTCCTGGTTTCTCCCAGATGCATCTGAGGGGCCCAATGTCTATGATCGGCATTATTGTCGATCGTATACAATAGCCAGGGGTGTCTGCTGTTTAAAACAGCAGGCACCCTGCGGCTATGGTGCCTCCTGTGCTCGCGAGTGGGCACCATCTTTAAAGATCTACCCAGTGCTGGGCGGGAAGGGTTAACTGAGAAGCATTATGTTTGGAAAAAGCTGCCTTCAACTAAAACGTCATTCCATCTGTGAAGCACGGCGATGGTCGTATCATGGTTGGGGCCTGTTTTGCCACATCTGGGCCAGGATGGCTTGCCATCATTCATGGAACAATTAATTCTGAATTTCTACCAGCAAATTCTAAAGGAAAATGTCAAGATATCTGTCCTTGAGCTGCTGAATCTCAAGAGAACATGGGTCATGCCATGAGACAATGAACCTAAGCACACAAGATGTTCTACCAAAGAATGGCTGAAGAAGAAGAATGTTTACGTTTAGGAATGGCCAAGTCAAAGTTTTGACCAATAGGAATGTGGTAGAAAATCCTGAAGCGAACAGTTCATGGGATCAAACCACCAACATAGCAGGAGGTGTTCTGTACAGAGGAACGGGCTAAGGTGTTCTGTACGGAGGAATGGGCTAAGGTGTTCTGTCTGGAGGAACGGGCTAAGGTGTTCTGTACAGAGGAACGGGCTAAGGTGTTCTGTACAGAGGAACGGGCTAAGGTGTTCTGTACGGAGGAATGGGCTAAGGTGTTCTGTCTGGAGGAATGGGCTAAGGTGTTCTGTCTGGAGGAACGGGCTTAGGTGTTCTGTACAGAGGAACGGGCTAAGGTGTTCTGTACAGAGGAACGGGCTAAGGTGTTCTGTACGGCGGAATGGGCTAAGGTGTTCTGTACAGAGGAACAGGCTAAGGTGTTCTGTACGGAGGAATGGGCTAAGGTGTTCTGTCTGGAGGAATGGGCTAAGGTGTTCTGTCTGGAGGAACGGGCTAAGGTGTTCTGTACAGAGGAACAGGCTAAGGTGTTCTGTACAGAGGAACGGGCTAAGGTGTTCTGTCTAGAGGAACGGGCTAAGGTGTTCTGTCTGGAGGAACGGGCTAAGGTGTTCTGTACGGAGGAACGGGCTAAGGTGTTCTGTACAGAGGAACGGGCTAAGGTGTTCTGTACAGAGGAATGGGCTAAGGTGTTCTGTACAGAGGAACGGGCTAAGGTGTTCTGTCTAGAGGTACGGGCTAAGGTGTTCTGTTTGGAGGAACGGGCTAAGGTGTTCTGTCTGGAGGAACGGGCTAAGGTGTACTGTACGGAGGAACGGGCTAAGGTGTTCTGTACGGAGGAACGGGCTAAGGTGTTCTGTACAGAGGAACGGGCTAAGGTGTTCTGTACAGAGGAACGGGCTAAAGTATCTCCAAGCCGATGTGCAGAACTAATCAACAATTACCAGAAACGCTTAGTTGCAGTTATCGCTCCACAAGGTGGTCACACCAGATACTGAACTCAAAGGGTTCACATACTTTTACTACTCATGGACATGTCATATTGAATCATTTTGCTGAATAAATAATTGACCAAGTCTATTGTTTTTGACATTTGTCTGATTTGGTTATTTTATGTAATTTTAGGACTTGTGTGAAAAGATGATGTGGCTTTAGGTTAAATTTATGCAGAAATGTAGACATAGACTTTCAACCAGTGCTGTAAATTTAGGGATCTTAAGAAGTAGAATCTGAACAGTGTTATAAGCAAATAAGATTTTTTCAATGTCCTTTATGTCTTTACCACATCTAGTGACCTCCCAGCATTAATGTCTTCTACTGTCACTGTAATATACTAATCTACAGGTGACTACATCATAGTGGTCACATCTCCTCACCTTTACATTCACTTTGTCCATGAAGCCATTAGCACTGTTCAGGGTAACCTGGGCCTTGGACACCTGAAGTTTCTTTTGAGGGTAGTCTTGGATAGTAATTTCAGCCTGGAATGGAACTTTTTGTAAATGGGCATCTAACACAATGGTCTCCTCCACCTCCACATGCAGGACGCTGGGCATGATGAGCATGCATCTGTTGGAATAAATAGTTAATTATTGTGAGTTTTTATGCTTTAGTTAATAAGTGGATCCTTGAATACATCTCTAGGAACAGTGGACAAGACCACAAAATGACTCTATTATACTGTATACAAGACCTGGTTATCACTGGTCATCCTTGAGCTTCATCTACACAACAATACTGCCTTAATGGGCCCCAGTATTAGTCCCCAGTTCCTCAGTTTCCAAATGGCTAAAGCAGGACTATGGCATGGGACCTTGAAGACCCATGTAAGGCATGGTCATAACATGGATGTACACATAGAGTCCTCCACCGCTAATTGTGGTCTGCCCCTTTTCTGTTGCGATGACCTCACGTCACGCTAATTTACATGACCTTGCTAATGCTTTCAGCCGTGAAAAATCAGGATCCTCGAAGGAAGCAGATGTGAGAGGCAGCACGACCAATTCTCTAAAGGAGACTGTTCATGGGACTAGAGTGAGAGATATCTGGTTGGAAGCTCTAGGAAGATATCTCCTGTCATTAGGCAGAGCTCAAGATGGGTTACTCTGGCCTGGTAAAGCAGCCGGCACAGAATCCAGAGAGTTGGGTTCCCTGGGAAAAAGTTAACGGAGAACAGAAAGTGGGTTGTACATAACCTATCGGTGTTTGAGACCACAGCATTAGTAAGGAGCCAGAGTATTGGTTGTCAAGCCACCAAACCAGTTGGTTTCATGCAGGTGGTTCCAAAGGTGAGGTCTACCAGAGAGCCAGAGGCGAGTGTCCACAGATAGACTTGGCCAAAAGCAGGAGTCACGTGGTGTACTGATCCACCATTGAGGTGTCACATAAACAGACTGTGAAGTACACATGTGATTGCTCTTTTCCTGAACAAGTTTATTGGACTTGTATCCATGGAGTTCACTGTGATCATCTACTGTGAGCTGCTGATGACCCATGCCTCTCGAAATAAGTTTGTTTGTTCTGCAAAAGGTCTTTTGTCTGCAACATTTCCACACCTGGGCACCTAAAAGCACCCCTCCCCCCCTCGCACAGCTCAATGGCCTCTTATCTCAATTGGTGTCCTACAACTAGTGGCTTCCCAGAAGTTCCTGTAACAAGACTTGCTCATCTTAGGTACCTTGGCCTTCCATTGATTTTTTTTTTTTCTCAGGAAGCCACAACATGCCTTGATAGTTTCAAACTTTTCCCAAAATGTTATAAACCCTTTAGGGTTGGGGCAAGATGTGGGCCCCTTATTATTTGTGTACCCCTTCCAAAAACAGCACCGCACCTGTCCATAGTTTGTGTCTGGTATTGCAGGACAGCCTTATTGAAGTAAAAGGGGCTGAGCAGCAATACCACCCTCAACCTGTGGAGAGGAGAAGTGCTGTTTTTGGAAAAAGAAAAAAACAGTCATGTTTTTGTAATGCTGGTCAGCCTCTTTATTTCCTAGTGTGCTCTTATTATATTGTATATTATATGACTAACGGAGGCGCTATCAGTTTTCAGATTATAGTATGATAAGGACTTTTCTGTCCTGTAAGGCAACTGGGGTCTAATCTGGGGTCTGAATCCATTTAGGGGGTCTGATCTGGGGTAGGAATTCATTTAGGGTTCTGATCTGGGGTGTGAATTTATTTAGGGGTCTGATCTGGAGTATGAATTTAGTTAGGGGTCTGATCTGGGGTGTGAATTCATTTAGGGGTCTGATCTGGAGTGTGAATTTATTTAGGGGTCTGATCTGGGGTGTGGATTCATTTAGGGGTCTGATCTGGGGTGTGAATTTATTTAGGGGTCTGATCTGGGGTGTGGATTCATTTAGGGGTCAGATCTGGGGTGTGAATTCATTTAAGGGTCTGATCTGGAGTGTGAATTCATTTAGGGGTCTGATCTGGGGTATGGATTCATTTAGGGGTCTGATCTGGAGTGTGAATTCATTTAGGGGTCTGATCTGGGGTGTGGATTCATTTAGGGGTTTGATCTGGGGTGTGAATTCATTTAGGGGTTTGATCTGGGGTGTGAATTCATTTAGGGGTCTGATCTGGGGTGTGAATTTATTTAGGGGTCTGATCTGGGGTGTGAATTCATTTAGGGGTTTGATCTGGGTTGTGAATTCATTTAGGGGTCTGATCTGGAGTGTGAATTTATTTAGGGGTCTGATCTGGGGTGTGGATTCATTTAGGGGTCTGATCTGGGGTGTGAATTTATTTAGGGGTCTGATCTGGGGTGTGGATTCATTTAGGGGTCAGATCTGGGGTGTGAATTCATTTAAGGGTCTGATCTGGAGTGTGAATTCATTTAGGGGTCTGATCTGGGGTATGGATTCATTTAGGGGTCTGATCTGGAGTGTGAATTCATTTAGGGGTCTGATCTGGGGTGTGGATTCATTTAGGGGTTTGATCTGGGGTGTGAATTCATTTAGGGGTTTGATCTGGGGTGTGAATTCATTTAGGGGTCTGATCTGGGGTGTGGATTCATTAAGGGATCTGATCTGGGGTGTGAATTCATTTAGGCATCAGATCTGGAGTGTGAATTCATTTAGGGGTCTGATCTGGGGTGTGAATTTATTTAGGGGTCTGATCTGGGGTGTGAATTCATTTAGGGGTTTGATCTGGGTTGTGAATTCATTTAGGGGTCTGATCTGGAGTGTGAATTCATTTAGGGATCTGATCTAGGGTGTGAATTCATTTACGGGTCTGATCTGGGGTGTGAATTCATTTAAGGGTCTGATCTGGGGTGTGAATTTATTTAGGGGTCTAAACTGGGGTGTAAATTAATTTAGGGGTCAGATCTGGGGTGTGAATTCATTTAGGGGTCTGATCTGTGGTGTGGATTCATTTAGGGGTCAGATCTGGAGTGTGAATTCATTTAGGGGTTTGATCTGGGGTTTGAATTCATTTAGGGGTCTGATCTGGGGTGTGAATTCATTTAGGGGTCTGATCTGGAGTGTGAATTCATTTAGGGGTTTGATCTGGGGTTTGAATTCATTTAGGGGTCTGATCTGGGGTGTGGATTCATTTAGGGGTCTGATCTGGGGTGTGGATTCATTTAGGGGTCTGATCTGGAGTGTGAATTCATTTAGGGGTTTGATCTGGGGTGAATTCATTTAGGGGTCTGATCTGGGGTGTGGATTCATTTAGGGGTCAGATCTGGGGTGTGGATTCATTAGGGGGTCTGATCTGGGGTGTGGATTCATTAAGGGATCTTATCTGGGGTGTGAATTCATTTAGGGGTCTGATCTGGGGTTTGAATTCATTTAAGGGTCTGATCTGGGGTGTGAATTCATTTAGGGGTCTAAACTGGGGTGTAAATTCATTTAGGGGTCAGATCTGGGGTGTGAATTCATTTAGGGGTCAGATCTGGGGTCTGGATTCATTAGGGGTCAGATCTGGGGTGTGGATTAATTTTGGGGTCTGATCTGGGGTGTGTATTCATTAAGGGATCTGATCTGAGGTGTGAATTCATTTAGGGGTCTGATCTGGGTTGTGAATTCATTTAAGGGTCTGATCTGGGGTGTGAATTCATTTAGGGGTCTAAACTGGGGTGTAAATTCATTTAGGGGTCAGATCTGCGGTGTGAATTCATTTAGGGTCAGATCTGGGGTGTGAATTAATTTAGGGGTCTAAACTGGGGTGTAAATTTATTTAGGGGTCAGATCTGGGGTGTGAATTCATTTAGGGGTCTAAACTGGGGTGTAAATTTATTTAGGGGTCAGATCTGGGGTGTGAATTCATTTAGGGGTCTGATCTGGGGTATGGATTCATTTTGGGGTCTGATCTGGGGTGTGGATTTATTAAGGGATCTGATCTGGGGTGTGAATTCATTTAGGGGTCTGATCTGGGGTGTAAATTCATTTAAGGGTCTGATCTGGGGTGTGAATTCATTTAGGGGTCTAAACTGGGGTGTAAATTCATTTAGGGGGTCAGATCTGGGGTGTGAATTCATTTAGGGGTCAGATCTGGGCTGTGGATTCATTAGGGGGTCTGATCTGGGGTGTGGATTCATTTTGGGGTCTGATCTGGGGTGTGGATTCATTAAGGGATCTGATCTGGGGTGTGAATTCATTTAGGGGTCTGATCTGGGGTGTGAATTCATTCAGGGGTCTGATCTGGGGGGTGAATTCATTTAGGGGTCTGATCTGGGGTGTGGATTCATTTAGGGGTCTGATCTGGGGTATGGATTCATTTAGGGGTCTGATCTGGAGTGTGAATTCATTTAGGGGTTTGATCTGGGGTGTGAATTCATTTAGGGGTCTAAACTGGGGTGTGAATTCATTTAGGGGTCAGATCGGGGTGTGGATTCATTTAAGGGTCTGATCTGGGGTGTGAATTCATTTAGGGGTCTAAACTGGGGTGTAAATTCATTTAGGGGTCAGATCTGGGGTGTGAATTCATTTAGGGGTCTGATCTGGAGTGTGAATTCATTTAGGGGTTTGATCTGGGGTTTGAATTCATTTAGGGGTCTGATCTGGGGTGTGGATTCATTTAGGGGTCTGATCTGGAGTGTGAATTCATTTGGGGGTCTGATCTGGGGTGTGAATTCATTTAGGGGTCTGATCTGGGGGGTGGATTCATTTAGGGGTCAGATCTGGGGTGTGAATTCATTTAAGGGTCTGATCTGGAGTGTGAATTCATTTAGGGGTCTGATCTGGGGTATGGATTCATTTAGGGGTCTGATCTGGGGTGTGAATTCATTTAAGGATCTGATCTGGGGTGAGAATTTATTTAGGGGTCTAAACTGGGGTGTGAATTCATTTAGGGGTCAGATCTGCGGTGTGAATTCATTTAGGGGTCTGATCTGGGGTGTGAATTCATTTAAGGGTCTGATCTGGGGTGTGAATTTATTTAGGGGTCTAAACTGGGGTGTGAATTCATTTAGGGGTCAGATCGGGGGTGTGGATTCATTTAGGGGTCAGATCGGGGGTGTGGATTCATTTAGGGGTCTGATCTGGGGTGTGGATTCATTTAGGGGTCTGATCTGGGGTGTGGATTGATGGCGGAGAGGCCATCCGCTCCCGTCTTGATTAAGAAAACCTGCCAAAGCACCTGCCGCCAGCACGATCACGTGGTGATGTCTTCACGCTTGCTGCAGGTCCTTTGGCGGGTTTTCTTCAATCAAGACTGGAGCGGACTGCCTTTCCGTGAGGAAGTGGATGAGGTGAGTATAATTATTATTATTTTTTAACCCCCAATTAACCCTCTCAATGTAAGTCTCGTATGCTGTGATCAGCATTAAACGCGGCATCTGAGGGGTTAAATGACAGGGGGCAGTGCAATCGTCATTCCCTGTCAGTGCCATGAAATACAATTCTATTTTACTATTTACACAGAACACTACAACCCTCAACATGTCCACAATACAATTTTATTTTACTATATACACAGAACACTACAACCCTCAACATGCCCACAATGCAATTTTATTTTACTATTTACACAAAACACTACAACCCTCAACATGTCCTCAATACAATTTTGTTTTACTATATACACAGAACACTACAACCCTCAACATGTCCATAATACAATTTTGTTTTTACTATATACTCAGAACACTACAACCCTCAACATGTTGATAATACAATTCTATTTTACTATACACACCGAACACTACAACCCCCAACATGAGCCGGCCACTAGACAAATCTTGCTATTACTCACGGTAATTGAGCGTAGGTTGCAGTCAGGTAGGTGAGGAGCAGAAGGCACAGGACTACTCTCTCCATCATCCGGCCGAACTCTGAGCGGTGCTTAGTGGGGGATTAACATTCAAAGCAAACAGAGCCACTAATCAGTAACTGGGAGGAGAGCCAAAACCAGCAGGAAAGTACAGACTTGTGCAATCTTCCACCCAGCACTGGGCAAACCGTCCGTCCAATCACTGGTACCGGCCGAAAAGTATGTGCCCCCCCCTTCCCCCATCATCTATGTGCACAGTCAGACTTATATATGGAAGGAAATCCAGCTAATCTGGAAACATCCCCAAAAATATGAAAAAACATACTGACGCAGCCTTACATTAAGCTCAGTATAGACACCTGACGCGTTTCAGGCGCTACGTGTGTTTTTAGACATCGCGATAATTATCAATTTTAGCAACAGGTATAAGCCCCCCTTTATCCCCAGAGATAAATGGTGTGCGCCGATCTGCCGTGATTATAGGGTTATTAAAAAAAAAATTTGCCTGCTTCGCCGAATTTTCCCCCCAAATTTGCTTTGTGGCGAATTACTTTGTCACAAAGCGCATTTCTTTGTAAGTAGTGGGCGCAATGACATCATTGTATACCTCAGATGCCGCGTTCATATATCTTACAGAATCTGACAGTAATTACAAACTGGGAAATTTTTAAAAAAATGTATTAAATTATACTTACTCTCATTTATTTGCTCGCAACGGGCCGGCTGCCGCCATCTTGATTGAAAATCTAGCGTGCAATACTTGCACAGCCTGTGAATCTGACATCGTCACGTCGGCTGGCATGCTGACGTCGTACATCACTGCTCACGGGATTTCGTGCAAATGAATGAGGTAAGTATGATTTTTAAACATTTTTTACTGCCATTCAGGGAAAATCGATTCGCTACCACAAAGCGCGAGGAAATTCTGCTTCGCAGCAAATCAAATTTTCCCTTCCATTTGCTCAATGCTAGTGATTATCCTTGAAGCGTCTAGCTGTGCTTCAGACATGGTCAGTGTTAGGCCTCATGCACACGAACATATTTTCTTTCCGTGTCCGTTCCGTTTTCTTTTTGCGGACCATACGCAGAACCATTCATTTCAACGGGTCCGTAAAAAAAAACGGAAGTTGCTCCGTGTGCATTCCATTTCTGGATATCCGTATTTCTGCTCCGCAAAAAAAAACATGTCCTATCATTGTCTGCATTATGGATAAGGATAGGACTGTTCTATTAGGGGCCAGCTGTTCTGTTCTGCAAAATATAGAATGCACACGGTCGTAATCCATCTTTTCTGCAGATCCGTTTTTTGCGGATTGCAAAATACATACGGTCGTGTGCATGAGCCCTTAGTAATTTAATTCAATTGCTCCAAAAATGCGGACTTTACATTTTCTGTTGTCGCTGCCAACATACGTAAGTTCACACTCAGTACATCAAATAACATAAATAACAACTAATATATATACTCACCTAAAGAATTATTAGGAACGCCATACTAATACGGTGTTGGACCCCCTTTTGCCTTCAGAACTGCTTTAATTCTACGTGGCATTGATTCCACAAGGTGCTGATAGCATCCTTTAGAAATGTTGGCCCATATTGATAGGATAGCATCTTGCAGTTGATGGAGATTTGAGGGATGCACATCCAGGACACGAAGCTCCCGTTCCACCACATCCCAAAGATGCTCTATTGGGTTGAGATCTGGTGACTGTGGGGGCCATTTTAGTACAGTGAACTCATTGTCATGTTCAAGAAACCAATTTGAAATGATTCGAGCTTTGTGACATGGTGCATTATGGGTACAGGATGGGTACATGGTGGTCATGAAGGGATGGACATGGTCAGAAACAATGCTCAGGTAGCCCGTGGCATTTAATCAATGCCCAATTGGCACTAAGGGGCCTAAAGTGTGCCCAGAAAACACCCCCCACACCATTACACCACCACCACCCTGTACAGTGGTAACAAGACATGATGGATACATGTTCTCATTCTGTTTACGCCAAATTTGGACTCTACCATTTGAATGTCTCAACAGAAATCGAGACTCATCAGACCAGGCAACATTTTTCCAGTCTTCAACAGTCCAATTTTGGTGAGCTTGTGCAAATTGTAGCCTTTTTCCAATTTGTAGTGGAGATGAGTGGTACCCGGTGGGGTCTTCTGCTGTTGTAGCCCATCCGCCTCAAGGCTGTGCGTGTTGTGGCTTCACAAATGCTTTGCTGCACACCTCGGTTGTAACGAGTGGTTATTTCAGTCAGCGTTGCTCTTCTATCAGCTTGAATCAGTCGGCACATTCTCCTCTGACCTCTAGCATCCACAAGGCATTTTCGCCCACAGGACGGCCGCATACTGGATGTTTTTCCCTTTTCACACCATTCTTTGTAAACCCTAGAAATGGTTGTGCGTGAAAATCCCAGTAACTGAGCAGATTGTGAAATACTCAGACCAGCCCGTCTGGCACCAACAACCATGCCACGCTCAAAATTGCTTAAATCACCTTTCTTTCCCATTCTGACATTCAGTTTGGAGTTCAGGAGATTGTCTTGACCAGGACCGCACCCCTAAATGCATTGAAGCAACTGCCATGTGATTGGTTGACTAGATAATTGCATTAATGAGAAATAGAACAGGTGTTCCTAATAATTCTTTAGGTGAGTGTATAACGTAAAGGGGCTGTCCCACAAAAAATATTCAGCATTTTTCAAACCAGAACCTGGATCTGAATTCTTTTGTAATTGCCTGGAATTAAAAATTTAGTATAGCCACTGAGGTATTCAATAAAATGTATCTGTATAGCGCCACCTGCTGTTTGTTCTTTTTCTTATTTATTTGTCCGGTTCACTGAAATGGCCGCGCATGCTCAGTTTTACCCTTCAACTGCCTCCTGAGCTGTGATAGAGAGAAAGAGAGGTGCAGCAGAAAAACCACACCCCTGAGCAGCAGAAAAGACACACCCCTGAGCAGCAGAAAAGCCACACTGCTGAGCAGCAGAAAAACCACACCCCTGAGCAGCAGAAAAGCCACACCCCTGATCAGCAGAAAAGCCACTACCCCTGAGCAGCGGAAAAACCACACTGCTGAGCAGCAGAAAAGCCACACCCCTGATCAGCAGAAAAGCCACTACCCCTGAGCAGCGGAAAAGCCACACCGCTGAGCAGCAGAAAAGCCACACCCCTGATCAGCAGAAAAGCCACACCCCTGAGCATCAGAAAAGCCACACCCTTGAGCATTAGAAACGCCACACCCTCTTAGCTGAAGCAGAAAAGAAACGCTGCCAGCTTGATATAAATCTAGCAGAGCAATGAATGTGAAGATCTCTGGATCCATGTGAGGTACAGGGCCGGTTCTAGCTTAGGGTACTTTCACACTAGCGTTTTTTTTTTCCGGTATAGAGTTCCGTCGTCGGGGCACTATGCCGGAAAAAAACTGATCAGTATTATCCCCGTGCATTCTGAATGGAGAGAAATCCGTTCAGGATGCATCAGGATGTCTTCAGTTCAGTATCTAAACGTTTTTTAGACAGGGAAAATACTGCAGCATGCTGCGGTATTATCTCCGTCTAAAATTCCGGAACACATGATGGAATGCCGGATCCGGCATTAAGTCCCATTGATTTGTATTAGTGCCGGATCTGGCTTTACAAATACCGTAACAACGGATCCATCCTTTAAAACTGTGAGAAAAAAAATCAAGACGGATCCGTCTCTCCGTCTGAAAACGGAGAGACGGATCCGCACTGGCAATGCATTTGTGAGACGGATCCGCCTCCAGGAGACGGAACTTCCTGCCAGATCCTCACACTACAAGTGCTAAAGTAACCTTAGTTAGGGTCCATTCACATTTCTGATTTTGCAATCCGATTCCGTTCCGAAAAAAATTGGAACGTTTAATCGGATACATTCATTGCTATGGCCTCCACAAAAATGTGGATAGCACTCATGGGGCTGTCCGCACCCGTGACTCCTTGCATGCGGATCCTGAAAAAAGAAAACCTTGTCCTACTTTCTGTCCAACTTTCCGTTCCGTTTTCCCATTGTAGTCAACGGATCCGCAAAATAAACGGAAGACATGCCGTTTAGCATCCAAATGTCATCCGATTTTGCGGACCCGTTTTTTTTGGTACCCTAGCAACATGTATTCCTCCTCTTTTTTTTATTTTTAAAAAAAACGGAAACATGGAACAGATTCGGATGCACTTTAGTACAAAAACGGAAGGTTGTACAGAAAAACGGATCCGCAAAAAAACCTGAACGTTTATCTGGAAAGGTAAAAATACTGAAGTGTGAATGGACCCTTAGAAAGAGATTGCCATGGACTTTATGATATCAACAACAACCATAACATTTGTAAAGCGCTTTTCTCCCATAGGACTCAAAGCGCATAGATATGACTCCGATCAATACTGGGTCGCAGGCTGGACTGTGGAGGAAACAGTCAGGTCTTCATAAATGCTTCCAGGGATGGGGTGGTCCTGATTGGCAGGGAGTTCCAAAGTGTAGGGGCAGCATGACAGAAGGCTCTGTCTTCAAAGGTTCTGAGGTGGACTCTGGGGGTGATCAAGTTATTAGATCCTTTTATCTAAGATTGCGGGGGGTGTGATGCAGTTGCAACAAGTCCTTCAGGTATCCAGGGCCTTGATTGTGCAAGGATTTGAATGTTACTAGGCCAGCGAGCGCTCTTCTCCTCCCGCTGGCCCTGTCTTCCCATGAAATCCCGCGCCTGCGCCGTAACGGTCTTCATTCGGCGCAGGCGTTTTGAGTGAAGGAGCTGGCAAGTGCCCGTCCTTCACTCAGAACGCCTGCGCCGAATGAAGGCCGTTACGGCGCAGGCGCGGATTCATGGGAAGACAGGGCCAGCGGGAGGAGAAGAGCGCTCGCTGGCCTTGTCTATCAAGTGGAGAGGGGGCGTGTTTATAGTCCGAGGATGCGGCGGCTACCAGCAAGTAACCGCCCAACTTGCTGGTAGTGAAGAAATTAGCATAACATAAAAGTACGATTTTTACAGAATTTAGAGCACAGAGAGAGGTAATAGTAATATGTATGAACTCAGCGGACATTAGCAAATAGCTAATGTCCACTACTCAAAATTGCTAAATCGGGGGTGACAGAAGCCCTTTAAACAGAATTCTCCATTTTATCAGTAGCCAGTGTAATGAGCGAAGGGTTGGTGTTATGTTGCAATGGCGGGGTTAGCTTGTTAACAGCCTTGCAGCGGCATTCTGTACTAATTGCAGGCGGTGCAGGTCTTTGTTTGGAAGGCCTGTATACTGTAGAGAACATTGCAGTCAGGCTCGGACTGGCCGTCAGGGGTACAGGGGAATCCCCCGGAGGGCCCCTGAGCAATGTTCCGTAGGTGAAAGAAGGAATGTTTCACAACAGCTGAGATTTGATTCCTGAAGCTTAATTCCCCATCAATCAAGACTAGTGTTGAGCGCAATGATTCGAATAGCGAATTCTTTTAGCGAATATCGGCACTTCGCTAATTCGCGAATATTGCGAATATAGCGCTATATATTTTCTATTTCGAATATTCATTACTTTTTTTTTTTAGTTGTTAATCCTTGTTGCTCTCTGGTTGTCTTCCCACTTCTCAAAAGCTGTTCTCACCTGTCCGGAGAATTCCTGGCTTCCTGCCCGCACCAGTCAATGAGTCAATGCCCGTTGCCGCTTCTGCCGACTTCCCGTGTGCATGGGAACGCCTCTATGCTAAAATGTACTGTCGGATGTGAGAATCACGATCTCACAAATTTGACTAAGTTGTAAATGTAGCATCCCCACTGAGGGGACAGCAGGAGATGCCAGTGATGGAGAGGCAGGCACGTGGGTCCTCTGGGGCACACTCTTGATGTAGGGACACAGGCTAGATGTTGGGTGAGGTGCCCTTGGTGTTGTGGTTTAACGTGCCTATAGCTAGGTCCCTTAAGGTTCGTGACGCCAGTGCCGGTAACGGTGGCACACCGATTGACAGTGGGAATAATGGAGATGCAGACACTTGAGGTGAAACAGAACTCTTCTTTACTAAACAATTAAAACAGCCTACACGCTCCTTGTAGTTCCACAGAAGACAATTGGTACACAGCAGGCTTTACAGTACATAGGCAGGTATCTCTTGGCAAGGTATACAGAGGGTTAATCAGAACACACAGTACAGGCTGAACTCCACAGATTCCTGACTGGTAAAACATCCAAGGCCCGTATGCCCTATTGCTGGCTGTATCCTTGGGAAATATTATAGTACCCTCCTCTGGTTTTCTATAGTACCTCTTGCACTGACTTTTCCTTCCTCTGCCTCTCAGCTTTGCTTCTAACTGATTTCTGGTGATGGCACTGCTGGTTCTCCCTCTGCTATCAGAGCAGGGTCCTCCTCAGACTCCCAGGTCTGGACTGACTTGCACAGGCTCATGGTCTGGACTCAACTTCACAGACTCATGGCCTGGACTCAACTTCACAGGCTCATGGCCTGGACTCAACTTCACAGGCTCATGGCCTGGACTCAACTTCACAGGCTCATGGCCTGGACTCAACTTCACAGGCTCATGGCCTGGACTCAACTTCACAGGTTCATGGCCTGGACTCATCTTCACAGGTTCATGGCCTAGACTCAACTTCACAGGCTCATGGCCTGGACTCAACTTCACAGGTTCATGGCCTGGACTAGACTTCACAGGTTCATGGCCTGGACTAGACTTCACAGGCTCATGGCCTGGACTCATCTTCACAGGTTCATGGCCTGGACTAGACTTCACAGGCTCATGGCCTGGACTTAACTTCACAGGCTCATGGCCTGGACTCAACTTCACAGGTTCATGGCCTAGACTCAACTTCACAGGCTCATGGCCTGGACTCAACTTCACAGGCTCATGGCCTGAACTCAACTTCACAGGTTCATGGCCTGGACTAGACTTCACAGGTTCATGGCCTGGACCAGACTTCCCAGGTTCATGGCCTGGACTAGACTTCACAGGTTCATGGCCTCGACTCCACTTCACAGGCTCATGGCCTGGACTCAACTTCACAGGTTCATGGCCTGGACTCAACTTCACAGGCTCATGGCCTGGACTCAACTTCACAGGTTCATGGCCTGGACTAGACTTCACAGGTTCATGGCCTGGACTAGACTTCACAGGCTCATGGCCTGGACTAGACTTCACAAGCTCATGGCCTGGACTCAACTTCACAGGTTCATGGCCTGGACTAGACTTCACAGGTTCATGGCCTCGACTCCACTTCACAGGTTCATGGCCTGGACTAGACTTCACAGGTTCATGGCCTGGACTCGACTTCACAGGCTCATGGCCTGGACTAGACTCCACAGGCTCATGGCCTGGACTAGACTGCCTTTCCCTGACTAGGCCTGAATATATAAACTAGGGCTCCCTAGCTCCCTCTACTGACCTAGAGCAGGAATGACATCCCTAGCAGGCCTGTACATAGCAATACATTCACAGTAACAGGGTTATACAATACATTTTATAGAAGAAGACCAATCTCCCCGCAGGGGGGGGGGGGGCAACGTGACCCTTGTGAGCCTTCTGTAATGCCCACCATCACGGAGTGGGACACTACATACTCGCAATGCGATTAATATAACCTGTATTACTCGCATTGCGAATTCAACTTAGAGCTGGGTTCCTAATGGTTGTATTGCTAGAATATAACGAAGATTGAGAATATGGCGCTATATTCGTTAATTCGTGATATTCGTTATATTCTAGCAATACAAGTTACAATCATTAGGAATATAAATTCACGTAACATTCGCAATATATAGAATAATGACGAATATTCGATTTCGACGAATATATGACGAATATTCAATCAAATATTCGTGAAATATCGCGAAATCGAATATGGCACCTCCCGCTCATCACTAAAACCCAGGCTGCGCACAAAGTCTGGTTCGTTCAGGTCTGAGCTCCCTATCCTTAGCGGTGCTGGCTGAGACTGGAGCTGCTTTGCCGTCGAGCGCTGACCTCCGATAACAAGAACCTCACTTTTGTCAGCATTTAGTTTTGGCCAGTTATCATTCATCCACTCCTGAAGCTCAGCTAAGCACGCATTTATTTGTGGGGTAGGGTCTGTGACGCCAGGCTGGGTGTCATCAGCATAGCAGTGATAGGTCAGGCCATGTTTTGTATGATATCCGATTTTCTTTTTTTACATTGGGGATAACCCCTTTAATCCGGAATGGGAGCTTATGTTGTGAGTCCTGAAAAGTATTACAAGGCGAGGTATATTTGCAAGTTTTACACGGATGCGAAATGCACCTCAAAAAAACCACACATCGCAACCAAGGACGAAAATAAAGCGAGGAGATAACGTGTGCAACCCATCGATGAAATATAACGGAGTCTGTCATCTTCACCGAACAAGGGTAAATGCTCGGCCCTATGTTGTTTAATTTTTACCATATATGAGATATCTTCCCAATTTATTAGATGCAATATCATACGCAATATTGAGCATCCACGAGCTTTTCATCGGCTAGAGATCTCTTGGCATTCAGTTCCTGCGTTCCCCGATCGTCTCCCACAGGGATGGACTTGGTACTGGTAGTATGTGGGAGGTGATGACTATTGGCACACAGGATGGTGTTTCCTACGGTTTCCTTACGATAAGTGGATGTAACAATAACTTCATTAGTTTTACCTGAAAATGAATAGTAGAAAATGAAAATGAAAATGAAAGTAATGGGTAAATTGTAAATTAAAAGAATCATTGTTCAGATAATTGACAAAACCTGTTATGGTCGGTTTTCTTCCTATCCTATGAACAGGAGGTCATCGATGTACCTACCTGCATCCAGTGCGCCTGAGCAATGTAAGCATGGG
Source organism: Bufotes viridis (assembly GCA_033119425.1). Classification (NCBI taxonomy): domain Eukaryota; kingdom Metazoa; phylum Chordata; class Amphibia; order Anura; family Bufonidae; genus Bufotes; species Bufotes viridis. The sequence continues at coordinate 40,520,698 of CM065590.1, read as the reverse complement.
CGTAGCTATAGGGGGTGCAGAGGTAGCAGTCGCTACCGGGCCCAGGAGCCTGAGGGGGCCCAAAGACCCTTGTGCCGCATAAGAAGACACACAAAGCACTGAGGGAAGGGGGGCCCAAGCTGAACTCTTGCACCAGGGCCCATGAGCCGTTCGCTACGCCCCTGAATGTAAGGATTGGTTATTGTATGATATTACTAAATTCACCAGGGAGGGTGAATATTTTCTACCCATAGAAACTTCTGAATTTTGCAGATAAAAAACATTGACAAATAAAAAATTGTTCTGTCCTCAGAAAGGTGGTTGTATACAGTCCTTCAGCTTGTTGGTGTTGCAGGTAGAGATGAGCGAACTTCTATTTTTAGTTCGGCGTCCAAAGTTCGGGTTCGGGTTATCGTAGCATCCCGTTATGGATTCCGCTACCGCGGACCATAACGGCATTTGGAATCCATAAAGGGATGCATCTTTGAAACCGAACCGTGGACAACACTAAGGACCTGGGGTGACGTCACCATCATGTGATCAGTGCAGGGGGCGTGGCTCAGTACTGGATCACCTCTTATCCAATCCAGTGCAGAGCCACGCCCCCTGCACTGATCACATGACGGTGACGTCACCCCAGGTCCTTAGGGTTGTCCACGGTTCGGGTTCAATGAAGCAGCCCCTTATGGATTCCAAATGCCGGTATGGTCCGCGGTAGCGGAATCCATAAGGGATGCTACGATAACCCGAACCCGAACTTAAAATAGAAGTTCGCTCATCTCTAGTTGCAGGCTGTCAGGACTACAGTATGGGGGATTCAAGTATATAGCGATACAACATGGCAGCGTAGCCGTACATAATCTGTCTGTCAGGGCTTCTTATTACATCTCGTCTACCGCTCAGAAAACCTGGCACTCCATAGACAAGGACAACAACCTATAGGGACCATGTGTTTACCCACATATAATATGTACGCACAAAAATATAGTCAAACACTAATTATTTGTCAAAGATGAAACTTTATTGAAAATACCATTAAAAAACATACATATGGCGTCTCATATGGAACAGGGGGAATGCTCAGGCGAGAGACATGTGGGAAAGGGGGCTAGTACATGACATGTGAAAAGATCAATTAATACATGAAATCGCTGAATTACATAATGTGGTCACGTGTCGCTTGCACTTTCCCTGACGAAGCCTGTGGCGAAACGCGTCGGGTAGGTGAGGGGACAATGGGAAGAGGGCAGTCCATGCTCATGTACTTGCTTGTTCACTTTGTTATTTAACCCATTGTGTGGTCACGTGTTCCCGCTTGCATATGATACTGTCTGGCACAGGTATTCTATATTACTATTTCTAACTTACATCTGACGCTGTGTCTCACAACTAACCACTATTAACCCTTGCTGGGCCTTGCATTTGCACTTTACCTATACTTTGCTTGCAGCGACACGTGACCACATTATGTAATTTAGCGATTTCATGTATTAATTGATCTTTTCACATGTCATGTACTAGCCCCCTTTCCCACATGTCTCACGCCTGAGCATTCCCCCTGTTCCATATGAGACGCCATATGTATGTTTTTTTATGGTATTTTCAATAAAGTTTCATCTTTGACAAATAATTAGTGTTTGACTATATTTTTGTGCGTACATATTATATGTGGGTAAACACATGGTCCCTATAGGTTGTTGCTAATAACATATATGTGGCCCCTATTGATCCAGATTATTGGTTTACTCCATAGACAAGGGGCTGGGGAAGGGATTCCAGCCGCTCGCCAAGGTGCTCAGTGATGAGCAGCATAGGCAATATTCGTTTTCGTGATATTTCGCGAATTTTGGCCATAAATTAGCAAATTTTAGAATTCGTGATCTCCAGTCATTATTTTCTTGATTGCGAAAATCGGCAAAGTAATATTCGTGTAGCAGCAACTTTCGTGACTGATCACTGTATTTTTCTTTTTTTCAAAGACGAAAGACAAAGACGCTAATCCCTATCACAGCACAGTAATCCCTATCACCCTACCTAACACCCTGCACTGGAGCCTATCAGCTACACTATATCACTATCTAACCTACACTGACTATCTCCCACTAACTATCTGTATGATATATATATAACCTAACTAACTAGCTAACTAACTAACTATCTAATGTAATGTGACATCACAGCACTATGTCTGTAGCATGTATGTATGGACAGCAGAACCTATCACACTACCTAACACCCTGCACTGGAACCTATCAGCTACACTAAAGTATATCACTATCTAACCGACACTGACTATCTCCCATTAACTATCTGTATTATATATATATGAGCTAACTAACTAACTAACTAACTAACTAACTAACTAAACTAACTAATGTAATTAAATAAGGATCCAGATGACTCAGCAAAGCAGAGAGCACAGCAATGACACTGCTGTCTCTCTCTCAGAACTGCAGAAAACAGCAGAAAATGGCTGCTGGGAGGTTCTTATATAGTAAGGGGCAACTTTTCTATTGGTTGCTAGGGATGTTGCTAAGCTCAGACTAAGATATTGCAGCCTTCTCATTGGCCCACAAGCAAGAAGCAGGGAGGGTACTGCTGAAAAAAATCGAGAATATTCACGATTACGAAGATATAGCACTATATTCTAGATCTTCACAAATTCTCGAAGTGCCGATATTCGCGACAATATTCGCGATCAACACTACTAAGTAAGAGATCTTATCCCTTAGGTGATAGGGTGCATTGGGTGGATTAAACCCTTCCTGACGGAGTGATTTTCAATTTTCACTCTCTGCCTCCTTGGAACTAGAGTTGAGCGAACTTGCATTTTAAGTTCGGCGTCCAACGTTCGGGTTGGGGTTATCAAAGAATCCCGTTATGGATTCCGCTACCACGGACCATAATGAAATTTCGAATCCATAAGAATCCATAAGGGGATTCTTCGATGAACCCGAACCTTGGACAACACTAAGGACCTGGGGTGACATCACCGTCATGTGATCAGTGCAGGGGGCGTGGCTCAGTACTGGATTGGATAAGAGGTGGTAAAGGGCCTGGTATAATGATCATGTGACATGAGGGGCGGAGCTCCTGTGCTCTGTGTGGAGGAGAAAAGAAAGTAGAGCAGTGAAGGACGGTTGCGCGAATTTGGATTCCAAATTCCATTATGGTCCGTGGTAGCGAATAACAGGGAAAATTGGCTTCTACCTTACAGTTTTTTTTTTTTGCCTGGATCTACTAGCAGGATGACAGGCCGAACTGGATGGACAGATGTGGCTAATGGCCAGCAGAGGCGAACAGGGAAAAATCATGACTGCACTACTGCTAATGACCAGCAGAGGGCGAACAAGGAAAATACTTCATGACTGTACTGCTGCTAGAGGACAAGTAGGGAAAAATCATCATGGATTGAATTAGAGAAAAAAATTCTGACATTGTTTTATGGGTTTCATTTTTTTGGCACTCACAGGGTGATATAACTGACTACCTGTATTACGCGGGTGAGTCTGACCCCAATGATGCTAAATATATATAGAGGTTTTATTACTCTATTTTATGTAATAACCGGGTGAGGGAAGAAGGTGCTTCTCTGGGGCCACCTATCTCACCTGAGGTGGGGTCAGGTACCTGATGACAAACACTCCAATGTGTGGGGGAGAGTCAGGGGGTAAAAAATAACCATAGAAAAGGCAGGTTCACTCTGCGGCAATACTAAACCCTCACACTGATAAAATTGAGAGGTTAGTTCGACATATCCTACTAGGAGGACATGTCTTAAGCTCGGACACCACGGCAAGGTCTCTCAAGTAGCCCGAGGCCCTACCACTCACCTACCTGTGCCGTATGGGCGATACCAGGGGCCGTTGGGCATTACGGGAGCGTAAGGCCCGACTTACAGACAGCTCACCAGTGACCTCCAGCATGTAGCCATGCTTGCAATGGGAGGTGCCTGTGAGCCCCACCCGAGACCGGCTGATATGGCCCAGAGCCTCCCAGGTGCACCTGAATGTAGCCTGTAGATGAAAAGCAGGCACATTTAAATTGGAGTTTATACACCTCCAAACAAATTATACAAACCATTAGAAAACGTGGTGTGGTCAGTCAGGGGGTCCCGCATGAACAGTACATGGTCGGCCGCCAACATCAGTGAGTTTTAATCTGAACAGGGCAGGGCGTACACAGGAATCACAGGGCTCCATAGCACAAGTTAGAATGGCCCCCCCCCTCACAGGAGCCCATCATGCTTCATGGAATGAAGAGGAAGTTCTCTCCATTCAAAGCTGTGGGACTTCTGCATATCACAGAATAAGCACGCTTAAGGCTACTTTCACACTGGCGTTAGGTGCTGATCCGTCTGGTATTTGCACAGACGGATCCGCACCTATAATGCAAACGTTTGTATCCGTTCAGAACGGATCCGATTGCATTAGCTTAAAAAAATATTATCAAAGTCAAAACGTATCCGTTTTGAATTACATTGAAAGTCAATGGGGAACGGATCCGTTTTCAAATGCACCATATTGTGTCATTAAAAACGGATCCATCCCTATTGACTTACATTGTAAGTCAAAACGGATCCGTTCGGCTCCGCATCGTCGGACGGACACCAAAACGCTGCAAGCTGCGTTTTGGTGTCCGCCTTCAGAACGGAATGGAGACTGAACGGAGCCGAACTGATGCATTCTGAGCGGATCCTTATCCATTCAGAATGCATTGGGGCTGAACTGATCTGTTTTGGACCGCTTGTGAGATCCCTGAAACGGATCTCACAAACGGAATCCAAAACGCCAGTGTGAAAGTAGCCTAAGGTGGAAGTGGGTCCCTAAGGTGAAAGCGGGCCCCTAAGGTGGAAAAGGGCTCCTAAGATGGAAAAGGGCCCCTGTGTGCCTGCTCAAGCTGCTCCTATGGTTTGTCCATCACACCCTTCACATGGTCACATTCCACCACGTCTGATCTCTTCTGCATTCTGCTGTTTGGCCACCAGAGGTCAGCACGCACCTACTGGAGAACAGACTGAGCTTGACCCATCCCAGCTGCTAATCTCCAGGAACAATATCCTTCTTCAGACATTTTCTATCTGTACAGATGTAGCAGAGCTGGATTCGGCACTTACCTGCTTGTTTTGTGCACCTCGGTACTTGAAGTCCTATGGGAAGCGCTGATAATTCTGACATATTGTGCTATGAAGTCTGCGTATGTCCGGGGAACCCGCAATATATCGTGATCTAGAGCTGTGTGGTGGGGTTAGAGTGTTTTTAGGACAAATTCTGTCCATATAGTCCATTAGGGGACATGGATGTCATATAGGGGACCCCTCTATGAGTCCTCCTGCTCTGTAGGACTCACGCTGTCCTTGGATTATTACATGTGTGACCATTCATCTAAACGTCCGCCATGTAATACCACATCCCCCCTGCAGGGGCCGCTGTCGGAACAATGAGCAGCTGCGGTACATCATTCTTTACCAAAATCAGCCAGACCTGTGATCCCATTGATATGCCATAAATGACCCAGATGGGACAAGCCCTTTAACTGTACCCCCCGTCGCCTAAACCAAATCTATTCTCCACCCAGTGAGTCCACTATCAGTCCCACCAGCACATCCTGCAGACGATGATCATCCTGGGATCGGTGGAATTTGGAGTCCAAGTCATCACCATGAACTCTTATTCATGTTCCTTATTCTCATGTCTGCATGGTTGGGGGGCACAATCCTGCTGAAAGACACCTCTAGGAGGCACCACTGCTGTGGAGAGGGGTCCTTGGTTGTACAATGGTTAGGTAGGCGGCACGTGTCATGTCCACATGATGCCAAGGTTTCCAGCGTCAGATCTCCACCGATCAGATACATCCTGAGGACACGTCACCTACATAAAACCCCGCACAACCCCTTTAATGGCCCCTTGTTTTTGCCCCGGGGGATGGATAAATGACGTGTAATAGATGTAATTTATTAATAATCTGTGGGGTCATTCATGCGTCACACACAATAATCTGCTAATTAACCCTTCAGGTCCTTATGGTCGTGTGGATCCCTCATGTGCGTGTTTTTTAATATTTATTTAATGTGGGCAGAATGGGGATATCTATATATTGTATGTATTGTGATTTTTTTTTTTTATGAATAATATTTTTTAGTGCTATAATGGGATGACTTTTTATAGCGATATTTCAGATGTATTATGTATTAGAGTCCGATACAATAGCAGATTAGGTTCTCTATGACACAGGCTAGTGTGCCCTAACAGCAGGCTTACAGTGCAGACAGCCCTGGGGTCCTTCACAGGTCCTCAGGACTGGCTGCGGATGGCTCCCTAGTCTCTGATGGGAAACCCAGTGACCCGCTGCAGAGGGGGAGTCCCCTTTTATCATGTCACTGTAGGACATGATTCTTCCTGCTTCTTTCTTTCTGTCCTTCTCTCCCATTCTGTTCATCTGCAGCCTCTCTCCTCTTCACTGCCATGCTGTCTTTCCACACCCCTCTTGCTCTGCCCCTTCCTTCTGGTCTCTCCTCTTCTCTCATGCGCCAACCCTTCCTTCTGGTCCCTCCTCCTCTCATGCTCCGCCCTTTCCTTCCGGTCCGTCCTCTCTCATGCTTCACCCCTTCCTTATGGTCCTTCCTCTTTTCTCATTCCCCGCCCCTTCCTTATGGTCCCTCCTCTTCTCTCATTCTCCGCCCCTTCGTTATGGTCCTTCCTCTTTTCTCATTCTCCGCCCCTTCCTTATGGTCCCTCCTCTTCTCTCATTCTCCACCTCTTCCTTATGGTCCTTTCTCTTCTCTCATTCTCCGCCCCTTCCTTCTGGTTTCTCCTCTTCTCTCATGCCCCACTCCTTCCTTCTGGTCCCTCCATTTCTCTCATGCTCCACACCTTCCTTCTTGTCCCTTCTGTTCTCCCATGCTCCACCCCTTCCTTATGGTCCCTCCTCTTCTCTAATGCTCCGCCCCTACCTTATGGTCCTTCCTCTTTTGTCACGCTCTGCCCCTTCCTTATGGTTCCTCCTCTTCTCTTATGCTCTGCTCCTTCCTTATGATCCCTCCTCTTCTTCTTCCCTCTTACTTCTGAGGCCGCTCCTAATGGTTCCTTTTGGCAACCACTTCCTCCTCTCACTGGCCTCAGATCCATACATATCAGGACAGTTCTTAGCATGCATGGACTGGCAGTTGGTACACAAAATGCACTATCCAGATATGTTACAGGTTTCATGGCTGCACTGGTAGTTAATAGGCCAAAGTTTCTGTTTAGAGCAATATTCCTTATGCTGCACTTGTACTTAACTATCCAGGAATTGGGTGAACAATTTTCGTTAGGTAGGGCAATCACATGATGGACCCTAAATGTCAGGCTACGTTCTTTCATCTTTATCGAGAGGGTGACACCATCTCCATCTAGTGGCGGTCGTGGATGTGGCCTATTGATACGATGTGCATGTAAAATACCATAAATGCAAATACCAATCATATATTTTTTACCCCAGTTTTGCAGACGTTACATCACCAGCTATTTAATGTAATTCATTTCAGTGGTTATAATGTGGCTGATGAGTGTATATTGTCCAATACTTTTTTTGAAATGGAAATTAATTTGGTTCCTTCTAAATGAATGGACAATGGTGGTCTATGGTTAATGGGTTAATGTTCAGAGTCCTTCGGTGTAATGCAAAATTTTTAGTTTTGAACTCCTAGAATAATATTAACTATATGGGCCATTGTTAGGAAAGTAAGGCTTGGAAATAATGACATCACTAATAAAGAATCAGTAAAAAAAAAAAAAAAAGTATGATGCAAACTGGACCTTGGTAGAAAAAAATATGGAGGGTGTAGAACATACAGTGAAATCTCTTTGAGACAACCACTTGGAATTGGGCTTCCAGTTGTTTGGTGCCAGTGGCGTAACTACCATAGCGGCAGACCATGCAACTGTTATGGGGCCCAGACCAAGAGGGGGCCCAGTCTTAGTTGGGATCATCTCCTCTTCTACTGGAGGTGAAAACTTGGTCAGGACTCGGCCCTCTAAAGGAACAACTTTTAGCAAATGAGGCAGTGGAAAAATGGCCAAGGGTCATTGGAAAGGGTTTAGGCAAAAACCCTTCTGTCCTGTGTGGGGGGCCTGGTTTGATCCTTGCTATGGGCCCCTTACATCTCTATGTACGCCACTGGTGGGTGCCATCAAAGAAGATGGTTAATAAGCTTTATACTGTATGTGATGGATCTGAAGATCTGCCACAGGAAATCTAGTCGAGATAAAGGGCTATTCTTCTCAAAGAGGTGGATTCACTGTCTATAAAACATGGAACATTTCAGTATATGATGTTTTTAAAAGACAATCACCCCCAGCACAACAATCAATAAACTTAGTTGTTGGTTAAAATTTTAGGGAATTGAATTGACAAAGAAACCATAGGTATTACACCAAACCTAGTTGTAGCCACCTTTTAATGCAGAAAAGACCAGATGAAAGCTTTATCATCTACAAGAGAAGATACGTCTAAAATTAATTCACTGAGAAACCCTGAAGAACCAAGCACAAGGATGACCATGAAACCTCATTGTTTGTCACGTTCGGGTGTGGGAGGGAATAAGGCCTGGAAACTACGGAAAGGAGATGGACACCTCCTAGTAAAACCCTAATCAATGTCCTGACTAACTAGCAGAATGAACAGACCCCAGAGGTAGGTGAGTTCATACACAGGAATACCTAATTTCCTAACTCACCCTACAGGACCCTGGTATTAATGTCAGGACTGAGACAACCTGTTCCTCCAAAAGGAAGGACAAACAGGAGACTCACTCAGGTCTTAACCTCTTAAGGACACAGGGCGTACAGGTACGCCCTAATGTCCGAGTCCTTAAGGACACAGGGCGTACCTGTACGCCCTGTGTTTAAACTGCTACTGCACCCGATGTGGGCGCAGTAGCAACATGGTTCCTGCTGATGTAGATCAGCAGGAACCATGTTCTAATGCCGAGGGGGGTCATGTGACCCCCCGTATCGAGCGATCGCTGCAAACCGCAGGTCAATTCCAGACCTGCGGTTTGCAGCGAGTTTAGCTATCTCTGATCCCCGCGGTCTGTGACCGCGGGGATCAGAGAGTTAATTGCCCCAAAGGTAATTATTTTAACCCCCCCTGCATCCCCCGATCTTGTTATGGCGGCGGGGGTGCAGGGGGGGGTGGTTGCGGCGGCGGTAGGCGGTGCGGGAGGCGGGCGGTGCGGCAGGCGGGATCGCAATAGCGATCCCCCGCCCGCCTCCCTTGTAATAATTCCCTGGTGTCTAGTGGTTCTATCAGAGTGCCAGCAATGTGCTGATGCCAGCCGTTTAACCCCTTCCTTACCGCGGTCCGGACGGACCACGGTATGGAAGGTGTTACCGGGAGGGAGCTCCCTCCCTCTCCCATCGGGGGGCTGCTGTGCCTATGCAGCCCCCCCCAGGATGGGATCGCAGAGGGAGGGAATCCCCTCCCTCCCCATCCATCACCCACTGCTCTCTAATGGCAGTGGGTGATGGTTACCATGGCAGCAGGACGCTTTCAGAAGCGTCCTGCTTGCCATGGTATAGTAACTCTGGTCAGACTTCTGCTAAAGGCAGAAGTCTGACCAGACTGTGAAAAGTAAAAAATACAGTGCAGTACACTATATAGTGTACTGTACTGTATTATACTGACATCAGATCCACTGGATCTACAAGAACCAAGTGGGTCTGGGTCCAAAAAAAATGTAAAAAAGTGAAAAAAAAGTAAAACACAAATCACTGAATAAAAAGTAAAAAAATAAAATACACTACACATATTAGGTATCGCCGCGTCCGTAAAAACAGCTCTATAAAAATATCACATGACTGAACCCCTCAGGTGAACGCCATAAAAAAAAACCAAAAATGGTGTAAATAAGCCATTTTTGGGCACCTTACATCACTAAAAGTGTAATACAAAGCGATCAAAAAGGCGTATGCCTCCCAAAATAGTACCAATCTAACCGCCATCTCATCCCGCAAAAAATGAGCCCCTTCATAAAACAATTGCCCAAAAATAAAAAAACTATGCCTCTCAGACTAAAACATGATTTTTTTGTTTCAAAAATGCTTTTTAGTGTTAAATGTAAAAAATTTAAAAAAGTAGACATATTGGGTATCTCCACGTCCGTAAGAATCTGCTCTATAAAAATATCACATGACCTAACCCCTCAAGTAAACACTGTAAAAAAAAAAAAAACTTTGTCAAAAGCCATTTTTGTGTCACCTACATCACAAAAAGTGTAATAGCAAGCGATCAAAAAGTCATATGACCCCCCAAATAGTGCCAATCTAACCGCCACCTCATCCCGCAAAAATTATACCCAACCTGAGACGATCGCCTAAAAACTGAAAAAAATATGGCTCTCAGACTATGGAGACACTAAAACATGTTTTTTTTTGTTTCAAAAGGATATTATTGTGTAAAACCAAAATAAATAAAAAAAGTATACATATTTGGTATCGTCGCGTTCAGTAATCGACCTGCTCTATAAAAATATAACATGATCTAACCCCTCAGGTGAACGCTGTAAACATAAAAATAAAAACGTTGTAAAAAGTAATTTTTTGTCACCTTACATCACAAAAAGTGTAATAGCAAGTGATCAAAAAGTCATATGCACCCCAAGATAGTACCATTCAAACCGCCATCTCATCCCACAAAAAATGAGCCCCTACATAGGTCAATCGCAAAAAAAAAAAAAAAAACTATGGCTTTCAGAATGTGGAGACACTAAAAATCATTTTTTTCAAAAATGCTTTATTATGTAAAACTGAAACAAAAAACCCAAAAAGTAGTCATATTTGGTATTGTCGCGTCAGTAACAACCTGCTCTATAGAAATAGCACACAATCTAACCTGTCAGTTCAACGATGTAAATAACAAAAATACAAAACTGTCCCAAAACAGCTATTTTTTGCAAATTATCCATTTTAATCCATTTTTCCAGTAACAAAGCAAGGGTTAACAGCCAAACAAAACTCAATATTTATTGCCCCGATTCTGTAGTTTGCAGAAACACCCCATATGTGGTTGTAAACTGCTGTATGGCCAAACAGCAGGGCACAGAAGGAAGGGAACGCCATATGGTTTTGGAAGGCAGATTTTGCTGGACTGGTTTTTGACACTATGTCCCATTTGAAGCCCCCTGATGCACCCCTACAGTAGAAACTCCAAAAAAGTGACCCCATTTTGGAAACTACGGGATAAGGTGTCAGTTTTGTTGGTACTATTTTAGGGTAAATATGATTTTTGGTTGCTCTATATTACACTTTTTTTGAGGCAAGGTAACAAAAATTGAAATTCAGAAATTTCATCTCCATTTGCCAATAACTCTTGTGGAACACCTAAAGGGTTAACAAAGTTTGTAAAACTGGTTTTGAATACCTTGAGGGGTGTAGTTTCTTAGATGGAGTCACTTTTATGGAGTTTCTACTCTAGGGGTGCATCGGGGGCTTCAAATGGGACATGGTGTCAAAAATCCAGTCCAGCAAAATCCGCCTTCCAAAACCATATGGCGTTTCTTTCCTTCTGTGCCCTGCCGTTTGGCCATACAGCAGTTTACGACCACATATGGGGTGTTTCTGCAAACTACAGAATCGGGGCAATAAAATTGAGTTTTGTTTGGCTGTTAACCCTTGCTTTGTTACTGGAAAAAATGGATTAAAATGGAAAATTTTCCAAAAAATCGAAATTCAGAAATTTTATCTTTATTTGCCATTAACTCTTGTGGAAAACCTAAAGGGTTAATGACGTTTGTAAAATCAGTTTTGAGTACCTTCAGGGGTGTAGTTTCTAGAATGGGGTCATTTTTGGGTGGTTTCTATTATGTAAGCCTCACAAAGTGACTTCAGACCTGAACTGGTCCCTAAAAAGTGGGTTTTTGAAAATTTCTGAAAAATGTCAAGATTTGCTTCTAAACTTCTAAGCCTTGTAACGTCCCCAAAAAATGAAATGGCATTCCCAAAATGATCGATACATTAAGTAGACATATGGAGAATGTAAATCAAAAACTTTTTTTGGCAGTATTACTATGTATTCTAGAAGTAGAGAAATTGAAACTTGGAAAATTGCAAATTTTTCAAAATTTTGGGTAAATTTGGTATTTTTTTATAAATAAAAATGAAATTTTTCGACTTTATTTTGCCACTGTCATTAAATACAATATGTGATGAAAAAACAATCTCAGAATGGCTTGGATAAGTAAAAGCGTTTTAAAGTTATCACCACATAAAGTGACACTAGTCAGATTTTGAAAAAATGGCCTGGTCCTTAAGGTGAAATAGGGCCGTGTCCTTAAGGGGTTAATACAAATGACAGGGAAACGCAACACACATAAAAACATAGAATGTGTCGGCAGATAAGAACCATTTGGCCCATCTAGTCTGCCCAATATACTGAATACTATGAATAGCCCCTGGCCCTATCTTATATGAAGGATGGCCTTATGCCTATCCCATGCATGCTTAAACTCTTTCACTGTATTTGCAGCTACCACTTCTGCAGGAAGGCTATTCCATGCGTCCACTACTCACTCAGTAAAGTAATTCTTCCTGATATTACTTTTAAATCTTTGCCCCTCTAATTTAAAACTATGTCCTCTTGTAGCAGTTTTTCTTCTTTTAAATATTCTCTCCTCTTTTACCGTGATGCTTCCCTTTATGTATTTAAAAGTTTCTGTCATATCCCCTCTGTCTCTTCTTACTTCCAAGCTATACATGTTAAGGTCCTTTAACCTTTCCTGGTAAGTTTTGTCCTGCAATCCATGTACTAGTTTAGTAGCTCTTCTCTGAATATCCTTCTGCAGATATGGCCTCCAGTACTGCACACAATACTCCCAATGAGGTCTCCCTAGTGCTCTGTAGAGCGACACGAGCACCTCCCTCTTTCTACTGTTAATGCCTCTCCCTATACACCCAAGCATTCTGCTGGCATTACCTGCTGCTCTATGACATTGTCTGCCCACCTTTAGGTCGTCTGATATAATGACCCCTAAATCCCTTTCCTCAGATACTGAGGTTAGTACTGTATCACTGATTTTATATTCTGCTCTTGGGTTTTTACGCCCCAGGTGCATTATCTTGCACTTATCGACATTAAATTTTAGTTGCCAGATTTTTGACCATTCCTCTAGTTTTCCTAAATCCTTTTCCATTTGGTGTATCCCTCCAGGAACGTCAACCCTGTTACAAATCTTTGTGTCATCAGCAAAAAGACACACCTTACCATTGAGGCCTTCTGCAATTTCGCTGATAAAGATATTAAACAATATGGGTCCCAGAACAGATCCCTGAGGTCCCCACTGGTAACAATACCATGGTCTGAATATACTCCATTGACCCTCTGTTTTCTGTCCTTCAGCCACTGCCTAATCCATTCAACAATATGTGAGCCCAAGCTCAAAGACTGCAGTTTATTGATAAGCCTTCTATGTGGGACAGTATCAAAAGCCTTACTAAAGTCCAGATAAGCGATGTCTACTGCACCTCCGCCATCTATTATTTTAGTCACCCAATCAAAAAAAAGTCAATAAGATTAGTTTGACATGATCTCCCTGAAGTAAACCCATGCTGTTTTTTATCAATCAACCCATGAGTTTTTAGATGTTCCACAATCCTCTCCTTGAGTATGGTTTCCATTCATTTCCCCACTATTGATGTCAGGCTTACTGGCCTATAGTTGCCCGATTTCTCTCTACTACCTTTCTTGTAAATTGGCACAACGTTTGCTAATTTCCAATCTTCTGGGACGACACCTGTTACCAGTGATTGGTAACACACAAAATAACCCCCAAAAAAAAACAAAAGGGAAAGAAAACACATAACTTCAAGTGGCTATGGCAGCACCAGGAACTCAGCCGAGATCCACACACCAGCTATTCACAACTCCAGCAGAAGCTATAAACCGCATAGCATAGAGGGAGAAACAACCATAAATAGAGAAGGTTAAATGACCACAATAGCAACACCTGGGGAAAGAAGGTAATACAAGAACCAGAAACAACACAGAAGTCATTTGATCGAAAAGGAAAACAAGTCAGATCAAACCACGTGTTGCCAGTCTCAACGATCAACTGGCACCTGTCGTGGGAACGTCCGTGACATTGTTATTATTGTCAAAGGAACCTCATGGTCTACAAAAACAACGTATAACCTTGTAAGCATGATTATCTTAGACTAAGTTTCCTTCCAGTAGGTTGAATGTTGTTAAATGTCAAACCGGTGGACAATGTCTAGAGACATTACTCTACAGACATTACTTTTACAGTGGCCATGTTATGCAGCTTACCCCATTCCAGTGGTGTGCACTTGCTCTTGTATGCAGGTCTCCATGGCCTTCATCCAGCTCTGATGGTGACATAGGGTGGCAGGTTATGAACTGAATATCTGGCTACTAATCCTTCTATCTGAGCTACTTTACTTTGTGTTTTGATCTTGATTTTGCCCCCGACCTTGATCTCAGCCTTGCCTCTGGATTCTTCTTTTGTCTTGTTCTTGTAGTGCAACCTTCTGGATCATCTTTTGATTATCTCTCAACCTCTGCTTTTGCCTTCCGAACTGTCTCTTATTGATGACCATTGGGTATGCTCCTTACTTTGCCTCTCCTTTGGACCCATCACCAGTCAGTGACTACTCTAGGGAATGCTACCTGGAAATCTGACCAAAAAATGTCCATACCTCTTTTTGTGGGTTAAGGGTGAAGAGCGGGCAGATTCCCTGAACTTCGCACCTCTGTTTATCCGGTACCTGACTGATTGCAGCTCAAGGATCTAAGGTTTACAAGAAAATAAAAATAACTCCCATACACTGGTGTAGGGACCCTGACTTTTAATCCACATGGCTTCTCAAAAACTTTCCTGGTTACCCTAAAACTAAAACCATTACTTTATCGATAGCTATAGAAGAGACATAGAATCTCAAGATGTACTGAGAGATACAGAAGACATTCAAGACAGAAATGGCATCCTGAAGACCATGTATCTCACAGGAAAGCATGGTAGTTCAGAGCTTATCACTGCCGTCTTTGAAAAGAATCCAATGTAACTTGAGCAACCTCCACAGAGTATCCAAAAAATCTAAAGAAATTCGAAAGGAGGTTTATTGGTTTTCAGTGAGATTGACCATACCATTAACCGATGAGTCAATAGTGGTGCATGAAGCTTAGGAGTAAAAAATATATATAGGAAATAATTAATTAATGATATAACTTGATGGTAGAAAGGATATGCTCGTGTGGGTACTTGTTTTGGTAAAATTGCTGCCACCCATATTTTATTTTTGTTTTTCAACTATGGGTTTCACTGCTTCTTACTGACCAGAGGAAGGTGTGGTTCGCATCTCTGCATGACATGACACCGCAGGTTATTTCCACAGATTAAAACGATGCAAACAAAGCTCATAATGGAAGGGAAAGCAAAAATTGGGGCTGGAGAATCTCATTGTCGTTAAGAGAGGGGAAAGGAGAGAAGTGTAGGAGGACGCAAAAAAAAGACTCATATGGGAAACTTATATAGAAAACCAGGGCCTTAGAAGAAGTGGTACATCGTCTTAAGATCTGACCTGCTTGTTTCAGGTTGTTTACGGAAAATGAGGAGGTGTTAAAACCAAAAACAGTCTTCAGAAATGCAATTATTATGTGTATTGTGTTTCCTGTCCTCTAATTCTGAGCCATCTGATGTAACTTGCCAAAAACTACACATGGAGCATGTTTAGACATGGCAGAGATGTCTTATCCAAGGGGACCTAACCATCAAATCTTCATCAATTTAGAAAACAAGGGGCTTTGATCCACTATTCTTATCATGGTGGTGGGTATACCTTACCACGAAGTTTCTATCTACCTTCTTTATGTGATGGGAGGACTGGGCAATCTATGCCTAACACGACGGAGGTATTGGTTACCTTCCGCTTGACCCTATACTTACCTGACCTTATTGGACGCCGTTCCCCATGAAAACCTCAAACCAAAAAACCTTCCAATAATTAAGACCCACAATAAAACACTGACAACAGGGTTGGATTTAATCGGCCACAGCAGCCGTTTTATTACCATGAAATATAATCTTTATTTAATTATCATACCATAACCAAAAACCCATATGCAACGGCATATAAATAATACAAAATTTTCCATATCTATAACATATCATTGATTATGGGGGAGGTCCTTGAAGCCCCAAATAAAGAGTTACCCCATCCGGGGTGAGCCATCTTGCCTCCAGCAGATGAGCTCCAGCTCGGAGGCACCACTGATGGCCCCCACACTCTGCCACAACCAATCGCCAACCATGGGAGTCCAGCCCCAACCGTGGAGCCCTCCCATCATCCCCACTTTAGAATTTTCCAACTTCAAGGACCTCCCACCGCCACAGCCACCGTGACACATTACCGCTACCACTATCTGTGCCCGATAAAAACAACCCTTACCACTTGAAACCCCCATTTTCATACTGCTAAAGATCGACTTCTATAAACAGGGTGGGTGGGAGCTGGTTTAACTAGAAATGGCCACCTCTTCTCCCTTCCCTGCCTACTTAAAGCCCCCAATTACCCGCCCCTAAATTGAACCAACCAATCCCTCCACCCCCCGGGGTCTCTCTGAACCAACCCTCTGTCATGCTGGCATCACCTAAAGGCTCTTCCCCCCAGTCCGGCCTTTACTGACCCCTTTATGGGATTGTCTAGCCTCATCTTCCTCTGCTCTAGGATCTGAAGTAAACAATCTTCTTAGATGGGTCCTTCATGTCCATACTTTCATGGAGAATACAACAGCAATGTGGTAATGGCGACCCTGGGCCACCAGAAATCATTATTCATTAGACCACCTTGACCACAAAGGAAAATCAGTTACTAGGCCTCCAGGGATCATTAATCACTGGGGATTAGGGATCATCAGCTACTAGGCCACCAGGGATTACTAACTACTGAGCACCCATAGATCATCAGCCACTAGGCCACCATGAATTCCCAACCACTAAGCCACCAGGGATCATCATCTACTAGGGCACCAGGGATCATTATCTACTAGGCCATCAGGGATCATCATCTACTGGGGCACCACTGATCATCAACCACTATGCCACATTATCAAAACTGCTCAGCTAGAAGTATTACACAACACAGGGAAGAGTTCTTGAATTCAGGACTGACTACATTTTAAGCATGGATGCTGAATATTCTGGGGTCTTCTCAACAACTACCATGCAGACATATAGAGAGTACCTAAGAGTGGGGGCATGTCCCTTGAGCACTAAGGATGCTGCAGGACCCATACAATTTCCACACATGTGTACAGTATATAGCACCCACACAATATCCACCTATTCTTCACTAGAGATGGCCCGAACTATTCGCCGGCGAACAGTTCCCGGCGAACATAGCTTGTTCGCGTTCGCCTCTGCCGGGCGAACATATGCGATGTTCGGTCCGCCCCCTATACATCATCATTGAGCAAACTTTGACCCTGTACCTCACAGTCAGCAGACACATTCCAGCCAATCAGCAGCTTACCCTCCCTCCCAGACCCTCCCACCTCCTGCACAGCATCCATTTTAGATTCATTCTGAAGCTGCAGTCTTAGTGAGAGGAGGGAGACTGTAATTGCTGCTGATTTAATAGGGAAATCGATAGCTAGGCTAGTGAATTCAGTGTCCACTCCAGTCCTGAAAGACTCATCTGATCTCTGCTGTAAGGACAGCGTCCTGACAGCACCCCAAAAGCCCTTTTAGGGCTGCAACATTAGTCTGCTTTTTTTTCTCCATATACATATTGCAGTTGCCTGGCCTGCCTGTGTGTGAGGAGCTGCAGGCCCACAGACTGTAGTGTGCCCACTGCCAGTGCCCACCCCTGTCATCCCGTGTGGCACAGGACTTTGCATCAAAAAAAGGCATTTAATTTTTACACTTTAATCTAAGGTTAGTTGCCTGCCAGTGTGTGTCAGGCTGACTTCCAGTGACTGTAGTGTGCCCACTGCCAGTGCCCACCACTCATACCGGCTGGCACAGGACTTTGCATCAAAAAAGGCACTTAATTTTTACACTTTAGTGTAATTTCAGCTGCTTGCCTCCTGCCAGTGTGTGTCAGGCCCACTTCCACTGACTGTAGTGTGCCCACTGCCAGTGCCAACCACTGATACCGGGTGGCACAGTAGCTTGACGATAAATAAGGCATTTAATTTTTACACATTAGTCTAATTTCAGTTGCTTGCCTGCTGCCAGTGTGTGTCAGGCCGACTTCCACAGACTGTAGTGTGCCCACTGCCAGTGCCCACCACTGATACAGGGTGGCACAGTACCACTTATCGAAAAAAAAATGACAGGCAGAGGCAGGCCACCCCGCAGGGGCCGTCGTGGTCGTGGTGCTGTGATTTCCACTGTCCCTGGAATAATAACCAGTGTTCAGAGGCCACGTACCCTGAACCCGAAAAATTCTGAGGACGTAGTTGACTGGCTTAGACAGGACACCCAATCTTCAACAGCTTCCGCTAAGAACCTTGACGCACCATCTTCCTCCAGCTCAGCTTTGGTCACCTGCTCTCAAGTTACCACGCACCTGCCCGCCGCTGATAGGAATAGTACTAGTTAAGACACCACTCATATAGGGTGTCACAGCACATTGCTCTGTGCACGCGCAGTGCCCCAATTTGGGAGTATGAGGACCGACCGACCAAGCTGCTTTTTCCATCTCCCGGTTCCTGAAATCAATTCAGTTTGGTGTATGAGAGTTTGGTCTGTCACTGTGAAGGCAGTCGAAGGTACCCGGCCTAAATTTTTTTCACAAAAGGCAATCCCTGATATGGGATGTAACAGGGATTAAACTGATGAGAATAGTACTACAGAAAATACCACTCATATCGGGTGTGACAGTAAATTGCACGGCGCAGACGCAGTGACCGTGGATTAAAACAAAGGGGAGGGAGCCAGCGTTTTTTTAACCATCTCCCCGTTCTAAAAATCTATTCAATAAATGGCCCCCAGATAGGGGACGTTAGAGGGATTAAACTGATGAGAATAGTACTACAGAAAATACCACTCATATCGGGTGTGACAGTAAATTGCACGGCGCAGAAGCAGTGACCGTGGATTAAAACAGAGTGGAGGGAGCCAGCGTTTTTTAACCATCTCCTGTTCGAAAAATCAATTCAATTCACCTTTTGGGGACCCTTGGTGTTGTACGTGGCTGGGTGGAGGAAGAAACCTTCAATGACATCACCGGGACGTGGCTAGCTTGGTATCCAACCTTGTGCAAATGGGGAGTTTGCGGTTGTGCAAATGAACTGTTTGCGGTGCATTAAAAGAGGAGTTTGGTCTGTCAATGTCTGTGAAGCGGGCGTAACCCTTACACTACCTGATCGATACAACATCATACCTGATCGTATACACACACTGGATGTTTTAAAGCATGTTATTCCAAACAATTTAGGAATGTTACGTGATTTATGCCCTTTATGGATTAAAACCCGACTCTGTGTCCACTACGTAATTTTCCACGGGAGTTTTGCCATGGATCCCCCTCCGGCATGCCACAGTCCAGGTGTTAGTCCCCTTGAAACAACTTTTCCATCACTATTGTGGCCAGAAAGAGTCCCTTTGGTTTTTAAAATTCGCCTGTCTATTAAAGGCTATGGCGGTTCGCCCGGTTCGCCTGTTCGCGAACATTTGCGGAAGTTCGCGTTCGCTGTTCGCGAACTGAAAATTTTATGTTCGCGACATCACTATTCTTCACCTAGTATCAGAAGAAGACTCTTGATGGGCAGGAAGCCGGGGCCAACAAGTCCAAACACAAGATCAAGTATGACGCATAGAGAAAGGAAACAGGAAGAGAACGCTGATAAAATGGGGTCAAGAACAGAACAGAGGCCGCACACACGAGCAATGCCTGCTTACACAAGCACATGTCAAGGGATGATGAGTCTGTTGATGGCCTGGAGGACCTAGTGGACGGATACGCTGCCAGATGTTTTATCACCCAACCCACCAAATATCTACATATAGTTTTGCTATGGCAGGGGTAGGGAACCTCCGGCTCTCCAGCTGCTGTGAAGAGCCACTGCTGGGCTGTCACCAGAGTGAAGCAGGAGCTCCAACGCTCCCCCTGCTGGCCGCACAGCTCGCTGCTGGCTGTGGGAGTAACTACTTTGAGGGAGCACATATCTGGACATAACTACTGTGAGGGGGCACAAGAAGGACATAACTTTTATGAAGGGACCACAATAGTACTGTGTGGTAGCACTAGATTACCCTGCTATACATTGGCATGGCTCAGTCTTACAGGCCAGCACAGCGCCCCCTGCTGGGGATTTCACAGGGGCAGTCGCCATCCCTTCCTTTTGTGATTA
The DNA here is from genome assembly GCA_033119425.1 of Bufotes viridis. Lineage (NCBI taxonomy): Eukaryota > Metazoa > Chordata > Amphibia > Anura > Bufonidae > Bufotes > Bufotes viridis. The sequence goes on along the minus strand of CM065590.1, from coordinate 40,500,370 downwards.
TTCTCTTTTTCTCTCCACAGGGACCTTGTTCTGGATCCAGTGGACGTTACGCCGACGCCAGCGACTCCCTGGATGAGGTAGGATCCAAGGTTTGCACTGGGGCCCATAACAGTCTAGTTACTACCCTGATTAGGGTTATTCACTTTAGAAAAAAGATGACTGAGGGGAGATCTAATAACTATGTATAAATATATCAGGGGTCAGTACAGAGATCTGTCCCATCATCTATTTATCCCCAGGACTGTGACTGTGACGAGGGGACATCCTCTGCGTCTGGAGGAAAGAAGGTTTCTACACAAACATAGAAGAGGATTCTTTACGGTAAGAGCAGTGAGACTATGGAACTCTCTGCCTGAGGAGGTGGTGATGGTGAGTACAATAAAGGAATTCAAGAGGGGCCTGGATGTATTTCTGGAGTGTAATAATATTACAGGCTATAGCTACTAGAGATGGGTCCTTGATCCAGGGAGTTATCTGAGTGTGGAAGTGGGAAAAATTGGCTTCTACCTCACGTTTTTTTTTGCCTATCTCTAGATCAACTTGTAGGAAACAGGCCGAACTGGATGGACAGGTGTCTTTTTTCAGCCTTATTTACTATGTTACTATGGGGCACTCCCTCAGGCCTTTGCTCTCTCATCAGCGCAGTTGAAATGTAGTATTAAAGAATGAAGCCAGAATTAAAAGTAGAGCAGTCTTTATTACTAAGTGCAAAGTGTAACCTCAGGTACATTCAATAGCAGCATTTTCCAAGTACGATTCTCGGGCACGAGTAAGGAACATGGAGGCAGGTTGGTTGGCTGCAATTTCGCACTAGTATTGTACTGGCCCAGTAGTATTCTGGGTGATGGGTGTCTTAGCCATAGTCCCTCACCTTGCAGCATTGTCTTTTAATGCTGGTCTCAGCTGCTCTCCTCTGTATGATTCCTCTCGAGTATCTGCTTGAGGCCTAATTCACACGTCCGTAGTGTGTTTTGCGGAAACACGGAAACACGGATCCGCAAAACACGGACAGCTGCAATGTGCATTCTGCATTTTGTGGACCGCACATTGCTGGCACTATATAGAGAATGCCTTTTCTTGCCCGCAATTGCGGACAAGAATAGGACATATTCTATTTTTTTGCGGAAACGCAGATGCGGAAACATGGATGCGGACATCACATAGTGTGCTGTCCAAATCCATTCCTGCCTCTTTGAAATGAATGGGTCTGCAACCCTTCCGCAAAATTGCGGATAGGATGCGGATCCATTTTGCAGACGTGTGAATTAGGCCTGAGGATGTTTTTAGTTATTCACTCTGGAGAATCCTCTTTAGGAGCAGGAGCTCTGCAGTGTGCTTCCTCTCCTTCCTAAGGCTGCTCAGCAACTCCCTCTCCTGGCAGGAAGCAGAACAAGCCCACTTCAGCTCACTCCTTACCAGGTAATAGCGGCCAAAATCATACAAAATACATAACATTATAATGCATAATAATAATACAAACTATATAGAGTACACAGCAGTTGCAGATATCCCCAGGTCTAGGGTCCTGCACGAGTGTGAATTTGTCTGTTTTATATGGGTGTGCACTTATGGATTTTTAACGTATATGTATTTCTGCATATGTATATCTGTATAAGTAGTTATGTGTGTGTGTATTAGTGTGTATGTATATATGTCGGTATGTGTGTGTATTAGTGTGTATGTATATATGTAGGTATGTGTGTGTATTAGTGTGTATGTATATATGTAGGTATGTGTGTATTAGTGTGTATGTATGTGTATATGTAGGTATGTGTACATGTTAGTGTGTATGTATGTGTGTGTATATATGTAGTTCTGTGTGTGTATTAGTGTGTATGTAGGTATGTGTGTGTGTATGTATGTACATATTAGTGTGTATGTGTATATGTAGATATGTGTGTGTATGTATGTAGGTATGTGTGTGCGTATTAGTGTGTACATATGTGTGTGTATTAGTGTGTAGGTATGTGTGTGTATTAGTGTGTATGTATGTATGTATATATGTAGGTATGTGTGTGTGTATTAGTGTGTATGTATGTATATATGTAGGTATGTGCATGTATTAGTTTGTATGTATGTATATATATAGGCATGTGTGTGTATTAGTGTGTATGTATATGTAGGTATGTGTGTGTATAAGTGTGTATGTATGTATATATGTAGGTATGTGTGTGTATAAGTGTGTATGTATATATGTAGGTATGTGTGTGTATTAGTGTGTATGTATATATGTAGGTATGTGTGTGTATTAGTGTGTATGTATATGTAGGTATGTGTGTGTATAAGTGTGTATGTATGTATATATGTAGGTATGTGTGTGTATAAGTGTGTATGTATGTATATATGTAGGTATGTGTGTGTATAAGTGTGTATGTATGTATATATGTAGGTATGTGTGTGTATTAGTGTGTATGTATGTATATATGTAGGTATGTGTGTGTATTAGTGTGTATGTATATATGTAGGTATGTGCGTGTATTAGTGTGTATGTATATATGTAGGTATGTGCGTGTATTAGTGTGTATGTATGTATATATGTAGGTATGTGCGTGTATTAGTGTGTATGTATATATGTAGGTATGTGTGTGTATTAGTGTGTATGTATATATGTAGGTATGTGTGTGTATTAGTGTGTATGTATGTATATATGTAGGTATGTGTGTGTATTAGTGTGTATGTATATATGTAGGTATGTGTGTGTATTAGTGTGTATGTATGTATATAGGTAGGTATGTGCGTGTATTAGTGTGTATGTATGTATATATGTAGGTGTATACGTGTATTAATGTGTATGTATAGATATATGTAGGTATATGTGTGTGTTAGTGTGTATGTATATATGTAGGTATGTGTGTGTATTAGTGTGTATGTATGTATATATGTAGGTATGTGTGTGTATTAGTGTGTATGTATATATGTAGGTATGTGTGTATTAGTGTGTATGTATATATGTAGGTATATGTGTGTGTTAGTGTGTATGTATATATGTAGGTATGTGTGTGTATTTTTGTGTATGTATATATGTAGGTATGTGTGTGTATTAGTGTGTATGTATGTATATATGTAGGTATGTGTGTGTATTAGTGTGTATGTATATATGTAGGTATGTGTGTATTAGTGTGTATGTATGTATATATGTAGGTATGTGTGTGTATTAGTGTGTATGTATATATGTAGGTATGTGCGTGTATTAGTGTGTATGTATGTATATATGTAGGTATGTGCGTGTATTAGTGTGTATGTATGTATATATGTAGGTATGTGTGTGTATTAGTGTGTATGTATATATGTAGGTATGTGTGTATTAGTGTGTATGTATGTATATATGTAGGTATGTGTGTGTATTTTTGTGTATGTATATATGTAGGTATGTGTGTGTATTAGTGTGTATGTATATATGTAGGTATGTGTGTGTATTAGTGTGTATGTATGTATATATGTAGGTATGTGTGTGTATTAGTGTGTATGTATATATGTAGGTATGTGTGTATTAGTGTGTATGTATGTATATATGTAGGTATGTGTGTGTATTTTTGTGTATGTATATATGTAGGTATGTGTGTGTATTAGTGTGTATGTATATATGTAGGTATGTGCGTGTATTAGTGTGTATGTATGTATATATGTAGGTATGTGCGTGTATTAGTGTGTATGTATGTATATATGTAGGTATGTGTGTGTATTAGTGTGTATGTATATATGTAGGTATGTGTGTGTATTAGTGTGTATGTATATATGTAGGTATGTGTGTGTATTAGTGTGTATGTATGTATATATGTAGGTATGTGTGTGTATTAGTGTGTATGTATGTATATATGTAGGTATGTGCGTGTATTAGTGTGTATGTATGTATATATGTAGGTATGTGCGTGTATTAGTGTGTATGTATATGTAGGTATGTGCGTGTATTAGTGTGTATGTATGTATATATGTAGGTATGTGTGTGTATTAGTGTGTATGTATATGTAGGTATGTGCGTGTATTAGTGTGTATGTATATATGTAGGTATGTGTGTATTAGTGTGTATGTATATATGTAGGTATGTGTGTGTATTAGTGTAGTATGTATATATGTAGGTATGTGCGTGTATTAGTGTGTATGTATGTATATATGTAGGTATGTGTGTGTATTAGTATGTATGTATATATGTAGGTATGTGTGTATTAGTGTGTATGTATATATGTAGGTATGTGTGTATTAGTGTGTATGTATGTATATATGTAGGTATGTGTGTATTAGTGTGTATGTATGTATATATGTAGGTATGTGCGTGTATTAGTGTGTATGTATGTATATATGTAGGTATGTGTGTATTAGTGTGTATGTATGTATATATGTAGGTATGTGTGTGTATTAGTGTGTATGTATATATGTAGGTATGTGTGTGTATTAGTGTGTATGTATATATGTAGGTATGTGTGTATTAGTTATGTATGTATATATGTAGGTATGTGTGTGTATTAGTGTGTATGTATATATGTAGGTATGTGTGTGTATTAGTGTGTATGTATATATGTAGGTATGTGTGTATATTAGTGTGTATGTATGTATATATGTAGGTATGTGTGTGTATTAGTGTGTATGTATATATATGTAGGTATGTGTGTATAATATGTATGTATGTATATATGTAGGTATGTGTGTGTATTAGTGTGTATGTATATATGTAGGTATGTGTGTGTATTAGTGTGTATGTATATATGTAGGTATGTGTGTATTAGTGTGTATGTATATATGTCGGTATGTGTGTGTATTAGTGTGTATGTATATATGTCGGTATGTGTGTGTATTAGTGTGTATGTATATATGTAGGTATGTGTGTATTAGTGTGTATGTATATATGTAGGTATGTGTGTGTATTAGTGTGTATGTATATATGTAGGTATGTGTGTGTATTAGTGTGTATGTATATATGTAGGTATGTGTGTGTATTAGTGTGTATGTATATATGTAGGTATGTGTGTGTATTAGTGTGTATGTATATATGTCGGTATGTGTGTGTATTAGTGTGTATGTATATATGTCGGTATGTGTGTGTATTAGTGTGTATGTATATATGTAGGTATGTGTGTGTATTAGTGTGTATGTATATATGTCGGTATGTGCGTGTATTAGTGTGTATGTATATATGTCGGTATGTGTGTGTATTAGTGTGTATGTATATATGTAGGTATGTGTGTGTATTAGTGTGTATGTATATATGTAGGTATGTGTGTGTATTAGTGTGTATGTATGTATATATGTAGGTATGTGTGTGTATTAGTGTGTATGTATATATGTAGGTATGTGTGTGTATTAGTGTGTATGTATATATGTAGGTATGTGTGTATTAGTGTGTATGTATATATGTCGGTATGTGTGTGTATTAGTGTGTATGTATATATGTAGGTATGTGTGTGTATTAGTGTGTATGTATATATGTAGGTATGTGTGTATTAGTGTGTATGTATATATGTAGGTATGTGTGTGTATTAGTGTGTATGTATATATGTAGGTATGTGTGTGTATTAGTGTGTATGTATATATGTAGGTATGTGTGTGTATTAGTGTGTATGTATATATGTAGGTATGTGTGTGTATTAGTGTGTATGTATATATGTAGGTATGTGTGTGTATTAGTGTGTATGTATATATGTAGGTATGTGTGTGTATTAGTGTGTATGTATATATGTCGGTATGTGTGTGTATTAGTGTGTATGTATATATGTAGGTATGTGTGTGTATTAGTGTGTATGTATATATGTCGGTATGTGCGTGTATTAGTGTGTATGTATATATGTCGGTATGTGCGTGTATTAGTGTGTATGTATATATGTCGGTATGTGCGTGTATTAGTGTGTATGTATATATGTCGGTATGTGCGTGTATTAGTGTGTATGGTAGAGTGGCCACTGGCTTCACGCAAGAAAGCCGGACCTCACCGGCCACGTCCCCAAACTATAAACCATGCCCCACATCAGTGAAGCCACGCCCCATCAGTGAAGCCACGCCCCATCTGTGAAGCCACGCTCCCTTTATCCATGAACCACACCCCTGCATCTGTGGAGCCACACCCCCACCGCCGGCCAGGGAAGAACTTTCCGCATGGAAGGTGAGCTGCGGCTCTAGTGACTGGGGGTGAGAGAAGCCTCGTTCAGTTGCTGCAGCTCACACTCACACAATGCTGTGCCGCTGTCTGAGCGTGAGCTACTGAACGGGAGGACATCCCTGTGTCCGACAGGCACTGCGCCGGACGGGGGACAGGGAGCCTAAAAACCAGCTGTCTGGCCACCCTAGTGTATGGGTGTCTGCACATGTATGCACTACATGTACTACGCTGCCTTTACTGTGGGCTGAGCAGTCGTGCTCATTAGCGCCCCCTCTGCTCCTTTCCATTACTGCACGTATAAAGCTCTGCACACATTGACCTCCTTTGTAGAAACCTCTTAATTGCTGATGTACTCATGGCTGCGCGGTGAGGCGAGCACGTATAGAGCCGTATATAACATACAGCTCTGCAGGGAGCCACAAACACTCTCCTCTGTGCACCACTTCCTGACATAGCAGAGGCGATACGTTAACCAGACTGCTCTCCTCGTGATGTCTTATACTGGAGGGGGGGGGACATATAGACCCGGTCCTGGTTATACACATTGCACATCACCGACACTAGGAAAGCTGGGTCCATACAGGCCTACTGGTTCTCACCCAGCTTTCCCAGAAGCAGATGCGGTGGAGTAAGACATTCTCTGGTGTGATTACCGGAGTCAAGGTTCTGCACTGTCTTAAAGGGATTGTCCATCTTCTGTAAATAAAGCTCAGTCATTGTGTAATGGGAAAAATGTATCATTTAACTTGTATTCCAATCTTTATCATTTTCAGGATCGATCTCTGCTTGCTGTCAGTGAATGGAAAAGACACGGTGCACTGCTCCATACATCAGTGTATGATCAGTGAGGGTCCCACCAATCAAACAGGCGGAGTTGCAGTACCAGACACAGCCACACCTGTATATATGGCGCTGTTCCTGGATAATGGTCTATGCTCTTAAAGGGAAACTTGGTCCACAACGGGCTCGCGACCACCCAGTCTGACCAGTAACAAGTCTCTGTATTTCTCTCACCCGTACCCATATAAACAGCGGGGTGGAGGCTTCTTCCCTTTGGGTGTGGCTGCTGTCAGCGGTACTCACAGCTCTGGGACTCAGCAGAACTGTTCACCATGATTTAGGGACCCCCAGTTCTTTGTCGTTCTGTCCTCGGAGGGTCTCCCGGTGGAAGCTCTGATCTGAAATCAATGCTCAGCATCAATAAGAACCTCCTGGTGGGAGACAATATAAAAGCTCCCCCCATTTCACACGCGCTTCGTGAAGAACCGCCGTGCCCTTCACAACCAGGAACTAGTGTTGAGCGAACTTGTTTTTTAAGTTCTGCGTCCAAAGTTTGGGTTCATCGAAGAATTCCGGTATGGATTCCAAATTCCATTATGGTCCGTGGTAGCGGAATCCATAACGGGATTCTTCGATAACCCCAACCCGAACTTTGGACGCAGAACTTTAAACACAAGTTGGCTCGACACTACCAGGGACAAGAAATGAGGATGTAGTTTGGTAACCCTCTTCCAGGCCAGACTGGAGGAGAACATACACAACCGATCAAACAGTAAAACCTTAGGGTGTAAGCTGGGCCCACCACCCCCCGTTACAGTATGAGTGGACCCAATGGTCCCTCAACCACTTAAGAAAACACCAGCAGGTTACTCACCCTTTTCCGCTCCAGCTCTGCTCTTCCTTTCACCTCCTTCCCCGTCTCCCGCTCGACCCAGAAGCTCCGTCTTGGTGGTCTTCCTTTTCTGTGTCCGGTTACCATGATAGTTGCCCGATTATAGTTATTTCTGCTTGATTTTGCCTTCTATTGTTGCTGATCCATATTCGCCCCTCACAATGTTCCCAGAAAGCCTGGACTTCTTCCTCCTCCCTCTGAAGTTCTGACTTGGCTTCATCTGGACTTTCCTACTCTCTGCACCTCTACTTATCCTGCTACCTGATTCTGACCCCTGCTCCATCTCTACGAGCCTATTCTGGAATGTCTTATGCAACACTTACACTCTGCTTTATGCAGAAGGAGGGATACTCTCTAACCACTTGGCTTATCTCCCAAGAGCCTAACATCCCCCTGAGCTTCTACCATCCACTGACTTACCGGGACTGCAACACCAAGGCCATTTTACAGGCCACAATCCGCTGATCTCCGAGGGCCCACACCTTCCCTCAGTCTATTAGACAGCTTTCAGCCCAACGACTCACTCTTGTGCAGGCTCGGCCTAGCACTACACGTGGCTTCAGCCACACACTGCTTCTACTACCTGCTTCCAGACCCTTATATAACAGACACCTGGTATTTGCTACAACAGAGCCATCTAGTGGTAAAAGCTAATACTACAGTGTACACTTTGCAATGTATTTTACCTATCAACAGTAACAAGGAGAATACAGAGAAAACAGCTACATAAGAAAAAGTCACATTAGAATGGGTTTATCGGTATGATGAGGATGTCTTAGACACCAGAATTGAAAAAAATATGCTTTTCTTATCGTTGACAACTCTTTTACAGGTTATAATACTACTACTACTAATGATAATAATAATAATTAACATAGTGAGTAACAGTATAGTAACTGATCCGGAACAGGTTGAGAACATAAGTCTACATTAGCACTGGGGTGATCAGGAGTGGTGCTTTTCACATGTAAAAGTCTCAGATATTTTAGTCAATCATTTTGTAGGTAATCCAGGTGCCTCCTGCTTTTTGCTGAACTCCTCTGCAGATGTGTCAGCAGTAGCGTTTTTGCTTCTCACACTGACAGGCATCTAACTGCTATCTTTCATGTGCCAGTTAAAGGGGTTTTCACTCCTTAACATTTGTGGCCTATCGCTAGGATAGGCTACAACTGTCAGATAGAAGCAGGTCCCACCCCTGAGAACCAGACCTCTAAAGTGAAGGAGAGCACACTGCCAGGGGTGCACCGCCAATGAGGCGAGATGAGGCGATTGCCTCGGGCAGCACCAGAAAGGGACAAGTTGGGGGGGCAGTGGAAAAGCCTTGGGCAATGATTGCTTCCATTGTGGCAGCGTTCCTCTCTGCATATTCAATTATACCGCTGTTCTCAGGACAGTAATATATTTGAATGCTGCGATGGGGCATGGGAGCGATGTCTCCCTGCCCCACCATTCGCTCTAATGTAGCCTTTGGGCCACAAGGGGGGAGGGGTTCACTATTTTGTAGTTGGGGTACGCACTATGGGGACATTGGAGGCTCTAAAAAGGGATATTTTTTATACTTGAACACATTATTAGGGAGCCAGTATGGGGACATTCATTCTACTGGGGGTGCTAAAAGGGGGTTATTTTTATACTGGCACATATAAGGGAGCATTTTGGCACTATCACACATTATAAGGGGGTATGTTTTGTACAAGCACACCTTACAGGGGGACTTATTATTACTGGGGCATTATTGTTGGCTTTATTACTATTTGGGGACTATGCTTACGAGTATGGGCACTATGGGGCTCTACTATGCTAACGAGTATGGGCACTATGGGGCATTATTGCTTCTGGGGCAAAATAAGGGACATTATTACTTTTTAAGGCACTGTTACCACATATAGCACTCTGGCAGGGAATTATTACTACTGGGGGACTGTTACATTGGGGGGGGGGGGGGGGCACCCTAGCACAGTATCAGCTTAGCACAAACAGGACACTGTTTACAGCACTATAAGTGTCAGGGGTAGTATTTGCTGGGCACTGTTATTTTTTAGGGCAGTGTGTGCCAGTAATTATTGAAGGGGAACGGTTTGTGTGGTACCAGTATTTATAGGGAGACTGTTTCTGCAGTATAGTATTGGGGAGCACAGTTGGCATAGTAGGGGTGGCAGGACGGGGTGGTCAGAAGATGGGTGGAGGATAGAAAAAAGTAGGAAACTAAGATGTCTGTGTACCCAACTCTGCAGAGACAACAGGTGGCTGAAAGAAATCATCATGGCGGTCTGGTCTGAATGGAGAATAAAGGAAAAGGGAATGTCTAAATTAAAGGAGACATCACTGGATGTAAGAGAAAGAGGTATGTGGCGCTGTATTAACCTGCATGTTTTATAGCACTATATCTAATGTTTTGCAGGTATGTCTTTAACACTAGGGGATTTCAGTCATCGCCTCAGGCGGCAGAAAGGTTAGACGCACCCCTGCACACTGCGCATGTGTGGCATCATCTACATTCACTGCTTTGGGATTTCCAAAAATAGGTGAGTGAGAGCTCTAGGCTATTTTCGGAAGTCCTCTAGCAGCGAATTGAGGGTGGAAGCACAGGAGCGGCTGCTCTCTTTCTGGAGATGTCTCAGAGGTGTGACCACCACCTATCTATTGATATTGATGGCATATCCCAGCGATATGCCACAAATGTTGACATGGGACAACCCCTTAAATCACTGTTGATACACCAGGTGCCTCCTGCTTTTTGCTGAACTCCTCTGCAGATATTTGTTGCCAGTACTTTGGTGATTTTGCCCATGGACTGGCCACTCCCTGCAGTCTGTGGCTTTCTGATCTGCTCTGCCTCATCTGGAAGTGATGAAACCCACATGTAGACTGCTCAGATCTTGAATACACTACACAAAGACCAGAAGGTTGCTGCTATCCTCTCACCAGTCTGGCACTATTTCCACTAACTCTCACTGGTTGGCTACTTCTCCTGGTACTTTTTACTGCTCTGCACCACCCTCTCCTCTGATTAGTACATACTCACCAATTAGGATCGCGTCTCATCCATCTCTTCCTCCAAGAACCAGTTTCTCTCATGTAGTACCCTCATCTAGGGACCTTCTATTCTCCTAGGTAGTGTTCTCTGAGCATCGGCAATCTCAGATTCATCCATTAGACTACTAAATAGTGAATCATGGGTCATCATCACTAGAAAGATCAAGTTTCCACTGCTCCAGAGTCCAGTGAGGATGTGCTTTACACCACTCCAGCCGACACTTGGCATTGAGTATGGACATGTTAGACTTTTCGGCACCTGCTCAACCATGGAAACCAATTTTATGAAGCTCCCGATGCACAGGTCTGGAGAGTCCACATATTTTTGGTCATTTGTTGTATATCTTTAGTATAGTTTGGAATATCTTACAAACCAGCAAGTCAACAAACTGCCAGACTATCAGAAACTTGATGGACAGTAGTCAGGAAAGTAGTGAGCTTAAAGTATAATGTCATGGGTGACTCTACACATGTGTCGGAGGTGTCTGAATGAATTTCCCTCTTTGTGGTCACAGAGCTGTAACTCCCCGGTTGTCCCCTCCTCCTCACTTCGGAGATCTGTGTCGCCACTGTGCATTACTACAGAAGCCCCTAGTGCTCTAATCGTGATGGACAGGTATGGAGGACCTCCAATGTCCGTCTTCACAGTGGAAGACCGTGTCCAGCCGTCTGCCCCCTACCTCCCACTGGTCAGAAGGACGGCTGACAGGGGCAAGCTGTTGATTCAGCTGGTGCTGCTGGTATTTTCTCTGCTGGCCTTGTGTGGAGCAGCATCCGAAATCTACTTCTTAATGAAGGTGGAGTCCAGGTTAAAGGCAGTTCAGAATTTGGTGAGTGCAACTTCATTGTGGGGCCAATGGAAGGAATCTGACCACAGGGGGTGTATTCTGCTGACCTAGACAGTACCACACACAATAGACTTAGATACGTGAGCTCAGAAGACAGTATCCTACGTAATAATCCTATATACATCATATCAGCACTCAGTATCACACATGACCCAATTTGATACATGAGCTCATCACACAGTATCCTACATAATAGGCTTAGATACATGAGTTCAGTAGACAATACTGCACATCGCAGGCTTATATACACGAGCTCAGAAAACAGTATCACAAATAATAGGCTTAGATACATCATATCAACAGACAGTATCAAACAAAAGGCTTAGATACTTCGGCTCAGCAGACAGTATCACATATGATAGGATTAGATACATGGGCTCAACAGACAGTATCACACACGATATGACTAGATACATCATCTCTGAGGGTTATACATATTTGGCACTTACTGTATGTATTCTACTGCCTTATTTTTTGCACTTCTCTCTGACTGATTTTGCAGGTCATGTTAATAAAAAAACCTTAGGCAAAACTATAGAAGGTGGAGAGGGTGCAGGTACACCGAGGTCTTGGTTCCTCAGGGTCTTTTTGTCCCTTAATAGGACATCAGTGTAATAAATAGGATTTTGTAAATGGGGCGTTCCTATTGTAAATTTGGGAATCGTGGCCCAGGAGCTTAAAGGGGTTTTCCGGGTTCACAGCTAAATCCGGACATACCCATAATTTCACCCCGGCAGCCCCCCTGATATTAGCATCGGAGCCTCTCATGCTCGGATGCGCTCCCTTGCCCTGCTCTAGATCTCGCAGGGCAAGGGCTCTTTTGTTTACAATAACACACTGCCGGGCGGAAGCTTCCACCCGGCAGTGTGTTCGGTGATGTCATCGGCTCTGGTGGGGATGCTTTAGCGCTGCCCTAGCCATTTTACAGGCTAGGGCAGCGCTAAAGCCCGCACATCAGTGCCGGTGACGTCACCGGGCTTCCTGGCAGCCCCATAGATAGCCCGGTTCTTCACCGGAACGCCAGAAAATGCCTTTGCCCTGCTCGATTTAGCTCTGAACCCGGACAACCCCTTTAAAGTTATGCCATGGTACACTTACAAAGTACATGAGAAGGTGCCTGAGCAATAGGTTTTCAGCTTGCTAGTTCCTGCAAAGGTGTGCTATATTCGTTTGTCAGCCTGTGTACCGACTTATGCACATCTCCCGTGTTGTGACCCTTCGCTGCCTGACCTGTCCTGTGCCTGACATACGTATGAACTCTGAATGTCTGCCTTGGCCTCTGACTGTTTATCTGTACCCTGCCAGCCCTGACTTTGGCCTGTCCCTGACTATGATTTTGCCTGACCCTTCGGTGCTCTGCACCAGTGTATCTGAGCCCCATGGGTCAGCTGTCAATCCAACAGAGACTACATCAGTAGGGATCGGCCTTGTGGTTCCCCTACCACGAAGTCCAGACCCCTGTATACGGGTTCAAAAACCTGGGGAATGCCATGATAAAGCCCTTAGGAATAGCCCAAAGCTAAATCTGTTGGTTGACACAGTGGTTCCACGCAATGGCGTTTGTGAGGGTTTAAACTTCTTGGATCACCTTCTGTGTTCCACTGACAGACAAACTACACTTATTGAAAAATAAAATTCCACACCAAGGAGGAGCTGTTGGAATTAAGCTATTTCTTTCTGCTAAGCACCTGGAAATGGGCAAGGCAGAGATAAAGGTGTAATAAAGGTGCCACCTTGGTCTGGATGGTGAAACCGTGGGAGCTACTACTGCTTGTTGGTGAAGCAAACGATCTTCTCTACTGGTGGTCTGTCTGGGCCAGAGCCTCTATGCTCCAAATGTGCATGCCCTTGCGTAGCCACTGTTTCCAACACCTCCTAACAGCTAGGTCAGAACAGTCTAGATGGTGGCCAGTTCATAAAAACGACCATCTGGAATCTCTCACCCCAATGATGCTTCCCCTCTCAAAGTTTGTCAACTGGACAAAATGTCTGCAAATGCTACGTAGAAGCATGTCTAGTAATGAGTCAGTTTATCAATAAATGTATTTGGCCTTAAAAGCCTATGCTTCATTGGTAGAAGGCTTCGAAAGGTCCATCACAGGGTAAGCAGTTGAGCTCGGGAAGCAAGATCTTAACATCCGTAAACCTAAGAGTCTCCTATGCTTTAGTGACTCCTTGGTGGGAACTATTACTTTTCAAAGGGTTGTCCAGAATTAGAAAACATGGATTCTTTCTTTCAAAAATTGCACCAGACATGTGCTCCTGCTGTGGTGTTTTTGTAGCTCAGCCCCATTGACTTTAATTGAACTTAGCTGCAATACCAAACACAACCCACGGACAGATGTGCAGCTGTTCCTTTAATCGCTAGAATCACATGACCACATCTATATGGACATTGCAAAGATCCTGACATTCACATGGGCTTCCTGAGATCTATATATGAATTATAACATATTGGGTCCAATTTCTTTTAGATTCAAGAAAATGATCCTGCACAGAAAATGATCTTCAGACCAGGTAAAAAAACATTAGAAGAAAAAATTAAGATGGTGTCCAAGATATGTCAGAGTGTTCAAGCATTGTGGTCTACCTTTAGGAAATGGTAATAGTAGATAGCACCATAGCTGAATGGACCGGCCATTATTCTACCATCTCATCCTTGGTCAGTGACAAAGACCTCATGGTCTTCACTTGAGTTTTGCTATTTTGTTTGCTGGTGGAGAGAGAAAAACTGTGCATCAAAAAGGGGACGAGGCCAACCTGAGTTGGAATCTTCTTAGGGACATAACAGGAACATGCTGGGCCCCATTCCCCCAACAGCATGGCCTGAGAAAATGAATCAAGCTCCCAGACTACACTTTAAAATATAATCTGACCTCAGAATATACCAATAACATGAGACCCGTTACTCATCAGTTTGGGTGCCAGCAACACGTCTTTCCTCTACTGGCCGTAGCCGATTCATAGTTGCTTGGCAACCTGCAGAACCCACTTCCTGTCCTTTGTGGAAGTGGTATATTTTAAGTTACTCAAATAGCAATTTGAATCCAGCACGTAAAGTTTAAAATCTTACGGTTCTTTATTGGGAATCTTCAAGCACATACAGTACGATGGACAGCAATTCCTCAGTCATCCTTCAGATCAACATGTTTGGCTCGAAACATGTTGATCTGAAGGATGACTGAGGAATGGCTGTCCATCGTACTGTATGTGCTTGAAGATTCCCAAAAAGAAACGTAAGATTTTAAACTTTACGTGCTGGATTCAAATTGCTCTTTGAGTATGTTACAACCATGCCGGCCTAGCTGTTTCCGTGACACGTATGGACATTGGTGAGCTGGATAATATTTATTTTTATGTATATTTTAAGTGGATTATTTGCCTTTATCGAAAATTGTTTTCTTCATCTGGTTTTATGCATTTATTTTTTATTTATCTTCCAGGCTCATGGGATGGGCCTCCTTTGCCTTCAGCTCATGTCACTGGTATGTATGGTAGACAGAGGAAAAGACTTAGGGTCCTTTCACGCTGGTGTTTTGGTTTTCCGGCATAGAGTTCCGTCCTCGGCGCTCTATGCCGGAAAAATCCTGATCAGGATCATCCTCATGCATTCTGAATGGAGAGAAATCCGTTCAGGATGCATCAGGATGTCTTCAGTTCAGGACCGGAACGTTTTTTGGACGCAGCAAATACCGCAGCATGCTGCGCTTTTTGTTCCGTCCAAAAATCCGAACACTGCACGCAGGCCGGATCCGGAATTAATGCCCATTGAAAGGCATTAATCCGGATCCGGCCTTAAGCTAAACGTCGTTTCGGCGCATCGCCGGATCCGACGTTTAGCTTTTTCTCAATGGTTACCATGGCAGCCAGGACGCTAAAGTCCTGGTTGCCATGGTAAAGTGTAGTGGGGAGCGGGGGAGCAGTATACTTACCATCTGTGCGGCTCCCGGGGCGCTCCAGAGTGACGTCAGGGCGCCCTACACGCATGGATCAAGTGATCGCATGGATCACGTGATCCATGCGCATGGGGCGCTCTGACGTCATTCTGGACCGCTCCGGGAGCCGCATGGACTGTAAGTATACCGCTCCCCCGCTCCTCACTACTACTATGGCAACCAGGACTTTAATACCGTCCTGGCTGCCATAGTAACCTGAAAGCATTAGAAGACTGATCAGGATCCTGATCAGTCTTCTAATGCTTTCAGGCGACTTGCGTTCTGACGGATCCGGCGGGACGGAAGTGCCTGCCGGATCCTCAGAACGCAAGTGTGAAAGTGGCCTTATACAGTGTGACATTGGTAGATTATCCAAAGATTTATCCAAAGCATTTCTCCAACTGGGAAACCTAGTAGTAGTGGTTGTTAGGGGCTATTAGGGCATGTACTATGTGCCTCCTGGGTACCTACAAGCTCTTCTACCTTGAACTAAAAATTTAGAGCATAATCTGTGCCATGTATGAAAGGGAAGCCTAGAAACCACTAGAAAATAGGGAGCCCACTATGTTTCATGATGCTGGCCCAATGTTTCAGTATAGAGTTAAGTATGGAGATCAAATTTGTTCTGTGTAGAACAGTACAGTTTCAATTTAGAGGTTTCTCGTGGATTGGTATGTATCTCCATGGGGAACATTTGGTGTCCACTCGGCATTTAATGAAGATTTCTAAGATTTCATTTCATATGACTTGAGCGTCTAGCAAAAAGTGTTGAGACCTCATAAGTAGGCGAAAACCACCACAGGATAACATTAGTGCCATTTTTACCACATGGAATTAAAGTACGGAGTCTGACCCAACTTTTTTTTCTAGGCATTGTTGTTGTAGACAGTTCTTCAAATGGTCCTCTTCAGTGGGAACATGACAAAGGTCTAGCCTTCCTTCACGAGATTAACTATAGCAATGGATCGCTCCTGTGCCCAAAGGCTGGACTATATTTCATATACTCCAAGTTGCAGTTGGGATTATCTAAATGCCCACAAGACAATGAAAATTCAGTATTCAGTCATCAGGTGGTCAAGAGAAGCTCAACGATAAACATATCCATGCTGGCCAACATAAGAAGATTTTGTGACACTCAAGGATCCATGGTATGGAGAGGAAGCAGCTTTGTAGGAGGCATCTTCAAGTTAGCCAAGGGCGAGGAAGTCTTTGTGAGGATGTCACATAAACGTCTCATACGTGTTCAAGGAGACTCTACAACGTTCTTTGGGATGTTCATGGTTTAGTTAGCCCAAAAGGAACATTTTCTTGAATCTAACATGAATTTCTTAAAGTTCTCTTCATCTTTGAAATTATCTCTACAAGACATCTTGAAGGATTTGTTTTTGTAGATGTCAACCAAGGAACATGTCTGGAGGTATGGTCAGCAGTGAAGTTATACCTCCTTACCAGAAGGCCTATCGGTGAAAACATATCTACGAAAGCTCCCATGGTGTTTGGAAACCATCTCAGGAGAGGCAAGGGGAATTATGACTTTTTAGGGTATCGGTTAATAAATCCATCTCAACCTTCTGAAATGCATCCAAGAAAAGTCAACTGGGAGGGTAAACCATAAAATTCTCTCTTGCCTTTCGAGTGCTTTGATTAGTTGGACATGTTTACGGTCAAGAACAAAGGCATGTAGAAGGACCTTTCTAATTTTCTTGTTTTTCTTGTTTATTTATCCCCTAACTTAATCATGAAGATGTATTTTAAATTTTTGTCCATTATATGAATGTGTAAAAGAAGATGGAAAAACCTTATAGGTGGAAATGTCTCAAGGGTAATACCCGTAAAAAAGCAAAAAAAAAAATAAGAAAATTGTATAACATAAATATGATCTAAATAAAGTTTTTAAACCTTTTTTTTTTTTTACAAAGCATTACCATAAATGAACACTTTATCTCCTAGGTAACAAAAATCAATCAAAAAAAAAAAAAATGTTAGATTAAGTCTAGTATTAAAGGGGTTGTGTAACTTCAGCAAGTGGCATTTATTATGTAGAGAAAATTAATACGAGGTACTTACTAATGTATTGTGATTCTCCATATTGCCTCCTTTGCTGGCTGGATTCATTTTTCCATCACATTACACACTGCTCGTTTCCATGGTTATGACCACCCTGCAATCCATCAGCGGTGGTCGTGCTTGCACACTATAGGAAAAAGAACCAACCTATGTGAGCTCCCATGGTCCCAGCCACCAGAAAGGCAAGCACATTTACCTATAGTGTGCAAGCACGACCGCCGCTAATGAATTGCAGGGTGGGCATCCGCAAGCAAGTGCGGGTGTGTTGCGTTTTTCATTGATGAAAAACGTAGAATATAGAACATGCTGCGATTTTCACGTAATGCACAAGTGAAAGGGGCCTTATAGCAGTTATATTCTTGCACATAGGAACAGTATTGTAGCAGTTATATTCTTATACATAGGATCAGTATTATAGTAGTTATATTCTTGTACATGGGAGCAGTATTATAGTAGTTATATTCTTGTACATAGGAGCAGTATTATAGTAGTTATATTCTTGTACATAGGAGGCAGTATTATAGTAGTTATATTCTTGTACATAGGGGCAGTATTATAGTAGTTATATTCTTGTACATAGGAGCAGTATTATAGTAGTTATATTCTTGTACATAAGAGCAGTATTATAGAAGTTATATTCTTGTACATAGGAGGCAGTATTATAGTAGTTATATTCTTGTACATAGGAGGCAGTATTATAGTAGTTATATTCTTGTACATAGTAGACAGTATTATAGTAGTTATATTCTTGTACATAAGAGCAGTATTATAGTAGTTATATTCTTGTATATAGGAGCAGTATTATAGTAGTTATATTCTTGTACATAGGGGCAGTATTATAGTAGTTATATTCTTGTATATAGGAGCAGTATTATAGTAGTTATATTCTTGTACATAGGGGCAGTATTATAGTAGTTATATTCTTGTACATAGGAGGCAGTATTATAGTAGTTATATTCTTGTACATGGGGCAGTATTATAGTAGTTATATTCTTGTACATAGGAGCAGTATTATAGTAGTTATATTCTTGTACATAAGAGCAGTATTATAGTAGTTATATTCTTGTACATAGGAGGCAGTATTATAGTAGTTATATTCTTGTACATAGGGGCAGTATTATAGTAGTTCCGCGGCCCATTATAGAAATGCCTATTCTTGTCCGCAAAACGGACAAGAATAGGACATGCTCTATTTTTTTTGCGGGGGCACGGAACGGAGCAACGAATGCGGACAGCACACGGAGTGCTGTCCGCATCTTTTGCGGCCCCATTGAAGTGAATGGGTCTGCGCCCGAGCCGCAAAATATGCGGCTCGGACGCGGACCCCAACAACGGCCGCGTGCATGAGGCCTTAGTCTGATTGTAAGACTTCTCTATACCCCACTTCTCAGGCACCTAATACCATAGTCCAGATACTGGGGGAGGTAGTGACAAGTTAATCTCCCCCTCTTGAGACTGCCGCCTCGCACCCAAGATTTTGCAAAAGGCAATATCCAGTCCCTGACACATGAGTCCAGGCAACCAAATTGAACTTTAAGTGACAAGGAGTCAAAGAACACCCTTGGATTTATCATATCCAGCCCACCCTCTCTCCTCTGTAGGTAAGTGATCCCTCTTTTTACTGGGTTCAACCTGTTCCCCCAAAGAAACTGGAAGAACAGACTGAAGAGCCTAGCCGAGAAAGATTCTAGCAAAGGAAAAATGACAGACACATATAAGAAAACAGGGACTTCAGCATTTTAACCCTTTCTCTATAGGTCAGCCTCCAGTTCTTCCATCGCTGAATCCTTTGTATATCCGGTTTCCAATCTTTCATCCCAATTTAGCCTGCCATTTTCTTCCCTCCCGAATTTAACCCCAAGGATTTTAATATAGGTGGAGGCTTTTGCAAACTCTAGCAGATTAAAGTCTGGATCAGAATTCAGCATCCATAAAGCCTGACTCTTCTCAAGGTAGACCAGAGACCCTGAGGCCTCCGAGTAGCTTCTGATGGCTGCAGACAACATCTCCACCTCACGAGGCTCAGATATCATCACAGTCACATCATCCACGTAGGCAACACAACACTCAGATGCACCCCCCGAAAATCATGCTCCTGCAGCGACCTCAGGAACGGGTCTAAGGCAAACACATACAGCAGTGGACTCAATGGGCAACCCTGCCTCACCCTTGTTTAAACTGAACGTGTCACCCTGCCAACCATTGACCAGAGGAAAGCTCTCTGCTACTCTATAGAAGGTTTTCAGCCAATCAATAAATTGTCCCGGAATACAGTACTTTGATAAAGTGGCCCATAGATACTCGTGGTCTACTCTGTCAAAGGCTTTAGCCTAGTCAAGACCAACAACATATCTCCCACACCTCAGAGCTTTACATCTCTCAAACATCTCCCTTATCGAGATGACTGCTCCAGAGATGTTCCGCCCTTTTACTGTGCCGAACTGACAGCCTGCCAACAGTGCCCGAGACAAACAGATTAACCTAGAGAAAATAATTTTTGCCAGAAGCATCCTGTCGATATTCAAGAGGGCAATTGGCCTCCAATTCTTGATGTCACTAGGCTCCTTACCTTTAGACAGCAGAATTAACGAGGACACCCTCATGGACGGAGGCATCAGGTGGTCTTCTAGACAATTTTTGTACACATCCATAAGAATTGGAGCAAAGAGGTCTTTAAATTTCTTATAAAATTCTGCTGTTATACCACCGGGACCTGGTGCCTTCTTCAGATGTAATTTATCAATAGCCACTTTAACCACCTCCACTGTCAATTCTGCTGTTAAAGGAGAAAATTCCAAATTGTTGGTATCAGCTCCTGGAGTTGTCTCCAAGAAATGAGCCACCTTCTCTTTATCCAAAACCTTACTCTGAAACAAGTCAAGCATAGTAAGATCTCACCACCTCCAGGATACCCTCCCGAGATTCCTGCAAAACACCCTGAGAGTCAGTGAGACTTGTGACCACTTTTTTTTCCACATGCTCCCGGCAGTTCTCAAAGGGAACAGGTGACCCTAAGGTCCCATAATCCCGTTCCAGATGTACTGATGCTGACTTATTTCAGATTTCAGTCGGTTGATCTTTTGGTTTTCCTCCCCACCCACCAAATACAGTGATTTCAATTCTTTACGCAGCTTGAGATACTTGCTGTACTTACTCTTCCTTTTCTTAGATGACAGTCTCCTTAAGAGCGATCTGATCTCCTCATTGACGTCCTCCCACCAGTCAGCCATATTGTCATAAAAGCAGAAAAACAAGACCCGATGATCTGAATAAGGGACTACTCCCTCCTTCATCCCACTGACAGTCTCTGCCGGGCTAACAAAAGCCAAATCTATCCTATTTCTTCTGTCGGCACAAGAGTAGGTGAAGTTTGGCTTTCTACCTCCCTGGGTGAAGACATCACTGAGGCCTGCCTGAGGGATCATGTTATTTAAGACCTTGGAGTCACTGGTCACTGCACGGCCAGGGGATCTGTCATCTGATGTTCTAGCGACATTAAAATCTTCAGCCAATGCCACAGGAACTGAGGTAAAGAGATACTGCTTCACCTCACTGAACAACTGGTTCCTTTCCGCCATTGACTGGGGCCATAGATATTAATGAGCCGGAGCCTCCTACCATGAATAGTGACTTCTAGAACCAGACATCTTCCCATCGCCACCTCTGTTAACCGATGTACTGTCACATTATTGGTGGTGAAAATGATACCCAGGCATAAGGCTCCAAATCCAGTGATCATAAAGGAGGACTGCAATGCCCTGGTACCAGCGCCTGGGGAATCCCTTACTCCGTAAGAGGTTTTTACGATATATGTCCCTCTGTTAGAGCAAGTTGTCTTGACGCCAGTTGATGTAAAGCAACGAGGACCTGGAGTCCCCTTTTAGTGGATGGTGTCAGTACCCAGGTGTAGGATTGCCAGAGCTGTGTAGAGTGGCCTACAATGTCTCCGAAGATATTATATGCACGTGTCATGGTGCTCCTACCTGGATATCCTTGGATCCCAGACGTGGTTTAACAAAGCAGTGCAAAAAGGGATGAATAACTTGGAGGTTGAAGGAATAATTGAGTCCAGACTTGTATTAACGTTGAACACAGCTTTACTTGGCATAAACTTTCATCAAGGAACAATCTTCCAACTTTATCTTGGTTATCAGCAGGTTTTGGCTTAACTGGCAGGCAAACACTCTCATCTCTGTTACATCTGTACTCTCTCAGCTCTGCTGGCTGGGTTAAATAGAAAACTTTTCCGCTTTTGCTGGAACTTAGCTGTCTGTAGTCTGTCTCTTACTTTATCTTGATCTGTATCTTTAATCATAGGAATCTTTCTTCCTAGCTTCAAGCTCACTTAGCTTGGATGTAGGCAATGCAAGCCCAGGAGGGGACAAGCAACCACGTAAAAGTCACAAGCAGGGCCTGCGGTCCCAGCAAAGCAGACAGTGCTCTGCTGGCCCACACACAACCTTTTCTTAGGAAGGGGTAGGCTAGACTGACTAACTCTAACTAAAACACCTCCATCTCTAGAGAGGGCTGGAATGGAAGGAAGGCTCACTCCCAGAGAAACTAGCTCTGCACAGATTGCTGCCATCTGCTGGTAAACCAGGCACATTACATGTTAACAGTAATATACAAAGAAATAAATACATACACTATAACTATAAAGATAGTGGGGGTCCAATCTCTTTCTGCCTCACCTAATAATCTTAATGTAGTCAGATGGGTCTCCTGCAAGAAGATGACATCTGCACCCAGATAACTGAGATGGTCGTGTCTCGTACTCCTTACTTTTATGCTGTTCACATTTTACTTGAAGCTATTTTTAAAGAAAACGCGGCCATCAGAGCACGAAAAAGTAAAAGCAGTGAAGTCCCCATTATCGTAGCTCAGAGTCTGAGTTGTTCTGTCTGCCACTTGGTTCCATGTCTGACTCTACCTGATCTTTTATGGCAACGGGTCTCCTTTTTGTTGGGGGGTCTCCTGTGTCGCCTTCAAATTCCTTGTCTTTCCTTTGTAGCTCTTGCTCAAAATTACCATCTGACTCTGTCAGAACTTCATACCTATTGGATATCAACATTACATCTGCACCTGTATTGACGTTTTTCTTGGCTTTTTTTCCTCCGTTTGCCCTGCTTGCTCCTGCTTTTCTCAGGTACAGATGGTGATACAAATGAGGCTTCATCCGTTATTAGACCTGAGGGACAGTCTCCATGTCACCCTGCACACTCTCTGAGCCCTGATGTTCTGGCTCTACACTATCTGACCTCTGCTGGACTTCTTGCCTGGTCAGTATTGTCCCTGACATCAAGTCCTCATCCTCTACAGCCTCTGCTTCTTCCACCAGTCCCTCATCAAGGAGCCCTTTACAGATGTTTTGCCATGCATCTGGGCAATCTCTGTGAGGGTGACAAATATTTCCACACAGATTGTATCTGATTGCATGGCCGACCTCAACACATAGATTGGACTTTACCACAGTGCAGGCACTGGCCAGATGACCGGCCTTGCTACATCTGAAGCGCGTCCTGGGCTGACTAGGGTAGAAGCAGACACCTTTCTCTCTCCCAATGTAGAAGGAATTGGGTAGATGCCATGTGATATTATTGTGTTGGCGCAGTTTGACCAGGACCTTCCACCCTCCCGTCCAGATACCATCATCGTCCCTGTTCTTGGTCAGGTCAGACATAGGGTCACAGTGTCTCCGGAGCCACACCACAATATCCTGGGGAGGGACGGCCTCACTCCAGAAGATGATGTTAACTGTGACTGTGTCCGGTTTGGAGATTGGAATAAAAATGAATTTACTCCAACGTTCTGTGTCCCTTAAAGGAAATCTGTCACCAGTATATTAGCATTTTTTTTTTCATGAATCCTTGTTTATTAAATTACATTATTTGCATAAGTGTTCTTGGTTCTCTTTTTTGTCTTGTCATTTCTTGTAAAAATCGCTTTTTCTGATATGCAAATGACCGTGTTAGGAGCCCAGAGGGGCGTTCCTCCTTTAGTAAGGTGCCCAGGAACGCCCCCCTGATGTGCCGTGCCCGCCCAAAAAAATATAATCTGTAAAATCGCCTCCCAGAGGCGAGGCTAAATGTTCGGTCCCCCCCCGCGCCAGGTCCTCTCTCCGCTTCTACTATCCGCTCTGCCTCTCACCGGCCGGCTGAAATCTCGCGCAGGCGCAGTGTCGGCGTTTGCCTGCGCGATCCTCTGGAAACTAAGGGCAACAACCTCAACAGCGTCACTGGGCATGCGCCGAGCCCAGTGACGTGTTCGCTGTTGCCCTCAGTATCCATATGATCGCGCAGGCAATCGCCGGCACTGCGCCTGTGCGGGATTTCGGGATGCAGGCGAGAGCTGGAGCGGGGTTATATTCTTGTACATAGGAGCAGTATTATAGTAGTTATATTCTTGTACATAGGAGCAGTATTATGGTAGTTATATTCTTGTACATAGGAGCAGGATTATAGTAGTTATATTCCTGTACAAAGGAGCAGTATTATAGTAGTTATATTCTTGTACATAGGAGCAGTATTATAGTAGTTATATTCTTGTACATAGGAGGCAGTATGATAGTAGTTATATTCTTGTACATAGGAGCAGTATTATAGTAGGTTTATTCTTGTACATAGGAGCACTATTATAGTAGTTATATTCTTATACATAGGTCAGTATTATAGTAGTTATATTCTTGTACATAGGAGCAGTATTATAGTAGTTATATTCTTGTACATAGGAGGCAGTATTATAGTAGTTATATTCTTGTACATAGGAGGCAGTATTATAGTAGTTATATTCTTGCACATAGGAGGCAGTATTATAGTAGTTATATTCTTGTACATAGGAGGCAGTATTATAGTAGTTATATTCCTGTACATAGGAGTAGTATTATAGTAGTTATATTCTTGTACATAGGAGGCAGTATTATAGTAGTTATATTCTTGTACATAGGAGCAGTGTTATAGTAGTTATATTCTTGTACATAGGAGGCAGTATCATAGTAGTTATATTCTTGTACATAGGAGGCAGTATTATAGTAGTTATATTATTGTACATAGGTGCAGTATTATAGTAGTTATATTCTTGTACATAGGAGGCAGTATTATAGTAGTTATATTCTTGTACATAGAGGCAGTATTATAGTAGTTATATTCCTGTACACAGGAGGCAGTATTATAGTAGTTATATTCTTGTGCATAGGAGCAGTATTATAGTAGTTATATTCTTGCAAATAGGAGCAGTATTATAGTAGTTATATTCCTTGTACATATGAGGCAGTATTATAGTAGTTATATCCTTGTACATAGAAGGAAGTATTATAGTAGTTATATTCTTGTATATAGGAGGCAGTATTATAGTAGTTATATTCTTGTACATAGGTGCAGTATTATAGTAGTTATATTCTTGTACATAGGAGGCAGTATTATAGTAGTTATATTCTTGTACATAGGAGCAGTATTATAGTAGTTATATTCCTGTACATAGGAGGCAGTATTATAGTAGTTATATTCTTGTGCATAGGAGCAGTATTATAGTAGTTATATTCTTGTATATAGGAGGCAGTATTATAGTAGTTATACTGTTGTACATAGGAGCAGTATTATAGTAGTTATATTCTTGTACATAGGAGGCAGTATGATAGTAGTTATATTCTTGTACATAGGGGCAGTATTATAGCAGTTATGTTCTTGTACATAGGAGGCAGTATTATAGTAGTTATATTCTTGTACATAGGAGGCAGTATTATAGTAGTTATATTCTTGTACATAGGAGGCAGTATTATAGTAGTTATATTCTTGTACATAGGAGGCAGTATTATAGTAGTTATATTCCTGTACATAGGAGTAGTATTATAGTAGTTATATTCTTGTACATAGGAGGCAGTATTATAGTAGTTATATTCTTGTACATAGGAGCAGTGTTATAGTAGTTATATTCTTGTACATAGGAGGCAGTATCATAGTAGTTATATTCTTGTACATAGGAGGCAGTATTATAGTAGTTATATTATTGTACATAGGTGCAGTATTATAGTAGTTATATTCTTGTACATAGGAGGCAGTATTATAGTAGTTATATTCTTGTACATAGAGGCAGTATTATAGTAGTTATATTCCTGTACACAGGAGGCAGTATTATAGTAGTTATATTCTTGTGCATAGGAGCAGTATTATAGTAGTTATATTCTTGCAAATAGGAGCAGTATTATAGTAGTTATATTCTTGTACATATGAGGCAGTATTATAGTAGTTATATCCTTGTACATAGAAGGAAGTATTATAGTAGTTATATTCTTGTATATAGGAGGCAGTATTATAGTAGTTATATTCTTGTACATAGGTGCAGTATTATAGTAGTTATATTCTTGTACATAGGAGGCAGTATTATAGTAGTTATATTCTTGTACATAGGAGCAGTATTATAGTAGTTATATTCCTGTACATAGGAGGCAGTATTATAGTAGTTATATTCTTGTGCATAGGAGCAGTATTATAGTAGTTATATTCTTGTATATAGGAGGCAGTATTATAGTAGTTATACTGTTGTACATAGGAGCAGTATTATAGTAGTTATATTCTTGTACATATGAGCAGTATTATGGTAGGTATATTCTTGTACATAGGGGCAGTATTATAGCAGTTATGTTCTTGTACATAGGAGGCAGTATTATAGTAGTTATATTCTTGTACATAGGAGGCAGTATTATAGTAGTTATATTCTTGTACATAGGAGGCAGTATTATAGTAGTTATATTCTTGTACATAGGAGGCAGTATGATAGTAGTTATATTCTTGTACATAGGAGTAGTATTATTGTAGTTATATTCCTGTACATAGGAGCAGTATTATAGTAGTTATATTCTTGTATATAGGTCAGTATTATAGTAGTTATATTATTGTACATAGGAGCAGTATTATAGTAGTTATATTCTTGTACATAGGAGCAGTATTATAGTAGTTATATTCTTGTACATAGGAGCAGTATTATAGTACTTATATTTCTGTACATAGGAGCAGTATTATAGTAGTTATATTCTTGTACATAGGAGGCAGTATTAGTATTATAGTAGTTATATTCTTGTACATAGGAGCATTTTTATAGTAATTATATTTTTGTACATAGGAGAATTGTTATTTTTTTTATTTAATGCGATTATCAGAGATAAGAAATTTTGTTCCGCCCGTTTTCCTTTTCTATATGCGGTTGAGCTTCTGTGACTGAGACTGCCTGAGGGCATAAGTGGGGCTCTTTTGGATTAAAAATAAAAAAGAAACCATTTTTTTCTTATCACCTCCATCAATATTCTTCACAAATATACAGGTATCATAATGTGCCACAAACATGTTCTAAGCACCGCTGACTCAGACGTTTGGAGCAGTGATGAATGATAACTGAACCTGGGCTGTCATATCATCTTCCCTTTGTGCAGAGTGAGTCATTTATTGAGCTATCACCCCCATCGTCCTCTTCCCTCCGCTCCACAGAGCAAAGTAAAAGTTAATTTTAGAACTAAACAAACCGCAAAGGTCTGTGCTCTGTATTCACGCTCCTGCCTCATTGGCCCAGAAAGCACTTCCTTTTGTGGTTGCACGATGCTCTGCACTAAACAATGCAGAAGTAAAAGCGCAAACAGGAAGCTGCTTCAGATCCACCCCTGTCCGCGAGTCTGGTAGTACCTCTGCACTCCCTTCGAGTGGAATGAACTGTGCTGTAATACAATATTCAACCTGGGAGCAGGTGTGGCGCTGTTTTCGGAAGAAAGCAGCCACGTTTACTCAAACCTGTATGCAGGGCTGTCTTAATATAGTGGTGGATGTCCCCCCCCCCCCAGTGCTCCCACACAGCAGTTCTGCCCCCTTAGTGCCACAACTCATTAGTTATACCCCCTTAGTGCCCCCGCACATTAGTTATGCCCCATTAGTGCTGCCACACAGTAGTTATTTCCCCTTAGCGCCACCCCACAGTAGTTATGCCCCCTTATGTTCTGCCATGCCGTAGCTATGCCCCCAAAATGCCTCCACACAATAGTTATACCCCCTTAGTAACCCCACACAGTAGTTATACCCCTTTAGTGCCACCCCACAGCAGTTATGCACCCTTAGTGCCACCACAAATAGTTACACCCCTTTATGCACTGCCTCACAGTATTTATGGCCGCAAAGTGATCCTACACAGTAGTTATACCCCTTTAGTGCCACCCCACAGCAGTTATGCACCCTTAGTGCCACCACAAATAGTTACACCCCTTTATACACTGCCTCACAGTAGTTATGGCCACAAAGTGATCCCACACGGTAGTTATACCCCTTTAGTGCCACCCCACAGCAGTTATGCACCCTTAGTGCCACCACAAATAGTTACACCCTTTATGCACTGCCTCACAGTAGTTATGGCCACAAAGTGATCCCACACGGTAGTTATACCCCTTTAGTGCCACCCCACAGCAGTTATGCACCCTTAGTGCCACCACAAATAGTTACACCCCTTTATGCACTGCCTCACAGTAGTTATGGCCACAAAGTGATCCCACACGGTAGTTATACCCCTTTAGTGCCACCCCACAGCAGTTATGCACCCTTAGTGCCACCACAAATAGTTACACCCCTTTATGCACTGCCTCACAGTATTTATGGCCGCAAAGTGATCCCACACGGTAGTTATGCCCCCAGAGTGCCACCGCACAGTAGTTTTGCCCCCTTATTGCCGCCACACGGTAGTTATGCCCCCGTAGTGCTGCCACACAGTAGTTATGCCCCCGTAGTGCCGCCTCACAGTAGATTTTGCCCCCTACGTGCTACCTCACAGTAAGTTAGCCTAATTATTGCCCCTTATGTTAGTTATGCCTCTTCACAACAAGTATGCTGTCTTAGTGCCCCTTCTGACAGCTTTGAAGTGTCAGATGATAAGGACATGATGTGTTATCATGGGCTCCTCTATCATTTCACTGAAGCTTGTCTGGGGTTTGATCTAAAATTGTACTAAATGTACCTAAATTTGTTAAACATGTAGTTTCCAATAATTGCCTGTAGATGTCACCCTCAGCAATGGAGTTATATAGTGAAGCTGTGAGTCCAGCTCCTCATTGTAAGGCTACTTTCACACTAGCGTTTCTATTTTACGATATTGAAATCCGTCAGTCTCAATACCGGAAAAAAACGCTTCCGTTTTCTTCCCATTCATTGTCAATGGGGACAAATTGTAGCTGAACAGAACAGAGTGCTCCAAAATGCGTTCTGTTCTGTTTGGTTGCGTTCTCATACCGAAGAGTAAACCGCAGCATGCTGCGGTTTTTATTCTGTCATGAGATGCGGAGCAAAATGGATCTGTCATGACCCCCAATGCAAGTCAATAGGGACGGTTTTCTCTGACACAATAAAAAACGGATCCGTCCCCCATTGACTTTCAATGGAGTTAATGACGGATCCGTCTTGGCTATGTTAAAGATGATACAACCGGTTTTTGCTAACCCCTGCCAGTAAAAACGCTAGTGTGAAAGTAGCCTAAACGCGGAGCGGTATTGGGACCTCCGCCTGTGTGATAGAGGAGGGATTCCTAATGTCCCTGGTTCATCTCACTCCAGCCTTTCAGAAGGGTAATTTTTCTCCTATTCACTTCACTGGGGCTGACCTGCACCCAGGCCACGTGGCCTATAGTCATGACGTCCCTGGCCTACGGGGAGTAGTAAGAAGGCCGCTGCGCTACTGCAAGTGCTGCTGCCTCTTCAAACAGCTGATCGTGGAGGTCTCAGTCTGAAAAATGTGGAAAATTCCTTTAATACAGGATGTAAGTGAGTAACATTAGTGAATGCAGCTCTTGGGTATAATACAGGATGTAACTCAGGATCAGTACAGGATAAGTAATGTAATGTATGTTCACAGTGACTGCACCAGCAGAATAGTGAGTGCAGCTCTGGAGTATATTACAGGATTTAACTAAGGGTCAGTACAGGATAAGTAATATATGTACACAGTGACTCTACCAGCAGAATAGTGAGTGCAGCTCTGGAGTATAATACAGGATATAACTCAGGATCAATACTGGATAAGTAATGTAATGTATGTACACAGTGACTCCACCAGCAGAATAGTGAGTGCAGCTCTGGAGTATAATACAGGATGTAACTCAGGATCAGTACTGGATAGGTAAACATAGAAACATAGAAACATAGAATGTGTCGGCAGATAAGAACCATTTGGCCCATCTAGTCTGCCCAATATACTTAATACTATGAATAGCCCCTGGCTCCATCTTATATGAAGGATGGCCTTATGCCTATCCCATGCATGCCTAAACTCCTTCACTGTATTTGCAGCTACCACTTCTGCAGGAAGGCTATTCCATGCGTCCACTACTCTCTCAGTAAAGTAATTCTTCATGATATTACTTTTAAATCTTTGCCCCTCTAATTTAAAACTATGTCCTCTTGTAGCAGTTTTTCTTCTTTTAAATATTCTCTCCTCTTTTACCGTGTTGATTCCCTTTATGTATTTAAAAGTTTCTATCATATCCCCTCTGTCTCTTCTTACTTCCAAGCTATACATGTTAAGGTCCTTTAACCTTTCCTGGTAAGTTTTGTCCTGCAATCCATGTACTAGTTTAGTAGCTCTTCTCTGAATATCCTTCTGCAGATCTGGTCTCCAGTACTGCACACAATACTCCCAATGAGGTCTCCCTAGTGCTCTGTAGAGCGGCACGAGCCCCTCCCTCTTTCTACTGTTAATGCCTCTCCTTATACACCCAAGCATTCTGCTGGCATTACCTGCTGCTCTATGACATTGTCTGCCCACCTTTAGGTCGTCTGATATAATGACCTCTAAATCCCTTTCCTCAGATACTGAGATTAGTAAGGTAATTTAGTAAGGTTAGTAGGTAATGTAATGTATGTTCACAGTGACTGCACCAGCAAAATAGTGAGTGCAGCTCTTGAGTATAATACAGGATGTAACTCAGGATCAGTAAAGGATAAGTAATGTATGTATGTACACAGTGATTGCACCAGCAGAATAGTGAGTGCAGCTCTGGAGTATAATACAGGATGTAACTCAGGATCAGTATTGGATAAGTAATGTAATGTATGTACACAGTGACTGCATCAGCAGAATAGTGAGTGCAGCTCTAGAGTATAATACAGGATGGTACTCAGGATCAGTACAGTATAAGTAATGTATGTACACAGTGACTGCACCAGCAGAATAGTGAGTGCAGCTCTGGAGTATAATACAGGATGGTACTCAGGATCAGTACAGTATAAGTAATGTAATGTATGTACACAGTTTCTCCACCAGCAGAATAGTGAGTGCAGCTCTGGAGTATAGTACACGATTTAAATCAGGATCAGTACAGGAAAAGTAATGTATGTACACAGTGACTCCACCAGCAGAATAGGGAGTTCAGCTCTGGAGTATAAAACAGGATGTAACTCAGGATCAGTACAGGATAATTAATGTAATGTATGTACACAGTGACTCCACCAGCAGAATAGTGAGTGCAGCTCTGGAGTATAATACAGGATGTAACTTAGGATCAGTACAGGATAAGTAATGTATGTACACAGTGACTCCACCAGCAGAATAGTGAGTGCAGCTGTGGAGCATAATACAGGATGTAACTCAGGATCAGTACAGGATAAGTAATGTAATGTATGTACACAGTGACTCCACCAGCAGAATAGTGAGTGCAGCTGTGGAGCATAATACACGATGTAACCCAAGATCAGCCTTTTATGTCCAGGCTGGAGATATAGTAGCAGCAATTCACACCAATATTCCTTACATATACAGCTACTAAGTCACTGCTGTTATGCTTTATAATGTGTCCCCAACTGCCCAGCAATGAAGTCAGAATAATGAGGAAGTCTCTGGAATAAATGGCTCTTTAGCTCGTCTGGTCCGGTGCATACAAATGTAGATCTATCCGTGTAAAATGGCGGTTGTAGAAACAGTTCAGTGATGCAATAGAAAATTCAGTCTCCCTTATCTCTAAGCCTTCGTATTTCTAAATACATATTGAGGCGTGAATTATGTGAGAGATGAAAGCATGTTCGGTATATGATATCTTAATTTGCTGCTCAATGTATTCATCCTGACTCCGATTCCAGGTCCATGAACAGAATGCAGAAAGTACAGTAAATACTGGCACAGAATTGTACAGAAAGGTTTAAGCAATGTAAGTTAACAATAGTGGTGTAGACTACTCACAAAAAGTTAGGGATATTTGGCTTTCGGGTAAAATTTATGGAAAATGTAAAGTTTCCACTCCAGTGATATTATATCATAAAGGTTGGGAAGCAGCAATGGTGATTTCCTCACTGTTTATTGACACAAAAGCCGCCACCAGTGCTGGGTATACCGCCACAAAATGTCAGGGTCTCAATAACATTTCCTGTGGCCTTGAGCATCAATTGCAGTTTGACAGCGACGTCTCCTGCTGTTCACAAGTCGACTTATTGTCTGCTGAGGCATGGCATCCCACTCTTCCTGAAGGGCGGCCCTCAGGTCATTGAGGTTCTGGGGTACGGAGTTAAGAGCCTCTACATGGCGACTTAGCTGATCCCATAGGTTTTCAATGGGATTCAGGTCTGAAGAAAGCCCAGACCACTCCATGTGAGGTCCCCCCGGTCTCCACCAGCCGTTCCATAATGATGTGACCTCTATGAGCTGGCGCATTGTCCTCCATGAAGATGAAATTAGGCCTGTGATGTTCATGCAGAGGGACAATGACTGGATTAAAGATGTTCTTCTAGTAGTATGGGTTTGTTACTGGACCATTCACACAGTGTAGGGCAGTTCTGTATTGACTAGACACACCTGCCCGCACTGTAACACCACCACCACCAAAGGCTCGTCTGGTGACAACAATGGCTGATGCATAGCGCTCTCCTTTACATGTCCAACGTCGTTGGTGGCCATAATTTCTGCTCAGAGTGAATCGACTTTCATCAGTGAACAGCACTGAGGCCCACTGGTCCCTCGTCCAGCGTAGATGCTCCCTGGCCTATGCAAGACGATGACGCTTGTGCCTGGTGGTGTGGTCAGGTACCCTTGCAGGTTGTCTACCACGCAGGCCATGCTGATGTAAACGGTTTTGGATGGTCTGACTTGATACTTGGGTGACTCTTACCTTCCTTAAATGTGCCTGGAGTTGTGTGGGCATTGTTCACTTGAAGCAGTCATCAGTGAGGGATGTAGCCAAAGCATGTCCACTTCTATGCTTTTCTGTGACTCTTCCAGTCTCTCTGTATCTCTGATACAAGCTGCTGATGACACTCTGTGACACTCTAAGCCCAGTGGCCACTTCTGTCTGAAAACATCCTGCTTAAAGCCTCACGAGGCACTGTTGATCAATTGTTAGGTGTCGTCTTGGTCTCATAATGTCAAAATTTGAGCAGCATGATGAGGAGGACTGTTTAAATACCAATTCTAATTGAACCAGGAAATTTATTGGGCGATTCATGGATCAAACACCTGTTGTGAATTTTGCCATTAAGCTCCTTGTTAGAGAACAGCAAGTTGGGCAAAAAGTATTTAAACACTGAACAGTTGGACATGTGCATTCAAAAGTTTAGGTAAAGTTACCTTAAGTTCACCTGTAAAGGTTACAGTGCATTTTAGGCTCATCCTGAAGTTTCAAAATCGCAGAATAACAAATATGTAGGTCTTGCGTCTCTCGATTGACAAGAATCACAGAAAGGAAGATAAAGACGCTAAAATGACACACTT
The DNA here is from genome assembly GCA_033119425.1 of Bufotes viridis. Classification (NCBI taxonomy): domain Eukaryota; kingdom Metazoa; phylum Chordata; class Amphibia; order Anura; family Bufonidae; genus Bufotes; species Bufotes viridis. The sequence goes on along the minus strand of CM065590.1, from coordinate 40,467,014 downwards.
TATTAGGTATGCATTAAAAACGGTGAGGGAAGATAACCCTAAAATTATTGGAGACCAAATCATGCAGGCTTTGTAGTAAATGCACACCTAGAGGACTTAAACACATAGGTCTTGGGCAGGTAGAGTATCCGAGCAACACACTATCAGTCGGTACGTGGCTGTCTAGCATAAGTAGGAAAGGTGGGGATCTGTTTATGCCACCATCCGGCAGCCACTCCGCTTTGGGCAGCCAGGAAAAATGCCTTCATTGTGCTGTCAGCCAATACAACCCAACCCCCGATACCCTGATAGGGGGGAAAAAGGGCGACACAAGGAACCTGGTCAAACTATATAGACTAACCAGGTTCCCAAAGGGATGGGCTGACAAAGTACAGCAAGTAGTGTATATAGAAATCTAGCAGATGCAAAAATTTGGGAACCAAGGACATTAGAAAGGCAATATGGGCCCACCAACATCCCTTGGTTGAACTTAATGGACTTATGTCTTTTTTCAACCGTATAAACTATGTAAGAATGCGTAAGTTTCTTTGATGGGAGGATCCTTCAGATGTTGGACCATTGCACCGAAAGATCCAATGAGGAGATGAAGACCTAACCCATAAGTGACCAGTATCGGAGTCTGGAAATTGTACAATATGAATGTATTATCCGCCAATGTTTTTTAATTTGAGATTTGTCAACCATGATTCCTCCTACCCTGGTCAGAGATTATCTGATGTGGGAACGGTGGTCACCGGTGTCGAGTCATTTCTGTGCCAGGCACTCAGGAGCCATCTTGAGCAGGAGCATCTTTGTCATTCATTTTCAGGATTTGGGCATCGGCTGTACCAAATGAGTGGTTTCGTATGGAAACACTGTATAGGATCAGTCTTGATCTATCCATAAGGGATCATGTCTGTGTCAGGCAACTAGAATTTATTCTTGGTGGTATCTTCATGGGAGGCATTGCCTTGCCCATGCAAGCGACTGTAGATGCGGACCCATTCATTTTAATGGGGAAGCAAAAAATACTCACAGCACATGTTACACCGGCCTGCAAAAAAGTAGAACATGTCCCACTCTTGTTTGTTTTGTGTATTTTTTTTCTCTTGGTAAAATAGCGTGTACTTCCCCTTTTTCATGGCAGCGCAGTCTGTCACTAATTAACCCTTTGTGTATTGTAGTTCCTGACACCCACAGTTCAGGATTCAGCATTCATTGGTTTCACGGTCTTTCCGCGGTGAAGTTCTCTTATTATGGCTATTTCATCACATCATCATCTGACAAGAGAAATTCCATCTGCCTTACCCGCCCCCTCCTGACACAAGGACTACACTATGCAACAGAGCGAAACAGCGAAATGGTGACTCATAGCACAAAATGGCACTGCCACCTGCACAAAAGAACTATCTAGAATGCTCTCCTCTCTCCGGACCCCCCCCCCCAATACTTTAAAAAAATTGCACCCCCTCACAGTAGTATTGCCCTTATTGCACAACCTTCACAGTAGTTTTGTACAGATGTTTGCCCCCTCACAGTAGTTATGCCCACACTGTAATAATCCCCATTGTGTCCCCTTCATAGTAATAATCCTCATTGTGCCCCCTTCACAGTAATAATGCCATTGTGCCCCTTTCACAGTAATAATGCCCATTGTGCCCCCTTCATTGTAGTAATGCCCTCTGGCTCTGTGACCCCTCCATAGTAGTAATGCCCTCTGTGCCCCCAGCTGTTTAAAGAGAGGGCAGCGCTCATATGAAAGCTGCTTTCTCTGCTCTGTTTACCTGCTCGCCGTAGCATTTGCAGTTATGAGCAGGTAAACAGAGCAAAGAGGGCAGCGCTCGTACGTACAAAACAAAAGCGGACAACCCCTTTAATGATGTACTTGGAAAACATTACATACAGCTACAGAACATACAGGGTCATAAGGCGCCCCATATGTACCTCTTACATCCAGTGGCTTCTCTTCTATGATGTAGATATTCTCTTTCCTCTTCTTCTCCTGTTAGACCAGACCACCATGGTGACTTCTTTCTGCCGCACTCTCTGCAGAGTTTAACAAGCAGAAATCTTATTTTCCTACTTTTCCATCATCCTCCCACCTTCTCAAGTCAACACCCCATCCTGCCACCCCCAATACTGTGTCCACTGTGCTCCCCAATAGTTTCCTGCATAAACAGTCCCTCTGAAAATACTGGTAGCACACAGACCAAGCCCCCTTTAGACCTCTATGTCAGACCCCATATAAGACCCCAGTTTTAATCCTCAGATCAGACCCCCATTAGATTTCCATGTAAGACCCCAACCCAATATCAGACCTCAGATAAGACCCCCATATAAGACCCCCATTAGACCTCCAGACCCACAAATCAGACCTCAGACCAGACCCCCATATCAGATCTCCAGGCCCCCCAGTCAGACCTCTAGACCCCCAATCAGATCTTCAGACCCCCAATCAGACCCCCATTAGACCTCCAGACCCCCTAGTCAGACCTCCAGACCCCCATTAGACCTCCAGACGCCCTATCAGACCTCTATTAGACCTCCAGACCCCCAATCAGACCCCCATTAGACCTCCAGAACCCCTAAGTCAGACCTCCAGACCACCCAGTCAGACCTCCAGACCCCCAAGTCAGACCTCCAGACCCCCATCAGACCTCTCCAGACCCCCATTAGACTTCCATATCATTCCTCAGACTGTAAAATAATAGCAATAATAGCAATGAGCGCTTCCATCTGTATTAGTCTGTATGGGGGTCTGTATTAGTTCACGGGATGGTCTGTGGTCTGTATTAGTTCTTAGGCTGTGAAGGAGTTGCAATTCTTTAGAAGACCTGCTTTTGTTTAGTGGGTCTGGTCTGGGGTTATTATAATAGCGTATATTCATTTTAAGGTGTGAATAGGGTCAAATAAACTATTTATGATTCATATGCATTAGGCTGTTTTTTTTTATTAACAGATCATGTGAGTCCAAAAATGATGTGCAATGCTTAATACATGCTCTTTCAGAATCCCTCTCATGTGCCTTTTCAAAAGTTGGTGAATATGTATAATATTGGAGTCATATTTTTGGGGGACAGAGGGGCTTTTGGGCCCTCTCTGCACCACTGCAAGGGGGCCAGGGGCCCATGGCAAAACTGAGAATTGCCGCTTCCCTCTACAATTATTGTTCCAGCCTTATGAGAACATTATGGGTAAACAAAATAGTTTTTTATTACCCAATAAATGAAGCGTGCTCGCCCATTTCCGTCAGTCCCATAACAGTGCAACTGCAAAAAAAGGGGGTCAGTCAGCACATCCCAATGCGCAGGTGCACGCTGCCATGGCTAGAAACAAAAAGTAAAAAAGGGACAATGCAACAGCACTCTGCAGACACAAATAATACTACGCTAATTTAGCAAATTTGAGATTCTTGGCAAATACATTTTGTACAAAATTATTTGGGCCCGTCTGCCAAACGTCAAGGCGATCTCTATCAAACGGGAACCTAACATTAAATGCTACCTGTAATGTCCCATAATGGCCACCATAAAATTCAGGGAGTGCAGTTTCCACATGCATGATGGATCCACTCTGCTTTTTACCATTTTTTGGTGCCATAACAGCCTCCATTAAACCCAGGGATGCAGGTACCAACATGCATGCTGAGCCCACTCTATACTAGGTTCCCGTTTGATAGAGATCGCCTTGACGTTTGGCAAACGGGCCCAATCAATTATGTACAAAATGTCTTTGCAAAATAAGCGTAGTATTAGCATCAGAATGTTGCCATTATTGTACTTTATTTGTGTCTGCATAGTGCAGTCCCATAGAAGTGAATCAGGGGCGTAGCTATAGGGGGTGCAGAGGTAGCAGTCGCTACAGGGCCCAGGAGCCTGAAGGGGCCCAAAGACACTTGTGCCGCATAAGAAGTCACACAAAGGACTGAGGGAAGGGGGGCCCAAGCTGAACTCTTGCACCAGGGCCCACGAGCCTTTAGCTACGCCCCTGAAGTGAATAGAGAAGTGGCTGCTCATGAGTCGCCCCTCTCCTGCACATCGGGGATCTCATTCTGTGTGCTCTCCTGCATTGGCTCAGCAGGCATGATATGCTCCATTCACTGGGGGAACGGGGCTAGGTAAGCCATTTATTTTATTAAAACTGCAGGGACTTCGCTACTATAATGGGGCACTAAGAGGCAGCACTTCTATGTTGGGGTATAATGTTGGGGAGCAATATGAGGCACTAAGGGGCATTCAGGGTCCAGGCGGCGCACTGTAAAGTAAACTTTTGACTCCTCCTGTCTATTAAGTGTTTTATTCTTTAATATTTTTTACATGACTGAGTGGATGGGGTTGTATGTAAAATGTGGGTGGTTTTAAATAGCCAAAGGAGGGTTACTCGGGAGAGGGAGGCTTCAACAATTTTCTTTGGGAGCCAGCATTTTCTAGTAATGCCACTGGTATGACACATCTTGACTATTTTGATTGGCTACGAAGGCACAAAGGGGGGGAGTAAATGTGGTAAATCATGTGGCAATGGCCTAAGTGATATTATGGGCCCAATAAGGAATTTATTCTTTCTTGTCGGTAGGGGGATATCTAATGCCCTGGAAACACCTGTAAAAGTACAAGCTCCAGGAACTGGAGGGTCCCCTATGAATACTGTCACATTATCATTACATTATAAACTTTTGGAAAATCACATGGTAGTAATATCGAAAGAGGAAAAGCTCTTGTTATTGCTTTGTGACAATATACGTAGTGCACAGGAGAGACAAGATTCAATAATTGGTTACGAAAGACATTGCTCAGTGTGGGAGTCCGAAAAGGGAAGCAATAAGAAGCTTGAAGGTAGAGAGAAAATCAAGGTCAACGAGGGCAAGAAAGCAACAGAGATATCTTCCCTTTTAAAGTACAAATGCCCCATGCACCTATCTACATGTAGTGAATAAATTAAAGTTTCTGCCATGGTCAAGAGAGAATCAGGTGTTCTTCAGTTCTAACACCAGAATTAGGAAGACATGGGGATGTTCACCATGAAATTGCAGATGGCTGGAGTATCTAGAAAGGTTCTGGGACAGGGTTGCTTTTTACATGGAGCAAACTGGCCAGGCACCCACAGTGGACTAGTAATGAGCGGCAGGGGCAATATTCGAATTTTGTGAATACTTGGGCGAATATTCATCATAAATTAGCGAATTTGAGAATTTGATTGTGAAAATCGGCAATGTAATATGCGCGCGCAATACAGGCGTGGGTCACTATTGCTACATTTTTCAAGCTGCTCGAAGTTTCCTGAGACTGGAGAAAATGGTTGGCATAGCAGAACATTACAATAACTTTATATGCAGATAGAGTGCTCCAACATATTCATGATTGCACAAATCGGCAATTATTGATGCGCATATTTTGGCGCAATACGTGCAACTTCACATTTTAGCAGGTCTGACTACATATTAGTGATTGGTGCACTAAGTATTGTTGTGAACATGTGACATCATGTCAGACGTTCCAGAGAGCCAGTAGTGAGATGAGGAACCCACTGGCAGTAAGCAGCTGACAGTCCAGAAACACGGTACAAGTTTAAGGATAATCCAAGACGGGTAGTCAATGTCCAATCTGGGTCGAAGCAGGCAGCGAAGGTTTAAAGGCGGAAGACAGTCCAAGGGTCAGTAATCGAGAAGGATACAAAGGGGCAACAGGCAATAGGAGGATCCGCAGGGAGGCTAGGTGTTCACCATAAGGTGGAATAACTCAGCAAAAAGCCAGAGCTCAAGCCAGGTCTTTATAGCCAGGTGAGGTAGGACCACCCCCTGGTCACCAAGGCAACCAGAAGGCCTCCCTCCCCGGGAAGCAATGGCAGACGAGGAAGATGGAAGGTGTGCACGGGGAACCTCCCCCAGCAAGGCTCACACCTGACAGCCAGATGATGCAGGAACGCTATTCTCCCGGGGATGCGCGCGCAGCCTGCATACTGCGCATGCGCACTCACCGCGTGACTCACGCACCCGCACCTTGGGCACTAGGTGTTTTACCGAGCTGAAGGGGAACCCGTGCCTTGCGCCGTGCCCGCGATCCCCGAGTAGGGGTAACACCCCCTGCTTCCTGACACATCACAGCACTATGTCTGTAGCATGTATGTATGGACAGCAGAACCTATCACACTACCTAACACCCTGCACTGGAACCTATCAGCTACACTATATCACTATCTAACCTACACTGACTATCTCCCACTAACTATCTGTATTATATACATAAGCTATCTAACTAACTAACTAACTAACTAACTAACTAACTAACTAACTAACTATCTAATGTAATGGCACAGCAAAGCACAGAGCACAGTAATGACACTGCTGTCTCTCTCAGAATGGTAATAAACTGTAGAAAATGGCTGCTGGGGAGGTTCTTAAATAGTAAGGGGTAGGCAACTTTCCTATTGGTTGCTAGGGATGTTGCTAAGCTCAGACAAAGACATTGCAGCCTTCTCATTGGCCCACAAGCAAGAAGCAGGGAGGGATCATGGGTTCAGAGGAAAAAAAAATCTAGAATATTCAAGAATACGAATATGTAGCACTATATTCTAAATCTTTGCAAATTCTCGAAGTGGCGATATTCGCGATTAAAATTCGCGATGCGAATAGTAGCGCCCAACACTACAGTGAACCCCGGTCTGTGGACCTAGTTTCATTTGGAAGCTGACCCAGCAACCCCCTCTCATGCCTCTCACTAGACTATCTAGTAAAATCAGGTTGTTATTGTTGAAGGACCAGGCAGATCACATACCCAGATCTGTGCAGGTCCTCAAGACAAACAATGGAGCTGCAAACCCCATATGGAAAGAGAGAGCACGCCGTTCTGTGTTTTGAGTCTGATCTGGAGGTCTTCGTTTGTTTTAGGGGGTCTCGGGGCGGCTGTATTTACTAGATCTGTATTAGTTTAGAGGGTATGAGTCTAAATTTGTTTAAGTGGTCTAGTCTGGGGTCTGTATTTCTGTAGAGCGACATATCTGGTTTGGCACTCAAACTCTGAAGTATCAAAGTCACAAACTAGTTTAATACCGATAAAAATAAAACCTTATACAATAACTTAAAAATAGCAATATAAAACCAAATAACCACATTCAGAAAGCAATCTTCTAATTCTTCCCAACTTATCTATCTATAACTTCGTTGCAAAATATATCGCATTCGATTTTCTGTATGCGATTTTATCGTGTGCGATTTTTTCGCATGTGATATTTTCGCATGCGATTTTTCGGTATGCGATTTTTTTCGCATGCGATTTTTGCATGCGATTTTTCGCATGCAAAAAAAAAAAAAAAAAAATTTTCCTCGCAACTGCTGCCCTCGTTTTTTATTATTATATTCAGCTGGTATCGCTGGAAGTATTCTTTGGATATTTTAAACACATGCGTTTTTTGAAAAAAGCTCGCAGAGAGGAATTTCCAACGTATCCAAAAAATGTAAACTGAATCACAAAATGTCCCGTCCAAGTCTATAAATCTTTATATGTTCACGGTGCTGTCTAATTATTTATGTCCAATTTATAGTCTATTCATTTGTATTTGGTTTGTATTTGGTTTACCAGAAGCAATGTTCAAAACAGCAGTTAACGGTAGTACGGGTATCCTTTTCAGACCTGTATGTCCTTATAAATACACAGTGATATGCAATCACTCGTACTCGATTTCCCAGCTACGGTATTCGACGTAATCATAAGCAGAGATACAGGTAGGGAATTGAATAAACAATTGGTGGCGTCCCACCACTAAACAGGAAAAGTTCTTCCTCCTACCTTCTCTTGCGATTCCTTGTGTGTGATCGCTTACCGACCTTGCCGGGCTGACTGCAACTGGTTCAGATTTTCGTGGCTTGAGTACTCAGATTTTTCAGCTGGGTCTACTACCTTCTGGAGTCTCCTCGTGTAGTTTCCTATGCAGCCAGGTGTCTCCTCAGGTAACCAGCTTCTCTTTCTGTTTAGATCGAGTATCTGCCAGACTTTACCTCTTTAGTGCGCACTAAGTGAACTTGATGTCACGGAGATTACAGTTTTTCCCATACGCGTTTCGAGGTACAACATTTAACCGACCTCTTCCACTTTTTTTTTTTTTTTTTTTTGCATGCGAAAAATCGCATGCGAAAAAAATCGCATACCGAAAAATCGCATGCGAAAATATCACATGCGAAAAAATCGCACACGATAAAATCGCATACAGAAAATCGAATGCGATATATTTTGCAACGAAGTTATAGATAGATAAGTTGGGAAGAATTAGAAGATTGCTTTCTGAATGTGGTTATTTGGTTTTATATTGCTATTTTTAAGTTATTGTATAAGGTTTTATTTTTATCGGTATTAAACTAGTTTGTGACTTTGATACTTCAGAGTTTGAGTGCCATATCCCCTTTTTTCTGTTTAAGTAATTTTATATTATTTCCGATACATAGAAGCTGGTATCAACGGATATAGAGCACCAATTAGGTCTCTCTTTTATACTGGCAGAGCCACCTACTTCGAATAAAAAGTTTTTCTCGACATATCTGGTTTGACTGAATTCATTGTGGGGTACTTATTTATTACAGGGTCTGTTTTAAAGGGTCTGATCTCCAATTCCACAATTTATGTGTGGTTTTGTTTTAACAGAGTCCAAAATGTGAGGTCCAAAATGATTTTATTTTTCTGGCGACAGAGCTGTGTGAGAGCTTCCAGTTTATAGGGCGAGTTTTAGATTTCATTACTACCATTTTGGGGTGCCAACCAAAATGGCCCTGTCCTAGGATCTCTAGAGCCTAGAGAGCTATCCTAGAAACATCCAATGAGTTTTCGTTCTGTGAGTGAAGACCATGCTGAGGTAAAGAACAATGACTAAACTGGATAAAATTGACAGTAACGTAAATAATCACATTTTGATAATGGGGAGGAAAAACTTTGAGATCAACATTGTGGTAGAAGACCACTGTGGTTCCTACGCTTGTCAGCTAAATACATGATATTGTATGTTTAGTGAGTCCAGACTTGGCATAGCTTGTTAATTAAAAATATTAAAAAAATTTACAATCTGAATTTCTCCAGTAACTGTGAAGAAGGTAGACTCATGAATAAGGTGCAAACCACAAGAATCGATGGATCTACCTTTCTTCCTGTCAATAGCAGAGCTGATGAAGGCTCCTTGGTACCAGCAGGGCTTTTCAAATTAAAATGTCTGAGAAGAACTAACCACAGCATGAAGTTCTCCTACCCCAGGGGGTTAGATATGTGGAGGTGTTAAGTAGCCCATTTTAACTTTCACTATAGGAGTGATCTGATGTTACTAATTATTTGCCAAACTTTTATCTGTGTAATACACAGCTCTTTCTTGACCACGCCACAAGGGGAGCATGTCATGTTGACAGTAGAAATTTCCCTTTGAAAAAGAAATGGAGAAGTTTAGTGCAGGCTGACAGGAACCAAACATGGTCCCCATCAGAAAACATAGAAAATCCCTGCAGAATCACCACCCACATTAATTTGTCAAATGATTTCTTGTTCAGAGGTTTCATTATGGCTGAAATTCAGTATTTCACTGCCCTTGTCACTCAGGGATGTCCGTCAATTCTGTAATTAGCTCAGTTCTTCATTGAGGATATTCTAGAGGGTGTTCTTCAGTTGCTTCTCATGTGATTTGAAAATGTCATAATAAAGTATTCTCTAGTATTAAAAGAAAATGTTTCTAGGCTATAAAATACTAAATCTGCATTAACTTACCTCTTTATATACACATAAGATTGAGGGTATCCAACAGGTAGGACCTCCTTGACCTCAAGAATGGGAGGATATTGAATAACTGTCCCAACACCCGGTGAAGTTGAGTCCAGACTGGGCCTTATGGCTAGTTATCTAGAAGCCGTACTTTGACTAAACTGTGGGTACTTTCTTTTGTCCGAATGTTTTAATTAAATTGACTTTATCATAAACGGAGACCCACCTCATATGATGGAGACATTGACTTATTCTCCCTTTTTTTCAATATGTTTTGGCTTTGAACCATGTTGTTATGGCTTGAGCTTATCTTATATGGTGGTATTCTGGTTCCGTTAGTTATAGTATTCTCTCCATCTGCCAGTCTTGTTCCTTTTTAGGTATGTAACAAATTAAGGTCGAACCTTATAGGTGGCACCTAAGTTCATTTTGGTTGGGACCCTTGGTGAACCTTGCTATTTCTTCTCCATGACTCATCATCGACTACTGTTGACATATACAGAGTCCAGACTACTTCCTTGCTTATTAAAATCTTTCCTCACCACTAAAGATATAGAAGGATTTATTAAGAAAGGAAGCAGCACAGAAGGTTGGACCTATTTACATCTTGAGAACCGATGATAAGTATGGTTCTCAAAAATGGTAGACAGTCCATAAGGAGCTGGGAAACTGCTGTAATAGACATCGTTGGACCTGCTCTAATGGAAAATATAAATTAATCTCTAATCCCCAATGTTCAACCCTTTGAATGTCACAATCATTGCTGATCAGGGCATTCCGAGACAGAGGCTGTGAGCCCCTTTCCTGATTACCTCAAAGGGAATCCCTTTAATGAAGCCTGTACCATTACGGGCAGAAAGTCCAGGATCCATTGAAGTTATGTGGCCTTACTACCCCTTGTTGAGGCAGACATAGAAATGCCCTAACTGCTGCCTGTGTACAATAAGAGCACAATTAATATATAAAACACTTAAAAAAAGCTAAAAAAAAACACATTATTACAAGTGCAACATATAATAGATACATTTGGTATCGCCAGGACTCCAACAACCTACAATAAATGTATAATGGTTGGTGTAGAGTGTAAAAAGCAATTCAAAAAGTCTGTGTCACTTCACAGTATTAAAAAGGACCACGGCACTCGTATTAGCAAGTTAAGGTTTTAAATTTTATTGTCCAACCCGGAAAGTTCAAGTTACTGGCCAACGTTTCGGTCCACCAGGACCTTGTTCACGGCCTAGGGAGTAGATATATATCGAAGATAAATATAAATATAAGTACAAATATAATGTACAACATTGGGTGGACAGAGAATCACATATATACAGTTATATATAGAAAAACATTGGATCAAGATGTCAAAATTAATAGTAAGTAAAGCATGAAGGTGGAGATCCTATGGAAGATGCCAAGGAAAATTCCAAGGAAAATTCGGAGACTGTTTCATCGTGTGTCGATCTGACATAGCCTGTATGGGAGGATATGTAGGTGGCCAATTAGTCATACTAAGTATAGTTGTATGCAGTATAAATATCTAGGGATATAGATAGAGAGAGTCCCGTCTGGTAGGTAAGGATGCATAGAATATTCATCTTGTGTAAAGGGAACCCATATTAAAGCACATAATAGCTGCAGTGGAGGATCAGTCGTATAAAAAGTGGATACTGTGTGGCAGCTTCTTTTGTTATAGGGAACCCTTAAGGCAAGATGAGTAGTAGCAGTGATAAATAACCCTATTAACAGACAGTGGTTAAAAATGAGATAAGAGCCCTTAGTAGTTGTCATAGGGTCAGACAAGACGTTGGTTAAAAATATAGTAAAGTGCCCTAGGTGGTTAGTATAGGGTCCGGATCGCTTATATGCGAAGGTTCAGAGTAAGTGTACCAACCTTAGTTTTTGAGAAATGGAGGAAGACCGGGTGGAGGTTACCACCATAAACCCTTGGTGGTTTATGAAGGGTCAGAGCATGCGCCGGCGTGTGCGCCGTGTGAGGCCAGAAAGGCGAGGGGCCGATGACGTCACCCGCCAATGCGCATTGGCCCCTCATCCCGGCTAGCGTGTGTTCGGGAGTCAGGGCTTCTGCGCATGCACGGGCCGGGCATGGAGTGATGCGGTCAGGAGGAGGCGCAGGCGCAATAGATTTGGCAGTACTATGTGAATGCAAGGAAGGAGGGGGAGGAGCACATGAGCGATGACAGGTATCAATAAGCGCAATAGTAGTAGGAGCAGGAGTAAGAAAGTAGTAGAAGATATGTATAGGGAGGCATATAAGGAGAGATGTGTTTGGGCACTGTGAAAATGAATAGAGCTTATGGTAGACAACCATGACGATAGTGGGCTTTATGGGACCCAGAATATCTGTGTATGGTAATAGGTGAAATAAGAAAAAGAACAAGAAATAGAACTAAGAGACAATGAAACTTAAAGATTAAAGATATGAAATAGGTAGGGAATATATCCTATGGGGACTATACTACCTGTGAGGAGAATTATGTGGATCATTTCTTCTGAAAGGAAAAGAAAAAGGCAAAGATTAGTATTAGACCACCTGAATACTTAGTTCTGCATAATATGGTAAGTATGTGGTTTCCTGGGGTACAATGATGAAATGCAAATTACACATATAATTAAATACAGAAATCGAAGTCCTTGTTTAATCCATGGGGGGAAAGAGATTTGAGTTCGAAGATCCAAAAGGACTCGCGTTCTTTCAAGCGCGCAATTCGGTTACCGCCGCGTCTTGCTGATGGTACCTGTTCGAGAACCTGGAACTGAAGCTGGTTGATTTGATGTTTAGTGGAAATAAAGTGGTAAGGGATTGGGAGTTCAGTCTTTTGGCAGCGGATATCGGATTTGTGCTTGGATATGCGGTCACGAACACACTGAGTAGTTTCACCGACATAAATGAGTCCGCATGGGCACTTTATAAGGTAAACCACGAATGATGAGTTGCATGTATAGAAGTCTCTTGCATGATATACTTTTCCGGAGCGTGGGTGCACGATACGATTTCCCTTAATGACGTTTGTGCATTGCGCACAATGGAGACACGGATATGTTCCTGTTTTCCGGGGTTTTAAGGTGGTTTGTCTTAGGCCTGGAGAAAGTGGACCAATATCTGCACGCACCAGTTTATCCTTTAAATTATGTGGGCGTTTATAGCACATGCGAACCGGGCTCTGAAATTCTCTGATTGTAGGGTAGGATCTTGTTAGTAAAGGCCAGTGTTTTTTAATGATAGACTGAATTTTTGGAGCAAAGGGATGGTATGTAGTAATGAGGGGTATGCGTGGTGAGGATGTCGTGTTGGTAGTTGTAGGGGGAGGTGTTTTGATCCGAATAAGTTCTTGTTCAAGAAGTTTAGGGGGGTAGCCTCTCTCCCTAAACTTGGATGCCATATCACTGAGACGTTGGTGTGTCACTTCACAAACTGAAAATTATAAACCCTAATATATATGTACCAATAGCATCTACATACTTGGCGCAAGTCAACCAAAAAATAAAAAGTTATGACCACCATAATACGAAGTAGAATAAAATAAAAAGGTTCATTCCCTCTTAAAGCGGTTATCCCATGATTAATGTAAAAAAATCGGACATTATGTAGTACATGGCAATATCTTTATAACACAACTAGCACCGGCCCTGTACCTCACATGGATCCAGAGATCTCCCTATTCATTGCCCCACCTGCTCTGCTAGATTTATTTCAATCTGACAGTTTAGGGGGCGAGCACTTTCTCAGGGGGCATATGCTTCCATCTCAGTGAGCAGGGCAGAGCAATTAGAAAAGATAGATTTCAGTGAATAACGCAACGGCTATACTAAATTTTTTATTACATTCAGATCCAGGTGCTGGTTTCAAAAAATGTAGAGTATTTTTCATGGACAACCCCTAGTGGGCCCCACAAACCTACCTTAATTACACATAACTCACCTGTAAAAAAAAAAAGTTTATAATATACTTGCTGATCCAAAGTTGTGTGGATTGGCCTCCCGGGAACCCGGTCACATGACACTTCCCTTCTGAAAATCCAGTTTCTTGTATGTCCCGATACTTTACCAAGTTTCCTGCCTGGGTTACGGACAGGAAATCACTTCCACCGTGGATGGGACCCAGAAACATCCCTCTCCCTGGCGCGTGCCAAAACTCCTGAATCCACCTTATCTGAATAGTTCTGGCCCCATTCAAAGCGGAAGTGACATTCTGTTCGTAGCCCAGGCTAGAAAACTGGTAAAGGACATGGCGTGGGTGAAACTGGAATTCCAGTAGAGGAGCGTTATGTGAACAGGTTCCTGCAAGGCCAATGCACTCCTTCAGGGTCTTATGTGTAATTAAGTCCATATTATGGATTGATATTGCCAAGGGGTTAAAAATGTGTTCAAAGCTAGGTGGATTGAAAGAGGCTTTTTATGTGGTTTATGATGTTTACTCTGTGGTGGAGGTGGACCATGTAGAGCTGTAATTTCCAGTGACAGTCCCAAGTTCTGTCAGACTTATATTTTTGGATTCCTTCCTTATTTTAACATTTGATCATTGCTTGTAGTTTCCGTAAATTCAACTTGTTTGGGTGTTTTGTGGATTTGTTATCATATTAGAGTTAGATCACAAACCACTACATTTCTGATTACAGCACATATTTGATTTTTTATAATGAGGAACATACAAATTGACATCAAGTTTTGTGCTCCAAAAATTCCCCTATCGGTCTTCTGATGACCACACCAGGTTTAGGAGGGATTACAATAGTCTCTTTGATTATTTTAGCTGTCCGTAGGATGACACCATGATCTTGAAGGATGTGAGAACCATGATAGAGCAACATCACAAACTAATCTAAAATACACATACACATGACAGAAGATGACATTGGTCAATTCCCCCACCAATTTATGAAACGAATCCCTAAAAATGGCCACCATTGTTGCAAATGTTGGAACTTATTGTCCCCATAGGTCTCATCCTATGCACAAGTAATGGCAGACCTGTCAATTAGTACGAATCGGGTGGAGAGAAACCAGAGAGGAGATGCCCAGATGACTCTTCTCCATGTTACTAGCTTGTTTTTTGTAAACTATGTTTTTTTTTCTGAAAAACTGCAGTGCTTCAGAGTGAAACATAACTTTTTGCAATGAAGGACTCTATAAGGATTTTTATGCTGCCTGTGGTCCTCTTTTAAAGAGTTGTTTAGGATTAGAAAAACATGGCTACCTTATTTCAACAGCCAGGCAACCAGGGGTGGACTGGGAATTTAAAGTGGCCCTAGAAAAAAAAACAAAAGTGGTTCTGTTTTGTAGTCAGATCACAATTGATGGAAGGCAGAGCCAGCACAAGTAGGCGGGCCCAGCAATACCATATTGCGGCACATTATACCACCCCAACAGAGCCATATACCACAGTCTATCACAACATACATCCCCAAAACCTTCCACTGGCGGCTGTGAGAAGGGCTCAGGCGGCCCCCTGGGCATTGTCCCACTGGAAAATTTCCCTGTAAGGTCTATGGCCAACAATCCCCTACCAAAAACGGTACCACACCTCCATTGAAGTGAATGGGCCTGAATTGAAAATACCACGCACAACCTGTGGACAGGTTTGGTGCTGTTTTTGTAAGAAAGCAGCCATCTTTTCCAAGTCCTGGAAATCCTTTAACTCTTTGTCTATGCAAGAGATGCTGACCGCAACCATAACTCCTGCTTGCAAAGTTTTGGAGCCGCTCATGAGGGAAGAGGATGTGGTGGGCACAGCACATTGTCGGAAGATCTTCCATCTCGCAGTAACGCCCCCTTCACACCCGCCATACTCGTTTTATGGAATACCCTACTCTCTTTTCTGATGCAACCTGTCAGTCCCTGTATGCCTCACCCCTTTTTATGTTGCTTCCCCCGCGTCCCCAGTGTTTGTTTGGGCGCCAGGACTGATGACGTAAGTCCCAACATTTAAACACAATAAAAGCAGCTCTTTAAAAGCTGTTGGGAGGCTTTCCCAGCAGCCAAAAAATCTGCTTCTTCCTGGAGTCCGCCATGTCTTCCCTTTTTACAGAAGATTCCTGGAGGTTTTGAGACAGTTGGCAAATATGCCATAGTCTAATATATAAAGCTGAGTGTTTGTCCGCTAAAGGAATCCACACTGTCGCATTTACAATGATGAAATTTGGCACACAGGTACATCAGGTGTCCGGGAAGATTTTAGACCGGGTCTCTAGGACATACCATTCCTGAGATATTCCCAAAAATGCATTAGCCAATAGAAGCCTGGTCACATGACCCTTATCAGCCAATAGAAGCTCGCAGGCCCTTAGTCTCCACATACACACAGTTTTACACCTGGTTTCCATAACAACCCAGCTATTTTTCTTCACTCCTGTAGGTCAGCTTTAAAGGAGCAAGGCACTGTGGATGACACAGGGTGCAGAGGGCTGTGGAGGTCATAGTTCAGGGGGCAGGTAGGGTGGCCATTCAGGCCACCCTCAAAACCATGCCCCGGGCTCCGTTAGGTCACACCCCCTCCCACTCCGCAGCCGACAGAGATTGAAAAAATTAAGGTAAAAATCAGCTTCTGTCAGCTGCAGGGGTGGGAGGGAGGGTGACTTTCTCCCTGCAGCTCACACTCAGACAGCACAGGACATCCCTGTGTCCGTCCAGTCCCTGCGCCGGACGGAGGACAGGGAGTCAGAAAACCGGACTGTCTGGCCTAAAAGCGGACCTCTGGCCACCCTAGGGGCAGGCTGCTGTGGAGGTCACAGTTAAGTGTATGGTCAGCTATGGAGGTCAGTGTTAAGGGACATATTGCTGTAGAGGTTAACTGTTAAGAGGACGGGGTGTTGTGGAAATCACTGTTAAGGAGATGGGGTACTGTGGAGGTCACTAATAAAGGGGCGGACGCTGTGGAGGTTACTGTTAAAGGGACGGTCTGCTGTGGAGGTTACTGTTAAGAGAGCAGGATGCTGTGGAGGTCACTGTTAAAGGGGCGGGCTGCTGTGGAGGTTACTGTTAAGAGGGCAGGATGCTGTGGAGGTCACTGTTAAAGGGCGAGTGCTGTGGAGGTCTCTGTTAAGGGGGCAGGAAACGGTGCAGATCACAGTTAAGGGGATGGTCCACTATGGAGGTCAGTGTTAAGGTGCAGAGTGCTGTAGAGGTCACTGTTAAGGGGGTGGGGTATTGTGGAGGTCACATTTTAAGGGAACAGAGCTCTGTGGAGGTCACTGTTAAGGGGCCGGGTTATTGTGGAAATCACTTAACGAAATGGGGTAGTGTGGAGGTCACTAATAAACGGAAGGCCACTGTGGAGGTCACTGTTAAAGGGGGGGGGGTACTGTAGATGTCACTGTTATAGTGGATACTGTCGACATCTTTTAACGACACACACAAACATTAAATGAAATAGATGAAATATACCCGGGCGAAGCCGGGTCCTTCTACTAGTTATATAATATAAAGCAAATCATTCCTGAGTCTTAGACCTATGTAGTGGGCATTCACTCGAAAGTTTTTATATCCATAAACATACTTAGGCCCCTTTTAGCGTTCAGGCTGCTTAAAAAATGCACAATATAGAACATGCTGCGATTCTCACGCAACACAGAAGTGATGCCTGAAAAACAACGCTCATGTGCACAGAACCATTGAAATGAATGGGTCCGGATTCAGTGCGGGTGCTGTGCGTTCACTTCACGCATTGCACCCACTCGGAAAACTTGCTTGTGTTAAAGCCCTAATATGGCTAATTGGTTTGCTTTCTCCTGTAAAGGATTCAGCAGTTTTTCTATGAACTGACCACTAGTGACTACTGTTTCACATTTCAAACAATTTGAACTTTTACCTGGAGTTAACGCCAATCACGGTAGCAAGAGCGAAGTGCTAGCTGCATAATACAGCTAATAGCCTCAAGGGCTCCTGTACCCTCGAAGAACTGTATGAGCAGGTTGCACTAATGACCTGATCGCAGCTCCATAAATGTACGGTGGTTTGTAGGATGGTCTATATAGTGCAGTAAATTAATAGATTTTGACAATTTCATACACTACTGCCTTTGAATAGACCCTCAACTATCAGTGGATAGGTAAGGAAGCTGGTGTTTTACCTGGTCCTGTAATAGTAACCCTTAGCTATCTGCTCCAGCCCCCACTTCTAGAGGCTTTACCATGAACCTGAACCTATTCATACTGACAGTGTACAAGAGTGTGAAAGTGCTGACAGAGTAGAATAAAGGCTACAGGAAACCAGTGCTTCTGTTGTGGTAAGTCTGATAATTTCCTTATCAGTTGTCCAAGTTGTTTACGCAAGACATGAGACATAATAGCAGTTCCTAACCTTTCTGATGAAGAGTCATTGAATGCCATCTGCAAATTTAGTCATCTGTCCAATCTCTTCCACCCAATAAACAAAAACTCCCATTGCTTTATTCCCGTCAAATTTCAAATTGGTTTGTAGTCAATATCCACCTTTGCCATGATGGACTCTGGAGCAAATGGGGACTTTTCGGACATTTATTTTGCTAATAAACATGGGTCAAAATTTCATGAGAAATTTGAGAAATGTTGGTTCTTTGTGTTAGGGCAGTGGGTGTAGAACCACTGTGTCAACCAACAGATTTGGCTTGGGGCTACTCCTACGGTTGTTATCCTAGCAGACCCCTGGTTTTCACCCTTTAACTCATGGATCTGGACTTCTCTGCAGGAGAACCACCAGGCTGTTACCTCCTGGAGTGATCTTTGTATAATTGACATCTTAGGCAGTGGGGTCAGAGACACTGGTGAAGAGCACCAAGAGGTGAGGCAAAATCGTAGTCAATGAAAAGCCAAGGAAAGGGTAAACGGTCTGAGGTCAGAGCAGGAAGCAAAGGGTCAGAATCCAATAAACAGGCAGGAAGTCGGTTCACAGTCAGACAACATAGGCAGCACACCATCGTAGAAACATAGTAAGCTATGGAACCTATTGCTCAGGCACCCTCTCATAGTACCCAAAAATGACCAACCATTAGCTGGTGTGAATTAGGGTCTACGTTGACTCTTTAAGAACTGGAAGAAGTGTGCGTGCAGCCTATGGGCAGAGGGGAGAGGGATTGCAGGAGAAGACACAATCAATTCTGCTTCAAGGGAGGGCGCTGTGAGCTTCAAGGGAGCAGAGGAAGGCCAGCAAGTCCTGGCTGGCATGTTTGGCACAGTTGATAAAGGCTTATATTGCAGCGGAACATGCCCCAATTGTGATCTACAGTATGGCACTATTAAAATAAATCATTGAAGACTGTTTTAGGAGCATTTATTATTTTTATTTATTATTTATTATTTTTTGCCTCTGCTAAATCTAATCGCAGTCACTCTCTGTTGATTCTTATTGATCCCTCTGCAGCATTTGACATGGTAGACCACCAACCCCCACTCAGTACTGCCGCTATCAAGGGCACTAATGCCTCTACTCTTTGCCAGTCACTGCACCACTTCCTCTACCATGTGCCAGTCACTGTAGTAATGCCTCTATTCTGTGCCAATCAATGCACTAATGCCTTTACTATGTGCTAGTCACTGTTCTAGGTTCTGCCAACAATCTCTGCCATAATCTTTACCTCCCAATTCCAACTCCAAGTCTTTCCTTGTGCTGCCCCAGTTCTCTAGAATGCACTCACCTGCCTCTTGCAAGTCATGTCCTCTTGTTTGCGTTGCTGACTATTTTGTTTCTATGATTTTTTCATACACATGCTCTCGTGTGAACTGCTGAAAAATATGCTAGATCTATATAAAAAAGATTATTATTTTTTGTAGTATAATGATGGAAGTTTCCTCACATTGGTCAACCTACTGATGTCTACACCTGAATTACCCGAAAGGAAAATCTATTTACTGTATATACAATTTTCCGTGTGGAAGTTCTACCTGCGCTACGGTGGCGGCGGCTTGCTGACCGGTCTATGCAGTTCAGTGTCCACACAACTTTCCATGACAGTGACTCGGATGATGACGCAAACCACAAAGCTTGTTGCTCGAGAGGAATAAGGAAGGAAATGTGCTAAGAACTTGTTTACCCATGTTTGTCTTTTTGCAGATGCTCACAAGATGCTTTCTCTCTCTTTTGCTGGTAAAAAAAAGTCTTTGAAAAAATTTCAACCCATCCCACCCCAAAATACTCCAAAATCTACAAGTAAAGTGACTCTCCAGGCAAAATATTGATCTGCCCGATGGGGTTCTACATCTCCCAAAAAATGTTGCTTACCTTAATGCCTCCACTGACCTTCAGTAGGCTACAGCTGAAGCCTGTGCTGACCCTGGCATATTGATCAATTAGCAGCACTGGTTTGGGTCCCTTGGCAAACAGTATCAAATCACTACAACTGAAGTGGTCAGAAGTAGTAGTATTTTCTAGGCCAAATGGATCATGCCTTTGATGCCCGGTGGTTAAGGACAAGTCAAGTTTCAGCCAGGGACAATTGTGCCCCAAATGATGGGTGCCATCTAGCATCTCCAATCGCTACGGCAGCAAACTGAACCTTTGACCAAGGTGACAAAAAGTCTAGCTACAGTCCTGTTCACGACGCTGTGGCCTAGAATAGATGATATGTGAACCGAGAATAATGGAATTCAGGTAAACAACTTTTTTCGAGAGAGATTGCACTCTAAATTTCTAATTAAATGCCTCATTCTCTGTTTTTGACCGAACTTTTACTTTAAGAATTTCTCCAAAAATTTGAAAACCCAGCATTGAGTAGAGGGCACCAATCTTCTGCTTGTTTTCTTAGCAAAATAAAGAGATGGGGTGTAATGAACAAACCAAAGGGCTACCATCAGATTTTGAAAGACATATGAATTATAGATGAGCAAACTACTCAGGGTTCGTTTCAGTTTAGGTTCGGCAAATTTTTGAAAAAATTCAGTTCAGACCCGAATTGATTCAGACGGAACCAAAGTTGCTCCAACTGCTCTGAACCTCCTCTAGTATCCTAGAACTCTGGAACTAAGGCATCATTTACTATTACTGTCACTGAGTGACACTGACATACAAAGATATGGGTAAATGCACATTTGACAGTGTTAATGTACAGCGTGTTTAAAAACACACCGCACTGGAACATTTCTCATGCTTTTTCATATTTCAAAGCTTCCATTATCCCTTATCGGGGACAGCTGATGTTTAAACACACAAGGAGTTATGGGATAAAAAAATAAAAAAGTAGCTTAGGGGACCAAGTGTCCAAAAATTATGCTTTGAAAGGGTCGGAATGCCTGCCCATGTGACACACACAGAAGAAGAAAAAGTGGGTCATTCTGAACTAGGGGAGGATTGGGAATTTAAAGTGGCCCTAGAAAAAACTAGAAGTGACCCTATGTTGTAGGCGGGCCCAGATAGACAGAAGGAATAGTAATGCCCCTTTAGTGCCCCCTATAATTCCTCCAATAATAATATTGCCCCCATAGTATTGATAATGCCCCAGTATTAAAAATACCACCTTAGTACCCCCCGAAATAGTAATGTCCACAATAATAGTGCCTAAAGCAATAATGATAACCCCAGTATTAATTATGTTATGTATTTTGCCTATAGTAATAATAATAATAATACCCCAACAGTGTCCCCAGTAGTAATAATGTTCCCACAGTGCCACAAGAATTAATAATGCCTCCACAATGCCCCCAGTATTAATAATGCCCCAGTAATAAAAATGCCATCTTAGTGCCCCTAGTAATAATACTGACCCCAATAATAGTGTCACAAACAATAAAATTGCCCCCTGTTTTAATAATATTATGTATTATATTGTGCCCCCCATAATAATAATGCCCCATTTTGTGCCTCCAGTAATACTGATGCCACACAGTGCCCTCAGTATTAATAATGCCCCCAGTAATGTCCTTCCCCACTGTCCCCATTAATGTCCCTATAGTGTCAACATTAATGCCCCATCCCCAGTAATGTCCCTATAGTGGCTACGATAATGCCCCCTGCCCCCGGTAATGTCTCTTTAGTGCCCCCATTAATGCCCTCCCCTGTACAACGCTGACTGCTCTCACACAAGTCTTCAACAGGGAGACTCTCATGACTATCTGCCATAGGGCATGGTGGGGTCTTCTTGCCACTTCTTAGGAAAAATGAAGGCATCCCAGTAGGAAGGGACAGTGAAGACTGAGCGGAATCCACTAAAAGCCCCCCTGGTGCTGCAAGGAGGAGAAGAAGGAGGAACACTGTGACCTCTGGTGCCATGGCACAGTCTCAAACTCCAAAGTCACCGCCACATCATTCTGCTGTGACTGAGAGGAGGAGTGAGCCATCCAATCCACAATCTCGTCCTCTTTCTCCTCAACGATAATGTTGCGACTTTCTGAAGCCAGTAGGGACAACTGTGGCCTACTACTATTACTACTACTATTACTACTGCTATCACTACTACTACTACTACTACTACTTGTGCAATACCCTGTATATCGGTGTAGTAATCATGTACATGCTGATTTTAATAATTTTAACAACCCCCCCAAAACAAATTTGATTTGAAAAGTGTGCAGACAGGAATAAATATAAACAGATTTGAGCCAAAATTCTCTCACTCACAGATAGTTTTTTTTTAATGCTACCTTGTGCATTGGTGTAGTAATCACATATATGCTGATTTGAATATATTTAACCGCCCCCACAAAAAATAAATAAATAAATAAATATATAAATCAATGTGTGGAGACAGAAATAAAGGGAAACAGATTTAGGCCTACATTCATTGTCACTCATAGATAATTTTGTGCACTACCCTGTTTATTGGTGTACTGTTCACCTATTTGCTATTTTAATTAAGTTGAACAAGTTGGAAAAATTTTTTATTCCAACCGTGTGGAGATTCAATAAATGAAAACAGATGACTGAAGTCCAGGCCTAACTTCACATTATCACTCACAGCTAAGCCGAGTTCACACTTCAGTTATTTGGTCAGTTATTTCCATCAGTTACTGTGAGCCAAAACCAGGTGTGGGTCAAAAACACAGAACAGGTGCAAATCTTTCCAGTATACCTTACAACCGCAGCACATCCGGATGGTGAAAAATGTGTGGTCATTTATTCACCCAAATATGTGGTCCTTTATTCACCTATGCATGGGTGAATAAAGGACCACACATTTTTCACCATCCGGATGTGCTGCGGTTGTTTTTTTATTTTGTGTGTATTGGTACGGTCAAGTGTATACTGCTGGCACTCCCTTTTTGAATTGGAAAATAGGTATGCTGCCCTGACTTTGCCTTTTTTACATTATACCTTATCTCTGGGTAGCCTCCACTACTGGTTTTGGCTCACTATAACTGATGGATATAACTGGCCAAATAACTGAATTGTGAACTCAGCCTTAGTTGTTGCCCTACCCTGTGCACGGGTTTACTGATCACCCATATGCTGGTTTAATTAAATTCTCTAAGAGTCTACCAAAAAAAAAAAAAAATAATTCCAACCGTGTGGATATAGAATGAACAGAAACGGAACTATTGAGGCCTGATGCTCAATTTCCCATTTACACATTTACACTCACAGGTGAATTGTTCCCCTACCTTGTATATTGGTGTACTTATCACCTATATAATGGTTTCATTAAAAGGATCAAGTCCCCAAAAAATTTAATTATAATGGTCCAACCATGTGGACATATAATAAATGGACGATTGAGGCCTGACCAATAATATCACAATAACACTCACGGGTAAATTTTTCCCCTACGCTGTGTATTGGTGTACTGATTACCTACAGTATATGCTAGTTTAATAAAATTCGATAACCCCCCTAAAAAAATTTTAGGAACCGTGTTTGTGTTTGTAGAGATAATAAGCCGATTTAGCCCTAATTATTAGTTCTCAATTACTAATTTATATGGATTTTTAAACTAAAACAAACAAAAAATAATAAAATAATAATTATATGAGATGAACTGACACAGAGATCTCCCTAGTATTCTATATACTATGCTACATTGATGGTAAAACATGTGTTATACAGTTTTCTCTTATGCCACGCTCTCCCCACCTGCACCCAAAAAAAATAATAAAAAAATTCTATGAAAATGGGAAAAAATGAAAATATTTCCTTGCAGTTAGCTGCTTTTGAGGTTTGCAGCTGCTGCAGTTGTGCTACAAGGCACAGCAGCCTCAGCTCCTCACTTCTCACTCCCTGGCTGACAGCTTACCTTTTTGTCCCTATTCTACACACACAATTCTTCTCCTTCTTTGTAATTCTAGCTTTTCCCTTTACTTTCCCTGGCAGTAAAACACATGCTTGGTTGATATCTGACTATCCCTGACTCCCTTATATATTTTCCTGGAAGACACCCTCATTCACAGCCCAGCACAGATGGGCATTCTGCTAGGGCCCCTCCCTGCCAGCTGCAGCATTGATTGGCTCATCCAGACTGTCTGTCGGCCTGGAAGCCAATCAGGGCAAGCAACCCCACACTTCCACTCAGGATCATGTGAGAACCCTTCTACATCCCTAGTGCTTTTTTCCCACCAATTTGTTTAGTCTGTAATATATACTTGAAGGAGTGGCACCTTCAAGTGTGAATGCGCCTCTATTTTTTCTTGGAAGTAGCATTTTTGTGCACTTTTGACCAGCCTATTCCATAAGCGACCTTAATTAGGTGGTACATATAGCTGTGCTTGCTCCATCTCTCATCAGTTTCTGGTTGCACACAGAGGTGACTAGGAGCAGCACACAATATGTGCAGCTTCTGCTCTACTGAATGTAAATGCCCACCTTGGCGTGGGTAGGTGGGCACAATTGTGTCTTGATCAAAATATATTGTTTGAGAGTCTCAGATTTTATTATATCAGAGTGAGGGCTTAGTCCATATATAATATTGGCATCTATTGTGTTAGTGCATTATTTTCTGCGATTTTTTCCCAACTGATTTGTGCAGTAAAATGGCGATACACACCGCTTTACTCGTTTTGTCCAATACAAACCTAAAAGGTTCGGGTTCGTCTACCATCCGAAAAATAGCAAAGTTCAGACCAAACCCGGTTTTGTATGAACTGGTTCGCTTATCTTTAATTTAAATATGTATGACATGGGGGGGCCCTGAGTCCTAGGGTTGTTAAAAGCTACAATTTCTCGGCTAGGCTTATTGGATACAGAGCAAAGACAATGTACTATGTGACCCAGATTTTTTTGTTTTTGTTCCATACCGTTTTTAGAAAGGCTTTTACAAATGTATGATAACTGATACCTGCGTACCTTACCAGAATGGAGACGGTAAAGTGAATACCGGTGGCGCTGCACATATTGGTGGCAAGAGCAACCTTGAAACAGGTTTTTTGTTGAAGCAGAATGACGCGTTTCGGGGCTGAACAAGCCCCCTTCATCAGGTTCAAAGAAACGATACATGCAGCGACTCCTTTTTTTCTTCACCTTCTCCTTTCCATGATGGTTCAGTGGTGGATGTAGTGTGGTCATTGGTGATCCATGACTATGTATTCATGCTAAGAGACCTGGGCTGTGATTGCCTCTTACAAGTTATAAAAGCATATTATCTATTCATATGGGAAATATCCACCGCTGTTGCATAATTTTTATGTGATCATGGTGCAACTCATACTTCGGATCAACTTTTTAAATGATTCTCTTAAGCAAAATAAAAAATCATCTGCTGTTTTTGCTCCTCTGCAATGAGAGCTAACAGCATTGTAAGACAATCACCCAAGACACTTGTGCACACCACATATACACACAATGATGTAAAACACAAGAACACACAGATAAGATGCATTCTGCAATGCCGAGTGGCAGGATGTGGTCATGGATTTTGCTGCTTCATACTTTTATTTCCTCTAATGCTTGCAAGTAACTTTCTGCTACCCATGGAGAATGGAATTATTGAGTCTCCTGTGAGGACAACGTCTTAAGACGTCTCTATCTGTTTTAGTATTTATATTATGTAAGTATTTTAGGACAGAAAATTTGAACCAGGGTTCACAAACTTACTCAACCTTTTAAAAAGCAGTGAAAGCTTGTCTGTTCTCTTTCTTTCATTATAAAGAAAGGAGATCTAATAATTTAATAATGATGTGTCACATTAGTGTGGGCCAGGAGCTGAGCCTCCATCAATATTGAGAAACAATGGGTCTCCACACAAGTTATGGCAATGAGATGACCACTCCTGTATAGAGGTCTTTCTATTGAAGTCAGTGGAACTTAGGTTTTGATGTAGGGCCCGGAATTACATGAACATCCCATTTATTTCAAAGTTCACTGTCCAATAATTCATTTCTCCTCTGGTGGCACTGCAGGAAAATTCAACACTTGCTGCTAGGTTCCATCACAGATACTGTGCACCTGATCAGTAGTGGTTTTAGAAGGGAAGAGCCCTGTGATCGGCTTATTGATATGAGACCCTGGAACCAAAAAATGCTCAAACAGCAATACAAATTATTAGTATTTACCTAAGAGCAAACAATTGTCTACATGTAGCATTCTCATCTTTGTGGTCTCTGAACTGGGGCAGATGGGCTTGTCTATGGCTGGCTTTAGACCTATTTACATTAATTTCTCTTCACTGTATAAAAAAAAACCTTGTTTGACTCGTTAGATGTATGTTTGTGGTAAGGAAATGAGAAATATAGTGTATTCTGATGCTGTTCTGGGTATGCTGTAACACTCTTGGAGACCTGCTGCTCACCGGTGTGGGCCTTCTCTGTCCAGTGTCCTGGTCACCCACAGAGGTGGACCTAGCCTTTCTGCTGCCTGAGGCGAAAACTGAAATGGCGCCCCTCCCTCCCCAATTTCGTAACCTAACCCCTTCCCATCAGCCCTTGGCCCTTCGGCTGCCCCTCTCTTGCGATCGCCTCACCTGGCCTCATTGGTGGTGCACCCCTGGTCACTCCTGCCTCTCAGCTTCATGCCGGCCTCCCACTTGCTCCTACTACCCATCTTCTGTCTCCTCTTCCCTGCTGTACACAAACTCACACATTGACTTGGGCCTCTTAAAAGGACAGTGCATGCCAAAGCTCTGCTTCTTCAACCAATGGGGTCATGTCTCAGTATCCTCAAAAGGATCTTGCACTATGCTAAAATGTTGTTTCCTATAATTTATCTTGTGAACCCACCTAGTGTATTTGACCTTATTTGCCTATCTTCTGCCTGCCCTAACATCTGACTGAGTCTTGCTTGTGACCATATGTAATCTAATTTGCTTGACTTCTACACTGTCTGTGAAGGAACTATGCTTGCTGTCTTGCTACCATCACCTGGTATCATCTGTTCTGAAAATGCCAATGGAGGTAACTACAGGTGTATTAAACTGGCAATTCCTTGTGGAAAGGTCCATACCTCCTTGTGGGGGTTAACTGGTAAAAAAAAAAAAAAACTCACAATCTCTTAGACTCCACTCCCTGGTTCCTTGTGGCAAGGTCCAAAACTCCATTTGGGAGGTTAAGAGTGAAAAACTCACAATCTCTTCGACTCCACTGCCTGGTTAAAGTGTACTCCAAATCTGTTGGCAATCCATTGGATCCACATCTACTCCAGTAGGCTTTTGCTACGATGTGTAGCTAATATAATAAGAAATGGTCCCTTCTAATCTTCATGATCCATATGTTCCAATGCTGGAGTAAGGAGATAGGATAGGCCATTACTGTGTGATCCATGATGGATGGGAGCCATGGACCCTTCACCATACATCCCAATGTTATGTTTGGTACTGCATCTCATCCCTTGTCCTAAAGATAGGCCTCCAATGATATATCCTGCAAAATCATTTGAAAGGCGTACAGTATTAAACATTTATGGCATAGCCACCTACGGTCTCCATTGAAGTGTATGAGAGTTACGAGCTTGATTGTTGTTTTTTTTTTTGTAACTCCCATAAACTTCAATGGAGGCATCTACCTCTCCGTTTGTGGGGAAAATGGCTGCTGTATATTGGCAAACAAAGGTCTATAGAACTTGCCACAAAATGTTGACCATTAAGGATGCTCTTGCATGGTCTACTGTAACTGGACCAAAACCAATATGTTCTTAGATTTGCTGGGTGTTTTATGAAATGCAAGTATCATCTTAAATTACAAAAAAAGAACAAATCACATATGTAATACCAAACAATAAATATTTAATAAATAATTTCTAATAAATTAAAGTCATTTGACATCACAATAATAAATATACAAAATATACAAGTATAAAAATAGGTAATAACAATACAATCCAGTCGTACCATACTTGACAATGGATATCATCATAGCATTCCCTTAAAGGCTTTGCTTGAAGAAGCTCTAGGAACACAGCTAATACCACAGTGAGACAAAAGTCAAGAACCACCCAAAGGTCTATAAGATGCTGGATCTGCTCACAATGTATCAGGTGTGTTCTTTCATTATGGCAGCAGGCAGGTTAACATCATGGGTTGGTCTGATAAATGATGAGATAATCTAATGGAAGGCATCTCACAGACTATTTGGCTGGTTGTTGACTTGCATTTTGAGCGTCCATCACCTCTTCGGGAATGTAGAGCAGCATTTTTGGAGAACACATTTTACAACATATTCTAAGCAAAGTAAAAAATAATAAAAACCTGTGAAGTGTAATAAGGTTCTTATACAAGATACAAGATAAGTGGTTAATCCCATGACATATCACATAGTGATATTAAAACTTTTTTTGAAAAAAATGTCCAAAAAGATACAAAGGCTTCAAATACACCTTTTGAACACCAATAATACAACCCAAACTTTGATGATCGTACATGTGGCCGTCACATGCACAATGTCCAGTAGTGCATTTTTCCTTATTTTCTGATTGATAAGTCTTATATTTGGCCAATATTGGTCACTTATTGTTCATGAAAGGCCACGGGGAGAGTATCACTGATCCAAGAAAGTCCTAGGACACTATATTCTGTATCAAACTGCCAGTCTTTGATTGTCTGACTAGTCCAGAGTTGTGCCCTTATCCTGTCACCTGACTTCAAAAGCCTGATGCTTCCAGAAAAAGAAGATGGTTGGGGCACGATGTTCATCATGGTAGACTTGTCGATAGAAACGTTTACCTTCAAGATCGGCTCTTTTTGAATGTTTTTCAGAACCGAGAGGGACACTGACGCCTCTTCTTGGCATTGATCAGGAGCAACACATTGCAAAGTTATCTGGGAGAAAACGAAGTAGTAACCAGTTTTTTTAACCACAAGTTCCTGTTTGTCAAGTTCAAAATTTTGGTTCACAAAAGTGCTGGTCACCGCGCTGCTACTCCAATCCAAAGTAGTGTCATTTATCAGCTCAGCTACAAAAGAAAGAAACAGAGATAGGTTTAAAATGGATATCATGGGTTGGATACAACACTGTGCACAACAAGAGCTTAAATTTTGTAATTCTCTGTACAAACATTTTATTCGAATTGAAATCCTCGAATATAGAAATTGTTGTCTGGAAAGTATGTCAGGTCGTGGCGTTTTTCTCGGGCTTTCGTGATTCAAATAATTCAATTCAAAAATGTACGCTTTACCTTTACATCCTCAGTGTACCTCAGCATGTTACAAATTAATGCTTACTATACACCTATTCTAAAATCTCCTTCTATGTCTGTTCTCTAGTTCTGCCTCTGTTCAGTTCTTTTGCAATAAATATATAGTGTGGGTTAATTAAGAAGGTTCCCCAGTTCAGGACCCTCATCCATTAGACAAAGTTCAGAAAAGCAACCAAGAGCTCTTCTTTCTTTGGAAAAGCATGTAGATCAGAGTTGACCATGGAGCTCCTAGCATCAGGACACCATGTGATCCGCTTATCCTAATAGAGAGGAATTGTCTGAAATGGACATCCCCTTTAAATCTACAATGTCCACTCTAGGTCTTTTTGAAATAAGTGGCTGATTTCTAGTCTGGAGACTAACATGGATTTCAGTCAACATATCTGAAGATGATCATTTAATGTATTGTTATCAATGGGTACAAATAAGAAGAATATAAAATTGACTCACCATTATCTACCACCAGTTGAGCATTCTTTCTCTGTAAAAAAAAAAAATTGTAAGAAAAACCAGATTAATAAAAAATAGGGTTAATAAAATGTTTCTTAAACATCAATGAAACATCTTTAAAAATTGAGAAAATGTCTACAAAATGCTAATATTATTGGGGCACAAAGAAGAGCCCATTGGGGTAGTGTCATCATAAATAATGACTATGTATTGGGTGGAGCAGAGGCTTCATGAAACTATATGGTCTATGTATTGTATATACTGTATGGATAAAAGAGACAAGAGGTTCACCCAGGTGTCTAAGGCACGAAAAGAACTTACCTCCTGGTTCATCTGGATCTGTGCACTAACAATGGATTCGAATTGCGGTCTCTCCCAAGCCACATATAATGTGCAAAGTGACCCCACCACCATAGTGAGCAGAACCAAAGAGATGACAAGGCAAAAGTCCAGAAAGCGGCATCTTGGAAGGGAAGACTTTGGATTCTCTGGGTCTTCTGATCTGACTGGTGGGGACATGATGTCTGCAGTAAAAGAACAGACTGAAGTCCTTGTGAGTGAGATGCGAAATTGATTGTGTTGGGAAGCTCTGTTTTCAGCTGTTTATATACTAGTCTGCAGAGAGAGGAAGTTTGCCTGAGAGCTGGGGTTTCCAAGACATAGAAAAACCATACGTGCACAGTGGAGATTTCCACTGTGTGACTGAAAGACAGAGGCTGTGAAAGAGACAGTGAAAGAGAGAAAGAAAGAATGATGGAGAGAGACATTATAGAAGACGGTAAAAGGACCAAAAGAGACTAAAGGAAGATAACAGAGATATACCCTCAAGCTCCTGGACTCCAATGCTAAATTTGTAACAGTGTCCCTAGTTATTATACATATTATACAGCATGGTCCAAAAGTATGGAGACACCTGAATAAATGGAAAATGATGGTTGGGAACACCATCCTGTGTGTGGTACATTACTAAGCAGAAGGGGGAAAATCTTTATGGCGTGCTGTCCAACCATTTTAAAAGCCGCTATTTTGAAACCAAACCAAAATTTTCAAAAGGGAAGGGGTTTACAACCAACAAATTTGTCATTAAATGTGATGTAACTTTATTTCTGACAAGGTTATTAATAATTTCTAAAAAAATCGTCATGGGACAGGATATGCTTGATGTGCTCCCCATTGTTTTGAATCGTCAAGGCGATCTTCTTCTCCCATTCAGGATCTCAGTAGACATGCTCGCACAAGAATACAGGATCTGCTGTTGCATGTGCCCACACTCTGGAATTTTACTGAGTGTAAACTCGACTTGACATCATCCCACAGGTAGAAGTCCAAGAGGGTGGGATCCGGCAAGCACTGGGGACACTTCACCAGGCCAGAATGCCCAATTCACTTCCCTGGAAGCTGCTAAACCAAAAACTTGTGGACAACACATCCATGTGGGGGCACCATCCTGCTGGAAGAACACTGGGAACGTGTCATCTTCATTGCACAGTGACGGAGACACCTCATCATGTAACAACTGTAGATACTTGACAGCAGTAAGCAGTGGCGTAACTAGAGTTCTATGGGCCCCAGGGCAAACTTTGAATTGGCTCTCCCCCCAGGCCCGACCACCAAATACATCCCCCTCTGCCTCCACCCCCCCGGTTTCACCCTCTGCGACCACAATCGTTATAACCCTGCTCCCATCACTACAGAAATACAGGGTAATACAGCTCCCCATACCTCTTACATCCAGTGACATCTCCTTTAATGTAGATGTTCTCTTTCATCATCGTCTCCTTTCAGACCTTCAGACCAGACCACCATTTCTCAGCCATTTTTCCTCTCTGCAGTTTGACAAAAAAAAAAGAAATCTTAGTTTACTACTTTTCCATCATCCTCCCATCTTTTGGGCAAATAATCCTACTACCCCCAATACTGTGCCGCTATGCTCTACAATATTATCCTGCAGAAACAGATAAACCCTCTAATAATACTAGTACTACACAGAGCCCCCCATATAAAATACCCCTTCTTTGTGGCTTCAGTGGAAACCCCCATAGTGCCCCCCAATAATGTGCCAGTGAGAAGTGCCCCCATAGATGCCCCCCAGTAATCTGCCAGTAACAAGTGCCCCCATAGAACCCCCGAATCATGTGCCAGTAACAAGTGCCCCCCATAGATGCCCCACAATCATGTGCCAGTAACAAGTGCCCCCCATAGAACCCCCCGATCATGTGCCAGTAACAAGTGCCTCTCATGCCCCCCATCATGTGCCAGTAACAAGTGCCTCTCCATGCCCCCCCAAATCATGTGCCAGTAACAAGTGCCTCTCCATGCCCCCCCAAATCATGTGCCAGTAAAAAGAGTTCCATGCCCCCCATCATGTGCCAGTAACAAGTGCCTCCCCCCAATCATGTGCCAGTAACAAGTGCCTCTCCATGCCCCCCCATGTGCCAGTAACAATTTCCTCTCCATGGCCCCCCCAATCATGTGCCAGTAACAGGTATTGTCCCATATAAAAAAAAATAAACACTTTTACTTACCTCCATGGCAGCAATGCAATGCAGGCCTCTTCCGGCCTGTGTCCCACACTGTACGGCTCAGGCGGCGCGATGATGTCATCACGCCGCCTGTACCGGCCTCTGATAGGCTGTGGGCCTTGTGCTGGCAGCCTATCAGAGGAACAGGGAAGGGAGACGCCTCCCTCCCCTGCCTGGCTGCAGCACAGCTATCTGTAACTCTATCCTAATACAGATGACAATGGAAAAGCTCATCTCCCTGTGCCCTGCCGCCACCGCCACTGCTGCCAGCCTGCCCAGATTAAATTATTGCGGCGGGGCTGCGGCCCCCTTCACTGCCGGGACCGGTAGCAGTCGCACACTCTGCAACGCGGTTTTTATGCCCCTGGCAGTAAGGTTACTGTCAATGAAGAATGGGCCCACTTCGTCTGTGGCAGTTTTGTTATATCCACTTCTTGGCAGGTCCAACACAGAACATGTTTGGCAAGCAGTTTACCAACTGTGCCATGGCAGATCGGTTGTCTGTTAGAGTGCTGAGCATTGAAAATTGCTTCAATGACTCCTTGGAGATCAACGCAATCTCGGTCCTGTACTCATATGCCATATCTGTGTCTGTAACAAAGAGAAAATTGGTAGTAACTTTGGCAGGAGTAAGGGCATGCCACATTTAGGCACAGATTTGGATTTCTCATCAAATTCTCTACCCGGTGCATATGTCACATGCACTCCTTCCAATTTGAAAATATCAACTTTGTTCCAAGATGGCCATTGTCAAAATAGCCACATGTTGGACAGCCCATCCCTCACAGATTAGGCCCCTTCCCCTTAGAAACATGCCACACACAAGATTGCATTTCCAAACAACGTTTTTTCATTTATTCTGGTGTCGCTCTGTATGTGAACCACTGTGTAGTATAACTCTCAAATGACCTCTTGAACCCTCAGGCTCCAAAGCCCACATGGGTCTTCATCCTCTGCACCCTCTATAGCTACACCCCTGGATGACACAAAAACATAAAAGGTAAAGAAAGTGAATATAACAAAGATAACGAGTGAGAAATATAGAAAGGGAGTTCTTTAAAGGCCACTAATTTTTCACAAAACATTTAATATGTTATAGAGACATATCAGACGTTTAGATTAGTGGGGCTCCCCATAGTGCACTCTTTCTACTTGCTGCACAAGATGGGCTGTATAGAAGTCAATGGATCAATCCCAATTTCATCCTCAGCAGCAAGGACCCCCACCGATCGAAACTTTTGATGTATCTCTATGACCTTTTTTTTTCTTCTAATTTCAAACCTTCATTTTCTCCTTCCTTCCTTGCTTATTTCTTCTTACTTCCTTACTTCCTATTTTCCTTGCTTTGTTTTCTCCCTCTTCTCTTTTTCCTCCATCATTTCTTCTATTTTTATTCATTTCATCATTATCTATTTCTGTTTTCCTTCTTTTTCTTTCTTTCTTTTTCTCTTCTTCTTGTCTTCTCCTTTTTTACCTGCCTTGATTCTTCCTTCCTGCATTCCTTGCTTCTTTCTTTCCTTCTGTTCTTCCTTCCACCTTTTTGTGCCTTCCTGACAGTAACTTTGCTGCTGTCAAGTATCTGCAATTGTTACGTGACGAGGTGTCTCCGTCACTGGCCCCCTCCTTCCCTATCCTTCCTTTCTTTATTTTTCCCATGTGCTATTTGGTATTGTATATGAACAGCTTTGTGGGGTACCTAGTACAGGGAGGATATTATAGAGTAACTGACATTTCATTTTTTCATAACTGAATAGTACAGGCGACTATAAGAAACTTTATAATGTATCTCTTCAGAGAAAGATGCTTTCTTTTCTTCTTATCAGGCTCCACTCCTCTCCTCTTCACTCTTCTCATCTAACTCTCAGTCCACTGCTAAAATCTGTCTTCAGCGGAGACACTATGCCTGCTCACTGAAGGATCAAATTACATAGACGTCTATGAGAGGTGAGGTGAGGAGTTGAAGGGAGGGGCCTCTCGAAAGGGCATATAGACTTCTGCTTGTTTGTAAGTGATGTAATTTCTAACTTCACTGCTGGATTCACATCTGAACTGCTTAGGCCTGTTGTGTAGTGTCCTCCATTAACTCTGCTACCTCAGAGGTTTTGGTACAGAGAGTTAGAGAGCACAGTCTCCTATTTCTTCATGTCCTGTGTATGGGCAACCATGATATGGGAGGTGAGATACATGTTCATGTAAGAAAAAAGAAAAAACACATTTGCACATCTCACCCAAATCCTGCCTGTATTAAACCTCTCCTGGATGGTAGTTGTTAGGCTTCACAGATGATCCCCTGGATCGGGGTGGCAAATTAACTCACAAAAAGAAATCTGGTGTGATCCAGAGCCTAAGTTGCATAACATAACTTTTAATAAACTAGTTAAAGAGGATCTTTCATGGGTTTATATGTTAAAAACGGGTATGCTTACTAGATAGGATGGTCCCTAGAGATGCCAGCATTTTTTTTCTAAAAAAAACCTCCGTTCTGGTGCTGAGTCCTCCACTGTTTTTTGTGCCCTATATGTTAATTTAGAGTATCAGTCGGGGTGGATTGACCATAGATCTTAAAGGGAAATTTCCCGGTAGGTTTATGCCTAGGGGGCCGTCTGGGCCCTCCTCATGGCCAGCCAGAGGAAGTTTTTGTGGATGTATTTTGTGCTGCTGGCAGTATTTTGTGATGGACTGTGGTATTTAGCTCTGTTGGGTAGTATAATGTGCCACAATATGGTATTGGTGGCCCTGCCTTCCATCAGTTTGGACCCAACTACAAAATGGGGCCACTTTTAGTATTTTTTCTAGAGCCACTTTAAGTTCCCCGTCCGCCCCTGGTATCGGTACAGGGAGGAGAAGACAGCTGGGATTTGCAAGCGTCTCCTTCTCCCTGACTGTAGCGCGTTTTAATCGCAGCGGAGAGCGTCACAGCCAGGGGGAAGGTGAGCTGTTTTTACCGTTCTACGGTAAGAATTACTTTACCGTTTTAAACGCCAACTGTTTACGGCTGGTGCCCAATTTGACCCCTGTTCTATCAAGTATTCTTCTAAATTTCTTTGGATATGCCATAAATGTCTAAAGTGGCAAAGCGATTTTAGGTTTAGCATTGTCACCATGTAACCACATTATAACTGCTCTGGTTAAAGTATTAAATGTGCAGGAAGTGTGGAAAACCTCAATCACCTCCAAACTGCAGCATTACATTAGACTACATCATATCAAGTCACTTCTGGAAAGATATCTGAATGATCTCAGTTTTAGTCTAGTTTTTAGTAATCAGCAGTCACCCACTATAAGGCTACATTCACACGACCGTGAATGTGTCCGCATCCGTTCCGCAATTCTGGGACGAGGTGCGGAGAGCACACTACGCATTTGCAAAAGATAGAACATGTCCTATTCTTGTCCGCAGCCTAGGCATTTCTATGGGGGGTGCTGCTGGGTAGGAGGGGTGGGGGTGGGGGGTGCGGCTGTGCATGCAGATGACCAAAACTGCAGAATCAGCCAAGACTAGACTAGTCCAGGATCATATAGTTCTATATGCACCCCCTTGATTCTGAAGAAAATAATAGACAATAAGAGTAAGATAAAATTCCAGCTACCTGCTTCCACCACTAAGGAAAGCTTACTGAAGACAGAAGTATATAGGTCCCATTACAATAAATTATCTGTATACAGGGAGAGGCACAGTGTAGTTGGCAAGCAATGGAGAGAAAATATACTTGAATTATTCAAGTGTCAAGCAGAACCTGAAAGGGGCTTAATTTTTAGCTTTACTTTGAGCCACTCTGCCATACACCTACGGTCGACCATAGGTGTGCATGACCTGTCCAACTACAAAGGGTGCTCTACATTTTTCCCCATGATTGGGTGCTAATGCCAAAAAATGCAGACTAGTGGTGATCCACCCACCTCCAGCCCAATCTTCTACAGCAGGAGTCCTCGATTGACTTTCTATGCATGAAGTTGGCTGTTGGTATAAAATCCTAGCCCCTGGCACCTAGAGACTGTCATCTGGTGGCATGAGCTCCAGTACTGGTGACATTCATATGAAAGGAATTAGCTAAATGCTCCCTGTCCTTGTGCATGAGGCTCGGCATGGACAGAAAGCAATTTGTTTTTTAACGAAAGACCCTATGGCTGATAGATGCCATTTTGTAGAGCTCCAAGAAAAGCTGTGGCAGCTACTGCATCTATGGAACTAATACCAATCCTGATTCCAGGACAAGCATGTCGAAGAATAGACGACTCAACACAGAAAATGTCTAAACATGTTAACCTTCTAACATAAGTCAAAACACAATGTCAACTTTAATGAAGGTGCTGCCGCCCTCTTTTTTAATAAGTGCAGTCTTTTGCAACTCTGCTCTCCAGCATCAGTCTTGATCCCTTTGTCTACTGCTGGGTTGATCCTCTGATCCTTGGCTGCGGAAAATATAAGTACATCCAAGCCACTGGTTGCACTATAACAGGAAGAGATATGGTCATATTGACAGGGACACTGAGATGACGACACTCAGGTGATGTCAGACAGGCCATAGTCTTCCTGCTCTGCTCTAGGTCAAGCTTGTGGAGTAGCAGTGCCACATATAGTACCTGTCCTGGGTATCTCAACACCAGAATCCCCAGGGCTCATCGCTACAGCCCCTTTTGGCTGAGCAGGCCTGGTCATTCTGGTCATCCTGGGTCTACAAACCCCTTCCACAGGAGTAAACTCCGCTTAGTCTATCCAGCTACAGGGTTTGTAGACCTCTGGCTCTATTTTACAGAGGGCCAGTGGACATAGACTTCCTGACGCAGTCTTGGCTATCTTAATGAAGCTATAGTCTTTTCTGTGGTAGAATCACACCACTGTTCCAAAGTTGCATATCTTGCACTGCTTGACCAAATATTGGTCAATGTTGATCTCTTGAAGGTAGTGCTCCATCAACCTCTCCTCATCCTCAGCCATCGGTATTAAGTCTTGCAGTTTCTGTGGTTTCTGACCAGCAGCCTTGCATCTGTTGGTTGACATCATAGACTCTGTTTTCTTGGTCAACCGGGTGCTTCAGAAGTAATCCATTCATAGTAGTTTTGCATTTTTACAGCCCTGGCAGCAGCATCAGCGCTAAGGGTTCATTTATTAAGACTGCCATTTTAGATGCTGGTCTTAATGCCTCTTAAGCTAGCGGTGGATGTGCCACATTTATGTGGCGGTGTCGGTGTATCCACCGCCTGTATATATGTACGCCAGCTCCCTTGCAGGCATAGATTAAGACCATTTTCTAATCCTAAAAAATGATAAATGAGACAGGCCTGCTCTCCCACCCTCTTTCCGCCCATGTCACACTCCCTTTTTTTAGACCTAGCATGAGCCAAAAAGTGGCGTATATCTGTTAGTGGAGTATATTTGTCCTTCAGCGGTACAGTTGCAGCGGTGGTGAAATAAAAATATATTCGCCGTCCAGCATTGCAGATATCTGTTGAAAAGCCTGTTGTGTAAAAGTAGAACAAAATTTGGGCTTAAATGACGTTTCGTGGTGCAGTGATATATTCTGAAGCCCTGTTTGCAGTGTATTGGTGGCGAAATAAAAATATATTCGCCGTCCAGCGTTGTACTTCTCTGTTGAAAAGCCTGTTGTGTAACAGTAGAAAACAATTTGGGCTTAAATGACGTTTCGTGGTGCAGTGATATATTCTGAAGCCCTGTTTGCCGTGTATTAGTTGCAAAATAAAAATATATTCGCTGTTTAGTGTTGCATATATTTATTGAAAAGCCTGTTGTGTAAAAGTAGAAAAAAATTTGGGCCTAAGTGACGTTCTGCGGTGCAGTGATATATTCTGAAGCCCTGTTTGCCGTGTATTAGTGGCGAAATAAAAAATATTTAATCTAACATTGGATTATTTGATCTAATAGTATGTCATACAAAGAAGTGCCAGGCCCTGCACAGGGGCGTGGCAGAGGAGTAAATGTTTCTGGCGCAGGAAGAGGTCGCAGCAGAGTAAGGGTGCGTGGCAGCAGGGGTTGCAGCGAGAGGCCTGAGCTCCCGGTGACATCTAGCGGTCGTGTCATGACCAGCAACCCAGCGGTTCTTAAATGGTTGACTCGGTCATCCACTTCGTCCCAAGTGACATCAGACATCCCCAGTAGTGATGAGCGAGTACCGCATGTGCTTGAGCGCAATGCTCGAGTCTCCGCCCCGCATGTTTCACGGGTTTTAAGTAGCCAATAAAGGTGCAGGTAAGTATTGCCCTCACTGTAATGCCAGTAGCCATATTTGAGCCATATCATAAATGGCGCTTTTTTGAGGAAAGACGACAGAAGAGTGGTAGTTTGCAGCCTGTGCCATACCAAAATGAGCCGGGACATGAACACTAGCAACCTCACCACCACGAGTATGATCCAAGCTCCCTAATAAGTTCCAACCTCCACTTCTCCTCCTTCGCCGCCTCCTCCTCCACTTCCACTTCCTTCAGCAGTCAGCCATCAATCGCTAGCTGGAAGCAGTGTAGCACCGCTGTGGGTAAGCGTCAACAGGCTGTGCTGAAGCTGATCTGCTTATAGCACACCGCCGCAGAGCTGTGGCAGGGTATAAGGGACCAAACCAAGCTGTGGCTCTCACCACTCAACCTACAACCAGGCATGGTCTTGTCTGACAATGACTGTAAGTTGTTGGCGGCTTTGTAGCTCGGCAACCTGACACACATCCCATGCGTAACCCACGTCTTAAACTTAGTGGTTCAGCAGTTTATCAAAACCTGCCCCAATTTGGCAGAGCTACTAGTGAAGGCGCGCCACGTGTGTGCCCATTTCCACAAGTGGTCCACAGCTTCAGCCGGTTTGTCAGTGCTGCAGCAGAGCTTGCGGCTTCCAGCTCACCGACTGTTGTGCGACGCGAGCATGCGCTGGAACTCTACATTCTACATGTTGGCCAGTCTTTGTGAGCAGCAGAGGGCAGTTGTGGAATATCAGCGGCAACATGGTCAGCTATCGAGTCAACTGCCACTATTCACAAGCGAGGAGTGGGCATTGATGTCCGACCTCTGTGAGGTTTTAAAAACCTTTGATGAATCTACACAGATGGTTAGTGGCGATAACGCTATTATCAGCGTAACCATCCCACTGCTGTGTCTACTCAAACGATCGCTGCTCACAATTAAGGAGGACGCTGAATGTCGCAGATGAGGAAATGGGGGAGGACATTACAGAGGGTGATAGCCAGACCACCCACAGTTCGGCTTCTCAGCGAACATTGGACCATGAAGAGGAGGAGGAAGAGCTGGAGACAGTTGCCTCTGCTACAGAGCGTAGTACCCGTGGAACTTTAATTCCATCTGTTCATCGTGGATGGGCAGAAGAGGGGGAGGAGGATGAGGAGATGAAGAGTCATCCTGATGTCGACATCGATGTCTTGCCTGTTGGTACTCTGGCACACATGGCTGACTTCATGTTAGGCTGCCTTTCCAAAATTTTCCATCTGACAACTCGACCGGCAGAGTCCGTACTTCCTTAGGCAACCGAGGAAGGGAGACAAGGGGAACACACAGTAGTTCCAACAAAGGCAGGGCAACACTCTCCAAGGCATGGGACACTTTCATGACACCCCGCCAGCAACCTCACCCTGAAGAGCGGCCTAGTGGTACAAGGAGGGAAAAGTTTTGGAAGATGGTGAAGGAATACATAGCAGACCGTGTCAGCGTCCTGAATGATCCCTCAGTGCCTTACAACTACTGGGTGCCCAAGCTGGACACGTGGCACGAACATGCGCTTTACGCCTTGGAGGTGCTGGCCTGCCCTGCGGCCAGCATTTTGTCTGAGCATGTATTTAGTGCTGCTGTTGGCCTTATAACAGATAAATGTATCCACTTGTCCACTGACAATGCTCACAGGTTGACTCAGATAAAAATGAACAAGGCCTGGATTGCCCCTGACTTCTCAACTCCACCACAGGAGAGCTGAGCTGATGATGAACATCTATCATTTATAATGTACTCAATCTACTGTAGCGTATTCCCATGCACCTTTTCCACCACAAAAAAGAGTATATGGTTGAATTTTGTTTTCTCCTCCTCCTCAACCAGATTGTATATATTCCCTCAACTCAAATTTTTTTATAGGGTCAGCTCAACTGGCCCTTAACAGGCCCTTAACTCAAACAGCTCAACAGTAGAGATATGCGAACTTTAAAAAACAGTTTGGCGTTCGGGTTGTGGTAATCGCCGCATAACGTTATGGATTCCACTGCCGCGGACTATCCCGGCATATGGAATCCATAAGGGTTCGGCTTTCCACGAGCCCGAACTGTTGAAAAGCCGAAGGACCTGGGGTGACGTCACCGTCATGTGATCAGTGCAGGGGGCGTGGCTCAGCACAGATCAAATCCAGTGCTGAGCCACGCCCCCTGCACTGATCACATGATGGTGACGTCACTCCAGGTCCTCGACTTTTCAACAGTTCGGGTTCGTGGAAGCCGCCCATTATGGATTCCATATGCCGGGATAGTCCGCGGTAGTGGAATCCATATCGGGATGCAGCGATTACCAAAACCCGAACGCCGAACTATTTTTTAAAGTTCGCTCATCTCTACTCAACAGCATACACTCGCATATAATGTTTTAGAGCGCCAGCACACCTGCAGGCACTCGCATATAATGTTTTAGAGCGTTAGCTCACCTGCAGGCACTAGCATATAATGTTTTAGAGCTTCAGCTCACCAGCAGGCACTTGCATATAATGTTTTAGAGTGTCAGCTCACCAGCAGGCCCTCTCCCCTTATGTTTTAGAGGGTCACCAGCAGGCCCTTGCTCCAAATGTTTTTGAGGGTCACCAGCAGGCCACCAATTATAATTTTTAAATGGTGTGTATGATGCCCTCCTTTATGTGTAATAAAGGGTGTATTGTAGTGCTGGTTCTTTGTAATTTTTGGCAGCCCTTTCACTTAGTTCATAGACTTTATGAGTGTAGGAGTCCCACTACCTGAACAATTGTACCACAATGCGAATGAGGCTCTCCTTTATGTGATATACAGGCCATTTTGGAGTGCCTCTTGCTTGTAATTTTGAAAGCACTTGCACTTTATATACAATTGAATATACAGGAACACCCGAACACCCGAATACTTTGGTGCTCGATCTTCACTAACCCCCAGCCAAGAGTCGGTGGCTTCCTCTGACACAACTCTTAGTTAGCATGGCCCGGGAGTAGGCCCTGTGCCTTCACCTATCCTCAACCTGCCTCTATCCTTTTCTGTTCCCTCAGCCAGAGAAGTATTATATGCTGTGGGTTCGGCTCCACTTTTCAGCGAGGACGAGCTAATAGAGGACAGTCAGCATCTACTGCCCAGACACGATCTGGAGGAGACGTCACAGGGGAGGAACTGCTCCATTTCCTTTGTCAAGAAATCTAATCCTGGCTTTCTCCTTGACAACTCAAAATCGAAACCATGGTGACCGACAACGGGAAGAACATTGTGTTGGTGCTGCGTCAAGGACGGCTGAGCCATGCGCCCTGCATGGCACAAGTGTTCATTCTGGTTGTCAAGCGGTTCCCGAAGTCTTCCACCCATCTGCAAAATATTCTAAAAATGTCCAGGAAACTTTACATGCACTTCAGCCACTTGTACACCGCAAAGCTCATCCTACTTGACTTGCAGTGGCAGAACGGCATCCCCCAACATAGGCTGATATGCGACGTTTCCACCCGTCGGAATTTCACCCTCCCTATGTTGGACCGAATATGCAAACATAGAGAGGCCATAAATTATTTCTTGATTATCCAAGCGGACAGGAGTACTCCCCTGTGTAACTTCGATGTCAGCCAGTGGCAGCTCATGCGGGACACCTGCCGTTTGCTTAGGCCCTTTGAGGATGCCACGCTATTTGCCAGTCACCAGGACTACGGGATGAACAATGTCATTCCACTGCTTCATGTCCTAGAACAGATGCTGGTAAATCTGGCTGGCCAGGGGACTGGAGACGTGGCACCTACATCTCACGGCCACATGAGCCCTGTGGGGGCTGAACTGGAGGAGGAGGAGGACATTGGAGCACAAGCAATGTGTAGCGAAATGGGTGATTTTTCTACACAGGAGTGGAGGGGCAGGAGGAGCAGGACCAGCCAGAGACGCTACAGTGCGATGCGAAAGATGAAGCAGAGGACCCAGACACACCATGGCAGTATGTAGTGGAGACGGAGGCAGGAAGTCCTTCCGAGTCACTTGCACAAATGGCCCGATGCATGCTCACTTGCTTGCGTAGCAGCAGAGACAGGGCGCACTGAGTGGTCGGGCACTTAGGACGTGGTCCGAGGGCCCGGACGGGAAGGGGGCCTGCCGGCCGCCGCCCAGTAGAGGAAATTATTTCACCCGTCCCGTCCGAATCTGATGTCCAGGGTCGGCGCTAGACAGAACAAGCAGCTGCCTGGGTGCACCAGGGTGGCCGCTGAAAACAGAAACTTTTTTTTTTTACTTACTGAAGTTGCGCAAGTTGCGCTGCAGCTCGGCCGGGGTGTCCGCCCAGCCTGCCTGTGCCGGGCCCCTGCGGCGGCCCTCATCAT
Organism: Bufotes viridis; assembly: GCA_033119425.1. Taxonomy (NCBI): domain Eukaryota; kingdom Metazoa; phylum Chordata; class Amphibia; order Anura; family Bufonidae; genus Bufotes; species Bufotes viridis. The sequence continues at coordinate 40,424,343 of CM065590.1, read as the reverse complement.
TCAGCAGTTCAGCACTGCACGGCGACATGGGTCAGTTAGTCACGTTGGGGGACTGGCCGGCGAGTGGCGCTCCGGTGGCGGCGCAAAGCAGGGAGTCTGGAGTTGTTGAATGGTGAGTACCATGAGTATGCTCTGTGCCATGGAGGGGAGAAATGTGCCATGGGGGTGGGGTGGATGTGCTGCCATGGAGAGGGAGAAATGTGCCATGGGGGGGAGATGTTCTGCCATTGGAGTGCATAATGTGTATTATATTTAGTACACTAGTATATTAATGGTGCAGGGGGGGGGGGGTGGATGACATGATGTATGTATTCTGTAGTCTGTGCCATGGAGGGGGAGAAATGTGCCATGAGGGGCGGGGCGGGGGGGTAGATGTGCTGCCATGGAGGGGTGGAGGGGGGGAGAAATGTGACACGAAGTGGATGATGTAAAAAGGAAGGGGTGATGTGACATGGAAGGGGAGAAATGTGACATGGATGGAGGGGCGAAATGACATTAAGGAAGTAAAATGTGACATGGAGGGGGAGAAATGTGACATTGGGGCATCATTGGGGCACTTTTTACTTGCACATTATTAGGTGGCACTATGGGGGCACTTCTTGCCGACACATTGTTGGTGGGCACTATAGGGGCATCTACTGAGACAACAAAGAAGGGGTATGTTACATGGGGGGCTCTGTACAGTGGCATTTTATACTGGGACACATTATGGTGGGTACTTGGGGAAGGGGGGGAGAGGAGTACTATGGGGGCACTAAGAAGGGGTATTTTATGCTTGCAAATTATGGGGGACACTGAGGTCATCTACTGGGGCACTATATAGGGGCATTTTATACTGGTACATTATAGGGGCACTAGGAGGAAGGGGGAAAGGGGCACTATGGAGCATTTACTGGGGGCACTATATAGAGGTATTTTATAGTGGCACATTATGGGGTGTACTATGGGAATATTAGCTCAACTGGGGGCATTACAAGGGGGTATTTTTTGCACTGTCTATTATAAGGAAAATATTACTACTGGGGGGGGGGCATTATGGTGGGCTTAATTACTCCCCCATGGTATACCCCCCCTAGTAGCAGCACCAGCCTCTCTCTGCTCTGCTATCCCTCTGCCCCTCCTACAAATCCTTATTATGAAATCTTCCTCATTAGGATAAAACACATCATCTCCGCCGAGCCCCCGGACAAAGTATTGAAGTGGCGTCTGAGATCCCCAAGGGCCAAGCCAAGTAATTGTAAGTTTTCATGTGAAATATGTTTATATTATACACATATAGCATACACTGTGCCACACAATATACAGAATACCTCTACTCTCTGTAGTCTGCTCTATAAGCACCACATTATTATTTGTGTTGTGTGCTGCATGCTGCGTGTGCCGTGCGGATATGGGCATGGCTGGAGGCCCGACATCGGTGGGACCTGGAAGGGAGCCCTTGATTTATTTTGCCCCTGAGCAGAGGGATGACTTCTGGCTCTCCACCTTGTTGGACCCTCGCTACCGGTCCAAAATGGGGATCTTTTTTACACCCGCTGAGAGGGAGGACAAACTGAACTACTATAGAGACATCCTATGTAGTCAGTTGGCCGCTGCCTATCTGCGCCATCGTCCATCCTCTCACAGGTCTGACCGGGCGGCGGGGGTCCTCTGCACTCACTGGGGAGAGGTGGGGTGGTAGGAGCAGTACCAGCTCTATCAGCAGCAGCCTGAGTCTAGAGTTGCTGATGAACAGCTTTCTTCACCAGCATAGTGAAGAAACTACCCACCAGCAGCAGCTTCTAGACTTGGAGCAGGACTTGAACCAGCAGGTGGTGGCATACTTGGACACACTTTTTCCACCCCACATTGAAGATCTGCTGGACTACTAGGCAGCCAAACTGGATTTGTGGCCGCAACTAGCAGAGTTTGCCCTGGAAAAGCTGTCCTGCCAGTCCAGTAGTATGGCATCAAGTGTTTAGTGCGGCGGGGACCAAAGTTACCCCAAGAAGAACTCACCTGTCCACCCAAAATGTGGAGAGACTGACCTTTGTCAAGATGAATCAGGCATTGATCAGCCAGGATTTCCACCCACCAGTGCCTGATGCATCAGATTAGATCATCCATGCTACCTCACCAAAACCTTGACAAGAGACCGATTTCTTCAGGCTACCTGCCTTAGCTACTATTCTGATGCTGGCACCCGGCTGATGCCACACATCTGATGCCAAGTGCTCCTTCTTACATCTACTATCATCAGCGGGTACAGTTATTGCCACCCACCGCCACACTCTGTAGTCGTGCCACTCTGTGGCTTGCTCCTGATGCTGCTGCGGCCGCCACCTCCACACTCTGTCATTGTGCCACTCTGTGGCCTCTTGATACTGCAGCACCTCCACACTCTGTGGCCTCCTCCTGATGCTGCTGCTGCCAACACCTCCACACTCTGTCATTGTGCTACCCTGTGGCCTCCTCCTCATGCTGCTGCTGTCGCCTCCAGACTCTGTCATTGTGCCACTCTGTGACCTCCTGATGCTGCCGCCACCTCCAGACTCTGTCATTGTGATCAGAATAAGGGCAAAATAATCAGTGACGTCAACACAAACTTACTGCTGACACCCTGCTGAAACCCTCTCCACTCTGTCGGGGGCTCCACTTGTATAAGCATTTAATAGAACAGGTTCTGTAGACATCTATGTGGAATCAGCTGACGAGGGTGTAAAAGGAGTGCGCTTCTTCTTGGAGCTAACATTGACCTGTAAGGCTGAGTTGATACTTGAGTTATTTGGTCAGTTTTGGCCCCGTGACTGCCCAAATAAGTGAAGTGTACAGTGATTCTAAGAGCGACGCCTGTCATATGCATGTCATATGGACTCACAGTATTATTTCACTACCAAAGCAGACTCCCTATGTGTGTTACTGCAAGGCACAGTGTTCTACACCACTATAAAGGCTCTCAGCGAATTTTTTAAAAATGGCGAAGTGAATTTTTTTAAAAAGCGCTCATCTCTAGTTATAATGCTCGCTGAATGTCTTGTATAACCTTATGGGGGGGGGGGGGGAAACAATGTGTAAAGTCCATGGGGTCAGGGAAAAAAGTATGCACTGGAAAATGGCAACAGTCCAGGTAGGACTGAACCTGGTTGTTCTTGGCTGCTCCAGGTGTCTATGGTGACGCGTACCTTGTCACAAAATAATAATTGCAAGGAACGGACCATGTTCTTTGCATGTGACAGTACAAAGCAGAATTTTTTATTTTTATTTAAAAAAGTGGTAGCTAGGTACCTTCCGGAAGGCTGAGTCATCAGTTCCCTAAAGGCAGCAAAATCCAATAAGTGGTATGGCAGTGACTGCACTGCCAGCAGCTTGCCAGGTGAGAGTTAAGCTTGCACACCAATGAGTTTCTGGCACAGAAAGCTATTTCCTGGCCACACATTCCATTATTGATGGCTGAGGATGGTGCAGAGTAGGTGAAAGAGTCTCAGTGGAAGTAACTGATGATGTCAATGACCAGTGTAGCGTAATACATTTGGATGTGGCCTGGCTGCAGGAAAGGAGACTGAGAGAAGGAGGGCACACTTGTTCCACTCACTGGTGATTTCTATTTTCCCACAAGGTCTGGCGATGCTGCTTCATGTGATGCTATAGAGCCAGACTGCCACTGCTTATTTTCATCCTGCAGATCTTGCACTTGGGAATGATTTTGTCTTCTAACACAGTAGAGAAAATATTGTCAGATGTGAGGTACTATCAGGGAGACACTGTGTTCCATAACACATGGGATTTCATTGCCTCTTCTTGGGAAAAAAAATAAGGCAACCCCTAGGAGGGGCCAGTAAAGATGATGCATCTGAAAGGCTTCTCTATGGTTGAAAGGAGGAATGTTGTGAACCCTGGCTTTAATTCACAGTTTCAGACTCAGAGGTGACATCCACATAATCCTGCTGTTACTGAGAGGAGGAGTGAGCCATCCAGTCCATAATCTCATTCTTCTTCTCCTCAAAAATAATGTGGTGATGATCAGAAGCGAAGGAAAACTGTGGCATACTACTACTACTACTGGCCAGGTGGATGGTACTCCTACTTCTGTGTGCACTACTAATCACACTCTGACTCTTGGATGATAAGGCATGGGTCTTTTTTTCCCACTCTTCCATTTACCAGACATTTTATTATGAGGCCTATAAATAAAAACTTACAGGTTTGGTACATACATTATTAAATGGTACTACCAAAATTGCAGGTGTTTTTTTTTGTCATCTAAAGACAATTAATGCCCCCCCCCCTTCTACAAACACACTGCAAACTGGTATTGACAATTTACCATGACAAAAATGCAGTAGTTGCCGTAAAATGTGTTTGCTGTAACACTGAATGATATCTTGCAGTAATATAGAACACATTTAATTACTTGGTTATAATAATTGCGTTATTTCATTAAAATGTCTTTGCTATAGCACTGAACAGTATCTTGCAGTAATATGCAACAGGTTCAATAACACAGGTATAATAATGGCGTTATTGCAGTATTGCTTTTGCTATAACACTGTACAGTAAGTTGCATAATATACAATGTGTTCTGTAACACGGGTAAATCCCTCCCAGGATCATGTGATCCTCCATCTTTTTACGTCTTGTCATTTTCACCACCGATTTCCACAGTAACATGGTACTGGTTGCCATTTTTATGTGATTAAGTTAATCAGAAAAACTTCGGATATGTTTGGCAGACACATTTTTGTAAAATTTGTAATAAATCAGATTTTTTTAGAATCACTTTGTTCATTTCTAGAAGGGATGTGTTTCCACGACTGAAACAAGCATAACAAGGAGTAAAAGCAGAAAATGTAGCCTTCAATGTGCAAACTTTATTAAAACATCATAAAAACATATGCACAGTTTATAACATCCAGTCACTCAATCTGGCCCACTCAACCAACTGGACTTAATGGATCATCATCGTGATCACTTAGTACAAGTCAGTAAAACATCACACTGTCTCACCAGGACCAAAGATGAAATCCTGTACTCATCTCCTGATTAGTGTTGATCACGAATTTTCGAATTGCGAATTTTAATCGCGAATATCGGCACTTCGAGAATTTGTGAATATTTAGAATATCGCTAAATATATTTGCAATTGCGAATATTCGTTTTTATGCGAATTTTTTATATGCAAATTTTCGCAAGCAAGAAAATAATGTCATTAATTTCTGATTGCGAAAATTCGCATAAAAAATTCGCACAAATTACCATAACAATTCGCATAAATTTAGCATAAAAATGTGCATAAACTGGCATTTAAAAGATATCTTTTAAATACTAGTTTATGCGAAATTTTATGCTAATTTTATGCGAATTTGTATGCAAATGTTCGCAATCAAGAAAATAATGACTGGAGATTACGAATTTGCGAATTTTCTAATATAATATGCGAAATATCGCAAATTCGAATATTGCCCCTGCCGCTCATCACTACTCCTGATATGGTGTCACCTATGGTGTGGACCAAAACCTCTTATGGTGTGTGTGTACAAAAAAATATAAAAAGGGTACATAGACTTATGCAACTCCCTTTCCTCTGCCCCATCTTCTACTGCTTACCAAGAAGTAGCAGAGGGAATGGAGTAACACTTGTCTGTAAACCTGCAAAAATTCATTATAATGCATAAATAATGCATTTTATGGTGCTAAATGACAAGCCACACATATAGATTCCAAAAAGTTGCAAATAACCAGTGTATACCTGAGCCACAACCAGCAAAAATCTATAGATTGCAAATCATGAATATTGGTAGTATGACCTGGGAGGTCCAAGCTATGGTATCTGCAAAACTGAGGTCTGCATTGTAGGAAAAGACATGTCCTTGATATCATATGGGTATTCTTGGTAATATACCAAGGAGGCCAACCAACAAGGAGACAATAGATGGAGCACTGTGGTGCCTTTGATGGTCTGGGAAGTCTAAATCCACATTCTTGACCTTGTTATTAGACACAGAAGATCTTTATGGGTCACAGGTAAACTCGACGGAGGTCACTAGGGGATGTGATTGTATTACACTGAGGACAAAGCTTCTTTGATCCCTGAAAAGAGAAGAAAAGATGAAGAGTGCCAGTTCCTTACATTATATCAAAAATCATTCCTACAGTTGGTCATTACTGCAGCTTCCATATTGGCCTACAGTATCTGTAATAGGTAGTCATTAGATGTGAAAGCTTTAGGAATAATGAAGCGTGGGATATACAGTACCATGCAAAGGTTTTGGGTGTGGAAAAAATGCTGCAAAGTAGGAACGCTTTCAAAAATAGAAGTGTTAATAGTTAAAATTTATTCTGCAGCAGGACAACGACCCCAAACATACAACCAATGTCATTAAAAACTATCTACAGTGTAAAGAAGAACAAGGAGTCCTGGAAGTGATGATATGGCTCCTCGGAGCCCTGGTCTCAATATCATCCCGTCTGTTTGGGATTACATGAATAGGCAGAAGGATTTAAGCAAGTCTACATCCATTGAAGATCTGAGGTTAATTCTCCAAGATGTTTGTAACCTCCCTGTCCAGTTCATTCAAAAACTTTGTGCAAGTGTACCTAGAAGAATTGATGATATTCTGAAGGCAAAGGGTGGTCACACCAAATATTTGAATTTCTATTTCTATTTAGTTTAGTCACTTTGCATTTGCCTAATTGATACAAATAATCTATTAACGCTTTTATTTTTCAGAACATTCTTACTTTACAGCATTTTTCCCACAGAACTGTAGTAAAGATGGAAAACAACTTACCAGTGCTCTCAACCAGCAGGCCTCACAGTGAATGTGCCAACATTGAATAGAAGCAACAGGGACAGTGTAGGCATCCTGCATGAGAAAAGATACAACATAAAGAAACTCTCTACTCAAAAACATCAGTTAGCATTGGCAAAAATTGGATTAATTGGATCTAATTTGTTCAGTCACGGTCATTGCAGGTTAAACCTCTCAATGATGGGCAACAGTTGCCCCAAGCCAACATCCAATATTGGTGGAAAAGTGGGTTTATTACAGTCTTACCAGGCAAATATGACAGGTGTGGGTGTTTTTCAGTTTCTCAGTCAGCTCCTGGATCTTCTCTCGAAGAGCTTCCAAACTCTCCTGACTAAAAGTAAGAAAACAATATGACCTTTATGCTTAAAGGCTATGTACCCCTTTTGGGGGCAATTTTTTCAAAAATTTGGAGCCCTTTTTCCTGTACAGGGCTGAGCTTCTTTAAAAGCAGGATCTGAATTTTGTCTCTTTTCAGGCAGCTCACCATACGGGCTACTTATCTCTGATCTCTAACCTTTTAAACCCTTATTATAGCTGAGTTCTAAACGTGGCTTAAATAAGTATTTAATAAAGATCAATTGAAAAAAAAATATTTTTAGCCCAAAATGAGCAAAATCGAAGCATGAAAAATAGAAAAATTACACCAAAAGGTCTATATAGGCTTTAAGTATTATATTCCTAAGGCATGTTAGACACATAGTCATAGCCAAGGGATAAAAACCATATTGTATCAAGATCTTATGAGGTTGGACACTATCCAAAATTTCTAAACCCACAAAAAGTGTTTCTTAAAGTAACATAATCTGCTTATAATATCTACTATTTTAACACACACAGTAGATGCCATGAATATGGCAGATGTTAGCATTTGGGGTGTTGCGTGCTTGCATTTGCTAACCTAATTATTGGCCAATTAGTGCAAAAAATCATCTTAACATCTGAGTAGACCACAGTGGTTTCAAATTCTTGGAATGCCCTCTCCCACTGATTTCATAGCTGTTTTACATTTTCCAGGCAATTCAACTATCTATTAACCCCTATGTTCTATCATGGATAAGAGTTTTCTAAAATCTAGTTCAGTTTCCTTATGGGTTCCTATATTTGTAATGCGTGGTCTGCTGGGCTAGACCTTTGGCCTTTTTATGACTGTGGTCCTAAATGTTAACAAGGCTGTAGATGGAAATCTAACATGCCCTGGTCAAAAAAGTCTAAAGATGACATGAGTAGATAACTAAGAACAACTCACTTAGTATGGGAAGAAACTGTAGTCTCCTCGCTGTATGAGTCTTCACTGTGGCTGGGGGAGCTAATTCCTGGAGATCCCCTACAACCTGTAAGAAAGACAAAAAAGAACTCCATGTAAAAAGAAATAAGATGCTCTTTTTATACCATTGAGGCCACCACAGGACATATTACCAAGTAGGATCAATAGATAATTCCAGAACTTGCGTAAAAAGTGAAAAACTCACATTTTATGTCCACAACTGGACATTAAGGGCCCTGCTGTTTTTAGGCCCCACCATTATGTCAGACTGCATGATCCTTTCAATCTTTGGTGAGCCACTCCAACCCTCCAAGTTTTTCCAAAATGGCGGCTGCACGTGTTACAAAGTCAAAGTATGAAGCCCGGGAATGCGAGATCACCCATAATTCCATGCAGCCAGCCAATCCACAGATAGCCATCCCCTGTGATGTCACAGCCCTGTAAAAGCCTCAATCCGCGCCATCTCCACAATTGTCCTGTAAGCTGAGTATAGGGAGAGACGTGGCAAGAGCTCATGCGCAAGGGACAGTGTTGCTGGAAACTATTATTAGAAGAATAATGGAGAGAGAGAGTGCAAGGAGAGTGCAGAGAGACTTATGCTGCGTCACATATATTTATTTCTACATTTACTAATTCTTACATCAGCCGTGAACTAAGATATGTAATTCAATACCAGTAAGATGGACGTCTTTATTTTTCGGGTGCCAGCATGCCAACCAAAACCATCCAGTATGCACCCCTTAGGGGGGACAGGCCTTAATGATGACCATGCTCATCTTTTGCTGGCTTCACTTCTTCCAAATCATCCTTCAAAGTCTCCATGTCCTAGAAAAGTCAGCAAGATACAGAGCGAGGAGGAGCTGGATGTTTCCGATGGCATATTCTCATCGATAATAGATGATGTGGAAAAGGAGGAAAAGCAGATGGCAGAAGAAGCGGTCCCACCCATAGGGCAGCAGAGTGCTGGGGGGGTTGGAGATGTGGGTATGCCAGCATATTGTGCCCCCACCTAACCAGCCAAACCCCATACCACCAACAGCCCCTGTTTAAACGTGCCACGTGGCCATTAACAATGAAGAAGGACTGTACAGGACTGTATGTGTCTCCATTATTAAATGAAAGGCAGCTGCCAGTGAATTGGCTGCACGGTTCTTTACTGCAACCCGCCTGCAGCATGGCCAGATCCGTGTGGCTGTACCCTAAGGCAGAGTGGACTGGATATACCTGATTTATAGTGATTTGTAACGAATTAACTAATCAAATTTCTTGGCTAACTTCAGTGAAGCTTCTGAATCAAATTTTTCAAAACTTTGCTTATATCTAGTCCTTTCCCCTATTAGACACTCCCAGAGATTATGGTCAGTTTCATAGGAAACAACTTTGCATCTTGAGACATGAGGTTTCAGGTTTGGGAAGAAATCAGAAAAAAGAATATTCAAATGGTGCCCTGACCTAGTAACATTTAAAATGATAACTTTTTTTTTTTTTTTTTTAAAGCAGAAGTAAAAACTTTGCCCTTGAGAGGTACAAGCCAGTACAACCACAGTCTTAATGGCTGAATGTTCTGTATAGTTCTTACTAGAGATGAGCGAATTTTTCAAAAATTCTATTAGCCGATTTGCAGAATTTTTGGGGAAAAATTTGGTTCAGTCTGAATTTATTTGTGGTAAATCATGTTAAAAAATTGCTATTTCCTGGCTACAGAGAGCCATTATAGTGGTGTAGAACACTGTGCCTTGCAGTAAGACACATAGGGAGTCTGCTGTGGTAGTGAAATAATATTGTGAGTCCGTATGACAGGCAGATGACAGACTTTGCTCTTAGAATCACTGCACACTTCACTTATTTGGGCAGTCACGGGGCCAAAACTGACCAAATAACTCATGTTAGTGCCAGGAAGAAGCGCACTCCTTTACACAGTCGTCAGCGAATTTCACATAGATGTCTACAGAACCTGTTCTATTAAATGCTTATACAAGTAGAGCCCACAACAGTGTGGAGAGGGTGTCCGCAGTAAGTTTGTGTTGACGTCACTGATTATTTTGCCCTTCGTCTGATCAGTCAGAACAATAACCCACCAAAAACAGATCCTGTCTGTTGAGCATGCGCCTTCACTTGGTCAGCATTTGGTCAGTAATCCATCAGTATTGCTAATCCAAAACAGAGATGACACGTGAATGAAATATTTGCATGTCTTCTGTGTTTTGTACCCACTCCTGCTTTTGGCTACCAAATCATAAGCCAATTCTGATAGGACCATACAGGCCATACAGCTGCTACACAGACAAAATCCGTTGTGTGTCTTATTTTTTCTTCCTTCTGACAGATCAGAAAAAGGGTCAAATAAATGACTATGTCAGCCAGGCCAAAAGGCAAAATAGTGGCCCAGTCATGAAGTTGGGAGGGTGGGAACAGCATGATAAGTCCACAGAGTGGCCCTATGACATAGTGGTGAGGTGAAAGCAGCATGAGGGGGCCACAGAGTGGCACAATGACAGAGTGGAGGTGGCGGCAGCAGCATTAGGAGGAGGCCACAGAGTGGGGCAATGACAGTGTGGCGGTGGCGGCAGCATCAGGAGACCACAGAGTGGCAAGGTGACATAGCGTGGAAGTGGCATCAGTATGAGGAGACCACAGAGTGGCAAGGTGACATAGTGTAGAGGTGGCAGCAGCATGAGGAGACCACAGAGTGACCCGGTGATGGAGTGTGGAAGTGGCAGGAGCAAACAAATAGAAGGATAGGACAGCACTACCTTGCGAGAAGTTCTCAATCAATCCATTCAGGGGCGGTGCCCGTGGTGTAGGATCCTGACGTCTGGATCCCCCAAGCGTGAAAATAGTAGAAAAAAACTGCAGTACTCCAGTTTCTCAAAGGCAATTCTGTGTTTATTCTTCACCAAACATGCGACGTTTCGACTCCAGTGAATCTTTATCAAGCACAATACAATACAACAAATGACCAAAATGTATACATGCTACCTACTGCTGATTGGGTGGGTGGTCCAACCCCTAGGTGTCAATCCTTTCCCCTATTTTTTGTGATAATCTCCACCTACTGCAGGGGTGTATCATAATAGCAAACTCATATACTTATAATAATACTCCACTTACTAGAGCCTGAAGAGAGCCACACAGGGACACGTGGATGTAAATTTATTATTGTATCCGACGCGCTGAACGGCATCCTATCCGTATTTCCACATGGATCCAGTTGCCGGCAACAGCGCTGAGAGCATTTCCGGTAACAGCACTGTGGGGCTTCTGGTCACATGGTGAGCTCTGTATATCCTTCCTTAGCAACCAAAACTCCCTGGGCTAGATTATGACAAAAAATAGGGGGAGGGATTGACACTTAGGGGTTGGACCACCCACCCAATCAGCAGTAGGTGGCATGTATACATTTTAGTCATTTGTTGTATTGTATTGTGTATTGTATGTGTTGTATTGTATTGTGCTTGATAAAGACTCACTGGAGTCGAAACATCGCATGTTGGGTGAAGAATAAACACAAAATTGCCTTTGAGAAACTGGAGTACTGTGGTATTTTTTTTACTATTTTCAGGAGCATCAGGAGGCCACAGAGTGGCAAGGTGACATTGTGTGGAGGTGACAGCAGCATGAGGAGACCACAGAATGGCAAGGTGACATAGTGTGGAGGTGGGTGACAATACCAGTACCGGCTGAAGATGGTGGGTGAAAGAAGGAGCACTTGGCATCAGATGTGTGGCATCAGGCTGGTGGTAGCATCAGAATAGTAGCTGAGGCAGGTAGCCAGAAGAAACCGGTCTCTTTTGTCAAAGTGTTGGTGTGGCACCATGGATGATCTAGTCTGATGCATCAGGAAATCCTGGCTGATCAACTCCTGATTCATTTTGACAAAGGTCAGTCTCTCCACATTTTGGGTGGATAGGCGAGTTCTTATTGGGGTGACTATGGCACCCGCCGCACTAAACACCCATTCTGATGCCACACTACTGGACGGGCAGGACAGTTTTTCCAGGGCAAACTCTGCCAGTTGCGGCCACAAATCTAGTTTGGCTACCCAGTGGTCCAGCGGATCTTCAACTTGGGGTGGCAGGGTGCTGTCCAAGTATGCCACCACCTGCTGGTTCAGGTTCTGCTCTATGTCTAGCTGCTGGTGAGTAGTTTCTTCACTATGTGGGTGAAGATAGCTGCTCATCAGCTACTCTAGACTCAGGCTGCTGCTGATAGAGCTGGTACTGCTCCTGCCAACCCACCCCTCCCCAGCAGTCATGGCAGTGGAACGTGAGTGCAGAGGGCTCCCCCAGTCAAACCTACCAGAGGATGGATGATGGCGCAGATAGGCAGCGACCAACTGAATATACATAGGATGTCTCTATAGTAGTTCAGTTTGTCCTCCCTCTCAGCAGGTGAAAAACAGGCTCCCGTTTTTGACCAGTAGTAAGGGTCCAACAAGGTGGAGAGCCATAAGTCATCACTCTGCCGAATGGTGACAATTCGGCAGAGGGATTCGATTTCTTGATGAAGGACATTGGTCCATTTGTGCAAATGACTCGGAGGAACTCCCTGCCTTATCTCCACTACCTACTGCCATGGTGTGTCTGGGTCCTCTGCCTCCTCTTCCTCATCGCCCTGTAGCTCCTCTGGCCGCTCCTGCTCCTCCTCTCCTGTCACCTGTGTATAAACACCACCCATTTCACTACACATTGCTTGTGCTCCAATATCCTCCTCCTCCAGTTCAGCCCCACAGGGCTTATGTGGCTGTGAGATCTAGGTGCCACGTCTCCAGTCCCCTGACCAGCCAGATTTACCAGCATCTGTTCCAAGACATGAAGCAGTGGAATGACATCGTTCATCCCGCAGTCCTGGTGATTGACAAATAACGTGGCATCCTCAAAGGGCTTGAGCAAACGGCAGGTGTCACGCATGAGCTGCCACTGGCTGACATCGAGGTTACACATAGGAGTACTCCTGTCCTCTTGGATCATCAAGAAATGGTTAATGGCCTTTCTCTGTTAATATAGTCGGTCCAACATATGGAGAGTTGAATTCCAATGGATGGAAACGTTGCATTTCAGCCTATGTTGGGGGGTGCCGTTCTGCCGCTGCAACTCAAGGAGGGTGTGCTTTGCGGTGTACGAGTGGCTAAAGTGCATGAAAAGTTTCCTGGCCATTTTTATGATGTCTTGCAGATGGGTGGAAGACTTCAGGAACCAATTGACAACCAGGTTGAACATGTGTACCATGCAGGGCACATGGATCAGCCCTCCTTGATGCACCCCCGACAATTTTGAGTTGTCGCAGAGAAAGCCAGGATTTGATTTCTTAATGAAGGACATGGAGCAGTTCCTCCCAAGTGCAGAACAGCGTGACACAGCCATGACCTGCACATGTGGTATGCTGGAGAGGCACTGTGAATTGTCCCTGCAGTGGAGGCTGAGTACACGGTGGAGGATGAGGAGGAAGAGGCGGACATTGCCGCAGGACCAACAACGTGACAACGTGTAGGCAGAAGCGGTGTCATCTGGCCAAGTTGCTGGTGTGGCTGTGCAGGAACCACATTCACCCAGTGGGCCATAAAGGACATGTATTGTCACTGCCCGTAGTTACAACTCCACACGTCGGCACTGCCGTGCACTGTGGCAGACACTGACAGGCTCAAGGACTGGCCCACCTTCTGTTCTGTGTGCAGGGCTGGTACTTCCTTTTTGGCAAAGAAATGATGGCTTGAGACTCTCCACCTCGGCTCGGCACAAGCCATCAGTTCTCTGAAAGGTGCAGAGTCCACCACTTGGAAAGGGAGGGACTGCAGCACCAGCAGCTTGGAAAGGAGCACATTCAGCTTCTGCGCCGTTGGATGTGTGCACGCGCACTGTTGTCTCTTGGCAATCGCTTCGGTGATCGATTGCTGACGGAATGATTGATGAGGAGTGGGAGGTTGAGGAGGAGCAGGAGCATCAGGACCAGCAGAGGATGGGAAGGACAGACAGCACCCTTCAGCTGAGGTGGTGGAGCCATGACTGCCTGAAACAGGGTCCATGCCACTGGGTGATGCAGCGGTTGATGTGGCAGGCTGGACCATCAGATCGGAGCCATGGTTTTCCCAGGCCACTTTATGGTGATGCTGCATATGTTGACGCAGGGCCGTGGTGCCAACATTGGCACCCTGGCCATGCTTCACCTTCTGCACACATATTCTACATGTGGCCATGTTCACCTCCTCCGGCGGCTTAACAAAAAACTGCCACGCCGCCGAGTAGACCTGCAACCCTACGCACAGACTGACTGCTACTGCCACTGCCTCTGTGAACCCACGCACCACTACTTCCCGGGCAGGTAGGCTCCTGCGAAGCGGATGGTCTACCCTGGGCATGTTCCGCTCCCAACCTCCCACTGCTGCCACCCTGCTGACTCCAGGCCACGCTAGCGACTTTCTGGCTCTGCTGCTGATTCACGGGCAAGCTGACACCCTCCTCTCCCGATGATGATGAAGGCTCCCAAGTGCGATCGGCTACATCATCATCATCGAGTACTGTCTACACATCACTGATGTCCTCCTCAACAGTCTCCCACGCCACTTTCCTCATCACTACTTGGCAGAAGCGGCAGATGTCTCCTCCAGATCTTGGCTGGGCAGTAGCTGTTGACTTCCTCTAGTAGCTCGTCCTCGCTGAAAAGTGGAGCTGAGCCAAGGGAATATAATACTTCTCTCGCTGAGGGAAGTGAAAATAACAGAGGAAGGTTCAAGACAGGTGGGGGCACAGGGCCTGCTCCCGGGCCATGCCAACTAAGCGTCATGTCAGAGGAACTGTGACACTGTGACTCTTGGCTGGGGGTGTCTGGTGTCACTTGGGACGAAGTGGATGACCGAGTCAACCATTCAAGAACTGTTGGGTTGCTGGTCAAGACACGACTGCTAGATGAGACTGGCAGCTTAGGCCTCTCGCTGTGACTCCTGCTGCCACGCCCCCTTACTCTGCTACGACTTCTTCCTGTGCCAGAAACATTTACTCCTCTGCCACTCCCCTGTGCAGGGCCTGGCACTTCTATGTCTGACATACTGTTAGATCAAATAATCAAATGTTAGATAAAATATTTTTTCTTTCGCCACTAAGACACGACAAACAGGGCTTTAGAATATATCACTGCACCACTGAACGGCAATTAGGCCCTATTTTTTTTCTACTTTTACACAACACAAAAGGCTTTTTAACAGATAAGTGCAACGCTGAACGGTGAATATATTTTTGTTTCGCCACTAATGCACAGCAAATGGGGCTTTAGAATATATATTACTGCACCGCACAAGAGCAAATATATTTTTCTTTTGCCACTAATCCACGGCAAAACGGGCTTTACAACATATAACTGCACCGCACAAGGGCAAATAAGACATACTGTAGAACTTACCCTGTTAATGGCTGTATCAAACAGCACTTGCACCCCAATAACAAGAACAGTTTGCTGGAATTACAGAGCTGTATAATGTCCTTTTGGGTCCCCAGTCAGTGCAGCAAGGTGTAATAGGATTGTTCCTATTACCCATTCTGTAACCTCCCCTACTGAACCCTGTTCTACATAAATGCTGTGGAATGATTTCTCCCTATCCTTTCCCTGCACTTATGAATCATTTTTTCACCACAATCAAGTCTTTCCTATCACTGTCCCTAGCACCTGCAGATGTCTCTCCCTACACTATGTACGCTAGTAAATGGCAGAATCTAAGATGGCTGACGCTATTTAAAGGGCTGTGACATCACAGGGCTGGCTGCTGATTGGCTGCATGCATGGCATTATGGGTGATCCCACCTTTCCAGAGTTGCTTTCTCCATGTCCTCACACGATGCGAATCGAATTTTTCCTGAAATTCGGATCGAATTCCACTTTTTCAGCTTTGATTCGCTCATCTCTAGTTATTACTCCACAGGTAGCAGAAGCGAAAATTCTCTTTGGGTCGGGAGAACCTTTGACCCTCATATACATTGATTGCAACATCTCTGGTATTTCGCACATCACATAAGTAGAGACGATCATTAGAAATTGACTCGGCTGTGTCCATCACATGAATAGTTTCCAAAATGTCTAAAGATCTTTTTGGGTGAAGGTGTTAACTTTCAATTTTTAAAAGATATTGTTTATGCTTTCAAGGCTAGAGTCTTCATACTCATCACAGATCTTGCTCACCTATTGCATGGGAAGATACTTTCTCAGGGCTCCGAATCTCATCATCCCAGCGGTTTTCCTCTGGGGCATCGCAGTCTGCTGGAACCACTCTCAAAGGCTGCAACAAGACAGAAATCAATAAGCGACTAAAAGACACTTTTAGATCAGGGTCACATAAGGATGTTCAACCACATATTTGCCTTCAAAGCCTCTAACAAAGTGGGTGATACAATTGAGTTGACCGAATAGTATTGGTAGCTTGTTAGTATCAATAACATGACCCATTGTTTTTTTTGTTTAAACCCTTGTTAGAGTAGGTAAAAACATAGGATTCATAGTCCGCCACCTTGTTGTTTATACCTCTCGAATTTATTTCTAAAAAAGTCATTGATTTATTCATATCCACTGTTGGCTGTAGGTTTCTTGAAGCGGTTTGGGCTTAAGGACACAGTGACCCATATCATGAGGACCAAAAATTTTTTTGACCATCCTATTTTGTTCAACAATGAGATGACAATGATGTCCTAGTAGCTTTAGCCGTGAAAGGTTTCCAAGGAACCTTCATTGATGACCTTCACGTAGATCATCAAAGTGTAATAGACATCTGACCTAAAAAAAAACAAGTAGTCATGGCACTTGCAAGAACTCTGGGGCCCTTTCAGTGTTTCCCCAAAAAATGCCATATCCATAGATGATTGGTTCTGAAGCTCAGACCTATCTTCATGACACATTTTACCACATGAAGACATTTGCCAATGAGGTTCTCCAACCTCCACTTTAACAGCGTTTGGGAACTTTCTTTCACAAATACACTTGTCAATGATTTCTGCCTGGTATAGCAGCTCATTGATGTGTGTGGTGCTGAGCTGTAATACCCAACCTGAGGACAAGTGGGGCAATGCTTTTTGGAAAAAGTGTTGTTGTTTTTTTTTCAGAACATTTAATACAACGAGGAATCAGAGGGTTGGGATGTTTTTTTTTGTTGTTTTTTTTGGGGGGGGGAGTAAATGATATCCAATGATTGTGCACTCACCTCCTCAACATTCAGCCGAGCTCTCTTACACCTCCCTGCCCTTGCTGTATATGAATAAAGGAATACAAGATCTTCATAAATTATCTTTATAATAATCATGCATGATAGGTCGGAATCATTTGCTGAAATTATATATATGCATCATCAACATTCTGTACTTATTAGTCTATGCAGTAATCTGCAGTATTTTTTAAGCTATTGCGATTTTTTGTTATGTTAGACAGTCTGTCGGAAACCTCCTATCCTGCAAAAATGGTTCTTTACTGTAAGAGCTGTACCCATTTAAGGCCCACTGGAATTTGGAAAAACATCTAGAATCCCTGTGTACATGTATGTGTTCTCCATGTAGAGAAGGAAGCAAGCCACCTCTGGCTCGGGGTTATCTTTCCTGAGAACAAAAAGCTTTTGCATGTTGAAAATCAACAAATCCCTATCTCTTCCCTCCGATGGAACGTCGTAAGTATGCCACCAAACAATTAAACCATTGTCAGCCAAACCTGACAGTTTTGGTGGGACCAGCCAGTAATGTAAATTGTATGGTGGTTGCCCAACTTAATGGCAGAAAAAAAGATCAGGCTATTGGATGTTAACACATCTCTTTGATCTTTTCGTTCTCAAAGAAGATAAGTCACCACCAGAGGACGAAATAACACGAAGGTCCAAAAATGGATGTGTGTGATGATCTTGGTATGAAGACCGATCTTACCTCCCAAGCGCTCTTCTCTGTTCCACCTGATCTGCTGAAAAACCTGGGGATATAGAAAGGGAGGTGATAAAAAAAATGATATATAACATACATATGTTTGACGCAAAATGGTGATCCAAGGTACATAGTTGGCCATACATAGTAGACTCGCTACGGGTCTGTGAACAACCCAACTGGCTAATGTCTCCTTTTAGAAGATATGAGGTTTGAACGGGGTGGATAGATTGTATTTTAACATGTCCTAGGTGTCTCCATGAGATTGAACTCTCATGACTATAACATGTACCCTCGGCTGGGCCAACATGAATGTTTATGGTGAAGTCAAGCAAGATATTGGCCAAACTAACGCTCAGCGAAAGATACTGTGGTTTATGTCTATAGGCACCTGTTTGGGTCTTCACATGGTTGGACTTGTCAACTACCAGAGAAGATATCACTCCTGTGTAGCTTAACTCATGCCAGTAATCGCTGGTGTACTTTGGGCACATCAGAGGAAAGGATCCTGGGGGCTAACCTTTTTTTTTTTATTATTGTAGACACCAAAAAAAGCATTAACTAGGCAAAAGGAAGCCCCAGCAGCAAATAACTCCCTCAAACGTTTAGCTTTGGACGAATGGTAGATATGGGACCTAATAGATGTAAATTCAGTCTTAGCTATTGCACCTAATGGGTCAGAACCGAGACTGACCTGACAATAGACCTCAATCTATAATTAACAGAGGGTTCTGTAATGGCGTTTGACTGACCTGTTGCCTGTCCAGCTTCTGTACATCTTCTGAGGTCATTGATGGTGAGTCACTGCGAGTGTCTCGTCCTTGTTGTGGAGACTACAGGAAAAAAATTTTGTAGAAGAGTTGGCCAAAATTTCAAAAACGATTATATTAGAAAGGTCTTGGAATTATAATTGGCCCACCTGTGTGAAATTGTGGGATGATTCAGGCGTGCTGTCAAGTTCACTGTAAAGAATTACAGAAAAAAAAAAATTGTTACAAAAATAGCAGTTGAGAAACAACTCATGTCAGAGCGGGACTTCAAATTTCCCCTTTACGTGGTGTCAACATTTTTTAAGACCACAGGCTTAATACCATCAGACAAACTAGTAAAGATCCCTCATGATCCTTTTTGAAACCCCCTATACTCTACTGAGAGGTAGTGGAAGGCATTTGATGACATCCATTTCTCAAAGATTGGACAATCCAAAAAGTTGTTGCCAAAGGTCCACCAAAAGATATTCATGATGTGCTTCTCATATAGTAATCCATCTGATACTACTTAAGAACTGTTGTGGCCACGCACATAGCATCAAGCGTGGCCAAACCCAATGATTATGGAGGAATTGGTCATTGGTAAGGTGTTTGCAGGCCGACCAACAATCCTGCCATTTGATCAAGCCAAGTGTGTTTATCAGAGATAGCATCAAGAATATAGTCCTTTGAAGGGCTTAGATATGGAAATAGAAGCATCGATGAGACCCCTTATAGGCTAACTGGAGACCACCTTAGGTTTCTATGCTAAAAGAGCTGTAGGCTTTACCTGTCAGATAGATGAGCCAGCTGTCCCATTTCATGTTGCAGATGATGTGAGAGCTCCTCTTTCTGGAGATGTTTATGACACAGAGGACACAACAGAGGTAAGGATAGGGGACTCTTTTTATCTGTAAGGAACATATATGAAGTGATTATAATATTAAAGGGGTTGTCCGACCTCCAAAACAATTGTAATTAAAGCCCTGAGAGTGATTAGCATAATGAAAAAATCTACTCACCGATTCACCGATGCTTCGTCCCATCAGCACGTACACTACTGCAGCCATTCACTGGCCTCAGCAGCCACGTGCTGCTTGGAGACATGTCAGGGCTATAACTCAGGTGGCTTTGAATGGTAGGATGGAAGGAAGGAAGGAGGGAAGGAAGGAGGGAAGGAAGGAGGGAAGCAAGGAAGGAAGGAAGGAAGGAGGGACAGAAGTCATATTTGTACAATGGAAATGTCCTTGAAAAGAGGAAGAGGTGGAAGGAAGGATAAATAGATATTCTATACATACAGAGATAGATAATAAATAGATAGATAAG